>CAWUFW010000145.1:0-1463599 GCA_963921515.1 Calotriton arnoldi
AAAGTTCATGCAATCACCCAGTCACTACCCATGCACTCATGCAATCACTCAGGCACTACCCATGCAGTCATACATGCACTAAGGCACTTCTGCAGCACTCATGCAATCACCCAGGAACTACCCATGCAGTCCTACATGCACCCAGGCACTACCCATGCACTCTTCCATGCACCCAGGCATTATCCATGCAGTCTTCCAATCATCCAGGCACTACTCCTGCACTCATGCAATCACCCAGGTACTACTTATGTACTCCTCCAATCACCCAGGAACTACCCATGCAGTCCTACATGTACCCAGACACTACCCATGCACTCTTCCATGCACCCAGGCATTACCCATGTACTCCTTCAATCACCCAGCTATTACCCCTGCACTCATACAATCATCCTAACATTACCCATGCACACCTCCATGCACCCAGGCATTACCCATGCACTCCTTCAATCACCCAAACATTATTGCTGCACTTATGCCATCACACAGGTACTACCCTTGCACTCCTTCAGTCACCCAGGTAGTACCCATGCACTCCTCCAATCACTCAGTCACTACCCATGCAGTCTTCCAATCATCCATGCACTACTCCTGCACTCATGCAATCACCCTGCTACTACTCATGCACTCCTCCAATCACCCAGGAACTACCCAGACAGTCCTACATGCACCCAAGCACTACCCATGCACTCTTCCATCCACCCAGGCATTACCCATACACTCCTTCAATCACCCAGACATTACCCCTGCACTCATACAATCACACAGGCATTACCCATGCACTCCTTCAATCACTCAAGCACTACCCCTGCAGTCATGCAATCACCCAGGCACTACCCTTGCACTCATGCAATAACCCAGGCACTACCCTTGCACTCCTCCAGTCATCCTGGCACTATCCATGCACTCATCCAATCACTCAGCCACTACCCATGCACTCATAAAATCACCAAGGCACTACCTATGCACTTGTGTAATCACTCAGGCACTACCAATGCACTCCTCCATTAACCCAGATATTACCCCTGCATACATGCAATCACCTAGGCATTACCCATGCACTCCTTCAATCACTCAGGTAGTGCCCATGCACTCCTCCAATCACCCAGACATTACCCCTGCACTTATGCAACAACCCAGGCATTACCCATGCACTCATACATGCACTCAAGCACTTCTGCAGTACTCATGCAATCACCCAAGCACTACTCATGCACTCCTCCAATCACCCAAGAACTACCCATGTAATCCTACATGCACCCAGGCACCATCCATGCACTGTTCCATGCACCCAGGCATTACCCATGCACTCCTCCAATCACCCAGATATTACCCTGCACTCATGCAATCATCCTAATATTACCCATGCACTCCTCCATGCACCCAGGCATTACCCATGCACTCCTTCAATCACTCAAGCACCACCCCTGCAGGCATGCAATCACCCAGGCACTAATCTTGCACTCATGCAATAACCCAGGCACTAGCCTTGCACTCCTCCAGTCATCCTGGCACTATCCATGCACTACTCCAATCACTCAGCCACTACCCATGCACTTATACAATTATCCAGGCACTACTTATCCACTCCTCTAATCACGCAGACACTATCTCTGCACTCCTCCAATCACCCAGGCATTACCCAAGCATTCATGCAATCACCCAGCCATTACCCATGCACTCCTTGAATTATTCAGGCAGTGCCCATGCACTCTTCCAATCATTCAGACATTACCCCTGCAGTTATACAATTACCCAGACATTACCCATGCACTCCTTCAATCAGTCAGGCAGTTCCCATGCACTCCTATAATCAAGCAGACATTACCCATGCACTTATAAAATCATCCAGGCACTATGTATGTAGTTATGCAATCACACAAGCACTACTGATACACTCTTTGATGCACCTACACATTACTTATCCACTCTTACAATCACGGAAGCATTACACATAGATTCATTCAATCATTCAGGTAGTACACATGCACTTCTTCAATCACACATACACTAAATATACACTTCTCCATACATTCAACTTTGCACAATTCATACAACACTTACAAATTTGTCTTTTTTTAAACAAATAGGAGGTTCTGAAAAGAACCATGTTTTTTTCTCTTGTTTTATAATTTTTGTGTTTTTTTAACTCTTTTTAAAATAAATTGTATTTTTTTGTTAAAAAGAGAAAAAATAAACAGAACCAACAAGAAAAATATTCAAAAAATTATGCAATTAATAGTCATTGCATAAACGGAAAAAAAAAATTAACACTTGTGGTTCTTAATGGCAACCACGATAGCATTCGTAGATTGCTCACCAACACATAATGTCCTCTTGCATTTGAAACATCGCTGCTCAACTTTAGCAAAGTCCGGGAAGATGTTGATTGGAGGAGTTGTGCCAGCAGATGAGGTGCTGAGTCCAGCAGTGTTGTCCTCACTTGCCTGCTTCTGTAGATCACGTCTCAGTTGTTCTCTTGCGAGACGCCGAGGGTGCATGGTTTGCAAATGCTTAAGCATTGATGACGTTCCACAAGAATATTTTTTTTCTGATCCTCGTGAGAGGACCTTTTCGCAAATGGTGCACGTCACCTTACGGGCATTGACCTTTTTCTCCCCAGGTGGTATGGAGAAAAATGCCCACACGATGCTTTCATACCGCACTTTCACAGGTTCCTCCAAATCTTCTTCATTTTCTGGTGGAAGCTGCTGTGATGGATTTCCAGCTGCCATTTTTGATGCAACAAAAAAAACACCAAAAAGATTGAAAGAAGAGTAGCAAAAGACAACAGGTGTGTCCTCTGAGATGCTCTTGAAAGAATGAAAAAAAATGGGTGGGGTCCTTCAACTTCTAGAATCAAATGCTTCTTAACCAAAAAAATGCTTTCTTTTAAAGTCACATGGGATTCGCGCACCTGGCGCGCAACCAGCGCGCACCCGATGCGAATTCTGAAAAATATATTTAAGAATAATATATCTTTATTACAATTACAGATATATGATATTTAGAGTTATATTAAGTAATCTCTTGGTATAATATATATAATAAAGTTATCTGCATATACTTTTAAAACTTAAAGATTTGCGATGGATTCGCGCACCCTGCGTGATCCCCGGAAATACGTACGTGACGTTACGCGGGGCCAAGAACCGTGCACCCTTTGCATGCCGAACGTGCATCGTACACGACTTAACCAATATGGCGGCAAAATTCTTGGATTCGCGCACCCACCGTGACTAGTACACGATTGGTACGCGAATCCAGTTTTTAAAAATAAAAAAAAAACATAAAACCATATTTTAGAAAGGAGAAATATCAGATTCTTTTTATAAAACTTTAAACATTCTGAAAAAGTATTTTTTGGACATTATAATTTGAAATGAGCATTTAAAAAAACTTTGAAATTCACTGAAAGAACCATAGGTTTCAGGGACGTTATAGTTAGAAATTAGCCTTTAAAAAACCTTTAAAATTCACTGAAAAAACCATAGGTTTCAGGGACGTTATAGTTAGAAATTAGCATTTAAAAAACCTCTGAAATTCACTGGAAAAAAACATAGGTTTCAGGGACATTATAGTTAGAAATTAGCATTTAAAAAACCTTAGAAATTCACTGAAAAACCATAGGTTTCAGGGACATTATAGTTAGTTGGACATTTCACTCGTACAAAACCAGAGAAATTCGGCCGTTATAGTTAGTTCAGCTAACTATAAGTCACGCCCCCACAATGCACTGCTGATGACATCACATATTACATCACTCATGACATGGTCAGTGACATCACTGATGACATCACTGATGACATCTCAAATGACATCACTGATGACATCACTGATGACATCATCCACGTGATCATCTGATGCACCTCCTCACACCCTAATATAACCTTTGATACACCACCTCTAAAATACAGACTACCATTCTCGAAATTATAGACATACCATTACCGGTTACTACATACCCACTCACTGATTCCTAGGTCTACACACACATCCACTTACCCATACAGTCACTCATACATGTAGTCACTCATCAATATAGCCACTGATATATGCACTCATACACCTATACAGATACTCACACACCGCCACTCACCCATAGAGATACTCACACACCTAGTCAGTCATGCAAAGAATCAATCACACTCCCATTTACTCACCTATACAGTTATACACACACCACCTCACTTATTCATACAGATACTAACACATACTTACTCTCTTATACAATCACTGATATAAGCACACACTCATCCATACAGCCACTCTCACAATCATTCACTCTCACATATAGACATTTATATACTCCCAACACTCACATATACTGCCTTTTACATATGTAGTTACTCACACATGTACCACTGAGATATCCATTCACTCACCAACACACCCATACACACACTCACCCACCCATACAGCCCTTCACAGATGCACTCTTGAACTCATACACCCAGTGAATCACCCACTCACACATCTATACACAGAGTCACACACCCCCACCCACCCACACAGACACTCAGGCACCCATACAGATACTCAGACAATCAATCAATAACCCATATAGACACTCATGTAGCTACTCAACAACCCATGCTGCCGCTTACACACCAACTGACAGACTAATACAGACATCCACACAGTTTAGTCACTAACCCATGCATTCAGTAAGACACGTTTAATCACTCACTTATACAGTCAGTCACGCACCTACTAAATCATCCATTCAGATACTCATACACCCACTCATTCTTCAATACACCTTGGCGTATATATATATAACCAATGAAGAATGTGGACGTATCCAGTACCTGAATAGATGACACTGGGGGCTCACAGTGCTGGAGAACCATCAGGTTCTTTTAAAAGACCCCTCACACACCAACCTAGTTGGTGTCATGCTTCATCATCGGGGTCCCAACCGGGACGCCTGATTACAGCGGAGCTGGTGTAGTGTGATAGTGTGATGAAGTGTGGTGCTAGATTAAAAATACCTCCGGGAATCCTTGCCTAGATATACAAAAATTATTTAATTGTGGCAGCCCGGGGTATGGGTAAAAACAGGGGGGTAGACAACCATAGGAGTATAATGGCTCGCTGTTGTCAGGAAAGACGGTCTACATGTTTCAGCCCCAGAAATAAATGTAGGGGGGGCTTTCTTCAGGACCAGAGGTGAAAACAGTGAATAAAAAGTGAGTGGCAAAAATCAGGCCACGTGTCAACAAATAATCACAACCCACGCGCTAAGGTGGGGAGGAATAAAAAGAGGGTCGCAATTTGCGGCTCATGTGTGGAAACACTCGGTTTCTGAGATGGCAGCTGATCGGGTCCGAGAGGGGGACCGGTAGTCCCAACACTTGTGGGAGGCGGTGTGCCCTCGGTGCACCTAAGTCAGGCTCCGTGGGTCCCGGCTGCTATATATATATAAAACATATTTAAACTTTACAGAAACACACAGTCACTGAATGATGTCATCAGTCATGTCATTTGAGATGTCATCAGTGATGTCATCAGTGATGTCACTGACCATGTCATGAGTGATGTAATATGTGACGTCATCAGCAGTGCATTGCGGGGGCGTGAGTTATAGTTAGCTGAACTAACTATAACGGCCGAATTTCTCTGGTTTTCTACGAGTGAAATGTCCAACTAACTATAACGTCCCTGAAACCTATGGTTTGTTCAGTGAATTTCTAAGGTTTTTAAATGCTAATTTCTAACTATAACGTCCCTGAAACCTATGGTTTTTTCAGTGAATATATATATATATATATATATATATATATACAAATATATATATATTGCCTACTGACTAACCCTGGGCGAACTACGCTACGCTCGCGTAGTTTGCGCTTACTCGCACTACGCGAGTGCACGTAGCACAGTGCAAACACACGTAGCATAGCGTAACAGTCATTTTTTGCTTGCTCGCAGTCCTCAATGTCAAGTTGGCGACCGCGAGCGAGCAAAATGACATCCCGGCGAGACTTTTTCCTCGTTCGCGATCAGCAACATCAAGTTGCTGATCGCGAGCGTGGAAAATAAACCTCCCGGCAAGATTCTCAACGCGGGGAGGTCAGGTTTCTCATTGCGAGTGGTCGCGTATGCTCGCGACCGCTCGCGATGAGAAACTACCAGTCCGCGTTGAGAAAGCTGCCGCTCGAGTACAAATCTACTCGAGCGGCAGAAAACGACCGCTTACACTGTGCAAGATGCAGTTTGCAATGATTGCACAGTGCGGACAAGCATCCGGCACTGTGCAATCATCGCAAACAGCATTTCCTACCGCACTACGCAGTTCGCGTAGTGCTACGTGTAGCTCGCATAGTGCGAAGTGCACTTCGCGTAGCTACGCGTAGCACTACTACGCGAACTACGCCCAGGGTTACTACTGATGGTCGCCAGTAGGTAGTTATAGTTAGGACCTTGTTTGTATTCAAAAAGCATTTTTAGGTCTTGCCTAAGCAGCGCATGCGCGCTGCATAGGCGAGACCTAAAAATGCTTTTTGATCGGGTCCGAGAGGGGGACCGGTAGTCCCAACACTTGTGGGAGGCGGTGTGCCCTCGGTGCACCTAAGTCAGGCTCCGTGGGTCCCGGCTGCTATATATATATAAAACATATTTAAACTTTACAGAAACACACAGTCACTGAATGATGTCATCAGTCATGTCATTTGAGATGTCATCAGTGATGTCATCAGTGATGTCACTGACCATGTCATGAGTGATGTAATATGTGACGTCATCAGCAGTGCATTGCGGGGCGTGAGTTATAGTTAGCTGAACTAACTATAACGGCCGAATTTCTCTGGTTTTCTACGAGTGAAATGTCCAACTAACTATAACGTCCCTGAAACCTATGGTTTGTTCAGTGAATTTCTAAGGTTTTTAAATGCTAATTTCTAACTATAACGTCCCTGAAACCTATGGTTTTTTCAGTGAATATATATATATATATATATATATATATACAAATATATATATATTGCCTACTGACTAACCCTGGGCGAACTACGCTACGCTCGCGTAGTTTGCGCTACTTCGCACTACGCGAATTGCACGTAGCACAGTGCAAACACACGTAGCATAGCGTAACGGTCATTTTTTGCTTGCTCGCAGTCCTCAATGTCAAGTTGGCGACCGCGAGCGAGCAAAATGACATCCCGGCGAGACTTTTTCCTCGTTCGCGATCAGCAACATCAAGTTGCTGATCGCGAGCGTGGAAAATAAACCTCCCGGCGAGATTCTCAACGCGGGGAGGTCAGGTTTCTCATTGCGAGTGGTCGCGTATGCTCGCGACCACTCGCAATGAGAAACCTGACCTCCCCGCGTTGAGAAAGCTGCCGCTCGAGTACAAATCTACTCGAGCGGCAGAAAACGACCGCTTACACTGTGCAAGATGCAGTTTGCAATGATTGCACAGTGCGGACAAGCATCCGGCACTGTGCAATCATCGCAAACAGCATTTCCTACCGCACTACGCAGTTCGCGTAGTGCTACGTGTAGCTCGCATAGTGCGAAGTGCACTTCGCGTAGCTATGCGTAGCGCTACTACGCGAACTACGCCCAGGGTTACTACTGACGGTCGCCAGTAGGTAGTTATAGTTAGGACCTTGTTTGTATTCAAAAAGCATTTTTAGGTCTCGCCTACGCAGCGCGCATGCGCTGCATAGGCAAAAAGACCTTTAGCAATCGCTTCGGCTTTTCAGCCAAAAACGTGCACGCATTCCATTGCCTTCAATGGCAACGTGTGCACGTTTGGCGATTCACTTGCGGGAGCGAGCGGCGCCATATGGTAGCAATTATCGCTCCTGGCGCTGCTCGCTCCCGCAAGTGAAACGCTTTCACTTTTGCCGACACTTTTTTTAACTTTTAGCGCGCGCGCGCTTGTTTTCTTTCCATCCACTCAGCTTTATTTATATTGAATTTATCCCCACCCAGCTCACCCACTGCTGCTCCCCCCGAACCCCACTCGCTGCTCTGTTGGTTGCCCACTCCTACCTAATCTTTATTTTTGCATCTCCTGAAGGGCCCCGGCACCTCCCATTTGCTGCTGGACAACTTTGCTTCCAGAAATGCATTAAAAAAATAATAATAATCTGCCCCCCAGTGGCAGCTGCCACCTTGGTTATGTTAATAATGCACCATCCACATTCACCAGGTGCGTTCGTGGTGGCGCATGCATGCGCATATGTCGTGCATTCTGTGTCACCACGTACGCACAAGCATTCTGAATGACGCAGGCACCAGCAGCGTCATGACACATCTGTTTTTCTTCATTGGCAAACCCAAAATCTCCGATAGGTGAGACCTATTGGCTTTGCCAATGCTTGTTTCTTTTGCCAATATCTTTGGCGCCGTTTGACAAATCTTCGTGATATTTTTCAAACTAATGACCAGTTCCGGTCAGCTCCTGTCTTAAAAGTTTCGGGGTGATTCGTTAAGCAAGGGCTGAGAAAAAAGGGGGTCCCAAAACGCGTTTTCCCCATGTTAATTTCCATAGGAAATTTTGGAACAGGCTACAGCCCGAACTGCTGAATGGAATTACACCAAATTTGGCAAAAAGGTAGCTCTTGGTTCAGAATGTGCCCTTTTTTTAAATGGTGTAAATCCGTTCAGTAGTTTCTGAGAAATTCAAAAAATAAAAATGTATATATCTGAGCACCGAGGAGGATTTGCAAATACTCCCGAGCACGAGCTTAATTCTGATTGGCTGCCAACACTCCAAACCAGATTGTGTTGGCAGCCATCTTGTGATTCGGTAACCAACTCACCAGAAAACAGTAAAATAAAGGTTAAAAAACAAGAAAAGTGGGCAGGGTAGAAACACCCTGACCCCCTAGGCCTGCTCAGGGGGTCCCATAAGGACCCCCAGGGCCAAAAAAAACATTTTTTTAAACAAAATCAGCCGAATTCACGCTGGGTGTGCAAATCCGGCCGAGAAAATAAATAAAAAACATAGCGCTGGCTCCCACGCTTCGTTTTAATGAGCCCCCGGGTGGGCCAGGTCCCGGGGGCAATATGTAAATATATGCGGGGGCCGCACAGGCTCCCGCAGCCCCGGGCACTGCCACCTCCCTGGGGCTTGTTTAATTAGGGGTGGGGGGGCCTCATGGACCCCCCAAACCCCGGGGACCGACACCTCCCCGGGGCTTTTGTTAATCATTTGCGGGGGGCCTCGCAGGCCCCCCCAAGCCCCAGGGACCACCACCTCCCTGGGGCTTTTTTGATTATCGAGAGGGGCCTCGCGAGCACCCCCAAGCCCCGGGGACCACCACCTCCCCGGGGCATCAAACATGCTGGGATGGGTGCCACGAGGACCCCCTCCTGGAGCCCTAGATGGCCCTGGGGACCACCACCTCCCCAGGGGCGCCTCCTGCAATCTCCCGAGGTGCCCACCCCTGGGACATTGCCGTTTGCAATGGCAGGGCAGGAGCACGGCTCCTGCCCTGTCATTGCAAACTTCTGCTTTGCTTCATGGAAGCGAAACTCGCTTCCATAAAGCAAAGCAGTATTGCTTTTGGGCAAGGGGAGCTGCATGTCAGTAGCTGCCCTTGCCCAAAAGCAATGCCGGCTCCTGCAGGAGGCAGGGAGCCGGCATGGACCGTGGGGGCATTGGGGCTCCCCCATGGTCCCCAACTTGAGGGCCAGCCCGAGGATGGGGTCCCTGGGGCAAAAAGTGGCCCAGGGGAGGGGTGCCACGTGGCCCCCCTCCCCTAATTAAAAAATGTAAAAAAGAGGCCATGCCCCGGGGGATGGGGTCCCCGGGGCCAATAGTGGCCCAGGGAAGGGGGCCACGCGGCCCCCTCCCATAAATAAAAAGAAAACAAGGCCAGGACCTGGCGTATGAGGTCCCCAGGGCCAATAGTGGCACAGGGAAGGGGGGCCACACAGCCCCTTCCCTTTTTTCTTAATAGTTTTTTTTTTTTAAAAGGCCGGGCCCTGGGGGATGGGGTCCCCTGGGCCATAATTGGCCTCAGGAAGGGGGCCACGCGGGCCTCCTCCCCCCAAAAAGCTCCAGGCTGGCCAGGCCCCGGGGCCAGAAGTGACCCAGGGAAGGGGGCCACTCGGCCCCTTTCCCTTTTTTTAATTTTTTTTTAAAACAGATAAAATGCTGAGGCCCTGGGGGATGGGGTCCCCAGGACCAAAAAATAATTAAGGGAAGGGGGGCCACACAGCCCCCTTCCAAAAACAAAAGAAAAAGAAAAACCGGCATTGCGGGAGGCCCCGCCCCCTACCTGCACCATTGTGCAAGCGCGCCTCCTGGCATGTTTTGGGTTGGGGGATTAAGTCCCCTTCATTCCTGAGGGTCCATGGGGGCCAACTAGCCCACCAGGTACCTCCAGTAAGCCCCACACAGTGGGATTGCTAAGAGGTGGTCCGAGGCCAAGCCCCTTTTTACACCACTCTGCAAATGTACCTCCTGGCGCACTGCTGGTGGGGTCGATGAGGTCCTCTTGTGTCCTGAGGACCTCAGGACACAAGTGGACTTTATCCCCCGAGCAGCAGTGTGCCAGGAGCCGCGTTTGCAGAGCGGTGTAAAAAGGGGGCATGGCCTTTGAGCACTCTCAGCAATCCAGCTGTATGGGGCTTACTGGAGGTAACAGGAGGGCTAGTTGGCCCCCACTGACCCTCAGGAGGAAAGGGGACTTCATCCACCAACCAAGAGCGTGCCAGGAGGCGCCTTTGCAGAGAGGTGGAGAAAGGGGGCATGGCCTGTGTCCACCTCTCAGCAATCCCACTGAGTGGGGCTTACTGGAGGGAATAGGTAGGCTCGTTGGCCCCAAAGGACCCCAACCAGGGAAGGGGACTTCAATCCCCATCCAAGAGTGTGCCAGGGAGAGCATTTGCAGAGTGGTGGGCAAAGGGGGCATGGCCTGCTATGAGAACTTAGCAATCCTGCTGTGTGGGACTTACTGGAGGTAATAGGAGGGGTAGTTGGCCCCCAAGGATGTCCTTGGGGGCCAACTACCCCTCTTCTTAACTCCAGTAAGTCCCACACAGTGGGATTGCTAAGACGTCTTCAGAGGCCACGCCCCCTTTCTCCACCACTCTGCAAACGCGCCTCCTGGCAGACTATGGGATCGGGGATGAAGCCCACTTTACTCCTTAGGGACTTTGGGGGTAAGAAGCCTTCCTGGTACCTCCTGTAAGTCCTACACAGCGGAATTCCTGAGCGCTGGTCGGAGGGCGAGCACCCTTTCTCCACCACTCTGTAAACGCGACTACTAGTTAAAGAAGCATTTGCAATTTAATAGGTTTCGCATTTGCGAGAGTTAGAGCTATTGGCGTTGTAAATGTAAAAGTTTTTTACTAATGTTTTTTGGTGTAGAGTGGATGTACGTTGTGTGTGGTGGAATTATGTGGTATGTTGTGGAGTGAAATTATGTGAATGGAAAGTATGTGGTATTTAGTGTATAGGAATTATGTGGAGTGGGATTATGTGTTTTGGAGAGTAATTATGTGGTATTGTAGTCTGTGTTGTGGAGTGGTAACCTCAGGTTTAGTCTTCATCGTTTCCATAGAAGCTAAACTATAAACTCAATGAGACACAATAAAAGAAGGAACCACTGAGGAGCACTTCTGGACCTAGTCGGAGGTATGAGCAGGGCCACTGGAATTATGTGACTGTTCGGATGCACCAATTTTCACATAATTAAACATTTTCCGCATTTGCCAAATATTCCATCATCTGCTGCCTAATCTGCAGATTTGAACAAAAAAAGCCTTGTTTCTAGCTCAAACGGCTCAAATGTTCCCAAAAATGCAGCATCATGTGTTACAGCGGGGTGGAAGGCCCTTTGCAAAGCTAGAATGGTCATGTGTTACTTATTGCAAAATGTGGGTGTTAAACTGGTACTAATGGTGCACAAACCTCTCTTCTTTCTATGCCTCTCTTGCCTCTTTCTGCACCTCACTGTCTTCTTTCTGCACTTCACTTGCCTCTTTCTGCACTTCTCTTGCCCCTTTCTGCACCTCACTTGCCTCTTTCAGCACCTCTGTTGCTTTTTTCTGCAGATATCTTGCCTCTTTCTGCACCTCTCTTGCCTCTTTCTGCACCTCTCTTGCCTCTTTCTGCACCTCACTTGCTTCTTTCTGAACTTCTCTTGCTTCTTTCTACACCTCTCTTGCCTCTTTCTGCTCCTCTCTTGCCTCTTTGTGCATTTCTCGTGCCTGTTTCTGCAGTTCCCTTGCCTCTTTCTGTACCTCTCTTGCCTCTTTCTGCACCTCTCTTGGCTCTTTCTGCACCTCAAGTGCCTCTTTCTGCACTTCTTTTGCCTCTTTCTACACCCCTCTTGCCTCTTTTTGCACCTCTGTTGGTTCTTTCTGCACTTCTCTTGCATCTTTCTGCACCTCAGTTGCCTCTTTCTGCACCTCACTTGCTTCTTTCTGCTCCCCTCTTTCCTCTTTCTGTACCTCTGTTGTTTTTTTCTGCACTTCTCTTGCTCTTTCTGCACCCTTCGTGCCTCTTTCAGCACCTCTGTTGCTTCTTTCTGCACTTCTCTTCTTTCTTTCTGCACCCCTCCTGCCTCTTTCTGTACCTCTCTTGCCTCTTTGTGCACCTCTCCTACCTTTTTCTGCACCTCTCTTGCCTCTTTTTGCACCTCTGTTGGTTCTTTCTGCACTGCTCTTGCTTCTTTCTGTACCTCACTTGCCTCTTTCTGTACTTCTCTTGCTTCTTTCTACACCTCTGTTGCTTCTTTCAGCAATTCTTTTGCCTCTTTCTGCACTTCTCTTCCTTCTTTCTGTACCCCTCCTGTCTCTTTCGGTACCTCTCTTGCCTCTTTGTGCACTTCTCCTACCTCTTTCTGCACTCCTCTTGCCTCTTTCAGCACATCTGTTGCTTCTTTCTGCACTTCTCTTCCATCTTTCTGCACCCCTCCTGCCTGTCTCTGTGCCTCTCTTGCCTCTTTGTGCACCTCTTCTACCTTTTTCTGTACCGCTCTTGCTTCTTTTAGCACCTCTGTTGGTTCTTTCTGAACTGCTTTTGCTTCTTTCTGCACCTCTATTGCTTCTTTGTGCATTTCTCTTGCCTGTTTCTGCACTTCCCTTGCCTCTTTCTGTACCTCTCTTGCTTCTTTCTGCACCTCTCTTGCCATTTTCTGCACCTCTCTTGCCTCTTTCTGCACTTCTCTTGCTTCTTTTTATACCCCTCCTGCCTCTTTCTGTACCTTTCCTGCCTCTTTGTGCACCTCTCCTACCTCTTTCTGCACCCCTTGTGCCTCTTTTTGCACCTCTGTTGGTTCTTTCTGCACTGCTCTTGCTTCTTTCTGCACCTCGCTTGCCTCTTTCTGCACTTCTCTTGCTTCTTTCTACACCTCTGTTGCTTCTTTCAGCAATTCTTTTGCCTCTTTCTGCACTTCTCTTCCTACTTTCTGCAATCCTCTTGCCTCTTTCTGTACCTCTCTTGCCTCTTTGTGCACCCCTCCTACCTCTTTCTGCACTCCTCTTGCCTCTTTTTGCACCTCTGTTGGTTCATTCTACACTGCTCTAGCTTCTTTCTGCACCCTTCTTGCCTGTTTCTGCACTCCTCTTTTCTCTTTCTGCACCTCGCTTGCCTCTTTATGTACCCCTGTTCCCTCTTTCTGCACCTTTTCTGCCTGTTTCTGAACCTCACTTGCTATTTCTGTACATCTGTTGGTTCTTTCTGCACTTCTCTTGCTCTTTCTACACCCTTTGTGCCTCTTTCAGTACCTCTGTTGCTTCTTTCTGCACTTCTCTTCCTTCTTTCTGCACCCCTCCTGCCTCTTTCTGTACCTCTCTTGCCTCTTTGTGCACCTCTCCTACCTTTTTCTGCACCTCTCGTGCCTCTTTTTGCACCTCTGTTGGTTCTTTCTGCGCTGCTCTTGCTTCTTTCTGTACCTCACTTGCCTCTTTGTGCACTTCTCCTACCTCTTTCTGCACTCCTCTTGCCTCTTTCAGCACCTCTGTTGCTTCTTTCTGTACCTCTCTTGCCTCTTTTCCACCTCTTCTACCTTTTTCTGTACCGCTCTTGCTTCTTTTAGCACCTCTGTTGGTTCTTTCTGAACTGCTTTTGCTTCTTTATGCACCTCTCTTGCTTCTTTGTGCATTTCTCTTGCCTGTTTCTGCACTTCCCTTGCCTCTTTCTTTACCTCTCTTGCCTCTTTCTGCACCTCTCTTGCCATTTTCTGCACCTCTCTTGCCTCTTTATGCACTTCTCTTGATTCTTTTTATACCCCTCCTGCCTCTTTCTGTACCTTTCCTGCCTCTTTGTGCACCTCTCCTACCTCTTTCTGCACCCCTCGTGCCTCTTTTTGCACCTCTGTTGTTTCTTTCTGCACTGCTCTTGCTTCATTCTGCACCTCGCTTGCCTCTTTCTGCACTTCTCTTGCTTTTTTCTACACCTCTGTTGCTTCTTTCAGCAATTCTTTTGCCTTTCTGCACTTCTCTTCCTTCTTTCTGCACCCCTCCTGCCTCTTTCTGTACCTCTCTTGCCTCTTTGTGTACCTCTCCTACCATTTTCTGCACCTCTCTTGCCTCTTTTTGCACCTCTGTTGGTTCTTTCTGCACTGCTCTTGCTTCTTTCTGTACCTCACTTGCCTCTTTCTGTACTTCTCTTGCTTCTTTCTACACCTCTGTTGCTTCTTTCAGCAATTCTTCTGCCTCTTTCTGTACTTCTCTTCCTTCTTTCTGCACCCCTCCTGCCTCTTTCTGTACCTCTCTTGCTTCTTTGTGCATTTCTCTTGCCTGTTTCTGCACTTCCCTTGCCTCTTTCTGTACCTCTCTTGCCTCTTTCTGCACTTTTCTTCCTTCTTTCTGTACCCCTCCTGTCTCTTCCTGTACCTCTCTTGCCTCTTTGTGCACCTCTCCTACCTCTTTCTGCACTCCTCTTGCCTCTTTCAGCACCTCTGTTGCTTCTTTCTGCACTTCTCTTCCATCTTTCTGCGCCCTTTCTGCCTCTTTCTGTACCTCACTTGCCTCTTTGTGCACCTCTTCTACCTTTTTCTGTACCGCTCTTGCTTCTTTTAGCACTTCTGTTGGTTCTTTCTGAACTGCTTTTGCTTCTTTCTGCAACTCTCTTGCTTCTTTGTGCATTTCTCTTGCCTGTTTCTGCACTTCCCTTGCCTCTTTCTGTACCTCTCCTGCCTCTTTCTGCACCTCTCTTGCCATTTTCTGCACCTCTCTTCCCTCTTTCTGCACTTCTCTTGCTTCTTTTTATACCCCTCCTGCCTCTTACTGTACCTTTCCTGCCTCTTTGTGCACCTCTCCTACCTCTTTCTGCACCCCTCGTGCCTCTTTTTGCACCTCTGTTGGTTCTTTCTGCACTGCTCTTGCTTCATTCTGCACCTCGCTTGCCTCTTTCTGCACTTCTCTTGCTTCTTTCTACACCTCTGTTGCTTCTTTCAGTAATTCTTTTGCCTCTTTCTGCACTTCTCTTCCTTCTTTCTGCACCCCTCCTGCCTCTTTTTGTACCTCTCTTGCCTCTTTGTGCACCTCTCCTACCTCTTTCTGCACTCCTCTTGCCTCTTTTTGCACCTCTGTTAGTTCTTTCTGCACTTCTCTTGCTCTTTCTGCACCCTTTGTGCTTCTTTCAGCACCTCTGTTGCTTCTTTCTGCACTTCTCTTCCTTCTTTCTGCACCCCTCCTGCCTCTTTCTGTACCTCTCTTGCCTCTTTGTGCACCTCTCCTACCTTTTTTAGCACCCCTCTTGCCTCTTTTTGCACCTCTGTTGGTTCTTTCTGCACTGCTCTTGCTTCTTTCTGCATATCTCTTGCCTCTTTCTGCACTTCTCTTGCTTCTTTCTACACCTCTGTTGCTTCTTTCAGCAATTCTCATGCCTTTTTCTGCACTTCTCTTCCTTCTTTCATCACCCCTCCTGCCTCTTTCTGTACGTCTCTTGCCTCTTTGTGCACCTCTCCTACCTCTTTCTGCACCCCTCTTCCCTCTTTTTGCACCTCTGTTGGTTCTTTCTGCACTTCTCTTGCTTTTTTCTGCACCTCACTTACCTCTTTATACACTTCTCTTGCTTTTTTCTACATCTCTGTTGCTTCTTACAGCAATTTTCTTGCCTCTTTCTGCACTTCTCTTGCTTGTTTCTGCACCTCTCTTACGTCTTTCTGTACCTCTTTTGCCTCTTTCTGTACCTCACTTGCTTCTTTCTGCACCCTCCTGCCTCTTTCTGCACTTCTTTTGCTTCTTTCTACACCTCTTTTGCCTCTTTCTGCTCCTCTCTTGCCTCTTTGTGCATTTCTCTTGCCTGTTTCTGCACTTCCCTTGCCTCTTTCTGTACCTCCATTGCCTCTTTCTGCACCTCTCTTGCCTCTTTCTGCACTTCTCTTGCTTCTTTCTGCACCTCTCTTGCTTCTCTCTGCCCCCTTCTTCCTTTTTTTGCATCCCTCTTGCCTCTTTATGCTGTTTTCTTGTCATTTTGCTGCACCTCTTGCCTCTTTCTGCACTTTTCTTGCCTCTTTGTGTACATCTCCTACCTCTTTCTGCACCCCTCAGCCTCTTTTTGCACTTCTGTTGGTTCTTTCTGCACTGCTCTTGTTTCTTTCTGTACCTCACTTGCCTCTTTCTGCACTTCTCTTGCTTCTTTCCACACCTCTGTTGCTTCTTTCAGCAATTCTCTTGCCTCTTTCTGCACTTCTCTTGCTACTTTCTATACCTCTGTTGCTTCTTTCAGCAATTCTCTTGCCTGTTTCTGCACTTCTCTTGCTTCTTTTTGTACCCCTCCTGCCTCTTTCTGTACCTCTTTTGACTCTTTGTGCACCTCTCCTACCTCTTTCTGCACCCCTCTTGCCTCTTTTTGCACCTCTGTTGGTTCTTTCTGCACTGATCTTGCTTCTTTATGCACCTCACTTGCCTCTTCCTGCACTTCTCTTGCTTCTTTCTATACCTCTGTTGCTTCTTTCAGCAATTCTCTTGCCTCTTTCTGCACTTCTCTTCCTTCTTTCTGTACCCCTCCTGCCTCTTTCTGTACCTTTCTTGCCTCTTTCTGCACCTCTCCTATCTCTGCACCTCTCCTACCTCTTTCTGCACCCCTCTTGCCTCTTTTTGCACTCTGTTGGTTCCTTCTGCACTGTTCTTGCTTCTTTCTGTACCTCACTTGCCTCTTTCTGCACTTCTCTTGCATCTTTCTACACCTCTGTTGCTTCTTTCAGAAATTCTCTTGCCTCTTTCTGCACTTCTCTTGCTTTTTTCTGCACTTCTCTTGCCTCTCTCTGCACCCCCGTTCCCTCTTTCTGCACCTTTCCTGCCTGTTTCTGCACCTCTCTTGCCTCTTTCTGTACCTCTGTTGGTTCTTTCTGCGCTTCTCTTGCTTTTTCTGCACCCTTTGCGCCTCTTTCAGCACCTCTGTTGCTTCTTTCTGCACTTCTCTTCTTTCTTTCTGCACCCCTCCTGCCTCTTTCTGTACCTCTCTTGCCTCTTTGTTCACCTCTCCTACCTTTTTCTGCACCCCTCTTGCCTCTTTTAGCACCTCTGTTGGTTCTTTCTACACTGCTTTTGCTTCTTTCTGCACCTCACTTGCCTCTTTCTGCACTTCTCTTGCTTCTTTCTACACCTCTGTTGCTTCTTTCAGCAATTCTCTTGCCTCTTTCTGCACTTCTCTTCCTTCTTTCTGCATCTCTTTTGCCTGTTTTGTCACCTCTGTTGCTTCTTTCTGCACCTTTGACTTAGAGGTACTTTTAATCCCCCTGCCCTATTATGTACTTGGGCCTTACAGGGGAGGTCATGCCAATCACAGGGGTACCCCAACCCATAGTGTACCCTAGTGTATGTAGGTGTTTTCACTGTATTCTAAGTGTCTTTCAGCATAGCACTGGCTCTGGGCCTGGTTAGTCAGAGTCAGTTACCACCAGTACCAGTCAGCAAAAGGTTGGGGGTACAGGATGACTTTTCAACAAGGCCTCTTTCTGCACCTCTGTTGGTTCTTTCTGCATATCTCTTGCTTCTTTCTGCACCTTTCTGGACTTCTGGTACCTCTTTCTGCATTTCTCTTGCCTCTTTCTGTGCTTTTCTTCCTCTTTCTGCACATGTCCTACCTCTGTAAGCATAGTTAGAAATTAGCATTTAAAAAACCTTTGAAATTCACTGAAAAAACCATAGTTTTCAGGGATGTTATAGTTAGAAATTATAATTTAAAAAACCTTTGAAATTCACTGAAAAAAGCATAGGTTTCAGGGACGTTATAGTTAGAAATTAGCATTCCAAAAACCTTTGAACTTCACTGAAAAAACCATAGGTTTCAGGGACGTTATAGTTAGAAATTAGCATTTAAAAAACCTTAGAAATTCACTGAAAAAACCACAGGTTTCAGGGACGTTATAGTTAGTTAGACATTTTACTCGTACAAAACCAGAGAAATTCGGTCGTTATAGTTAGTTGAGCTAACTATAACTCTTGCCCATGCAGTGCACTGCTGATGACGTCAGATATTACATCATTCATGACATGGTCAGTGACATCACGTCACTTGACAAAGGTGCTGTAAGGCACCGAAACGCGTTGGTGTTTGTGACTCTGCTGGTCTATTAAACATGGTTTTTCAACTGCAACCGGAGTGGCGTGGTTTCTTGATACTGAACAGGAAATGCTGTGTTTGGATTTTAGCAGCGCGCAGCGAAGCGCTGCATACGCTGCACCACCGGCGGTCTGGCAGCTGAGAGGAAACACGCCGATCACAGGAGCATATATATATATATATATATA
This sequence comes from Calotriton arnoldi, assembly GCA_963921515.1. Lineage (NCBI taxonomy): Eukaryota > Metazoa > Chordata > Amphibia > Caudata > Salamandridae > Calotriton > Calotriton arnoldi. The sequence goes on from CAWUFW010000145.1 coordinate 18,670, forward strand.
TTATATATATATATATTTATCCATCAACCAAAGTTACCCTTGAGGAAGAGCCGCCAGGTACAAGGTAAATGCACTAATCTTTATTGGGAGACTGCAGTGCATCCAGGAAAAAACGTGCTTTAAAGTCCATAGCGCCTTCAGCCAGACGCTTTTCGAGAGTCCTCTTAATCATTGGCCTGTCGGCGCAGCAATAAAACCGAGCAAAGCATGCTACTAATTATACCACCGGAACCGCCTGGTTAGGCGTGGCCGCGACTGCAGCCTTCTGGTTCCTGTAGTAGCACGTTGTATTCCTCCAGTGAGTGATCTGCCCAGAGTCATGCTTCCAACCATAAAATCTCAAGTGAGTAAAAGTCACGGTTTTTTGAAACGCCATGCAAATTTCTGTGTCCCAATAGGCTATACCTCCCGCATCCCAGTAACCTCGAACCTCGAAGTAACAGCGGGTCCGCAACAGCAGAGTGGCTCATTCCGCGACTGGGTCAGCCGCTACAAATCCATCAACCAAAGTTACCTTTGAGGAAGAGCCGCCAGGTACAAGGTAAATGCACTAATCTTTATTGGGAGACTGCAGTGCATCCAGGAAAAAACGTGCTTTAAAGTCCATAGCGCCTTCAGCCAGACGCGTTTCGAGAGACCTCTTAATCATTGGCCTGTCGGCGCAGCAATGAAACCGAGCAAAGCATGCTACTAATTATACCACCGGAACCGCCTGGTTAGGCGTGGCCGCGACTGCAGCCTTCTGGTTCCTGTAGTAGCAAGTTGTATTCCTCCAGTGAGTGATCTGCCCAGAGTCATGCTTCCAACCATAAAATCTCAAGTGAGTAAAAGTCACGGTTTTTTGAAACGCCATGCAAATTTCTGTGTCCCAATAGGCTATACCTCCCGCATCCCAGTAACCTCGAACCTCGAAGTTACAGCGGGTCCGCAACAGCAGAGTGGCTCATTCCGCGACTGGGTCAGCCGCTACAAATCCATCAACCAAAGTTACCCTTGAGGAAGAGCCGCCAGGTACAAGGTAAATGCACTAATCTTTATTGGGAGACTGCAGTGCATCCAGGAAAAAACGTGCTTTAAAGTCCATAGCGCCTTCAGCCAGACGCGTTTCGAGAGTCCTCTTAATCATTGGCCTGTCGGCGCAGCAATGAAACCGAGCAAAGCATGCTACTAATTATACCACCAGAAACGCCTGGTTAGGCGTGGCCACGACTGCAGCCTTCTGGTTCCTGTAGTAGCACGTTGTATTCCTCCAGTGAGTGATCTGCCCAGAGTCATGCTTCCAACCATAAAATCTCAAGTGAGTGGAGCACGTTTTTTCCTGGATGCACTGCAGTCTCCCAATAAAGATTAGTGCATTTACCCTGTACCTGGCGGCTCTTCCTCAAGGGTAACTTTGGTTGATGGATATATATATATATATATATATATATATATTTACACATTGATTTATATATCTATAGATATGTATTTCTATAGATATATATATATCTATCTATATTATCTACTGGCGGTCGCCAGTAGATAGTTATAGTTAGGACCTATTTTCCATAGGAAATCCGCGACATTCTATTTGAAATAACTCTCTTGCCGGTTGACGAATCTTCGCGAAATTTTCAAACTTTATGGCCCGCTCCGGTCCGCTCCTACCCTGAAAGTCTCGGGGTGATTCATCAAGCGGGGGCCGAGAAAAAGGGGGTCCCAAAACGTGTTTTCCCCATTCATTTTCCCATAGGAAACTTTAGACACGGCTACAGCCTGAACTGCTGAACGGAATTACACCAAATTTGGCAAAGAGGTAGTTCTTGGTTCAGAAAGAACCCTTTTTGTTAAATGGTGTAAATCCGTTCAGTAGTTACGGAGAAATTAAAAAAATAAGAGTCAAAAAATCAATTTCCCATAGGAAACTTTATGCAAGGCTACAGCCCGAACTGCTGAACGGAATTACACCAAATTTGGCAAAGAGGTAGTTCTTGGTTCAGAAAGAACCCTTTTGTTAAATGGTGTAAATCCGTTCAGTAGTTGCTGAGAAAATCAAAAGTAAAAACACATATATATCTGGGCGGAGCCTAACCACACATGTCATCGTGAGATCTGATTGGCTGTCAGCACTTCATCCTGGAATTGCTGGCAGCCATCTTGAGACCAATATACATGATAGTACCCCATTGAAATGCCTTGTAGTGAATCAAAGATTTTGAGGGTTACCAAAAGGAGAACTATTAAGGGTGATAACAGACTTTAGTTACATTAGAATTCATTTGTTGATGGTACCATACTAATTTCAGGAATTGTGGTGTGTTCTTAGGTGATTTTACCCTGTGAAAAACCTTCTGCTGGGATATCATGAATCATGTTTGAGAGAAAACTATTTTCACATGCTTGTCCCATACAGTTTTGGAAGGTGCTCCAGAAGCTAAAATGAGAGCATATTTTCTGTAAATTCACATTATCTTTCTCAGTCATGTGAGAATGAAGTCTGACATTCTCAGTAAAACATGTACATCCAACAAGGGCAGAGACTGTCAGTTGATTCCTTTGTGTTCTACTGCAGCTTCCCAGAGTGTTCTAAAGAACAACTAGAGTGCTAACAGCCTTACTTATGACAAAAGTATGGCACACCTGAAGCCATCTTGATTGGAATAAACTGGTAACACTTAAAACATTTAATTTAAAAAGGAACAAAATTATGGGGTTCATTTTGTCATAGAAATTATGGTTAGTGCTATAGAAAGAAAAATTAGGACATGTTTCAAGTGAGATCTCAAATATCTTCCTGTTATATTTCAACAGGAGCAGCCTGTCAGTTGATGCCTTTGTGTTCTACTGCAGCTTCCCAGAGTGTTCTAAAGAACAACTAGAGTGCTAACAGCCTTACTTATGACAAAAGTATGGCACACCGGAAGCCATCTTGATTGGAATAAACCGTTAATACTTAAAACATTTAATTTAAAAAGGAACAAAATGAGGGGTTCTTTTTTAAATAGAAATTATGGTTAGTGCTGCAGAAAGAAAAATGAGGGCATGTTTTAAGTGAGATCTCAAATCCTCTTCTATTTCATTAGAAAATTCTGACATGCAGACTGAAACAATCACTTTCAATACCAGCAGCAGACTTCCAGTTAACTCCCTGGTGAGCAGTAGCTTTAGTACAGTGATCTAATGAGCAACTAGAGTGCTAACATTCTGAATTTATGGCAAATGTGAGACACATCTGAATGCCTTCTTGATGGAATCAAAGTAAAAACTGAAAGCATTTCCTACTGAGGAGACTGCAGTAAATGAGGAAATTAGGAAACTTCATAACAAAGAAGTCTTCCAAGATGGCCACCAGAGAAAAAGAGCCCAAATGTAGCACAAATATTACCCAGATGTAGCCCACATATAGCCCAATGACAAAAGTGTGCAAAACACTTTTTATTTTTAGTTTTTGCAGTTTTATGTAGTGCAGACTGGTCAGGTATTGGAGCGTTGCATCTTAAAACATGACCCCTACACTACAAAAACACTACTGCACTACTCTAAACCCTAAAACACTACCCCAGCACGACTCCCTACACTACACAAGCACCACTGCACTATCCTAAACCCTAAAACACTACCCCCAGCATGACCCCCTACACTACACAAACACCACTGCACTACCCTAAACCCTAAAACACTACCCCCAGCACGATCCCCTACACTACCCAAACACCACTGCACTAACCTAAATCCTAAAACAATACCCCCAGCACGACCCCCTACACTACCCAAACACCACTGCACTACCCTAAAACAAGACCCCTATACTACACAAACACCACTGCACTACCCTAAACCCTAAAACACTACCCCCAGCACGACCCCTACACTACACAAGCACCACTGCACTACCCTAAACCCTAAAACACTACCCCCAGAACGACCCCCTACACTGCCCGAACACCACTGCACTGCCCTAAACCTTGAAACGCCAGCCCCTGCACGACCCCCTACACTGTTAGAACACCACTGCACTGCCCTAAACCCTGAAACACCACCCCCAGCATGACCCCCTACACTGCCCGAACACCACTGCACTGCCCTAAACCCTGAAACACCACCCTCTTCACGACCCCCTACACTGCCCGAACACCACTGCACTGCCCTAAACCCTGAAACACCACCCCCAGCATGGCCCCCTACACTGCCCAAACACCACTGCACTGCCCTAAACCCTGAAACACTATCCCCAGCAAGACCCCCTACACTGCCCAAACACCACTCCACTGCCCTAAACCCTTAAACATCACCCCCAGCAAGACCCCCTACACTGAACGAACACCACTGCCCTAAACCCTGAAACACCACCCCCAGCACGACCCCCTACACTGCCCAAACACCACTGCACTGCCCTAAACCCTGAAACACCACCCCCAGCACGACCCCCTACACTGCACGAACACCACTGCTCTGCCCAAAACCCTGAAACACCAGCCCCAGCACGACCCCCTACACTGCCCGAACACCACTGCACTGCCCTAAACCCTGAAACACCAGCCCCAGCACGACCCCCTACACTGCCCGAACACCACTGCACTACCCTAAACCCAGAAACACTACCACCAGCACGACCCCCTACACTGCCTGAGCACCACTGCACTGCCCTAAACCCTGAAACACCAGCCCCAGCATGACCCCTACACTGCCCGAACACCACTGCAGTGCCCTAAACCCTGAAACACCAGCCCCAGCACGACCACCTACACTGCACGAACACCACTGCACTGCCCTAAACCCTGAAACACCAGCCCCAGCATGACCCCCTACACTGCCCGAACACCACTGCACTGCCCTAAACTGTGAAACACTAGCCCCAGCACGACCCCCTACACTGCCAGAACACCATTGCACTGCCCTAAACCCTGAAACACCAGCCCCAGCACAACCCCCTACACTGCCCGAACACTACTGCACTGCCCTAAACCCTGAAACACCACCCCGTGCACGACCCCCTACACTGCCCGAACACCACTGCACTGCCCTAAACCCTGAAACACCACCCCAGCACGACACCCTACACTGCCCGAACACCACTGCACTGCCCTAAACCCTGAAACACCATTCCCCCTGCACGACCCTCTACACTGCCCGAACACCACTGCCCTAAACCCTGAAACACCACCCCCAGCAAGACCTCCTACACTGCCCGAACACCACTGCACTACCCTAAACCCTACAACACTACCCCCAGCACGACCCCCTCCACTACACAAGCACCACTGCACTACCCTAAACCCTAAAACACTACCCCCAGAACGACCCCCTACACTGCCCAAACACCACTGCACTGCCCTAAACCTTGAAACACCAGCCCCTGCACGACCCCTACACTGTTCGAACACCACTGTACTGCCCTAAACCCTGAAACACCACCCCAGCACGACCCCCTACACTGCCCGAACACCACTGCACTTCCCTAAACCCTGAAACACCACCCCCAGCACGACCCCCTACACTGCACAAACACCACTGCTCTGCCCAAAACCCTGAAACACCAGCCCCAGCACGACCCCCTACACTGCCCGAACACCACTGCTCTGCCCTAAACCCTGAAACACCAGCCCCAGCACGACCCCCTACACTGCCCGAACACCACTGCACTGCCCTAAACCCTGAAAGACCAGCCCCAGCACGACCCCCTACACTGCCCGAACACCACTGCACTGCCCTAAACCCTGAAACACCACCCCCTTCATGACCCCCTACACTGCCCGAACACCACTGCACTGCCCTAAACCCTGAAACACCACCCCCAGCACGGCCCCCTACACTGCCCAAACACCACTGCACTGCCCTAAACCCTGAAACACTATCCCCAGCAAGACCCCCTACACTGCCCAAACACCACTGCCCTAAACCCTGAAACACCACCCCCAGCACGACCCCCTACACTGCCCAAACACCACTGCACTGCCCTAAACACTGAAACACCACCCCCAGCACGACCCCTTACACTGCCCAAACACCACTGCTCTGCCCAAAACCCTGAAACACGAGCCCCAGCACAACCCCCTACACTGCCCGAACACCACTGCACTGCCCTAAACCCTGAAACACCAGCCCCAGCACGACCCCCTACACTGCCCAAACACCACTGCACTACCCAAAACCCATAAACACCACCCCCAGCATGACCCCCTACACTGCCTGAGCACCACTGCACTGCCCTAAACCCTGAAACACCAGCCCCAGCATGACCCCCTACACTGCCCGAACACCACTGCACTGCCCTAAACCCTGAAACACCAGCCCCATTACGCCCACCTACACTGCACGAACACCACTGCACTGCCCTAAACCCTGAAACACCAGTCCCAGCATGACCCCCTACACTGCCCGAACACCACTGCACTGCCCTAAACCGTAAAACACTAGCCCCAGCACGACCCCCTACACTGCCAGAACACCATTGCACTGCCTTAAACCCTGAAACACCAGCCCCAGCACAACCCCCTACACTGCCCGAACACCACTGCACTGCCCTAAACCCTGAAACACCACCCCGTGCACGACCCCCTACACTGCCCGAACACCACTGCACTGCCCTAAACCCTGCAACACCACCCCCAGCACGACACCCTACACTGTCCGAACACCACTGCACTGCCCTAAACCCTGAAACATCACCCCCAGCAAGACCCCCTACACGGCCTGAACACCACTGCCCTAAACCCTGAAACACCACCCCCAGCAAGACCCCCTACACTGCCCGAACACCACTGCACTGCCCTAAACCCTGAAACACCAGCCCCAGCACGACCCCCTACATTGCCCGAACACCACTGCACTGCCCTAAACCCTGAAACACCACCCCCTGCATGACCCACTACACTGCCCGAACACCACTGCACTGCCCTAAACCCTGAAACACCACCCCCAGCACAACCCCCTACACTGCCCGAACACCATTGCACTGCCCTAAACCCTGAAACACCACCCCTGCACGACCCCTGCACTGCCCGAACACTACTGCACTGCCCTAAACCCTGAAACACCGCCCCCAGCATGACCCCCTACACTGCACAAACACTACTGCACTGCCCTAAACCTTGAAACACCAGCCCCAGCAAGACCCCCTACACTGCCCGAACACCACTGCACTGCCCTAAACCCTGAAACATCACCCCCAGCAAGACCCCCTACACTGCCCGAACACCACTGCCCCAAACCCTGAAACACCACCCCCAGCAAGACCCCTACACTGCCCGAACAACACTGCAGTGCCCTAAACCCTAAAACACCACCCCCAGCACGACCCCCTACACTGCCCGAACACCACTGCTCTGCCCAAAACCCTGAAACACCAGCCCCAGCACGACCCCCTACACTGCCCGAACACCACTGCACTGCCCTAAACCCTGAAACACCACCCCCAGCACGACCCCCTACACTGCCCGAACACCACTGCACTGCCCTAAAACCTGAAACACCACCCCCAGCATGACCGCCTACACTGCCTGAAAACCACTGCACTGCCCTAAACCCTGAAACACCAGCCCCAGCACGACCCCCTACTCTGCCCGAACACCACTGCACTGCCCTAAACCCTCAAACACCAGCCCCAGCACGACCCCCTACACTGCCCGAACACCACTGCACTACCCTAAACCCTGAAACACCAGCCCCAGCAAGACCCCCTACACTGCCCGAACACCACTGCACTGCCCTAAACCCTGAAACACCAGCCCCAGCAAGACCCCTACACTGCCCGAACACCACTGCACTGCCCTAAACCCTGAAACACCACCCCCAGCAAGACCCCCTACACTGCCCGAACACCACTGCGCTGCCCTAAACGCTGAAACATCAGCCCCAGCAAGACCCCCTACACTGCGCGAACACCATTGCACTGCCCTAAACCCTGAAACACCACCCCCAGCAAGACCCCCTACACTGCCCGAACACCACTGCACTAAACCCGGAAACACCAGCCCCAGCAAGACCACCTACACTGCCCGAACACCACTGCACTGCCCTAAACCCTGAAACACCACCCCCAGCAAGACCCCCTACACTGCCCGAACACCACTGCACTGCCCTAAACCCTGAAACACCAGCCCCAGCACGACCCCCTACACTGCCCGAACACCACTGCACTGCCCTAAACCCTGAAACACCACCCCGTGCATGACCCCCTACACTGCCCGAACACCACTGCACTGCCCTAAACCCTGAAACACCAGCCCCAGCACGACCCCCTACACTGCCCGAACACCACTGCACTGCCCTAAACCCTGAAACACAACCCCCAGCACGAGCCCCTACACTACCCGAACACCACTGCACTACCCTAAACCCTAAAATACTCCCCCAGCACGACCCCCTACACTACCCGAACACAACTGCACTGCCCTAAACCCTCAAACACTCCCTCCAGCACGACCCCCTACACTACCCGAACACCACTGCACTGCCCTAAACCCTAAAACACTCCCCCAGCATGACCCCCTACACTGCCCGAACACCACTGCACTGCCCTAAACCCTAAAACACTCCCCCAGCATGACCCCCTACACTACCCAAACACCACTGCACTGCACTGCCCTAAACCCTAAAACACTCCCCCCAGCATGGCCCCCTGCACGACCCAAACACCACTGCACTGCCCTAATCCCTGAAACACCACCCCCAGCAAGACCCCCTACACTGCCCGAACACCACTGCACTGCCCTAAACCCTGAAACACCACCCCCAGCACGACCCCCTACACTGCCCGAACACCACTGCACTACCCTAAACCCTAAAACACGACCTCCTACACTACACAAAGACCACTGCACTACCCTAAACCCTGAAACACTACCCCCAGCATGACCCCCTACACTACACAAACACCACTGCACTACCCTAAACCCTAAAACACTACCCCCTACACTACACAAACACCACTGCACTACCCTAAACCCTAAAACAATACCCCCAGCACGAACCCCTACACTACCCAAACACCACTGCACTACCCTAAACCCTAAAACACTACCCCCAGCAGTACCCCTATACTACCCAAACACCATTGCACTACCCTAAACCCTAAAACACTACCCCCAGCAGTACCCCCTACACTACCCAAACACCACTGCACTACCCTGAACCCTAAACCACTACCCCAGCACGACCCCTACACTACCCAAACACCACTGCACTACCCTAAACCCTAAAACACTACCCCCAGCACAACCCCCTACACTACCCAAACACCACTGTAATACCCTAAACCCTAAAACACTCCCCCAGCACGACTCCCTACACTATACAAACACCACTGCACTACCCAACCCTAAATCTACCCCCAGCATGACCCCCTACACTACACAAACACCACTGCACTACCCTAAACCCTAAAACACTACCCCCAGCACGACCCCCTTCACTACCTAAACACAACTACACAATTTGTTACAGGCGTTGCAACGCAGGCCTGTGGTGCTTACTGGAAGTACTTGGTGGGCTAGTTGGGCCCCAGGGACCCTCAGGATTCAAGGTGACCTAATCCCCCAACTTAAAACGCGCCACGGGGCGCGTTTGCACAGTGGTGAAGGGAGGGGGCGGGCCTCAGGTGACATGTGCGCAAACACGCCCCCTTGAATCCTGAGGGACCCTGGGGGCCAACTAGCCCACCAGGTACCTTCAGTAAGCACAACAGAGTTGCGTTGCAGAGAGGTGAAAAAAGGTGCGTGGCCTCGGAACGCCTCTCTGCAACTCAGGTCTGTGGTCCTAACTGTATGTACCTGGGGGGCTAGTTGGGCCCCAGGGACCCTCAGGATTCAAGGGGACTTAATCCCGCAACTTAAAACGCGCCACGGGGCGCGTTTGCACACGCGTTTTAAGAGGTAGTTTTAATCCCCTGCCCTATTATGTACTAGGGACTTACAGAGGAGGTCATGCTAATCACAGGGGTACCCCAACGCATAGTGTTCCCTAGTGTATGTAGGTGTTTTCACTGTATTCTAAGTGTCTTTTAGCATAGCACTGACTCTGGTTAGTCAGAGTCAGTTACCACTCAGTACCCGTCTGAAAAAGTTGTGGGCACAGGATGATTTTGCAACATGGCCTCTTTCTGCTCCTCTGTTGGTTCTTTCTGCACATCTTTTGCTTCTTCCTGCAGTTTTCTTCGTCTTTGTGGACTTCTGTTGCTTCTTTCTGCATTTCTTTTGCTTCTTTCTGCGCGTTTTTCTTCTTTCTTCACATGTCCTACCTCTGTAGGCATAGTTAGAAACTAGCATTTAAAAACCTTTGAAATTCACTTAAAAAATCATAGGTTTCAGGCACGTAATAGTTAGAAATTAGCATTTAAAAACCTTTGAAATTCACTGAAAAACCATAGGTTTCAGACACGTTATAGTTAGAAATTAGCATTTAAAAAACCTTTTAAATTCACTGAAAAAACCATAGGTTTTAGGGACAGTTATAGTTAGTTGGACATTTCACTCGTACAAAACCATAGAAATTCCCCCGTTATAGTTAGTTCAGCTAACTATAACTCGCGCCCCGCAATGCACTGCTGATGACGTCACATATTACATCACTCATGACATGGTCAGTGACATCACTGATGACATCACTGATGACATCTCAAATGACATCACTGATGACATCATCCATGTGATAATTTCATGCATCTTCTCACACCCTAATATAGCTTTTGATACACCCACTCTAAATTACAGACTGCCATTCACAAAACCATACACACTCCAATACCAATAACTACATACCCACTCACTGATTCTTATGTCTACACACACACATCTACTCACTCACCCGTACAGTCACTCATACTTACAGTCACTCAGTACAGGACTATCATATGCACTCATACACCTATATAAACACTCACACACCGCCACTCATCCATAGAGGTACTCACACACCTAGTCAGTCATGCAAAAAATTAATCACACACCCATTTACTCACCTATACAGTTATACACACACCAGCTCACTTACTCATACAAATACTAGCACATTCTTACGCTCTTATACAATAACTGATACAAGCACACACGCATCCATACAGCCACTCTCACAATCACACACTCTCACTTATAGCCATTTAAATACTCTAACACACATATATACTGCCTTTTACATATGTAGTTACTCGCACATGTACCACTGAGATATACATTCACTCACTAACACACCCATACACACACTCACCCACCCAAGCAGTCCATCACAGATGCACTCTTAAAATCATGCACCCAGTGAATCACCCACTCACACATCTATGTACAGAGTCACACACACCCCACCCACACAAACACTCAGGCAGCCATACAGATACTCAGAGAACCAATCAATAACCCATATAGACACTCATGTAGCTATTCGCAAATCCATGCATCCACTTACACACCAACAAACAGACGGATACAGACATTCACACAGTTTAGTCACTAACCCATGCATTCAGTAAGATACGTTTAATCACTCACTTGTAGAGTCAGTCACGCACATACTAAATCATCCATTCAGACACTTATACACCCACTCATTCTTCAATACGCCTTTCCCTATATATATTAAACATATTTAAACTTTACAGAAACACACAGTCACTGGATGATGTCATCAGTGATTTCATTTGAGATGTCATCAGTGATGTCATCAGTGATGTCACTGACCATGTCATGAGTGATGTAATATGTGACGTCATCAGCAGCGCATTGCGGGGCGCGAGTTATAGTTAGCTGAACTAACTATAACGGGGGAATTTCTATGGTTTTGTACTGAGTGAAATGTCCAACTAACTATAACTGTCCCTAAAACCTATGGTTTTTTCAGTGAATATATATATATATATATATATATATATATATATATATATATATATATATATATATATATATATATATATATATATATATATGGAAAAAAAGACAAACCTAGACAGTGGAACCCTATGAGACACAGCACCTGACCCGCTATCCCTATGTAATGTATTTACACTGGAAATACCCAGAGATCTGTGTGCACACTGTTAACACACCCACTGTCACAGTGCAATCCAAAAACAGGAATGTCACAATTTCAAACAAAAGCAAAGGTGCACCACCATAAAACAAGCAAGGAAAAATCAGATCCGTGTTCAAAGGTGTATTCTTTAAAGTTCTTCTATTATTCACAGAGGATTAAAAACGATCAGGATGAACTAAACAGCCAACGCGTTTCGTCCTTAAACAAGGACTTCTTCAAGGCATAACTAAATAACTCATGAAGGTTGACGTCAAAGTGTCCATAACATATCAGAGCAGCAGGGGATATCATAAATCCCGTCCACTTACACTATTTGATCGAGCAAGCGGGGTACACTTCACATAGGTTGAGCAAAACGACTGTAGGGTGAAGCCATGTAGAGCTGAGACCTCGGTCCAACCAAGATAAGGTGGACCCAATATTAAAGGCAAAGTGCCAGTTACAACCTCGATAAATCGTCAGTCACGGCCGGAACATCTCCTGACTCTACTTCACAGGCCTGTGTGTGCTGGCCTCCTGTTCTAAAGTCTCAAGGACACAAAGACGTCACCCCCAGCTCCCCTGAACTCTGCTGCTGTGAGTTCTGACCTGCCAGGAGGTGCCTGTTCCAGTTGTGGGCCTCTGGAGGTTGCTCCTGATGTTGGGAGCTGGAAGAAACCCAAAGAACTGAAGATATCAATGCATCTCTCTTCTTGCGGCTGTTTTTCCGATGCAGCACCGCCGCGCCGTTGTCGAACCGACACAGCGCCTGTCGCCGCTGCAAGTACTGACACATCGAGGGATCACGGCAGAAGAAACCGAAGCAGTGCCACTCAACACCGCTGCATGGATCGCCGACGCATCCCAGATTTCCACGCATCGTACCTGTGCGACAAGTTTTCACAACGCATCACCCGCAGACCAGAATCACCTTGGTGTTGATGCATCACTTCCCCCTACAGACCGGATTGGAATCCATCACTTCTCCTGCGTGCAGCATAACTGTTGCCCCGCCTCACCATAGTCTCAGGAAATGATGCATCTCTTTGTTTCTCAACACTTCCTATCTCTTCGGCTGTTTGCCCTTGTGAATTTTGACACATCTACTTTGTGAGAAATCCCGCATCCATGGTTTTCTATGGACCCAGTTGCTTGAAACCTTTTTAAAGTCATATTCTTATTACATGTATGTTGGATTTTTGTCGTTTTGGTCTTGTTAAGTTTAGATAAAGATACTTTATTTTTCTAAACTGGTGTGGTGTCTATTTGTGGTGTTAATTGTTTGTGGTGTGGAGTACAAATACTTTACATATTGCCTTTGGGATAAGCCTTTCTGCTCGTGCCAAGCTACCAAGTGGGTGTGCAGGGGTTATCTAAAGTGTGTATCCCCCTTACCCTGAGTAGAAGCAAGGGTCCCTATTTGGAGAAAGATACTTACCTCTACCAACTAGAGACCCTCATTTACAACAGTCATTTACTCTTAAATGACATTTCATATAATTGTAGCTATCCTCAACTTATAGCAGCCCCCAAATTATGAATATTTATTGTGCAAAGCTAAAATCAACCCCAGCAAACATAATACTGAACAACTTTAGTCAATCGATTCCATTATGTCCAAAACAGGTGCAGATTCTGCAATTCCTATTTGTCTAAGTGGTCTGTTTCTACCATCCTTATTTCCTAATAAAGTGCAATACCTGCTAAAGTGCAAAAAATATTAAATAGCAGCATACATTTTCCTAACAAACATGGTATAACCATCCAAATCGTCTCATGTCTCCACATTTGGTACAGTCAAGGTTTGTTCGAAATGTATACAGTACCATAGTCAAACATAGTCTGTTGTTTATATAAAAATATGTAAATCTTCACCAAGGTTTAACCCTTTGGGTGCCTTAGTGTCAAGATTCAAATCAATATATATTGACTTTCCAATTGCCTAAGCAGTACTTCTTGATTACCACCCTGCCTCAATTTTGCTATCGAGTCAATAACAAAATATTTTACACAGTTGAAATTGTTACTGCGGTACTGTTTAAAATGTCGAGTGACATGATAGGTTGAATACAGGTAAATACAGACAGAAAACAATGTGTTTCCTGTCTGTATTTACTTTAAAAGCTCAAAAATACTGAAAATGTTGCTTTTTATGAAAGACTCGCCATGCTGTCTTTCATGCATTCCAGACAAAAGCTAAGCAGATAGGCAGCATGGGGAGTTAAAAAATAGGATCTGATTTCCTTAAATACAGGCATATATTAACATATTTGTAGTATAACACCAATGGGAAATGGTATACATGAGTTCTGGTTTAGGAATGGATTCAGATTTGCTCTTGGTACCTAATTTATAATAAATCCAGGATTCCCCTTAAGTTGTGGGGCCATTAGAGCTTGTAGGACTTGCATCATGGGACCTGGTGATTGCACTGGCATCTGTGTCCTTTGGGCAGGTACTTGAACTGAAACATTTTGCATCTTTGCTTGATTTACACCCTGCATTTGAGCATCACCAGTTACTCGATTTGGATTCTGTCTATACTCTCTCTTCCAGTGCCCAAGCTTATTACAGTAGTGACAAGGAGTTGTTTTCTTGAATGTTGCAATGTCCATTCCTAGGTTTGGATCAACCGAAACACTTTGAACACTACCATATGAAACACCACCTCTACCGTGCGCCATTTGACCTCCAACCTGAAACCCAACACCTTGTAGTCCACCAACATTTCTTCCACACGATTGATTCTGAAACCCTTTTTGAGCCAACTTTGCCTGTACAAGCATAAACTAACACTCGTCTACTTCATTTCCTACACATTACTGCAAATTGTTGCTTACCTCAGGATCTCATCTAAAGGTTTTGTCTGCCAACAAATCACATTCTGCTGTATGTGCATACTGAGCTCTGGCCGCAACCCAAGAATGAACTGTGACACAAAACTCCCCATATCTCCCTTTTCGGGTGTGTTGTTTAAACACCTGCAAAAATCTTTCATAATAATAATGCACTGATTCTTTGGCTTCTTGTATAGTTCACTTAATATTTAGCCAGTCAGTGTCTCTTGCTGGAACCTTTCCTTACAAAAACGTAATCATCTCATCGTATTTAGTCATTACTACAGGTGAAGGTGCACACATCCCTCAGAGGTTCAGAACAAAAGCCATTGCACAGCTCTCTTGCATTCAGCCCACAGACCATTAAGTACCACTCGGTGCTCGCTGTCTCATTCCCCATGTTCAACATCTCTATATCTATATCTATATCGAGGGCCACTGGAATTATGTGGCAGGGTTGAATACATTATGCAGCAAGAAAAGGCAAAATATGTGATTGTATTACTCCAATACTTTGTCATTTTTACAGTTGTTAACACTGTCTGGGCAATGGTTGCACCTCATCAATACCACTTTGACACACAAATATAGCATTAAGCAACAGAAAGGTGACCAGTCAGGCATTGCAAATGGCCTTCATCTGCGCTGCAATACATGTTGATGCGCTGTTTTGTAACTTTTGAACCGTTTGAGCTAGAAACACATTTGTTTGTTAAAATATGCAGATTATGCAGCAGATGATGGATGAAGTGGCAAATGCGGCAAATCTATCATTAGTTGGGATTCCGGGCCCCGCCTCCTAGTCTCTCACCCTTGGGGGAAGTGCAATGGCTCTCCCTCATTGTAGGTACCATTGGGGCCCGGTGCTGGGAACCCGGGCCGCCCAATCCATAACCTGGACTGGGGTCCCCATGGCCTCCAGATGCTGGGGTGGGGGCCCCTCGCACACCCCTTCCCAGGATTTCAACTTAAAAAGTCTTCCTTGCGATGACCCCAGAAGCTTGGCCCACCCTGGTGGGTCTTAGCAGCTGGGCAGTGGAGCTCCACATGCCCAGTGATCGCTGTGGGTGGGTCAGAAGTCAAATAAATCTCCTGCTAATATCTCAGGTCCCTCCTTTGTTCAGTGGGATTGGGCTGGCCTATCCCGGGTACAGTGTGGCAGCTGATTGATTGATGTAGATCCTTCATACCCACCCCTTTCCTCCTCAGGAGCTGAGTAAAGCACTGTTAATTGTTCCTTTTGTGTGTGGAGGCCTTTTTCCTGCTGCTGGGAGAGAAATGTAATTAACTTGGGACAGCAGGGTGACAAAAGGCCTAAGGTCTGATCCTGAGCTGAGCCAGAGAAATATGACAATCCTGAATGTCCCATAAGTTGTACAGATATCATCTTGTAACTCTCAGAGTTGGATTTGGCATACAGGTTCCACCATATCTCAATACATCGCTGGTCTCCATAGGCCGAAGGGAAGCAAAACTGCATTCTAAGGCAGTCTTTCCTGTTGGTGTATAATGGAGTGCCACTGCAGACAAGACAGTAAATCACACTGACTTACCCGATGAGTGTTCACTAGCATTATGAGGCCTAACCCAGGTCAATATTCAATCCTGCAGAGTCCCCTCTGTGCCAGGCTACCCGTGTGCTGTTACTGCACTGCGCACAACAGGAGTCTCACATGTGCAGCCCTCACATGTGTAACCAGCCAAGTGCCCCTTTCACTTGTTGTGCTGCAGCAGCCTTATTTTAAAAGGCAGACACTGGCGGTAAAGAGGTGCATCCATTTACCATGTGTTTACTGTGGGTAAGTCATCAGGTGTAAGACTCATGCACAGTAAAAGGGTCAAAAAGGAGATGATCAAAAAGCAAAAAATCCAGATACCCAAGAACCCATTGACTTACATACATATACATATATAATTTTTTCTGTTCATTTTTTTTCTACTAAGGCCCAGCAGAAGCAAAGTCCTGCAAGGCCTCTTATGATGTCATACATGACAGCTTGCCCGTATCACCAGGATCCATGGTAGAGACTAGTCGTTCTATCTGCCGAACCTCTGTCATTGTTGTTCCTTACTGTCTCTCACAAGTTTTAACCCGTCAACTAGATTACAGTGCATGTTATGCAATATTCATATTTTGAACTGATGGATGTTAGTAAAAAGGTGAATCTGGCTGCATTTATACAGCAGTATGGGCAACATGTAATAGTAGAGAGTGATCGGAAGAACAAAGAAAATAAGTACTATTACTACCCGTATGTAAGTTATACATACTGGTCAATACAGTAATCTTTGTGCATATTGCAATATGATGATGTTGTATTTTTATACAGACAGTTATCGGGATACCAAGTAGGATTTACAGCTCATGTTTGTAGGGAATTGTGAAATGGCCCATTTTGAAAATACTGTCCATATGATGCTGAAAGGTTTGTGCCCCACAAATAGGTGGGACATGACCGAGGAACAGAATAAGGTATCTTTCCTGAGATAGTCCATGTAAGTTCGCAGTCAACGTGGTCCGTTTTTAAGCGATAGCCAGAGTAGAAGTTAGTCGTCTGATATGGATGTGATTGGAGTTATTCTTTGCATTCAATGAAATTTCAATTAACAGTGCAACCCATTTGGCTACATAATGAGGACTAAGAATCAGTAGCCAAGTACAAAAAGGTTTATTTCAAATTGATAATCAAGAGTCTTATATATGTCAGGAATAAGTGTTAGCCTAAGACACACTTAGAAAGGAATCAAAGGGAAGCATTGACGTCTTACCCTCATACGGTCCATTCAGGTAGTAGGGAATCAGGGAAGGTGTCTGCCAGGAATCCGCAAAGGTTCTGAAGGGGACAGAAGTCAGGAAGGAAGTCGGGAAACAATCTCAATGGGGTCTGCAAAGCATTTCCCTGAAAATTAGTCCAGAAGGAACAGTATATTATAACGCCCAAAGTCCGTAGGCAACAACCCCTTGATCACACCATCAGGGGTTAATTGTCCTCGTCAAGTTTCCAAGTTACAGTCTGTTACATCGATGGATCCTCCCCATTGGACATGGGTACAACATCTGTTTCTCAGGCACATGTAGACTGAAAAATGTGTTAAATAGTCCATTGAGTTACCGCTCTGTTTCTCCATGTACCTTCATCAAGGTCTTTTTCTCAGGCTCTTTGTCCTATCTCAGGTACAGTAATGTATCTATTCTAAATTAATAATGCATGTGAATACCTGAAAGAAATGTTGTGTTAGCAGAAAATGCCAAACTGTATTTTATGAATAGCAGCATGGTGTAATACAGGCCTAAACCTTTAGGACAAGTTAAACATTAATTCAACGGTGCACATTTTATGTGTGTGCACATTTAAACACAAATTAATATACGTTGTAGTACATTTTATTAAATGTATACTATGTATAGCTTACAGTAACTCTTTAAAATAAATCAAGTGTGAGTATGGATGACAACTACATTTAAATGTATACACGTGTAACATTAATGCACACATTACATAAACCATATTGTTTCAAGTAAAATCACATTCTACAAATTAGAGGATGGTTTTAATCACAGTTTCAAGTCATTAAATGTTATTCATATGCTATAGCATATGTTTAGGAAAGGCAGATTTCTTCTTCAAAGTAAATACATTATCTATTAAAGGAGGATGGGTTTATATTCATTAAAACTTCATTGAAACATCCTCATTAGCATGGTTAAACACACGCTTGTGAGCAGGTCCTCTTATTCTAATAAATGCATCCTTTAATAGTAATGTAGAGTGACATTTTTTCAGAAGCCATTCAATCAAGTAAGAAGCATGCGCTAAGTGCACGTTCATTTTATGTATCTGTTATCTTTTTATGTCGTAATTTGTGGCATGTAAAGAGTGGGCAACATTGCACTGCACCAGATGCTACAGGGGTCATTAATTCTAACCTGCATTTTTATGTTTTTATGGTTGGGACAAGTGATCATATAAAGCACATACTCACTATTACAATTTATGTTGCTAAATTGCATCCAGTGTTTTGGTAGCCCAAGGGATGCGACTTCCCTTTGGTGATGAAAATGCCAGAGTAGCATGAGACAATGAGATTATAGACACTGTTCCACGTGGGGCACCTCTACACATAACATACTAATAGGAGGGGTATTGAGAGATGCTGCTAGCTGGTGATGTCTACGGTGGGTCATAGACAGTAAAAGCATATTCAAATCTGGCTCATTCAAAAGCTTGCCAGATTTGCAATGTAAATTTGTAAACTTCCAGAACTGGCACTAGCTCAACAAATTAATTGATTTAATATTCCCTCTGCCACATGACATGGTTGTTGTATCATAATAGAGCAACTACTGCCAAACAGTGAAAAATATTTTGTCATGACAGTAAACATGCATTTTGCCATCTTACTGCCCTGATTAGCAGCTGAGAGGTTAATACAATGCCACTGCATTCATATTCGATCCTCTGCAGGAACAATAGTTAGTAATTGATCTGTGTAATTCATTGGTAGAGGGGTACATGCAGCTAGGAATTGAATGCTGGATGCATGTATGTATTGATCCTGTGTAATCAATAAAACTGTGTATGTTCCAGGAACAGTCACATGATTGATGAATTTTAGGAAAACCTCCAATGGATTTGTTGCTGGGGAGGGGTAGGCCTATCACCATATAATGAGGGCAAGGGATTTTCTATACCTTAATTTTTGGGTGTAATCATTAAACAACCTCTGCCACAGGTCATATGGACCTTAGTTGCTCAACAAAGAGAAATGAGGAGGAAACATTTACAAAACAATAAATCATTAAAGACTTTAAATTCAGTCAATAACAAAAAATTAGTGTGAGTTAAAGTGTTTTATTTTCAAATCTTTTACTCTTTCATGCATTTAATCATTTGGAACTAATATTTAGATTTCAGAATTAAATATTATAATCCATCAATTAATATTTGATTATAAAATAGAATAAAATGTTTGTTAGAATTACAGTCAAAATAGTAATATTACAACAAGTGTGTTAAATAAAGGAAATTGCCTAATCTAAATTAATTTGGGATAAAGGGGGAAAAGATGTCAGCTCAGAAACCCAATGAAGAGTTCTGATGAGAAAGAGAGAGAATTCTATGTGCAACCATGAAGACCTTGAATTATAGCTGGAAAGTATTCTCAGCTCATATATATCAGCAACCCTCCCCCGCTTGCATTCTTTTAACACTTTTTATTCAAGTATTTGTTGTGTGTTTTAAATTGTGTTGGGCTCATTTCTGTTCCGCTTTCGTCACGGATAGGCTTAGCGCTGATTGGTGTTCTTTATCCATTCAGGATCTTGACCAGGAGGAGCCAGTTGTGCCCCCCGGCTATTTAATACCTGCTGTGGCACGGATGCGCGCCAAAGGCAAGCCCGTCTTAATCCAGGATGAGGTCCCTGATATCCTCTTCCTTATGGAGACATGGCTTACGGCTAATACGGAGGCAGAAATAATTCTGACCCTGCCCCAGGGATATACTATTAAGACACTCAACAGAGGGGGCCGTAGTGGTGGCATTGCAATTATTTCTAAAGCTGGCTACACCTGCGTCTTGACCAAAGAGGTCCTTGTGGGCTGTGAATGTGCACATTTTTAAATCTCCCTCAATGCCAACTTCACGTTGTCTGGGCTCTTGATTTACTGCCAGGGCCCTCCAAAGATTTCAGGGTAGCCCTAATCGCCGTGTCTGGGATACTAGCCACCAGATCCGCTAATTTAAACATCATTGGGGACCTCAACTTGCACCTAGAAGCGAGCCAAGACAGTGAGATTGGCAATTTCCTAGCAGATCTTGCTGCCTTCCAATTAACGCAGCGCATTCCAAGCAGTACACACTCAGCTGGGCATCTGCTGGATCCTATTTTTTCCAATCTACCTACGCTTATAGTTAGTTCACCCATCCCAATAAGCTGGTCCGACCACTATCTGGTATCTATGACATTACAGGGAGTAGGTCCTCTTCAGGATGTCCCTCGGAAATCCATTTTAAAGCGCCCCTGGCACAAACTTGATGCTGACCACGTTTGTGACCTCCTCCTCAGCCAAACACCTAGTCTTCAAGATAATGCTGAAAGGGCTGCCAGCAACTTGTCTGATTGGCTCACACACTCCCTTGATACTCTTATCCCCGCCAAGTGGTCTCAGAGTCGTAGAACCCAGTAGAGCCCGTGGTTCAACGACAATCTGGCCCTGGCCCGGAAAACCTGCAAAGCCCTGGAACGGGCTTGGAGACGGCAATATGATCCAGCCTTGAAAGTACAATATTGGGTGGCCATCAAAAAATATCATATATCCATCCAGAAGGAAAGAGCTGATTATTTTGAAGACAAAATTAAAAAATAGTAGCAATCCTGCAAAATTTATTTTCTCCTTGCTTAAGGATCTCAAATCTTCAGTGCAACCTAACACATCGCCCCCTTCCTCTAATCAGCAATGTGAGGCACTCGCTGCTTTTTTATGAAGAAGGTTGAGGGCATTTACAAAACCTTTCCTCACACTGCAATTAAAACAGGTCCCTCACTTCAGCCTAGCGTCGCCCCTTCACTCTGCTTTCCCTGCGCTCTCCCAAGAAGTCATGCGCACCATTTGCAATAAACTTAAATCAGGATCCCCAGCAGATCCCCTCAAACCGGATCAATTTCAGAAATTCCTGCCTCAGCTCCTTTCCCCCTTCTGCGATCTTATAAATCTGTCTATGTCCTCTGCTGTAGTCCCATCACCTGGAAACACACCTAGGTGGTTACTTTACTCAAAAAACCCACGCTGGATGATTCAAAGCCAGAGGATTTTCGTCCTATCTCTCTCCTCCCTCTGGTATCTATGGTTACTGAAGCTTACATTAACTCCATTCTTACCACTTTCATTGAAGCTAACAACCTGCTGGACCCCTCCCAAAATGGCTTCCGCCGATGTTACAGCACTGAAACTGCCTTTCTGGCTGTGATGGAACATTTGCGGTGCTCACTTGATGTATGATGAACCTCAGCACTGATCCTTCTGGACCTAAGCACTGCATTTGACACAGTGTCCCATCAGATCCTTCTGCAGCGCTTGGAAGATATCAGCATCGGTGGCTTGCCCCTGGGTTGGTTTACTTTCTTTCTATCTGATAGATCCTTTACAAGTGTCTGTCCCCCCCTTTTGTTCTCAGACGCACGCTGTGCACCAAGGGGTTCCCCAGGGCTCTGCCTTGAGCCCTACTCTATTTAACATCTATATTCAACCCCTGGCAGCAGTCGCTGAGGACAGGGGCCTAACTGTGGTCTCCTACGCGGATGACACACAGTTAGTTGTTGCGTTATCTGACAACTCCCCACAGGATGTGCTCAAATTTAAAGATGATTTAACAGATATTGTAGATTGGATGACTTCTAACTGTATTCAACTGAATGCCAGCAAATCTGAGATCCTGTTGGTGGGTAAAAATACTCATCTGTGGAGTGAGCACTGGTGGCCATCCACCCTTGGCCTCCCGCCTGCCCCCAAGCAGATAGTTAACAATCTTGGCGTATGGGCCGACTCTGCACTGACCTTTCAGGCTCAAACAAAAGCGGTAGCTGGAGTCTGCTTTGGGCTCTTACGCGGCCTTAAACCCCTGCTGGGTTTTTTCGATGCTAACACCCGTCAGGTTATTATCCAGGCCACTGTACTATCTAGGTTGGATTACGCAAGCTCCCTGTACCTAGGGGCCAATAGAGCAGAGATACACTGCCTTCAAAGGACACAAAATGCTGCCGTTCGGACGCTCCTCAGTCTGCCGAGAACCTGCTCTATTTCTAATTCCATCAGTAGATTACATTGGCTTCCAGTGGAGAAACGTATCCACTTCAAAGCCCTTTGTATCTCCAATAGAATTATGAATTCCCAATCCCCCGACATTTTAGCTAATCTTCTCACGCCCTACACACCCACCCGCCAGCTGCGCTCTATTAGGCAGCACATGGCGGTTGTCCCTCGGGTAAAGAGAGCAAAGGCAGGAGGGTGCTCCTTTCGTGCTCTTGCTCCTAAACTTTGGAATTCCCTCCCTGTGAGCATCCAAAATCACGTGTCATTTCGAAAAGCTAAAAAAACATATCTTTTTCCTAAATAATCCGTTCCTCTTCTTGTCAATTTGTCTGCCCCTTTGTCGGTTTTAGATCAGCGCTGGGACGCCCCTTTGCTGGGGCAGCTATGCGCTACAAAATTAATAACATAACATAACATTCAGTAAAATCGAAGTAAGGCAGCCTCTCATGAAGAAAAGGCATCAAAAACTCAATGAGTCCCCAGTCAGACAGTTGCGGAAGGAAATCTGCCCTACTCTAAGAACATGCGCTAATATAAATACACAAATTCTATGTTGCAACTTTATTTTCTTTGTTCTTCTTCATCCTCCAACAGAATATCAGATTGCTAGGAATAAACAAACTCACCATTTTTTCAGAAGAACACAATAAGTTTTCAGACACTGAACCTTGAAAAGTTACAGCATTGATGTTTTGCTTTCCAGACAGTACTTTCCATGAATCATTCTTCAAGTCATCGCCCCTTTTCTTGGTGAGAACTCACTATCAGTCCTCTAATACATAACAAATGACTATTTACTAGTTAACAGAAGGCTCCTGGAAAAATGCAACATTTATAATGAAAAGGAAAAACACAGTGCACAAAGAACTTTTCAATGTGGAAAAACAGTGCTTTCAGGGTTAATTTAATTTTCTTCGGATAACATGGCATCTACAGTTAGGCTAGCTTAAATCAGTACTTTTATTTATTTTCATGCCTACAACATTTAAGTACATTTACCTACCTCAAATTTAGCATATGTCTTAATTAACCCTCTCGCTGCTAGGCCTTTTCCCCCCCTGTGCTAAGCCCTTTTTTGGCTATTTGGGGTAGTTCGCGCTTAGGCCCCTGTAACTTTTTGGCCACATAAGGTATCCACGCCAAATTTGCGTCCTTTTCTTCCAACACCATAGGGATTCTAAAGGTACCCAGGGTTTCCCCTGGAGGGGACCCGGAAATTAGCCAAAATACAGCTAAATTTTGTTTTTTGGGGGAAAAATGGGAAAAAAGTGCTGCAAATAAAAGCATCTGGGTTTTTCCCTGCAAATGATATCAAAGAAGGGTTTGTGGGGATGAAATCACCATTTTCCCAGCTTTTAGGAATGACAGACTTTTGTCAGAAAACCAAACTTTTTTACACAGTTTTGGCATTTTTTCTGGGACATAGCCTATTTTTGCTATTTTTGTGCTTTCAACCTCCTTCCAGTTAATGGTAGAAATGGGTATGAAAGCAATAATGGATCCTGGAAAGCTATACATTTTAGTAAAGTAGACACAATTCTGAATTCAGCAAGGGGTCATTTGTGTAGATCCTTCAAGGTTTCTTTATAGAAACTAACAGTTAAATATAGGAAAAATTGAAAATTAGTTGAAAAAAACAGCCTTTTGTGTCAACGTTTTCACATGTAACTTCTTCTAATTATGACAGCTCTTTGAAAGCAATATACCGTTACATCCGCGGGACCTTACTGGTTGTGGGGATATATAGGACTTGTAGGTTCACCAAGAACCCGACGAACCCAGAGCCAAAAACTGAGCAGCGACTTGCAATGGTTTTTCATTATGTACCGGGTATATAGCAATTATTCTGGGAAAATGTATACATGGAAAAATCGGTATGAAAGACACCTATGTATTTCTGAAATGGGAACAAAATATAGAATTTAGAAACAGTAGATTTTTGCACATTTCCGAAATTGGGAATACTCATACTATCATGAGAATTATCGGTCAATTTTCAAAATGACTTCTTTTTTACACATTGTCTTTCATTTGGAAGGCAGAAATGCATTGAAAGTCAATAGGTAATAACAGTTGCTTTACAAATCTGAATTACCCTAAGTCTCCCGATAAAAATGGTACCTCACTTGTGTGGGTAGGCATAGTGCCCACGACAGGAAACGGCTCAAAACGTAACGTGAACACACCACATTTTCACAATGAAAACGTTTCCTTTTTTGCAAAGTGCCTAGCTGTTGTATTTGAACCCTAGCTCTGCCGGCACCTAGGGAAACCTAGCAAACCTATACATTTTTGAAAATTAGACACCCAGGGAAATCCAGGATGGGGTGACTTGACTGGCTCTCACCAGGTTCTGTTACCCAGAATCCCTTGCAAACCTTAAAAAAGTTTAAAAAAACACATTTTCCTCACATTTCTGTGGTGGAATGTTCTGGAATCTGCGTGGATCCACAAATTTCCACTCACCCCGCGTTCCCCAAAGTCTTCCAAGAAAAATGGTACCTCACTTGCGTGGGTAGGTGTAGTAAAGGTAGATACAGAGTCCAGCTGTATAAATAGAGTAATCCTTTATTGTAGCTTGGTTCCAGGATAGGTGAATGGGATAAGGTAGAAGGTATAGATGCAGCCCCACCAGGAGCAGGCTCCTAGCCACTCAGCCTGGGTTGACCAACTGACACTCTAAACACAGAGAGGCACTCAGGCATTCTATGATGTCATGGTACATTCCAACAGAGCAGTACAGTGGGGAATGGTAGAGAAGTAGTTTACTACACATCCTCCTTCCTTGGGGAACAACAGCAGAAATAAGGAGAAAGACAAATGAGATACCTCAGAAATAACATGAACATGAAATGAACACATTGAGATGCAAATATCTAATGGTGTAGTACATGAGGTATCGGGAATAACAGGCATGAAAAGAAATGCATAAAAATGCAAAACATCATTGAATGTATTAAAATTGCAGATATCATTAATACACGCCCCATCCCCCTCCCTTAGGGAAAAACAAAGCAAAGGCTTAGATGGAAAAAAACACTGCAACAGAGAAGGGTGGTCACACCCACTACCTCCCCATACGCGGGTACACCACAGGGTAGTCACCCTGGTAAACAAAAGTGGGTGTTGACACTGACCCTTGAGAGAAAAACAACATCCCCAAGAAAAGGTACAACAGGGGAAATATTCACTCTAGATAACCAGAAGAGTGCAACCTCCACAAGAAAGATACACCAGAGAGAAAATGCTCTGGAAAGGACAAAAGTTCCCCTAATTAAGGTAGAAGGCATGCTGACACTTGAAAACTAGGATAAAAGGTCCGTTAAGGGTAACGGAAGAGGTCTAAACACTAGAGAGAAGCTTCTCACTCAAAGTCCTACGAACATGAAACCCTTGGCCACGAGTTCCAAGCAGGTGGACTTCGACCGGAGCATAGTGTCAACATGAAAAGATGCCCCATGGGTAGTAACCCTAGGAACTGACCAAACAACATCCACCAAAAATAGGGAACAACGCAGGGTACTGACCCTGGAAAATTACACAACCTCCCCTAGGTAGGGTACACCACAGAGTAATCACCTAAGAAAACTAAAATTGGGCATAGACTGGCCCAACAACCTCCCCAATGAAGGATACACCATAGGATAAAGCAACACCCTAGGAAACAAAAACTGGGCATTGACTGGCCCAACAACCTCCCCAATGAAGGGTACACCATAGGGTAAAACATCACCCTAGGAAACAAAAATTGGGCATTGACTGGCCCAACAGCCTCCCCAATAAAGGGTACACCGTAGGGTAACACAACACCCTAGGAAACAAAAATTGGGCATTGACTGGCCCAACAACCTCCCCAATGAGGATACACCGTAGGGTATACAGCACCCTAAAACCTAATTGGAGCATTTGACTAGCCCCACAACCTACCAAAACAGGTACACTCTACACTAACAAAAAAAACTTGACTTGAGCACTCACCGCTCGCACAACCTCCCCATACATGGGTACACCGCAGGGTATCCGTCACCCTAGAGAACAGAATTAAGTCACTGACTGTCCCCTCAACCACCCCATTATAAGGTACACCAGACCCCTAAACCAGCACATAAATGGGTACACACAGGACCAAAAAGAGAATAGGGGGGCCGACCACCCACTAAACCTCCACAGGACAGGGTACACCACCCCCATAAGCTCCCCAAAGATCGGTACACCGTGCAGTAGAAACTGGAAGGAGGGGTGTCCTACAGCTGATATGGACCTTAGGCACAAAATACGACCGTAAGCACAGACACACTAAAACAGGACAAGCATTATAATGGCTAGCAATATAATGAAAGGAAAGTCTTGAGCTCCGGTGAGCGGTCTCTCACCCGAGGTTTTCTGCCCAACGTGAAGTCCTTATTACAGAGTTCGGTGGCTCTTGGCTGAAGGAGAACGTGGCCTCAGGGCACCACACAGGGGCAGAGCTTGGTGAGGGGAAACAGACGAAACTCTTGGCTGAGGGAGAACACCGCGCTGAAGGAGGACGCCGCCTCAGAGCACCTTCATTCAAGCAAACTTTATTGTCCCGCCTTGGACAAAACGTGGTTGGCAAAAGGTGCAAGCTGCATATTACATCAGAAAAACAAACGTAAGATGGCGGCACGCACTGGAGACGCACACCGAGTGGCTCCAGGCACGCAGCTGCTGCAAGACGTCTAAAGGCAGCAATGAAGACGAAAGGAAAACGTCACAGAAAGCTCAGCATCCGTTCTGCGTGAAGAGATGAGAGTGTGTGCAACAGGTATGCGCGTGTGCAGTTTGAATTCTCAAATGACTGCGTGGCAGTTTACTTTAAACTGCACTGTAGGCAACTTGTGCTTACAAAACAAAATCTGGATGACACACTCTTGACGCTGAAGACCACGTGTATGTTTAATTCAGGAGTCTCACACCAGTTATGTGACCAATCCCAGATAATACGCGCTATGACACGTTGAGGTACACACGTCTTTCGCTGGCAGAGACACGCAGAGCTGGAAAGATCCCGGCATATACAAGCTTGTAACTTGTTAATAGGCACACATGTGGGGCATGTTCTAAAGCAGCACGTCTGTCAACGATAACACTACACCACGCACTGAAGCTGAACACGTCACTGTACACTTAACTCCTTGAAGCACAGTAGGCGGTACTCACAAGCTGTCTTTGAAGATGACAGATTGCCCATAATGAACTCTCTTTAAAGATGACAGGTTACTCATACTGTAGGTAGTACCCCAGTAACGCCCAGGGTGAAGGCTGTCCAGATGGAATAGGACACTGGTGGGGCTGACCAGGGCGTTTCTTCAAAGTTGAGGTTCCTTAATTCTTTAGGCTTGAGTAAAGTCCTTTGTTTCTAGACCCTTTGACTTGGGTAAAGTCCTCTGTGAGATAGCTCCTTTAGTTCCAATAATTCCTCCAACTCCTTTAGACACACTCTTTCCTTGACGCTGTAGGTACTTTAAATCGTCGCCAAAATGTAGTAAAGGTAGATACAGAGTCCAGCTGTATAAATAGAGTAATCCTTTATTGTAGCTTGGTTCCAGGATAGGTGAGTGGGATAAGGTAGAAGGTATAGATGCAGCCCCACCAGGAGCAGACTCCTAGCCGCTCAGCCTGGGTTGACCAACTGACACTCTAAACACAGAGAGGCACTCAGGCATTCTATGATGTCATGGTACATTCCAACAGAGCAGTACAGTGGGGAATGGTAGAGAAGTAGTTTACTACAGTAGGCCTAGTGCCCGCGACAGGAAACGGTGCAAAACGCAACGTGGACACACCAAAATTTCACAGTGAAAAATTACCCTTTTTTGGCAAAGTGCCTAGCTGTAGTTTTTCAACCCTAGCTCTGCCGGCACCTAGGGAAACCTAGCAAACCTATACATTTTTGAAAACTAGACACCCAGGGCACTCCAGGATGGGGTGACTTGACTGGCTCCCACCAGGTTCCGTTACCCAGAATCCCTTGCACACCTAAAAAATGGTTAAAAAAAACACATTTTCCTCACATTTCTGTGGTGGAAAGTTCTGGAATCTGTGTGGATCCACAAATTTCCACCCACCCCTTGTTCCCCAAAGTCTTCCGAGAAAAATGATACCTCACTTGCGTGGGTAGGCCTAGTGCCCGTGACATGAAACGGCGCAAAACACAACGTGGACACACCACAATTTCACAGTGAAAATTGACCCTTTTTGGCAAAGTGCCTAGCTGTAGTTTTTGAACCCTAGCTCTGCCGGCACCTAGGCAAACCTATAAATTTTTGAAAACTAGACACCCAGGGGAATCTAGGATGGGGTGACTTGACTGCCTCCCACCAGGTTCTGTTACCCAGAATCCCTTGCAAACCTAAACATTTTTTTTTTAAAAACACATTTTTCTCACATTTCTGCGGTGGAAAGTTCTGGAATCTGTGTGGATCCACAAATTCCCACCCACCCCGCGTTCCCCAAAGTCTTCCGAGAAAAATGGTACCTCACTTATGTGGGTAGGCCTAGTGCCCGCGACATAAATGGCGCAAAACGCAAAGTGGACACACCACAATTTCACAGTGAAAAATGACCCTTTTTTGGCAAAGTGCCTAGCTGTAGTTTTTGAACCCTAGCTCTGCCGGCACCTAGGCAAACCTAGCAAACATATACATTTTTGAAAACTAGACACCCAGGGAAATCCAGGATGGGGTGACTTGACTGGCTCCCACCAGGTTCTGTTACCCAGAATCCCTTGCCAATCTAAATAATTGTCAAAAAAACACATTTTCCTCACATTTCTGTGGTGGTAAGTTCTGGAATATGCGTGGATCCACAAATTCCCACCCACCCCGCGTTCCCTAAAGTCTTCTGAGAAAAATTGTACCTCACTTGCGTGGGTAGGCCTAGTGCCCGCGACATGAAACGGCGCAAAACGCAACGTGGACACACCACAATTTCACAGCGAAAAATGACCCTTTTTTGGCAAAGTGCCTAGCCGTAGTTTTTGAACCCTAGCTCTGCCAGCACCTAGGCAAACCTAGCAAACATATACATTTTTGAAAACTAAACACCCAGGGGAATCCAGGACGGGGTGACTTGACTGGCTCCCACCAGGTTCTGTTACCCAGAATCCCTTGCAAACCTAAAACATTGTCAAAAAAACCACATTTTCCTCTCATTTCTGTGGTGGAAAGTTCAGCAATCTGCGTGGATCCACAAATTTCCACCCCCCGTGTTCCCCACAGTCTTCCAAAAAAAATGGTACCTCACTTGCGTGGGTAGGCCTAGTGCTCGCGACATGAAACGGCACAAAACGCAACGTGGACACACCACAATTTCACAGTGAAAAATCACCCTTTTTTGGCAAAGTGCCTAGCTGTAGTTTTTGAACCCTAGCTCTGGCGGCACCTAGGGAAACCTAGCAAACCTATACATTTTCGAAAACTAGACACCGAGGGGAATCCAGGATGGGGTGACTTGACTGGCTCCCACCAGGTTCTGTTACCCATAATCCCTTGCAAACCTAAACAATTGTCAAAAAAAACACATTTTCCTCACATTTCCCTGGTGGAAAGTTCTGGAATCTGCGTGGATCCACAAATTTCCACCCACCCAGTGTTCCCCAAAGTCTTCCGAGAACAATGGTACCTCACTTGTGTGGGTAGGCCTAGTGCCCGCCACAGGAAACAGCGCGAAACGCAACGTGGCGACACCACAATTTCACAGTGAAAAATGACCCTTTTTTGGCAAAGTGCCTAGCTGTAGTTTTTGAACCCTAGCTCTGCCGGCACCTAGGGCATCCTGGCAAACCTATACATTTTTGAAAACTAGACACCCAGGGGAATCCAGGATGGGGTGACTTGACTGGCTCCCACCAGGTTCTGTTACCCAGAATCCCTTGCAAACCTAACAAATTGTCAAAAAAAAACCATTTTCCTCACATTTCCGTGGTAGAAAGTTCTGGAATATGTGCGGATCAACAATATTCCACCCACCCCGTGTTTCCCAAAGTCTTCCGAGAAAAATGGTACCTCACTTGTGTGGGTAGGCCTAGTGCCCGCGACAGGAAATGGCACGAAACGCAACGTGGCGACACCACAATTTCACAGTGAAAAATGACCCTTTTTTGGAAAGTGCCTAGCTGTAGTTTTTGAACCCTTGCTCTGCCGGCACCTAGGGAAACCTAGCAAACCTATACATTTTTTAAAACTAGACACCCAGGGGAATCCAGGATGGGGTGACTTGACTGGCTCTCACCAGGTTCTGTTACCCAGAATCCCTTGCAAACCTGAAAAATTGTCAAAAAACCCACATTTTCCTCACATTTCTGAGGTGGAAAGTTCTGGAATCTGTGTGGATCCACAAATTTCCACCCACCCTGCGTTTCCCAAACTCTTCCGAGAAAAATGATACCTCACTTGCGTGGGTGGGTCAAGGACCCGCGACAGGCAAGGGCCCTAAACCTATTGAGGCAACATCACAATTACCTATCACAAACCAACCTGGTTTTGCAAGTGGGGTCCCATGAGTTTTTGGACCCGGGCTCTGCCGGCCATCTAGGGAATCCTAACAAACCCACACATTTCTGGAAACTAGACACTCAGGGGAGTCCAGCGATGGTATGGCTTGTCGTGGGTCTCCCAACATTCTCCTACCCAGAATCCCTTGCAAACCTCAAATTTGTCAAAAAAAATCACATTTTTCTCAGATTTCTGTGTGGGAAAGTTCTGGAATCTGCGTGGATCCACAAATTTCCTCCCACCCAGCGTTCCCCCAGGTCTCCCGATAAAAATGGCACCTCACTTGCGTGGGTGGGTCAAGGACCCGCGACAGGCAAGGGCCCAAAACCGAGTGAGGCGACATCAAAATTACCTATCACAAACCAACCTGGTTTTGCAAGGGTGGTCCCATGAGTTTTTGGCCCTGGGATCGGCGGCCATCTAGGGAATCCTACCAAACCCATACATTTCTGGAAACTAGACACCCAGGGAGTCCAGCAAGGTATGGCTTGTTTGGGTCCCCCAACATTCTCCTACCCAGAATCCCTGCAAACCTCAAATTTTGCTGAAAAAATCACTTTTTCTCAAATTTCTGTGTGGGAAAGTTCTGGAATCTGCGTGGATCCACAAATTTCCTCCCATCCAACGTTCCCCGAGGTCTCCCGATAAAAATGGTACCTCACTTGTGTGGGTAGGCATAGTGGCTGCAACAGGAAATGGCCCAAATCGTACTGTGGAGACTTCAAAATTACCTATAAGAAACCTACCTGGTTTTGAGGGAGGTCACCTGAGATTTTGGCCCCGGGATTGGCGGCCATCTAGGGAAAGTACCAAACCCAAACATTTCTGAAAGTTAGACACCTGGGGGAGTCCAATGAGGTATGGCTTGCGTGGATCCCCCAACGTTCTCCTACCCAGAATGCCATGCAAACCTCAAATTTAGCTGAAAAAACCATATTTTCCACATATTTCTGAGTGGAAGTCACCGTAGTCACGTGGATCACAAATGTCCTACCCCACAGTGTTCTCCTTAGTATCCCGAGTAAAATGATACCTCACTTGTGTGGCTGTCCAATGCAGAATTGGCTAAAAACTTATTTTTAAAAATGTAGCGCTTAGAATTCTCGGTGCTATACCCTTATTCCCTATGTTTTGGACTCTTCCCAGTCACAGGCCCTTGCCCCACCCACACAAGTGAGGTATCATTTTACTCGGGAGACTCAGGGGAATGCTGTGGGGTAGGACATTTGTGCCGGCATGGTGAGTCCACACACAAATATGTGGAAAATGTGGTATTTTTAACTACATTTGAGGTTTGCATGGCATTCTGGGTAGGAAAACGTTGGGGGATCCACTCAAGCCATACCTCATTGGACTCCCCTGGGTGTCTAGCTTTCAGAAATGTTTGGGTTTGGAACTTTCCCAAGATGGCCGCCAATCCCAAGGCCAAAATCTCAGGTGCCCCCCCAGAACCAGGTAGTTTTCTTATAGGTAATTTTGAAGTCTCCACAGTACGATTTGGGCCATTTCCTGTTGCTGCCACTATGCCTACCCACACAAGTGAGGTACCATTTTTATCGGGAGACCTGGGGGAACGCTGGGTGGGAGGAAATTTGTGGATCACGCAGATTCCAGAACTTTCCCACACAGAAATTTGAGTAAAAAGTGATTTGTTCAGTGAAATTTGAGGTTTGCAGGGGATTCTGGGTAGGAGAATGTTGGGGGACCCACGCAAGCCATACCTCGCTGGACTCCCCCAGGTGTCTAGTTTCCAGAAATGTGTGGGTTTGGTAGGTTTCCCTAGATGGCCGCCGAGCCCAGGGCCAAGAACTCATGGGACCCCCTTGCAAAACCAGGTTGGTTTGTGATAGGTAATTTTGATGTCGCCTCAATAGATTTTGGGCCCTTGCCTGTCGCGGGTCCTTGACCCACCCACGCAAGTGAGGTACCATTTGTATCGGAGACCTGGGGAATGCTGGGTGGGAGGAAATTTGTGGATCCACGCAGATTCCACAACTTTCCCACACAGAAATTTGAGAAAAAGTGATTTTTTCAGCAAAATTTGAGGTTTGCAGGGGATTCTGGGTAGGAGAATGTTGGGGGACCCACGCAAGCCATACCTCGCTGGACTCCCCCGGGTGTCTAGTTTCCAGAAATGTGTGGGTTTGGTAGGTTTCCCTAGATGGCCGCCGAGCCCAGGGCCAAAAACTCATGGGATCCCCCTTGCAAAACCAGGTTGGTTTGTGATAGGTAATTTTGATGTCGCCTCAATAGATTTTGGGCCCTTGCCTGTCGCGGGTCCTTGACCCACCCACGCAAGTGAGGTACCATTTTTATCGGGAGACCTGGGGGAACGCTGGGTGGGAGGAAATTTGTGGATCCACGCAGATTCCACAACTTTCCCACACAGAAATTTGAGAAAAAAGTGATTTTTTCAGCGAAATTTGAGGTTTGCAGGGGATTCTGGGTAGGAGAATGTTGGGGGACCCATGCAAGCCATACCTCGCTGGACTCCCCCGGGTGTCTAGTTTCCAGAAATGTGTGGGTTTGGTAGGTTTCCCTAGATGGCCGCCGAGCCCAGGGCCAAAAACTCATGGGACCCCCTTGCAAAACCAGGTTGGTTTGTGATAGGTAATTTTGATGTCGCATCAATAGGTTTTGGGCCCTTCCCTGCCACGGGTACTTGGCCCACCCATACAAGTGAGGTACCATTTCTATTGGGATACTTGGAGAAATGCTGGGGGTTGGAAATTTGGTGTTACTTTCTGCAGCGTGAAAATTTGAGCACAATAATGCAAGGAAAATGTCACAGTCACATTTTGAGGTTTGCAGGACATTGTGGGTAAGATAACTTGTTGGGATCCACAAGAGAGACATCACCATGTACTCCCATGGGTGTTTAGTTTACGACAAAATCTACAGTTGGTAGGTTATTCTTAGATGAAATGTACACCTTGGCAGAGAGACAAAAAGACAAAGATTACTGCACAGCCATCTATCCCTCAAGCACACACACATACTGGTTGGATTTGGCACGAGGGCGAGTGATGGTTCAGTATATAACATTTTATTAACAAGAGATTTCACAAAAATGAAATGCACTGTCAATAATTGAAAGGACAAAAAACTGAACCAATGACTCGCAGCTCGTGAGCTGTAAAGCCACGTCAAGGCACCAACCGCTTTACAGGCCATTCACACACCTTTCATACATGATACACACAAGACCATTCACACCACCAGGCACAAAACCAACACATTACAACATTCACAAAAGGGACAAGGTACACCCTGCTTGACAAAAACAGAAAAGAAAATATTTTCTACACAACCACCTATTCCTCAAGCACACATACATACTGGTTGGATTTGGCACGAGGGTGAGTGATGGTTCAGTATATATAGTTGTATTAACCAGAGATTTCACAAAAAAGAAATGCACTGTTAATAATTGAAAGGACGAGAAACTGAACCATTGACTCACAGCTCGTGAGCTGTAAAGCCACGACAAGGCACCAACCTCTTTACAGGCCATTCATACACCTTTCATACGTGTGACACATACAAAACCATTCACACTGCCAGCCGCGGGCCCAGCACATTACAACACTCACACCAGCAGACAGCGCCATTCAAGGGCCCATCACTTTCACACGCCCACATTCCTGACACAGCAACCACACCAGCTCACGGATTGCGTGGAGTGGCGTTGGCTAGCAGTGTGTGTAGTGACCAGCAGCTAGTCACTACTCACACACCGCCAGCCAAGCGCCAGTCCACGTACACCGCCAGCCGAGCACCAGTCCACGCACACCGCCAGCCAAGCGCCAGTCCACACACACCGACAGCCAAGCGCCAGTCCATGCACACCACCAGCCAAGCGCCAGTCCAAACACACCACCAGCCAAGCGCCAGTCCAAACACACCAACAGCCAAGCGCCAATCCACGCACACCACCAGCCAAGCGCCAGTCCAAACACACCGCCAGCCAAGCGCCAGTCCAAACACACCGCCAGCCAAGCGCCAGTCCACGCATACCGCCAGCCAAGCGCCAGTCCACGCACACCACCAGCCAAGCGCCAGTCCAAACACACCGCCAGCCAAGCGCCAGTCCAAACACACCACCAGCCAAGCGCCAGTCCATGCACACCGCCAGCCAAGCGCCACTCCACGCACACCGCCATCACATTTAGGATTTTTTTATACAAATAAGAAAACACAAACAAATTGCAAATAGATACAAATCTACTAACACAAAATCTGAAATGAAATACACTACACAAATGCCAACCTTGAAACTGAACAAAAAATATTAAACAATAGAGACTAGGCAGTTCACTTTACCACTCATGGATGCTCCCAAAAATTATTTTGCGTGTGGTACATTCTAAAACAAGCAGGCACACACAGCCCAGGGTTAGAAGGACACTCGGGGCAGTACATACGAGTCTCCTTCCGCGTACCTCTTCTCCAACAGACTCTACATCTCCTACTGGGAAAGTCTTTTGAGGGTGTGGGAGGAATGTGATCAGGAAAGTGGCGATCTTTCAATCTAGCCACATCCTCCACCACTCCAACTCTAGGAACACTTGCCTGTTCCACTAAAACAAGGCTGCCTATTACAGACTCCTGAAACTTAGCAAAAGTCATCTTTGACTCAGGACAAGAATCCTTGAAAACAACAAAAGCATTAAAGGTTGCCAAGTGGAAAAGATGGATAGACAACTTCTTATACCAAATGTAAGCCTTACGAAGAGCAGCGTAAGGTTTCAACCTCTGATCTACTCTGTCAACACCACCCATGTGCCTATTATAGTCTAAAATGCACAAAGGTTTGCGCGCTTCAGAAACCTGACCCCAAACAGTCACAGGTGAAGTGCTTTCATCATGGATGGTAGTCAGCATGTAGACATCTCTCCTGTCTGAAAACTTCACAGCTAGAAGTTCCTCACAACACAACGCACTGCACTCTCCCCGCACAAGCTTTTGACAAACAAGTTCTTTTGGGAAACCTTTACGGTTAGAGCGGATTGTGCCACAAGCAACAGTGTCCACTTTGGCCAATTCCCTGAACAACCACACACCAGTGTAGAAGTTATCTACATATAAATGGTGACCTTTGTTAAAAAGTCTTCTACCAAGTTCCCACACAATTTTCTTAGTCACTCCAAAAGTGGACGGACAACCAGAGAGGTTAATCCTGGATTCCTTACCAGTGTACACCCTGAAATTAGAGACATATCCAGTCCTACTGTCACACAGCATATACAGCTTAATTCCATAGCGTGCCCTCTTACTAGGAATGTATTGCCTAAAAACCAAGCGGCCCTTGAACAAGACCAAAGACTCATCCACTGCTATTTCTTTCCCTGGAGCATAGATCTCAGAAAATCTATCTACAAAGTGATCAAGGACAGGCCGAATCTTAAAAAGACGGTCACACTCAGGGTGATCATGTGGCAACGCTAAACCATTATCGACAAAATGCAGCATCCAAAGCAGAAGCAAATACCTATCACGACTCATGACTGCCGGAAATAAAGCCGTTGCCATCAAGGGACTAGTAGACCAATATGAAGACATTGATGGCTTCCTTAGCAAGCCCATCAAATAAGTTAAACCCAAGAACTTCTTCATCTCTTCCAGATTTGTGGGAGTCCACCGGGTAGCTCTAGAATGGGGCTTAAGGCTGGCACTGTTGTCCCTCAAAAACTGTTCGGCATACAAATTAGTCTGCTCAACAATCTCTGCCAAAAACACATCGTCCATAAACAACTGAAAAAAATGTATCGGCAAAAAGTTTTCTGTATTCACTCTACACCCTGGAACACCAGTAAAGTCTGGCAATGCCGGCTGCACCATGCCTGGGGCAACCCAGAGGTCATCACTTCCAACTGGAAGCCTTGCAGCCCCAGGCTGCAGCCCAGATGCCTCTTGCTGCACTATACCAACAGGAAGCCTTGCAGCCCCAGGCTGCAGCCCAGATGCCTCTTGGCGCACTATCGGCACATCAATGTCCTCCTCCAACACAGGCACTTCATCCGCACTAAGAGTAGCTTCATCCGCACTGAGAGTAGCTTCATCATCCGATGATGCCATGTGGAGAGAAAACTCACTGCCTGGAATCTTCCCCTGCCTCCTCTGCCTCAGATGCAGAGTCAGTCTCTGAACCATGGTCAGAGGAAGACTCAAAAGCATACCAACAACCTGCTGAGCAGTAATCCTGCGGCTAGCCATTATCCTTACTAAGAAAGGAGACTGCACAAACAAGTCAACAACAACCAACACTGTGCAAAATAAGGAAGTAAAAAAATGTGTGCCTTTATCACAAAGATCTATATACTCAAAAACTATACGATTCACTTGCAAGAGACCGCTACACTCACCAGCACCTACTCTGCAGAGAGACAGCAAAAACGATATCCCACTAGAAAGAAAAAAAGCAAAACCAATTACTCACAAAACAACAAAATACACATCGAGCACAAATGCAAAACGTTTTTGACACTCGAAAAACAGAAGCCAAACATACTGCAATTATTACACCATTTGCAAAGAACACATTCATGCAGAGAAATGAAAAACATTTACATTGCACAAAAAAAGGTCTCTTACCAAACACAAGCATACACAAACAGCAGAACCAAAAGTAACGAAACCGCAACCTGGAACAGTCTAAAGAGCAAAAGCTTCCAACTAGAACAAAAAGGGAGAAATAAAGCATTACAATTGCAATTCACAAGAAATAAAAGAATTAACATTATAACACACTATGTCACTACCCAATTGGTCAATCTGCCAGATGGGCCTTCAAATAGGGCTGTGCAAAAATGGGGGCTGAACTTGCCCAAGGGATCGGGTGAGCTTGTCTGAGGGTGGGGCAGAAAACAGCAGACAGAAATGTGCCCCCTTGCAAAAGAAATAAATCCCTGGTGCCTAGTAGGGTTTTCTGCCTCCCCCACCCGCCTAGGGCAAAAAGGCCAAAAAAAGGGGCAGATCTGTCCCCAGGAGGGGCAGAAAAAACATTAACCTCATTTATAAAAAAATCTGCCCCCTGGGAGCGAACCCTTGCCCAAGGGGTCGCTTCCATTTTAATTTCAAATAAGTCCCTGGTGTCTAGTGGGGTATTCTGCCCCCCTGGGGGCAGAAAGGCCAAATACACGGACCGATCTGCCCCCAGGGGGGGCAGAATACACATTTTAAAAAAATGAGGCCCATGGAAGCGACCCTTCCCCAAGGGGTCGCTTCCATTTTATTAAAAAGATCCCTGGCTCTAGTGGGCTTTTCTGCCCCCTGGGGCCAGAAACACCAAAAGACCAAGGCAAACAGTCCCCAGGGGGGCAGAAAAGTCTTTAAAAAATGTGCCCCCTAAGGAAGCGACCCTTGCCCAAGGGGTCGCTTCCTTTACATAATTAAAGGACTCCCTGGTGTCTAGTGGGGTATTCTGCCCCCCTGGGGGCAGAAAGGCCAAATACATGGACCGATCCGCCCCCAAGGGGGCAGAATACACATTTTAAAAAATGAGGCCCCTGGAAGCGACCCTTCCCCAAGGGGTCGCTTCCATTTTTTTAAAAAAGATCCCTGGCTCTAGTGGGCTTTTCTGCCCCCCTGGGGCCAGAAACGCCAAAAACCAAGGCAAACAGTCCCCAGGGGGGCAGAAAAGTCTTTAAAAAATGTGCCCCCTAAGGAAGCGACCCTTGCCCAAGGGGTCGCTTCCTTTACATAATTAAAGGACTCCCTGGTGTCTAGTGGGGTATTCTGCACCCCTGGGGGCAGAAAGGCCAAATACACGGACCGATCTGCCCCCAGGGGGGGGCAGAATACACATTTTAAAAAAATGAGGCCCCTGGAAGCGACCCTTCCCCAAGGGGTCGCTTCCATTTTTTTAAAAAAAAAGATCCCTGGCTCTAGTGGGCTTTTCTGCCCCCCCTGGGGCCA
The DNA here is from genome assembly GCA_963921515.1 of Calotriton arnoldi. NCBI lineage: Eukaryota > Metazoa > Chordata > Amphibia > Caudata > Salamandridae > Calotriton > Calotriton arnoldi. The sequence continues at coordinate 57,730 of CAWUFW010000145.1, forward strand.
GAAACGCCAAAAAACCAAGGCAAACAGTCAAATCAAATCAAATATATTCTTTATTCGGTTACCAGTCACAAGCAACCATAAAAGCACAATATTACATCTGATAAAAACTATATTAATATATTCTAAATTACAAAATTTCATAAAACAATAGATTTACGACACTTAATTACATTTTTTTTTAAAGCGGACACTGCAGCAACAATAAACACAACATCTAAAAGTTGCAAAGCTAATAACGCAGGACGGCATTGTTTTATACCAAACTTCTGTAAAACAGGAATAATCCATCTTTTCCTGGGTTTACTGTAATATTTACAGAAGAACATGATATGTATTGTAGATTGTGCGGATATCTCATCACAAGGGCATTTAATCAATTCTTTAGACCAATCATTCATGTCTGGGTAAGTAACTAGACGATGTAAAATGTTTAGTTTAAATCGAGTTAATAAAAACGCTCATAGTCACTCATAGTTAAATTCAAATATGGTTGCATTCCCACACTAGAAAGTGTAAGTTGATGTGCTGATACAGTAAATTTTTAGACTCATTTGAAGCCCTCTTCTCGTGCAAAAATTTAAACATTTAATTTTAAAATCATTCCTTGACTCACCGCACATTGATGAGGGATCATTAAAATATTCTGAGTGACCAATACTACTTAAAAACGATTTAACGTATTGAATCCATCTAAAACAGCTAACCCCATCTAATCTCAAAGCATCATTTAAAATAGAGCGATTAAATGTAATTTCATCAACCGTCCAGATTTTGAACCATAATAAAACTGGCTGTAACCTGATCAAATCCTCTAAGTACGGTATGCCTAGCTCAACATGGCATATATAATTTGCCGTACTATCCGGAACTGCCAAAATAAACTTAAGAAAATGGTTCTCTATAATCTGTAGAGCACTCACATCAGAATATCCCCATATACCTGCACCGTAAATGGCGACAGATGTGCATTTAGCCCTATAAATTTGTAGTAGTTCAAATGGTGGCCGTTTGCCCAGCTTTTGGCTAAAATTGATCAATGCCTTTACTGATTTGGAAAACAAAAGCCGTCTTGTGCAAATAGCCTGGGTCCAAGATCCAGAATCGCTAAAAAGAATCCCCAAATATGAAAAATCTTTAACACTGATAATAGGTTTTGTGTAGATAAAAATGGGGCCCGCCCTGTTTTTAGTACCCTTACCACAGCCCATAGAAAAAGTTTTCGAGCAATTAACATTGAGTCCCAAATTAGACATAAAATCTGAAAAATATTGACAACCTTTTGGAGCGCAAGCGGGTTCGGAGCCATTAAAACCGCATCGTCCGCATATAAAAGTGTGGGGATGGGTCGCCCCCTACGAGAGGTAAATCATTACAGTTCTCAACCAATACCTCCTCTAACTTGTTAATGTACAATGTAAAGAGGAAAGGGGCAAGGACACATCCCTGTCTCACTCCTCTTTGTACGCGGAAAGGTTTAGTGCATTCACCACACCTTCCGTACCGGACCTTTGCGCTAGCCCCTAAATATAGCTGCCTCAAAAATTAATAATTAAAATATCTATTCCTAGATTCTCTAAAATTACCCATAGTTTATGATGAACAACACAATCAAAAGCCGCAGTTAAATCAATAAAAAACATAAAAATTCTCCCTCCCTTAGCTCTCGTATATTTTTCCAAAATGATGTGTAAATTTAACCCTTGCTCAATAGTACCCATACCCTTCCTAAAACCATATTGGAGATCGCTTAAAATTTTATGCTCATCTGCCCACACCTGCAACCTATCCAATAAAACCCGACCTATAATCTTTATTGTAGAGTCCAGGAGTGAGATGGGACGGTAGCAAGCTGGGTCAACTCTACTGCCTTTTTTAAAAATGGGCACTATTACCGATTCGGCCCATGTAATTAAAAATGTCCCTTCTCTCATGCAGGCATTAAATACTTGTGTCAGCAGGGGGGCAGAAAAGTCTTTTAAAAAATGTGCCACCTAAGGAAGCGACCCTTGCCCAAGGGGTCACTTCCTTTACATAATAAAAGGACTCCCTGGTGTCTAGTGGGGTATTCTGCCCCAGAAAGGCCAAATAAACGGGCCAATCTGCCCCCAGGGGGGGGGCAGAATACACATTTGAAAAAATTTAGGCCCCTGGAAGCGACCCTTCCCCAAGGGGTCGCTTCCATTTTTTTTAAAAAAAAAGATCCCTGGCTCTAGTGGGCTTTTCTGCCTCCCTGGGGCCAGAAACGGCAAAAAACCAAGGCGATCTGGCCCCAGGGGGGGGCATAAAAGTCTTTAATTTATTTTCCCCCTGTAGGAAGCGACCCTTGCCCAAGGGGTCGCTTCCTTTTACTGAAAAAAACATCCCTGGTGCCTAGTGGGGCATTCCTGCAGCACGATTGCGATGCTGTGCGCGATCGTGCTGCAGGAATGCCCTGTATTGAGACATCAGGGGAGAGGAAATACTCTTTCCTCTCCCCCGATGCCTCAATACATTAAAAAATCCCCCCCCGCCCCACCGGAGCACACAAACTTGTTCCTCCTGGACGCGGTGGAAACAAATGGTTTCCAGTGCGTCCAGCGCTTCCTGATGACGTCGGCGCGCGCTGTGCGCGCTGACGTCATGGGATTGCGTGGGGAGTCGGGGGTGGCAGCGGAAACTCTTCCGCTGCCACCCCTCTGTGCGAGCAAGATCGGTAAACCAGGGGGAGCGCCAGCGCTTTCCCCAGGGCTGTGCTCATGACGGAGCGGTTCCGTCATGAGCACAGCCCAACCGATGCTCATGACGAAACCGCTCCGTCATGAGCATCGAAGGGGTTAAACATAGGTTTGTGCACATTATTAATAAAAGTATTTTGACAGCAAATAACATTCACAGAGGCACATACATGGAGAATCTAGGTAAATGTTAGCAAAGTAGCAGAGCACACTGATTGTCAGCATTGACTGCACAGACATTGATATTTTGACACGAGGACAAAGGATATTTGTGCATTTACTATTCTTTATGCTGCATATTGGATCGTTCACATACCTCAACAGCGGCATTATGACTTCATGCCACTCCTAGTGCTCATGGGTGCAGAGTGGATGAAAACAAGTTTTAACGACAGTGTCACGTTAGAAAAATATACACTGAAAAGAAAGAATTGTTTTGCACGAAAGTGTGTTTAGGAAACAACAAAGGCATCTTCAGTCACGTTGCTTAGACATTGAGTGGACATCAAAAAGATATCTATGCCATATGATTCCAATGAAAGTGTAGTGGCAACAGATGAACACTGACGACATTGTGATCTTTATAAATCTTCTTTATTCTTTGTCAAGGAGTCGTAGCAGCCATTATGCCAACACCACTGAGCAAATGCCTCATAGTCAGATGTAATCACTCTCAAGCAAAACACAGAATCATTCTACTTCTTAACCAGGACATGGCTGGCTCAGCTACAGATATAACTGGCTAACATCAATGTTTTTGTTATTCTGAGGAGAATGCTACAGCAATGAACAAGTGAAGAAGACCATTGGATCTGAGGTGGGCAACTGCAACAACAGGTTAAGACGGGAAGAGGAAGAACCTGTGCAACTTATACAATCTACCTCTTGCTCCACCTCAATCCTCATAGACTCTGGTATCGAGGGAGAGCAGGTTAAACTGGCCACCACCACTTCCAAGGTCAACGTTTGAAGAAGAATTACCTTGGGTCAGAAAAAAGTATGTGGTGCCACAGAGTGAGGCCACATTGTCACCTCACCCAACCCCACTCCTCCTGTTCATTTTCACATTTGACCTGTTTATTGTCAAGGTACCATCCAGAGGCTTGCAAATGTCGAAAGCCCACAAAAAAAAAGTTGGACTCAGCTCAAATCATATGATCATGAGTCAGATATTTCAAGTGGTAAGGACTTATGTCTCGCATCTTTCTGGAATGCAATGTGCTGGTATATGTGTTAATTTATTGGGGGCAGTCATTCTCACAACTGGACATGCCACTATCAGCCTCTACCACACAGGACACATGCAAGGTCAGAGGCAGGCAGTGGTTCATCACTTGATGTCTCCATGGTGAGTAGAACAGGACTTACTGGGTATCTGCCAGATGGTAAATATGCTTCATTCAGAATATTTGCTGTTGCTGCTGGCCTTTTCTTTTTAGTAGTGGTCACTATTCACTCTATTTTTCCTTGTTCTGTATTTATAATGAATAAGTAAAACTACCTCTAATGGAATTAAAATTTAAAAAAACAAGGGGCTTGCTAAATATCTTGTAGGACAACCTTTCAAACCTCTGCTGGCACATAGTATTCACTATAGAGCTTTGAAAACATACATGGCTAGTTGAGTTGGCCTTGCTTATCTCCCTACTGCCACACACTCCCACACAGTGTTTAATTTGTAAAAGAGCAAGTGCCAGGCCCACATTCTTGCTCAGAAGCCCACGACCGGTACTTTCAAAGATTGGTGTGATGAATCCCAAGGATGCATAGTCTTGAATCCACCTCATGCCTCTATAGCCCACCAAAACACTCTCCCTGCCTCTTCATCTCACTCCTGCACATTATTGTTCATCTTTGCTTTCTCCCTTAGTCACTGTTTTTCGATCTTTATCTTCCTCCTTCTTTCCCCCTTTTGTGTTTTTCTTTCTAATGCTCTAAATCAAAGTCTGTAAAGGAAAAATAAGTGCTGGTCTCCAAACATAAGTGCTGGTGAACGCTTACTACAACCACCGGGTCAAATTAAGCACTGCTCCCACTTAATCAGATTGTAATCCAGTTTCACTTGACTGTTCTCTCTTATAGAAATCACAAGAGCATTTCAGCACCTGCCAGTGAAAGAAGAGATTCCTGTTTGCATGCGTTCTGGAGTGAGCTAAGCATCACATCTAGCCAAAACGGACAGGATTGAATAGGACATCCCTGCTAAATATTACAGCTGAATCAAACCTCTCTCATAAAACTAAATTTTCCCGCATTCTGCCCTAAAATGATTCAAATTTTAACTGTGAAACGTGTTCTTAGGTTATTCTACAAGGCATCTCTTTAGGTCTAACCTATAGGCAGCTATAACAGTCTTAACAGCCTCATGTAATCCAAAACAACTAATAAATAAAACGGTCCTACACATATAGATTCATAGAGGTACTTTGGGTCATCCCTCTCTATCCATAGGTCCGTTCAACTGTCATTCACATTTTGCTTCTGCCTACCAAAGCAAACAGCTTAGGGCATTGGGTCAGCACATTTAAGCAATTGACTCTCTTGCACTATGAGTGATGGCATTCCATCTAATCACATCTGCATACCCACCCAACAAAGAAATGCATTCGAGTGTCTAAGATGGTTGGCCATGCTTTACTGTTTCAATGTTTTTTCCTTCCATTCTTCACCCTTTTTTAATTTCTGTAGACATATTTGTGTGTTTATAGTAATTTAGAGGCGATAGTACCTTTTCTTTGGATCAATAGGAATCTTATTTTCCTGTAATGTGCATTACAACTAAAGTGCATTTTTAAACCTGCTCTAAGTACACCTGTCTGACACAAAACAATCATACTGTTCTAATACAATTATATGCAGTAGCTATTTCTTTCAATGAATTGTTTATTGAAAGAATATGGCTGCCACATTCAGGTGGCATGTTTTCTTTTTTCATGTTTTATTTGCTCGCATATGCTTGTAATAAAAACCATTGCAACAGCTTGCCAATGCCAGTCCTATTGGATTTACCAGTGCTTGTTAGGTAACACCATTCTTAAACACAAAAGGCCAGTCCTGGGGCATCTTAAGATATTTAAACATTCTGAACCTTCACTCTCCCATTTCACATGAAAATACAGCGTGTTTGATCTCTTCCATCAACTCCTCGATATCAGAATCTAAAATTTCCAATAGCTGAATGCAACGCATGTCTTCTCGCTTCTGTGTTGCCAGAAGTATGGATAACTTTTTCCTGTGCCATGTTGTCGCCTTAACTAATAGTTTTTCCTTCAAGGACTACTGGTACCTTCAGGAATGGTCTCAATTTGGTGAAAAGCCTGCAGCAGAAAAACCCTCCATAGCAAAAGTGATGTACAAGATTCTGATGCTAAACACTGAACATCCAGGAAATATGAAATGGAGACCAGGAGAAGAAAAAATGTGCATGATCTTGGGACTGGAATAAGAGAAAAAAGACCCTCAGGAAACAAATATCAACCAAAGACACTGGAGCATTTGAGAAACGTTATAGAGTAGAAACAGGAACTTAAAATAGAGGATCAGCAAGTGACAAAAGAGGAAGAGAGGAGACCATGATGAATTGGTTAGTTGTAAGAATTCTTAATAGAAGAAATAAACTTTTATTAGAGGTTAAACAATGCCCTAGTCAGCTGATCAAAGCAAGAAAACGCCAACATGGATATGAGCCAGAGCTAAAAATAATGCACTCAGAACATGAGAAAAGAATGTAAGTTTTAAAGAAAATGAAAATTCGCTCTGAGCTTTCCCTGGGGCATTAAACAACATGCTAAAGAAACAAGTGTCCTTATGTATATACATATGGGCAGCAAAGCAGTGTTTGTCTTACCTCCCAGGAACAAACACAGGCATTTGTCTCCACTGTGCGGCTGGGTGGGAATCGACAAGACAGTCCACCCTGCAAATGAACGCTGTTATAAATGGGATATCTAGTTGGCAGTGGCATATAACCTGTCCAAGTTGGAACCACCACTGTAGTAAGGGTAGGCCACCTATACACTGTAAATTAACCTGTGCTCAACATCTGGTAGCTTGGCATGGAGCAGTCAGGTTTAATTTAAGCTGCAATGTGTATAGTATTTGTGCAACACTTAATGCAGCAAAACTGTGAAAAATACCACACAAAAATACTCCACACAAGTTAGAAATATAGAGCTTAATTTTAATGAGCAAAACAAGAATAAAATGACAAAAATTCAATAAGTTTAACTGGAGCTATGAATTTTTAAAGATTAAAGCGAAATATAGTGCTCAAAAGTCAAGAGCGCTTAGGGGTTATTTGAGGTTGCGCTGGACCAGATCTAACCTGAAAAGTCAAGCCGACTGCGATGGAGCATGGGTTGGGTTCAGAAGCCACACAGGCCTCGCTGAAAACAGTACCTTTCCCGAGGATGTTGAGGAGCAGCTGCATCAGTTCCAAGTCACGCAGTCGGGTCCCGCATCATTGTCAAACCACTTTACGATGAAGACACTGCGTTGTCATCAAACCTCGCAGTCGGGTCCTGCGTTATCATAAAGCCTCTTACGATGAAGGTGCTGCGTCGTCATTGAGCCATGCTGTCGATGCTGTGGAGTCTCCTTAGTGGCCCTACATTAAAGGTGAATGTGTCAGTTCAATCCTGCGCAAAGCAGCAGGGAATACATGGATTTTGGCAGAAAACAGCTGTAGAGCCCCTCTTGAAGGCCCAGGACTGGATTGACACCTCTTGGCAGGGCAGAACTCACAGGTGACAGAGTCCAGTAGCTGAAGCAGAGAGGAATGAAAACTTTGATTTCCCTGAGACTTCAGGACAGGAGGCAAGTCCTTGAAGTCACTTGTTTCTGGGGAAGCAGAGAGCAAGGTCTAGTCCTTCTCACCACCAGGCAAGGGCAGCAGGGCAGGCACCGCAGAGCAGGAGTCCAGCAAATCCAGCAGAGTGTTAGTCCTTTCAGCATCTCAGCAGTCCTTCTTCCTAGCAGATTGTCCTCAGGTCCAGAGTGTACTGAGTTGGTGGTGTCAGGGGTCCAGTACTTATACCCAGTTGTGCCTTTGAAGTGGGGGAGACTTCAAAGAGGCCTTTGAAGAAAACAAGGTCCCTGCCCTTCCTGCCATGGCTCCTCACTACCTCTTAAGCTACCCTTGTGTCCTGCTTCTTGTATAATGTATATTAACAAGCTATGCCAGCGGGATTGTTGGGAAATCTGAAGCTTACACCCCAGTTATCTTACTGACCAAGCCACGCCCCTGGGTGTCACTCGTATCACGCTCGGCCCTGACAACATCAATCACCAATTTATATTACATGGTTTTGTGCCCAAGGGACTGTGACTGTGCATGTGCACAGTAATGTAGAAATACGTTTTTGGACAAAACGGTATTGTATCGCATTTATAAACAACAATAAAATGTCATCAAAATAACTTCCACAAAAATGACATCTATTTTCTGGCAATCTCATCTCATGGAATTTTAATGATCATAATCATTTGAGAGTTTATGAATGGGATAATTTCACCGTTAACATGATTTGTAGCCCTAGGTGAAACAGTGTTCTTCAGGGTGGCTGGATGTACCTTTGAATAAAAGCAGCAATAAGAGCGAGTCTGTTACTAATGTTCCATTTGCAGTTGTCTACATCCTTGTTCAGTGTTGAGTGGACTATGACAAGTGCACGCATGCTGCAGCGTCAAGGAAGCTGCTTAAGCATCTGCAGCTGCTACAAAAGGCTGCAGCACTTTGGATTTCTGAACTGTCACCGCATTGTCACATAACCATCATCCTTCAATCACTGCAATGGCTGTCCGATAGATCGAGATTGATTTTCAAGGTCATGGAGATACTCCATTGAACATTTATTATCAAACTATCCGACATACTTGAAGCCAGACTCGAATGGTACGTCCCAGAACGATAAACCTATGCTCTGGCCACGAGGTACTGCTGCAAGTTCCAAAGTCCGGAACAGTACAATATGTATACAGAGTCGTTTTGATGACCACAAGAGCCAAATTGTAGAACTCTCTGCCGCTATCACTGCACACAGAAACCTGCCTTACTTAGTTCCAGGAAATCCCTTAAAACTTGTTGTTAGTTACGTAACTTTAATCTAGTATTGTGTATAGACTCCTTTTTTAGGGTCTCCTTTTGAGTCACTATATTTTCCCCTTTTTTATTTCTATTATTTTTCAGAATGTCAACACCTTACAAAGTTATTGGGCTAGTCTCTTACGCCGTAAAACTTTGGCACAAAGGCACTTTATAAATATTAAATACCATACAAGTGTTGTAGGGGATGTAGCAGAAACCTAAATAGGGCTATTACTATATGATTCAAATTGCATCCTAAATTCCTTGCTAGTGTTGGTGACTCAAGACAAAATATTTGTATACCATCACCATCAGCTCTGGGGTGCTCAGCAGTATTCTATTAGAGCTGTTAGATGTCGCTAAAATGTTACTAGTTTGAAATGAAAAAACAATTCAGTGAGTTTCCAATACATATGCAGGGGACTGACCTACTGACACATTTGACATTTATATTCATGTATTTCGTGCATTGCGCAGACAGTAACCTTTCACTACAGACAGACTGTCCTTCTTTTGAACTTTCCTGTACAGCTGGGTCTCACTTCAAGCTATACAGGGTGCTAAAATACAGCACAAGTCAGCACGATTGCTACCTGAATCAGTAGAAACGGGGTATTTCTAGCAGACATTATGCTTATGCATGGCTTTTCATTCTACTCAGCTGTATACTAATTTGGGCATTAATTCATTCATGTATAAAAAAATATATATATCTCTTGTGAAAATGAGCGCTCTCAGCCCCTTTGTGTGTCCGTGTTTGAAGTCATACGGAAGAGTATATTGTAGTAAAATATATGTTCAGTTATTATTGCCATTGTACTGTTATATTTGTAGTTATTTACAATAACATTCTTCTTGTTATTATTGTATTTATTATGTTATTAACAAAACCGCTTTAGCAGCAAATCATCAGTCTTCTTCTTATATCTTTAACAAAATTAGTAAACTTAAGTGCACTATATGACAGAATACCCAGAATACATTTTATATGCAATTTGACCATACTGTTTGATTTCGTGTCTTAGGCTGTGAATCAAGTTAGCCCCTTTTCGTGCATATTTGCACAAAAAGGTCCTCATGTCCTGTTGGTTGTGTCACAAAGCAGTCAGTGTTTTTGCACTGTGACTGCTTTGTTATACGACTTGCATTTTCCACGCCAAAGGATGTACAAACCCATTCCATTAAATGAGCATTAGGCAGACATAAATCCTGCCTCAATATGATTATTAAGGCAGGATTCCTTAAATGCAGGGAAGGAGGCGTGCGAGGGATAACCAACCTCTGTCCCCGCGTTCACGATCTCAATGCTCTTTGTCGATTGTATTGTATTGCAACATTTATATCACTCTTACTGCCCCTATATGGGGCACTGGAGTGCTTATCTACATGGGAAGAGCATGCAACACCATGAAGGGTGTGTGGTTGGAAGGGTGTTGTCTTTTTTGATCCTGTGTGGGAACTGTTTCCATGTTGTGCGTGAGGACCACCGAGGTGTGGTCAGCGTGTTATGGACCCAGAGCCTAGCAGCGTGATGGATGAGGGATAGATGTGCAGTTTATGGGTTTCAGTGTACTGGTAGGTTTGGGCACCTCTCTTGGTCTCTTTATTGGTATTTCTTATTTTCATAGTTGTCTCAGATGATTACTGAACTGCGTTCAACATTCAGGGAAAGTTTATGTCCCTGAGCAGGCTTAAATTGTATGGAGCCCACACTAGTAGGGGTATAAATGTGTTTGTTTTTTACTAAACTTAGAAGCATACCATGTAGGTCATTATTGGTTAGTCCCTTGGTGATTGTATCAGACCTGCCAACTCACCTGGTGCCACCGTGTGTCACCCGGTATTGGCTTCCTTCCCACAGTCTCCCAGTGAGGACCCGAGATCACAGGGTGTCAGGAAAGACAAGCTAAAAACCAAACACACAGTGGTTTTCCAGCTCGTTATTTGGAGTCTTTGGGCTGCCGATATCCATTAAGTGTTGTGGAAACACCAAAGGACATTGGTGGTAGCCTCAGCAAGCTATTGTCTTTCTTTTTATTTTGGAAAGAGGATTGGTGAGGGAAGGGAAAGAGTGCCTCTTAGGTAGCTCTCAATGTAAGGCGCTGCAACCTCATAGGCTACGCCCCCTTCTTGCATGGTACAAATATTTTGGTAAATTGGCAGGTCTGTTGTATTTAAGCTAAATTCATAGTTTTTGAGCGTACAATGTATTTACTTTTGAAGTTAAAAGGGCACCCACATCGACCCCATCTCGATTTTTCCTGAAAGATAGGGGCCCGTATGAGGGTACGTGGGATCGCCACGTGAGGATATTCACAAACACAGAAAGGTGTGCAAAGGTTAAGTGTACAATGCCCAAATTTGGCTTAAATTCATGAAACACAGGTAGCGGTGAGATATCGAATCTCCCCATGATGGCCTGACAAGATGTGTCTGCTTTTTTTGTTTATTAGTAAACATTGTATAAGATAGCAGTCCCACATTGCTGTCACTTCCGAGATTCTTGTTAGATAACATGAGAAACAGGTGATGCTAGCGCACTGGGGGTGATAAATAGCAGGCAATCCAGCACTTATTTTCCTGCGCTGGGTGAGTAGTGAGGAGGTGACCGTATGTACGTCACTTAAGGTAAGCAGCAGTAATGAATACAGGGCAGCTTTTTCATATAGGAGATGAATTGAATGATACTGAATATCCCTCTCCTCAATTTGTTTATACCTCAAACACGGAGAGTTTCCTTTGAGGCCAGCTAAATAAACTAACAGCAATTCAATCTGAAGGTTTCCTGACTTATTTCCCAGCAAGGGAAGGTGTCATTTAAGGAATTGGAGGTGAGCAGGACAGCCCTGAATTAGGACAATATGTGAGAATGAATGGTGATGGTAAGGGTTGTAATACTATACTTTATAATCATATTTACAGTTCCCAATCGTCTATATATAGTACACATAGATTATTCCCCATAACGACCTTTGATGAAGACTCATGGTCATTGGCTTAAATGTTGTACTCCACCCTATTAGAGATGAGAACATGGTGAGCTCACAAATTTGCAATTTAAGTGATCATAAAACAATTTTGATACGTTTTTTTTTTAATATATTTTGTTTTAACATACATTAAAAGAAATCATTTAGAAAAGAGACGGAAAGCCATCTGATTGAGTGGATACGCTGAGGAACAACATTTTAACTGCTTCAGAATCCTTTACTTATTGTGAGGTGAGTGCCTTAAACATATGGGTGAGAACTGAAGACATAGAGCATTTAATTCGAGATTGATACAATAAAGAGTTTTTTTTTAAAGTTTTCTATCCATGATGCAGATTGTGGGAATGACTATTGCATACAAAATAGATAGGTGGGTGATAAACTCCCTTATATACCGGAAGTGTTATATAGGGAGTCATGTCATTAACAATGGTAGGGCTGGAGGTTTAAAGTATGAATGGTAGGCTGAAGAATAAGAGGGTCAAGATGTGTAATGAAAGGTATATATTTGACGACTGATGGTTGCATGGTAACTTAACAGGGCATTTTTTGCACTTTAAATTTCCTAAGAATAGTTGGAGATAGGATGGGCCACTCAGTGGTAAGAGAAGACATGATGATTGTGATTATACAGTAAAGGAAGTGACTTTTGAGCACTGTGAACTTGTTTGATTATGTACATGTGTTTCCGTCATGGTTATGACAAATTTTATTTTAAAAAGAGTATTGTCTGTTTTAAAAGAGGAATTGATACTATGTATTGTTGGTAATATTTTTTTTCTGTTTCTCTGTAATTTCTGTCACCTTTGTCCTTTTCGGCAGAATATACATTTGTTAGTACTGAAGAAGGTGGTTTTGTCACTAAAACGCGTCGAAGAAGAATACATGTACATAATCCATTAGCACTGAAAAATTGTATGATTCTAAATTTCATGATTGTACAGTGGCATTAACAGTTAAAAGCTAAAAGTATAAGCTTGTTTTTAACATTTCTTCCTGGTGAATATGATATTTGTTTTTATGTGGTTTTTATTATGTTTAGTATTAAAAATATGAATTATTAGATGACTTTTTATGATAATACTAAAAATTTAGTAAGCAAAGAAATTGTTTTACTCTTTATGACATGGTCATCTTCATTGTATTGCCAGAGTACATTCCTGTTGATTTGAATTTAATGCATAATTGATTGTTCTGGGTGATCCAGGCTAGTAGTGAAAAAGAAAGTTCTTTACCTAGGGATTTTTTTTTTATTATTCTGAATTGGAGGAAGAAATGAACCAGAGATCTGCTGGGATAGACTTTGGTAATATAATCCTTTATTTGATTGTCTTTGTGAGATGTCAAGAAGTGATCATAGTATGTAGCTAGTTGGGGCACGCAGTGCTAGACTACAGTAAAGTCCTTCATTGGCCAGGGGCATGTGGAAGATCTCTTCAGTTATTCCATGCCTCTTCAGTTGGTGATGGGGGGGTTATTGCTGTGGACTGGTACATACCTGGATGAGGGACATGACCCATAGCAGTTTTGTCTTATGTGAGAGTCAGAATGTCAATCAGTATAAGGAAATTATTATTCAGTCGTAATGAACAACAATCGACTGCCCAACCGCTGAGTGTTATGGTATTAGTGTGTGTTATATATTGTATTGTAATGTAATTGCATTTATATAGTAAATACAACCCTCAAGAGGTATTATAGCGCTTTGCGTCAGGCAGCACTCTTCTCCGGAACATAGGGTTAGTAGGTTTTTTTTGGCTTATTTTTTTACAAAACACTGCAAAGCTTTGTGTCATGCAGATCAGCCAGCGTTAGTGCTAGCACCGCAAATGATGTCTTCAGAAGGCAACTCTTGTAAATATGGTGAGGCTCTATTTTCGGCCCTGCTATATGCAGCACTGCAATTGTTTATTCAGTGCTCTGTTTCGTGAAAGACAATAAACCTGGACCTAAGTGTGTTATTTGGTGACTTTGGAACTTAATTTTTGCCCTGCATTCAACACCAAAGAAACAAGATACTAACTGGGCTCTCTGCCCTTCATTTTACTTTCTTTTGAGAAGTGGGAGCACACCTTAAACAGTCAACTCCAAATGACCCAAACTTATTGTCACAATAGAATGAAAGACTCTTGTGCTAGACAAATATCTCTGCATCTGTGCAGCCTGCGGTTGAGAAGTGCGGCGAAGCCTTTTGCTGTCTGGTATTGACCATTGGTTTTCCGTGCTATTTTTAAAAAACGGCTCCATATGAAATGAAATGAGCAAAATAAAGCATTTATCAGCTACGATTTCTTCTTTGCATCCATATCATACAGTGAAATTCTTATTTATTTAAACAATCATATGTGTTAATATGTAGGGACATACAGTAGTGCTGGGTAGCCTTACTATTGCAAATGCAGCAGCAGTGTACTACTAATCTCTGTTAGCATAACATGTGTGCCAAAGATGCGCTTAGAAATATGTATATTTTAATTCAGAAAAGGAGGAAAAAGACCTGTGTATAAAGGCACAGTACAAGCCCAGTCACTCTACTCAGCCAGACTACACAGAATGGGGGCTTTGCCTCCCAGTTCGGTCCTGTACAGCAACCCGCCCAGAGTTCTCAATTTTCCATGGGTCCTGCCCTGTCGTCTCTTGTGTTTTATTCTCACTCTTTCACTCTCTTCCTTTGACACACTCTCCGTCCCTTCCCCACTGTCCCCTCTCCGTCAACAATGTCCTTTGACATACAGCCACAGTGGAATTCACCTGGATGAGCTGAATGTTCACACAGGTGCTCCACTTTTGAAGGGCTGATAAATCTGGAGAGATCTAGCTTTGTTTCACTTTGTTCGAAGCTTCCCCCATCCCCTCACAACAACCGTTCACCCCCCACCCCCACCCCAGGATGATGAGCCAAGTGGTGGCGCTGAGCACAGGAAACTTGTTGAATGTACCTACTGACAATGTGACTGCTTATGAAACTTAGCACGCACTGGTAAAGTCAATGGTGGCTGCTGGCCATTTTGGAAGAATATTTTCTATACTTCTAAGGTGGCTGCCACATTGTAGGTAGGACCAACATGGCAGCCATCTTGAAATTATGGAAAATAATATTTGCCCATTGTGGACCCTTTATTATGTATTCTGCGTAGCAGAACATTGATTGCAACATGCCCATTGAGGCTATCTTGGAAGTATAAAAAATATGCTTCGAAGATGGCCCAATGTTATGAATGAATTGAGACTTGTAAAACTTGTAAAGTGCACGGCTACTCCATAGATTGTCCCAGCGCTGCGCTGTCAAATGACCGTGATAAGCAATCCCATCATCTATTCATCTTGAAAGAGTCATTATGTAACATCAGTTTGCATCGTGCCATGTGGCAGCCATATTGAAAGAATAAAAACATACATTCAAGATGGTCAATCGTCACAATAGGCTTTTTGCCAAAGGTCAGGTTTTGATGGAAAGTCTCAAAACCCTGCCTGTCCTCTGAAGTCCCCACCATGGTAACCCTCATAATCAACTGGCAAAGTCTAAATAATTACTGAAAAAACAGATTTGCATATTACAACTGAAACAAGAATTACTGATAACACACTCATTGTTTCAAGCAAAAGCTTGCCTGACCACCACCCCACCAAAAATCCATCAGGAGAAAACACACAGCCTGAAGCCACAGGATGAGAGCCTCAGTCTGAGCGCTGAAGTTTCTTACTGCACCAAAAGGCAAGAAATTGGCAAACGATGTGCTGATTTGAAAACAAGCATATTTACTGAGTTAACCTTGCACCTAATTTCGTCATTTTTTTAACCCCTTCGCTGCTAGGCCTTTTCCTGTCCTAAGCCTTTTTTTGTCTATTTGGGGTAGTTCGGCTTAGGCCCCGTAACATTTTGTTCACATAAGGTATTCATGCCAAATTTCATCCTTTTCTTCCAACATCCTGAGGATTCTAAAGTTACCCAGTCTTTGTGGGTCCCTGTAGGGGACTGAGAAATTAGCCAAAATACAGCTACATTTTGGTTTTTTTGGGAAAAATGGGAAAAAAGTGCTGCAGAAGAAAGTGTCTGTTTTTCCCCCCACAAATGGTATCAACAAAGGGTTTTTGGTGCTAAAATTACCATCTCCCCACCTTTTAGGAACAGGCAGACTTTTGTCAGAAATCAAAACTTTTCTACACAGTGCTGGCATTTTACTGCAACAGCCTATTTTTCCTATTTTTTGTGCTTTCAACCTCCTTTCAGTTAGTGGTAGAAATGGGTGTGAAAGACATAATGGATCCCAGAAAGCTATTCATTTCAGAAAAGTAGACACAGTTCTGAATTAAGCAAGGGGTCATTTGTGTAGATCTTTTAAGGTTTTCCTATAGTAACTAACAGTTGAAATAAAAACATATTAAAAATGAGTTGAAAAAAACAGCCAATTGTGCCAATGTTTTCACCTGTGACTTCTTGTAAGAATGGCAGATTTTTTTTCAAGCAATATATCGTTACGTTTGCTGGACCCTTCTGATTGCAGGGATATATAGGACATGTAGGTTCAACAAGAACTCGAGTTACCCAGAGCCAATAACTGAGCAGCGCCTTGCAATGGTTTTTCATTGTGTACCGGCTGTACAGCAATTCATTTGGTAAAATATAAAGAGTGAAAAATAGGTATCAAGGAAACCTATGTATTTCCTGAATGGGAACAAAATATAGAGTTTAGAAGCAGTGGTTATTTGCACATCTCCGAAATTGTGGGTACCCGTACTAGCATGTGAATTAGAGGACATTTTTCAAAATTACTTCTTTTTTACACACTGTCTTACATTTGAAAGGCAGAATGCATAAAGAGTCAATTTGTAATAACACTTGTTCTACAGTTCTGTGTTCCCCCACATCTCTTCCGATAAAAATGGTACCTCTCTTGTGTGGGTAGGCCTAGTGCCCGCTACAGGAAATGGCCCAAAATGCAATGTGGACCCATTATATTTTTACAGTGAAAAGTGACCCTTTTTTCGCAATGTGCCAAGCTGTGGATTTTGACCCTAGCAGTGGCATAACAAAACGTGAGTGGGGCCCCCTGCAATATCTTCTGAAGGGGCCCCTCACATTCACATCAGTAAAGGCTGAGGGACCCGCTCCAGTATGAGTAAGCCTCCCCCCCACACCGCTGGGGATTCGGGGGCCTTTGTTACGCCCCTGGACACTAGCTCAGCCGGCACCTAGGGAAACCTATCAAACCTGTAAATTTTTTAAAACTAGACACCCAGGGTAATCCAGGATGGGGTGGCTTGTGTGGCGCTCACCAGTTTCAGTTATCCAGAATCCCTTGCAAACCTCAAACTTTGTAAAAAAAATAAACAAATTTTCCTCACTTTTCTGTGATGGAAAGTTCTGGAATCTGTGGGTAGCCACAAACTTCCACCCACCCAGCATTTCCCCAAGTCTCCCGATAAAAATGGTACCTCACTTGTATGGGTAGGCCTAGTGCCCGCAGAAGGAAAATGCCCAAAATGCAACTTGGGCGCATCACATTTTTCCAGTGAAAACTTACCATTTTCTCGCAATGTTCCTAGCTGTGGATTTTGGAGCCTCGCTCAGCCGGCACCTAGGTAAACCTAACAAACATGTACATTTTTTAAAAATAGACACCCAGGGGAATCTAGGATGGGGTGACGTGTGGCTCACACCAGGTTCTGTTACCCAGAATCCCTAGACCCCAGGGGAATCTAGGATGGGGTGACTGTGTGGCTCACACCAGGTTCTGTTACCCAGAATCCCTTGCAAACCTCAAACTTTGTCAAACAAACACATTTTCCTCACTTTTTTGTGATGGAAAGTTCTGGAGTCTGCGGGGAGCCACAAACGTCCACCCACTCAGAATTTTTGCAAGTCTCCCAATAAAAATGGTACCTCACTTGTGTGGGTAGACCCAATGCCATTACAGGAAACGGCCCAAAACGCAATTTGGGGAGATCACATTTTTACAGTGAAAACAGACCCTTTTTTCTCAATGTGCCAGCTGTGGATTTCGGACCCTAGCTCAGCCAGCACCTAGGGAACCCTAGAAAACCTGGCTCTCACAAGGTTCTTTTACACAGAATCCCTTGTAGACCTCAAACTTAGTTAAAAAAACACATTTTCCTCACATTTCTGTGATGGAAAGTTCTGGAATCTGTGGGGAGCCACAAACGTCTTCCCACCCAGCATTCCCCCAAGTCTCCTGATAAAAATGGTACCTCACTTGTGTGGGTAGACCTAGAGCCCGTGACAGGTAACGGCCCAAAACGTACTGTGGAGACTTTAAAATTATCGATCGCAAAACAACCTGGTATCAAAAACCCAGGTGACCCCTTTGCAAAACCAGGTTGTTTTATGCTAGATATCGGGACACCTGTGTTTTTGGTCCTGGGCTTGGCAGCCATATAGGGAAACCTACCAAACCCAGACATTTCTGAAAACTAGACACCTGGGGGAGTCCAGGGAGGTCTGGCTTAGATGGATCCTCCTACATGTTCTTGCCAGAATCCCCTGCAAACCTCAAATTTAGCTAAAGAGTCACATATTCCTCACATTTTTGTGTGAGAAAGTTGTGGGATCACAGAAACGGCACAAATTTCCCACCACTCAGCGTTCCCCTTGGTCTCCTGATAAAAATTATACCTCACTTGTGTGGCAGTGACAGGGAAGGGCCAAAAACCTGTAGAGATTGAGGGGGAACCAAAGTGGGTCCAAAAGGGCAGTTTCTTTGTATGTTTTAGGGTGACTCTGCTTTCAGCACCCACAGAAGTGAGGTATAATTTTGATTGATAGGCCGAGGGGAACGCTGGGTGTTAGGAAATCTGTACTGGTGCGGTGATCCTACAACTTCCCCACACAGAAATGTCAGGAAAATATGACTTTTTAGCTAAATTTGATGTTTGCAGTGGATTCTGGATAAATAAAACACTAGGGCATTCACAAAAGCCACACTGCCAGCCCAGGCACACCAAGGCATGGGCGGTGTGCTCGATGAGTGGCGGGGTGGGAAGGACTGGTGGGGGGAGGTGAAACAGGCATGGGTGTCATAGGTGGGAAAAATAAATACTTACCTGCAGCCGGGCGCGCCGTTACGCATGATAGCAGCTTCAGGATTGGCCTGAGTGTCTTCGATTGGCTCTCCAGGACAGACTGTGAGTCTATGCCTGCTCTCTCCAACCCAGCTGCGTTGCTGGGTTGGAGAGAGCTTTCACTATGCATGACGGTTTGTCCAGTGTGAGACAGCTGGTCAAATCGTCATGCGCAGTGAAGGGAGTGCATCTACCACTCCCCTCAGTCAACCCCCTGGCCACGCCCCCAAGACAGGGCAGGAAAGGAAAAATAAACACACCACCTGCCATGTACCATTTACGCACACAGCCTGCCAAGCACCATCCATGCACAACGTCAGCCAAGCGCCAGTCCACGCACACCGCAAAGCAAGCTCCAGTCTACACACACTGCCACCAAGTGCTAGTCTACACACACCACCAGCCAAATGCAAGTCCACACACACCGCCAGCAAAATGCCAGTACACACATTGCCAGCCAAACACGAGTACACGCAGGCCGTCAGCAGAACTCCAGTTCATACACACAGAAACTTTCCCTGATATGTAGTAGTTTTCAGCCCCCCTTTTGGGTCAGATGTGCCTAGCAATATTGCTGTTCTGCCCTAAAGGGGGGCAGAAACAGCCACAATGTGTCCCTGGAAAAACAGGGAGAGACCCTTGTCTATGGGGCCGCTCTCTGACATGCACATAAACATACTTCTGGTGTCTTGTGGGCTTTCTGCCCCCCTGTGTGGCAGGTCAGGGGTAATAATCCCCATCTGGCCCCCAAGTGGGGCACAAAGACTGTCCAATTTGTGTTTGGTAGCACTGGCATGTACATTTTTGGCCCCACCCCTAAATATAAAAAAACATAATCCCTGGTGCCTAGTGGGCGTTCTGCCCCCAGAGGGGGCAGATCAGGGGCTATTGCCCCCATCTGCCTCCCAGGGGGACAGAAAGACTGTGGCAAGTTTTTTAGGGGGTGAGGGCATTAGCATGCCCATTCTAGGAAGCTACAACCCCGAACCTACAAAAATAAAAACAAGTCCCTGGCTTCCTAATGGGCTTTCTGCCCCCTGGAGAGGGGGGCAAATAGGGGGCTATTGGCCACATCTGCCCCCAAGGGGGGCAGAAAGACTGTGATAAATTATTTAGGGGGTGGGGGCATTGCCATGCCCATTCTACCCCTCAACTACAAAGAAATAGTCCCTGGCTGCCTAGTGGGCTTTCTGACCCCCAGAAGGGTGCAGATCAGGGGCTATTGCCCC
Organism: Calotriton arnoldi; assembly: GCA_963921515.1. Classification (NCBI taxonomy): domain Eukaryota; kingdom Metazoa; phylum Chordata; class Amphibia; order Caudata; family Salamandridae; genus Calotriton; species Calotriton arnoldi. The sequence goes on from CAWUFW010000145.1 coordinate 77,828, forward strand.
CTTCTGCCTCCTGGGGGTGCAGAAAGAATGTGGCAAATAATTTAGGGGGTGGGGGCATTGGCATGCCCATTTTGGGCGGCTCCCACACCTAAATATACATAAATAAAAATCCCCAGTGTCTAGTGTGCTTTTTTGCCCCCCGGGGGCAAATCAGGGGCTATTGCCCCCCCCCTCTGTGCCCCAGGGGAGGGGGCAGAAAGACTGTTTTTAAATAACTTTGGGTGGGGGCATGGTCTTGCCCATTGTGGGCAGCTCCAGTCCTATTCTATAAAAAAAACAAAATCCTTGGTGCCTAGTGGGCTCCAAGGATTTTGCCCAGGGGGGCAGAAAGACTGTGGAGGTTGTTTGGGGGGGGATTTGCACAAAAAATAATCCCTGATGCCTAGTGTGCAAATTGAGGGCTATTGCCCCATCTGCTCCCCATGGGGGGCAGAAAGACTGAATATGCCCAAAAAGTTTGCGGGGAGCAAAGGCTCTTGCCCAAGTGGCCACTCCCGCCCTCCCTGGTGTCTAGTGGGTGGATTCCTGTTTGGGGCTTGCCCTCCTGTGGCAATCCCCAAGCAGGGATCCACTAGGATCGGGGTACCATTGGAAAGGGGAGATTCTCCCCTTTCCAATGATACCCCTCCCATCTGCCTCAGTGCTCGGTTGGCTGAGATAGTTCCCTGAACACCAAGGTAGTGAAACTGAAAGAGACGATCGGCTCATTTCAGTTTCTGTTCCAGAGAAATACGACGTGCATGCTGATCGTCATGTCATTGAAACAATCAGAACAGCCTCGGGAGCTGAGGAAGCTGTTCCCCAGCTCCCAAGGCTGTTTTGGTTGAAAGAAATCCCTCTGGTGCTTGCACCAGAGGGATTTAAAGAGCCATGTGCGCGGACGGCCGGGAGCCGACGGACGCACACGAGTAACCCTGGGCGGAGTTCGCGGAGTTGCACTACGCGGAGCTACGCGAAGTGCAAAAAAAAACTCTGTCGCACTACGCGGAGCTCCGCAAGTGGCGGAGTACGGTAGAAAAATGCAGTTTGCGGTGATTGCACAGTGCCGGATGCTTGTCCGCACTGTGCAATCATTGCGAACAGCACCATGCACAGCGCAAGCTTACCTTTTCTGCCGCGCGAGTAGATTTTTACTCCGCGGAGTTTTTCGGAACTCCGCGAGCTCCGCGTAACGCGGAGTGCGGGAAACTCCGCAAACTCCGCAAGCAGAGCGGAGTTCACCGCCCAGGGTTACACACGAGCACTGTAGCGTCGGATGGCTCCCGGCTGTCCGACACACGCAAGGGGATAAAGTATTGTAGTGAGATAGACCTTAAATCTGCAAAATAAAGTCACAAGTCTCTACACTCCTGAATTCTTATCAAAGCCCAAATTCAATCATTCAGCGGTAAAAACAATACACATTGGGGCGTGTTTACGAACTTGTCATGCAGTACAGCGCAGCATGTCACCTTGCTGCACTGCACTGCATGAGATGCAAAGGGCTGGAAAGCACTGTATTTAACCCCTTTGCTGGTAGGCCTTTTCCCCCCCTGTGCTAAGCCTTTTTTGGCTATTTGGGGTAGTTCGCGCTTAGGCCCCTGTAACTTTTTGACCACATAAGGTATCCATGCTAAATTTGTGTCCTTTTTTTCCAACATCATGGGGATTCTAAAGGTACCCAGGGTTTGTGGATTCCCCTGGAGGGGACCCAGAAATTAGCCAAAATACAGCTACATTTTTTTTTTTTTTGAAAAATGGGAAAAAAGGGCTCCAGATGAAAGCGTCTGTTTTTTTCCCTGCAAAGGGTATCAAAAAAGGGGTTATGGTGCTGAAATCACCATCTTCCCAGATTTCAGGGACAAGCAGACTTTTGTCAGAAAACCAAAAAATTTTACACAGTTTTCGCATTTTTCGGGGACATAGCCTATTTTTGCTATTTTTTGTGCTTTCAACCTCCTTCCAGTTAATGGTAGAAATGGGTATGAAAGCAATAATGGATCCTGGAAAGCTATACATTTTAGAAAACTAAACAAAATTCTGAATTCAGCAAGCGGTCATTTGTGTAGATCCTTCAAGGTTTCTTCATAGAAACTAACAGTTAAATATAGGAAAAATTGAAAATTAGTAGAAAAAAACAGCCATTTGTGTCATTTGTGTTTCTACCAGTTAACGGTAGAAATGGGTATGAAAGCAATAATGGATCCTGGAAAGCTATACATTTTAGAAAACTAGACAAAATTCTGAATTCAGAAAGGGGTCATTTGTGTAGATCCTTCAAGGTTTCTTCATAGAAACTAACAGTTATATATAGGAAAAATTGAAAATTAGTAGAAAAAAATCAGCCATTTGTGTCAACGTTTTCACCTGTAACTTCTTCTAATTATGACAGCTGTTTGAAAGCAATATAATTTGCTGGACCTTTCTGGTTGTGGGGATATATAGGACTTGTAGGTTCACCAAGAACCCGACAGAACCCAGAGCCAATAACTGAGCAGCGTCTTGCAATGGTTTTTATTATGTAATGGGTATATAGCAATTATTTTGGGAAAATGTATACATGGAAAAATCGGTATGAAAGACACCTATGTATTTCTGAAATGGGAATAAAATATAGAGTTTAGAAACAGTAGATATTTGCACATTTCCGAAATTGGGAGTACCCATACTAGCATGAGAATTATAGGTCATTTTTCAAAATGACTTCTTTTTACACATTGTCTTTCATTTGGAAGGCAGAAATGCATCGAAAGTCAATAGGTAATATCAGTTGCTCTACAATTCTGTGTTACCCTAAGTCTCCCGATAAAAATGGTACCTCACTTGTGTGGGTAGGCCTTGTGCCCACGACAGGAAACGGCTCAAAACGCAACGTGGACACACCACATTTTCACAATGAAAAATGACCCTTTTTTTGAAAAGTGCCTAGCTGTAGTTTTTGAACCCTAGCTCTGCCTGCACCTAGGGAAACCTAGCAAACCTATACATTTTTGAAAACTAGACACCCAGGGAAATCCAGGATGGGGTGACTTGACTGGCTCTCACCAGGTTCTGTTACCCAGAATCCCTTGCAAACCTAAAACCTACAAAATTGTCCAAAAAAACACATTTTCCTCACATTTCTGGGTGGAAAGTTCTGGAATCTGTGTGGATCCACAAAATTCCACCCACCCGCGTTCCCCAAAGTCTTCCAAGAAAAATGGTACATCACTTGTGTGGGTAGGCCTAGAGCCCGCAACAGGAAACGGCCCAAAACGCAACGTGGACACATCACATTTTCACAGTGAAAAATGACCCTTGGGGTGACTTGACTGGCTCTCACCAGGTTCTGTTACCCAGAATCCCTTGCAAACCTAAACAATTGTCAAAAAAACACATTTTCCTCACATTTCTGTGGTGGAAAGTTCTGGAATCTGCGTGGATCCACAACATTCCACCCACCCCGTGTTCCCACCAAAGTCTTCCGTGAAAAATGGTACCTCACTTGTGTGGGTAGGCCTAGTGCCGCGACAGGAAACAGCCCAAAACGCAAGGTGGACACACCATATTTTCACAGTGAAAAATGACTCTTTTTTGCAAAGTGCCTAGCTGTAGTTTTTGAACTCTAGCTCTGCCGGCACCTAGGGAAACCTAGCAAACCTATACATTTTTGAAAACTAGACACCCAGGGGAATCCAGGATGGGTGACTTGACTGGCTCTCACCAGGTTCTGTTACCCAGAATTCCTTGCAAACCTAAAAAACTATCAAAAAAACCACATTTTCCTCACTTGTCTGTGGTGGAAAGTTCTGGAATCTGCGTGGCTCCACAAAATTCCACCCACCCCGTGTTTCCCAATGTCTTCCAAAAAAATGGTACCTCACTTGTGTGGGTAGGCCTAGTGCCCACGACAGGAAACGGCCCAAAACGCAAGGTGGACACACCACATTTTCACAGTGAAAAATGACCCTTTTTTTGCAAAGTGCCTAGCTGTAGTTTTTGAACCTTAGCTCTGCCGGCACCTAGGGAAACCTAGCAAACCTATACATTTTTGAAAACTAGACACCCAAGGGAATCCAGGATGGGGTGACTTGACTGGCTCTCACCAGGTTCTGTTACCCAGAATCCCTTGCAAACCTGAATTTTTTTTTTTTTAAAACACATTTTCCTCACATTTCTGTGATGGAAAGTTCTGGAATCTGCGTGGATCCACAAAATTCCACACACCCCGCGTTCCCCAAAGTCTTCCGTGAAAAATGGTACCTCACTTGTGTGGGTAGGCCTAGTGCCCACGACAGGAAACAGCCCAAATCGCAAGGTGGACACACCACATTTTCACAGTGAAAAATGACCCTTTTTTTGCAAAGTGCCTAGCTGTAGTTTTTGAACCTTAGCTCTGCCGGCACCTAGGGAAAGCTAGCAAACCTATACATTTTTTAAAACTAGACATCCAGGGGAATCCAGGATGGGGTGACTTGACTGGCTCTCACCAGGTTCTGTTACCCAGAATCCCTTGCAAACCTAAACAATTGTCAAAAAAACACATTTTCCTCACATTTCTGTGGTGGAAAGTTCTGGAATCTGCGTGGATCCACAAAATTCCACCCACCCCGCGTTCCCACCAAAGTCTTCCATGAAAAATGGTACCTCACTTGTGTGGGTAGGCCTAGTGCCCGCGACAGGAAACAGCCCAAAACGCAAGGTGGACACATCACATTTTCACAGTGAAAAATGACCCTTTTTTTGCAAAGTGCCTAGCTGTAGTTTTTGAACCTTAGCTCTGCCGGCACCTAGGGAAACCTAGCAAACCTATACATTTTTTAAAACTAGACACCCAGGGGAATCCAGGATGGGGTGACTTGACTGGCTCTCACCAGGTTCTGTTACCCAGAATCCCTTGCAAACCTAAACAATTGTCAAAAAAACACATTTTCCTCACATTTCTGTGGTGGAAAGTTCTGGAATCTGCGTGGATCCACAACATTCCACCCACCCCGTGTTCCCACCAAAGTCTTCCGTGAAAAATGGTACCTCACTTGTGTGGGTAGGCCTAGTGCCGCGACAGGAAACAGCCCAAAACACAAGGTGGACACACCATATTTTCACAGTGAAAAATGACTCTTTTTTTGTAAAGTGCCTAGCTGTAGTTTTTGAACCCTAGCTCTGCCGGCACCTAGGGAAACCTAGCAAACCTATACATTTTTGAAAACTAGACACCCAGGGGAATCCAGGATGGGTGACTTGACTGGCTCTCACCAGGTTCTGTTACCCAGAATCCCTTGCAAACCTAAAAAACTATCAAAAAAACCACATTTTCCTCACTTGTCTGTGGTGGAAAGTTCTGGAATCTGCGTGGCTCCACAAAATTCCACCCACCCCGTGTTTCCCAATGTCTTCCAAAAAAAATGGTACCTCACTTGTGTGGGTAGGCCTAGTGCCCACGACAGGAAACGGCCCAAAACGCAAGGTGGACACACCACATTTTCACAGTGAAAAATGACCCTTTTTTTGCAAAGTGCCTAGCTGTAGTTTTTGAACCCTAGCTCTGTCGGCACCTAGGGAAACCTAGCAAACCTATACATTTTTGAAAACTAGACACCCAAGGGAATCCAGGATGTGGTGACTTGACTGGCTCTCACCAGGTTCTGTTACCCAGAATCCCTTGCAAACCTAAACAATTGTCAAAAAAACACATTTTCCTCACATTTCTGTGGTGGAAAGTTCTGGAATCTGCGTGGATCCACAAAATTCCACCCACCCCGCGTTCCCACCAAAGTCTTCCGTGAAAAATGGTACCTCACTTGTGTGGGTAGGCCTAGTGCCCGCGACAGGAAACAGCCCAAAACGCAAGGTGGACACATCACATTTTCACAGTGAAAAATGGCCCTTTTTTTGCAAAGTGCCTAGCTGTAGTTTTTTAACCTTAGCTCTGCCGGCACCTAGGGAAACCTAGCAAACCTATACATTTTTTAAAACTAGACACCCAGGGAAATCCAGGATGGGGTGACTTGACTGGCTCTCACCAGGTTCTGTTACCCAGAATCCCTTGCAAACCTAACAAATTTTCAAAAAACCCACATTTTCCTCACATTTCTGTTGTGGAAAGTTCTGGAATCTGCGTGGATCCACAAAATTCTACCGACCCCGCATTCCCCAAAGTCTTCCAAGAAAAATGGTACCTCACTTGTGTGGGTAGGCCTAGTGCCCGCGACAGGAAACGGCCCAAAACGTAAGGTGGACACACCACATTTTCACAGTGAAAAATGACCCTTTTTTTGCAAAGTGCCTAGCTGTAGTTTTTGAACCCAGCTCTGCCGGCACCTAGGGAAACCTAGCAAACCTATACATTTTTTAAAACTAGACTCCCAGGGGAATCCAGGATGGGGTGACTTGACTGGCTCTCACCAGGTTCTGTTACCCAGAGTCCCTTGCAAACCTGAAAAATTGTTAAAAAAACCACATTTTCCTCACATTTCTGTGGTGGAAAGTTCTGGAATCTGCGTGGATCCACAAAATTCCACCCACCCCGCCTTCCCCAAAGTCTTCCAAGAAAAATGGTACCTCACTTGTGTGGGTAGGCCTAGTGCCCGCGACAGGAAACAGCCCAAAACGCAAGGTGGACCCACCACATTTTCACAGTGAAAAATGACCCTTTTTTTGCAAAGTGCCTAGCTGTTGTTTTTGAACCCTAGCTCTGCCGGCACCTAGGGAAACCTAGAAAACCTATACATTTTTTAAAATGAGACACCCAGGGGGACCCAGTATGGGGTGACTTGACTGGCTCTCACCAGGTTCTGTTACCCAGAATCCCTTGCAAACCTAAACAATTGTCCAAAAAAACACATTTTCCTCACATTTCTGTGGTGGAAAGTTCTGGAATCTGCGTGAATGCACAAAAATCCACCCAACTTGCGTTCCCCAAAGTCTTCCGAGAAAAATGGTACCTCACTTGTGTGGGTAGGCCTAGTGTCCGCGACAGAAAACTGCCCAAAATGCAAGGTGGACACACCACATTTTCACAGTGAAAAGTGACCCTTTTTTTGCAAAATGCCTAACTGTAATTTTTTAACCCTAGCTCTGCCGGCACCTAGGGAAACCTAGCAAACCTATACATTTTTGAAAACTAGACACCCGGGGGATGCTAGGGAGCTATGGCTTGCGTGGATCCCCCAACGTTTTCTTACCCAAAATCCCCTGCAAACCTCAAATTTAGCTGAAAAAATGACTTTTTTCACATATTTTTGTGTGGGAAAATTGTGGCATCACCGGCCTGACACAAATTTCCTACCACCCAGCGTTACCCCAGGTCTCCCGATAAAAATGGTGCCTCACTCGTGTAGGAGGCCCAAGTACCCGCGACAGGCAAGGGCCCAAAACGTATTGAGGCGACATCAAAATTGCCTATCACAAAACGACCTGGTTTTGCAAAGGGGGTCACCTGGGTTTTGGCCCCGTGCTCGGCGGTCAGCAAGGGAAACCTACCAAACCCACAGATTTCTGAAAACTAGACACCAGGGGTATTCCATGGAGGTATGGCTTGCGCGGATCCCCCAACGGTTTCTTACCCAGAATCCCCTGCAAACCTCAAATTTAGCTGAAAAAATCACTTTTTCCACACATTTTTGTGTGGGAAAGTTGTGGTATCACTGGGCTGACACAAATTTCCTACCACCCAGCCTTCCCCCAGGTCTCCCAATAAAAATGGTGCCTCACTCGTGTGGGAGGCCCAAGTACCCGCGACAGGCAAGGGCCCAAAACTCATTGAGGCGACATCAAAATTGCCTATCACAAAACAACCTGGTTTTGCAAGGGGGGTCACCTGGGTTTTGGCCCCGTGCTCGGTGGCCATCTAGGGAAACCTACCAAACCCACACATTTTTGAAAACTAGACACCCGGGGAATTCCAGGGAGGTATGGCTTGAGTGGATCCCCCAATGTTTTCTTACCCAGAATCCCCTGCAAACCTCAAATTTAGCTGAAAAAATCACTTTTTCCACACATTTTTGTGTGGGAAAGTTGTGGTATCACTGGGCTGACATAAATTTCCTACCACCCAGCGTTCCTCCAGGTCTCCTCATAAAAATGGTGCCTCACTCGTGTGGGAGGCCCAAGTACCCGTGACAGGCAAGGGCCCAAAACGTATTAAGGCGACATCAAAATTGCCTATCACAAAACGACCTGGTTTTGCAAGGGGGGGTCACCTGGGTTTTTGGCCCCGTGCTCGGCGTCCATCTAGGGAAACCTACCAAAACCACACATTTCTGAAAACTAGACACCCGGGGTATTCCAGGGAGGTATGGCTTGCGTGGATCCCCCAACATTTTCTTATCCAGAATCCCCTGCAAACCTCAAATTTAGCTGTGAAAAAAATCACTTTTTCCAAACATTTTTGTGTGGGAAAGTTGTGGCATCACCGGGCTGACACAAATTTCCTACCACCCAGTGTTCCCCCAGGTCTCCCAATAAAAATGGTGCCTCACTCGTGTGGGAGGCCCAAGTACCCGCGACAGGCAAGGGCCCAAAACCTATTGACTTACAGTCCTCTAGCAAGATCCCACACAATTTTCTCTGAAACTCCAAAAGTGGACGGACAACCAGGGGGGTCAATAGTGGAATCCCTACCAGTGTACACCCGGAAATTATAGACATATCCTGTCCTACTCTCAGACAACATATACAGCTTAATTCCATAACGTGCCCTCTTGCTAAGAATGTACTGTCTAAAAACCAAACGACCCTTGAACAGGACCAAAGACTCATCAATAGCTATTTCTTTCCCTGGAGTATAGATCTCTGAAAATCGATCTACAAAGTGATCAAGAACAGGTCGAATTTTAAAAAGATGGTCACACTCAGGGTGATCTCGTGGCAACGCCGAAGCATTATCAACAAAATGCAGCATCCGAAGCACAAGTAAATACCGACCACGACTCATAATTGCAGAAAATATGGCCGTTGCCATCACTGGACTAGTAGAACAATATGAAGCAATGGACGGCTTCCTTATCAAACCCATCAAAAAAGTCAAACCCAAAAACTTCTTCATCTCATCCAGATTTGTGGGAGTCCACCGAGTAACTCTAGAGTAGGGCCTAAGTCTTTCACTGTTGTCCCTCAAATACTGTTCTGCATACAAATTAGTCTGCTCAACAATCTCAGACAAAAATACATCATCCATAAACAACTGAAAAAACTGTATAGGCAAACAAATTTCACAATTCACTCTACACCCTGCATCACCAGTAAAGGCAGGCAACACCGGCTGCACCATGTTCGGATCAACCCAGAGTCCAGCACTTCCAATGGGAAGATGTAAGGATCCACTTTCCACGCAATTGGTGAAGACAGGGTATCTTTATTGAAGAGCAACAGCAGGTACCTCCAGCTTAGCTTCGCAGCTCATAAGAACATCTAGTAACTAACAAAGCATAACATTCTAACCTAGCAACATGCTGAGAGTTCCATGACATGCAGAGAGCTCCACACATCTCCCCCCTCACATATTAGATTAATATAATAAATATGATACATTTAAAACATTTAATTGTTAAGAACATGTAATGGAGCACGACATTTACAGACATTACCAGTGCTTCAAGCAGAACCATCATCCAGGATGACAATGCTCTTCTTTACAGATTTCACTTGCATTGGCTTAGAGAATTTACTATCTCCCTTAATAACAATGCCACCACGTTTCACAACCACCCAATCTCCAATTTCCACATCATGACTTTTCACACCCTTCCTGGCATTGTAATACTTTGCTGTGGCTAACTGGCGTTGAGCTACCCCACTTCCTAAAGCATTCCGATCAACCCACACACAATCCTTGTCTTTCAACCACCCAGGTACCTCCTTAACGCCAGGTTCACGCCCTTTAAGAGAAATAAACGGTGAAACACCAGTCATAGAATGCAGTGTCACTCTGTATGACCGCACAAGTTTCTTGAGTTCCTCACGCCACGGTAAACCATTCGAAAGTGACAACTGTATATTTTCCATAATCAAACGGTTGATTCTCTCAACTAAACCGTTTGCTTGGGGCCTGAACATAGCAACTCTCTCATGACTGACTCCCAACTTGCATAAAAAACTTTGCATTTCTTTAGATACTAGTTGGACCCCGTTGTCCGACACCAAAACTTTCGGAATCCCTTCATTCAAGAAAACTCTTTCCATAAACGCAATTACTCTCTGAGTGTTCACGCACTACAAACCATTTGGAATGGTAGTCAACCAAAACCATCATAAATTTATCACGTGACCCAAGTTTAGATATCGGTCCTAAAAAATCAATTGCAACTCTTTCCCACGGACGCTTGGGAATTGATACACACACTCTAAAGGAGGTGGTCTAACAACTTTAGATTTGTCGACTTGGGCACATGCATGACAATCTTTCACAACATCCTCAATATCACTATCCATGCCAGGCCACCAATACGCTTGTCGGACTCTCCTTTTGGTCATGTTCCTTCCCAAGTGCCCCTCATGGGCGATGATCACAATTTTCTCTCTCAATCCAACCAGTGGTACAAACTGACACCTTCTCATCAATTTTCCATCACATATACTCAACTCACTTTCTACATGATGGTAACTTCTAAAACGAATATCCTGCATGACACTTTCACTCCATCCCATGGAGACACACCTAACTACACACTGCAAAATCTCATCGTTAGACATGGCATCCATCCATTCTTGCTTGGAGAAGGCAGCTTCCTCACCATTGCAGTTAGTGTTAAACACTTCCACAACTACATCATCTATATCTGAGGCAACTTCATCAATTGGCATCCTTGATAAATAATCTGCCACTACATATTTTAATCCTTTTACATATTCAACAACAAAGTTGTATTCGAGTACCGACAACATCCACCTGGAGATTCTTGGAGTGACACTACCTTCAAGCCCTCTTCCCCCTTTGAATAAGTGAACTAAGGGTTTGTGATCTGTACGAACCTTAAATGGTCATCCCCACACAAAATATTTGAAGTGCTTTACGCCCCAACAACACGCTAAGGCCTCCTTCTCTATTACTGAATATGTCAGCTCAGCATCCCGTAACCTCCTCGATGCAAACCCAATAACTTTCTCCACACCATCACTCATCTGCGTTAAAACTGCACCAATCCCAATTGCACTTGCATCAGTTGTAACAATAGTTTTAGCCTTGATATTAAAATGTCCAAGAGTAGGAGCATTCATAATACTTTGTTTTATCATCTTAAATGCATGATCGCAATTAGCATTCCATTCAAATATGATCCTTTTTTCATTTGCACTCTTAAGGGTTCCACTATTTCAGTGAATCCTTTTACAAATTTCGAGCAGTACTCTGCCAGACCTAAAAATGACTTTAATTGGTCTTTATTCTGTGGGGCTGGGGCATCCTTGATAGCTGAAATAATACTTTTCTTAGGTTTGATGCCATCTTTACATATCTCGTGTCCTAGATACGTTTCATAACTTTTTTTAGTTGACACTTTTGTAGGAAGGTGGAATCTGACTATATGGTTGCCCCCATTTTTTTTTATGGTGTTTTGCTGGTTTATGACTTAGTTGGACTGGGATCCTGCTATTCAGGGCCCCAGTCTATCTGCTTTCTCTGTAAAAGGTTTCCATGTGCCTTAGGCACATCTCTGATTGGAATCTGGAGTGCCCTTATAAGTCCCTAGTATATGGTATACTATGTACCAAGGGCATAGGTACCTCAGAGGCCTACCAGGGGCTGCAGCATGGATTATGCCACCCCTGGAAGGCCATCCAAACTGACACCACAGGTCTGCTACTGCAGCCTGGGTAAGGTGGTGCATGCACCCCTTACTGTGATATAGGTTACCTATATCACTAAATACATACACACATATAAACCTATAAGTCACTCCTATGGCAGGCCTTATCAATCCTGAAGGCAGAGTGCGTGGTTCCTATGTGAGAGGGTGCCCCTGCATGAGCAGGGCCCCTCTGCAGCGTTCGGAGACCCTTCTCTGATGCTGTTTGTAGTGCAGCCTGACCATATACTCTTAAGCGCATTATAACCTCGCGTTAAATGCTAACTTTGGAATGGCTGCACCGAAACATGTCGTGTTTGGTGTCAAACATCTTGGAATACTACCCCCGCCAATTCTGGCGGCGGGGTAGCATTCCACCCTTCTAGAGGGAGAGACATGTTAACCCTGGCCTGGCCGGTAACTTCTTTCTAAAGCCCTGGCATCACAAAATGGATGCTGCTGCCACAGGCACAAGTCTGGCCTCCTGCTGCTGGATGAAACTCCGGCAGGGGAGGCCTGGACAATAGGTTTCCTGTCCCAGGGAGGTGTGACCACCTCCCCAGACAGGATAGTGTGTATTGGGGCTGGGCGGGAGCACTTTCGGGTGCTTTGAAGTCCTGCACTGGGGGCACACTTGGTGTCCCTGTGCATACCCCAGTTCAAACCGGATCAGGGGCTTGCAGCCCCTGCTTTGGCGCGAACTGGACAAAGGGAAAGGGGTGTAGCCACCCCTCTGCCCTGACCCACCGATAGGTGGGGCCACAGAGTAGTCCAACCCCTAAACTTTATTTATTTGCAAAGTTTTATATAGCGCTGGCTAGACCCGGAGGTATCAGAGCGCTTTACATGAGGATCAGTGAGTTACAGGTTCCATAATTACATAGTATAGGAACCCAGTCCTTAGGATTTTAGATTATCCCTGGACGAAACTCTGACACTGAATCCTGGACCTTCGACGCTCTACTCAAGACTAGAGGACAGAAGAATCTCCCTTGGGGTCAAGGAGTGACTCCCCTGCTTGGCAGGCACCAAAGAAGCAATTGTCCGGTCTGCATCGCCTAAGCTCCCGTCGGACGCCGAAGTCTTTGCATCACTAGAGGTAGATTTCCAGACTTCCCCGAGGCTGCCCTGAGTCCCCAGCAAAGCTGAGGCCCGTAGCTGTCGTGGGTAACGTGGAACTGTGACCCCTGGACACTGCACGCATTTGCTAGTGCATCCTCTTCTGGGTGTCCCCCGAAGTCGTGCTTTGAGCTCCGAGTAGCCCTAGCCTCCAGCACCAACTGCACCGAAGATCACTGGCCTCCACTCCACGAGTGTCCTGTGAGCCAGCTCCACGTGCGACGTCTCGAGGCTCCTTTGCGGTCGCTAGCCCATTGACTAGTAGCCCTTCACGAAGGCCAATCCTTTTCTTCTTGGGCTCCCTGGTTGCTCCAGGCTTGCCCTCACTTACCCTTGCTGGGTGAGTTCCTCAGATCTTGCTGGTCTGCATCATCGTCATTCTTCAATTTCATTGAGACTTGCCGTTGCCAAGGCTTGTTGGGTCCAATCCGGTCGCTGACACCTCAGCACTCGACAGACATTGTGTACCAGCCCGAATCCTGCTCCTGGTCGCCGACAACACCTCCTGGACCTCGTGGCTGAAGAGTCAAGACGACCGTCAACCTACCTGAAGCACTCGACATCGGTGGGCATCCGCTCATCGCCTTCCTGGTCACTGGCTAGTGACCCAGACTCTGTCCCCTCTGCTTTCAGGTTCTTCAGATCTCCGATCCACTCTTGGATCCACCCGGACACTTTCCACTTGGTCGCCAGCAGCACTTTGCAGCAGATCGCCATTCAAATCGACGACGAAACCCGACCCCGAAAGGCACCTATGCACCCGGCTTCCCTGGGTGAGGTAACAAGAGTACTCCGGTGCTCCCGTGGGTAGAGACTCTAGAACGTCCTAGTTCTCAAAGGGTTTGCTCCAAGTCCTCCTTTAAGTGTCCCTTTTCTTTAATTTCCTGATCGCGACTTTCTCCATAGAAGTTAACGGCGTCTCGCGGTTGTGTATTTACACTGCACGCGTCCCCGTGGGTCCCCTGTGTCACTACCTTGGGTGGTTCCTTGTGGTCCAAGCACTTCTAGAGGCTCTAGGCCTAGTGTCTAGCTCAGTCGTGGTTCTTATACCACTTTATTGGTATATGGTTTGGTACGCCCCTAGGGCCCAAACGTGTATTTGTGCTATTACTGTGTTTAAATAACTTATAACTTGTGTACTTCGAACTCTAGCCTCATAAAGAGACTAGAGGGGTGTGTTTAGCAATAAATACATATATTTTGAATATATACCTGGTGTGGTGCTCTTTCATTTGGTCACTCAAGATATTATAGACTGGTAAAACAAGCTGCTTTACGTTCCTTCAAGACTTAGCCTGAAGGCTGCTCTCCATAGCTACCACTAGGATAGCTTTCAATAAGGTTGTCTTTAACCTATCTCCAATAAGGGGTTGTTTGGACTGGTGCAAGGTGCCCACTATAATTAGTGGACAGCATATGCCAGGCCAACTTCTCACATTGGTGTGCAGCGTGTGGGATTCCAGCTTGCTATTGTTTTACCAGATAATCTCAATTGAATTGATCAACTGAAAACCACTAAAGGTACCTAAGGTACATATAAATTAAGCTTAGAATACAGTAAGTTCTACTGAACTTAGAGTTGTGTGTTAAGGGATAGCACACCCTTTCTACAACTCAAGAGAGTTTAGTAGGCCACACTAGAGTAGGTAGTGCATACACCACACCTCACTAGTAATGTCTTCAAAGCCAGGACCCAGTGAGTCCTTGCCAGAAGCCCCTGGGCTTCTTCCCTCCAAGTATGATACCCTCCCATTCTTGGAATTGAGAGCATTATGTAACTTGAGGAAACTGAAGACAGGCCAAAGTCCCACCACCCAACATCTTAGAGAGATGTTGGAGGCTTATTGTCAAAATCTCACCTGTATTTCCACAGGAACGCCATGAAATTGAAGAATGGTCCACAACGTCCCCGAATCACCTACACGCCCAATGTAGAATTGAGCTATAACAGGCAACTCGGGGAAGAAGGGAAACAAAACAAGGGAAGGAGGGGAAGACAAGTCCTCTTCGTAGTTCAGTAGCAGTCAGAGAGCACCAAGAGAAGTAGAGAGCTGTGAAATAAGAGGGGATATACGTTAGGATAGAACAAAGCACACCCTCTATTCTGCCTTATGTGCACGAGCTGCTTTTACCTAAACATCCCTTTCTTCTGTTTCTGATAGCAGTGAAATGTTCTGGCGTCCCAACCACTATGTCCTACTGTAAAGAGAAAACAGGTAAGAAATGTACTGGAATGCCCTTGAAACTAAAGCTGCAAGTAAAAGCACCTTGCCCACCTCTTCTAGTAGACTTTACTTTACTCTAAAAGGACTTGTGAAGCGATGTGTGTAAATTATAACAATAGTCTTTGCTTCCTCTCTTACGCTTCCTTTAGGGACTTAGCAGAACTTTCAATAAAGGGAACAACCCCTGGATAATGCGGGTCCCCACATCAGGTAAACGAGAGAAACATCAATACGCTTCCAATTAATAAACTATGAAAAGAACTGGCAGCGCTTCGGGCGCTGTTACCGTAACCACGGTGAAAAAGGTCTCTAAAAGTCCATCCTTTATCTTCTGACAAGGCTTCCAGGCACCGGACTGAAGGGCAGGTGAAGAGTGCTCCAGAGAACGGGAATCCGTGATCCAGGCGGGGAGAAGGAGCAGGTAAGTGAATTTGTCTCCCTGGTAGAACAGGAGAATCCAGGAAACGAGCCGTAGAGGATTGCAGCTTGGACGCGAGCCGCCGGCATCGACGAACGCGACGCGGAAGTGAGGGAACGCGTCGGACCGGAAGTTTAGTGCACAAGTAATTGCGAGCAGGAAAGAACAGACGCGAAGCGCCGTCATTCTGATGGAGCCGGTATTTAAGTTACCTGCGCCTGCGCGTCAATTGAATAACGGCAATCTTAGTAGTTCAGTGGCCCTTGGATCTGCAGGCGTGACAGTACACCCCCCCCACGGCCCCCCCCCGCACCGGCTTGGGTTTGTCGGGATGGAGCCTATGAAAAGCCCGCAATAAGCGAGGGCGTGTATCTGACCGGCAGGTTCCCAAGTGCGTTCCTCGACTCCATATCCTTTCCAATGTATAAGATACTGGAGTCTGTTTCTCACTCTCCGGGAGTCTATGATAGCTCCTACTTCATATTCTGGTTCATTGTCCACCATGACCGGACCAGGAGTAGCAGGAATACGAGTCCCTGGGACTACAGGTTTCAAAAGGGATACATGAAAAACCGGGTGACACTTCAAAGAGTCAGGCAGATCCAGCTTCATGGCCACTGGGTTTATTATCTTACAAATCTTATAAGGCCCTATGTACTTGGGTTTGAATTTACAGGAACCTCTCAAGGTTAAGTTCTTTGATGACAGCCATACCTCGTCCCCTTGTTTGTAGGATGGTTCTAGGCTTCTGTGAGCATCCGCCCCTTTTTGTAGCTGGCTTTGGCCCTGTCAAGATTTATCAGTGTGGACTTGTGTACCCTCTGTATATCTTGTACCATATCTACCACTGCCGGTATGGAACAAGAAGAAAGCCGGGGAATAGACAGTATTCTAGGATGATACCCGTAGGTGCAATAAAAGGGTGTATATGTTGTGGAAAAATGATAACTATTATTATAGGACAGCTCTGCTAGCCATACTAAGTCATCCCATTCCTCTTGTGAGTGTAAGACCTGACACCTGATATATTGTTCGAAACACTGATTTACTCTCTCGGTCTGCCCATCGGTCTGTGGGTGGTGACTAGATGATAATCGTACGTCTATGTGTAAGAGAGTACACAACCCTGCCCAAAATTTGGAAATGAATTGAGCCCCCTATCGGATACTAGGATTGAAGGGAGCCCATGTAAGCGTACCACCTGTTGTAGAAATATCGAGGCCAATAGTTTTGAAGAGGAAGCCCCGTCAAGGGGATAAAGTGTGCTGTCTTCGAAAACATATCTACTACCACCAAAAGGGTAGTGTTTCCGTTCTTTGTTCGAGGTAATTCGACTATGAAGTCGAGGGAGACTGTATGCCAGGGACAAGGGGGTTTGGTAATGGTTGTAAGAGCCCTGCCGGTCTTTGATGTGAGGCTTTACCCTGAGCACACACATGACAAGTCTGGATATAATGTTTTGTATCTCTTCCCATCGTGGGCCACCAAAAATATCTCTTGAGTGAGTCCATGGTTTTCTTGTATCCAGGGTGCCCAGCAAGAGGATGTGTGTGACACCATTCTAAGGCCTGTGATCTCAGGTTTTGAGAGGGGAGTACTAACCCACCTTGTACATAAGCTAATTCCTGCTCTATGGTAACCTCCTGTGTGCTCACTACTTCATCCATACCTGGGGATGTCTGTGCTTCTTGGACCTGCCTTACAAAATCTACATCAGAACACAGAACTCCTACAATGCGATCTCGGGGAATGATAGGGGGTGGTTCTTCTAAAGCAGGCATGGGTTCGTATCCAAAACGAGACAGGGTGTCTGCTTTGCCGTTTTTTTCCAGCTTGAAATTGTATAATAAAGTCATATTTGCTAAAAAACTGGCTCCATCTCAACTGTCTCATGGATAACGCTCTCGCAGACTTCAGGAATTGTAAGTTGCGATGATCTGTAAGAACTGTAATAGTGTGATTTGCACCCAACAAGTACTGCCTCCACTCCTCAAAGACCTTCTTTATGGCTAATAGCTCCTTGTCCCCTATGGAATAATTCATCTCCGCAGGTGTCAGTTTTTGGAGTAATATGCCACTGGGTGAAGGGCTCCTGTAGAGCGTTCTATTTGAGACAGAATCCCCCAACTGCCACTTGGGACGCATCTGCCTCAACTACGTAGGGACTAGAGGGGTCAGGATGATTTAGGATAGGAGCCTGTGTGAAAGCCTTCTTTAATCTGTTGAACGCGTCTTCTGCTTCAAGTGACCAGTGAAAAGCACTCCCTTTTCTTAGCAACTTGGTGATAGGAGAAGCGAGGTCGGAAAAATCACATATAAATCGCCTGTAAAAATTGGCGAAACCAAGGAAACTCTGTGTCTCTTTCACTGTCTGAGGGGCCTGCCACCGATGGATTGCTTCTACCTTGTGTGGATCCATGCTAAGTCCCTGAGGAGAGATAACAAAACCCAAAAAGCTAACCTCTTGCACATGGAACTGCCATTTCTCCAATTTACAATACAATTGGTTTTCCTGTAATCGTTCCAAAACTCTCTTTACGTGTCTCTCATGTTCTTGCACAGTTGGGGAAAATATCAGGAGGTCATCAATATAGGCTATAACATATTTATCAAGCATGTCTTTCAACACCTCGTTGATTAAAAACTGAAAAGCTGAAGGAGCATTACAGAGCCCAAAAGGCATTACTAGGTACTCGTATAAGCCATATTTAGTGCAAAAAGCCGTTTTCCATTCATCTCCCTCCTTGACGCGCACCAGATGATAGGCACCACGTAAATCTAGTTTGGTGAACACACGTGCGTCCTTGATCTGATCAAGGAGGGAGGAAATCAAAGGCAATGGGTATCTGTTCTTTACTGTGATTGCATTAAGGGCTCTATAATCTATACAACATCTAAGGCCCCCTTCCCTCTTAGGTATGAAAAAAAGAGAGGATGAAGCAGGGGATCTAGAAGGACGAATAAAACCAATCCTCAACATTTCATCCAAGTAGTCTCGTAGATACACATTCTCCTTTTCTGTTAAAGAGTAAACTCTGCTGCAGGGTATGCGAGCACCAGGCTGCAGGTCAATCCTGCAATCATAGACTCGATGCGGTGGAAGACGTGTGGCCTGCTCTACGTCAAACACTGCTTTGTGATCTTGATAGATTGTAGGTAATGGGTTGTCAACAATGACTGCTAGAGCACCACTGTTCCTCGGCTCTTCTGCAGCGGGACCAACATGATCTCTACAAGAATCGTGATCAAAAGTAATAGTCATAGCCTTCCAGTCGATTGAAGGACCATGCCTACTTAGCCATGGTATCCCTAATATAACAGGGAATTGGGGGGACTGAATGATATCAAAGGCTATGCATTCCTGGTGTTTCTGCTCAATAACCAAAAGCAACTCTACAGTGGAGTGTGTAATGGGCCCAGATTTTAGTGTGCTACCATCAATGGTTGTGACCTCTTCCCAAAGCGGTTTAGAAACCTGGGGTATTTTCCACTTTTGTGCCCACTGTGTGTCCATAAAATTCCCTGAAGCACCAGAATCTATCATCACCTGCACCTCCACCGCCTGCTGTTCCCACACTATGCGGGAGGTGAGCATGAAATGGCGAGACTGGTTTAATGGTATGTCTAAAGATGAGACAAGTAATCCTGAACTACCCGAAGTCTCTGTCTCTATAGACTTCAGGCGTGCTAGTTTTCCGACCCTCTTTGTTTAGGTTTGACGGGACATTCTCTAAGAAAATGTCCCGACTTACCACAATACAGGCACAATCGTCTTTCTCGCCTTCTTTGTCTCTCTTCATTAGAGAGAGGACCTCTTATGCTTCCAATTTGCATAGGCTCAGGTTCCTCTACCGTTTTATCCGGCTCTGGTTTCCTTTCGCGATAAGACACCCATCTGGGCTCTGACTTGCCCCTCTCTCGTTTCCTTTCACTGATTCGGTGGTCCAATTCAACCACCAAATCAATAAGAGCCGGGCAGGATTCTGGAGGGTCTACCACCTGGGCAAGGGCGTCCTTTAGGTCGTCCCTTAGCCCCTTGTAAAACAGAGCACTGCGTTTTTCCTCGGGCCACCCTGCTTCTACTACTAATCTATGAAACGTAGATATGTAACTTGTTAAGTCCTTAGTACCTTGCTTCAGGGTCAGTAGTTCAGTGTCAGCTGAGTGAGTGAATGTGTGTCTATCGAAAAGTTTTTGAGTTCCTGTTTAAAGGCGTTATAATTCTGCAACAAAGGATCATTCCTTTCTATTAATGGTATTGCCCAGTTAGCCGCAGACCCCCAAGATATGATATGATAAAAGCCACTTTAGCTTGATCTGTAGGGAAGCAGTTAGCCTTACACATAAAGTGAAGTTGGCACTGGCTTATGAAAGCCGCGAATCTAGTGGTATCACCCAAAAAACGCTCCGGTGGTGCCAAAGGAATAGACTGAGGGGTTGACACCTGTATCACAGGATTGTGAACACTAGTACTCGGTATCTCTTGCCTGGTTTCGGAATTTCTTCCTTGCTGTAATACATCTAACCTAGTGGACAGGGCTTGAGTTTCAGCCTGCAAACTTCCCATCATGTGAGCTAAATCAGCCAATGTCACCTGACTGAATTCCATGGCGCTCGGGTGGAAAAGAAAGGTAATTTCTTTTTCAAGGCTTCGCGTTCTGTCAAAATCTCACCTGTATTTCCACAGGAACGCCATGAAATTGAAGAATGGTCCACAACGTCCCCGAATCACCTACACGCCCAATGTAGAATTGAGCTATAACAGGCAACTCGGGGAAGAAGGGAAACAAAACAAGGGAAGGAGGGGAAGACAAGTCCTCTTCGTAGTTCAGTAGCAGTCAGAGAGCACCAAGAGAAGTAGAGAGCTGTGAAATAAGAGGGGATATACGTTAGGATAGAACAAAGCACACCCTCTATTCTGCCTTATGTGCACGAGCTGCTTTTACCTAAACATCCCTTTCTTCTGTTTCTGATAGCAGTGAAATGTTCTGGCGTCCCAACCACTATGTCCTACTGTAAAGAGAAAACAGGTAAGAAATGTACTGGAATGCCCTTGAAACTAAAGCTGCAAGTAAAAGCACCTTGCCCACCTCTTCTAGTAGACTTTACTTTACTCTAAAAGGACTTGTGAAGCGATGTGTGTAAATTATAACAATAGTCTTTGCTTCCTCTCTTACGCTTCCTTTAGGGACTTAGCAGAACTTTCAATAAAGGGAACAACCCCTGGATAATGCGGGTCCCCACATCAGGTAAACGAGAGAAACATCAATACGCTTCCAATTAATAAACTATAAAAAGAACTGGCAGCGCTTCGGGCGCTGTTACCGTAACCACGGTGAAAAAGGTCTCTAAAAGTCCATCCTTTATCTTCTGACAAGGCTTCCAGGCACCGGACTGAAGGGCAGGTGAAGAGTGCTCCAGAGAACGGGAATCCGTGATCCAGGCGGGGAGAAGGAGCAGGTAAGTGAATTTGTCTCCCTGGTAGAACAGGAGAATCCAGGAAACGAGCCGTAGAGGATTGCAGCTTGGACGCGAGCCGCCGGCATCGACGAACGCGACGCGGAAGTGAGGGAACGCGTCGGACCGGAAGTTTAGTGCACGAGTAATTGCGAGCAGGAAAGAACAGACGCGAAGCGCCGTCATTCTGATGGAGCCGGTATTTAAGTTACCTGCGCCTGCGCGTCAATTGAATAACGGCCATCTTAGTAGTTCAGTGGCCCTTGGATCTGCAGGCGTGACACTTATGATCTCAGCAGGCCCTTAGGGACTGAAGGGGTAGGAGCAGAGGGTGGGGCAGAAGATGAGGATGGGGCCAGGGGTAGCAATACCCCCAGCCCCCCCTCTGGAACTGACCAGGAGGGTGACAATGACCCTGACCTGGATAACCCAATTCCTCCTGTGGATGAGGAGGAGGCTCAGGATGACCTCCACTTTGTCCCCCAGGAAGGATTGTGAGTGTGCCCAGAAGGTCTAGGTCTCCTTCTCAGGAGTCTAACCACTCTGGCACCTCAATAGGGACCTCTGTCTCCTCTCATAGGAGGGAATCCTCTCATGAGAGGAGAAAGAGGCTGATTCAATATGAGGAAGCTCAGCTTGAACTCAGAAAACAGCAACTGGCTATAGACAGGGAGTCCCTAGATCTCTACAAAGAGAGAAAAAGTTGGGACTAGAGTCCCATGGTGGCAGCAATATCCCTAAAGATAGGGAAAGGTCTTATGACCATAGAAACCTAAACAAGATTGTCCCTCCCTACCAGAGTGGGGATGACATCCACAAATGGATAACTGCACTGGAGAGGGCCTGTAAAGTTCAGAGGGTCCCCCAGAAGCAGTGGGCAGCAATCTTGTGGCTCTCCTTTGCAGACAAAGGTAGAGACAAGCTCCTCACTGTAAGAGAAGAGGATGCTGACAATTACACAGTCTTGAAGAGTGCTCTGATAGATGGGTTTGGCCTAACCACTGAACAGTATAGGTTGAAGTTCAGAGACACCCAAAAAGCTCAGACTCAAGACTGGGTTGATTTTGTAGATTGTGCTACTAAGGCTCTGGAAGGTTGGATACATGGCAACAAAGTGCAGGACTTTTTAGGATTGTACAATTTGATTATGAGGAGCAGATCCTTAATAATTGTCAAAACCAGCTTTTGCACCAGTATCTGGTGGACTCTGATCTGACCTCTCCCCAAGAATTGGGAAAGAAGGCAGACAAATGGGTCAGAACCAGAGTAAAAACTAAAAATCAGGGTGGTGACCAGAAGAAAGATTCTACTAAGTCCCAAGAGAAAGGTGGGGATAAATCTAAGGATAAGTCCCCCACAGGGCCCCAAAATTCCTCTTCTGGGGGTGGGTCCCAAACTCCTTCCTCTCCTGAAAAGAAACCATATTGCCATGTCTGTAAAAGGCCTGGGCACTGGAAAACTGATCCCAGTTGCCCCAGGATTGGCAATAAAGAAAATGTTCCTCCCAGAACTACTACCACCCCTCCTGGTACTACCAGTAGTAATCCTCCAGTTGGGAGTAGTGCACCCAAAACGTTAGGTACTTTTGCAAGAGGAACAGAGGTGGGCCCTAGTTTAGACAGGGACCCCTCAACAGACTCCTCTGACTCTGATGGTGGTATAGGATTTGCAACCTTTACCATGGGTCCCACAGCATTGGGCAGATACAGATTGGAGCCAATAATTAATGGTCAGAAAGCTGTGGCATTTAGGGACACAGGGGCTAGTGTCACCATGGTGGCAGGGAAACTAGTCCCCCTCACCAGCTTTTACCTGAGTTTAAATACCAGGTGACCAACATTGATGGTGTCAGAACAGATCACCCCATGGCCATAGTCAATCTCAGCTGGGAGGGGGTCACAGGCCCAAAAAGAGTGGCAGTGTCCCCAACCCTACCTGTAGATTGCCTGATGGGCAATGATCTGGAAATTTCAGCCTGGGCTGAAGTTGAACACCAAACCCATCTCAGGATGCTGGGCGTCCCTGTAAAGGTTAGTGGGGCTGTGATGGCCACAGCCCCAGCCCAAGATTTTGGAGAGATGGAGCCTGGAAGAATGGCCCACTCTCCCCCAAAAGAGAGCACAAGGGTTGAAGAAAAGTCTTCTTCCCTCCAGACAGTAGGTAAGGGTCAGCCTCCTCAGGGAACTGACCCTACCCCTAGTGAAGGAACTGCCCCAGAGGTAGTCAGGCCTGGCCTGGCCACACCCCTGATGGCAGAGGACCCTTCCAAGGTGGTACCCAGTCTGGAGCAGGTAACCTGCCCCTCTCTACCCTGCCTCAGCCAGCCCAGGGCTGCAGAGGTCAGGGAGGTCAGTGGACCCCCAGGGCCCCCTGTCCAGAGGAACCCCCATCAGCAGATTAGGGGCACCCAGTCTAGTAGCCCTAGCCAGGTGAAAATTCCTCTACACACTGAGGGATCCTCCATACCTTTATGTAGGGACCTCCCCCAGAAGGACTCTGGTAGGCAAGGGCAAACCTGGGACCAGAAGGTTCCAAACCTGCCATGTCCCTCCAGTAGTCCATCCAAAGGGACCCAACCCCCAGCTGTAGGCAGCCAAAGGTTGACCCTTAGAGCAAAGTGCAACTCAGTCATGGAAAGACAGGCATACATGGTGACCAGTGATCTGAGGAAGCTGAGACCAACATTCCTAGGGCCTCACTTCCCTACTCAGACACCTCACCAGCCTTGTACTTTACCTAAGCACACCACAGGTAGTGATTCCCATGGTGGAGACCCTCTCATAACCTTAGGGTGAGGGATTGCTTAGTGGACCATAAGACAGGGGGCAACCATGCTAGTGCAGGTGCTTCCTTATATGGCCACTTAGTCAATGAAGGCTCAACTGGCCAAGGTTAGCCTTATCTCCTTTCGTTTGGGGGGGGGGGTTATGTAGGAAGGTGGAATCTGACTATATGGTTGCCCCCATTTTTGTTTATGGTGTTTTGCTGGTTTATGACTTAGTTGGACTGGGATCCTGCTATTCAGGGCCCCAGTCTATCTGCTTTCTCTGTAAAAAGGTTTCCCTGTGCCTTAGGCACATCTCTGATTGGAATCTGGAGTGCCCTTATAAGTCCCTAGTATATGGTATACTATGTACCAAGGGCATAGGTACCTCAGAGGCCTACCAGGGGCTGCAGCATGGATTATGCCACCCCTGGAAGGCCATCCAAACTGACACCACAGGTCTGCTACTGCAGCCTGGGTAAGGTGGTGCATGCACCCCTTACTGTGATATAGGTTACCTATATCACTAAATACATACACACATATAAACCTATAAGTCACTCCTATGGCAGGCCTTATCAATCCTGAAGGCAGAGTGCGTGGTTCCTATGTGAGAGGGTGCCCCTGCATGAGCAGGGCCCCTCTGCAGCGTTCGGAGACCCTTCTCTGATGCTGTTTGTAGTGCAGCCTGACCATATACTCTTAAGCGCATTATAACCTCGCGTTAAATGCTAACTTTGGAATGGCTGCACCGAAACATGTCGTGTTTGGTGTCAAACATCTTGGAATACTACCCCCCGCCAATTCTGGTGGCAGGGGTAGCATTCCACCCTTCTAGAGGGAGAGACATGTTAACCCTGGCCTGGCCGGTAACTTCTTTCTAAAGCCCTGGCATCACAAAATGGATGCTGCTGCCACAGACACAAGTCTGGCCTCCTGCTGCTGGACGAAACTCCGGCAGGGGAGGCCTGGACAATAGGTTTCCTGTCCCAGGGAGGTGTGACCACCTCCCCAGACAGGATAGTGTGTATTGGGGCTGGGCGGGAGCACTTTCGGGTGCTTTGAAGTCCTGCACTGGGGGCACACTTGGTGTCCCTGTGTATACCCCAGTTCAAACCGGATCAGGGGCTTGCAGCCCCTGCTTTGGCGTGAACTGGACAAAGGGAAAGGGGTGTAGCCACCCCTCTACCCTGACCCACCCATAGGTGGGGCCACAGAGTAGTCCAACCCCTAAACTTAGTATAAGTATAGGAACCCAGTCCTTAGGATTTTAGATTATCCCTGGACGAAACTCTGACACTGAATCCTGGACCTTCGACGCTCTACTCAAGACTAGAGGACAGAAGAATCTCCCTTGGGGTCAAGGAGTGACTCCCCTGCTTGGCAGGCACCAAAGGAGCAATTGTCCGGTCTGCATCGCCTAAGCTCCCGTCGGACGCTGAAGTCTTTGCATCACCAGAGGTGGATTTCCAGACTTCCCCGAGGCTGCCCTGAGTCCCCAGCAAAGCTGAGGCCCGTAGCTGTCGTGGGTAACGTGGAACCGTGACCCCTGGACACCGCATGCATTTGCTAGTGCATCCTTTTCTGAGTCTCCCCCGAAGTCGTACTTTGGGCTCCGAGTATCCCTAGCCTCCAGCACCAACTGCACCGAAGATCACTGGCCTCCACTCCACGAGTGTCCTGTGAGCCAGCTCCACGTGTGACGTCTCGAGGCTCCTTCGCGGTCGCTAGCCCGTTGGCTAGTAGCCCTTCACGAAGGCCAATCCTTTTCTTCTTGGGCTCCCTGGTTGCTCCAGGCTTGCCCTCACTTACCCTTGCTGGGTGAGTTCCTCAGACCTTGCTGGTCTGCATCATCGTCATTCTTCAATTTCATCGAGACTTGCCGTTGCCAAGGCTTGTTGGGTTCAATCCGGTCGCCGACACCTCAGCACTCGACAGACATTGTGTACCAGCCCAAAACCTTCTCCTGGTCACCGACAACGCCTCCTGGACCTCGTGGCTGAAGAGTCAAGACAACCGTCAACTTACCTGAAGCACTCGACATCGGTGGGCATCCGCTCATCGCCTTCCTGGTCACTGGCTAGTGACCCAGACTCTGTCCCCTCTGCATTCAGGTTCTTCAGATCTCCGATCCACTCTTGGATCCACCCGGACACTTTCCACTTGGTCGCCAGCAGCACTTTGCAGCAGATCGCCATTCAAATCGACGACGAAACCCGACCCCGAAAGGCACCTATGCACCCGGCTTCCCTGGGTGAGGTAACAAGAGTACTCCGGTGCTCCCGTGGGTAGAGACTCTAGAACGACCTAGTTCTCAAAGGGTTTCTTCCAAGTCCTCCTTTAAGTGTCCCTTTTCTTTAATTTCCTGATCGCGACTTTCTCCATAGAAGTTAACGGCGTCTCGCGGTTGTGTATTTACACTGCACGCGTCCCCCGTGGGTCCCCTATGTCACTACCTTGGGTGGTTCCTTGTGGTCCAAGCACTTCTAGAGGCTCTAGGCCTAGTGTCTAGCTCAGTCGTGGTTCTTATACCACTTTATTGGTAAATGGTTTGGTACGCCCCTAGGGCCCAAACGTGTATTTGTGCTATTACTGTGTTTAAATAACTTATAACTTGTGTACTTCGAACTCTAGCCTCATAAAGAGACTAGAGGGGTGTGTTTAGCAATAAATACATATATTTTGAATATATACCTGGTGTGGTGCTCTTTCATTTGGTCACTCAAGAGATTATAGACTGGTAAAACAAGCTGCTTTACATTCCTTCAAGACTTAGCCTGAAGGCTGCTCTCCATAGCTACCACTAGGATAGCTTTCAATAAGGTTATCTTTAACCTATCTCCAATAAGGGGTTGTTTGGACTGGTGCAAGGTGCCCACTATAATTAGTGGACAGCATATGCCAGGCCAACTTCTCACAACTTTTCGTTTTTTATAGTAAGCCCGTTAGTTTGCAATCTTTTCAGAACTTCATCCATTACCAAATCATGATGTTCATTGTCCTTCCCCACAATCAAGACATCATCTTGAAAACACAAGACGTTTTTCATGTCCCCGAAAATTCTCTGCATCACCCTTTGAAACACCGCTGAGGCAGATGCCAAACCGAAAGGCATTCTGCAATAGCGAAATGCACCCAGCAGCGTGACAAAGGAGGTGAGGTGTCTTGAAGCTACATCTAAATCAATCTGATGATATGCTGCAGACATATCCATTACGCTAAAGACAGTACCCCCGCCCATTGCTGTCAACATCTCCGAGATGTTGGGCAAAGGTTGCCTGTCCACCCAAATGTTTTTATTTAAGTCGCGTAAGTCCACACACAAACAAATTTTCTTACCCCCATCCTTGGGTGCGACGACAATGGGGGCCAACCACTCCGAGGCCTCAATAGGTTCTATAATGTTTTGTGCAAGTAATTTCTCAAGTTCATTTTTCAAGGGATCTCTCATCAAATATGGCAAATTCCTCACCTTATGCACAACCGGAATTGCATTTTTTTTTTTAAATAATCTTGTGAGAAAAATCCTTAAGTTTCCCTAGCTCTTCAGAAAAGACTTGTGGGTATCTTTCTATCAAACTCGACCGATATGTTCCATCAATCTCATGTATTACAGTGGAAATAACAGGCTCTCTTGCATTGGGATTCAGAATTATATTTAGATCTTTTTGGTGTCTCCACCCTAGTAAGTTGGAACCTTGCTTAGTCAAATACACTCGACCATACACCCTTTTTCCACTAAACAAAATCACCATCCATTTCAACCCCAAAATATCAATCGTTTTTCCACCATATCCCACAGCCTTAATATCAGGCTTGTCCCAAGATTTGACATCTGCTTCATGTTCCCAGATTTTCGAATACATATCCATAGAAACAGTGTATATAAACTACCTGAATCCACTAACATAGTAACGTTATGTCCATCCAAATTTATAACACAATGAGGCTTACTCAACAACGATGTACTTTCTTTAACAATATCACATTCTAAAATGGTATGATCATGATCTAATTCGAGATCCAATCCATCAACACATAACATAAACTCCTGAACATTCTCACATATATCATCTACTTCTCGTATTTGAGATTTTGTCCTACACACTTTGGCTAGATGTCCCCTCTTCCCACAAGCTCTACACAACGCATTCCTGCCCATACATCTAGGACTAGAAGCTATGTGCCCAGGAGCACCACAGCGATAACATTTAATATTTCTCCAACCAGTTCCTGAAACAGCAATGTTTGCATGAGCAGTATCATTAAACTTGCTAGGGAGTTTATTGGAAGCAGCAATATTTGCACGAGCAGTATCGCTAAATTTGTTAGGGACCTTATTGGTACATTTTGTAGATGAATTTGTTACTTTGGTTTCATCCACACATCCTGCTTGTGTTTCTGCACTTTTGACAACTTGTTCCTTGGACATCGTGGGATTGCTACAACTTTCCATCTCCTTTATCCATAAATCAGTATGCTCCAGACCCTTAGCTATTTGAATTGCTTCCTCTAAAGTTGGGTCTTTAATGAGCAATTTCTCCCGCACTCTTTTATTATTGGTACACCTCACAATTTGGTCACGTATGAGGGAATCCGCTAAACCCTCTAAGCAACAAGTCAGTGAAAGACCACGTAACGCAGCAACATAAGTTGCAACATCCTCATCAATTTTTTGTTTACGACAAAAGAACTTATGTGTTTCTAATACAACATTGACTTTAGTAGTGAATCTCAAATCCAGCATTTGCATAGTCATTTCATACACATTGCTAGGTTGACCATCCCCCATTCCTAAGGAAATTTCAGGAAGATCCTCGTATAAGTGCCGCCCTTCAACCCCTAAATGGTGAAGTAGAATCGCTTGCCTACGCACAGGACCATACTTATCTGCGCCTGTGGCAAGAATGTAAGTTAAAAATAACTTCTTCCAATCTTTCCAGAGAACAGCAGGTTCACCTGGAGTAGGAAGGAAAGTAGGTGGTGCAGATAACCCTTGATCTGCCATGTCAAACACAGATAGAAGTAAAATATAGTACAATTAAAATGCAACTGAATAGGCCCACCTGTAAGAAAGGCAAACGTTAAATAAAATAACAAACTAAGATAACAAATCAAAATAAGAACTATAAAATAACAAACCAAGTTGTTCTTTGACGATTGCTTGAAGAGATGTTTTATCCAGTTCTTATTAAAATTGTTGTTAATTCAATATGTTGCTTTATTGGCACAATCCAGTGTTGTCTATCCGATGTGTTGAATCCGATTTTTCTCCGTTGAATGAAACGATGATCTCTGTTGAAAGGAGAACGGCGTGCCTCAATGTAAGACATTGGAATTCTTCCCAATGTTTCAAAATGGCCGCTAGAATGTGAAGTTTACGTCTATTTTCTAAGGGATGTTTTCTTTCAATTAGACCGTTGACAGACTCTTAACTCCGTCCCTCGCAGCAATTGACCCCACAGTTGAAGCTGTTTACGTTCAATTAGACCTTTGATAAACTTTTATCCTTATAATACTTAAAGCAACCAGGAAGGCACACGCAAGATAATTCAAAGGCCTTAACGTTGGTAAATAACGGCTCATGTAAGGCAAGTTACCACAGTACACACACTAAAAGCGGTAACACTGCTATATCTCAGATACAGTCTTGTAAACAGAATTGCTGCATCTCTAAAGTTTCCAGGAACTTCCAATCTGCAATTTCCACACAGTAGTGCTGAAAGTGGCACAGAGTTCAAAATGTAAATCTTGTCCAGATGGAGTTATTCCCTTTCAATTAAAAATAACAAATAGGCAGTTGAGGAAGGACATTTCAGTACTCACATTGAAGTAATAGTAATGGGTCTTTAATAGTATATTCATCCAGGGGTGGAGGTACAGGTCATCTGCCCCCTGCGCAGACCAACTCGTCGCCAATGTAAAGATCCAAATTGGTGAAAACAGGGTATCTTTATTGAAGAGCAACAGCAGGTACCTCCAGCTCATCTTCACAGCTCATAAGAACATCCAGTAACTAACAAAGCATAACATTCTAACCTAGCAACATACTGAGAGTTCCATGACATGCAGAGAGCTCCACAGAAGCCTTGCAGCACCAGGCTGCAATCCAGATTCCTCTTGCACCATCGGCACATCAGTGTCCTCCTCTAAAACAGGCACTTCATCCGCACTGAGAGTAGCTTCATCCGCACTGAGAGTAGATTCATCATCCGATGATTCCATGTGGAGAGACAACTCACTGCCTGAATCTTCCCCTCCCTCCTCTCCCTCAGACGCACTGTCAGTCTCATAATCCTGCTCAGAGGAAGATTAAAAAAGCATACCAACCACCTGCTGAGCAGTAATTCTGCGGCTAGCCATAATCCTTACTAACAAAGGTAACGTGTCAAACAAGTCAACAACAACAAACACTTTGTAGAATAACTAATAAACAAAATGTGGCTTTATCACAAAGACCTATATACTCCAAAACTATACCACTCACTTGTCAGAAGCAGATAGACTCACCACCTACTCTGCACAGACACAGCAAGGACCAACATTATCCCACTAAAAAGAAAAAGAAAAGAAAATTACACATAAGACAACGCAAAAGACATCGCAAAGAATTTCACGCTCCAAAAACAAACTAAATATGCTGCTGTTTTGACACCACTTACTAAAAATTCACTCGTGCATGACAATAATACTCATTTGGAGTAAACATAACAAAAAAAGTTATTCTTAGCAAATAAATGCAACTACGCAAAACTGCAGAAACCGCAAACAAGAACAAAAAGCACTAGAAAAAAAGGAGAAATAAAACATTACAATCACATATGCAAATAATGAACCAGTCCACGCACAATCTACCAGCCAAAATGGCGGGTAGGTGGGCCTAAAAGCAAAGGCCGACCCCAAGGGGTCAGAAACAGCTGAAATATTCAACCCCATAAAGGGGAGCGACCCTTGTCCATGGGGCCGCTCCCCACAATCATCTATATAAAAAATAAATCCCTGGTGGCCTAATGGGCCATCTGAAATCATTTTGGGCCAACACCCCCCCTCAGTGGGGCAGAAACGGCCAGACTAAATTTTCCCCAAAGGGGATTGACCCTTGCCCAAGGGGCTGCTCCCCGCATGCATTAGTAATAAAAAAAAAAACTAAAACAAATAAATTGCTGGTGGCCCAGTGGTCCATCTAAAATTCATTTGGGCCGATCTGCACCCCCCCCCCCCGGGGGCAGAAACGGCCAAATAATATGTCCACCCGAAGGGGAGCGACCCTTGCAAAAGGGGCCGTTCCCCGCATGCATTACAAAAAATAAACTAAAACAAAAAAATCCATGGTGGCCCAGTGGGACAGCTAAAAAATTATTTGGACCGATCTGCCCCCTTAGGGGGGCAGAAACAGCCAAATAATATGTCCCCCAAAGGGGAGCGACCCTTGCCCAAGGGGCCGCTCCCCGCATGCATTACAAAAAAATAAACTAAAACAAAAAAATCCATGGTGGCCCAGTGGGCCATCTACAAAAATGAGTTGGGCCGATCTGCCCCCCACGGGGGCAGAAACGGCCAATCAATATGTCTCCCAATGGGGAGCAACCCTTGCCCAAGGGGCCGCTCCTCGCATGCATTACATAGAGAAAAAAACAAACTAAAACAAAAAAAATCCCTGGTGGCCCAGTGGGCAATCGAAAAAATTATTTGGGCTGATCTCCCCCCCCCCCACGTGGCAGAAACGGCCAAAGAATATGTCCCCGAAGGGGAGCGACCCTTGCCCAAGGGGCCGCTCCCCCAATACATTGCATAATTTGAAAAAAATAAACTAAAATAAAAAAATCCCTGGTGTCTAGTGGGCATTCCTCCTGCACGATCGAGCGATCGTGCAGCAGGAATGCTCAAAGAGACATCGGAGGAAAGGAAAACCCTTTCCTTTCCCCCGATGCCTCCTTGTTTGAGAAAAAAAAACCTCCCCGAGGAGAAACTCACCTTCTCCTCTGTCATGTGGTTTGTGGCCTCATGGCCTGCCCTGCTAAGTTGACTGCGGCCTGGCTGCCATGATGCCTTTTCTGCACACGTTACTTTTGTGACTTTGTTTTTCAAGCCTCTGCTTGTGCCCGGCTATATTAGGCCTGTCTGCATTTCTGTCTTTCACCTTTTCTCTTGTCCCCTGTGGGTTGCTTCTGCAAGGTCGAAAAACAACGTCCCTTGTTCTTGCTGATCTGGCCTGTCCCTCGCACCTAGACATAACACTATGTGCAGCTGCACTGCAGAAATTCGTGTGCTTTTAATATGTTGATTACAATGGAAGAGGCACTTGGAGAAAAACCTTTCCAGAGCGAAGAGCTGGTTTTGTCTACGGATGTAAAACCTGCATCTAGAGATTGAGGTATGAGGGTCCGCCTAACAATGCCCAGAGGTTTTCTGTTTATATAATAAACTAGCTAATAGCACGGGGAGGGTGGTATAGTCATTTAGCTCTATATCCACTGCTTTATGAAATGCTTTCCCCGTTTGTATTATATGGAATTGTAACTATGCTGATTATATTATCTTTATGCATTATGCTGATAGTACTGACACGTGTACTGTATCTTAGAGCACGTTAGTTGAAGTAAATATTTTAAACTATACAGTGTCTCTTCTTATGCGCGTTGTGGACAGGTATGAGTGAGTATTGAAAGGGTGTTCTTGCTCCTGCGAGTACTGAGAGAGAGATACCGTGTTCTGGGTTGTCTAATCATTGGTAGTATTGTTGCTAATGAGACGCTACAGCTAGTCAGGTTGGGGTTTTAGGTGCTAAGGCTTATGATTGGCTCACCACTATATTCCGAGGTCCTATTATCCTGTGCATAGCTCTGTGTATGTGCAGAATCCCTATAACACCTCCTGGATGCGCTGGAAGCAAATGGCTTCCACCGTGTCCAGTTTCATCTAATGATGTCGGCACGCGATGTGCGCTGACGTCATTAGATGATGTGGAGGAGGGGGCATGGGAGTGGGGGGGCAGCGGAAGGGCTTCCGCTGTCCTCCCCGGTGGGGGCAGGAAGATCGGCGGTCCACGGGGAGAGCGCCAGCGCTTCCCCCGTGGGTGGGTGCCAGGATGGCCGGGAGCCGTCGTGAGCACACGCCCACCGTGTCCCAGGACGGCTCCCGGCCGTCCTGAGCACCGAAGAGGTTAAGGCAATATTGAGCATTCCTGTCTTTTCCTCTGCGCTGGTGCACTTTTAGAAGCCGTGTGGCAATGCAGGCACCCTTGCATCATGGTGCAAGGGTGCCTGCATTGCATGCAAGATTGTTTTTATGCAGGAAGGGACCTTTCTGCTCAAAAACAATCCTGAGAGGCATATTCCGCTCTCTCACAGATAGAAAGAGGAATACGAGGAGAAATAAAGATATTTCTCCTTGTTACGCCTCTCCTGGGCCGATGTATCTTTTTGGTGCATTCCCAGGTTTAAAGTTCATTCTGGGAATGAGTCAAAAAACATGGGATTTGCGTTGGAACACCCACCCAATGCCCATGAAACACCGTCCCAGGTCAGAGTGAGGCAATGCAGCAATTTGTGCTGTGTTGCCTTACTCCAAATTTATGGAGTCACTCAGGGCCACGCAAAGTGGCCTTGCGTGGCATCATCAAATCTGCCTTAAGGTTTGCGTCACTCTTGCATCGCGTTGTGTGGTGCAAGAGCGACGCAAACCGGGTCACAAATAGGACCCATAGTGTCAGGAGCTGAACCATCAGGAAACCAAAAAACAGATTACAGCTTGGTTCCTTTAGAAAACAAAACAGTAGTAAATAGTCTGTTATGTTCTGATTCTTAAAATATAGTGCAAATTACCTAAGTTCTCAGCTAACTGTAGAATTCTAGTTGCAGAGCCGGCTTTAGAGCTCGTGGTGCCCGGTGCAGCAATCTTTTTTGGCACCCCAACTCCTTCTCCATTAATTCCCTCTCTACCACTCTCCAACAGTGTACCTCATCTCTCCATAGCCTCTCTGACATACATTTAATTATTTTTTTTACAGCACTACTTAGAGGTTCACTCACAAACAGTTCTGTGATGTGCACGGGACACATGCTTTACATCAGGCACAGTAACCTTCTGCTCTACTTTAGGATGAGTCAAAACTGCCACTAGGCAAAATTCCGATCTCTCACAAGTAGGAACAGTAATCACCAGAGTTATTTTGACATTTTTGTTGTTTCTTGAAAACTGCTAGATGCACATGGAATTTTACATGCTTTTAACCCAATAGTTCTTTTTAAACACAGTGCTCCCCACCAAAGTCAGCGCCAGGTGCGGCAGCACCGGTCACACCACCTTAAAACAGACCCTATCTATTTGTATAAAGAGAAGTGTGTTAAGAACAGTGAAAACACATTTTGTTTAATCACACAATTGAACATTGCTTCCAGATGGTCACTTTCACTGGTGCCGCCTCTCGATTTGCTTCATGGGATATCTGTCTAACCATAGTACTTAGAGTGACATTTACTACAGCTAAGCCTCGTGGATATATCTTCAAAAGTCTTTCTAAGGCTTTAGGTTTCGAGCCTTGGGCTAGAGATGAGAAAGGCAAGGGCTTTATTTGTTGCGACAGTGGCTGTTAGATCAAAGGGACCAATGAAAGGAGAATGAGGAAGACTGAAAGCAAGATGCAAAGAAGTTAGTGTAGCCGAAGAAACTTTGCATTACAGTGTATGCCTGGGCATTTGTTCCCTAATGATACATCTGCAGTACTCAGGCTGGAACAGCACTAGTTCAAGGATGAGCATCATGTTTAGTGACTATGTGGCAAATTAAAGAATAACTTTTACCTGAAACTTTTTTCCTACCATTGAATTAGAATCACCGCTTGCATTTCAATTCAGGTGCCTGATTTTTTTTTATAGTAATTTAACTTTATGAATTTAAAATGCAGTTAAGTAACTAGTTCGATATTTCCTTCGCTGCCTCTGTGTACCAAAAATAAAGCCTGCTTTTGACAGCGATGTCACCAGTGGTATGGCGAGCAGGCATTCTGCAGGCATATGCACCTGCAGAACATCCAAGGAGACTACTGATGGGCAAATTATAATCACAAAATACTGCATCAGTCGTGGCCGGCATGGCTCGCAGGTGGTGGGGTGGGCGCGGGGGTGGGCGCGGGGTGCGTGTTGCGTGGGGGGGATCGCAAATAATACCAAAAAAAAGTACCTCGAGGCCAGGTCCTGCGACTTCGCTGCTCCTGCTCTCCCGCCTCCAACAGGAACAGGAAGCAGGCAGCAAGGCTCCCTCCCCTAAGCTACACACAACATTGGTCTGAGCGCCGTGACATCGCGCTAAGCCAGGGGCTGGAGGGGTGGGCATGTTCTCCATGCAGGCTGTAATGCAGGGACAAGGAAGTGCGCATGACTGTTTTGGGCGACCCGACAGGGTGGACCAAACAGTCATTGCGCACTTTAGGAGTGGGCAAACCACTCCTCGCC
The DNA here is from genome assembly GCA_963921515.1 of Calotriton arnoldi. Taxonomy (NCBI): domain Eukaryota; kingdom Metazoa; phylum Chordata; class Amphibia; order Caudata; family Salamandridae; genus Calotriton; species Calotriton arnoldi. The sequence continues at coordinate 113,005 of CAWUFW010000145.1, forward strand.
TGCCCTGCTCGGAGAGCAGAGCTGCTCACCTGCCCGCTGCAAAGCAGCAGGACATGAAACATAAAATGACAATAACTCGAACTTAAAAGCAGTGGGGAGACGATCCTCCGCCGTAGCGGAGGAGCCGACCCTGTACTACATGGCAGCCAGGGGTGCACTGACCCAACTAGTTTACTGTTTTCAGAATGTAACCCCTGACCAGCACACTGTTTGTTCAAGTCGGAGAAGGGGGGCATGAATGTTTTTTAATGAAAATGTAATTTTTAATCACGTTGACTGTCTCAGCATAGTTTCAAACACAACTTCCCATTAAAGAAGGGGTGAGCTTGTCTAGATGCTTTAAACCTTTGAAGGCAAGAGAGATGTGGCACAGTGTGCTACTACGTGATTTGTCCAAGCTCACACAATGCTGTTAAATGAGGAGTTATGGGTAACAATATAGGTCTTCTGATTCTGCAGAAAGTAAGTTAACCACTAGGTCTCTTGCTTGGGCAGTTCAGGTTTCCCAGTTTTGTTAGCCTGGTTCTAATAGAGGCTTAGACATGCTGCTGCATGAAGGAAATGGGTATGATGTGAAAGATGACTGGAGTGGGAAGGATGTGTAGAGCACATGGCTGCCAGGCAGGTCAGGGGAACATACTGATATGCCCAAGTAACAGGTTAAACATGTGGCCTGCTACCTAATTTGCCAGCTGCAGACCTAGAGACCTTTATTGCAATCCCTGCTTCCCAAATGACATCTTTGTGAACTTGAACAACTCATTTTAGCACGGTGTGTCACAGCTCCTTCAGAACTTTGTGAAAATGTAAGAGCCAGTGATCATTTCAGGAGGCCACTGCAGTTTGCACCACCTTTTGCCCTGCTAGCACTGCTAATGCCACTACCAACACAGTTACTAAAATGTAAGCTCCAACAAGAGTGACATCTCGGACTATTCCAGGCCACCCAAAGTTATATGAATTGCCTGGACACCATATATTATTATGTTTTAATGTATACTTAATTATGAATCACTCTTCTGATGTGATCCCCACAAAAATGATAAACAGTCCCACCATGTGGTGGACTGTCATAAGTGCTGGTGTTGAGAATTGAGAGACGGTGTTGAGCCCCAGCACACACCAGCTCAGATTAAGCTCTGAGTCCCTTCAGCTTCAAAATCTTGAAGTGCATATAAGTAGTCTACAGAACTGACCACCCAACCATTGTAGTGTTTCCATCTTCAAAATCAACAGGCTTCTCAGGTCCACTAGTCAGCCAAAATACTACTTGATTATCATCAGAATATTTCTGGATAGTGACTGGAAGCCAGCTTACCTAAAAGTTGATGAAGAGGCTATATATATGTGCTAAGGTGAGCTAGACATGAACTATGACTTAGCCGATATTTGACGTTAACTAGTTCTGTTTGCTTGGGCCTACCACAATTCTGGATTTCCTGTCAAGCAGGAAAGATTCTAAAAATTTAAATGCAACCTCATTCATACTGGATACCCTTGAAATCTGTCATGCAACTTGGGATTGACAAAGCTGCCAAATGCATCAGAGAGCTCCAGCAACATCTCATGCACAGGCTTCTGGGAATCTGCAATGTTCAAAATGTCTGACTAAACATCAATCAAGGTGATCTCCATTCCTCTTTGGGCAAAAATTTGACTGCCATTCCCAGATTATATCATTTAGTGCAAATATGCTAGAGGCAGTGTAGGGCTGTCCGTTCTAAAACATTGAAAAACTAGAGAATGTTAGTGTGGGAAATCCTAGGAGGGTTTCCAAAGGGTCTCTAAGACCTAACACTCCAACTTACAGATCTCGTCCTTTGGAAATCCTGATGGCTTCCTGACAGGTCAATGGACCTTTACCACCATTTTGGAATGGAGCTAGAATAAGAATACAAATTATGCTTATATCATCAACTTCTAGATCCTTAATGTTCAGTCAATGATGTGAGGTTGATCGAGTTTTCAAAACCTTTATTTATTTAGACGATTAGCATGCCAATTGAAAGTATGGTTAGTCACAGCATAAATCAATACAAAGTGTTCCATAAAGGAATAATGTTACTAAACTAGCTAAGAGCCTAGTCTACCCTAAATAGAACCCATGAAGAGTTCCATTTCAGAAAAGAGCAAGATAGAACTTCTAATAAAAAGTTGTTCTGGAAACTCAGCCAAGTTCCCTACAGTTGCAGTAGCGTCTATCAAAATATCAGCAAAGAAGAAATGATTGTTGCAGTAGCATTGTTCAGAAAAGGGTTTGGATAAGGTAAAGAATAAAGTCACCTTTAGCACTAGCTGTCGGTAACGAAGACCTAGAATAGGAAGCAACTCTTAGCAGAGTCATAAGGGGTCTCTTCCAAGCAAGCCTTAGAGGAAGAATGAATTGCGTCTCTCCTTACTAGCTAGGAACAGTCATTATAATAAAAATCACTCAATAATGTAACAAAACTTAGCAAGTGTTAGTAGTTCTCCTCCAATGGAAACCGCTCATCCATCCGATGGTGTCGTCAACTTCAATGCTTCTTCTCGAGATTCTAACGATAAACATCCACACTGGTTGTAGTAAAACAATGTTGCATATACTTGTAACAAGGAGGAAGGTTCTCATGAGAACTTTCCTACCTAAGCTAAAGGATGCGCTCTATGTTCATTGTGAATACAAAAGCAAGTCGGATATGTTGAGACAAAACTAGCAATAATGTTCTGATGAGGCAGTCATAAAATATATCTAAATCATTATTTAGTCTAATAGTCACAGTAAGGTTCTTTTTTCAGTTTAAATGAGCTAATATAGCATGATGAGGCTAAGGAAACATAAACTTGAAGTCAGCACATTCTTAAGTAAGATGCTGGTGGTAGGCAAAATGTTCTAAACAAACGTCTATTAACCTATGAGCAAGAGTTGATGAAAAGGCTTTTGGGCACATTTAAGAATGATAGCCTACAAAAAAAAAAAATAACGTTATTTCATATACGTTTAAGCAAGCCCATTTTCCCTACGTGTAATTAATTTATGAATTATTTTGTGGCATTAATAATGCATTTTAAAAGGATTCTTTCATTTTATAAAGCAAGCACATTTTCTTATGTGCCATTTTCTATGTGAAAACATTTCTGCAGCAGTATAAACGCATTCTAAGGTGCAATTCTAATATGGTTTGCAAGTCGAAATTTGATTTTAAAGTCTTTTTCCACATTAGCAATAGGACAACAATTGACAGAGTCCTTTAAACACAAAGCTATTTTTTTCAAGAATGGTGTTGTGTAGGATTCCTTCCACCTTTTTGGAACCAGCCCTCTTTAAAAGAGCTATTGATAATATATATAATATATTGAACTCTTGAAAATAATTGTTTTTTCTATTTCTCTTTGAAGGGCATTGAGAGATGCCCAGTAGCGTAACACAAAATGATGCCCCCATGCAAAATGTGCTGTGGGGCCCCTGAGTCTCCCATACCGCACAGATATTAATTGACCCTGGACTGAATGGGGGCCCCTGGAGGGCTGGCGCCCACCAGGCCCAAGCGGCCTGCATTACGCCCCTAACAATGCCAATGGGTTTTGAAAATGGCTCATTGTTGACTTCAATAGAAGAAATGATTGCCCTAATTAGTTTGATCTTGTCCTGAAAAAGCTCCTGTATAGTGCAACACCAATTATTTATGAGCTCTGCGGATAATGTTAATAAATTAGGTATTTCTAAGTACTTTAAATGGATTTTGAGTGGAATTTAAGGCCAGATGTACAAAGCATTTTACTGTTCGCAAACGGCCCATTGGGCCATTTGCAAGCAGTAAAATGCTTTTTGGCATGTACCAATCTTATTTTGTGAGTCTGTAACCTATAACCGACTTGCAAAATCGGGTTGGCGAGTCACAATTAGAAAGGGCTGTGTTAAGGGCGTCCATTACTAATAGCAAGTCACACTGGTATGTAGGAATGTTTTGCAACGGGAATGCAGTCGCAAAACATTCGCAGCTACCACCAACTTCAAGTTGGTGGTAACCAACTCGCAAACGGGAAGGGATCCATTGGGACCACTTACCCTTTGTGAAAGTGGGCACCAAACATTTTTAGGAGCAGGCAGTGGTCCGACGGACCACTGCCTGTTCTTAAAAAATGAAATGGTAGCTTTTCATTTTTATTTTTGAGATGCATCCCGTTTTCCTTAAAGGAAAACGGACTGCATTACAAAAAATGTTTTATTTACAAAGCAATCACAGACATCCCAATGGCAGTGACTAACAGACTATACCGCTCTCGCAATCAACTCTGAGTTACAAACCCTTGTGCTATCATATGAACCTTCCCCCAATCTTCCCACTAAGTTAGACGAACATCTCATTCAGTCTGTCCCAATTAACGCAAGCAGAATTGCAAAGACTAGACTTAGAATGCCAAAGTCAATAACCTAAAAAATGTGATACTAATTCCTAAAAAGCAAGAATCATTATCGATCAAACCACAGAAACCCATTTTGTGTCTACTACTCAACTGTCGGTCAGCAAAGAAACATGCCGCTGACATAGCCGACCTCATCTTAAACCAGGAAATAGATGTAACTATCCTAACAGAATCATGGCTATCCGATTCATCCTCCCCATGCCTAGATCTATTAGTCCCCCCGAACTATTGTATTGTGAGACTAGACAGACCAAACAAAAAGGGCGGAGGTATCGCCTGTATACATAGATCTGACATTGCCATTACGAAAGTACAATCAGACCCCTTAGAGTCTTGTGAATATCTCGGTCTGTCATTAAGATCCTTAGACAATCAAACTTGTAAACTTCACGCTTTCTATCAACCTCCAGGTAAAAACACCATGTTCATAGACCAGCTGATAGAAATCATCACAGCAAACACTACTCCCCATTCTAATGATATCTTCCTAGGAGACTTCAATCTTCACTGGGAGGATCATACTGACAATCAGATCAATCTACTCAAAACCTTCCTTGTAGATCAATCGCTGGTTCAAGAATGCCAGCTACCAACCCATTCGAAAGGCTCTACCTTAGATTGGATCATCTCTAAAGAAAAAGCTGTCGATAAAATCAAGATCACCCCTTGCGACTGGTCTGATCATCACATCATTACCTTCCAAATACCCCACATAAAAACGAAAACCTCCTCACAATCAATAATACCCAGAAAATGGATTTGCGACACCAGAGGGCTCAATATCAAAATTCTCGCAGCACTCTGTGAGAAAGAACTGCAACCTCCCAATAACCTGGTAGAAGTCAATGACCTCACGGATTACTACAATAATACAATGACGAGCATAATAGAGGTCATAGCCCCATTAAAACTCAAAAGGGTCCCAGACAAAGATAAAAACCCTTGGTTTAACGGATCCCTCAACGAAGAAAGACGTTCACTCAGACACACAGAGCGGAAATGGCGACAACACCCTTCCTCACCCCATTTAATCCAACTAAGACAGGCCAGAAAGATCTACAATAAAAGCATTCTAAATTAAAAAAAATACTTCTTTAGAAAAGAACTGGATAATGCAAAAAACAGACCGAGGAAACTATTCGAAATACTAAAAGATCAATCCAATAAAACGGCCAAATCTGCACCAACAGCTATAAAATCAAACATAAGCAGCGAAGAATTCTCCTTCTTCTTTACAGCTAAAGCTATATCGATGGAGGTGGAGCTCAAAAAAGCAGCGGACTGCCCTTCGATCAAAATGAACACCCCAGCCAAGCCTCAATATCAACCAGTGCTGGAAATGCCTAAAGATAATGCCTTATGGTCAGAATTCAAGCCTGTCATTGACACAGATATCGCAAAGATTATCTCGACCATAAAACCAAACAATCACTTCAACGATCCTCTACCTGCAAATTGTTGGTCTACAATAAACCATCTGCTCATCCCCTCATGGACAAAGATTATTAACGCTTCGCTATCGCAAGGCTCACTACCGGACTGCCTAAAAACAGGGCAAGTCACTCCAATCTTAAAAAAACCAACAGAGAACCCCGCAGACCTGAACAACTTCAGACCAGTGACAAACATTCCCATGCTAGCCAAAGTCCTGGAAAAATGTGTACAACAACAACTGAGCCAACACATCTCTGAATTCACACTACTGAATGCCTGCCAATCAGGATTTAGACCAAACCATAGCACTGAAACAGCAATTCTGCACATCGTGGACGATGCTCTACTTCCCCTAGACCGCAATGAAACCTGTCTCCTAATCCTACTTGACCTTTCATCGGCATTCGACACCGTAAACCATACCAAAATACTAGACCCCCTGAAAAAAAGGATGGGTTTAGAGGGTACAGTCTTAAAGTGGTTTAGCTCGTTCTTAGAAAATAGATCGCAAAAATTCATAGTGAACCAAACATTATCTGCTTCATCAAGAAATTTTATTGGAGTACCACAGGGCTCAACACTATCCCCTGCTCTATTCAATTTGTACGTAGAGCCACTCCCAGAAATCTTACAGCAAGCAAACATCTCCTTCCATATGTACACTGACGATACACAGCTTTACATCAAGGTCACATCGATAGAAGAGATCGGTATCATGAACCAGGCACTAAAGAAAACCGTCCTTTGGCTGACTAGTATTCACTTCAAGCTTAACCCACAGAAAACTGAATTCCTTCTGATTTCCCCCCAGAAAAGCGCTACGAATATCGTGGAGTGGACCAAACTAATCACAGCGCTAAACTGTATTCCGAGGATTGTAGATTCAACTAAATCCCTGGGCATTATGCTAGATAAAAACCTGGACATGCTTGCACATATTAACACGATGGCAAAAAACGCCCGCTTCCATTTAATCTACCTCAGAAAAATGAAACCCTTCATAAATAACTCAGACCTTAAAACAGCAGTCCAGGCACTAGTCATATCAAGGATCGAGTACGGTTGCACAACACTAGCCGGTCTTCCTAAGATTTCAACAGCATCACTAAAAGCCTGTCTCAATGCGGCCACAAGACTTATAAGTGGATCCAGAAAGTTCGACCACATCACCCCTCACTTGAAAGCGCTCAACTGGCTGCCCTACGAAGCAAGAATACAACTAAAAATGGCATGTACCACTCACAAAGCGATACACTACAATACACCAAGGTACCTAGCCCAGAAAATCACTCTATCAGGAGGTTGCTGGGTTTCCCGGAGTCATGGACATCTATAACTGAAACCGGCCCTCTTCCGAAAGAAAAGAACGTATGACCGAGCTTTCTCTGGCGCAGCACCAAGAATTTGGAACGCTCTCCCCCCAACATTAGAAAAATCTCGTCCATCGCTGCTTTTAAAAATGCAGCCAAATCCTTTTTTATGAGAAAATTCCTTCCATAACTCCAGCAGACTTGACATTATCAGAGAATCTTCTTGTTCAATGCACATGCTACCACACATCGCCCACTAACATCAGTATGGTCTTGTAAATATGAATGTCAAGCACAAATGTTTCTCTCACATTTCAATGTACAATTAATTTATGACTTTGTAGCATTTCTGTTTCTAGTAACTTGCTGTATACTGATTCGGATTACTGAAACTGCATGGCGTTCGTGTTGTTCTAAGTGGAAAGATATGTAAATGTAAAGCGCTCTGATACCCTATTAGGGTCATGTTCGCGCTATATAAAACACCAAATAAATAAATAAATAGACATGCTTATCTGCTGACCCCAGCAGACGACCATTCCTGTGATTGTAGCCATTCACAATGAGTCACAAATTGCGACCTGCCTCATGAATATTGATGAAGCAGGTCTATTTGCAACCGACTGCGAATCGCTAACAGTGTCAAACACACTGTTGTACATTACAGTTTGTCACTTCCTAATAGTGAATCGCAAAAAATTCGCTATTAGGACATCGCAAACATGCAATTTCGTATATCTGGCCCTCAATTCTTCTCTGTTCTTCTCCAAATAGCTGTCTTTCTTGGCAATCAAGATAGCTTTCTTTTAGGTCTTTCTGATTTCTTTTAGCTCACTTCTATGGGCATCGTTTGGATCCTTTTACGACAAATATTCAAGATTTCTTACTCTACCCTTTAGGAACTTAGGATGGCCGTTGAACCATTCTTGAGATTTGGTCAACCTGTTCCGCCTTGAGGTTTTCAAGGCCACATTCGCCCATGAACTCTGAAAGTGTATAATATAAGCAGACTGTGTTATTACTGATTAGATTAAAATGTTACCACTTTCGGTGTTCCCAATTAATATTTGAACCACTTAGCCCCAAGACAGAACTTTATAATTATACAAATGTTGATACTTGGGGTTTATCACACAGGTGTACTACTGCCTTACCTCAAGACCGAGCCAATGAAGATGATGGTTAGACAGGTCCAGAGGTGTAAGTGAGATCAGAACACTGTCCAAAATAAATAAAACCTAAGCATGAATATTCTGCAAGAATTATATTTCACTAAGGCACATGCATGGATTAGCAGATAAGAAAGTCAACCTCTGGACATTTTAACATAGTTTCCTATTCAACCCGGTCAACTCAAATGTAATGACATGAACCATCGAGGCCCGGCTGCCAACAGTGTGATGAAAATGTGCTTTGCCGCATGAGAAGTGGATAAGACTGAGGCAACACCTGGCGAGTGCATTTTTAGACCTGAAAGGAGGCTGTGTGGGAAATGAAGCAGCAGGAGTTGGCATCATCGTGCGAGTTGTAGTGTTGACAGGAAAATAGGTGTCACTGAATTCCTACGGCCTGTGAATCAGATTTGTAAGTTCAATAAACACGTCAGATGTTTTGAAAATGTGTGAATTCGTGTGAGGGATGTGTTTTCTAAGCCCCTTAGGGGCGATGAGATTATAAGCTAGTCTTATCAGTAGGTATATTCCCTGGCTGTCTGATCCCTCTCTATCAGTACTGTGAAAAGCACATCCATTTGCAGGCTATTTCTGCTCCATATGTGCCATACCTTTAGGATCCACTCTTCTCCTCCACCATAGACCAATCTCTCAGTTACACTGGGTCAAAAAAGACAGAACAGCCACAGAATCTGTTCTTTGCACTCCACATTTCTCTGTGCTGGCTGCAGTGGGTTGGCCAAATGAGGTAGCTATTGTGCCCAGATGAAGAGGATTCCTGATTGTTCCTCATACCCTCTGTGCACCATTAACAGTGTATAAGTGTCTGCAGCATCACTTAACTATGTAAGTATCAGTGACACGTCGCTAGTGCACTCCTTGTGTGCTCAGCAGCTATTCATATACAGTGCTTTGTCAGTAGTTCTTTGGCGGTCCCATGTGTTAATTGTTGCATTTGTAGCCCTGCTGTAGTTCACCTGGGATCCTCCAGGATTTGAAATCATATATTCAGTGGTATATTGTGAATGGGATAGACCTGCAGCAGATTCCTTATACTGAATGGTTTGACTTGGCTGTCTCATAGTCTCTGATGTAGGCACATCAAGTTCCATTTTAGCTTACGTTGCCCACTAACATGATGCCACGGCCGGACTGGGAACCTAAGGCAGCCCTGGGCAAATTGTTCCAACTTTCCAACTCTCTCTCTCTCTCTCTCTCTCTCTCTCTCTCTCTCTCTCTCTCTCTCTCTCTCTTTCGTTCCTACTAACCTCCTTCTTCTCCCTCTCTTACTCCCCCTGTCCTTCTCTCTCTTGTTAAGCTCTCTGTGACTGATGCAATGAATATCCGGGAGCTGGGGAAAGTGATAAAAGTGATAGAGGCACCAGTAGCGACCCTAGTCTTTCAAAACTGGTCTCCAAAGGCTGCAGCCCAGCAAATGCCAGATTGAATATAAGGCCAGCCTGTACCTGAATGCAGCATCATTTTTAGACTTCTACAAATTTATATCCGCTCTGATGCTTCATTGCTGTTTCTTGGTAAGACTTCATCACCCACATCTGAGGCAATAGCCACTGTCTCCTGAGAGTTGGAAGAGGGTGTCATATGTGATGGAAGTATGATGTAGCAGTTCAGTGTGTAGTATAAATGTTTGGTTTAGTCACTTACAAGTTTATAACTGGGATGTCTACGTTTTTGCATTTAATGTGAAAACTCTTCTGGCGCCTAGGACGGTCATAATGAAGTCAGAGAGCATTTGAATTATGAAGTGAAGCACTGTTTGACATGAGATACAAATTAATGATGAGACATGTTTATGTAGTATATGTAGAGAAAGCCTTCAGGAGTGAATTCTTATATAAATAAGGTACCTAAGAGTCCGGATGCAGGACCTGTAGAAATCAAATTACAGACTCTTTGATGGAAAATAGCAACATAGTTTTAGGCCTAGCCTTTCATTTCTTTTCTATTTGGGTATTTCAAGGTAATATATAGATAACATAGGTAATAATAGAAAGAGTAGTCCCTAGCCAAAGGTTAAGTGATGCTGGTGATTAGCAAATTGTAGGAAATTGGAGTGTCATGTGTTTCATGGCCCATTGTCGTTATCCCTATGTTGGTTCACTGACAGAATATCGAACAAAAAATATCGTGTGGACAGAATATCGTGTCCAAAATATCGAGGACAAGAATATCGAGTAGGTAAGTGCAAATAGATAGGTATAAATTTACTATTCTTAACTCCAGATCTACGTACCTTGAAGATATATATATCGTCAAAGTACATATATGTGGAGTTATATATAGTAAAACTTTACTTACCCATAAGCAATGACCTTCACGATATTCTTGTCCTCGATATTTTTGACACGATATTGTGTCCGACGATATTTGTGCTTTCGATATTTTGTCCACCCACCCCCTATGTTAGCCTAATTTTGCACGTCGTAGGCAGCCGCGGTCCGTGCAGGTAACAGTGGTAGGGCGGTGGGGCCATGTAAGGGGGTATTTCGAGGGACGATGCAGAGGGAAAATTAATAATTTATTTTATTTTCCCTCAGCATCGTCCCTCGAAATCCGCCCTTACCCGGCCCCACCGCCCCACCACTGTTACCTGCACGGACCGCAGCTGGTCGTAGGCCGCATTTGTTTTTGTGTTCTGTTCTTTTCCTGGGATTTAGTCTGAACACCATAGACAAGGTCAAACAACAATGCCCCTTGTAATTCTTTCTGGGCAGGCACTAGCACCTAGACATGACACAGGAATGCAGCTGCTGTTTATAAACAAACATGTTATATCATATAACTGAAGACTGGATTTCTAAAATCACACTGAGAGAAGGCCCTGAGGCAAGAACAGTGTCAGCTGAGATGTAGAGCATCCATCTATGCATGCTACAGTACGGGTTCCACTAACCCCAGAGATCTTTGATATATAATAATTTTGCTTCAGTAGAAAGGGAGGGGGCGTTTATGCTAATCTGTCTTATAACATGACAGGGCTTTTTATGGTATATGGTTCGTTAACCATGCTAGGAACATTTTTGCTATCCATTTTTTTTCTAATTGTGGGACAAATACTGCATCTTAGAGCACAATAGTTTAAATAAATATTCTGAACTTCCTTCGTATCTCTCGTCTATCTTATTGTGGACAAGTACGAGAGAGCGAGCGAAAGGGCCTGTCCTGTTACCACCATCCCTGAGAGGATTGAGAGTGCTCTGGTCTGGGGTGGCAACTCACTTGTTTCTCTGGAAAGCTTAGCAGGGCAAATGAGGCACTATAGCTAGTCAGACTCGGACTCATAGATACTGAGGTAGTATGGTGACTGAGTCCCTACATGCCGATGTTCTATGGTCCCAAGCATAGTTCTGTTCCTGAGCAGAATCCGTGCAACAGGACCATTAGATGAAGTTGGTGAGAACCCACTTCAAATAATAATTCAAATCCTTGTCAAGGTGACCCCCTGAAGTTACTAAATAAAACTGTGCTTAATCCTCTGGTAGCTCAGCACAAAGCAGTCAGGCCTAACTTAGAGGCAGTGTGTAAGTATTTATGCAGTACTCAAACAATAATAAAGTGAATATGCAGCACAAGAAAAACATCAAGCCAAGTTAGAAAAAATAGAGAATATTTTAATGAATAAAATGACCTCAAACCAACAAAAATCCAATAGGTAGAATCAGAAATATGAATTTCAAAACTTTGAATTAAAAATAGCTCCAAAAAGCACAAAGCACCAAAAGTGGTTATCTGGCTGCACTAAACTGGGTCAAAATCAAAAGTTAAGGCCGACCAGGATGGAGTGCAGGTCAGATACAGGGACTAGGTTTATCTCAGTTGAAAGTTTTACCTTCTGACTTAGACATTTTTATGGAGCAAAAATCTTGGCCGACGAGTTGTCAGTGGGGCTAGATGACGGCGGGTTGCTGAAGAGTAGGGTCCCAGGGGGGCAGTTGATGAAGGTGGGAAAGCTCAGAGTGGAAAAACTTTGAAGTCCTTGCAGAGGATGGACTTGATGTTGATTAGATGCTGCTCAGCAACAGGCCCGATGAAGTCATCTATGTTCGGACTTAGAAACTTCTCTAGAAGTCCAATCTCCTTCAGTGGGGCAAACCAGCAAGCTGAGGCTAACAGGCAAATCGAAATCGGTAAGTAAAGCATTGATGGCAATCCCTGTCTCTGTCAGTTATCCAGGCAGAAAGTTGGCAAAAAGCTTCTAAGTCCCAGATCTTTCACTTTGGGGACATGAGGAGAAAAGTCTAACACCATCCAAGGGTCCAAGATGGGGGGAACCACTTGGGTGTTAGGACTCACTCCAACAGAGGCCAGCAGATCCAGTTGGTACAGGTCAGCAGGGAAGTTTCAGAGAAAGAGCCACTTGAAGCTTGTGGTGTCCCTGTATCTCAATCTGGAGGTCAACCAACTGACACTTGGATTCACTTCTGGAGTCCTGGGTTCAAGGCAAGCGAGTCCAGTATTCCTTCAGGTTCTTCAGACAGCAAGGGAAGTCCTTGTTCTGATTCTTCACAGGTCCAGGAGTGTGCTGAGGAGAGATCTGTGTGTTCCACATTTATGCCCAGTGTCAGGCTGTGGGTGGAGGAAAAGTCTTTGTCCCCCTAACCCAGTCTGGTCTGTTATTCTACCCAACTGGGTTTGGTTTCACTCTGACTAGAGAGACAAAGGGGTAACAGGCCTAGGTGTGAGATTCATCTGCCAGTAAAATGTTAGGCATCTTTTGAAGCTCAGGATGGGGCATAGTCACCCAGACCATCCTGCCAAGGGAGGAGTCCCCCACCCCATACCCAGAGCCCTTTTCCCCGTCTGGGAGCAATACATTTCTCACCACAGGGGAGCAATCAGGCATTAGGTGACAGTTTTACACTGGCAGGAATGCCTTTTAGACAGGAAAATGTAAACCTTCTAAATGTGTCATTCCAAAACAGTAAATTATATTCCAACTTGATCATTAAGTTGGATTTAAAATTTCTATTAAAATGTGTCCTTGAACCATTTTTCTAGCTACTTCTAAACTGAATTTAGCACTTATTAAAGGTAATAGTGTAAAAAAGTGTTATTCTATAGGAGAGCCAGCCTTGCCACATTGAAAAATTACTTTGGAGGTTTTTCATTGCCAGGACATATAACACATGTCCTACTATTTAAATACCATGCACACTGCCCTATGATCATTTATCGCCTACCTTACTGGTGACTTATAAATATTAAAGAGAACGTTTAGGCCTGGCAAAAGGTTTGTCAGGTCGAATTGGCAGTTTAAAAGAGCACAGCCAGACTGCAGTGGCAGGCCTGGAGACATATTTTACAGTGTTATTTTAGTGTGTGGCATAATGAGTGCTGAAGCCCATTAGTACCATTTATAGGCCTGGGGTACATGTGATACCATATACTTAGAACTTGTATGTAAATTAAATGAGCTCATTGTGTGTATGCTAAGTCTAGCATGTTTAGCGAAAAGAGCACATGCACTTTTCCACTGGTTAGCATCAGTAAAGTGTGCAGAGTCCTATGGCTAGCAAAAAACGCTTTGGTAAAGGAAGGCAAAACATCTGGGGCAATACCATGGCAAAGATGGCCATTTCTAACACACACCAGTTACAAGTTCAGTCATAAGCTATGATTTAAAAAAGAAAAGACGAACAAGACTATAGTTAGTCACATCTGTGGTAAGTTCATCACTACACCAGTAAGACATGTACAATAAATGGACCTGCTTTTCCTTCATGTGAGGCATGGAGCTTGTGGTTAAAGCGACAGCATTGGCAGCAACAGAGTACAAAGGAGCACTGTCATAATCTAGATAATAGCAGAACATATACTAATGGATGAGAAAAGTGTTATTATTTTGGCAGCAAAACTTGCATTTGTGGGGTTTTATGAGAGCGAGTAGCTGATAAACTTGCCTTGATCTCAGGCACCCTACAATATGTCAGCATCTAATGCTGCTTTGGTCTATCTCTTTGAGGAGAATTTGTAGATGCATTGTTTGTAAATTTAACATCGCGGTCTGAGCACCTGCTCTGAAAGTTTACCTATATAGTAAAAATTTACATTTTCAATTTAAGAGTGATAAATGTGTGTAAAATATATCCTGTCCCTATCAAAATAATGGTTAAAAAATTGGAAATCATTTCCTTCCTTTATTTCTGTACATCAGAGAACTGTTGGCATTGTTCATGTAGGAAATTTCCAGAGATTATGAGGGGTGAGGAAAGTAGCATTGCCTATCAGTTAAAGAGTTGCATAATGATTTTTATGCCATGGGCAATATACAAAAAATATAGCTCCCATTGTTATAAATATTTTGGGGGTCCACTAGGGCAACAGGGAGAATGGCATCACTTGCGTGCCTTCCTCACTCCCATATTTTGGAAGGCCCAGAACCATGGGACAGGATGAATTATCATGGAGGACCACACCCAAAACCTTTCCAAGACGTATGGTAGAAGACCTGCTTGGGCCCGGTGAATCAGTATGGTCCCACAGTGTCAAGCATGGTACTTCGCAGGTCACATTCTGGCAGCAAGTCAAAGTATGGACAACAGAGTGTTGGGATGCCCAATCAGAGCCATAAATGCTGGAGCCTAACAGGAGCAGGAAGTACAGGAGATGGGCATTGAGAGGCTGGAAGACAGCAGATTGAGAAAGCATCTGGAGGTACCTCCTTATGTACGTAGTGACAGCATCTCCTTATACCAAGAGAACCCACCCCACATCACCAATGCTGCTCTCCCAGCACATTCCCTCATTAAGCAGGGAGCAGCAACACAAACGACAAGTTTAAATTTCAAGCTCTGGAATTCTTTTTTTATCCTTGTATAATGTGTAGGAAGTTGGTCAAAATGTAAATATTACTCATAGCACAAAATCAGATCAGAAGGTCGTGCCTTCTCATACATTGATCCTAGGGCATAGAGTGACTTCAGAGCCTCCTCCTCCCTTCTTGCATTCCGCAAGAAGCTGAAGACATGGCTCTTCAAGTATGCCCTCTGGAGGCCAGCCTTACACACCTGCTACAGTGCTATGACACCCTCACTGGTGATAGCGTGTTATAAAAACACCGGTGACATAATGTAACAACATGACTAAAATTTGACTGATGTCTTCAAACCAAGCATAAATAGTGAGAGTTACAAACGCCTATCCAGATGATACAGATTTCAGTGACTGGGACCAATAGGTGAAAATGCCACCATCTTCTGTGACACTCTTGGAAGCTTGCTCGCCTATCTGTAAGCATTTTCAGCGAGGATCATACTCAGGAAAGTACAGAAAATGTTTAGTCAAAAAACCTGAAATACAAGCCTTTCCATTCTCTGACTAAGACCAAGTGACCTATTACTTATGTTAAGACATGCAAAGCGGAGACCATAAGCATTGTATCTGCAGCAGAATGTTGCAATGACCAGTCCATTCCCCATGAGTCTATTGTGGGTGATCGGCAGCATGCTGTTTTACTCAGAGTAACTTGGGGAAAATATCAGATATGCACAAGTAACACCACAGTTAAAGAGAAGGAGTCTAAGACATCCTGAATTTTTTTGTTTGTAAGAGCGTTCTCACTATTCTACAGAACAAAAAAGAGCTTGGTCTTGCCACTTCAATTTCCATGACATTCTTGTCCCTCCTTTAAATGGCAAGGCTGGTGTAAGTTGAATAATTATTGGGTTTACAACTGTACACTCTCATGGTATTACAAAAGGGTGTAGAAATGTATGGGGAATTCAGACAGGACTGCCTCATTCCTGTATTTCCATTTACAAACTCATCCATGTTTTTATGATTGACAAGGACACCCGCATCTTTCTGAAAAGTACAACCATAGACAGAAGAGTTGTGAGCGAAGTGGGTTGCCATCCTACTAGTAAAGACCTTCATGCACAGACGTACGCTTGGCCTTTATTCAACTGTTTAAGAGCGTCCTCTGTGACAGAGGCTGTCTACAAGAAATCCCCTGGACACATAGGCCTGAGGGAGTGGGTAGAAATGTTAATCTGTTCTTTATATGAGCTTGCAGAATACACTTGTCAGTAAGCTCCCAGCGAGGCATGCCAAAGCCTTCTATGAAGTTACCCAAGCTCACCATAGAGTGGACTAGTTCAAAGCTTATTCTGAGGGAGATGGTGCAACTTGCAGGTTATTAGCAATTCAGAAAGCAACACAGTCAAGAGCACAAGATATAAGCAATTTGTATTAACTATTAAAATTGTATACTTAAATTATAATAGAAATGTGAATATGTTAATACGGAGTAAAAGAAATAGAAATAGACAATCGTTTTAATTAATATCAGTGGCGGAATCAGTTAAAAATACACTTTTGGGGTCCAAGATACGTGTTTGGGAAAAGGCCCTAGGTACATGGAGCTACTGAAGAAGAATATTGGATACCTGCAGTGTATTCCCACAATTGGTTTGGCTTTACATTTGTACAGTTCAAAGATGTGGGCAATGGATATATCCAGCGACTGAGAAGGTTTCTGTTTCCTCTTACCAGGTCAGTCTGGTCCCTTGTTCAAGAGCCTTGGTGCTGATGAAAAGCTTCATCAGATGTGCTTCATAATTTCTTTCAATCAGGTTATGTGGTACTAGTTTCCCATACTCGAGGTGAGGACAAATTTGGATCTGCAATTCATAACCAAGAGGGAAGAAGAATTCACAGTGTGGATTTCAGATAGCAGTACACAGACCACTGGCATCAGAGTGGTACCTCGAGTTCTCAACTCTCAGGCTCATCACTCAGAGTTGTAGATCATGAAGTAACCAAACAAAACGTTTGTATGGCACCAACAACAGCCACACTCTATTCCAGGGGTTAATGAGGGAACTGATTCTTCCTGCTCTGAAAGATCGTCCTTTGCCATCAAGGTGGAACACTTTGAAATGTGTTTCTTCTTGCTCGAAGCCAGGATCTTATACCACTCTTCTTCAGAAGGTTGCCTGAACATAGGTTAGCATTTCGATAGGGAAGCTGTTGGTCCTATAATTTTGTATTCACATGTGCAGATTAATCCTTTGCATTATTAAACTTCAATAACATACGTGCGATAATAACAATCTGTAAATTTAGGAAGATTTTTTAATCGGCACTAAGAATTACTGATCAAAGGCAATTTGTATAGCACGTTATAAATCAAGAACTGATGTTAAATATCCAATAATAAACTCCTATTTATAATAAATAGTCAATGCTCTTCTTCTGACTTTTAAGGATTTCAAGCATGGAAAGCACCTTTCTCTACATTGGTAAAGAACCACAAATTTCAGTAGTCTGGAATTCCCAAAGGTCAAGATGTACTTTACTTGGGGGCATCCCGCTTATGATCCACTCCCTGCCAATAATAAGATCACTTATGATCCACTCCCTGCCAATTATAAGATCATGCCTGTGTTCACTTATTGCACATAATTGGAGAACTAAATTAAATACAAGGGTTGAACAAAAAAGACAAATCATAGAAGAGTCCATACATAGTACAATTTCAGGTCAAATGTGAATGTTTACCCTCAACGGTTTCGGTATCCTTCCACGACAATGTTCTCTTACAATAGGCGTTTACAGACTAAGGGGCTTATTTACAAGCCCCTTGCGCCACCGGTACATCACTTTTTCCCATATTAAAAGGGACGCAGCGGTGGCGCAAAGGGCTTGTAAATAAGGCCCCTAAGCACTTAAGATAACTTTTAGCACGCTTGCATATAACGGTGCTAGCGCTATGAGGCTCATAGTAAGAAAAGCACTGCTCGTTGTAGTTGTATTTTGCATGCAATGAGCAGTTAAGAATGCATCTAAACTTTTTTTTAAACTTTTATTTTATCATTTTCTGACATATACATCATCTGGCTGTAGTAATTCACTGCAATATCGAATCAATCACAAAGCAACATATCTGTATCAGGACGTTGTATACATAAACAGTCAAGGAGTAAAAACAGGTAGTTATGGAACATTCACATTTCTATTTACATTATAATTGTTCCCTCACCTCCAGCCATATCGAACAACTATGTCTATAGTCACAATGTGTTACCGGGAGTCTGTTCCGTGATCTATTTCACACACTCTGGGGTCGATTCCGATTCGGTCCGGAAAAAGCACCGACCGACTCAGAGCCGGAAATAATACCGACCGACACGTACCTGTGGCGCCCGACACGCCAAGTACGATGCAAAGCGTGCAAAATCCGACCGACACGTACCGAACCCAAGCCGAACGACCGAGCCGCACGGAAAACAGCAATCCGGCCGGAAAAACACGCGAATCCAACCGACCGACACGCACCCGCAACAAATCCGACCGAAACGTACACGCGAACTCCAAACCGCAAAGTACGATGCAAGGCGCGAAAACCACGACCGAGTCGGACGGAGGACAAGCCGTACGACCGACACGCATACAAAACCGAGCCGAAGCAACACAAAACACCGCGACCGACGCGTAGGCAGCATAGAAAACTGCACAAACACAGCGTGAACGAAACGGAGAACACCGTACGAGACAAATGCAGGGTCCGACTCGGTCACAAGAACGTTTCCAACATGCACAGACAGTACAAAGGAAAAATAACACAAAAAAAGGCCAAACAAGCAATTACAAAGCCAATAAATACTGGGGGGTGGGGACAGAGAACAAAGACACACCCACAACTCCACCCATATAAAAGACACAAATCACAACCATGATCCTTTGCAAATGCCATTCCACTGCCAGCACCCAAGAGACAGCAACCACACACCCACAGCTCATCCCTCACACAAGCCACACACCATCAGCACACCAAAAAATACCTACCTCACATACACCCAGCAAAACACACACTCACACACCCTCACCTGCACACCAACACACACATCACTCACCATCACCACCCATCACCATGCCCCCAAGAAGAATCACAAGTTCCTAGATTGTGAATTGGAAGTCATGGTAGACGAGATCCTCAGGGTAGAGCCACAGCTGTTTGGCACACTGGTCCAACAGACCCCCATCTCCCAGAAAACCAAGATGTGGGAGAGGATCATCAACAGGGTGAACGCACAATCACCATGTCTGCGCACAAAGAGCGACATCCAGAACAGGTGGTATGACGTGCGCAGGAGGGTACGGGACCTGCTCAAGAAAGACTACATCATCAGCCAATACACCGGCAGTGGCCCTCCTGCCAAGCCAATATACCTCAGGCCCTGGGAGGAGAAGGTGCGGGCCATCCTTCCGCCAGTGAGCGTCTATGGACTAGAGAACATCCCAGAGCCTGGTGAGTACACAACAAATGTACACAATATTCTGCCACAAAACACACACACATCACTGTCAAGGGAGAGTCAAACCATGCACTCATAGCAATTACACAGCAACCAGAACAGAATCATCCCAAAATGTGTATGTCAGTCAGATAAACACAACACATGCCATCAAAAAGTTACATCCAACTGTGCCATCACATGTACAAACACAACTACAACTACAGCTAGGCAGTGGCACAAATAGAACTAACAAACACATCCAGACATGTAGCCACCACAACAACACCAACACACAGTGAAGACCACTCAAAGGAAGGAATTCTGTGTATGCTGGCCAAGTCAGTGTAGCCAATAGCATCATGGGAGTCGCAGTCACACATATTGCCCCCCCACAACTGTCCCATCAACACCACCATGAACCATGCGCACATCACAGGGAGTGGAGAAGGACTCACAAGATGGCTGACACTGGCAACTGCTGTGGGGAGCACAAGGCCCTGCTGGGAACTGTGCACCAACAAACAGCAGGACACCACTGACTGACATCCTGAGAGACAACTTCCACTCCCTGCAATGCAAGCATGTTCCATGGTGGGATATCTGGCTGGCTGGGTGGGAAGGAGGACTTGCAGCACTGACCATAGTCACAAGCACCTCCCTCACACACACCCTCAACACAAACTCCACAGAACCCACCTGGTAGAATGCAATGCCTCACATCCTAACTCAAGATCCCACAAAGAACCACCACCCTGGGTTATGTTGTGTGAAGCACAGGGACACTCTTGGGACTTTTAGCCAAACAACTGCCAGGACAACACTCCCAGCCATCCTGTCAGCACAGCCAGCCCACCCCACAGGGAAGCAGAGTCAAAAGGAACGAAGCATGAGCATGCTGGGAAGGGGGTGGAGGCAATAGCATGATGGGAGTCGTAGTCACAGCTCTACATCCCCCACCACATGGCCCAGCAAGCTCACACTCACGCATGCACATCCCACAGAGAGTGGAAAGGCCCATCAAAGATGTCTGACACTGTTGCTGTGTCGTGGGGAGCACAAGGGCATGCTGGGAACTGCACACCAACCAACAGCAGGACACCACTGTCAGCCATCTTGCCATTGCTCTCACACCCACACACACTGAACTCCCCACAAAAGCAAGTAAGTATGGGAATGCTGGCAAGTGGGGTGGAGGCAATAGCATGATGGGAGTCATAGTCACAGACATAGCTCACCCCCACAACTGTCCCATCAACACCACCCTGAACCATGCTCACATCACAGGGAGTGGATAAGGACTGACAAGATGGCTGACACTGGCTACTGCTGTGGGGAGCACAAGGCCCTGCTGGGAACTGTGCACCAACAAACAGCAGGACACCACTGTCAGCCATCTTGCCATTGCTCTCACACCCACACACACTGAACTCCCCACAAAAGCAAGTAAGTATGGGAATGCTGGCAAGTGGGGTGGAGGCAATAGCATGAAGGGAGTGGCAGTCACAGATATTGGTCACCCTCACAACTGGCCCATCAACACCACCCTGAACCATGCTCACATCACAGGGAGTGGAGAAGGACTCACAAGATGGCTGACACTGGCTACTGCTGTGGGGAGCACAAGGCCCTGCTGGCAACTGTGCACCAACAAACAGCAGGACACCACTGACTGACATCCTGAGAGACAACTTCCACTCCCTGCAATGCAAGCACGTTCCATGGTGGGATATCTGGCTGGCTGGGTGGGAAGGAGGACTTGCAGCACTGACCATAGTCACAAGCACCTCCCTCACACCCCCTCAACACAAACTCCACAGAACCCACCTGGTAGAATGCAATGCCTCCCATCCTAACTCAAGATCCCACAAAGAACCACCACCCTGGGTTATGTTGTGTGAAGCACAGGGACACTCTTGGGACTTTTAGCCAAACATCCTGTCAGCACAGCCAGCCCACCCCACAGGGAAGCAGAGTCAAAAGGAAGGAAGCATGGGCATGCTGGGAAGGGGGTGGAGGCAATAGCATGATGGGAGTCGTAGTCACAGCTCTACATCCCCCACCACATGGCCCAGCAAGCTCACACTCACGCATGCACATCCCACAGAGAGTGGAAAGGCCCATCAAAGATGTCTGACACTGTTGCTGTGTCGTGGGGAGCACAAGGGCATGCTGGGAACTGCACACCAACCAACAGCAGGACACCACTGTCAGCCATCTTGCCATTGCTCACACACCCACACATACTGAACTCCCCACAAAAGCAAGTAAGTATGGGAATGCTGGCAAGTGGGGTGGAGGCAATAGCATGAAGGGAGTGGCAGTCACTGATATTGGTCACCCCCACAACTGTCCCATCAACACCACCCTGAACCATGCTCACATCACAGGGAGTGGAGAAGGACTGACAAGATGGCTGACACTGGCTACTGCTGTGGGGAGCACAAGGCCCTGCTGGGAACTGCACACCAACCAACAGCAGGACACCACTGTCAGCCATCTTGCCATTGCCCTCACACCCACACACACTGAACTCCCCACAAAAGCAAGTAAGTATGGGAATGCTGGCAAGTGGGGTGGAGGCAATAGCATGATGGGAGTGGCAGTCACTGATATTGGTCACCCCCACTACTGTCCCATCAACACCACCCTGAACCATGCTCACATCACAGGGAGTGGAGAAGGACTCACAAGATGGCTGACACTGGCTATTGCTGTGGGGAGCACAAGGCCCTGCTGGGAACTGCACACCAACCATCAGCAGGACACCACTGTCAGCCATCTTGTCATTGCCCTCACACCCACACACACTGAACTCCCCACAAAAGCAAGTAAGTATGGGAATGCTGGCAAGTGGGGTGGAGGCAATAGCATGATGGGAGTGGCAGTCACTGATATTGGTCACCCCCACAACTGTCCCATCAACACCACCCTGAACCATGCTCACATCACAGGGAGTGGAGAAGGACTCACAAGATGGCTGACACTGGCTACTGCTGTGGGGAGCACAAGGCCCTGCTGGCAACTGTGCACCAACAAACAGCAGGACACCACTGACTGACATCCTGAGAGACAACTTCCACTCCCTGCAATGCAAGCACAGTCCATGGTGGGATAACTGACTGGCTGGGTGGGTGGGAAGGAGGGCCGGCTGTCAACCAAACACAACCAATGCAGACCATGTTCACACCCCAACAAATACATAGAAATGCCCAAATAATGCAGGACAATGTGCCACACCAATATCAACCCCTGACTGTGACGACTTAGGACAATGCAATGTACAGGCCCGCACCCAGAGGCACAGTCACAACTGTCATGTGTGTCAACCATTGATGCCTGCAGAAACATAACATACATTGTGTGTGTCTCCTAAAAACAGGTGTTGATGGGGACACAGCAGCAGACGCTGAGGAGTCCCAGTCCCAGGCTCAAGAGGATGCGGAGCTCACTGGTGTCGTACAGCCTCTGCCCTCCTCGGACGAAGAAGACCAACCTGGCACATCCGGTGCAAGTCTACATGCAGCACCAGCAGGACCACCAGCTGCAGCACCAGCAGGACCACCAGCTGCACCCCCTGCACCCACCCCTCCAACGACTGTCAACACAAATACCATCCCTGCCGACATGGACAGAACAAGGAGCAACACCAGCACAGGGACCCTGGACAAACCTGGGGCCATGGACACCACCACCACCACCAACCTCCAAGGTGGACCAGGGTCATCTGTGCGTGCCACTGCACGCACTGCACATGTCAGCAGGGGTGGTGGGAGGGGTGGGAGACAGAGGTCGCTGCTTGCAGAGGTTGCTGGTGTGCATGACGACCCACAACTGGTACGCATAGCTGATGCGTACCAGTCCAGCACCGGAGACCTCAGCCAGGTAGTGGGGCTCCTCAGAGACATGAAACAGCAGCAGGCTGCCCATCATGCCCGCTTGGACTCTCACATGTCCCACGTGGAGTCACACATGTCCCGCGTGGACTCACACATGTCCCGCGTGGAGTCCAAGTGGGATGCACTGCATGAGATGACGGCGGTGCACAGGGACATTTTACAATGCCTCCGCCAGATGAACAGCAACGAGTCCACACCTCCCTGTGTGCCAACAACATCTGGTGCTGCCCAAACTGCAACTGCCACAGGGAGGGAGGATGACTCTGGCGGAGAGTCCCCTGCACCGCAGCAGCCTGTACTTGAGGGGCCCCCCCCCAAGAAGAGGGGTCGTCCGAAGAGGGGCAAGTGAGAGGCCGATGGCCAAGAGCAACTCCCAGGAAGCCTGAACCTGTTCTGGATGTTCACCTTTGTGCACAGACTGTTCACCCTGTTGATGGCAACACTACTCCCACACATTGCATGGGGAGTACAAGTTGGACCAATGTCTCAGACAACTGTGGCCCCGATACTGGGGATTCTGTCTACCAGGACTTTCAATTCACCTAGGAACTTCTGATTGCAAGATTTATGTACAGCACTACCCATCCTATGCACTATTCACACAAATGTATCACAATAAACACACTAATACACCATACTTGCCTCTGTTGTGATTCCAACGTGGGTGCTGTTATGGGGATGATGAACTGCAAAATTACACTGTGTATGCGAACTGCAACAGCAAGTACAACACAGGCATGTGAGTAAAGGCAACGTGACACATATGAGGGAGACACACCACCAGGGCTACACAACACATACACACCTAGGCCATCTGACTCATTGCCTACACTGATGTTGCCAGGGAAGACGGTGCAATGCACAGACACCACACCCATTCCCAGTTGTAGTCAAGTAGCCCACAGGTGCAGTAAGCAAATGGCAGTCAAATGTGTGACCACAGACAACGCACATCACAAAGTGAAGCACAGGTTTATTACACAGTTGCAACATGTCGTAACCACTACAGATGCAAGGTAATCCCACCTGGCAGGGGGCCCACAGTCAACAACTGTAGACGGAAGGAAGTCCATGAGTGTGGCGCACATCACCTGTAGGGACACAACAGCTACCACCCTGGAAGTGCAATCACGTCGTCGGTGGACACAGTTGACCAAACGAATCTGAAAGTACCCTGTGAAGGACAGAAATGACACACAGTCAAAAGCAATGGAGTACAGGACAGAACAGCAAAACTCATGCACAATACATGTTACAAGATACCCACCCAGAACCAAGTTAGCATGTCAACACTGTTGGGGAGTACAGCCCACCTGTAAGCACACATCGCAACACACATCCAGTCAAGTAGCCCATGGACACACTCCAACAGCACCAGAGCACCACCTACACATATCATGCCAACTCACATCATTGACATGACACCTCAGGATACTCACATTCAGCTAAAGAAGTTGGTGATGAGCTGTGTGCGGACATCACCCTCATCATCATCATCATCATCATCACTGGCATCGTGGTCCAGGCCAGGATCCTCCACAGGTGGCGGATGTTGGTCATTGTCATCCTGGATGAGAGGCAACTCCTTCCGCACTGCCAGGTTGTGGAGCATGCAGCAGACGATGATAATCTTGCACACTTTCGCAGGGGCATATGGGAGGGACCCTCCGGTCTTGTCCAGGCAGCGGAAGCGGCTCTTCAGGAGACCAAATTTCCGCTCAATCACTCTCCTGGTCCGACCATGTGCCTCATTGTAGCGCATCTGGGCTGGTGTCACAGGGTTCCTGAGGGGTGTCAGCAACCACGGCATGTTGGGGTATCCCGAGTCACCTACGGACAGACAAGTGCACATTAGCTGACTTGGAAAAGTGGGCGGAATACTACAGATCAGATCACACACAATGGCACAAAGTCAGTACACACCGACAAGCCAGGCACGCTGGTTCTGCATCTGTGCCATCATCCTGGGGATGCGACTACTCCTCATCACAAAGGCATCGTGTGCTGAACCAGGGAAACGGGCACACACGTGTGTGATGGTCATGTCTGCAAGACACACCACCAGTGCATTGACCGAGTGGTAGTGCTTGCGGTTCCTGTAGGCCTGCTCCTGGGCCTGTGGTGGTACCAAAGCCACATGTGTCCCATCAATGGAGCCAATGACATGCGGCATCCTCCCCAGGGCATAAAAGTCATTCTTCACGTCAGTGAGTCGTCGCAGTCTAGGGAAATAGATGTACCGGTTCAGGAATAGCAACATTGCCGCCAAAACATCACGGAGCACACGGCTCAACATGGTCTGTGACATCCCACCAGCAGTCGCCACAGTATGTTGGAAGGTACCGGTGGCAAAGAAGTGTAGGGCTGCCATCACCTTCACCTTGGGGGTCAGCGCTGTAGGATACGGCCGGCCAGGCTGCAAATGTGGGGACAACTGCACTGCCAAATCCTCAATCAGCTGCCTGGTGAAGCGGTACCGTCGGATGCTGTCCCATTCCACCATCGTTGCCAGGTCTGGGAATGGTCGATGGACAGCAGGAGCCCTACAGTGCAGAGGAGAAGTAAGCAAGATTGTCAGTCACCCCACATATGCGGCATTGAACACACTCAATATCCCAACATACATCATTATGAGGCACAACTACATGAAGTGTGCAGTTCCGTAAGGACATGTATGGTACATACATGGCCAACATCTGTCAACACGGTCCAACAAGTGGCATCAATTAGTCCCAGGTTGGCCCATTGGATATCATGAGGCCGTGTCACAGTTCCCATCTCCTGCTGCCGTGTCACAATCACCCCCCACAGTGACATGTGAGGACAGATGTGCCCCAGGCATCACAGCTCAATGACAGGTACATTCCCAGGGACCCTGTATTGCCACATGGACACTGGCATCACATGGAGTATCATGTATACACCACAGCAAAACAACCATGACCCCCACAGGTAGTGGTCCCACGTGCCACGGCAGGACAGACATGGACGTCTGTGACACACACACGCACAACATCAAAGTCCATGCACACACAACGTGGATGTGGAGACTGTCTCCCATTGTGCACATGAAATCAGAGACATTGTAAACACTACATGCACACAGACTGTGGAGGACCATCACTATTGTGCCACTGGGACACCCTGGCTCAAACATACCGTCCCACATGGGACTCACGGGGTATGTGACATGACATACACATACACCACCGTGAAATGTGACCATGGCACATGCACAGATATGAACAGTTGCACATCACAGTGGTCATGTACACGTAACACCCAGGATCCTGTCCCCATGAACACGTGCACAGCCTGGGGGTGGCTGCCCACAGGTGACACCCACAGGACAACATGTACACCAACATACACACAATAGGAAATGCAGCCTTACATGCCTTATGATAAAGTTTGGACAGGCTGTCGTGATGTAGGTGTGCCCCTCACTACCTGGGAGCTATCTGTGGCTGGCATATGTCCATCTGAGACAGGCATGGTGACATATGCCAGTCACATGTACAGTGATGCGTTGAACAGCAATGGACCGATCGGTGCCCCCGGCCGGCCCATTGCATTCAATGTGTGCGGGTACGCGTTGTACCCCTGTACGCGTTGTACTGCAATGGACCGATCGGTGCCCCCGGCCGGCCCATTGCATTCAATGTGTGTGGGTACGCATTGTAACCCTGTACGCGTTGTACTGCAATGGACCGATCGGTGCCCCCGGCCGGCCCATTGCATTCAATGTGCGGGTACGCGTTGTACCCCTGTACGCTGTTGATCAGCAATGGACCGATCGGTGCCCCCGGCCGGCCCATTGCATTCAATGTGTGCGGGTACGCGTTGTACCCCTGTACGCGTTGATCAGCAATGGACCGATCGGTGCCCCCGGCCGGCCCATTGCATTCAATGTGTGCGGGTACGCGTTGTACACCTGTACGCGTTGATCAGCAATGGACCGATCGGTGCCCCGGCCGGCCCATTGCATTCAATGTTTGCGGGTACGCGTTGTACCCTGTACGCGTTGGATCAGCAATGGACCAATCGGTGCCTCCGGCCGGCCCATTGCATTCAATGTGTGCGGGTACGCGTTGTAACCCTGTACGCGTTGTACTGCAATGGACCGATCGGTGCCCCGGCCGGCCCATTGCATTCAATGTGTGCGGGTACGCGTTGTACCCCTGTACGCGTTGTACCGCAATGGACCGATCGGTGCGCACCCATTGACAATGGCCTTGCCTGGCAACGGACGCGTTTTCGAATTTCGAACGAGTCGGTTGCTGGAAATTCAGTTGGTCACCCACAACAATGTTGCAAAATCATGTATGTCATGAAGTTGAAGATTTGAAGGATGCTGTGGGCGTGTATTGGTGCTGCTATTCCATGGATTGGCCAGATTCAGAAGATGCAAACGACTTGGACCTATCACTTTGGACACAAGGGACAGTATCTGCCTCTCCAGCACATATATATTGCTGGCTGTTCCCCTGAGAGCTCACTTGCCTGCACTACATGCTCCAGGACGACATCTGCCACTGCACTGCTGCTGTCTCTGCCCCTCTGGACCCTGCAATGGCACGTACTGTGGAGAGAGCCCCAGCCTTCAGCCTTGAGGAGAACCAGGCCCTGCTGGACAGCCTACTTCCACAGTACAGCAAGCTGTATGGGACACCAGGGGAGCAGGTGAGTGTTCTGTGCACTGCCTTTCTGAATGTGCATATTGTCTGACTAGCAAGGCTGAAAGTCTGCACGCCACTGGCTAGCAGGCTCACTGAGTAGTTGTCACCCCCATAGTGTGTAATGACATGCACTGGACAGGTATGGTGCAGTGACAGTGCATTTGAACAAGGTTTTACTTCCCATGCAATGATACCATGTAGTGACGTCTGGCAAACTGTCCATGGGCAGCTTTGCACTGCCTGTGTACATCATGTGCCCCTGTGATTGAGACATGTATATACAACTGTGTCATGCACGGATATGTTGCATGTGTAGTAATGGCCTTTTCACTTTGTCATCCTGACAGGTTAATGCCCATCAGAAGCAGGAGATCTGGAAGGACATCGTCCGGGCTGTCCGGTCCGTGGGGGTCTACAAGCGCCGGATCCGCAACTGCCAGAAGAGGTGGCAGGACCTTCGGGGCTGGACCCGGAGGATTGCACGGGTCCAGCTGAAGCTGTCGCCTCCTCGCAGGAGGGGCGGAACACGGACCCTGACCCCCACATGCTCCAGATCCTGGCGGTGGTGTTTCCAGACCTGGATGGGCAGCTGAAGGCCAGACAGCAGCAAGGAGGGGGTGAGTCAAAGACTGCACTGTGAACTCTGTATTACATGCTTTGTGCCCTCCTCTGGCCTGGTTCAACTGCCACAGTGCAGCAGTCATGTTGTCCAGGAGCCATGTCCCTCTATTGTGCACTGCCCACTGCTCATCTGATACCCAGGTGTGGCCCTTACATTCAGGGAATTGTGTCACTTGGGACTGTGTCCTTGCAGTTTGCTTCACTAAAGGTGGGGGACAGCATCTGTTTCCCTAACTCTGTTGTGGGCATCGTGGGTGGGTCCATTGTTCACACAACGCCTGTGTTCGGACATGTAATCTGCGTGTTGCTTTGATATGCGGTCCACTTGCTGAGCCACCACATGTGCCTGGGGTATGTGGCACACGCCCATGCAGCGGGTGGGAACAATGTTTGGGCCCTAGGAGTGTGCAGATTACGTGTGTCACACATACATAGCCAGCTATCCACTGTCCAGGGCTCATCCCTCATTCATGTGGGGCAGGACAGTCATGCCTACTCCAGGCCATGCAATGCACTCTGTAC
The DNA here is from genome assembly GCA_963921515.1 of Calotriton arnoldi. Taxonomy (NCBI): domain Eukaryota; kingdom Metazoa; phylum Chordata; class Amphibia; order Caudata; family Salamandridae; genus Calotriton; species Calotriton arnoldi. The sequence continues at coordinate 142,304 of CAWUFW010000145.1, forward strand.
TCCCACTCCTGTGTATCAGCTGACACATTGTGCGCAGTGATTTGACCCCTCAGGTGTCTGCCTCTGTGTCAGTGTGCTGTGGATTAGTTGCCAGGACTGCTGGGGTGTTTCTTGGTAGGGTCTCAGCATGCCCCTGGAGATGTGACCATAGGAGACGATACTTGTGTGTCACATAGGTGTTTGATCAGCTGCCCGTGCAGACTGGGGTATGCGAATGTGAAGTTCAGGCAGCTGTTCCCCATTCACAGCAGATTGTGAGGGGCTCAGGTTCAGAGGGTAGTGTCACAGGTCTCCCATATGTCCAATAGGTATGACCTGGACAGATGAGGGTTAAGATGATGTGTTGTGGGGGGATGTACATGTGCACTTGTGCAGCTCCAGGACTTGCATTCCCCATGACCTACTATTGTGACACAGTGCAGAGTGTTGTTGTCTGGTTGCCAAGTCATACATCACTGAGACAGTGATGTATGACTTAGCAGTCATGCCTCCGCCATGGCATGTGTCTACTTATTGGTGATCCTGCAGGGGAGTGACATGTGCTACATGCACACCATTGTGGCGATGGCTATCAGGACATGGGTGCATCATGGTGTCTGTCGCTGGTATGCATCACATGCATTTCCTATTTGACTCTGGGCATCCCTTTCATCCGGAAACCTGTACTGACTCAGTGGCAAGAGCTGTGATGTGTGCATGTCCACATGCCACACCGTGTCCTCTGCACTGTCCAACTACTGTGTAGTTGGTGCATGTGTCCACACTGGGGTGTTGCAATCCAACAGACACCAGACAGATGGGTGCAAGGCCATGTGGGATGTGAGTGCCATGGTTGGCATCAGACTGACAATTGGCTGCTCCTGTTCAGTTAGGGCACTTTTAGCAATGTACAACTAATGATGCCAGGGCTTGCTCTGTAATGTGCTGTGCTCACAGTGGTGTGTGCGTTTGGTGCAGGTGACTGATGTCTGTCTGTTTTCCCATTGTTTGCAGATACATCCACGGCCACGGAAGGGGACAGCTCCACGGACCAGGAGGAGCCGGAGAGCCAGACTGGGTCAGCAGCCGAGGAGTGGTCGGAGGGACCCAGTGGCACGGAGGGCGAGGGGAGCCACACCGAGGAGTCCTCAGCACCATCCACCTCAGCTGAGGACCAGAGCAACTCGGAGGATGACTCCCTTATGGAGGCGGGTGTCAGCAGCCACCACACCGCAGCTAATGTTGCTGTCCCCGCCACCACCAGCACCACCACCGCCCTCCCATCGGCTCCCATTCCCCAGGTCCGTGGAGGCTCCCATGTTCGGGAGCGTGTCTCCTTTGGGCCAGGCACCGCACCCCCTGCCCCTGTGTCCCCTGCTGCCCTGAGTGAGGAGTCTGAGTACCTCCTTCGCCAACTCCATGTAGGGCAGACAGCCATGCTGAGTGTCCTCCATGCGCACACCGCTCTGTTGACTCAGCTGGTGTCGTTCATGGAGGGCATCTCATCGGGCATGTCTGACCTACAGAGGGGCAATAGGTCCATGAACTCCTCCCTGACGGCAGCAGTGTCCCTCCTCAGACAGTCCATCACCCCTCCTGCCTCTGCTCCATCCACACTCCCCAGCACCTTACCCGTCCCAAGCACACACACACCGGCACAGGCACACACCAGCACACACACATCCAGCACACAGACACACACGCCACAAACAAAACGCACACACACGCACAGTCAGGGGACTGAAACCAGACTCACAGGGGATGGGGCCCTGGTACACACACACGCATCCACGAGCACTGCGCAGTCCTCAGTTGCCTCTCCCTCCAAAACACCCTCCCTTGCCTCACCTGCAACCCCAAAGACCCAGCGCCTCTTCCTCAGTGACCTCGGCCTCTTCCCCTCCGATCCAGCTGCTCCAGCAAACAGGGGGGAGAGGAAGCCCACCCACACGGAGCAGAGTGCCCCTCGCCCCCGGACACCCTCCCCCAGGTGCAGACAGACTGAGGCCCCCACCCGCAAGTCCCCCCGGAGTCGTAAGAGCAAGACCCCGCCGCCGCCCTGTAGCTCAGGCACCAGGTCTCCTTCCTCCATCCCTCAGGCCCCCACTCCACAGGTGCCCCCACCACACCCTGCCCCAGGTTCCCCCACCCACAGATATACCATCCCCAAGAGGCTCCAGCCTTCTCCCCTGGCACTTGCTCTCCCGGCACCACACCCCCGCTGCGCTTGTCTGTGCCACTGATGTGGTGAGGGTGTCCTCCCCTCTGTCCAGCCCACCTTGCCTGTTCCCCATTCTCCTCCCCTGGTGGTAGGCACTGCAGTGGAGTCCACTACCACCCTGTCTGACTTGGGCACTGCAGTGGCGGACCTGTCCACTCCATCTGCAGGGTCCACTGCAGTCGTGCCGGCACCCACAACATCTGAGTCATGCCCCCAGTTGTGCCGGCACACACCATGTCAGACACCTCCACTGCAGTTGTCAGTGGCTCTCCAGCACCCACCACCCCTTCCCTGCTTCCTCCTGGTGAGCCCTGATCCTGTCCCTGCGGTGCATGGCCTGCCCCCCGGTTGCCCCTCCTAGTGGATTGTCCCTGGTTTTGTGCAGGCATGCGTAGGGTGACATCTGCCACTGTCACCCTGTTTGGACTTTTACAATGGACTGGCCATTGGCCTTTGTGTTTTTTCTGGACTTTGTTTTCATTCCACACATATGCTGAATAAAGCAACTTTCTGTTCTCTAGTGCTTATGCTTCTGATGTACATGTTGTTGATGATGCTAACCATGCCCTTGCTGCAGTGATGGTGATATTTGGTCTCATGATAATGAAGTGTTACTGTGCAGGAACCCATGTGGTCCAGGGGGAATGTGTCCTATCCTGTGGTGTATCCATGTCATCCATAGCAGCATCTGAGGGTGTCATGTGTTCAGTATTTGGCAATGGGATTTCCTACTTAGATTAGCTATTTCACATCTGTGGCTTCCACCCCTACACATCTGTTGTGCCTGCCATTGTTCAATTCGTCTACTTCCCTGACCGTGTGGCCATCTCCACTGGACATGCAGGTTTGGGCATCAATGGGGAAGGACTCATCTGTGTTGTCAGTGCAACATTGCTATACAAGTGTGTTGGATCTGTGCTGATGATTCCGTTGGCACTTCCATGACCAGGCTGATGTGACGGGAGCCCTCATTTGGTGCTAATTGTTGATTGTGTGACCAAGTGCTCAGCTGACATGATGGGGCCCTACTGAGGTAACAAATGGCACAGCTTTCCTCACACAGGAGTGGAGTCCCCTCATGGCAGTGTGTACTCCTGTGACATTGCCTGCGCCCAAGGTGTGTGTTGTATGTGCATGTCTGTGTGTTCACTTCCGTTTAGCTGTGCATGCTGTGATCCCTAGTGTTGTACCTGTTTGTGATGCTAGCTGAGTTGACCTATGTTCCCCCAAAGTCTTCTCCCTGGGTTCTCTGTGATGTGGGTGCATGGCACATTACTGGTCATCAGGGTGTCACCCATAGGTGTGTTTGCTGTCAGGGCTGAGTTTGTGTGCAGACGCAGATGGGTCACAGTCAGGTTTCCCCTTGGCACTTGTTGTTTGCCCCTGTCATGTGATTTCCAGTTTGTGTTATCTTTCAGTGATTGTGACACGTTGTGTGTGTGACTGCTGGCACTCCTCAGGGTCCGGGCTGCAATGTTGGTTGTTGTCTATGTGTGTTCTTTGTGGGTGACCTTGGCTTCTTCATTGGTGTGTGACTGTGGCTGGGATCCCATTGGTTGGTGTGGTATTGCCGTCAGGTCCATGTACAGCGTAGTGTGCAGTGTGTCAGACATTCAGGAGTCTTGTTGAGTGGCCATGTGTCATGTGTTTCTGCACCTTGGTTCCCACCCACCACCCTGGAATAGTCATGGGTGCATGTGCAATGTCACCAGTGCATGTGTACTTCACTGCTGCACATTGTTGGAGGTCGAGGGGTGTGGTGTTGAGTGTGTGCAGATGAGAGTTGTTGCCCGGCTAGGCCACTGCCTCCATGTTGGCCTTGGCTTACTGGCCATGCTGATTGATTTGTGCTTGTGTAGGTGTGATGGTAGTTTGTTGCTCAGGACACATGACTGTGGTTCACAGTGTGAACCACATTTAGCTTTGTCATCACAGTGGGATTGTAATGCAGCCCAGGGTCACCACATTGTGGGGGCCCTGGGGTGGTGCTGTGGTGTGTCTGTGTCTTGCTGTGTCAGTTGCTGTTCCTACGTGCCTGTGTGACATGTGTGATTTGTGCTCCCTCTCATCTGACAATGCCTGCTTGCCCACATAGGGGATTTGGATCCATGAGTTACCTTTGTGTGGCACTGTATGCACATCTGTATGATTGGTATTCAGGTCTCCTCATGTGTTGTGTGGTTGCCTGGGGACACTGGAACCCCCCCTCACCTGTTGTGTATGATGTGCAGTGTGGGTCTGCCTGTTTGTGTTTGTGCATCTGCACCACTGCATTGGCATATCTTGGGTGTGCCATTGGCTGTATGTAGTTTGGTGGGTTTCCCCTGCTGTCCCTGGGACTCCTAGGTCATCGGTCAGCACAATGATCATGGTTTGTGTGTCCCATTGCTGCCATGGTATGGTATCTGTTCACCTCACATCTGCAGTCTCCACAGGGTATCTGCATTTGTGTGCCCATTGGTGCAAATATGTGGGTCTGCATTCTGATGGTCACTTCTGTCATTGTGTCATTGATGAATGTTGACGGTGTCAGCCCCCATGGGTGTTGTTTGTCTGCACATGGCAAAAGGTATGTCTTATTTGCACTGCAGTATTTGGCTCACCCAATTTATGTTGCAATGGGACACATACACTACTTTGCCACTGATGTGTTTTCTGTTCTGTGACCAGGAATCATCCATGCAGTTTGGCAGTTGCACCTCTTTCTTTGTCAACACTTACCTTTTGGTCACTGTGATGATGGGGGTTTAGACCCCATTGCCACAATGTTCAAAATGTGCTTCAGCTATGGACTCCACACTTACATTTTGGTCACTGTGATGATGGGGGTTTAGACCCCATTGCCACAATGTTCAAAATGTGCTTCAGCTATGGACCCCACACTTACATTTTGGTCACTGTGATGATGGGGGTTTAGACCCCATTGCCACAATGTTCAAAATGTGCTTCAGCTATGGACCCCACACTTACATTATGGTCACTGTGATGATGGGGGTTTAGACCCCATTGCCACAATGTTCAAAATGTGCTTCAGCTATGGACCCCACACTTACATTTTGGTCACTGTGATGATGGGGGTTTGGACCCCATTGCCACAATGGTCATGGCCTGCTTGCATTGTGGGTGCTACACACATATATGTGTGGCACATGTGCTAGGGGGTCACATTGTATGTTCAAAGTCATGTTCGGTGTTGTAGGCATTTGACACAGTCTACACACGCTTGTCATGGTGTTGGGGGATGTCTTTTTCTTGCATTCCCTAGGTTGTGGTGTGCTGGTTGTGTCATGCATTGTCCATCCTATGAGGGGGTGGTAGTAGTGGTAGGCATCCAGCCCCCTGGCTAAGGGTGGTAGTAGTGGTAGGCATCCAGCCCCCTGGCTCAGGGTGGTAGTAGTGGTAGGCATCCAGCCCCCCTGGCTAAGGGTGGTAGTAGTGGTAGGCATCCAGCCCCCTGGCTAAGGGTGGTAGTAGTGGTAGGCATCCAGCCCCCTGGCTAAGGGTGGTAGTAGTGGTAGGCATACAGCCCCCTGGCTCAGGGTGGTAGTAGTGGTAGGCATCCAGCCCCCCTGGCTCAGGGTGGTAGTAGTGGTAGGCATCCAGCCCCCCTGGCTAAGGGTGGTGGTGGGCATCCAGCCCCCCTGGCTAAGGGTGGTGGTGGGCATCCAGCCCCCTGGCTCAGGGTGGTAGTAGTGGTAGGCATCCAGCCCCCCTGGCTCAGGGTGGTAGTAGTGGTAGGCATCCAGCCCCCTGGCTCAGGGTGGTAGTAGTGGTAGGCATCCAGCCCCCTGGCTAAGGGTGGTGGTAGGCATCCAGCCCCCCTGGCTAAGGGTGGTAGTAGTGGTAGGTATCCAGCCCCCTGGCTAAGGGTGGTAGTAGTGGTAGGCATCCGGCCCCCTGGCTAAGGGTGGTAGTAGTGGTAGGCATCCAGCCCCCGGCTCAGGGTGGTAGTAGTGGTAGGCATCCAGCCCCCCTGGCTAAGGGTGGTAGTAGTGGTAGGCATCCAGCCCCCCTGGCTCAGGGTGGTAGTAGTGGTAGGCATCCAGCCCCCCCTGGCTAAGGGTGGTGGTGGGCATCCAGCCCCCCCTGGCTAAGGGTGGTGGTGGGCATCCAGCCCCCCCTGGCTCAGGGTGGTAGTAGTGGTAGGCATCCAACCCCCTGGCTCAGGGTGGTAGTAGTGGTAGGCATCCAGCCCCCCTGGCTAAGGGTGGTGGTAGGCATCCAGCCCCCCTGGCTAAGGGTGGTAGTAGTGGTAGGCATCCAGCCCCCCTGGCTAAGGGTGGTAGTAGTGGTAGGCATCCTGCCCCCTGGCTAAGTGTGGTAGTAGTGGTAGGCATCCAGCCCCCCTGGCTCAGGGTGGTAGTAGTGGTAGGCATCCAGCCCCCTGGCTAAGGGTGGTGGTAGGCATCCAGCCCCCCTGGCTAAGGGTGGTAGTAGTGGTAGGCATCCAGCCCCCTGGCTAAGGGTGGTAGTAGTGGTAGGCATCCAGCCCCCCCTGGCTAAGGGTGGTAGTAGTGGTAGGCATCCAGCCCCCCATGGGTAGGGGTGGTGGTGCGCATTCAGGCCCCTGTGTGCATATGTGGCATTGGTGATGGGCATCCCGCCCCTATGGTGCTGCTGTTGCTGGTGTAAGTATATTCTGCATCCCTCTGTGTGTGTGTGATGTGTCGTGTACGTGTTGTATGTGTTTTGTGGTTGGTGTCTGACTTACCTTCTGCGCCGTACGCGTCCGTGCCTGTTCCGGTAGTAAATGTAGAATATTGGTATGATCGGGACGAAGGGATTCATGGTTGGTTCGTGTCGTTCGTCCTTCTCGTTGCTTCGCGTCGTCCTCGTCGCCTCGCGTCGTCCTCGCCGCTGGCGTGTTCGTCTCGTAGCCGTGGATCGTGTTGTGGCGCGAATCGGAGCTTATGTGCGCCTCTCCCGGATGCTTTGACGTGCCGTGCGTAGCGACGGGTTCGGCGCGTACGGGAAGCGCATCGTACTTGTTCGGCCGGACGGAGCTGCATTTTCCCTTCCGTGCGACTCGATTCAGCGTTTCCGGATTCGCCTCGGTCGGAGAACAGGACCTGGTTTGGGTGAGTACGGCTCGGCCGGATTATGTGCTGTTGTGCGCATCGTACTTACTCGTTCGGGTGCTGTACGGATCGGTCGGGAAACAGGCTTTCGCATGGCTTTTTTCCCGACCGAATGGTATTGGGTGCGCCTCCGACCGAGATCGGAATCGGCCCCTCTATGTTAGCCCAGCCCTGTCGGGACTATCCCCGTAGGTATGCGATGCAGGAGAGTGTGTATTTAAACTCAATAGATAGTCTTTAAGCGGCCCCCATATGTCTTTTGGTCTGGAGGAAGGGGGCTGAATCGTGGCATAGAGTTCACAATTAGTGTTGCAGAAAGTAAGGCTCACTAGCCAAGCGTTAGTGGTAGGGAGTAGTCTGCTGCCCCACTTAAGAGCAATCTCACACTTAGCAAGTAATAACGCCAGAGCGATAAATTTACGTTGGTCCTTTGGCATGTTGCGTACATAGCCCAGCAGAGTGACCTCGGGAGTGGGATCAATCCCCAAATGCGTCATCTGAGAAATTAACCTAAATATTGCCCTCCAAAAGTCCCCAATCTTAGGACAATTCCACGTTAGGTGGGCGAAGTCAGCGTGAGGGCTGCCACATTTTAGGCAACTGTGAGGGCGATTGGAATCAATGGTGTGGAGTTTCGCAGGCGACATATAAACTCTCCATAGATATTTAAAGTGTATTAATTTATGCCTATCGTTGAGTGATCCCTCTCTAGTCTGAGTACAACAGAATGACCACCAGTCATCCAAAATTGGATGTCCTAGAACATGCACCCATGCCTCACGAATTTTAGCGTCGTGACCCAGGACAAGGGCCGCGCTAGCTTTATACAGCTTTGAAATGAATTGGTCCCCACTCGAGCTGGATATTAAAAGCGTCAAAGGAGTAAAGGATTCAGGCTCCAGCGGGTACTCCAGGATTTTGGCGCGGAGTGCACTACGGACTCTAGTAAACACGAATTGGTCCATAAAGGACGCCACACCAAACTTTCCCCCCTCCACGCTGGTGAATACATGTCAGTCCGGGAACAGGTCCCCGAACTTGGTAATAGAATGGGATGACAATGTGCGCTGGACTAATTTCTCCTCTGTAACGGGAAGCCACAGATTATTTGCGAGTGGAATTTCCGAGGAGTAAAGGGTCGATCTCCCCACGATTTGTGACAATTTATGCCATGCCCAACTCGTTGTTGACACTGTCTGAATGTCACGGGGATCTCGCGGAAACCCCTGAGGCAAGCGAGCATGTAGGGGGGTTGGAAGCACCAGGTCAGCTTCTGGTTTACTGTAGGGAATTCGAGCGTCCAGGTGATACCAGCTGTGAGCGAAGCTGCATTGTGCGACTAGGTAATAAAGCCTGAAATCCGGTGCGCCAAAACCGCCCCTCTCGTATGGCAGTGTCATAGTGTCCCAGCGTATTCTCGGTCTCTTACCACCCCATGCAAGCTTGATGAGATGTGATTTGAGAGCATCAAAGAATCTATTTGGAAGTGGGATAGGGATATTGTGGAATAGGTACAAAAATTTGGGGAGCACAATCATCTTCATTAATGCGATTCTACCTCCCATAGATAGCGGGAGTCTCAACCAACGCTCAATCTGCATTTCTAAATTATGTATTGCCGGCCCATAGTTCCGCCGGACAATCTGTTCAGTGTCCAGGTGTATCTGAATTCCCAAATACCTGACTGATTCTTCGCACCATGTCAACGGAAATTCACAATCCCATCTAGTCGTGCCCGTCGTCAGGTGGGGAATTTCCGACTTACTCCAGTTTATACCCAGACCAGAGTAGTTCCCGAATCAGATTATTTCTCTGATGAGTGGATCCAAATTAACCTGGGGGCAGCGGACATACAGTACTAAATCGTCCACATATAAAGAGATTAGGAGCGGGCCTGTGTTGAACTGTATGCCTCTATGGAGGTGCTTTTCCTGGAAATGCCTAACTAAAGGGTCAAGGGCCAATATAAAAAGCAGCGGGGATAATGGGCATCCCTGCCTAGTTTCACGCGTAAGGGGGGGACAACGTGCCGTTTAAACGGAGTTTTGCAGTGGGAGCAGTGTAAAGTAGGGCCGTCAGGTCGATGAACCCCTTGGGGATACCCAACTTTCTCCTCACTGCCAACATAAAAGACCATTCCAAGGAGTCGAAGGCCTTTTCCGTGTCCAACAAGACCGCCGCGGATGGTACTTCAGGCGCTATCCTATGCAATACTGCCAACAGCATGCGCAGATTCAGCGCCGTAGATCTATGAGGAACAAATCCCGACTGAGCCGGAGCTATGATCCGTTCCAGAAGCAACGCCAATCGTAGCGCAATCATTTTAGCAAGGATTTTATAGTCTAAATTTAAGAGCAAAAGCGGCCGATAGGAACCACAGCACAGTGGGTCCTTACCGGGTTTGGGAAGGAGCATAATTACAGCTTCGCGCAACGTAGGAGGTAGTAGCTTTTTTTCTAGGGCTTCGTTGTACACCTCAAGGAGGTATGGGGCTAATATGTCTTTATATGTTTCGTAAAATATGCCAGTGAAACCATCAAGCCCAGGGGCTTTAGAGCCATTCAAGGCCTCTTTGGCGCTAATTATTTCTTCCTTGGAGAAGGGCTCAGCTAAAAATTGCTGCATAAATTTCTCCAGCCATACCATTGCTATCTCGTCCAGGTATGCCCTGCAGTCTTTTTTCCCTATGCGTTATGCGAGTGGAATATACATTAGACTAGTACTTTAGAAATTCATCTCTGATCTCGGGAGTGGCGGTGTGTATTTGGCCGGTCTCAGAGCAGATGGATGAGATGTAAGCTTTACCAACGCAAGGCCTCAGCAGCTGTGCTAGCGTGCGCCCCGATCTGTCGCCCTCGCCATAATGCCTGGCTGTGGCGTATTTCCCAAGAAAGTTAGTTTCGCTCTCGACTGCCTCTCTGAACTCAGTCAGCAATAATAATCGAAGGGCTAGTTTGGATGGGTCAGGGTTCTCGAATTGCTCTGAGTCTAATGTACTCAGTTGTTGCTCTATGCGGGAAATAGTGCTTCTCAGTGACTTCAATATCCCAGAGTGTTTCGTGATGCACACCCCTCTAGTGTAGGGCTTAAAGGCTTCCCACAAGGTTGCCCATGTGTCGACCGAGCCCTCGTTGAGTTCAAAATATGCCAATATAGCTTCCCGCAGCTCTGCTGAGAACGCTGCGTCATTCAAAGCCTGCCCCGGAAATTTCCACTGCCTTTCACAACCTTCCGGCCTGGGGACCCGTACCTGTAAAACCACAGGGGAGTGGTCTGAGTATGTTCTGGGCAAGTGGAGAGTAGACCTGAACCAAGGGGCCATGCTGTGGAAGACCAGCCAGAAATATAGACGTGTCCAGGTGTCGTGAGGTGCAGAGTAATGAGTGAATGCCCCATCATTCGGGTTGCGCGCGCGCCATATATCTACCAAGCCCAGTGAGTCACAAAGATCCCTAAGCGCGCGGCGGGCCCGGGGTTTGGCGTCAGGGGAGTCTGCTGTACTGTCCTTATCCGGATTAAGGAGGAGATTGAAGTCTCCGCCCATGCAGACATAATCAGCACCCAAAGGGAGAAGCTGTGCGTGTATGCTATGAAAAAATTCAGGATCATCAACATTTGGTGCATATATGCACTGCAGAGCAACGCAGTATCCCATAAACCTCCCAGTGACTAGAGTATAATGACCCTCCCTATCACTGTGCACTTTATGTATCTGGAAGGGCAAGCGTTTATGTATTAAAATAGCTGTACCTCTTGAATATGTGCTATAGCTCGCAAAGTAACGATACACTCCTCAACTAGAGGCAAAAGAGTTAGAGGAAGTAGGGGACAAATGGGTTTCTTACAGAAACACAATGTCAGACTTATGACGCTGTAAGTAATTTAGAACATGCTTTCCCTTTCTGGAGTTATTCAATCCCCTGACATTCCAGGTGATTAAATTAACGTCTGAGACAGTAGATAGCCTACCCGCCATCATCCAATGTAACATGGCCTGTAGACTGTAAACATAAAGCTATGCGAGTACACGATGAGAAGCAGTGAATTAACTGTGTCATAAGCAATCGGAGCTAGCCCACAAAATTGTCCCCTCCCATCCCTGCTTACCCCAACACAGGGAAACCCCGTATTGATAACTCAGTCAACAACATCCTGTAAACTACACAATAGAGTAAGAGACTGCAAAATAAGACACATCTTTATCTATATAACAGTCAAAACGTGTTACTACACTGGGGGTGTGGCAACGCCACGCCAGAACCCGAAGGGTGCAATATACATCGAGGTGACCCTAGCACCACTGCTTGCTGCAGAACATTATGCATCATCCACATTTATTTTAACGTAAATGGCCCAGCACTACTCATTTGAAAAAAGTTCCACACTGGCCGCTGATCCACTATGCGGCGGGGAGCCCTCAGGTTTATCGTTGCTTCTATGTCCCTCGTTTCTCTTAAAGCCTTTGAAAAATTCCTGAACTGCCTGTGGAGTGTCAAAGATGCGAGACCGACCCTCTATATCCACGCAAAGTCGCGCCTGATAAATCATGCCATATCTTAGCCCCAAATTCCGAAGTGTCGCCTTGACCCCGGTATATTTGCGCCTAGCATCCTGCACCAGAGCCGTAAAGTCAGGAAACAGAGACAATGCGGAGCCCTGCCAGGTTAAAGTGCCAAGTTCTCTAGCCAGTCTCAAGGCAGTGTCCCTGTCCTAGAAATTTAGTAGACGGGCGACAATGGGCCTAGGTGGACAACCTGGGTTGGGTCGTGGACCCAGGGAGCGATGGGCTCGTTCTACCAGGAAGGTGGTGGTAAAAGCCTCGTTACCGAACAGGTCCGAAAGTAGAGATTCTACAAACAAGTCCATGCGGCCAGTGTTGGTGGATTCCGGGACCCCAAGAATTTGTATGTTATTGCGCCTACTGTGCGCTTCTAAGTACTCGTTTTTTATGGCTATTTCTTTCAGGATTCTTTCCATTTTGTCTAGGCGTTTAGTGAACGGGGCCGCCCGTCCTCCAAATCAGAAACCCTGCCCTCAGCGATATCTAGGCGTTTGTCATGGCTATTCAGTTTAGCTCCCATGGTGTCCAGCCTCTTCTAGGGAGTCGAAACGGCCATCCAGCGCCCTGAAGCCAGCACGTAGTTCCAACAAAAGCGCATCAGACCCAACAGGAGCTTCGCTAGAGCCTGATGCCTCCAACCCGCCCTCCGCCATTACACTGTCATGATTAGTGGATGGCTCTGCAGGCTTAGGGAATTGCAACAGCCTTTGTTTCGGGTCTTTCCGGCCCATCCCTTAAATGTCGGCGAGAATACACGTTGGATCCGTGGGCGTGTGCGCCCCAGGTAGGTATTATAACTCAGGATACTGGCCCTCTATCTGCTCCTGGGCGCTGCGTCTGACTCATATCATCTTTTGCCTGAAGCACTAAAATGGCGCCGGAAGGCCGCAACTCAAACCTCCTGTCGCACTACGCAGTACTCCGTATAAAGTCACCGCGCCAATGGGGGATTTAAACACCAGCACTCCGCCACTCATGGGGCATTGGTGACTGGTGAGGACAAACTTCATATATGAGGCTACGGCTTCACTGGGACCCAGGCGCTCAACAGCACTCCAGGGGTCTCTATCTCCGGTGTTGCGGCTGCACCGTCAGCAACATCGGAGCGTCCGTATGAGGGCAGGTCCCGGATGGTCCCCCCCCACAAGAGTCGGTCTGCCCGGCCGGGCGGCCGGACCCCAGGCTCACCCGCTGCCCCTGTCGCCGTGGGGCCTCCGGGGGTGAAGCAGGCTGAGGAGCAGTGCCGAGGCACTGGATTTAAGAAGCGCTGAGGAGGGAGGGGACGCGTCCCAGGTCCCACTCGCCTCGGGCCCACAGATCTCAATGACCACTCTGCTGCCTGCAGTGCTGTCGGGGTCGACGCAGGGAAGGTCTACAAGGCTGCGGATCGTTCACGGACCTCCTCTGCGCAATGGCGGTGGAGCGCGATGTTGTCTTCAGCGCTCCTTCTTTGCCGAACTTGGCCTCAGGAGGCAGTCGGGCAGCTCTGTCTGTTTCCCCCAGCCTGATTCATCACGGGAGGTGTCGGACCATGACTCAGGAGTGCGTGGAGTCGTGGATGATGTAGGATTTCGGGCAAACCTGGTGGAGCTTCAGAGCCGCGTGGCCATTACGGTCGGCTGCCTGGCCACGCCCCAAGAATGCGTCTAAACTTAATATGGTCAAGACTCCACTTTGTTAGGCAGAGTGATTTGTAGCCTGGTATGATCGCTCAGTTGAATAATGCGCTCACTGCGTGTCCTGTGCGTGGAAAACAAACAAGAAACTTATTTAAATCACATCTTATAAATGCAAAAAAATAGTTAACTTTGCGAGAGTAAGTATTTGATATATTCTACCTTGACAGCATATTTAGTCTAATGTTCTCAACCTAATTATTTCTATTTATAGTGTTTACCTTACAGAATTCGCCTGTGACCACTCAGCGTATACACGATTACATTATTCCGAGCTCGTATTTGAAATCTTCGATGCAAAGCATTTCACAGGGACAGGTAAACAATTTCAAAATCTGCTTTGCCTCGCTTATGGTGCAAGAAATTGCCTGTTATAGATCATGTCGTTTGCAGTTTCATAAGGCACATAATAAAATATACATCTCATTGGATCACCATTCTTGTTAGTTAATGATAACTTTCTAGCATTCCAAAAGTGAAGACCCCCTTAAAACTTGTGTATGTTTTATTTGCTTGAATTAAAGCTGCATTATCTTTCATCAATTGAAAAATTCTTGGGGTGACTTGGGGTGACCAAATTCTTTTTTTGGTAATTTAAGACTCACATGTCAGATAACTGACTATTGCACTGGAATAAGAAATCGGTGACTTTGACAAGGTAAAGGACATTAACTGTGATACTTATTGGTTGGGAAGAAGGAAGTAGACTGTTCACAAGTAGACGTTTTTTCCGTACTTGTTAATGAACGTGTTTTGTTCAATGCAGCATGCTTCCTCGTTGTTGCTCGGGTGCATTCACATCTCCAGTTGCTGGTGAGCAAATGCTGTAGACCAGTCTGACCAAATTTTTGAGTGTCTTGGGGCATCAAGATGTACTTCCTCTTTATGTCATTTAGCAATTTTGGCAACACTGATGGAGAGATGCAGTGGTAGGAAAGGGTCAATTGGTTGAGTGTGGGGGAATCGTGTTGTACTAAAACTAGCTGTTAAATACTATTGATAGTAGTAGTAAAGAAAGAGTTCTGTATAGACCATGGATTTGAGGAAGGAATGGAGGGTCTCAAACTCAAACCCCTTCATCGGACAGGCCAATATTAAAAACTCGCTCTTCATAGTAGTTTTTCCCTGAAGGAGCAGTGCACACCTGTTGGGATGGAGAACAGACTCTTGCATACCTCTGGAAAGCATGTGCCCCTCCTTTGAATTGCCCAGAGCAAGAAGTAGCGTTTTTGAATTTTCTGTGAGAAGACACAACAATCATGCATGTGCGTTTGGACCTTTCTGTGACATGGTGAGACCCAAGTGGTCTTCGATCGGAAGGGCACATTATGTTCACCTTCTATTTCAAGAGAGACTTCTGTTATCTCACCCTAATGTAGATGGAAAACAGTGATGGCAGCAAAACGATCCTAATGATAGGGCTGGTCTTTTTAGGTCTCACTTAGGCAGCGCATTCGCTGTCTCTTTGAGACATGCTGTATACACTCTGTGGGTTTACAGCTCTTCCATTGATTTTGATTTGTTTCTTTGTGTCTCCTTTCCAAAAGCTTGCTTCTATGTGGGTAATCTGTGTTTTTTTGTCCTTCCTTCTTGTGTCTTGCTCCCTTTCACAGAGCAGTGGCCTATTTCTCGTATCCTTTCACTTCTGTCTATTTCAATTCATGTATGTGCACTATTTCTTTCATTTCTTTCAGCCCATGTTTTGGGAAGGTTCCCTTTTGTTTCCTTGTAGTGTTGATGCTTCTAGTGCCGTTTCTGTAAGCAGCCCTGTAAATCTTGTCCTTCTCTCATCACATTTGCTGTTTTCCGAGGGCACCTGTTCCATCCTTCCACCCCTCCCTCATCGCTGATTGTCCCCTCCATCGTTGGTCGCTCTTTCCATCTCCTCCCCTCTGAGTTCCTCTTTAGCTTCCCAGTCCCTGGTTACAACTGCTTCCAATAGAGAGCTACTTGCACATGTGAGACAGGCAATCATCGCACAGAGGCACAATGCATGAACAATAATTATCGCAACCATAAATACAAACCCAAAACATTACAGCTATTTATTTTATAAAACAAACAGTTCACTTTTGTCTATGTTAGTTCATGTATGCACACAATTTCTTTTGTCTGTTTCAGCCTGTGTTTTGGGAGGGTTCCCTTTTGTTTCTTTGTAGTGTTGATGCTCCTACTGCTGTTTCTGTAAACAGCCCTGTAAATCTTATCCTTATCTCGTTACATTTGCTGTTTAACGAGGACGCCTGTTCAGTCCACCCTCCCCCTCCCTCATTGCTGCTTGCCCCCTCTGTAGTCATCCGCTCTTTCCATCTCCTCTCCTCTAAGTCCTGCTTTAGCTTTCCGGCTCCTCGCTACAACTGCTTCCAATGGAGAGCTACACGCACCTATGAGACCGCCAATCATCACACAAAGGCACAATGCATAGACAATAATTATTGCAACCATATTTGCAAACCCAAAATAATACAGCTATGTATTTTATAAAACAAACCGTTCACTTTTGTCTATTTCAGTTTGTGTATGAGCACTATTTTTTGGTTTCTTTCAGTCCGTGTTTTGTTTCTTTGTAGTGTTGATGCTGCTAGTGCTGTTTCTGTAAACAGCCCATCACATTTGCTGTTTAACGAGGGCGCCTGTTCAGTCCACCCACCCACTCCCTCATCGCTGCTTACCCACTCCGTCAGCTGCTCTTTCCGTCTCCTCCCCTCTGAATACCGTTTTAGCTTCCTAGCCCTTCATTACAACTGCTTCTAATGGACAGATACACGCACATGTGAGACCACCAATCATCACACAGAGGCACAATGTACTAACAATAGTTATCACAACCAAATATGCAAACCTAAAACTATACAGCTATGTATTTTATAAAAGGAACCGTTAGCGCACAGTCTTGTGGCTACCCCACGAGTTCCAAAAGTTAACATTCAGGAGCAAGGAAAGCAGTTTTGCGAGCCCTCTTCTATATCTTCTTTGCGCTGCATGACGTGAAGTTTGCTGAAGGGTTGCGCAGAGATGATGTTGCAAGAGGTGATTGATTTACAGACATTGATTCACACTTTTACATAAAACCTCATCGGCAATACTCCACAAACTAGCTAACACATCTATCTTATGTTGTGATGGCTCTGCCTTGACAATATATAGAGTTCTGCTGCCTTTCAATTAGATTTATACATACATACCTTATAAATACAACTTCTGTATTGAATGGATGCTAAAATAAGACCCCCTCTCCTCCTGATAGAACCAAGCCTCTGTGCACTGTGCTAAAATGGCTCAACAACAGCATTCACTATAGCTCGCTGAACACGTGCCACAGGGAACTTATGTAATCTGTAGTATTGGTTTCCAATGCAATTGGGGTAGTGCAGGGCATTAATGCTTCAACTGGCTAACATCAACAAAAAACATTTGCAAAACCACTAGGTCTACTGAGGCAGACAAAACATCCAACCTACATCTCTTAAACAGAAAAACATTAAAAACTATTTTATTAACACAAACGCATACAATCTACACTTACTATCCACACAACTACGGTAGAATATAGAAAACAAAAATAGAACCTCTCCCAAAGGCGAGACCTATTGGCTTTGCCAATGCTTGTTAATTGTCTTCTACTAGAAAGAGCAGCCTACTAGCCTCTCCAATGTTTTGAG
Source organism: Calotriton arnoldi (assembly GCA_963921515.1). Classification (NCBI taxonomy): domain Eukaryota; kingdom Metazoa; phylum Chordata; class Amphibia; order Caudata; family Salamandridae; genus Calotriton; species Calotriton arnoldi. The sequence goes on from CAWUFW010000145.1 coordinate 159,481, forward strand.
ATAGTTCTTCTATGTCTCCTGCAACATAATCCTTCCCCCATCCATGTGTGACATGGGTATCAACTGTATGTCCATTCACTGAAGTGTGTAAAGAAAGCATGTAACGAGTGTGTGGCATATGTGGCTGTGGCCACACTGGGTTCCATTTTGTTCCAGTGATGCCAACAATGAAGGACTGGAGGAAGAACCCAGACAGCAGATGTGAATTTTTGACTTACCCCTACACCTTCCAGGAAACGTTTTTAGCAGCTGAGACCGAAGAGTGTTAAGGAAGGAGACAGATAATCACTTTGAAATTTTTGATTTTGTCCCGTGCTTTCTTGATCCATTGTACTCTGGAAGAGGCTACCTCCATATGAAGAGGCTACTCCTACATGTTAACAGGTAGTTAAGTGGGGCAGCATCCCTGGCCTTTGTGGTTTTGATTTGGGTTGCTCCTACGAGAAAACTCTCAGCTCCCCCATTCTTCTAGCTCACACTTGTAACAAAGACTATACCTGGACCAGTCTCTGTGAAAATAGCAACAGTGCAGAACTGCCCATAAACAGTCGCAGAACTGAGCTGATGGAATACACAAAGACTAGCTGCAACTGAGTTATAAAGTTTGGCTGAGACACCCAGTAGGTTTGCCACAATATTCCAACCAGAACCCTGAGGTCACACACCAGTGGTGACCAACAGATTCCTTACAGTGTCAGGGTTGGGTTATCCAGTGCCAACTCCCTTTGCCAGGATCAGTAACCTGGAGAATTCTCAACAAGTGTGCCAGTAGAAACTTCCTGGACCCTGCCTTGTGAAAGAGAGGCGACTGACTGCTTAAGAGTGTTCTGTAAATGCCCTTTCTTGAAGAAAACACTAAAGGAGATGGGAGTGTGACGGAGCCTCTGAAGTGACGTGAAGCCACCACTGTGATGCCACAAGAGACGTGAGCCATTGTGCCGTAATAAGGTCTGAAAGTCCCTAACTTGTCCATATGGTGGGCAGGTGCACAGACACCCAAAGGAATAGTGAGTGCAATGTGCAACTCACCGGAGGTGAATTCCAAAGTCTTCCTCTCCAAAAAAAACAGCAACTGCTGGAGACTAGTGACCCCCCATTTGCCAGCTGAAATTAAGAATAAGCAAAAGATAAAGAAAAAAATCGACAGCAGAGGAAACAGTCCCAACCAGGTTACTTACCCCAAAACCTGGGGTGCCAATGAGCTGATTTGGGTGGCAAGTTTTTTGACTGGCCCAGAGAGGGAATCCCAGCCACAGGATCATCCAAACGTCACACACTGTGACACTCAGTGCAAGTTCCTCGGAACTGGAGCTGACATTGCTGCTACTCACCTGAATTGTGAGCAGCAGTGCTCACTTTGCAGAACCTTCAAGAATGTTAGTAGAGCCAGGCCAGGTCTGACATATCTCCAAGCCATGGACAATGCAGGACGCAAAAGGCGGGGCAGCCCCCACTGACCAGCAGCTACTGCAAGCACTGACTACACACTGCTTTGAACTGATTCACCAAGGAGGGAAAGGCACAGTGACATTGTAATTCAGGAGGAGTGGGAGAAGCACACAGCTATGTAGGGCAATGTATACTGAATTGTGAGTTAGCCAAACTGCAGGAGCTGCTGCAATAGACCCACTGCTATTCCCCAGACGGTACCAAGAGAGAACGTAGTCTAATATTACAGACTCTGTCTAAGATTGCCACTGGATGTGTTTCTATTAGAGCCCCTAGAAATATTCCTCATATTTATTCATTCTGCACAGTGATACTGCTGTGTGTGTTAGAAGAAAATGCTTTTGTTTTTTAAATTGAAGTACTATCTGGGTAGTGGTTTAGCGATTGGTATTTGATATCTATTGAGTTCTGAGTCTCTAACCCCACACCACCTTCCTGAGTAAGCCTGGGACTGCATAACATCACTACTTTGAGAGTCAAGTGCTAAACGAGTGTACTTGGTGATCAGCTTTGGGTCCAATCCTAAGGTGAAGATTCATCTGAACTGAGTCCAGTAAACCCTGATATCCACTGGAACAGTTTCCACAAGACCCTTTCTACCAAGGCCCATACGAAGTGACATTCTATTGCAGAAGGACTGCCATGAAATGGAAGACATATATCTATTGCAGATGTAGATAAAAATGCCACGAGTGTCCCAGTCTGGTTTTCCAGCATTCACATTATGCATTTACGAAATTTAAGCACATGATCTATTTTATGTAGTACAGCAACACAACATTTTCGTACACAGAGCTTTATCTATAGATCGCAGATAAAATTATCATCAAGCTGAAAATATTTCGCTGGAAGTCTCTTCTACAAAAGACGTGCCTTTGTAGGAAATAGTCATTTTGTGCCAAAGTACAGCATGAACCCATTTTTATTGTGGGCCTAGATAACAAAAGCACAGTATGAGATATTTGAAAATTGTCAGGAATAGGTTCTTAGCCAAGAGGTTAAGTTTCCTTATGAACAATAAAAACATAATCAATCATGCATTATTTTGATTCTTTTTCTTTGAAACTTACTCTATTCTCTATCAAAATGTGTAACTATTAATTATGACTTTCATCAATTTAGAACGTTTAGAGAAGGTTAAGGATAACAGTTAACTGACTGGAAAGCATGACATAAACAGGCTTATGTGATGCCTTATTTAGCATCTAACGTGTGTTTTCAAACTATAGTCCGGTTTCCAGAAGTCAACAAGATGTACAATGTTATGAATTGGAAAAAGATGTCAAATTTATATTTGGAAAGAAATGTTCCAGTTAGTATCTTGTATTTCTTTTTAGTTTCTCAAAGAAACAATACATTTCTGTACTTCTATATACGTCCTTAGATAAAAACGAACTCATTCTCAGTAAAGTGCTTTATAGCATACGAATCTGCCAAAGTTAAGGACAATTAGGCGTGCATAAGTCCCATAAAGCAAAATTTTCAAAAAATCAAATCAAATAATCCATATATGTATCAACATATGGGCACTTACAACGACTCTCTCTCTGTATATATATATATTGAAGCTAAATACAGGAGATGTATTAACACCAAAATATCCTTCAATGGCCACAATGAACTTGAACCTTTTGTTGTTGTCGATAAACTGCACAAACTACAAGGATCACAATGCAACGAGAGACCACATGTAGGAGAGGAGCTACCAAAGCCAAAAAACAACTCTGAAAGTCATTAACGCCGGCTGGTTGGAGAGCTTCCACAATACGTGTTATGGACTTAATGTGGGGCTTTTAGGGACAAGTGACATCACAGACACTATTCCCTTCCACATAAGGATGATAGTCACTGAACGGGAAGTAGGCTTTATGGAGGAGCTCCAAACGTTTTGAAATACATGCCGGCAGGCTGCATTGAAGAAAGATGTTATGAAATGTATCAACACATTGAAAATTACAATAGTAAAGTGTTGCATGAAGCGCAATATAAGGTGATATATTTTGCTGTATGGATACCTTCAGTAGCCATATTTATTTTGGACTTGGGAATTATGATTATCAAGCCAAAGGGATGTAGCAGATGGTTCGCAAAACACATCACTGCAAGGTTCACAATGCAGTGGGTGGCTAGAAAGAGAGATACAGGATAAAGTACTCTTGCTATACATTTTAAGGATATTTAAAGTCAAAGAGGAGTTTGGTCATCATAGAGAGGAATGAAGCCAAAGGAAGAGTTCCTTTGGAAAGGAAATGAACTCCAAAGAGACTTGCAATGACCTTTTAGCAGATAGTAGAGCATATTTATTTCCTTAGAATGCATGAGTACACCATGAACATCATTCAAACTGCATAAATTGTAGCTGTCATGCTCTTCATTATTAAAGACATGGAGAATAAAAGCAGAATCGTTAGTGTGGAATCAAACACATTTAGGGCCACATGTACAAAAGGTTTTAGCAGTCACAAATGGAGAATCAGGCCGTTTGCGATCGTTAAACAGCCTTTTGACATGTACTAATCCTATTTTGTGAGTCGGTAACCTATTACTGAATCACAAAATAGGGTTTGCGAGTTGGTATTAGGAAGGGGTGCGTTAAGTGCATCCCTTCCTATTAGCGAGTTGTAGGGGGATGTATGAATGTTTTGTGACTGGAATGCGGATGCAAAACATTCGCAGTTTACCACCAACTTGAAGTTGGTGGTAAAAGCAAATAGAAAGAGGTTCCCAAGTGACCCTTCTCCTTTGCAAATGTGGGCACAAACATTTTTTAAGAGCAGGAAGTGGTTCCAAAATATAATTTGGGATTAAGCTGTAACTAGCAAGGTCCTTGTGGCATTTCAGCAGAGAGAAAGAGAACGAGAGGATCCCTTGCTGAAGAAGTGCATAGGTATTGAGGCACTGTTCCTTAGAAAATGATCTTCTTCGAATATCACCTTGCAACATTTCTCTATAAGGAAAATGGGCTGCATTACAAAAAAAATAGCTTAATTGAAAACACAATCACAGACATGGTGGCCTACTGACCGCAGCAGGCCACCATCCCTGTGATTTTGGCCATTCTCAATGGGTTGCATATTGCAACCTGCCGCATGAATATTGATGAGGCAGGTCCATTTGAGCCCCACTGGGAATTGCAAACAATGACAAGCGCACTATTGTGTATCGCATTTTGCGACTTCCTAATTGCGAGTCGCAAAAAGTCGCAATTAGGAACTCACATGAAGTTATTTGTTGCAAAAATATTCGTTTCAGTATAATGCAAATCTGATTTAAAACGCTGTAGCACAGAATGTGTAGAAACATGGAGAAAGCTTCTATTTTCCTGTAATGACCTAAAATATGCAAAACAATAAACATATTGCCATAAATATCTCCTTTCTGCTGATCAGTGTTCATTTCAGAAAAAATATATCAGAAGAATTAAAACCCCTCAATTAGAGTGAAGCTTCTATATAGGGATTGCAGGCTTCCGTGACTGATAGGGCTATTACAGCCAGCAAATGCACATCTGACAGTCATTAAATATTCTCTCAGGGAGCAGCTGAAGGTAAAACACTAGGACTACCTTGGACTGCACTCACAAAATGTGTTTTGAACATGCAGTTTGACATTATAGAGTATTTGTGTTTTGCACCGGAGGAGAAATTCTCCTACAGAAAATACTATTAATATCAGCCCCTAACTGCTTTCTGTCACTTCTACATTCCAATGATGAACTCCAAACAGACTGAATTGTACGAAGGTAAAAAGTGAAAATATATATATATATATATATATATATATATATATATATATATATATATATATATATATATATATATATATATATATATATCCAATTGAAGAAGTACAATGACAGAAAAGAGTTTCATTTATACAGAATGTCAGGACACGTATTATCATATGAATAAGTATAGCAACCATAATGCACTGGCACCTGACATGTTGGCTATCATGCCAAGGACTGGATGCCAAACATATGTAGTAGATGAACTGAACAACATATAACTACATACTTCACAATGCAACTGAAGTCCAACAAGAGAGGTAGATCTAAAGCCAAGGCAAACACTCAAAAATACATTAACACTGATTTGCTGGAGTGCACCCACGCCATATATTTTGGGATTAAGCGATGACTAGCAAGATCCGTGTGGCAATTCAGCAGAGTGAATGAGAAAGAGAGGATCCCTTTCTATTTCTCTGCATAACTGCATAGGTACTGAGGCACTGTTCCTTGGAAAATTATCTTCTTCGAAAATCACTGTGCAACATTCCTCTGATGAGCTTCACATAAAGCAACTGCACTGCAGCATCAGGTGAGGACATGTATTATCACATGAAAAACTAGAAAGACCATAATTAATTGTGACTTAGAAATCTAGTCGAGTCAAGGACTGCAAGCAAAGGGGAACTGCAAAATATAACTTACAGGTCCGTAGTGCAAAGGGAGAACAAGAACAATGGAATGGATATATGAGCCAAAAATGACACCCGATATTCCTTAAATATAGTTTGTTGTAATGCACCCACTGTATGGATTGTGTACTTAATAATCTGTGTCCTCGAATGGGCTCTGGTCATTGCGTTAAGAGTTAACTACAAGGTCCACAATGCAACAGGAGTTCAGAAAGTGCCCAAGGAACACTATGGCTAAGAAACACAATTGAACGTGTTGCTGGAGTGGACACAGGCAGTATAAACGTCACACTCAATTCACCTTACCTGGAATTTTGAAGAAAATATTTTCCCATTTCATCTCATTCTTGGTATTTCTGAGATAGGTTTATTGTATTTTGTCATACATTTAATGCACGAAAGTGCAGTAGACTCACAATTCCAATACTCAAAAAAATTTAACAATGCTCCAAATGTAAAGGGAGCAGAGCTACCAAGTTTCTAAATTCCATGCGTGTATAGTTGGGCAGTCCCATGTTTTCCCTTAGAATTCTGGGACTTGTAGTCTTATTTAGCACACTCTATAACCGGAACTACAAGTCCCAAAATTCTAAGATAAACTCGGGACTGTACTAACTAGTCATTCATGGAGAAACGTGGCAGCTATGGGGGAGGTTAAGGTAAGCACGCATTTCCATAAACAGTATTACTCCTCCTCAAAACGAGTTAAGTAAAAAATAAAAAGGAAGCACCTTCTGTGTTAGTTTGGCCACGTTTTGAAACAGTCTTATTCTTTTCATTTATTTGGTTTGCACGCCGTTTTTCGTGAACAAATATGTACACCATTCACTCTTTGCAGATATGCACTTTTTAAGAATATTCTTTTCCAAGAGCGACTGGCCTTTTCTAGCTAGAAAGTAAGCCATCTCCCACTGCTGCTTTTTCTCTTTCTTCACCCTCCCCCCTCGATGCACACTGAGAGGAGACGTTTGCAACTACACGCGGTAGCAAGACGTGCTCAATCATTAAATAACATAAACCACAGCAGAAAGGAAGGCTTATATTAAAAACATTTATCTAATACCGTGAAGCAGTTTGCCTGACATATTGTTGCTCGTGACGCGCTCTTAGGACACCTGGAAACTATAGATCTTTTGTGAAGTATGCTATATTAAAATGCATCAATGATTTTTCACCAATCATCTGAACTGTTAAGCTTTGTGAAGTCATCGATTTTGTTGTTGGCTTGTTATACGTTTACAATGTGACCCTACCTCATCAAAGACGCAATGCTGCAGTCCTAGGCTTTCCTTTGACTTGCAATTCAAAAATGTCTGGTTAGTTTAATTGGGAATAATCAACACTACAAGTGACAGACTGCAGTAGGTAGTTAAATAAATGGAGTGGACTAGACCTTGGTGTTTACGAGGACAAGCAGTGACCTGGTAACCTTGTTATATTCAAGTTTACTATAGGAGGCGAATATTTGGTACAATGATTCAGTACTTATACCACGAATATAGATGCATTTAGTCCTGCTTTTTTAATTTAGTGAACTACAGCTCTTGTAAAAAAAAAAAAGAAAAGCTAAACCCTAGTGGAACTGGAGAACTTGGGAGCTCTCTCGTAGGAAGGGGGTACATTGAAGTAAATGGGAGACTGCAGTCTCTGTATGGAAAGTCCATTTGCAATTTCCATATTACAAGTGACTTGTGATGTCTCTAGTCACCAGTAACGAAGAAATTATTCAGCTAATCAAAGGTGATGTGTTCAAGGTCGGACTGACCAATAGGGCAATGAGGCAGTCCCCCATGGGCGAGTCTGACAGATCAGTGTGTGGGCTGTTTTTTACGCATTTTGTGGGCCTGCTTTATAGCCAGGTGGGCCAGTTTTTATTGTTGATATTTACACAAATGTATGCAGTCTCCCATACCTTACAAAATACCTATACTGTGTATCTTTACAAGTGCAAAACTGATCTGATTTGCAAATATAGGCTGCTTTTTAAGCTGTCTGGTTCGCTTTTATGTTGGTGCCCAAGCCTATTTTTTGTCCCATTCCAACCCTGAATAAGTTATATACAGCTGGGTTCAGACAATACAATGTCTGCTACCGGAGCCAACAGCCAAGGCCAAAGGCAGGTCACAGGGCATATACATCTGCGGTTTTCACAACAAATTATAAACTGTCTTATCATTCTTATCATCCTACTTTTTTTCTGAAAAAAACTGTGATGAGTAGAAAGAGGATATTTATAGCAACATGCTTATTTATTGCAGGATTGCAGGTCATTTTAAGAAAACAGAATATCGCTGCCTTTTATACACATTTTAGGCGTCATCATTTTTTCAATCTGGTGTACATTTCACTGAATCTAAAATCTGCAGCAAAATACTAACTGCTTACTGCTGTGTTTAGCTTTGCTCTAAATTCCACTTTTATTATTCATGTCAGTAGCTATACTAGCTCTATGAGATGAAAGAGCATGACATCAACGATTTAAGTGATCTATGGTAAAGGTATTGGTTTGAAAACATACTATAAGGAATAAAACACTTTCTTCCATACATTAAAAAAGGCATTGCAAGTCACTTCAGAGTTCCATTGCCTTTTAAAGGATTGGGACGTATGGTCTCTTCCCTCTATATGGTCATGTAACTCCTCGGTGATTTGCAATATCCTTTTAATGTACAACTAGGGGTACTTCCCACATATAACATACGGGAACATGCCATCCCTGTATAAAAGCCTGTCTCTAATTTCCTTACTGCAGGTGGCTTGTGACGTCTTTAGTGACCTGTAATAAAGAAATGAGGTAGCTGCCCCGCTGTATTAACATAATGCAGTTCAATTCTGACTTCACAGTGCCTCCTGCCAGAGGTAACCGTGAAGGTGGAAGGCAGGTGAAGAAGCATAACTGCAGCTACAGTTTAAACAATGAAAACTGGAGTTTTTGTTCTTTGGTCTATTATTTAAAATCAACATTTATCTGCAGGAAGTAGATATTTATGGCAGCATGATTATTTTTCACGTTACAGGTCATTACAGGAAAAATTGAATCACTGCATGCTTCTGCACAATCTGACTTACATTAAGTTGGTTAAAATATCTTTTTGCAACAAATTGCTAACTGATTTTTGGTGTGTTTAATTTTGCCCTACAGATTCTACTTTTCCTCCTCACATCTGCAAGCATACCACCTCTTTCACATGAAAGAGAACAACACCAAGGATTTTAGCAGTTTGTGGCAAGGGTGATGATTTGATTGTATTGTAAGGAAAGAAAATGCACTCTGACATTCATTAAAAGGGTATTGAAAGCCACCTTGTAGTTCCATGAGCTATAAAGGAACCCAGCCTTTGCCTCATTCCTTTATATGGTGACTTGCAATATCCATAAAATATATGGCTTGGGTTTCTTTATCCCTTATTTATCAAACCATTGTATCAACGTTTTTCTAATATGTTTTCAAACAAGGTGCTCCAAGGAGAAATACTTCATTTAGGAATTGGAATATGTGAGACATCTGCAAGAAAAATGGAGGCTGTCCCATCTGCCAGTCTTGCAGTAGTCCACTTCATTTAGAGTCAGGTAAACCACTTCATTTCAGAAGGCAGTAGCATCATCTGTCTCTGCCATTGGAAACCTTAACTAGTGGGCCATTTACAACAGTGCCACCAGCTTCTGTGATGGAAAGTCTGCTCTGTTTAAGGCAATCATTCCTACATTCTTTCTTCCTGTTCACACACTCCATTTAATTATGGTCACTTAGTATGTTGTCCATACACATGGTGCATTTGGGGTAAGGTTGTTGTTGGAAAACGAGGCAGTATCTGTGAGGCCTGCACAAATAACATGACTACATTTGTCCTTCCCTGGGAACCAAACACCCAATTGTAGCGCCTGCCTTTCAGAGGGTATCGTTGCAGAGCAGTCTGAGGCTTACTCAAGGGAGGTGGTGTGGGCTAGTAATCGCCATTTGCAGGTGCGCAGAAATAACACTCAATAATTGATTGTCAGCCTGTACTTTGCTTTATAAAAGTAAGAGTACATTTATTAAACACACACACTACTCAATACTATGCACCAATTTACAAATATACATAAGCTGTTGGAATTACTTTGTGACATTGCGTAACATCTCCACCCCTCCACCCCTCCCAAAAGGGGGGCTGGGGTCTAGTACCACCACTCCCATGTATGCACATCATCTTGCCCCCTAATGCAGTTAGTTGAACATAACCTGGAGCGAGGGCCTTGCGCACTGGCACCAACCCAGTGGCGACCCACCCCATTACCTCAACACGCATTAAAAGTAGGTTCACCTGCCCTAGTGACACATAACCCTGACTGAGCATCTTATATTGACCATACAGTCTGGGTTGTTCCTCACTTAAGCGCAGCAGCAAGAATACATGTTTACGCATTACCTTGGAATGACAGTACTCATCACATTTGTTGGACATTAGAATGCGTTGCAATTACAGCCCCTAAAGGTATCACAGATGAAATCGCAGGGTTACGCTTATACAGCCAGACACTCTAGCAGGAATGTCTGGCAACATAACCCTACTTTGCTTATGACATCACCTTACATAGGTACTTCACATTACACATGTGACTTTCAGTCCCTCTAAAAAGAAATAACCGTTAGTAAATGCATTTCTGGAGGTAATAATACCCTGACCCCCCTCCCCCCTAGGCCTCTTGGGAAGTGTCCCAGAGAGACCTCGTCAGGGCAAAAAAGTGTTTCAAAAATAATTCCGCAGGAGCCACGGCTCCAGCCGGAAAAAAGATAATAGGCCCCCAGGGAGACAGGTCCCGGGAACATTAAAGGAGGGGGTGCACAGGTCCCTCCTCCTGGGACATATAAATGCCCAGGGGACCACCACCTTCCTGAGGCTTATGTGAAAATAAAGGGGGGAGGGCGCTCGGACCACAACCTCACTGGGGCCACATAGCAAAAATAAACTGAGGGGCTGCATGGACCCCCACTGGCCCCAGGCACCACCACCTCCCTGGGGCTAAATTAAACGTAATGGGGGGACCGCACAGATGTCCTAGTGACCACCGCCTCCCCGGGGCTAAATTAAATGTAATGGGGGCCCCCCTCCCAGGCAGTCCTTGGCCCCATGGACTGCCACCTTCCCAGGGCAGGCCCTACTAAATGAAAGGAGGGGGGCCCCTTGCTAGCACCATAGATAGCCCTGGGAACAGCCATTCCCCAGGGTCTGCTACTGCTATGTCCCTGGTTGCCCACTGTGGGACATACCTGTTTACTGTGGCTTGACAGGAGCTATAACCGCTCCCACCAAGCCACAGCAAACACTCTGCTTCCAGCAAGCGAGAGTGGAGAAATGCTCTTGCTTGCTGGAAGTTGAACATTTATTTGTTTCCCTGCCCGCTGCATGTTTAGCAGCTCCCTGTGTCTGAAAGCAATGCTGTCTCCTGCAGTAGGCGAGGAGCTGGCAGGGACTGCAGGAGCCTTTAGGCTCCCTCCGCAGTCCCAATAGAGAGTGGGTGCCCTGCAGGCACCCAGGAGAAATGGCGAGGCCCCGGGGGATGGGATCTCTAGGGCCGAAATCAGCCTGGGACGGGGGGCTGCACAGCCCCCTCCCCCATTGCAAAAATGCCAGGCCTCAGGGGATGGGATCCCCTGGGCTCAAATCAGCCTGGGGAGGGGGCCGCGTGGCTGTGGGGCCCCCCTCCCCAATACAAAAAAAATTAAAGGCCGACCCCGGGGGAAGTTGTTGTTATTATTATTATTATTGCTTGTCCCTTGGCTATCTTATTAAGGCCATACGAGAGAAAATTCTTAGCCTGTACATAGGTAGTGAGTCACTTTGATACCTACGTTTATCCTTTCTTCTTTTTTTTCCCCTTCTGCTTCTTCCTCCCCTGGCAATTCATTCTGCTTCCCTTCCTTGCTCCTCAGATTCTTCCTTTTCCTCATCTCCCTCCTCCTCCCAACCCTACGCACTTCTTATCTCCCCTAGTAGTTGAGTCTTCTCCCAGGGAGATCCTACCTCCATTCAAACTATGTTATTCCAACTGGTAGGGCATCCCTCCTGGATAGCTTTTTATACCTTTGTTGCTTCAGTCCTTTCCCTCATTATAGCTAATTGTCTCACAACATATTTGTTATATTCTGAAAAAAGCCTCTTCCTTCTTTTATATCATTTCATGGTTCCTATATAGCTAGCTTTTTTCACGTGTTTATGTTCCTAAACTTAGCCAAGTAGGCTTCTGAAGCTTGTGATTCAGTAAAAAAAATCTAAAAACCATCTTGTGCCAACACTTCGAGCTTTGTGGCTTGTACTATCATTGCTTGTGCTCCAGCTGCCTTAAATTCATGAATTAGTTATTTTAATTTTCATCTTCGTTTTGAAGTCTCCTATGACGTCATGACAAACTTGTATTGAGTTTGGCGATTTCAGGATAAAAGAGTGAATACTCACAAAGGTCACATGACTGTTCTAGGTCTCAAGTCAAGTTCTGGTGATATTAAGGAGACTCTGTAGGCCCTATGTATGTTGAGGTCCTCTTCAGTTCCATCTAATATATAAGATTGGATGATCGTCTAAAAAATTGAAGGTGTAGAGGTGTCATTTTCTTTTAATTCCAATTTTTCAATGAATCACAGATTTATTCCCTACATCTGAATTTTCACTCTTCTTGTTTAAGCTTAGTCTATTCTAGTTCCTTTAAAATATGCATTCTTTTATTTTGAGTGTCTCTTTGGAGTCCTCTATTAAGAAAGAAGACTCTCTGCTCCAGATCTTGTATGTGGACACCATATCTGTCAATTTTGGAGCCTAAATCTTGTTGTCAACGATTGTTTGCAACCTCATTCAGATTTGTGTTACTAGTTTGTATTTATGTAAGGATATTCCTCGGCAACATAACTATTGTAGCATCTGCTTTGCTTATTCTGTTCCAGGAAGTTATCGATTGCATAGCAGACAATGTATGAACTGTCACTCCTTGTCCCTCTTAAGCAGCTGGGCTTGTGTCTTTTAATGGTGGGTGTTTAAAGATAAGCCCGCATTTTCTCCTAGAGTTAAGCAACAGGTATTTGTTTGAGTTGCAATATCTGGTAAATTGTTGATTGCAGTTCTTAATCTGACTCTAGTGAGAGAATTTCCTAAGGGTTTGGTTTCAGCCTTTTTGCAGGTGTTGACTTCTATTGCCGAGATCTACATTGTATTCTCTTAGGGAGACACAGTGCCTTCTCTGGTTGTAGAAAAGTAATTTTCCTTTTTTTCTTTTAATAGATTAGTCCTGTTTTAGCAATGTAGTTGCTGTTTATCAGTTTGGAGCATCAGAGCGGAAAGTATAGTTTAATTTCATTTTATAAAGTGCCCTGTTTCCCAGAGAATTTCTGGCACTATGAACTCTAGGAGGCAAGAGAAGAGGAATCTAGGCAGAGCGTGAAGAGAGTCATAGTTTCAAGAGAGAGGTCTACAATGCTTTACAGAAATTAAAAAGATATGGTTCTGTGCGGCTGACTAAGGGTAGGTGGTTCCAGGCTAATGCTGTGCATACTGGAAAGGAGTGACCAGACGTGCTCTGGAAGCCTTGAAGCCAGAGATCAGGTTAAGCGTGGATGAACATTGCATTCTGGAGGCATGGGGGTGGGTTTACACCTCACAAGGGAGAGATTTGAGAACGTCCTTGTGACAGAAGCACAGTTCTTTGAATAAGCAGTATTTTTGAACCAGGAGCCAATGCAAGGTGTAGAGGTGAGCGGAAATACTGCCCCATTTAAGAATATCGAGCACAAGCCTGGCAGTGTCATTCTGTATTAACTGAAGTTTGCGCATCAAATAGGAAGGAAGCCCAACAACTAGAGCGTTGCAATATTCAAATCGACATGATTGGTGTCTGAATGAGAAGTTGTCTAGCAGAGCCAGGGATAAAAAGCAGGACTTTCCTTAGAAGTGTCATCATAAAAAGGAAAGTGTTGCTTGGATATGAATTTACCTTAAATAAATGAAAAGACAAGAGGCATTTGGCAAAACAGGAACAAGTTGGTTTAATTAAACGCTGTGGCCGGGAGACCCTGGACAGAATGGTTCTGCTCAAAATCTCTTGATGTACAAAGTTTTGGCCATCAATTTATACAATTCATGAGGTATAATAAAACAATTTTCTACATTCCGAAAAGCCTCTCAGTTGTTAATCAAAAAATGCGGTGCAGTGTGGTTGGTCTCGGACTTGGTGATGCTTACTAGAGTCCTACAGGGGTCTACTTGGTTGGGTTGAATTTTTCCCTCCTGTGATAAGTAAAGCCTGTCTGTGCCTACGTTGTGAGGTATCAGTGAGCATATGTAACATGAGCTATTCGTAGTTTGGGTACCTATACTGCTCATATGCTGATACCAGGTGTTGTGAAGGAGTGTGCTGTGTAGTGCGTGAGGAGTACGTTTGTGTTTGGTTCAGTGTAGGTGAGGTGAGAGGTCTCTGCACATGTGTTGTAAGAATGTAGAAGCAGAGCTTACAAAATCATGTACATTTTTGCTTCTGGAGGGGCTCAAAAACACCCCAGATAAGGAGATCGTGTAAAAAAAAAAAAAGGGTAAATAACTTGAAAAGCATTTGTAGAATTGTCTTCGGTAGAGATGTCAGTCATCTGGGTCTGACTTTTGTTGTTCGTTGTCTGTGGTCCGGTGTCGGGTGGCTGTTGTCTGTGCTTTGGTGTCTGATGTTTGTTGTCTGGGTGCCATGGGGTGTTTTCATCTTGGTTCGGTGCAGAAAGCATGTCTTTTACAAACATAGTCACAAAGGTAAATTTGAATTTAGAAGTACTTGAGCAACTAGCCTTTTGAACATCTTTTGAGAGTCCACATTAGAGAAATGGCAGGTTATAGCAATGTTGGTGCACTTACAGTTCGATCATGGATCTTTGGAGTAAGAGCTGTGGGTTGTATGTTAACTGGAACTGGGAGAAACACATTTGTTAGACAATTTATTGGAACGTTACTGTTTCATCTATAAAATGATCCTGCACATGGTTTTACTGGGGGTCTATATGGTTTTACTGGGGATCTAATTTTCCTATCAGGATGGAATGGAGGTGATAGACTTATCAACGGCATTGGTCAGGTTTTTAAGATTTTTAAACTAATTTCAGTGAGTTTTTGGATTTTGAGGATGCCCCTGGAATTTTTAAACTAATTTTAATGTGGTTTGTATTATGGGTTTCTTCCTTCTCTCCTTGCTATAGCGGGAGCAGTATTTTCCCTGCAAGCTATTCTATTCGGAGCGCAATGTTTTAGCAAGTGCTGAGGTGTCCTTTTGACCTATCTGGGCTGCATGCAATTGTGAGGAGAGGCGGATGTATAATTTTTACAGTTACGTTTCCGTTGACATGTGCATGCCTCTTGGGTTTTGCACGTGTCGTGTAACAAGGTTTCTCTAATTGGGCTGAATTTCTGAGTCCCGCCCTTCTTCTGGAAGGGTCAAGAACCTTGGGGCTCTTTTGTGTGTGTCCCGTGGGCTTTTTCCCAGTTCTTTGGTGCTGCCACTTCTAACAAAGGATACTGGAAGTGGTTGGAATGCCGTGTGTGGGCCCCATGTTGGGGACCTGCAGTGGAAAAAATGGCTGGGACTAAGAATGTCTGCAGTGCTTTCTCGACAAGAGTCAAGGGTTCGATTGGGACTCCGGTTGTCCGGCCTGATGGTGGTGGCGTAAACAAACTTGGTGGAACTTTCCAATGGATTGGGGCCTGCACTTCTTTGTATGCTGCCTCAAGGGGCCCGTGAGTGTTATTTTGACCAGCGAGACTTGGTTGGTTTGCCCAACCCTGTACCCCGCATGAGTGCCAAGAAGGTGAACTGTGGCGGCCCCCTGCCTTCCACAGCTCCCCTTTCCCCTAGACCTAGGGTGTTCCAGATCTATCACTTTTGGCCAGGTGTGATAAAGTGTGTTGACCTCAGAAGGTTTTGGAGGCATTTTGGGGAGAGCAGGATGGACCCAAATGCTCTGCCCTGAGAGGGGACTCCGGTATGCAGTTGGGGGCTTATTGCGTGATGGGTAACTGAACTGAAATGGTTGTTCACTGTGGATTTATCTACTGACTCTGTACTGGAGCAGTGTGAGACCGGGGAGCTCTAGTGTTCTTTATGAACCCCTTTCCCCAAGACGCCAAAAAGTCTGGCTTCTACCACCATTTCGCCCAGTTTTGGAACTATATGCAGGCCTCCATTTGGAGAAGGCCTGAAAGACATTCGAGAGTGCGGTCTTTTTGAACTGCAGGGTTCTCTGGTGGTATGGGCACAAAGATCTAGGTGTCAGCTTTCATGCACTGGTGGGGGCTGTTCTGCTCGTTCGTCAGACTGTCATTCCCCCGGGGTACAGTCAGCTAATTCGCCTTGGGGATTCTACAGCTGAGAGGGACCCAGGCCTCCTGTGGGCACTGAGATGAAGAACTCTAGTCTTTATTCCTGGTCGATTTGGTACAGCCTTCCTGAGGTTTTCCTGTGTGCACTTAAAGGTTTTACATTACCCCTACTGTTTAGTATTAAAGGTTTGAAGTTATCCCTACTGTTGTGATGTTGTCTTTTAATGTTTGTTGTGAGTTTCTGGAAGCGAGTGTGTAGTGGGTGCTGGTGCTGAGGCTCTGGATTCTCTGCTTGTCTAGGTGGTTCTGGGGTTTGACCTGTTTGTAGGGATTCTGCAGAGGTAACTCTGATGACAGTCTATTCCATTTGTGGTATACTTTGAGGTGACAATGGGCAGACTTGTGGTTTATTCAGAGGCAGTAGTGGCACTCTGTGATGGTTTGAGGCCTCACGCCTTTTGGCTTTCTGGTGCGAGCACTCAGTTGGAATCCCCTGGGGACCAGTGGCTGAGTTCTTTCCCCATCAGGTGCCACTTGTACATTTGTGGCCACCCTGACCCCTTTGGGGGTGCTTTTGCCAGTTTCTTGGTTGCTCCAGCAGAACCACAGGGAGGGGAGTGTAGGAGATAGCCTGTCCACTCCCGACCCAGGGATTTCTCCCATGCGACCAACAATTCCCTGAGGCAATGTCCTGATGGTCGGAGATGTTGCGTTCCTTGCAGTGGTTATTTGTCGCGGCCCATTATCTGGTAACAAGGAGGGGGTTCCTAGTGTGGGAGACACATCCCATGGCTGGGTGCTGCTTCGCCTGGGCCGTTTCCTCCTTTGAGGAGGCACCAGGGTGGTGGTGGACCTGAATTGGGTAGACTTGAGCAAGCCCCCCCCCATCTTCGGGGGATGTGATGGTCCTGTGCATATCATAATCCATGATCACAGATTCCCAGTGTTTCCTACATGCTTCTGCTTTGGCCATTTCTACCAAACGATGGTGTGCATGGCCAGTCCATTGTTGTTGTAGACTGTACAATTTTAAGAGATTTTCCATAGAACCCTGGACTGCTCCTCTGAGTAGTGCTCAATGGTTTGGGAATGCTTGCCAGAGGAGTGGGCGGATGTTGTTGGGCCGCTGTTTAAGGAGGGAGAGTCCAGGGAAGGAACCGGCTATATTTCCCTTCTCAGTGAACTGGATGGACATTCTCAATCTGGAAAATAGGTCCCATCCCAATCTGTTGATCGGTGAGGAGGGATAATACAACTACTGTTCCCTTTTCTTACTTCCTCCTATTTCCAGCTCAATGGGTTCAGTGAGAGGGACTTTGGCCATGGATCCCGAAATCCCTTGTATCGTGGCAGTGGTCTTTGATAGAGGGGCTGCTCCATCCTGTAGGCATGACCTAGTCACCCCGGTGTCTACCAGAAAGTGGTACAGTGTTTTGCCTATGAACACTGGGACCATTAGCCCTCCTCAAGGCTGTTCTTGGATGACATTGGGGTTGACCATGTTCTTACACTCCTGGGTGGCTGTTAGCAGGCTTTCCCTATCTGCCCCCTGGCTGTACAGGCCCCAGTCTAGACTTTTGCCTTCACTGTCAGACTCAGGGGAGCTGGAGCCTTCCTCTTCACTGCTCCTAGCTCTGCGGTGATGTATGGTGCGTGTTGGGGCCGTCCCTTGGTCGGCCCACATTCTTAATAGGGTCATTTGCAGGTCTCTCTTTTGGCCCTTGCACCTGGTCTGAATTAAAATTTTGGTAATTTCTATGGTTTTGGTGTCGAACATGCCCACTTCAGGAGAGGGGAATGTGTGTCTCAGTATGGGCGTGCCACTCATGGCAGTATCTTTCTAGTCTCCAAGCCTGGGTGGGGAATTTTACTTGCATGTGGTGTAACGGGGTATTCATGACAGATTGGGAATTTTGTTTGTTTTCAAGGTTTGTTAAAGTTTGGTTATCTTGAGATCTGCTTAATTACCAATTCTACTCTTGTTTTGGGGCACTGTGTACACAGGGGTGGTACCAAAAACTCAATCCATTGGTTATGGGCTCAAAAAACAACCTGGTGCATCAACAAAAAAGTGGTTAACATTGAAACGGAGACAATAATGCAATGAAGCAATAACAACCTGCAACAAAGGGCAATTGTTAGTTCAGAGCAATGTGGATTGTATTGCAGCAGAAAACTAGCAATCATGAACTTCTGAGTTGGAAATGCAGTTATCACTTAAAAGTATAGACTTATAAATGAGACATAACATTTAAACATGCAGCATAATTTGCTAAATTTCAACAGCACCACAACATCAATAAATGTATAAAAATGGAAAAAATTTAATAGAGTCTTAAAAAGGTTGACAGAAAAAATGTTGGCCTAAAAACTGAGCCCTCTCCTAGTGCCTATATCCCAAGGAGAGGGGATGCTCTGCGCAGTATGCGGAGCTGGGTGAGCCTGATAGTCTGTCACTGATGGCTCAGCGGGCAAAAATTAGCAACAATTTAAACTGAGAAACTGGAATAACCTGATAACTATTAGCCATCCGTGGCCAGACACCTGCTATACCTGATTTACCCAGGTCCGCAACTTTTCCCTAACTGCTGAATTACACCCTATATTACACCAAGGGGTTGTGTGTATCACTGCCTAACTCCCAGTGATCCAGCCGGAGATAAAAAAAGGGAACACCTCTCACTTCTTTCAGGTGCTATCAGTGTTGGAATCAATAGCCCTAAGTTCTTTTGTAACTAAAAAATCAAGTTTGAGATGTTGGCTCTATATCACATCCAGAGCCTATGAGAACCCACTTGCCATGACACCCAATGGTCCAAGCTATCCTCTAATGTCACCCGGGGACTAAGCGTATCTTCTGAAGCACACCCACAGTTACAAGCGACCCCTTACTGACACCCAGGAACAAGCCGTACACTGCACCCACGGTAAAATACCAAAAATTGTAGCCAGCTTTGCCACCTTCTAGCATTGTGACTAGGAGGAAAAACTAAAGTGATTATGTGTTTGTTCTCAATTGCCACACGCCACGACTGGGACTAAGGATCAGACCCTATGACGGCTGCCTCTGGACAGACCTCCACCTTGTGGATTCAGCAGAACTTCAAATCAATTATGGCTTCTGCTCACTGATCTTTTTGCGCAGATGAATTTGTTTGGGCTGTGGTCCTTCCTACAATAGCAGTCGGGCTCGATGAATAAATCTCTCCTGGCTGGCTCACCAAAATGTTGCTTGAATATGAATTTACCTTAAATAAATGAAAAGACAAGAGGCATTTGGCAAAACAGGAATAAGTTGATTTAATTAAACGCTGTGGTCAGGAGAGCCTGGACAGAATTTGTCTGCTCAAGATCTCTTGATGTACAACGTTTTGGCCATCAATTTATACAGTTCATGAGGTACAATAAAACAATTTTCTACATTCCAAAAAAGCATCTCAGTTGTAAATGCAAAAACGTAGGCATCTGATAAGGACACAGATGGCTCTTGACCTCGGGGAGAGCTTGTGTTGGCCAGTGTATGTGTGTCCATATGTCTGGCATGAGGGGCGCATGATCACTATGTGTGGTGTACCTGTTGTGTCATGATTGGTTGAGAAGGCCCATTTACATCTGGTATTTAGCTTTGCAGTATTTCTGGGGGACGTGAGCCTTTGGCCAAATGGGTTTTATTAGTGCCAATTATCTCATATTTGTTTGTGGTGCAAATATCTATCTGTGGAATCTACCAGGGTTTTCCCTGGGTGCATGTTTGTCTTTAGTTTATGGGGGACCCCACCTGTGACCTGTTACTAGATAGCCATGGACATAGGTCGCAGGACCTGCCTGACCACGTATCTCTGACTCAGGGTTGATGGAGGGGTCACCTTGGGTGAATCCGATAGCAATGATGTGAGTTCATTGGAACTCCTAAAAAGAATATGGCAGCCACTGATATCATTTTTATTGACATTATCAGCATTACAAATAGTTATCACTTTGTACATTTATATTGTTTGTACTGGTTTTAAAGAGGCTATGTTTGCTTTGGTCTAAACGTACATTGACACTGTTTTTATTTGCAACAGTATTATTATCACATGAGCATGGATCACGGAATACATTGGTATCATTATTGCTGTTGTTGGTGCTGCTGTGTGGGCACAAGTTACGGTATACATTGACATTGCATTGACGGGCATTGTGCAGGTACAAGCTATGGCATACGGTCACATTGCTTTTACAGATATTGCCATTGTCGGGCCTGCACATATCATGACATTCATTGACATCGTATTCACCCATTTCGACAAAAGTTTGTTGTCATAGTTGACACCCAAGATGCATGGTCTAGTGACAGGAAAGTGGCATACGCCTATTTCCAGAGGCCACCAAGAAGGGGACCAGCTCAGGGGGTCATCAGACACCAAAATGTCAGTCCTATTTGAGTTGAATGTGCTGGGTCGGGAATGAATTAAAATAAGACAGTTTAACATCTCTAGCTAAAATAAAAAAGATGGTTAATCCCAGCTTGCAGTGCTTCCTTTGACTTCTCGCCGAAAGACCTTTGCTGTCGTATGTGAGGAGGAGAAGAGCAGGAGCTATTAATCACATAAATTAAGATCAAAATACTGTTTCCTGGTTCAGTCATTAATGAGAGTTTTGAGGGTTTTATTTTCATTTAATTGTAAGTTTTTTTCTTTTTCTTTTCATTCAGTTAGTATAAGCATCAGCCAGATTAGAGAACTGACAATAAAAGAATGGTTAGAGTAATTTATAACAAATAATGCATCAAGCGCCTTCCATAAGGGAAATAATTGCCTATTCTAGAGAATGGGGCATAAATGGTGTTAGCAGGAACCCATTAAGAGTCCAAGTTCGGGAGCAGGAATGAGGTGGAGAATAAAGCTCAATATTCAATCAATCAGTAACAGCCAAAATCCCACAAAGAGAGGTTCACCAACTCAGAGTCTCAGCAATACAGCAAAAATAATCATGCAGTAGCAGTAAAGACTGCAATCAGCAATCAGGTCAGAAAGGGATAAACATTCAATGTTAAGCCTTCAATATGAAGCCATTAGCATTCAGCTTCAGTGCAGGCAAATTATATGGTGCATGTGGAAAAAGCATTAACCTACTCTGGGAAGATACGCTAATATAAACAGTTGAAAAGAAAGGTTGTGGTTCGTGTGGCATTTTCTTCTCCTCTCGTCCAATCGGCTTTCGATTCTTCTTGAGAACAGATTTGTCTCATCCTTTCCCACGTTTGCATACAAAGGGTTTACCAAGATTTATCATGAAGTATCAAACATTTATTAAAACTATTTCTACGTTTGGGGTCTTTCTATTCTTAGACCTCCTTTCCCTATGAGCACATTCTTAATCTTTTTTTTAAACAACTGTGTTGTATCTTACCACAGGTAGCCGAGATGAGTTTTGTAAGTTTCTTTATTAACTTCTTGTTGCAGGATAGTAATTATGTACAAATGTCCATTAGCCTGGTGTTCCTTAATCTCAAGCCCCACCAGAAGCAGCCTGCCTGCTGCTCAGTCATCTTCCAACTGTCACCACTCATCCACACAGTCACCCAAGCATTCCAAGCATCACAGTCACACCAACATTCCAACCTCAACACTCACACTGGCTGAGCAGCTGGGAGATAGGTAACCAGGGATATATATGATAACATAAGCAGGATATAACATATCCCCCTCCTTTTAAATGAAAAAATGAAAAGAACAATAGAACATGGGAGGAACTATACACAATCCTATACAAAAGCAGAGAAAAAGTTCAAGACTCAGGGAAGCAACCTAAAATACAACTTCGCAAGAGTCTGCACACTATGTAACCTGAAAGAAAAGGTAAATATTGACAAGCAACAATAAAACATTGACAAGCAATATAACCCATCCTCCCCAATAAACAGTTTTTGAAAAATCCCTAAAATGTAGCAAAGGGTGAAACACCCTTGGACAAACACCCATGACCCACAACTGTCGAAAGGGTGACACAAAGTGAATGGGACCAGACCCATGAGACCTACCCTGTGTGAGGGTGTATAACCAAAGTACACGTGTAGCACAAGGTCACTTACACACCATGTGTACAGAATGTGAAGCGCGAGGCGACTTACACACCCAATAACAACACGTGTTGCGCAAGGCGGTTTACACACTAGACAAACAAGAAGTGTAGGGTGTGACGACTTACACACCGACAAGACGAGACGTGTAGCGCATGGCGACTTACACACAGTCAGCTCCACACATTATGTACGTAGTGTAACTACAACACATAGACCCAACAAGAAACCAGAACCAGCCTCATGTGAGGGAGTGGTGTACAAATGGAACCAAATTCCATACCCGTTCCTCATGTAAAGGAGTGTAATGTGATCACCACCCACTAACAGACAAGAACCTCCCTTGTGTAAGGAAACCAAAACTGTGGCATCACTAAAACAATATGCTATAGATAAATAGACTCTAAAGAATGGAAACTCTTCTACTATTCCTCTAATAAACTTTTTTTTATACCTGTAACCCTCGCCGGTGAGCGACCTCTCACCCGAGTAGTACTACTCTGGGCACACACTGGTACAGTCCACCCCACCTGAAACTTGTTGATCAAAACAAATTAAACATGTAATACTTTGGCATCGCAAATACACAAGCCAGTGATGACAATAACCCCCAACAAGAACACTAAAACATGTGAACACAAACTCATCGTCTCTTGTGTTTTTTGAAAAACTGTAGTCAGACCAAAACCAGCAAAAATCCCCTGTGTGCAAAGCCACACACGAACCGAACTTTAAGACAAAGAGAAAAAACACATCTCCCCCCTGGCTCCTCTTGCAGCGTGAGACTTAAAAGATCACATCCAGAACTGGTTGTTTGTGGCAGACCGACAAAGACATTATGAATTCTGCAGTGACCATCAGGCAAAGAACATTGTGAACTCGAGAGAAATAACACCTAAATAACTGTCCCAGATGAATGACATCCAACATTTACATCACATAGGTTGAATAGTGCTGTACAGATCAAGATCTCAGAAAGAGTAAGGCCATACCGGGACTCAGACTTCGCTCCACACTTTAGCTAAATCATAAACATGGCTGGTGGAATTGGCTTAGAGCAGCGTGGAACAAAAGCATAATGGCAACGCTTAAAACAGCACCACATGTCATTGATGTAAATTACCAATCCGGACCATCTCATAGCTTATTTTGGGGCGTGCCAGTCAATTTGAAGATTCTTAACACTGATGGAGCAAGGTTTCAAAAATGAAACTTGCTTGTACGCAATCTTCCTCGTAGTATTAATTTATTAAACTTGTATTGTCAAAACTAAACTTTGCATTCACAAACACAAGAGGGACAGAAGCTTGCTTATGTGTTTTACTAATGAATAACGCTTGTCTGTAATCCAAAATGTCCGCTAAAGCGCGGGAACCTCAATGCGCATGTCGCAACTTGATCACATGGTGTGACGTCTTTCTTTGCTTGGTGGGAAACTTCTGCGCAGTGTGCACTAAAATGGCCGCTAAATGTTTTCACATGCTTCAGCTTGCTCTCATGTCATTATTAAA
The DNA here is from genome assembly GCA_963921515.1 of Calotriton arnoldi. Classification (NCBI taxonomy): domain Eukaryota; kingdom Metazoa; phylum Chordata; class Amphibia; order Caudata; family Salamandridae; genus Calotriton; species Calotriton arnoldi. Next base: position 183,246 of record CAWUFW010000145.1, read on the forward strand.
TTGTCGTTTTCTTAATGCTACTAATGCAGGATAGTATTATAATTAATTGGGAATAGAGTAGGGAAAGTGGGTATACAGTGAGACTTTTTATTTGTGATTTTAATATTTTCTTCTTGCACTTTTAGTAATTCGTAAACTTGGGCCTGGGTTGGTGACTTGAAACTCGAGAGACAGATGGTTCTGCGCATGTGTCCTGTGTGCCTGCCAAGTGAAGTCAACTTGGACGTCTTCCAAGGCCATGACCCATTGCCGAAGATGCTGTACTTCATGTTTCCGGAGGACAAAAATGATACTTTTCCCCTGTAAATTGTATAACATTTGTCGTGAGACGGGTGGGAAATAAAGTGAATGTATTAATCTGAAGGGGAGGGAACGTAAAGACAATAGGCTTTACAATTTAGGCCAAATCGATATGGTGCAAGAATCCACCCCCTGTCCCTGTCCAATCAGAAGTAGTGGTCCCATATTTTAGCAACATTAAGGGGAGGTACATGGGTGTAGAAGGGTATAATAGAATATAGCATTAGTTAATTATTCAGAGCATACTTTCACGAAGAACAGGCGTCCATGCGGCGAGAGAGCTGACTCTCAGAACACGCAGAAGAGCTCCAGACTGCCATGCTGATCGGTTGCTGACTGAATCCCTGTCCAGAAGAGGTCCTGAGGAGGGGGCGGCGAAGTCTATTAGAAGGAAGGCACGGGAGAATCAAGAGAAGTCGAGTATCGGAGAGGGGAACGGCGCAGGCGTCGTTGTAGAGAGGTCACCGGTCCTGTCCTGATCCTGGAAGAAGTCTTTGCTCTTCATCCTTCCTGGGTCCTATCTTTTCCAACTCCTTGGCCAAGGGGCTTGGTTCTCGCATTTAGGTAACTATACTGCAACCTTTAGTTGCGCTGCTGTCTCTATCTTCTCATCTTCCTTAAACACCGTCATTTATTAGCAAAATCATTTCTATGCTTTTTCCTGGGTATTTCAATCAAGGACCGTGTTTTCTGTATTTTACTCTGCTAAAAAGGATCCATTGGTAAGTTATTACTCTTCAATCAGAAGGTAATTGGTAGCAGGGATTTTGATAAAAGAGTACATCTGACACCCAGCGTAAGTATTAGTGTAGTGTGAATGTATGGGCCCAAGTGAGTATATGGTGTATGAATGTTGTTGGCTAATATTGCGCTGGATCAACACCATTTCACGAACTACTCTCGGTACATCCGAACAGGCAGAGACGCTGGAAATCAAGTCTGTAGACCAAAATGGCAGCACGTAATATAGTAGACGCTGTGCCGGATGGCTCTCAGCGCGTCCGTGCAGCAGGGCGTCACTCAGCAGCCCAAAGCTGCGTAGAATCGACGACATTAGGAAGGATCCCACGAAGGCACCGCAGGACACCAAGATGCAGGTAAGATTGTGTGCGCTGTAACATACCTGAAACAACTTTTGAAAATGCTGCACGCGCACAGTGAGTGCGCGCTATGCACAGCTCGTGCCACGTTTTTTCAAACCGCAGTTAGGCGGTTTAACAGCCCCTACTGTAAACAAGTCTCAGCTGCGAAAATAATTAACGAACTAAAATTGTCTCACCACTGTTGGCCTCCTGATACTTCCGTGCACCAAAACCACGCAATAGAAAACATTGTATAAATCCTTGTAGTTGTCAAAGATGCCAACGATTCAAAGTAGTACCGGACGAAAACAAGTAGAAACACTCCACAAACATAAAGGCAGGGAAGAGTGGAATGAAAGCACTGTGCAGAAACATCCCGATCCAGAGCACATGCAAAGGCAAGGAAAGAGCATTTCAAAAGTATCCATTAAGGATGACTCTCATAAAATTTCAGCTCCCATTTCCAGCAAGTGATACTCTTTGTAAACCTCTGCAGAACAATGTGGCTGGATCACACACATGAATGAAAGAAGCAGTTTGCCTTGGCTAGAAAGCTGCATACAACGTGTATGCTTGGCACCACCACAACACCAGTTGATCCAAAATGATGTATAAAGTACCAACGTTGGGATGTGGAAGTAGTGAGACTGACACCACTTATCCACAAGGATCAAACTAATTTTTAAAAGTCCAATGAAGCATGTACAGGCAGGGGCTGTCCGCTGACAAGGACACTGGTGGGGCTGGAACGCTTGGAGCTTCATTGTAGACACTTGATTCTTACTTACAGTAGGTTTCCTTAGTTTCTCTTGTCCATACCATAGACAGATCCTTTAAATCCAGAAGAACGCTTGAGTCCAGCCAAAATATGTTGTATCTTACCACAGGTAGCCGAGATGAGTTTTGTTGCAGGATAGTAATTATGTACAAATGTCCATTAGCCTGGTGTTCCTTAATCTCCAGCCCTACCAGAAGCAGCCTGCCTGCTGCTCAGCCCATCTTCCAACTGTCACCACTCATCCACACAGTCACCCAAGCATTCCAAGCATCACAGTCACACCAACATTCCAAACTCAACACTCACACTGGCTGAGCAGCTGGGAGATAGGTAACCAGGGATAGATATGATAACATAAGCAGGATATAACATATAAGATGCACTAATATAAACAGTTGAAAAGAAAGGTTGTGGTTCGTGTGGCATCTTCTTCTCCTCTCGTCCAATCGGCTTTCGATTCTTCTTGAGAACAGATTTGTCTCATCCTTTCCCACGTTTGCATACAAAGGGTTTACCAAGATGTATCATGAAGTATCAAACATTTATTAAAACTATTTCTACGTTTGGGGTCTTTCTATTCTTAGACCTCCTTTCCCTATGAGCACATTCTTAGTCTTTTTTTAAACAACTGCATGTTAGGGTAAACAGTAGGCTATGTGAATAAGAAACATCAGCTGTGAAGAATATTATTCAGCAGTACATCTTTTTATCATAAAATGTGGAAAATTAAGTTTAAAGATCAACATTTTCTGTTCATGCATTGTACTTGGTGTGTGAAATAATATTAAGTCATCCTAATAAAAGGATTGTGTTTCTAACTAACCTTTAAAGATGTTAGTATTATTCAGAAGTATTCTTGTTATATCATGTGGAACTTTCATTAAAAGGACTTGTCAGGGTAGGGTCAACATAAGCATTTTGTGCATGTCTCAGCACATTAAACTTTGCTGCTAGGAAAATGAAGCTTGCTTAAAACATTTTGAGGTCTGGTACTATTAGATATGTTTATATACTGTGCTTTTGCATACTTTAATGTTGTGTCAGTTCAATATCAATTGCATGTTAACATTGCACATGTCTCTTTAACTATATTATTGTGCTTTTTAATAAACTCTTTCTCTTAGTCCCCAATCTGATGTTTATCCTAACCATCACAATTTCACATGTAACATTTACTCAGAGGACACTCTCATCATCAGTTGTCTTGTCTTTTTTATTTTCAAGCTTTTAATTTGTAATGATTTCTATATTCATCATTAAGACAATTATTTCATACTAATTCTTTTTCCATGTTCTTGTTCATTTCTATGCTCTTTCTTGTGTTAATGCCATATCTACAGCCTTTGAATAATGCAAATAGGAAATGTAAATAAAGCCCTATAGTTAGTATTTGCATCACAATGGCTTGCAGGATTCCTTCCCCTGCAGTTGCAAACCAGTTTCCAATTCTGTGTATTACCTTTCTAAATTTTTCTAAAATATTAGATGTTTCTAGCTCCTTTTATTCAGGTTTCGGGGTTGAAATGTTCTTTGAAAAATCTAGAATTTTCTGGCTCTTGTTGAATAGATATGAACAGCAATGCGAAGTTTCAGCATTTGGCAGACTCTGCCTTTTTCTGTGAGTAAAATGTCTAATGCTAAGTGATTCTGCAAAACCATGGATCTAATTGCTACAAGCTTAGTGTTTACAAATAATAAGGCTCCAGAAGTACTAGTTGCCAGTTTTTCGACAATTGCTGACAGTTTTCTAATCGTTTCGGCGTTCAGTATGACTCCTACAGCTGGAATGATTGCACCAAAATAACTCTCCCACTAACTGGTTTCCATCTTCTGTGCTACGAGTGTGTCTCTCTGCTGGTTTCATTGTTAATGCATCTATACTATACTTGCGATACATCTTAGGAAACAATATATTAAATAGCAAATACCCTCCCAATCAGCAGGCAACTGGAAGTAAGCGTCTTGTCCACAAACAAAATAAACTACTGGAATTGAGGTTTCTTCCCCTTGTAAAATTTGCCATGTGCCTCCCATTAATTCAAATGTATGTTCACAACTTCTAATTCCCACATGTCTGGTTCTTGTGTGTGTTCTCCTTATGTAAAAACAAATGTTTCCTTTTCGTCGTCTGTCTACTTTTAGCTTTGGGTAAATCATTGTCTTTCTAAAGTCTTCTTCCTCCAAACATTTTTCAAAACATCTCTATCTTTACTATGTGAAATGTTAATGTTTCTTTCTTCTAGTGCCATAATAAAGACTTTCTCTGGTGTTCTCAATAGGTAGGTTAAATTGTTCTGGTAAGCCTTAACACTATCTATAAGTGTAGACGGTCTAAAATAATACCAAGCTGTGCCAATTTCTTTTACTTGTGAGTGTAAGTTCATGCTTTGTACTAGTGGTACTCTGGAAAGTATTAAATCATGGTTAGAATAAAAGTGTTAAAAGTTTGCTCGCCTATACTCAAATGTAAGCAGTACACTACATCAAACTGCGTATGTTAACAGAACATGATGGTATGTGACAACTTCTGCTGCTGAACAGCTAGGTGGGTGCAAATCTAGCAATCTTTTCCATCAATAGCTTGTGTGTATTCTTGCACTAACCTAGATTAAACGTTAGTAGTATAATCTTCCCTCTTGTATCTTGCAGAAGATGCTTTCAATTGCTCCTCATCTGTTCTGTGTGCAAATGTGGTAGTTGCACTAGTAGACCTAATGTCTTTCTCTGGTGTAAAATAGAACCCTACTAACACTATTATAATCAATAGTATACTAATATTATGAAAATTGAACACATAATAATCTTACATCTATTTTTAAGGCAACATGTTTGTCTAGAATCAGATCGCTTCATGCGAAGTATACAACAATAGTTCAAGAGTTCAAGTCAGAGTTCTCTCCAAATATTTTACCTGCAATTTTTCAAACAGTTTCTTTTCACAAAGGTTTTCTAATCCAGAATCTTGGTATAGACAATCCTTAGCCCTGCTCTGTGTTCTTCTAAAAGGTTATCCCTACTGTTCTACAGCAACTTTGCGGCTTAGGGAAATCTTCTTAAAATAAAAAAAATGAACATTTTGGTTCACTCTTTTAGCACTTTTTCACGTAGTGTTAGTCTTTTGAATGTCTTTCATTATTCTCCAGAAGTCTTTGTCAGGCAGCTTTATTTAAGTGTATTTAAAGTGAGGTCATGGAGATTTAAACGGTTTAATTTTCAATTTTCACACCACACATTTCATCCAATGATACATTCAGTACCTTGTTCACGTAGTATATCTACTTAGGTTCACAATACTTTCGACAAGGCACTCTTGCTCTTTTTGATCTCCTATATCGTTTTGATCTTCATCTGCATCACTTCGACCACTCGGCTCTGTCTCTTCAGTGAAAGTTGAGATTCAATCAACTGATACACATGTTCTCAATCTCCTTTGATTACAGTTGTAAAGCCATTCCACTTTACGGGCGACTCCTCTTGTTTCAGTGCTTGTTCCTTCACACGGAACCTCTTTCTATGTCTATACTGATGTTGTCTCAGTGATCTTCTCAAGTTGAGGTTTAGTCTCTTCTTCTTCGTCAGAGACCTCAAGGTTACTTTGTGAAATGACAGCCACTTGGTTCGGTGTAACAGTTAGCAATTCTTCACCCCTTTTTTCTCCTTGTTGTTGTGATCTTGGTGTCTCTGCTCTTTGTTGAGGTTCAACTTATGGTGGTGCAGTCACCAGTGCTATTCGTCTAGGCTCAAAGAACACAATTTCTTCATAAGGATTTCTCACTCTTCTGGTGGGTGATGACTGCACCTAGTTTGAAACTGCAATGCACTTGACAGCAGTGTTAGTGACCAAGATAACTTGGAAGGCGCCTTTTCAGCTCTGTTCCAGGCAAGTCTTCCTAACGTGGTTCTTGATCACGATCTATTTTTCTGGATTGAGGTCATGGTACTGTTCTTGATGCGGGTCTTGTGTAGCAGCTGCAATCTAGTGAATGACAGAACACACCACATCAGCTAATCCTTTGCAGTAATTGAGTATAATTTCATCTATGATGCTCACAAGTGCATTTGCAGGTACAACTGCCAGCCTCATGGAATGTCCCATGAGAATCTCATGTGGCGATGAACCAGTTCTCCTATCAGGAATTTGAGACTAAATGGTGCCATTTAGCTGCTCTATAATGCCGGAAGCTTCAGGTCGATAGCTACAATGCAATCTTTGTTCAGTTTGTAGTGCTGTAGATATCTTCAGGACTTGATTGATAAAGTGAGTTCTTTAATCTGTTTCCAGAGAAACCGCCATACCATACCTTGGTATTAATTCTCGCAATAACAATTTAGCTGCAGTGAGACTGTCATGTTTTCTGGTTGGGTAGGCTTCCACCCATTGCTAGAAGATGCATACGATGACCAGGACATACCTCAGCCAGTTGCAAACGGGCATCTCGATTAAAGTCTGTCTGCATCCTGTTGAAAAGACCACCTGATCCCCATATATGACTCAGTGTGACAGGAATTCTTTTCCCTACATTCATTTGTTGACAAGTCACACAATGATGGCACAATTCTTCCGCAGGCATCCTAAATTTGGCATTGAACCAATTTTTCCTAAATGACCTTGTCATGGCATCCCTCCCTAAATGTGTGCATCCATGGAAGTGTTGTGTCATTGGAAACAACAAACTATTATGTACCACTGGTCCTCCATCTAAATGTTGTGTTTTTTTTTTTCTCACATCCTGCTCTGACCCAACCTTGCTGTCCTGCTTCTGAAACATTTTCATGCACCCTTTTTAATTCTTCCCATGTGTCAGCTATTGACATCAACATAGAAAAGACAGTGTCCTCCCCAGATTCACATGCGAAAGGTCTATTAAATGTGCAGGCAACTAATGCACAATAATGTGCAACTTCATTGGTGTATCTGTTTCTGACGTCAATGTAACCTTTGCCCCTCTAGTTTGCTGCACATTTTAATCACAGTGATTTCAGCAGGTATTTGGAGAGTTTCTAAAAGATTTTTCACATGCTCCCCATTCCTGATAGGGGTTCCTGAAGAGGTCATGAAACCTCTTAGTGACCACAATTGCCCAAAATTATGGACAACGTCAAAGCCATACTGACTGTCTGTAAATATATTCACTTTCAATTGGGCGGTCCGAATGCAAGCTCTTGTAAGCGCAGTTAATTCTAAAACTTGTGCTGAGATAATACCTGGAAGCCATGTAGCTTCCACAACAGCATTGATTGTACATACAGCATAGGCTGCTCTCAGAATACCTTCATTGTTTCTCAAACATGAGCCGTCAACAAAAATTATATAATTGGGCTCATTAAAGGGTTCATCTTTAATGCCGGGTCTTGGCTTTGTGCATTAATCCGTGACATCCAGGCAATCATGTTTGACCTCATTTCAAACATCATCAGTTTTAAGCAACAAATTTGATGGGTTCAAAATCTGGCAACGTTTTAAAGTCATGTTGTCAGCAGCTAGAATCTGTTGTTCATACTTTGTGGGTCTTGTACTGAATTTTTGTTCAGGTCATAAAATGTCCACAGTGTGTGGGACTATTACAGTTAAAGGATGCCCCATAACTATGCCAGTGCTCCTCTTGATACTAACACCAACTGAGGCGACCGCTTTAAGGCAGCCAGGCAGTCCTGCGGGTACAGGATCAAGGGTTGTCGACAAATATGTTACAGGTTTTCAAGCAGCTCCATGCTTTTGAGTAATAACTAGGAGATTGCAGTCCTCACTCTCACTGAAAAATAATGTAAACATCTTGCTGTAATCAGGCATTCCTAGTGCTGGGGCACAACACAGATTTCTTCTCAGCTCTAGGAAAGCTTTCAAACAATCGTCATCGCAAGGAAGTGGAATGAAGCATATCTTTGCATCTCATCCTCAGTAAGGGCTTAGCCACTAGAGAATAGTTTGGTACCTACTGTCTACAGTAACCAATCATTCCCAAAAACATCCTAACTTCTCTCAGTGTTCAAGGTGGATTCATCTGAAGAATTGCTTTCACCCTCTTTGGTGACACCTTTCTCTATGTTCTGTTCCAGATACTGAACTTCTTTTTGACAGTAGTGCAAGTTTCCTGGAGACACCTTGTATCCATTCTCAGCCAGGTGATTTCAGAGTGCAATCATATCTTGCTTTCAGGCTTCTTGTGTCTCTGATGCCACAAGGGCATCTGCAATGACTCCAGATTCTTTTTAAAGATCTGGTTAAAAATAGAGATTCTCTCAGTGTACCCTTCAGGGACTCGGCGGCCACCCAAAATTCTCTGCTGAAATGTGAAGGAAAAAGGTAGTGACTATCCTCATCTAATGGCACAGAGAAAAAGGCTTGGCAGAGATCAATAACGATAGACTATTCTGCAGTACACAGAATTTGAAAAAGTCCCCGTTGTCAAATTGTATGAAAGTGTTATTAGATACACTGCATTTGGTTTTAGTGTGACACGGACTGGTTCTACACCTTTGATTAGTCTGATGTATTTTCCTTTGAAATCCCATTCTACTAGGTTCACGGTTTCTTTCAAATCAGGAGGCAACTCCTCAGTTGTTCTCACTGGGAACAACCCTACAGCTGAGTCTTGTCAGGCCATCTTATACTCAGTCAGTCAAAAACAACTTTATTTGATTGTTATTTCAGACAATCATAAAAGCACATAAAAAGCACATAATTCATTGCACAGAATAAAACACAAAAAGAAAAAGTATTATATACAATTCATTTTAAAAGTTAATAATGATATACCCGTGCCTCTATCTGATGTCAGTGCATTAATTTACCATACATTTCCTTTGACTAAGTACTTTCTTTAAGAACGTTACTATCCTACATACTCTATGTTCATTGTCCAGAAACTGTATTACAATGAACGCCGGGCGACATTGTCGAAGCCCCAGCGATTTTAAAATTGAAAGGATCCATACTTTCCTCAGTTCAGTGTAAAATCTACAAAAAAGAACAACGTGTATAGTGGACTGTATTGAAAGATTATCACAAGGACACAGTTGCATTTCTTGGGCCCAGTCGTTCATTTTCGGGAAACTAACAAGTCTGTGAAAGACCCCCAACCTAAATCTGGTCAATAAAAACCTATCATAGGCACCCGGTACAAATATTAAATAGGGTTGTATACTAAAAGTAGTTAAAATCAACTGATTATGCTGGACGGTGGGTTTTGTGATCTCTGCCGACATTCTTATAGTATCCAATAACCGGAGACCCTCTTTTTTTAACTCCTTTCTCGTGATCATCTGAGTAGTTCTTGGATCAGTAAAATATTCTATGTGGCCTAGATTACGCATAAAGTCTCGAACATACCTTACCCAAGGGATCTTTATGGCCCCTTCCAATTTCAAACTATCCATTAAAATATCTCTGTTTAGCTTTGTTTCTTCTTTTGTCCAGATCCTATGCCATAAAAGAATAGGCTCCATTTTTATTAAATCCGAGATGAAAGGTAGGCCCAACTCGGCATGACAAACATACGAGGAAGTACTATTCGGTACAGACAGAATGTATCTTAGGAAAGAGTTTTCCACCCTTTGTAACGGGTGCATATCAGCAAAACCCCACACCCCTGCCCCGTAATTCGCGGTGGAGATACACTTTGCTTTGCAGATTTGAATAAGCTCTACTGGTGGTCTCCTACCCAGTTTTTTGCGAAGTTGACAAGAGCAGTTGTTGTCCTTAAAAACGCAATTTTTTTTGCTGAAACAGCTTGGACCCAGGAATCGTTTTGGTCAAAGAGTATTCCAAGATAAGAGAATCTCTTTGTAACCCCAATCTTCTGTCCTTCCACAAACATATCCCTGCACCACGGCCACACCTCATTATGAAGGTCTTCGAGGTGTTCACTCTAAGACCAAGGTTATTCATAAAATTGGAGAAACTATCTAAAACCCTCTGGAGGCCTATTTGCGTGCGAGACATCAATACCGCGTCGTCCGCATTTAGGAGGGCTGGTATTGGACGGCCAGCTATTTGGGGAAAATGTTGACTATCTTTAAGCAGCGCCTCTCCCAAACCATTAATATAAAGATTAAAAAGAAAGGGGGCTAGGACACATCCTTGCCTGACCCCCCTCCTTATTGGGAATATGGCCGAGCGCTCACCGCTCAAGCCACAACGCACTTGCGCCTTGGCGTCACTATAAAGGCGTCTAAGGAAGTGGATAATTTGTGTGTCCACCCCCATAGCTTCTAGGATCTTCCAGAGCTTGCTGTGCCTCACAGAATCGAAAGCTGCAGTGAGATCCACAAAAGCTAAAAACAACCTCCCCTTCTTCACCCATGTGTATTTCCCCACTAAAATAGATAAATTCAAACTCTGTTCGATCGTCCCTAAACCCTCACGAAAACCATATTGTAAGTCAGATAGGACCTTATTGTCCTCCACCCAATCATGTAGGCGTTCTAAGATTATACGGCCCACTACTTTAGTCATGGAGTCCAATAGTGAAATAGGCCTGTAGCATCCAGGGTCCTGACGGTCTCCCTTTTTAAAGATTGGGACGATAACTGATTCCACCCAGGTCGGTAAAGGGGCGCGACAACTAGCAGTAATTACCTGGGTGATAATTGGCCCCCATAAGGTCATGTTTGACTTGAACAAGTCTACAGGTACCCCATCCGGCCCAGGGGTCTTGCCACCCTGACTTGCAGAAATTGTCCGGTTCACTTCCTCCAGAGTAAACTGCAAATCCGAGTAATAGGCCAAGGGATCCAAGTTGGCTTCCCCTTGGTTATTACTAACCGGCACATCAAGGTTTTTCTCACCGTTATATACCCTAGAGAAATGGTTAATCCATTGGTCCTCAGTTATAGTGATTTCAATTGTTGGACCACCTCCAGAAGTCAGAAAGGGTGCTTTTACTGCTTTCCAGAACACCAAACTATCTTTCAATAGAGAGGCTTTATGCAGGGCATCCCACGCCTCATTTCTCAGAACAGTTGTCCTTTCTGTGAGTGCTAGCCTGTCTTCACTTCTTGCCTGCCTCATGGCCTTTGGATTTCTAGGTGTCTTATGTAACTCATATTTTAGATTGGTGTAAGCTCGGGTACACTTAGAGTCGAACCATCCCTGAGATTTTCCTTTGTTTCGATTCTGAACAAACAATGCTTCCCTTATAGCATTTGAAATCGAATGAAAGGAAAGTAGAATACTGTCTGGAGCAGCTGTTTCACTCAAGCATGTCTCAAAGGCAGATTTACATTTTTCTACCACCTGCTTAGTTATCACTGATGGATCTACCATCGACCAGCGCTAAGTGCAGCCATTTGTCCTATCAATTATTATATTTGCTAACACCTGGTCAGCTTTATCATGTCTAACAAGTTTACTTGTCGGTAGTAGGACAGAAAGACACAGTGGAAAATGATCACTCAGTGAGTTGTCGGCTACAGAAAAAGAGTGAAGGCTACATGCGTGACTATTCGACATTAATATATAATCTATGGTAGAACATAAACCCCTGCCATTGAAGGTATGGGGCATGTATTGGACATAATTCATTTGCAAAACCCAAATCAAGACTAAAAACTATTTCATTGAATAACTCTCCCAGTGTAGAGTGTCGAAAGTGGGAATTACTTATCCCTTCTTCATTTATAAGTACACAAGATTTGCCATAAATATTAGCGCACAAAGCACAGTTAAACCACCCCCCCAAGATTAGCATCCTATCTTTAACATTATCACTGCACACAGATTTCAAATCCCTACCCAATTGTTTTACAATAACCCCAACTTTATCCGGGGAGATATTATTATAAAAATTTGCCACAGCAATACAATCTTTTGTATCTACATGGATTATAATCACATGGTAAAACGTTTCCTCTCTGAACATCTCTACCGTATTTGTTTTCAGACTACTTGATATATAGGTACAGAGCCCGACCTTTGCCCTTCCACTTGACCCCTCAATGGCTGGCGTATGATATGTTCTAAATCCATTAATATGGGTTGCTTCTTTAGCCCATGTTTCCTGGAAACATAATATATCAAAGTTTGCTACAAAATCGCACCACAAAGGGTTGTTCAGCTTAGAATGTAGTCCAGAGATGTTCCAGGAGACAAGATTACAAAGGGCTACGTCGCTATTACTTGAGAAACTAGTTATTGCTGCCTTACTAATTGATGAGCCATTACTATTGAAAAGTGCCTGGGCTGGGCTTGTATGTTCGAAGGATTCAGGTAAGGCACCCAAAGTCAACTTAATTATGCCCAGGCCCTCTTCCCCCTGCTCAATAGGAACTGGAGGGGGCAGATGGTTATCTCTGACTATGTGGGCCAGGCCAGAGTTGATTTTCTGCTTGTGGATATTATCGCCCAGATATCCATGCAGGCTAATCTTCTAATTCGAGGAGGGAGGATTCGAAGAAATCAGTCAGTATATAGCTTCTAACGGATTCAAAATATTGTAGCGATTACTTACTGGGACCACGTACCTAGGCTGTCTATTCCCTGGGAATCTCTCCTCCACAGAAGTGTACCATGGAGCTCTAGGGGGTTGATAAAAATATCCCAGTGGTAGTATGTTTGTACCCTGCGTCATTACAGTCCGATTACCAGCCCTGTCAAGAATTGACTGCACCAAACCTGGGGATCTAAAAGTTAAAATTACACAGTCACCCGCTAAAGATTTTGCTGCTTTGCCCACCCAACCGATTCTTCGAGCCATTTTGAATTCTAAGAAGAGCGTGTTAGTTATACCAGTCCTTGCGCTCAATAAGTGTAGCGACTTGTTCCTTAATGTTGACCAGTGTTCGGAGGCATTGGGGGATAAAGATGGAACATTTGTCAGTATAACTGTATAAGGGGTTGCTTCTGGCGGTAGATGAAGATTCGTTGGAAAAGTCTCCCTGATTAAACCTCTGATGGTCCTGTATGTTTCTACATCTCCCCCCTTCCCTTAGTGAAGTGCTCCCCATGGCGCTAGGGACCCACGGCCTGTACAAAAGTAGGGTTCGTATTATCTATGCATTGTGGGTGCCCTTGAGGGTCTGAAGGGGAGGGTATTACTCTTGAAGGTGGATGGCCAAACCGAGCAGGGTCCTTGGCTGTACTATTATTGGTGTTGTTAAAGGTGCTAGGGTGGTGCACTTATCCACTTGCAGAGTTACTTCCAGCCTGGCTGGCCGCTATTCCCATCCCCCTTTTGGACAGCAAATCGGGACCTCTACATGGGCATATATCCGGATGAGCCGGGGGAATGCTGGTAACAAGCCCCTCCAACTTTGTTAGTCTAGCTTCCACTTGGGACAGTTTTTGTGATAATGGATCCAGCAGCACTGATACCATTGTCTCTAACCTTCTCCAGAATTCCTCCTCATGTACCCAGGGAGATGGTCCATTTGTTACAGTGGACAATGGCGTTATACTAGGCCCCTGGTTACGATCTCTGCCAATAGTTTTAATTTTACGCCCCATTACCTTTGGACCAATTCGATTTTGTTTCTGGGGACCCCGGCCCTTCCTCTTCTTAGGTGGTGGTTCATGGCTATTGCCTTGACTTATTTTGGCCTTCTAACCTCTGGTAGTTACATTTGACCTACTAGATCTACTTTCTGGTTCGGAGGATATAACAGAGTCAGGGTCGATCTCCGTGGGTTGTGTCTGGTTAATTCGGAGAGAGGAGACTTCGGAATTATTTTGCAGAAGGGGCCCTACAGGAGCAGGTCTATTCTGGGAAGACTGGGGCTCCAGAGATAGTCTCCGCTCTGTGAGCTCAATCTCATGGATAAGTGCTGACTCCGTCCTTAAAAGAAAAGCATCAAGTGTCCCCACAACTCCCTGCCCAGTGCCTATCTTACGCTTACTCATCTTAGGGATCCCTGGAGGTAATATCAGTGTCAAAATTTAGCACAATACCTTGCGCCACAAGGCTAAATCGTCCCAAAAACAAAATGTTAGTATTGTGGCCCGGCCTCCTCCGGTCTCGGACGGGCGCAGACGGGCCCGCCCTTGGCCCGCGCGCGTCCCGCGCCGTGGGTGTAGCAGGCGTTTTTTAAAGCGCGTGGATGGTGGCACGCTCCTCCCTCCTGGGAGAGCGAAGGATCCTGGGGCTTGCAGTCCCCCAAGAAGCAGAGCAGGCAAACGGTGGCAGGCGGTAGGCGCGTCCCGCGCCACGGGTGTAGCAGGCGCTTTTTAAAGCACGTGGATGGTGGCACGCTCCTTCCTCCTGGGAGAGCGAAGGATCCTGGGGCTTGCAGTCCCCCAAGAAGCAGAGCAGGCAAACGGTGGCAGGCGGTAGGCACGTCCCGCGCCGTGGGTGTAGCAGGCGCTTTTAAAGCGCGTGGATGGTGGCACGCTCCTCCCTCCTGGGAGAGCGAAGGATCCTGGGGCTTGCAGTCCCCCAAGAAGCAGAGCAGGCAAACGGTGGCAGGCGGTAGGCGCGTCCCGCGCCACGGGTGTAGCAGGCGCTTTTTAAAGCACGTGGATGGTGGCACGCTCCTTCCTCCTGGGAGAGCGAAGGATCCTGGGGCTTGCAGTCCCCCAAGAAGCAGAGCAGGCAAACGGTGGCAGGCGGTAGGCACGTCCCGCGCCGTGGGTGTAGCAGGCGTTTTTTAAAGCGCGTGGATGGTGGCACGCTCCTCCCTCCTGGGAGAGCGAAGGATCCTGGGGCTTGCAGTCCCCCAAGAAGCAGAGCAGGCAAACGGTGGCAGGCGGTAGGCGCGTCCCGCGCCACGGGTGTAGCAGGCGCTTTTTAAAGCACGTGGATGGTGGCACGCTCCTTCCTCCTGGGAGAGCGAAGGATCCTGGGGCTTGCAGTCCCCCAAGAAGCAGAGCAGGCAAACGGTGGCAGGCGGTAGGCACGTCCCGCGCCGTGGGTGTAGCAGGCGCTTTTTAAAGCGCGTGGATGGTGGCACGCTTCTTCCTCCTGGGAGTGCGAAGGATCCTGGGGCTTGCAGTCCCCCAAGAAGCAGAGCAGGCAAACGGTGGTAGGCGCGTCCCGCGCCGCGGGTGTAGCAGGCGCTTTTTAAAGCGCGTGGATGGTGGCACGCTCCTCCCTCATGGGAGAGCGAAGGATCCTGGGGCTTTCAGTCCCCCAAGAAGCAGAGCAGGCAAACGGTGGCAGGCGGTAGGTGCGTCATCTTATACTCAACATCCTCTTCATGAGTCTGAAACTCAACACCATCCAGTGTGCAATAAATTGTGCAGTTTAACTTGTACAACAAATCTCTCCCTAGCAGCTTTACTGGACTTGTGCCACAAGAAACAAATTGATGGCTTTTCTCAAATGAACCTATTTTTACAGGAACTTTCTCTGAAACTGGCTCTGTAAACTGTTTATTTGAAACTCCTACAACTTGGATCTTCTTTCCCGAGAGGGGCTGGTCTGGAACTTCTGCTGTTCTAACGGTGGATCCGGTATTCATCAGAAATGATACGGGAATGCCATTCACCTCACCTTCTACAAATGGACCGCTCTAGTCTACCTCTAAGACTGTGCCAAGCATGCAAACATCCTCCCCTCTCAGGCACCATCATTGAGAATGGTTGGAGCCGAAATTGTCATTATCAAACACAGGAAGCTGTTGAAATGTCTTCTGATTTTGGTTCCCAGAAGGGGTTTAGCTTTGTCTTAGGCAACTGGTTCAAATTAAATCTAGGGTTTCCCATATGAATTGCATCATTGGGACCTGTTCTGCATTGGCACTTGCATCTGCTGAACTGGCACATTTTGCATTTGGTTACCTCCCTGCATTTGAACATTTCCTTTCACTCTGAAGATTAAGCCTACACTCCCTCTTCTAATGACTGAGCTGGTTACAAAAGTGACAAGGAGTCCTTTCCTACAGAGTCACGACATCCATATTAGAATTTGTATCAAGCTGAACACCTCTACCTCAACTGAAACCTTCTTGAGTACCTTGTACTCCTGATTGTGTACCAACAACACCTTGCCTACCACTTTGATTGCCTTCAAAAGAATGGTTCTGAAACCCTCTCTGAGCAAACTTCATCTGGGCCAACATAAATTTCTCCTTAAGCTTTTTCTGCTTCATTTCTTGTTCATCACTACAATATTCCAAGTGACTTCATCATAAAATCTTTATTTGGTCAATCATGCGATCATAAAAGTGAAACAAACATTAAAAACAAATATGAATGTTGCACACATCTCAGTAAGATAAAACCTTTTAAAATGACAGTAAAAACCAGAATTAATGCCAATCTTTAGCCATCAGCTCAAAGTCTTCAGTCAGGCCTCAAGTGTCTGGATACAAAAGCAGCCAACAAAAAACTCATTACAGAGAATAAATCAAGTTCATTGGGGAGCAGGTGTAGGTACTCTGGAGCGGGATATGCGTGATTAAAGTTCAATGACCTCGACAGTGGTGACGAGCCTCCTTTTTAGGCCAGCTATAATAATTACAAAACAGAACAAAATGTGAGGTGTCCTGCAGAGACCTATTGTCACAGCCGCAGGGCAACCTAACATTGAAGTGCACTCCAACAACAGGGGAGGCCAGTAAGTGATGAATTTGATTAAAACAAAACCGGGCCAAGAGAAATCTGGCATGCCTACTCGTAATATGCACCAAATACTGCTCTATACCATTGACAGACTTCAAAAGCATATGGGCTCTCACTAACAGTTTCAGCATTTCTGCGCCTTCTCTGTTGAGCGACGTCCACTCTAGGAACAGTGCCTTTATACCCAGTCCTGAGACCTGAGGGAGTGAGGGGTGAGATTTGCTTCTTCTCTCCCTAGGGCTGTGAGTGCCGACATAATGTAAGCAAACCAGGGGATTCTCGAAGCATCATCCATGGCCAGACAGTTGGCTAAAATCAGTCTGTTTAGCTGAAGATCCTTCTAGTTCAGACTTTTAACCAACACAAAGATCTGAGGGTGACTAGATCCACAAGTAATTTTACTCCAAGCTCAGCATGAACAGACCAAGCCAGCGCACTCTGTGGGACCTGTAACAAGCATCGGGAAATTTATTTTCTACTGTTTGGATTAGGTTGGGCTTTGCGTTACTCCACACCTCACTCCCCTAGTGAACTTGTGGGACACACTTCGCCTCAGAAACTTTTCTACGGGGAACAAGAGCCCAAACTTTATGTGAAGCAAGTCAGTGGCCCAATAGTCTTAATCATCTCCGCCCTTTTCTGTTCCAAAAGGGTGTGCCAGTTGTTCATAGCATAAGAGATTACCGCTAGAGATGAAAAAACTGAGACTTTACCCATGGTGTGCTGGCCCACCCTGAAGGTCATAGACCTAGTAGGTCGTGGTCCTATGACCATAACATAGGATTTAGAGACATTGGCAGCCAGGTCAAGACTATCCATAAAGGCAGCAAATTTATCACTGAGAATCTGTAGTCCGAGCCATAAGGACCGCGTCAGCATACAATAACACTGGGAGTGGCCTCCGGCCCACCTTAGGACAGTCGGCCTGGGTCGCAAGGAGGGCCTCCTCAAGCCTGTTGACATATAAAGTGAACAAGAAAGGTGGAAGAATGCACCCCTGTTGTACACCCCTCATGGTGAGATAGGATCCAGTAAGTACTGCGTCAGGGGAGAAACTAACTGAGACTAAAGTGTTCATGTGTAAATCTTCCAGGAGGGACGCGATACTACACTCCACTCCTGACTGAACAGGGCCCAGAGGTTAACTCGACTGACCCTGTCGAACGTGGACTTCAGGTCCATAAAAGCCAGGTGTAAATTTTGACCGAGCGGTAATGTAATTATTATTAATTAAGTACAGATTGAAGTGTTGGTCAGTCGTAGACTGAAGGAGATGGGGTGGTAGCATTGGGGATTGTCCTTGTCCCTCTTTTTAAACACTGGAACTATCACAGCGGTAGACCAGGATCGGGGCACCCCATGTCGTGCAGTAACATTCATTGCCTGGGTCAATAAAGGGCCCCATGATTCCATCAGGCCTGGGGCTTCATTTGTAGTTAAGCTGTTAATACTTATAATGACATCATCAAGTGTAAAGACCAAGGGGTCTCCGCTCACCTCTTCAACTGTCACCATTTCCACCTCAGCCGACTCACCAAAGTTGTATATCCCTGTAAAGTAGTCTAGCCACTGTTGCTCCCAGATGTGGCTCCCAGATGTGGGTACAAATGGCTAGACCATCCCCATCACTAAAAATAGGTTTATATACCGCCTTCCAGAACAGAGAGGGGTCTCTGGACTCACTAGCCTGAATTAGCTCCTCCCAGGTTAAAGTCTGAAGAGTAGCCTTGAGATTGCGTACAGCCTGCTGGTAGGCCTAAATACTGGCAACCACCCAGCTTCCATCTCTCAAGACCTCTTTTAAGGCTGACTTCAAAAGCCGTAAACATTTAGAGCACTGGACTGAAAAGCTGGGGAATTCAATGTTTTTGCCTTGTCTGCAATACCATCAATGGCTTGCAAGATTTCCCTATCAAGGGCACCGGCTTCTAAACAAATTGCTATCTCATGCTCTGCTTGAGAGAAAAGGGTTGTTTTAAAAATGACCGGATCAGCCTGGGCCCAATTTATGTGTGTGCCTTGGTCCACAAGGACACTACTCAACCCCCTCCCCAGAGCTCTTGGCCGCCCTAAAACTTTCTATTTCAAAGACAAGGGGGTTACGGTCACTAAAGGGACTGTGGACAATACTAAAATTGGCAACGTACAAGAATAAAGGAGCCAAACAATAAAAATTCTATAATAGAAGAACATCTTGCCCCTAGCACATGGGTGGAGCCCAGAGATTGGGCACACCAATAAATTTTTCCAGGGTAAACACCAGGTTATGAGAGGCTAGGATCTCACTCAAAACCTTTCCTTCCTGGGAATGGACAAAGTGGAGCCCATCTGTTACCAGACATCTCTATCTATGTTCATCAGTCAACAGTGGAATAACACAAAGATGACATTTAAAGTCCCCACACTAACACAGTCCTCCCCTGACTGAGCCCCACACTTTCCTCCCCCAATGCATTCAGGATATCCTTTAGGCTGTTCAGGTTACAGGCCTTACCTCAATAAGCTATATCATTATAGAAATTAACTAACAGGAACCACACTTTGTTATTATATATAAGCACTGATCTCTGGCCTCAATCCTATAACAAACTGAAATACAAAGAATCCCATATCACTGACATCGGGATATTCTCTCCCACTGAATTGTTGAAACACCTAAAGCAATTGCTCATAGTAATCATGCCTCTTGTGAGGTTCTTTTAATCTTTACCTAATCAAGATCTTATGGATGAACCTTGCCTTTTAAGAAAGTCATCACCACTTCATACTTCTCCATAACTATAGGTGATGGTGCATTAGTACACCCCTCTCTTGTTGGTTCTTCAAGTGACCATTGTGCAACAATTTAGCATTCAGCCCACAACTCATTTGGCACCACAATGTCAAAGAATATATTCAAATCAATCCACAACACCTTGGAAATGTTGACAAATCTGTCAATCTCTGTGTACCACTGCACAGGTTTGTCTCTCAATTTTGGAAAATTGTTTGTAAATGCTGCAAAATCACCTCTGATCTATGGTACGTGGACATATACTTCCAACTTTATCTCTCTTAGTGGATAAGCCAAAACATCTTCCACATCTTGTGAACTGGTCAATGACTTTTTATTTTCCCCATCTACTTCTGATTATTTCGTTTTCTTTTCATGCTTCTTGGACCGTTTAATTTCTAACTTCTCAAAATCACTGCGTTTACGAATGCATTTCACCAATTCACTTGTGTGACCACATTCCTAAAGAACGCATTGTCCCAATGCTCCATATAATTAAACCCTGTACCTTCTCTGGTAAAGGAAACCTTTTGAAAGGTCAACATCATATCTTCTGGCTAAATCAGTCATTTTATCATGTGGGAATGCTGCACGTTTATTCAGGTAAATTAATTCTTTCTCTTGATACTGGTTCAAATGCTCAAGATCTAAACACCCCCAAATGATTTCTTCAAGTTTGACTTTTAGTTTTGAAACATTCAGTGGTCTCTCTTTTTGGGCTCTGGGGTCATTTCTTGTTCTGCACTTTGTCTTTCCAAGTCCTGCTGCTTCCTCAAACCAAGGTGGAAAAATCCCAAGCTCAAATACATTTGCCTCTCCCTGCATTATCGGAGCTGTGAACACAATCCTTCCCCCATTTCTCAATGACTGAATAATTTGTGATGATTACTAGGCAACGATCTGTGAATTTTGGAATGTCTGGATACCCATATGCAGCCAAACCTCTTACAGCTCCTTGAGCTTCTGGAGTTGGACAATGTTTATTGGGGTAGTCGCATGTAGGGCAGTTACAATTGGGCCAGTCACAAGGGAGCTAGCCACTATCTGTACAGTTGCAATTTGTTGTAATTGTACCATAGCAGTTCTAATTGAAGAAGTAACACCAGATGTAATAATTGTTGGTGTCTGAACAAAAGGCGGTGGGGCCATCTGGAATGTCTGCAATGGTTTCTCAATCTACATTATACTTTGTTTAACAGGGGCAGTAGCCACTGTAGTACTTGCCATTACATTATTATCGGCACTAGTGGCAGGGTTTGCGTAAGGTGGGGGGTGTACTGGTAAGATTTCTTCCAAAATATCATCCCCTGAATCATTGTCTAATTCTCATTTTCACCTTTTCCTTTGTCTTTCTCTTGTGTCTTTGTCTTTTTTGATTTCTCAGGGTTCTCAGTGGTAATTGCTGGATACATCCTAGTTCCCTCAAATATAGCTTTTCTCCATCTTTGCTGTGCTTCGTCCCATTGAGCAGCTGCATAATTCCACATTGCTCTTTTAATCTTAATCCGGTATTTCTCCCTTTCCCTGTCTTGTGCTACCTTCTCCCACATATTCAGTGCTTCGTATTGTGCAGGTGTAGGTTTTGGCTTCATTTCATGCAGCTTCTCCTTTTAATTTTTCAATAATTATAAGCTGAAAGGTACCATATGTAGGAGAACTCAATAGGCCCTCTTTTTCAGTAATCTTGCACCATTGGTAAAGTCATTATCATGTATGTAATCACAATTCACTTGTCATATAATGTGCAGTTGTACCCTCGGGAGACGACTCTTCAGCTTCCCATATTGGAATTATAACATCACTGTTAGACCTGGCATCCTTGGCGTGGGTCTCCCTTCCATTTTTTCATAATGCCTCCACGGTTGCCGATATGTTTTTGCTGGACTAGATGCTCATGGGCACTTTGCCGCTGCTAATCAGTGCCAAAGTGCAAGTGCTCCCTATCGTTAATTGATACATGTATTAGTGACTCCATGATTGGATGATTGGTTTACTTGTCAGTCCCTAGTACAGTGCACTCAGTGTGCCCAGGGCTTGTAAATCCAATGCCGCTGGTGGGCTCGCAGCACTGGTTGTGCCACCCACAGAAGCGGCCTGTAAAATATGTCTCGGGCCTGCCATCGCAGAGCCTGTGTGCAGCCTCGGGCTGCCATGTCGACTTGGTGAGTACACCCACTTACCAGTCCCTAAACCTTCCCTTTACTGCATGTTGGTCACCCCTAAAGTAGGCCCTAGGGCAGGGTGCATTGTAAGTATAAGGTAGGACATGCCCTGGTGTGTGTGGCATGTCCTAATAGTGAATTACAGCCATTTTCGTTTTTCACTATTGCAAGGCTACCTGCTCCCCATAGGCCAGAATGGGCAGACTGACTATTACACCTTATAGTCAGAACTGACCCAGGGAACCTGGTAGAAAAACGAATTTAGTATGCCTGAACTCAGGATGATAAAATACATCTTTTAGTGAAGTTGGTTTTAACATTCTGTGTTCGAAAATACCACTTTTAGAAAGTGGGTATTTTCTTGCCTAACTATCCAAGCCTGCCTCTGCTAGGTTGTGTATTCCTTGTCTGGAGATTGAGTGACAGGGGCTGGGGGTGGCTACAGGAGACAGGGTGAGTCAGCGCAGGTCTGAATAGGGCTGTGCCTGCCTTCCACAATGCTGGCTCCACCTCCTGCCGGGCGGCTGAGCACTCTGCCCCACATTCTGAAAGGAAAGAAGGAGTCAGAAAAACAAAGTGCTCCAGGACTGACCAGAACTGGTTTTGGACTAGGCAGAGGCCTCTCTGCCTCCAGAGAACAAAGAGAATCAGGGTATAAGAGGGGCACCCAGACCCCAGGAAGATTAGATCACTTTTGGGAACAAGAAGAAACCTTTACTGAGGAGCGGAACCAAGAAGAAACTGAGGAGAAACTATCCCTAAGCCTGAAGTGCTGCTTGGGGGATTGGCCTGCAGTGGTTTGCCTGACTGCCAAAGAGAGGAGAAAGGAACTCTTGCTTTGCTGTGACTTTCATCAACTTGTGAAGGATCTCCAAGGGCTTGGAAGAGAGCTTGCCCCCTGACCGAAGTCCCAGGACCATTGGACTTCACCCCCTTTGTGAATTGCTGCTGGAAACTCTGTTTCAGTGGCTACAGAGGTAGGGAGCTGTGACCGACTCTCACGACCGACTCGGTGTCCTGCAAGCACCGCATCGAAGCACCGTCTCGCCCTGCAACGCACGGCCCTGGTCTCACCGACTCCGTCAACGAGCCGCTGCCTGCACCGCATCGAGGGACAACGCGTCCTGCAACGCTTCGCTACGCCGAATCGAACTGGTCCGACCGACACGGTCACTGCTGCTGAGTTCGAGTCCTGTGACCGCACCGGAGTTGGGCACCGCCGCACGCTTTGCGACGCACCGCCCGACTCGCACCGCTGTCCGGACTGATCGACGCCAGCTCCTGAATCCGGCTCCGTCGCCGCACCGCAACCTGCCAGCACCGCATCGAAGCACCGTCTCGCCCTGCAACGCACGGCCCTGGTCTCACCGACTCCGTCTCGACGACGTCAACGAGCCGCTGCCTGCACCGCATCGAGGGACAACGCGTCCTGCAACGCTTCCATTTTTGCATCGCGACCGCGACGAACAGCCATCCGGCTCGCACGCCCGTGCCTGCCGCTTCAAGTAAAAGGTACTGTGACCGAGTCTGTCTACGCTGTGTTGGCCCGTCTCGACGCGGTCAGCTGGATTTGTTAGACTCTGTTTGTTCTCGACATCGCCGTAGCCGGGGGAGGCTACCGACTCGCACAGAACCTTGAATTAAGCCTTTTTGATCAGAACTAAGTATTCTTAACAGTATTGTGGATTATTTTTGTCGTTTATGGTCTTGTGATAAATCTATATAAAGTATACCTATTTTTATAAATATATAACCTGTGTGGTGTCCATTTGTAGTGTTGTCACTTGATTACTGTATGTGTTCACAAATGCTTTACACACTGCCTCTGAACTAAGCCTGTCTGCTCGTGCCAAGCTACCAAGAGGGTGAGCAGGGGTTATTTCGAGAGTGTACCTACTCTCCCTGACTAGACGCAAGGGTCCCTATTTGGACAAGGGTACATACCTCTGTTAACTAGAGACCCCCAAATCTAACATTGGTGGTCAGCGGTGAGGATTCTGGACTTGCATTTGTGACTCATGTACAGTGATTGGTGAACACTACTTAGTGAGTGCAGACCAAAACGCAACCACATACTTTAATAGCATTTTTTCTGGGATTTCCTATTTTTGCAAATGCCAAGTTCAGTCACTATGGAGAAACCAGCATCAGTAGCCTCTGTTGAATGTGATTGGGAAGAAGAGAGGCTAGAATGCTACACCCTTAAGCAGCTCAAGCAATTCTGCAAAAAGTTTAAAGTGTCCATGACCGGGATCTCCAGGAAGGAGGACCTCCAAAAGGCGCTGAGGGCCTGGGTCGAATCAAGGAGTGCCCCTGTGGAGGGGGCTGAGAATGCAGAAGGGCAGCTGGAGGGGCTATTGGGTCTAGGGGCTAGAAGACCACCTTCCCCAGTAGGTAGCAGTGTTTCTGCCAGAGGACTGTCTCCAGAGGAGTTGGAGGACAGGAAAGAGAGTAGGATGCACGAAATAGAGCTGACCAAACTCAAGCTGAATAAGCAGTTAGAATTCGAAATGCAAACAAGGAAATTAGCCCTAGAGGAAAAGAAAATGCAGTTTGAACATGAGAAAGTTTTGAGGGAGTTGGAATTGAAGGCCAAGAGCTTAGAGATTACTCCCTCTGGTGGCAGTGTACCGCCTGTGCCTGTTGAAGCTAGGGTGTATATTCCCAAAGATGTGGTGAAGGAGTTTTTAAAAATGACGACATAGGGCAGTGGTTCAAAGCCTATGAGGTAGCCATGTCTTCCCACCGGGTCCCTGAGAAGGATTGGGGAGCGGGGTTGTGGGGACGGTTCCTCAGTGAAGGGCGGGATACCTTGTTGGATTTGCCCTCTGAAGTCTATAATTCGTACAGCCACATGAAGGATGCCTTAATGACTAGATATGGTTTGACCCCTGAGCTTTATAGGCAAAGGTTCAGGAACTGTAGTAAGATTGAAAGCAGTACCTGGGTTGAATATGTGACCTTCTTTTGCAGAGCCTTGGATGGTTGGGTAAAGGGTAGCAAAGCGACTGATTTTCAGGCGCTCTTTGATTTGATTGCCTGGGAGCACTTGTCCGGTAATTGTTTTCCTGAGCTACGCCAGCACCTGATTGATAGTAAGCTGACTAACCCTAGGCAGCTTGCTGAGGAGGCGGACCGCTGGGTGAGTACCCGGGTCCACAAGGGTCACGTGGGAGACTCCGCCAAGGGTGGGCAGGGTCCCCAGCAGAAGAGTGGGGGGACAAGGGTAAACAGAAGGAGTTCCATAAAGGGCCCCAAAGTAGACCCCAAGGGAACCAAGGGAAAGGTTCCCAGCCTCCCCCTGAGAAGAAGCCAGTGGCCCTGACAGGCCCCCCTGTTCACCAGGGACCACTGGTATGTTACAAGTGTGGCGCCCCTGGCCACAAGGCAAACGATCCTCGTTGCCCTTTGCATGGAAAACCAGCACCCACCAGTGCAGTCCCCCGGCAGTTGGCTAGTGTAGCCCTGGGGGAGGAGTTGGGTGCCCAAGGTGGGGGGATCCCACAGTGTTTTCCCTTGTCTCATTAGGAGACTCTGAGATGGTCCCTAGGACCCCGCTGCCTGAGAACACTAAGAAATACAGGCAGTGGGTGACCATCAATGGCCATAGGGTGGAGGCTCTGAGAGACACAGGAGCCAGTGTGACAGCTGTCAAGTGTCACCTGGTGTCTAAAGAGCAGGTTATCCCTGATGCATTCTATCCGGTTGTTGCCGCTGACAACACAGAGAGTCACTGCAAGGTGGCTCAGGTTCCCTTTGAGTGGGGGGTCTCGGGTACTCTTCAAGTAGCTGTGAGGCCAGCCATGCCTGTTGACTGTTTGTTAGGGAACGATTTGGAGAGCTCACCTTGGGCTAAGGTGGAGCGGAGTGCGCATTTAGAAATGTTGGGCTTGCCTGATTGGGCATGTGTGACCACCCGGTCAATGGCAGCTAAAGGTGTTCAAGAGGACCTGGAGCCTGAGAGGGAGGCCCAGGTGCCTGCCGGAGAGAGAGGAGGCA
The DNA here is from genome assembly GCA_963921515.1 of Calotriton arnoldi. Taxonomy (NCBI): domain Eukaryota; kingdom Metazoa; phylum Chordata; class Amphibia; order Caudata; family Salamandridae; genus Calotriton; species Calotriton arnoldi. The sequence goes on from CAWUFW010000145.1 coordinate 208,834, forward strand.
GGGGCGCGGGAAACCGGCCCCCGAGGTTCCCACGGTCCAGGAGGAGGCAGACCCTGAGGGGGATGCCCTGGAGCCTACAGGGGAACAGGTAGCTGAACTGGGGGACCTACCTGAGCTGACCCATTGGCAGCAAGAAGGAGGACCCTCCAGGGAAGAGTTCTGCAAGGAGCAGAACAGATGCCCTTCTCTCGTGGGTCTGAGGCAACAGGCCACAGACCAGGCAGCAGGTGATCAGTCTGGATCACATTGGGTTTACTGGGAGAATGGTCTCCTGTATTCAGAGCCTAAGGTTGCTGAGCCTGGGTCAGCCCGTGTGCTGGTGGTACCCCAGCGCTTCAGAGCCTTCCTACTGGGGTTGGCTCATGATGTACCGTTAGCGGGACATCTGGGGCAGGACAAGACCTTTGACAGGCTTGTTACCCATTTCTATTGGCCCCAGATGCGCAGGAGTGCCGCCACTCACTGCAGGACATGCCAGACTTGCCAGGCAAGTGGAAAAAGTGGGAGGAAGCACAAGGCTCCTCTCCAGCCATTCCCTGTGGTCAGCACCCCCTTTGAACGGGTGGGTATTGACATTGTGGGGCCACTGGACCCCAAGACAGCCATGGGCAACAGGTTTATCCTGGTCTTGGTGGACCATGCCACCCGGTACCCTGAAGCCATCCCTCTGAGGACAGTGACGGCCCCCGTGGTGGGACGGGCACTGATGGGAATTTTCTCACGTGTGGGATTCCCTCAAGAGGTGGTGTCTGACAGAGGTACCAACTTCGTGTCCAAGTACATGAAGTCCCTGTGGCAGGAGTGCGGTGTAACTTACAAGTTCACCACTCCTTACCACCCTCAAGGAAATGGTCTGGTTGAGAGATTCAACCGGACCCTCAAGGGCATGATTATGGGTCTGGAAGAACCCATGAGGCGTAAATGGGACGTCCTCTTACCATGCCTGTTGTTTGCATACCGGGAGGTGCCACAGAAGTCTCTAGGGTTCAGTCCCTTTGAGCTCCTCTATGGACACCCGGTGCGAGGACCTCTGAGTTTGGTCAAGGAAGGCTGGGAGCAATCTCCCAGGAAACCTCCCAGGATGTATACAGTTACATGCTGGCCTTCAGGAACCAGACTAGGCGTTTCAGAGAGCTTGCTGAGGCAAATCTGGAAGCCAGCCAGGAGGAGATGAAGCGGTGGTACGACCAGAATGCCACTCTGGTAGAGCTTCAGCCTGGTCAGAAAGTGTGGGTCATGGCCCCTGTGGAGCCCTGTGCGCTCCAGGACAGGTGGACCGGCCCTTTTACGGTGGTGGAGCGCAAGAGTCCAGTTACCTATTTGGTGGACTTGCAGTCTCCCAGGAACCCCTTGCGGGTCCTGCATGTGAACCGCTTGAAGCCCCACTTGGAGAGGTCCCAAGTGGGCATGCTCTTAGCTACAGATGATGGAATGGAGGAGGAGACCGAGCCTCTTCCTGACCTCCTGTCAGCCCGAGAGCAAGATGGATCAGTGGAGGGAGTAAACCTCTCTACCTCCCTGACACCTGAGCAGCAGGGTGACTGTCGCCAACTGTTGGGACAGTTCCCTGACCTGTTCTCCCTGGTTCCCAGTGTCACTCATTGGTGCGTCCATGATGTGGACACTGGGGACAGTCTTCCTGTGAAGCACGAGGCTTACAGGGTGACTGACAGGGTCAGAGCCTGCATCAAGGAGGAGGTCTCCAAGATGTTTGCGCTAGGGGTGATTGAGTCCTCTAACAGCCCTTGGGCCAGCCCCGTGGTCTTGGTTCCAAAGCTGCCGCGCCTGGTGCCACACCAGAACTCCGGTTCTGTGTGGACTACAGGGGACTCAATTCCGTCACCAGGACTGACGCCCACCCCATCCCCAGAGCTGATGAGCTCATAGATCGGTTAGGGGCTGCGCGGTACCTCAGCACGTTTGACTTAACGTCTGGATACTGGCAGATCGCCTTGACTGATGGGGCAAAGAGAGGTCAGCATTCTCCACACCAGATGGGCACTACCAGTTCCGGGTGATGCCCTTTGGGATGAAGAATGCCCCTGCCACCTTTCAGAGGTTGGTCAACCAGGTGTTGGTTGGACTGGAGGATTTCAGTGCCGCCTACCTGGATGACATCGCAGTGTTCAGTGCCCGTTGGGAAGAGCATCTGCGCCACCTCTGGGAAGTGTTGATGGCGCTGCGGAGGGCAGGCCTCACAATCAAGGCGAGTAAGTGCCAGATTGGGCAGGGTTCTGTGGTGTACTTGGGACACCAGGTTGGGAGCGGCCAGGTGGCGCCCTCCAACCGAAAATTGATACCATTCTGGCTTGGGAGCCCCCAAGACCCAGACAGAGGTGAGAGCCTTCCTAGGACTCACCGGGTATTACCGGAGATTCGTCAAGGGGTATGGCAGCATTGTTGCCCCCTTGACCGAGCTGACTTCCAAGAAGCAGCCCAGGAAAGTGATTTGGACTGACGCCTGTCAAAAAGCTTTTGACACCTTGAAGACTGCCATGTGCACGGCGCCTGTGCTCCAGGCACCCAACTTCTCCAATGAGTTCATTGTTCAGACCGACGCTTCAGAGCATGGTGTAGGGGCTGTTCTATCACAGATCAATGAGGAGGGCCTAGGCCAACCTGTAGCCTTCATCAGTAGGAGGTTACTTCCCCGGGAACAGAGATGGAGTGCTATTGAGCGTGAGGCATTTGCTGTGGTCTGGGCACTGAAGAAGCTGAGACCATACCTGTTTGGGACTCACTTCCGGGTTCAGACAGACCACAGGCCCCTCAGATGGTTGATGCAGATGAGGGGTGAGAATCCAAAGCTGTTGAGGTGGTCCATTTCCCTACAGGGGATGGACTTTACGGTGGAACACCGCCCTGGTACAGAACACGCCAATGCTGATGGACTGTCCAGATTTTTCCGCCTTAGCGATGAGAACTCCCTAGGGGTAGGATAGTTCTCCCCACATTTCAGCTGGAGGGGACACGTGTTAGACCTGGCATCCTTGGCGTGGGTCTCCCTTCCATTTTTTCATAATGCCTCCACGGTTGCCGATATGTTTTTGCTGGACTAGATGCTCATGGGCACTTTGCCGCTGCTAATCAGTGCCAAAGTGCAAGTGCTCCCTATCGTTAATTGATACATGTATTAGTGACTCCATGATTGGATGATTGGTTTACTTGTCAGTCCCTAGTACAGTGCACTCAGTGTGCCCAGGGCTTGTAAATCCAATGCCGCTGGTGGGCTCGCAGCACTGGTTGTGCCACCCACAGAAGCGGCCTGTAAAATATGTCTCGGGCCTGCCATCGCAGAGCCTGTGTGCAGCCTCGGGCTGCCATGTCGACTTGGTGAGTACACCCACTTACCAGTCCCTAAACCTTCCCTTTACTGCATGTTGGTCACCCCTAAAGTAGGCCCTAGGGCAGGGTGCATTGTAAGTATAAGGTAGGACATGCCCTGGTGTGTGTGGCATGTCCTAATAGTGAATTACAGCCATTTTCGTTTTTCACTATTGCAAGGCTACCTGCTCCCCATAGGCCAGAATGGGCAGACTGACTATTACACCTTATAGTCAGAACTGACCCAGGGAACCTGGTAGAAAAACGAATTTAGTATGCCTGAACTCAGGATGATAAAATACATCTTTTAGTGAAGTTGGTTTTAACATTCTGTGTTCGAAAATACCACTTTTAGAAAGTGGGTATTTTCTTGCCTAACTATCCAAGCCTGCCTCTGCTAGGTTGTGTATTCCTTGTCTGGAGATTGAGTGACAGGGGCTGGGGGTGGCTACAGGAGACAGGGTGAGTCAGCGCAGGTCTGAATAGGGCTGTGCCTGCCTTCCACAATGCTGGCTCCACCTCCTGCCGGGCGGCTGAGCACTCTGCCCCACATTCTGAAAGGAAAGAAGGAGTCAGAAAAACAAAGTGCTCCAGGACTGACCAGAACTGGTTTTGGACTAGGCAGAGGCCTCTCTGCCTCCAGAGAACAAAGAGAATCAGGGTATAAGAGGGGCACCCAGACCCCAGGAAGATTAGATCACTTTTGGGAACAAGAAGAAACCTTTACTGAGGAGCGGAACCAAGAAGAAACTGAGGAGAAACTATCCCTAAGCCTGAAGTGCTGCTTGGGGGATTGGCCTGCAGTGGTTTGCCTGACTGCCAAAGAGAGGAGAAAGGAACTCTTGCTTTGCTGTGACTTTCATCAACTTGTGAAGGATCTCCAAGGGCTTGGAAGAGAGCTTGCCCCCTGACCGAAGTCCCAGGACCATTGGACTTCACCCCCTTTGTGAATTGCTGCTGGAAACTCTGTTTCAGTGGCTACAGAGGTAGGGAGCTGTGACCGACTCTCACGACCGACTCGGTGTCCTGCAAGCACCGCATCGAAGCACCGTCTCGCCCTGCAACGCACGGCCCTGGTCTCACCGACTCCGTCTCGACGACGTCAACGAGCCGCTGCCTGCACCGCATCGAGGGACAACGCGTCCTGCAACGCTTCCATTTTGCATCGCGACCGCGACGAACAGCCATCCGGCTCGCACGCCCGTGCCTGCCGCTTCAAGTAAAAGGTACTGTGACCGAGTCTGTCTACGCTGTGTTGGCCCGTCTCGACGCGGTCAGCTGGATTTGTTAGACTCTGTTTGTTCTCGACATCGCCGTAGCCGGAGGAGGCTACCGACTCGCACAGAACCTTGAATTAAGCCTTTTTGATCAGAACTAAGTATTCTTAACAGTATTGTGGATTATTTTTGTCGTTTATGGTCTTGTGATAAATCTATATAAAGTATACCTATTTTTATAAATATATAACCTGTGTGGTGTCCATTTGTAGTGTTGTCACTTGATTACTGTATGTGTTCACAAATGCTTTACACACTGCCTCTGAACTAAGCCTGTCTGCTCGTGCCAAGCTACCAAGAGGGTGAGCAGGGGTTATTTCGAGAGTGTACCTACTCTCCCTGACTAGACGCAAGGGTCCCTATTTGGACAAGGGTACATACCTCTGCCAACTAGAGACCCCCAAATCTAACAATCACCTTTCGCAAAAGTCTTAAATTCTTTAAAGCATTTCATGATTTTTCAGCAGCACAGCAGTCCTTCTGACAGAGGTTCAGTTCAAGATCTAGAAGTGTCTAATTTAGGGGTAATACCCAGTATTTATACCCAAAGGTGTCTTTGATGCAGAGAGTGACTTCAAAGCAACTCTGTGAAGTGCACACTGATCCCTTTCAACCCAGTCCTGTATGCCAGGATATCTGTGAGGGGTAAATCAGTGCTTTGTGTATGGACAGGAACTACCTACTGAAGTGTAAGTGTCAGCCCCTCCTATTCCTCCCTGCCCAGAAAGGCCCATCAGATTGCAGATGAGTGCTCAGAATACAGATGAGCCTCACCTTTCTGTGTTTGTGGCTGTCTAGAGGGAATGTACAAAGTGTAGCTGTCACCAATCCTAGACGTGTATTGGAGACAGGCTGTCAGTCACATAGAGCAGTGAGTGCAGAGAAATGTCTACTTTCTAAAAGTGGCATTTTTTAAATCCGTAATGTTAAATCCAACTCTACCAGTAAGGAGGATTTATCATTACCATTCCAAGGATATGAAACATAAAAAAGCTACTCCTCTCTGATCAGGAATTAAAGCTTAACAGTGTATTAAGGAATTCCCAATGCTGGACTATGAGAGGGGTACGCCTCACAGTAGTGAAAAAGGAAATCGGCTGTTTGTAGCTACCAGGACATGTAAAACATAAAAGTACATGTCCTACCTTTTACTTACATGGCACCCTGTCCTTAGGATTACTTAGGGCCTACCTTAGAGGTGTCTTATATGTAATAAAGGGGGAGTTTAAGGCCTGGCAAGTAGTTTAAATTTAAACTGCACACCCAGGCACTGATGTGGCAGGCCCGAGACAGGTTTGAAAGCTTCTTCTGTGGGTGACACAATCAGCGCTGCAACCCATATGTGGCTTTTCAAGTTCAGGCCCTGCTTATATGGTATACCACTTTATAAGGGACTTGCCAGTACAACAAATATGCCAATCAGGTATACACCAATGGCATCATATCTTGGGGAGAAGCACCTGCACTTTCACACTGGTTTGAAGTGTTAAAGTGCTCAGAGTACTAAGGCCAACAAAAGAGTTCAGCCAAAAGAGGAGGAGGAAGTTTGGGGTCAGATCACTGGCCAAACACAAATATGAGATTGCACACACAATCTCAGACTATAATCTGGACATTCTCTTTATTACAGAAACCTGGGCTGATGCGGCTTCCGACCCCGACTTTGTCACGGCAACCCCGGCTGGTGTCCGGGCTATCAGGGTTGATAGACCTCATAAACGGGGAGGCGGTTTGGCAATACTGAGGGAACATCTCCCTGTTATATTTCACTCTGCCTCTACGCCTTTTTATGAGGCAATGCACTTCGCAATTGAACTAAGCCCCAAACAGACTTTTGGAGGCATCCTGTTATACCGGCCTCCAGGCGCGAGAAGTGCTTTTAACTCCAACTTAGAGAGCCTGCTTGAACCCACTCTCCTAAAAAATGATTTTACTATTCTTGGGGATTTCAATTTTCTTCTTGAAGAAAGTGGGAACAGGGAAACAGAGATACTGATAGAGACTCTGGGGGCAGTTGGACTTATTCAACAGGTACAGACCGCTACTCACGAAGCGGGACTCACTCTAGATGGTATCTTTACCTCAGCCCACGGGCTTACCTGCAAAGCAACCCTCCCTCTGACTTGGTCAGACCACTCACTTATCAAATTCCACATCCCACTTACCTCTGCCGGGCCTGGAGGGTCCCTTAAGACCCCAGCCGCTACGATGACAGACTGGAATAAACTGGACAAAATGCGCTTCCGATCACATTTGGAAAGCTCCCGTCCACAGCTTAACGGTTCCCCCGACTCATCTGCCACATTATATACGAATTGGCTAAATGAGGCAATTAAGGTCTCGATACCTCTCAAAAAAACCACTACATGGAAAAGGAAGTCCCCTTCCGCCCCCTGGTTCTCCGAGACACTGCGGAATGAAAAACAAAAATGTCACCGACTTGAAAGATGTTGGCGCGTAAACTATCACTCCTCTAAGAAAAAAGTGTACAGAACAGCACTCGCACAGTATAAAAAACTACTTATAACCGAAAAAAGGTCACTGACTGCGTGAAGAGCAACTTATTTTATTCTGTAGGACAATTCCCTGAGCTGTCCGCACATGGGCCATCTACCCATTGCCGGCTTGTAGCATTGCTACTCTTGGACTATCTGGAAGCTTGATTCCTTGGCCATTAACACACGATAATTCAGTTGACCCAGGACAATCTCCTACACCTGACTGTGTTACCAGGGCATCCTCACGCTTGGGCTCAAGCTTCCTGCATCATTTGCCCATGAACATCTAGCCCATCACAACTTTCGTGTACTTGTTACTTGTTCTTCCGCTGTGCAATTTTTTTGTCTACATTTGGAATCACTGTGGCTTTTCCGATGAAGGCGTCGTGCACGCCGAAACGCGCGTAGAAGATCCATCATTTAGCCACCTGATTTAAATGTTTATTCCTTGGATATACAGTTTTTAAAAAAAAATATACCATTGTTATCCCTCCTTTTTCTTTTTTTTCTTTTCTTTTCTTTTTATAATGTCCTTTATTTTTTATTTTTTTTAAATGTTTTTATTGGATTTTTCAAAAGAAGAGTACAATCAAGCTGCAATCAGGAAGATGTCTCGCGTAGAGGCGGGGCAGTCATATTATCATGCCAAATAGTTTAACATTTCCTGTCATTCTACAGCCAAGAAACAAATAGAAATAAACAAAAGAAAGCAAATATAGTGGAGCAGTTATGTAAATAGTGCCTTGGAAAACATGCATCGCATAGAAATGATCATGCCAATCTAGATAACATCACTACCATAACAGTCTTTGAGGAGTGTACAACGTATAGACCATGCCAGAACATTTCCCAGATCCCCGCTCCATCAATATATACTCAGTTCCTTCAATCAGTGATATCAGCGTCATTATCTGCGGCGTGTGATTGTAAATAGCTTTCAAGAGGCTGCCAAATATCACAGGGACGTGAGGTGGCGGGAAGTAGTGTGGCGTAGATGTCGCTCATAGTGTCACAATAAGTAAGGTCTCGGATCCATGCCTGCACTGACGGTGTTTGTGCCCTGCCCCAATGCAGTGAAACGTGTCGCTTAGCTATCAGTAAAGCAATAGCGCTAAAACGCCTAATGCTTCTCTTGAATGGCTTACCATATCCCAAGAGGGCTATCAACGGCTCAGGGGGTAATGTGTGTTCTACCATGACAAACAGGCGTCGAAAAACATCTATCCAATATGTGTTTACCGGGGTACAAGTCCAAGCTAAATGGAAAAAATCCGCTTCAAGAGTGCCGCATCTCATACAGGCACTAGACACTACGGGATTCATTTTGGCCTTCAATTTGGGAGTAACGTAAGTCCTATGCAGGTATTTAAAGTTTAACAGTTTGTGCTTGTAATTGCTCGATATGTATCACATCTGCGAGCAGAAGTAACGCCATATGTCATCAATTATGCTAATATCTAGATCCTGTTCCCAGGATGTGCGTGCTTTAGTACCCACAGTCGGGCGAAGGGAGATAAGACAAGTGGTATATACGAGAAACCAAATGGGCGCTGTCCGGAGAGGTTATAACAAGTGTGAGAGTTGGGAAATCGACCGGTTCGGACTATAAATCGGGCAAAATTTTTAATAGGGAACTGCGAGTTCTATGAAGCAAGAAGGTGTCTATGTATGTGTTGGCGCCTCGTTCGGCTGATTCCGCTGTCGAGCACAGTCTAGAATCGTGGAACAGAACACCCAATTTCAAGAGCCTATTCTTAAGTAGCGTTTTCTTCGTGAGTGTTTCTAATGTCGGGGGTATTGCCGGGTTATCGGCCAACGGTATATGTGGGGAATATAGAGATGTTTAGTTCAGGTACTTTGGCAATTTAGCCCACGCCCAACATGTAGTGGGGACCGTTTGAATCTCTGTGGGGACGCGAGGGAGTCCCTGGGGTAATAGCGCCGACAGTAAGTGCGAGTAAATCTGTGATCTGTCAGGTTTAAGATACTGTAATTGAGCATCTGGGTGGTACCAATAGTACGTAAAGTGGGTTTGGGCAACCAAGTAGTAAAGATAAAAATCTGGGACACCGAAACCACCTCGTTCAAATGGCATGGTTAGTGTAGCCCAGTTCACTCTCGGTTGTCTACCCGCCCACACTAGCCGTATTAAAAGTGACCGGAGTGTATTAAAAGAGGACATTGTTAAAGACAGGGGGATATTCAAAAAAAGGTACAGAAAACGCGGAAGTACTACCATCTTAATGATAGCAATTCGTCCTGCAATAGAAAGCGGGAGTTTCGTCCACTTGAGAATTTGTGATTCGAGTCGGTCGATCGCAGGTCCATACTTCAACTGGATCACCTCAGAGGCGTTGCAGTGTAGATAAACACCCAGATACTTGGGAGGTTCAGTGCACCACCGCAGAGGGAATTCTAGATCGCATGAAAGAGTACCCGGGGTCAAGGCAAATATTTTAGATTTGGCCCAGTTAATGACCAAGCCTGAGTGCACTCCAAATCGGACTACCTCCCGTAAAAGAGGGGGCAAATTCTCCTCAGGACGGCGCACAAACAACATCACATCGTCTGCATAAAAGGATGCAATGAGTGGGCCGGTATGGAGTTGCAATCCGTGGTGTAGATGTCGTTCTTGAATATAACGGGCAAGTGGATCCATAGCAATTATGAATAATAGGGGCGAGAGCGGACACCCCTGCCTGGTGCCCCGAGTCAAGCGAAATTGCGGTGTGAACAGTCCATTTATTTTAAGTCGAGCAACAGGAAAGGAATATAATAAGCAAACTAAGTTTAAAAAGCCAATAGGGATTCCCAGTTTTCACATAACCGCGCTTAAAAAAGGCCATTCCAAAGAATTAAAGGCCTTTTCGGCATCTAGCATCACCGGGACTGCCGGTAAGGTAGGCTCCATTTGATTTATTACCGAAAAAATAGCGCGTAAGTTGAGTGTCGTAGACCGACCCGGTATAAAGCCAGCCTGAAAAGGGCATAGCGTGGTGTCAACGAGCAATGCCAATCGAGTAGCCTATATTTTAGCGAGAATTTCATAATCATGGTTTAATAGCGAGAGTGGCCTATAGGATTGGCATTTCTGGGGAGACTTGCCCGGTTTAAGCAGTAATGTAATAATTGCCTCACGCATTGTCGGCGAGAGGGAACCACTCTGTAATGCTTCGTCATACACTTCCAGGAGGCGGGGGGCTAGTTCATGTTGATGGGCTTTCTGGGGAATTTTACAAAGCTTATCAGACCCCGGAGCGCGGCTGCTGACTAGGTCTTTTATTGCTTGTTTAATTTCGTCAACGTCAATTGGGGAAGCCAAAAACTCTTGTTGCCCATCTTCAAGCCACACCATGGCTATCTCTTGGAGATACGCATCGAGGGCCTGTCCCGAGGGCGGGCATTTCGTCTGATACAACTTGGTATAGTAGTCAAAAAAAGCTTGTGTGATATCCGTCCCTATCGTCAATGGTTTGCCCGAGTCCACGTCTAATTGTGTGACAAATGTAGACTGATATTGTGTTCTGAGAAGGTGTGCAAGTGTTCTGCCGGGTCTCTCCCCCTCACCGTACACCCGTGCTCTAGCGTACTTACCCAAAAATGTAACTTCCCGAACCGACGCATCTGTAAACTCAGTCATCAAGGCTGAACGGTCTCGAAGAACTGTCAAGGACGGGGTGGTTTGCATGAGGACATCTGTATCTTTTAGTTTCTGCTTAATGGTTGCCAGTTCGTTACGAATGGAGCACAAGACTCCAGCGTGTTTGGAAATACATACGTCGCGAATAAATGCATTAAAGGCGTCCCAAAGCGTGAGCTGCGACTCTATGGAGCCATCGTTCAACTCAAAAAATTCTGTGATGGCATCACCAACCTCACTATGGATCACTGAGTCCAGCAGCGCATTCGCGGGAAATCTCCACAGTGGACGCTGTTTGGGGATCGACGGGAAAGCAACTACCAATAACACCGGGGAATGATCAGAGATAGTACGGGGGAAATATTCCACCCTGCGCACCTCTATCAATAGCTGAGGCGTTAGATACCAGTGGTCTATACGTGACCAAGTTCCATGTGGGGCTGAATAAAAAGAAGAGTTACGAGATCCCGGGTAATTGAGGCACCAAGGGTCTGCCAGCAATGCTGACCGCAGTAATGCGAGGAGGTCTCTAGTGGCTTGGGGTTTTGTGACGCGGCCCGGTCCAGTAGTATCAGTGGTAGGGTCTAATGTAAGATTAAAATCTCCCCCCATCAGGATAGTGTCTGAGTTAAATCGGTCAATATGTGATGCAATTGTGATGAAGAAATCGGGTGTATCTACATTGGGAGCATGGACATTAACAAGTAATCTGGGCTGCCATCCAATAAAGCCCTGTACTAGTAGAAATCTACCTTCTGGGTCCGTCACAACCGACACAGTGCGAAAGGGAAGAGAGCAGTGCACAGTATACACACCCCGCGCAAGTAGGTACTGTAGCGGGGAAAAAAACGGTGTTGTCCCCATGACGCAGCAAAGCCATGAGTTGGGAGGGGCGCGTAGTGTGTCTCCTGAAGAAAAACTATTTGTATGGAATGCCTTGTTAGGTACGCTAACACCTGTCTACTCTTTTTTGGGCAAGAGAGTCCTCTAACATTCCAGGAGAGGCATTTAACGTGTAAATCAGTAGTGGTAGATTCGTTCGTGGTCACACGATCACCAATAGTTGATTATACATGGGAACAATGAGAGACCAAGACGTGGCATGTTACACCTATTAGTATGCTCCAAGGGAATAAAACGACTACTAAAACATAAACAAATACAAACATCCCACTGCAACACCCCCCCCACCCCCATCGGATACTCAAATATACGGCACCCGGTGAATCCCAAGGAAGAAACAAGAAACATGAGGGAAAAGGGAGAGGGAGGGAAGGGAAAGAGGTGGAAGAAAAGACATAGGGAATTTTCCTGAGGGAAGTGGCAACACTCCAGGAAGTGGCAACACTCCAGCAGAGCCATCACGTGTAAAGCTAGTCACTATGTGGTAGATGACCACTCAGCCATCACTAGTTCTCAGTTCCGTGCTATCCCACCCAAGACAAAATAAGGCAAGGACAGTATGTTCGTAATCAAGGCCTCGAAGGGCTACGGATCAAAGCAGGCAGGCCATACGGCTTTGTCGTGGCAAAGAAGAGGGAAAAGGGTGGGCGAGATTCTCTTGCCATACCATAGCAGCGAATACTCAAAAAAGAGGCTCAGTCCTCAGGGTGGCGTCGGTCCTCCTTGTCCTGTCGTTGCATCGTCTGTTGGTGGTTCTTCCAGAATTTGGCTGCAGCGTCTGGCGTATCAAAGATCTGCGACTTGTTCACAATCTGCACCCGGAGTCTAGCAGGATATAGCATCGCATAGCGTATGTTGGCTTTCTGTAACAAGCGTTTCCCATCGGCATATTTTCGGTGGGCTTCCTGTACCATAGGTGTAAAATCAGGGAACAGGGAGATATTGGAGCCTTGATAAGTGAGCAAACCATGTTCCCTGGACAGTCGAAGCGCAGTGTCCCGGTCGTTGTAATTGAGCAGCTTGGCGATGATAACCTGGGGGGTCGCTCCCGGAGGTGGCGGTGGGCCCAGAGACCTGTGGGCCCGCTCTACAGCAAACGTGGTTGAGAAGGCCTCCCTACCGAATAGATCAGCCAGGACGCTTTCAACGTACTTTGGCATGGGGCCTGTGTTGGTGGATTCTGCTATCCCAGCAATCCGCAGGTTATTTCTGCGCGAACGCGCCTCCAAATCCTCCGCCGCAAGTTGCTTGAGGAGACTTTCAGATCTGTCCAATCATTTCTGGATAGAGGGATGGCCATCCTCTAAATCAGAAATTCGCTGCTCTGCCTTTTCTAGCCGGTTATCATGCACTTCTAGACGCCCGTTAATATCGTCCAGGCGGGTAGTAAGTATGTCCAAGTGTGAGTCTATTGCCTGGAATCCCGCCCTAAGCTCGGCCAAAATGGCTGTCGCACCATCAAGTGAACCTTGCTCCAGGCCGGAGGCCCCGTCGACATCATCCCGCCTAGGGGTCTTGCCCCCATCAAAATTCAGTTGTTTCTGTTTCGGGTCGGTGCGGCCCATCTTTACACACAGCAGAGGGTGAGGCACACCGATACCTGTAGCGCCAGCCAGGAGTTCGCTAAGTTAGCAAGGTAAAGGCAGATGGCACCAGTCCACAGTCCAGAGATCAGGTTCAGCGCAAGCCGTTGGATGTGGGCAGTGCAGTGGAAGAGATCGTGTTCAAGTCAGCCCAGCAAACATGCATGTCCATTCCGTCGGGCACGAGGCCTATTACGGGCCAGTAATACCCCAACACAACAAGTCAGCCAAAAACAAGGGAAGAAAATACGTTGGGCAAGAAGGGCACTGTTAGGTCAGACCAGCAGCAGAATACGCTGTGCCCCCTAAAATTTACATTGCACAATGTGGCAGCATGCATACGTGCAATGGGGGAAGGCCAGCCGCCATATAGCTGCGCCTCGAGAGCCGTAATCACGCTGGACAGACCCCAGAGGCAACAGCGATCCACCGCAGTGCAGGTGGGTATGGGGTATAACTTATGTAAGTTAGCAGCGCCACCTTCGGTCCCGCCTAGCCAGGCCCTTACCACCCTCTCGAGACAGGAACTGGGCCATCTCTGACTCCGCCACGGCACGTCGCATGCCCTGGCACCATCAAGGGAGCGGTATCAACGCAGGCACAAAGAGAACCAGGTCACTGCTGGAGCTCCGCCGCTCCTCAGCATGCTGATTCCGAGCCGGAGGTCGTCAGCGTTTCCGCGCGTTCCGAGCCCCGCCCTCAGGCTCACCCGAGACCCCTGTCGACTCGGGGCCTCCGAGGGCCGCGTCAGGCTTGGAATCGCCGCGCTCGAATCTTCGGGTTACTGGCACCTCCAGGCTCCGCTCTTAAAACCGGAGCCTTCCGCACATCGTCAGCAGCTCCGTCGCGGTGCGGATGTTCAATTGTACCGCAGATATTGGTCGGCTGGTGGCATTTGCAACGTGATGTCTACGGAGCTTTCGAGTTAGGCGGCCATCTTCTTCGCCAGCTCGGCCACGCCCCCATTATTATCCCTTCTTGATTTTTGCCACCACGTTGATGTTTGTCTATTGTATTCAGTATTTTGTAAGTTATGTCGAGATGTTGTCATGTGTTTGCACCTGGAAATTGTTGAAATATGTATCAGAATGATTTTAAAGAATTTTGTATGAAATAAATTAACTTTTAATGACTTCATGTGTACACTGAGTCCCTTATATCATGTTTATGTTTTGTGAGGTCTGAAAGTTGTTATAGACCTATAGTTGCCTAGGGGTGTTTTCTTCAATCCTCTAGTCCCTATACAGCCCATAGGGCAGGTGCAGTGTATTTAAAAGAAATGGACATGTACTTTTAACTTTTATATGTCTTGGTAGTGAAAAATAATTTTTTCACTACTGCAAGGCATGTCTCTCCCATAGGATAAAATTGGGATACCTAATTACATTTATTAAGTGATAACTTGGGAGCAGGTCAAGAGATTGAATTTGGTCTCTAAAGAACTGTAATTTAAATCCTTCTTTAATGGTAAAGTCAGATTTGAAGTCACAATTCTGAAAATGCCACTTTTTGAAAGCTGGCATTTTCTTGTCAGAACCATTTGGTGCCTGTATACAGTTTTAAACTACCAACCTGACTTGGCAAAATAATCCCCTAGCCAACTCCCCTATTATTACATATGTCACCCCAATGGTAGACCCTAGACAGCCCATAGGGCAAGGTGCATTTCATTTAAAAAGCTGGACATGTATTTTTAACTTTTACATGTCCTGATAGTGAACAACTACTAAATTTATTTTTGAATACTATGATGCCTACCTCTCCCAAAGGATTACATTGGGTTGCCTTTTCACATTTAATAAGTGCTGTTTGCCTGGGAGCAGGTAAAGATTTCATGTTTGGTGTCTGTGAAATTGTAATTTAAAAACCTGTTTAATGGCAAAGTTGGATTTAAAGTCATAAGTCTGAAAATGCCACTTTTAGGAAGTTGGCATTTTCTTGTCCCAACCATTTTGTGCCTGTATCCTGGGTCACATGACTAAATGTAGCTGGCAGTTAGGTTTTGTGTATTGCTCCAAGACAGTTAAGGAAAGGGAGAATAGGTGTTTGCAGGATGGACCATCTCTGACTTGATTGGTGGGGCAGAGCTGTCACTTACCACACTTGCACATCACAAAGACACTGACTCAGCACATTCACAAAGGGTTTCACATTAGTCTGGTGCTCCCCAGACACCTCTAGGAGTGGAATCCTGTAGAAACTTTTCCTTCAAAGCTGCCACCAAGGAGACAAAGTGGACCCTCAGACCCAACTCTTCAGTATACCTCTGGACCTGTGGAAGACTCAAAAGGACTGCCGTGCTGCTCTGTTGCAAGAAGGACTGCTACTCTGCTGCCCTGCAAGATATAATTTCTCAAAACAAACTAATTTTGCGACAGTTTTTTCCTATTATACGCTGACAGATCATATACTTTCAACCCATGGACTGAATAGGCATGCAAAAATGTGTCTGTCCAATTATGTATGGTGTCTTGACTGAAATTTTTAAACTGATTACAGTTTGACTAAAACAAAAGTGTGTAGTATTTAAGTCCTTTTGCCGATATTATGATAACATTCTACATTTCGCTATTTCCAGCCCAAAACGGATGGTAACAGCATGCACCTGAGTGAGTGATTTTTGCAGTCAGCTCTAAATATGCACTAGTGTTAAACCAGGTGAAGATAGTTATTTGTGAATTAAAAGTGGATGTTGCACCTGCTTGCAAAAAAAGACTTTGCCAAAGGTACCTGGGCTGGACTGCAAGCTTGCACAAATGTTTCAGCACAGATGCTATTGGAAGTCAGACCCTTTTTTTGCACCAAATGTAAACATTTTACAATATTTTATACCCCCCAGACTTCTTTGAAATCGTTTTTTAGGATTTGGTCCAGGTTGTTGGAGTGCATATTTCCAACTTTCTTAATGATTCCCTTTCCTGTGATACCATAGCAAGACTCTTGGAAAAAGGGTCTTGTTGCATCACTACTTAAGAAACGGGTCCTTAACCAGTCAATGTTGAAGCACTACAAACTCACTACTCTGCTTCCTACCATTTCGTAAGTAATGGGGAAATACCCTGAGAGGCTGCTATCTAATCACCTTGCACTCCATGTTTAAATATGGGCTCAGGCACGTTTTTAACCCAGGCACGCCATTGAGTCTATGGCCTTAGGCATTTTGAATTAATTGCTCACCATTATCTTAGAGGGTGGACATGCTGTCAGAACTCTCTACTCACCCTTATCAGTATTGGGGTTGACCAAGCGATTTCGATCAGCCTGCAAGTGCAACAGGTTGACAGACTCGGCCCTCGGCTGATTCCAGTCCTTTTGTCAAGCAGAACTCTGGGTGTCTTGCAGTGCACTTTTATGTGTGGATATAATAGGTTAAAGTGTGATGTGCCTTAGGGATATGTTTTTTCCCTTACTGTGTTTCACTTGTGTATACATCTATTCGGTGAGTTGGTGCAACTCTTTGGCTTTATCAACTTTTTTATGCCACTGATGCCATTTAGTGCTGGGATTTTACCAGCCTCTATCTAATTCCATTGCATACTGGGAGATTGCCATTCTAACTTGGATCTTCATAAACCTAATTAGAGACAAGACAGAGGTATTATTGGTGGTGGGCTCTAAAGCATCTTCATTATCAGTTGCCTGTTGCTTTGCTCTGATTGATTGGGATCACTGTTTGTGCAAGCCAATCTAATTTTTTGATTTTAATAGATATTTTTATTGATGTAGCAAAAGACAAAGTCTCAAAGCGAAAATACAATCGTGATTCAAGTCAAAACAACCTACTAATAATGGATAAAACAAATTATTAGGTGAAAAAAAAGAAGAAAACATAAATGTCACTCATCCAAGCAATTCCAAATTTTCAAAAATCTTTTTAAGGATCCAGTTCTAGTCACATACAAATTTTCATACATTTGTACCCATATCATTTTTATGAACCATTGACTGAAAGTAGGAAGGTCAGTGGATTTCTAGTCAATTAATATCAAAGATCTAACATTAAGAGTGGCTATAAATCAAAACTGTCATTGCCGAGGGGCGTGGCTTGCAGCCGCAGAAGATGGCCGCAGGTTGATCGCGCTTCGCTTGCGATCGGCGATTTAGCCCAGACATCCGGCAGAATCCGGCAAGTAGCGGGACCCCAGACGGCCGCATCGAGCGCCGGAATAGTGGCGCTCCACCCAGAAGGGTTTAGGGGCCGAAGCAACACCGCCAAACGGCAGGAGTGCCCGGTGACAGACGGCGGCAGAACTGACCCCAAGATGGCGGCCGGCACCCAGTAAGCACTAGACCCCTCGGGCTCCCTCCGGTACTCAGGCAGTGAGGCCATTGCATAGGGAGGAGCAGTGGTAAATGCTCACACCGTGGGCCCGAACAGCAGAGCGACGCTACAGGCAGCGCCTAGAACCGGGTAGTGGCACAGCTGCGAACACTGCAGAAGGTACATCAGACTACAGTGGAGCTGTATAATACGGCGGATCCGGCCCACAGCTCGTCTGCAGTGTGCGACTACATCGGACTGCTCCCGGCGCCCTAGTGAACTGATAAGTGTGGGGACACAGTGGGTGAGAGTGCTGCGGACCGCGTGTGCTGAGGGACGCTGCGGGTGACACCAGGCTGTCCGAGAACTGAGGAGAGGCGGGAGATTAGGCGGACTGCCTTACCCACCACACGACCGGCAGCAAGGGACACGCAAGCGTGGTGCAGGCCTGTGCAACAGTGAAACGTCGTGCTGCCTGGACCCCCCTGGCCGACAGGGGGAGGCGGGTCTGTCGAGGTCTCTTGCCCGGGGGGCTGCCCTGTTTCATGGAAGCCGGGGGAAGCCAGCGAGGTCGAGGACAGGGGCCGCTTGGACCCTCCGGTCGCCCCGGGGAAAGTGGGCATTGGAGTAAAAGAATACGCTCTCGGACCACACGATCACGCAGCCGGGAGTGCAGCAGCAGACAGCGGCAGGCAGTGGATTAGCTGTCCGGCCGGACACCAGTAGGCGAGACCTGGGTGTGCAGACATGGGCCGCACCAAATCATCGGGCCCAGGCCAGGCGAACCAGATCGATAAATATACGGTCGCCATGGGTCGCGAGGACGAAGCGGTGGGAGGAGGCCCGCACGAGATAGACAGCGACCCGGACCCTTCCCTCAAGGATATAATGCGGGCCATCAGAGACTTTAGAGGCACCCTTGAGCCAAAATTAGACTCCGTGACAGAGGAGGTGAACCTCCTACGAGCCGACTTCAGAAATATGTCGGAGAAGGTTTCGGCGGTGGAAACAGGCATTGGGAGCCTCCAGGCCAAAACTAAGCGGCTAGAGGAGCAGGTGGCCTCCCTCACTAAAAACCAAGAAACCATCTATGCCCGCCTTGAAGACCAAGAAGGTAGGGCCCGGCGCAATAACATACGCGTCGTGGGGGTCCCGGAGGGAATGGAAGGACAGTCGGCGGATTGGTTTATCGAAGATCTGGTTCTTAAGCACCTGAAGCCCAAAAGACTGTCAAATTTCTTCTCCGTAGAGAGGGCACACCGGGCGCTGGGTGGAAAACCAAAGCCGGGAGCCCCCGCGCACCATCATCGCCCGCATCCTAAATTTCCGGGACAGAGACGCCATCCTGCAGGCTGCACGCACAACCGGAGACCTGCACATCGAGAATGCCACCATTCGCTTCTTCCCGGATTTCACCCTTCGGGTCCAGCGTCAGAGGCGCTCCTTCGATGGAGTGAAGAGAGCCCTCCGCGAACAGGGGGTAAAATATATGATGCTGTTCCCTGCCAGGTTCAAGATCCTAGACGACGGAAAAGCATACTTCTTCGACACGCCGGAGGAGGCGGGGGACTGGCTCGAGGGCTGGCGAGCAGTGGGTCGGAGAGGCAGACAAGAACGTCCCGACCCGCACCAGCAGTCTACTGAGGCTGAATCCGAGGATTGGAGGCGACCCAACGGACAGAGACGGGACCAGCGGCCAGATAAGTGACTATGGGAAGGGGCAAAGTATAGACTGAGATCTGGCCTCAGCGGGAGAGGAGCTCCATTGGACACACTGCGGGGCAATAGGGGATGAGGCAGCTCCTTATTAGAAAAGAGAGCGGGTTGGTGCCCCTTGTAAATAGTTGGATACACCGAGCCAGACTCACTCCAAATGGGACAGTTCTGGGGCGCAGCCCGGGCGGCCTGAGGGGACTTGGGTATCGAGGGTCCTGCTGAGCTCTGAACAAATGGGCACTTGTTGTGGTTAATTAATAAGTATATCTTCATGCTGGCTGCGGGCGCGCAGCCCTGTTTTTCGTTCGTGTTTGACTGTATGGGGCGACAGGCACTCTGCCAGTTTCAGGGGTGGGTGGTTGGGGACTCACCTAGCAGGGATGCAGGGAGGGGGGTGTGGGGGGGAGGGTTTTTTCTTTTTTTCTTGGGGATACGGGGGGTGTTAGCTCGAGACCACAATAGTTATCCACAGAGGCAGTTCATGACTGGCGACAAGACGGGGTGGAAGGGGAGAAGTGCGACTGTTACTACCTCAGGAAAATGGGGGACCCAGTTAGCCTGCGGGTATGGACCTGGAACGTCAATGGATTGGGCAATAAAATAAAGCGCACACTGGTGCTACAACACCTTAAGAGGCATGCCCCGGACGTAGTCCTGATCCAAGAGTCGCATTTGCGGGGGAATAGGTGTAGGGCCCTGGACCGCTTTGGCTATAAAATGATTGCACACGCAGGGTACACTTCCGGGGCCCGAGGGGTGGGTATCCTGGTGCGCAGCGCCCTACCCCTGGTGATAACTGGTACATGGGAGGACGACACCGGATGTCTAGTAGCGGCAGTGGGTGCCTGGGAGGGGCGCTCAGTGGTACTCTGCTCCTGCTACCTACCGCCAGGCCTACATTCCACCTTTTTACCTAAGCTGGGCGCCTTCTTAGCGGATCTCCCATCGGGTACTCTCCTCCTGGGAGGAGACACAAACGCTGCAATGAACCCATCCCTAGATCGATCCAACTCTCCAGCGGGTGTGCAGGAGGAGCGAGGTCTGGCGGGCTTCATCGACGCCCTCGGCATGTGCGACATATGGCGGGCTCACCACCCTCAGCTTAGGGAATACACGTTCTATTCGGCTAGGCACGGGTCCTTCTCCAGAATCGACCACTTCTTTACCCGACTCACACATATGGGGGACTTCATGGATGCCAGACACATGGCGCGTGGGATCTCAGACCACTCACCGGTATGCGTTACTCTCCGGGGCCCGGAGGTGCATAGGGCTGCATATCCGAAAATAGACCCCTGGCGGCTCCGGGATCCGGCCATCAGCGACAAGCTTCGCGAGGGGTCCCAGTTATACTTCGAGGAGAATCGGGGTTCAGTGGACTCCCAGGTCACTATATGGGAGGCGTACAAGACAGTTCTGCGGGGGCAGGCGCAAGCATTGGTTGGGGGCAGAAAAAGAGGAATCCCTACAGATCCGACGGCTCGAGCAGGAGGTAGAGACACTAACCCGTGATCCCGCGTTGACAGAGTCGGCGGAGCTGCGACACAACTTGGCGCTGAAGCAGAGGGACCTTAAGACACTGGCGGAGGGAGAAGCGCGAGCATATGCACTGGCCACGCAGCATCGGCTGTATGACGTTGGGGATAAGGGGCTGAAGCTCCTAGCGTGGCTAGAGCGCCGAGACAGAGAGCGCTCATGGGTAGTCGGGGTGCGAGATGATTCAGGGACCTTATGTTCCACCAGTGGGGAGATGGCCGAAGCATTCGCGGCACACTTTGAGAGGGTTTATTCGCCGGTCTGCACGAGGACCGACTCGGACTGCGAGGAATTCCTGCGCGACTTCGCGCTGCCCATGCTGTCCTCGGAGGCAAGAGAGAGACTTGAGGCCGATATCACGGAGGAGGAACTGGGAATAGCTCTGAACGCTCTACAGTCCGGTAAAGCGGCTGGGCCTAACGGGCTCCCGATCGAGATCTACCAACGCCAGGCGGTGGTGATACGAGCTCCCCTATTGCGGATGTTCACCGAGGCACGCGAAGTGGGGCGGCTCCCCCCAGACCAGAGGGAAGCCATGATAGTGACAATCCACAAAGCAGGGAAGCCCCCAGACCGGTGTGACTCATACCGTCCGATCTCACTAATAAACGCGGAAGCTAAGGTCCTGGCCAAAGTCCTGGCAGAGCGGTTGGTGTCAGTTATAGCAGACCTAGTGCACATCGACCAATCCGGGTTCATGCCCCGGAGGAGCACCCGCCATAACCTACGAAGGCTGTACGGGGTACTCCACTTGACAGAAGGAGTGGGGTCCACCCAGGCGGCGGCGGTGGCCTTGGACGCCTCCATGGCCTTCGACAGTATTGAATGGCCTTACCTATTCATGGTCCTACAGCGGTTGGGATTTGGGCCGATCTTTTGTAGCTGGGTGAAATTGTTATATGTACTACCAGTGGCCAGGGTAAGAGTCAATGGAGCGGTGTCTAGATCCTTTCCCCTGAGGAGGGGCACTAGACAGGGTTGCCCCCTGTCCCCTCTCCTGTTTGCCCTAGCTCTGGAACCGCTAGCACACTGGATAAGGAGGGACCCCATGATTTGGGGCATTGCTACACCGGGGGGTTGGGAAGAGCGTGTGTCACTATACGCGGACGATATAGTGCTGTACCTGGCTCGGCCGTACCACTCGCTGGCCCGTGTACTGCATATTTTCGAGTTGTTCGGCAGCTATTCCGGATACACCATAAATTGGGCAAAGTCGGTGGTCTTTCCACTCTCTGGCCCTCCCCCACGACTCCCATCTTGCTGCTCGGCTCCGATAACTACCGGCGGGTTTAAATACTTGGGGATTCATGTAACCCGAAACAAGGTCGAGTTCCTGACCAAGAACCTCGAGCCCCAACTGTCTCGCCTAGACACAGATGTGAGCCATTGGCGATCCCTCCCGCTTACGCTTATGGGCCGCGCGGCTCTATTCAAAATGTTAACCCTGCCGAGACTGCTGTACATTTTACAAAACACGCCATTCCCGGTCCCCCCGCACTCTTTTAAACGGATCGCACAGGCAGTCCGCACGCTGCTATGGGATGGAGGATCCCCGCGAATTGCGCTCCACAAACTGCAAAGGGGGGTGTTCGACGGCGGCCTGGCAATCCCAGACGTAAAATTGTACTACTGGGCGTCGCAACTACAGGTAGTAAACGACTGGGTATATGCCGACGGCGATGAGCCAGCATATCGGGTGGACAGGATGGTCATGACCGGCAACAACTGTGAATCCCTTCTCTACGCTAGGAAGACATCGCTGGGATGGCCGGAGCACACTAGGGTGGTGGTGCAATGCTGGAAGGAGGCCAATAGATTCCTTGGGTGGGAAAGTAAGTTGACTGGTAAGACCCCGCTATGGCTGGGAGCCCAGCTCCGGGAGGTGACCGCCTTGACGGGTTTCGGGGGTGGCGGTCAATAGGTATTGAGTATTTGGGAGACATTTGGAAGGGTGATTCCCCCCGCTCGTTCGAATACATGCAGAAGGAATATGATATGCACCAGTCACAACAATACCACTACATCAGATTAGTCCACGCACTCAGGGTACACATGCCGAGGGCGCATCCATACCGGAGTACTCCCCATTGGAGGACCGGTTACTGCTTGATCCTATTGAGGGAAGCCCACATCCACGATCTACCGGAAGCTGCTTAATAACAGCCCAGACCCACTGATCTCTCTAAGAAAAGCGTGGTCTATTGACCTGGGCAGTATCACTGACGAAAATTGGCAAGAGGCGATACAAAGTCCTAGAGAGGTAGCAATACGAGCCAGATTCCGACTGATACAGTTGAAAATCCTGCACCGCACATACTATCCCCGCACACTCCTTCACAAATGGGGTAGAACTCAATCGGGGCTTTGCCTGAGGGGGTGCAATCAAGAGGGATCCTTCTTCCATATCCTGTGGGAATGCCCTGAGATAGCATCATTCTGGGCTGGGGTTACAGACACTCTGTCCAGAGTGATGGGGAAAATGGTCCCAATCGACCCGAAGTGGCTGCTTTTAATGATCAAGGGCGAGGAAGCCTGGCCCCGGTACGCGGAAATCTGGCTGGTCCTGGCGGCGGGGGTGGCAAAACGTAACATTGCCCGATGCTGGGGGCAGCAGGCACCCCCGCAATTAGAGGACTGGAAGCGTGACCTAGACTGGTGCCAACGGGCCGAAGCAGTCGTGTACAAAAGCAGGGGGTGTGCCAAAAAATGGGGAAAGGTCTGGGCGCCCTGGAAACAATATAGAAATCCTGGGGCAACCGGAGATGAGTGAGAGGAAATGTCATTGGTTCTCCCCAGAGCGGGGCTCTCATGCTTTTGCCCCCTGTTGATATATGTATTCGGCGTAATAATGAACTGTTATTGTAAATACATGTGGTATGGTCTCATGAGCTTTGTTAATAAAAAGAGTTTAAAAAAAAAACAAAAAACTGTCATTGCCTAGAGGGAATCTCTCGATGCTGCGAGATTATGCCAAACAGAGCGCTAAGATATTGGGCACTAAAGTTCAATTTAAATTTTTGACTGATAAGAATATCTTTTGAGAAATTAAACAGTAAAGTGAAGCAAATTGGAAGTCAATCTCCCTTTACATCTCCACATCCAAAGCATGCTGACGAAGCTTCAGGATGCATTTTATGGATCAACTATTTGGTGTAATACAACATTCATCTACTGAAAAAAGACATTCTCTTCTAATTTGCTGTGCAAATACCTTTGGAGAACCTCCATTGAGGCGCATCGATATTGCAACTAGTTGTGAATGCAATTTTACTTTTAAAAAACAGATACCACTTCCTTATATAGTTTCTGATGTAAGATATGATACCAATTGCCTGTACCATTTAGACACAATACAAAGCAGGAGCTGTTAATAATTTTGGCACCTTCCTTACATTCTTCTTTATAATCCCTGCAAAAGTTTCTGATTTGAATGAAAATAAACCTTAGACTGGTACTTATATGGGGATAAATACCAAACAGTTGATTCAGTTGCATAAAGGAACCAGCTTGAAAAATAATCCTTACACTTACAACATCCAACGCTATCCCGTTGGCTGATAGTAAAAGCAGTTAAGTGAAGCCCTAATGCAGTGCAATGGGCTAAATGTAAAGATAAATGAAATCTGGGAACATTCAATTCCTTCCAAGTCCTATTGAATCTATTGATTATTATGTGTGGCATCTTATATCTAGATCTTTTCGGGAGTCTGGGTATTTTGAAAAACGTAAAAAGCTTGGATCCTGCTTCTCTTATCATCCTATCTAAATAGAAATGTTTTTCAGCATTATTGATGGTAGGATTCGGGATAACATATCCAAAATGACTGCCTGATAATACATTTTAATTCTAGGCCTCCTTCTTCCCAATCTTGTTGTAACATCTGTAAATTGATCTGGGGTTTCTTTTCATGCTGTATAAACTGTTGTAATATTTCATTTGTTTCATCAAAAAAACATTGCTTCACTTCATGACATTGGAAAAGACAAATCAGAACAAGGGAAGAATATTCATTTTAATCAATGTGACCCAACCAGTAATAGTGAATGGTAGCACCTGCCATTGATTCAGTAACCTACACACCTTCTCTAATAATGGGACATGGTTTAGGCGAAACAGATCACCATAATTAGTTGTAACAAAGATACTCCGGTATCTATCTAACAGGAACAATAGGTGAGTAGGGAGTTCGCGTTTCCATAGGCAAAATCGTTGAGGTGCTGTTAAATAGCAGGGCCTCTAACATAAATTGATTTTGTGCCCCCTATGCCAGTAAATTCTTCTGTTTCGGAAAGTGTGTTTTGAGTATTCCTTTCTTCCACTAGCAGATATAGTATCATGTCATCTGCAAACAATTTCAGTTTTGCAGGTCCTGTGACCGGAGAAAGAATGCCATTATATAGCAAATTTCGCATGCCAAAGGTTTGATAAATAGGGAAAAGAGGATCCGAGACAAAGGACAGCCCTGTCGAGTACCTCGACTCGTGATGATGCGCCCAATTAGTTTTGAGTTAATTATAATTTTTGCTTCAACATTTTTTTTTTTAGGTTTCCCAATAACTGCACCAAACTGATTGGAAACATGAATCTAGTCAAGATTGCAAACAGCTCTTGCCACTGGACCAGATTGAAAGCTTTTTCAGTGTCTGGCAAAATAATTGCCATCTTGATATTGTTAGCGGAATACAAATCGATTGCCTGTACTAGATAATTAGCGTTAATGGAAATCAATCTACCTGGTAAGTCTCCATTTTGATCTTCATCGATCATGGCATGAGCGAATGGGATCAATCTGTTTGCTGTTTGCTAAGATTTTTGTGAAAAATGTATAGGCACTGTTAAGTAAGCATGTCGGGCAATAAGAATTTGGATTCTCAGATGGCTTCTCTATTTCCAAAAAGCTAACTATAATGGCCTCAGTGAATGAATTAGGAATTTAGTTGCCTGTGAGGAGATCATTGAACAAAATGACCAAAAACTTACTTAATTAATGGAAAAACATTTTATAGCCCTCAGCTGGTAAGCCATCACTTCCACAGGCCTTTGCATTGGAAGATAAATAATTACATCTCCCACTTCGGCTAAAGTGATTGGCGCAGCAATAATTGCTTGCTGATCATTTGACAAGGTTGGTAGGGTAATACCTTCGAACCAACGGTGAATTGAGCCGGGTATGTGGTTTTGCAGATCTGAATACACTTTGAAAAAATGTTTCATAAAAGCTATTGTACTTGCGTGCGGTTGGGTAATTACTTTGCCTGTGTCTGGATCAAGAATAGATTTTATCAAGCTTTGGTTATTTTTTTGTCTTACCGACCAGGCTAGGTATTTACCCATGTGTTCACTTTCCTCATAGCTTTTTTGTAAATATATATTTCGATTAACTATTTCAGCCATCATAAAATATTTTTTTAGATTCTGTCTTGCTTGGCCTAGCTTAAGCTTTGGTACCGAGGTTTTGTGTGTAATGAAAGTGTGGGTTGCCAGATCTAATGAGGTTTAAGATTGCTCAAGCTTCACCTTCTCTTTTTGAGTCTGCTTTGCTTTAAAGAAGATTACCTCACCTCCAAATAACGCCTTACAAGCACCCCAGACCGAGAAGGCAGAAACCATATCTATAGTTGACTCTAGAAATTCCTCTTGAGTAAGCCACTTATTATCCACCCAAGTATCATTAACTAATATAGATTTATTAAAATGCCATTAATTATAAATAGGCTCCAATTCTTCAATAATTAGCCCTATAGACACTGCTGAATGGTCAGATAAACCACTTGCCAGAATCTCTGACTTCCCGCGATGAAATAAGTGTGATATTAATAAAAAATCAATTCAGGAGACTGAATTACAGCATTTGGAAAAACTTGTATATTGTTTATCATGTGGATGATCAGCTCGCCAGTGGTCTATTAAAACAAAATCTGGTACTAACCTTCTCAGAAGCTTATTAGATTTTGGTTTCTTTTGGTGCTTATTTATTCATGAAGAGGCCATTGTGGCAGTTTGAAGAGGATTGAAATCACCCCCCCATTATAAATAAACCAGTTGTACCTATCGCAATATTATATATTTCCTCCAACGTTGATGTTGAATCTTCGATGGGGATATAATAACTTATAAAATTGGTTTCTTCTTTTAAAACCTCAGTCACATTTTAACCACAAGCATGGCAGCACCATGAGGGATCTTTTTTATGTTTTTTCTCCCTCTTTCCCCTTCTTGCCTCTTTCCTTTATTTTCCACCTTCTTCTGGAGGGTTGAGCCATAAACTGCTACCTTGACAGCTATCTATAAAAAGCTACATTTCAACATACATTTTAATACAGCACCAGCTTCTGTTGTTGAACACTGAGGCCTTAATACATCGTTTCTACTTTTTCTTTGCAAAAGTACATCCACCTAGTTCAGTTAAGTGCACCCAGAAACCCACCTGTCCTGGGTTCTTGTGGTAACACTACCCGACTCACCCTCGGAAACCCACCCAAAAATGCCCTCCCTTAGGACCTGCATCTGGTTGAGTGCCTTGGAAGTGCACCGGGTTTTTTAACCGGGAACACACTTCGGCAGCCATTTTTGACTCTGCATTGCAGAGAGTGATTAGCACTTTAGTGCTTATGCTTTACTGGTCTCCTGCTCTGCTTTTTAAGCCGGATGTGGTGCAGCCAAAAGCACACCTAAGGCAAGCCTGTCTGCGCCCATCCACACCCAAACAGGACCAGGGGCCAGTAATGCTGCCCTTTTATCAGCAGGCAGTTTGGTTTACTCTGCTTTCTTACTGCATGCTCTTCGTTCTCCTACTATGGAAGCATGTGGCTCATCTTCTAATCTAGCTTTGGATGTGAATAATTTCCCACACTGCCCCTTTCAGATAGCTGCTTTCTAATCTCAAACCTTTGGCCCTGGCTAAGGGGGTCTCAGAGTACTCTGTAGATACTTCTAGGCACTCACACTGCCACAGTAGCCCTCAAGTATTCTAACCCCCACACTTTCGGTTTATTAATCTAAACTGTCACACGTTGGTCAGACACCAATGGGATGTTTTCTTTTTTTTTATCGATTACAGTCCTGACGCCATGTTCCGAATGGAAAAATGGCATAATTGACACCTCGGTGTCTGATATATTTACAGCTCTCCCCACAGACTATTGAATACTACATATAGATCATCCAGATAGAAAGGGTGGTGACATTGCCATTATCTTTAAAAATAAATGTATGTGCAAAAATGATAAGTAATCCATCCCGCAATGTGAGGCAATACTTTTTTCTATCTATCTGTCAAATAAGTTTACCATGTCTGGCACGTTAATTTTCCATCTATCTTGTTCCCCTAGTAGATGGTGCACCAGCATTATGAAATATCTTTCTCCCTTAATTCTGAATTACGTTAATGTTACCATCTTGAGCGATTTTAATATCCACCTGGATGACAATACCTGTAGTCATGCTATGTCCCTGATTTAGACTTTTCGGGCCTTAGTCATCCAGCTGAGCTTCAATGCCCCTTACCATAAAGCTAGACATTTGCTGGATCTGGTTTTTACCAACCTGAGAAATTTGCAATCATACCCTCCTCTACCTATTCTGAGGTCGGATCATCTGGCTGTTCCCTTCTGCTCCCGTTCGGCAACAGTTTACAGAGCTGCGAGATTCACTCTGTATCTTTGGGCAAAACTGAATGCCCCTTTGTGGAATACTATTCCATAGGCTAATCTCCCATTATTTCGGGATTCAGTAGAGGCAGACACTCCCATAAAAGATTCTTGGTTCAGTTCCTCACTGGACAGTCTAATTCCTGTTTTTAAGAAAAACATCATAGAAAGCTTCCTCCTGCTCCTTGGTACAATGAGTCTTTGTACAGCAAAAAAAGAAAGCAATGTAAACAGCTAGAGAGAGTATGGTGCAAGTCCTATAGAAAGGTGTACAGAGGAAACTATAAAATCACCCTAAAGCTCTATCAAACAGCCTGTCACGAGGCCAGAGTGTGATACTACACGAATACAATTGAGGCATCCATAAATTACACTGACACTTTTTTTAACGTAGTTAAAGCTTTCTCTGACCCCTTCAGCATCGCACCAGTCATCCCCCTTTCACAGCTTCAATGCATTAAATAGCCATTTTTTGCAAAACAAAGTGGCCGACATACAGGCTACCTTTCCAGGTACAGGTTCGGCTAGCTGTAGTGACACTCACTTTAATGGGAACTGCCTGCTGCAGAGGTTTCTACCCTTGGAAGTTATCGTTTTTAGGGTTACACCGGCATCTATGAAATCAGGATCTCCGTTGGATCCTTGTCCTCCAGAGGTGATTGGCAGGCTCTCTCAGCCTGTTATGAAGCAGCTAACCCAACTTCTGAATTTTTCACTATTGGGTGGCATTGTTCCTAAAACATGGAAAATGGCAGTGATGGCTCCTTAGCTGAAAAAACCCAATTTAAACCTATATCGTTGTTACTAGTTTTCGCTTAAGTGTTGGAGAAACACGTGGACCAACAAGTTACGATGTATGCTGAAGTCAATGGCCTGCTCCACCCTTCACAATCTGTGTTTCGAGCAGGTCATAGCACCGAATCAGCTCTGCTCGGTGTTACCGAGTTCCTGAGGCATCAACTGGGTAATGGTGGAGCCGCTGCACTGATTTTGTAAGATCTCAGTGCAGCATTTGACACTGTATATCATACCGCGCTCCTTCAAAGCCTAGAGGGTATGGGAGTCAAAGATATAGCCTTGACCTAGCTAAAATCTTTTCTGCAGGATCGTACCTTTCAAGTGCACAGCAATCATCATGGGTCTAAAAAACACTAATCAGTGTCTCGTGTGCCTCAGGGATCCATTAGCTTAGAAAGTTGAAAAGTGTGGTCTCCTCTTTTCTCGTATGTGGATAATAGACCACTTCTGGTATCCCTGTCATCTCAGGACAACCAGAATGGAGAGGCCCTTAAGTCCTGCCTTTCCCAAATCTCACTGTGGATGTGAGCTAATTCCTTGAAATTGAATGGAGACAAGACAGAGGTATTGTTGGTGGGCAACCTTCCCCCTCCTTGGGATCCCACATGTGTTCCTCAACTATGGGCCCCACCTAGCCCTGAATCAGTCATGAAGAATTTAGGAGGCTGGTTGGATGACGAACTCTCTATGAATCAACAGATTAATAAAGTGGCAGCTGCGTGTTTTGGAATCATGAAATGGCTTAGGAAAATCCTTCATTGCCTCCCTATGTCCTCCCAGAGAACCGTAGTCCAAACCCTGGTTATCTCCATACCTGGGAGTGGCAAAATGTGGCTTTGCGTCTGTTTCACCCGCCAAAATTTACTCCCACTGTCAATTTGCTAAAGAACCTATATTAGCTGCCCATTGAATGGTGGTTGAAATTTAAGGTGTTATGCTATATGCACAAATGCTTGGCAAATACAGGACCTGGCTATATTCGACCTCTGGTGTCGTGGTACAAACCTGGCTGCACGTTGCGTTTTAGCCATCTCAGCCTGGCGCGCAATTCCTAAAATCATGAAATCCCAACAAGGAGGCAGGGCATTCTTCTTTTTGGGATCAAAACTGTGGAATGCTTTGCCTCTGACACTGAGACAATGCCCGTCACTTTTCCTGTTTCGTAAATTGTTTAAAACATAGCTTTTCTCATGCTCTGATCTTTTCTAATAGGTCTTATGTTTTTGAGTCTGTGTTCAGTTGACCCATTTTTCCGTATTGAGCTTAGTGCTGGGAAACCTTTTAGGTAGCTATGTGGTTTACAAAATATGCATAATAACTCAGAGCTGCATTCTCCGGTGGCGGAGGCATGCTAGCTTTTAATCTTTTGCCCCCTTGTTCCCCCTACGTCGGGCCAGAAGAGTATTTGTGTAGTAAACATAACAGAACAAAAAAGGGCCCAACAGAGAGATGAGAACACAAAGTAAGAAAAGCAATAGTAATCAATCAGCATGGACAGAGGAGAGGAATGAAAAGACAGTTAAAATCGTCTATAGTTCCTAATTCCTTTCCCTATGCCTGATGCAGGATTCATTTACAGATTCCAAAAATTCATTGGACTGTCTGACTGAGGAGAAAATCTGTAATTGTCCATTGAAAATGACTTTCAGCTTCGATTGTTGGAACAGCCCAGCATGGGCATCTGCCTTCTTGAATGAGTTAATCATTTGCTTAAATTTTTTATTTTGGCGTACTATGGCAAAGGACATATAGAGAAAATTCTAAATGAATAGTTGTCTGAAGATTGAAAGAATTTGGCTTGAATTGCTTTTTGATAGGACCCCCTCCTGAAGACGAAAGTCTCCAAAGTTGACCAGAATTGCACAGGGATATTTTTCATTAGGAATCTGGTGGCTATGGACTCAGTGGGCACGCATAATTGTGAGATCTTTGTCCTTTCCGATCTATTCTGGAATGACATACACCTTAATCACATCCATTATGAGCTTGGTTGCATCTTGCCCATTCTCACGACCCTTGGGATCCTAACAAAGTGTAAATTGGAACAAGATCTGTTTTCCATTTCCTCTAATTTAGATTTCAGCTCCCTTACCTATGATTTTAATTTGTTGTTGAGCTATCCAGATGTTTGTAGTGGTCTTCCAAGTCTGAGATTTTCTGTTCAACTTGCTCCATTTGAAGATTGAATTGTGATAGGTATACATTTATTGAGCTTAGCTGCTCACTGAGCTCCTTATATGGTTTATTTTGTGAGGCTTTTATTTCCCAAATTTCACCCAAGATCTGCTGCAGAGCCTAGGCTATCGCAGGTAGATAAGAAATGGATGGTTCGTGACTATATCCATAGGTGGTAAAATGGATTTGTAACACTTGTCGAATGACAATAACAGAGCAGCATTCCCGCTAGTTGGCACAATAGTCTCTGCAGGAATGGATTCTGTGCCTAGAGTATTTTGAGAACTGCTTGGCCTTGAGGGGGAGAAGTTAAGTACACCCATTTGCAGTTGCACTAGGTAAGCAGGGCTTGCAGAGGTATGAAGCTCTCTTCATTGTGTCTTTTGTTCCCTTGAGATGCCATTCTTTCCATGGACACAGCCTTAATAGATGGAAAGAATATCAATTATGTTGTTTTTGACGCTAAGGCTGCTAGGTTTTCTTATATCTCAGTTTTGGAGGCAACCATCTGAGCGAGAGTGGCAGGTTGGTTATCTTGTGACGCTGCCTGTGAAGGAATGAGAAATATTGATGTGCCTACAACAAGCGGTATCATGAGGAACAAGCATCACAGTCTTATGTTTTATCTCCGGCTGTGATAGATCCACTATGTCCTAGTTCTGCGGCCATGCACAGTGGAATCAGCTGCCATGTCATGTCTCTGTGCTGCAATTCCACTGTAGATGGAAATATGCTTGCTATCCTGTACTGCTGCCTTCCAAGCCCTTTAATTGTCAGCCCTTAGGCCCTGCTCAAACTCTGCTCCACACACTCCACTCCATGAGCCCTCGCCAACCCTCGGCATCTTGTCTTAGCATCCTACATGCCTCTGCATCAAACCGGACGCAGGCTTAACCATGGACCATGACAAGAGCTCTACATGGCTGCTCACTGTGCAAGCCACTTCTGTCAAAATCATGGTTGCTGTGTTCAATCAAGGCCTTGCCTGAATGCATTCTACTGCGCAAAAGGTTTATTTCACCATAAACTGCCCCCTTTAGGTCCTTGCACGCTTTCTCAAATTGATCAGTGTAATTCCATCTACCTGGGAATTCCTACCTAAGTTGTCCACAAACTCCAAAGGCTGCAGAATATTGTAATCGGGCTGGTTTACAGCAGTCACAATCATTGCTATGTTTCTGCTGCATTTCAAGTCTTGCGCTAGTGGTCAATGAAGCAGCCATACAGTTTAAGACACTCTGCATAGTTCATCTGACCTATCTTCACACAGGCCCTCTCTTTTTAACAAATTTGTTTGCCCTGCCTGTTTATGGGAACTCCCTAATATAGGGAAGTCAATCTCTTCTCAGGGCCCCACACTTCAGTTGGGCCCATTGAAGTGGAAGACCTTTCAGAGTGGTGGCTCTCCAGCTCTGGAATGGTTTACTTGTGAATCATTGTTGCCTCTCGAATTTAGGGGAGCTGCTTTTAGTTCATGTAGTGTCAAAGGGTCTTCTGGCAAATCTCAGCTTTAGGAATGAATAAGTAAGTAAATAAATAAATGTGAATGATTGAGGAGGTTTACGTTTCCCTAGATAATAGGACCCTCCTCTTCCCGTGGAAGTAGACGATCATGAATGTAGCTAAACAAAGAGAGCATTGAACATAACTGAAGTCTAATCCCAACCTGCAGCAGTTCCTGGGATCATGGGCAGGGCTTTGAAATGAGGGTGTTTTTTCTGCCTGGCCATCTCATGAGATTGTAGATAGAGCTCTTTAAAGAGCCACACCCATCAGTCCTGCTGTTGACTGTCACACCAAGGTCTATAATGCAAAAGCTAGGTACGATTCATAAAGCCATGCCTTACAAGGAGTATAAAATATTCTGTGAGTGCACTGAAGACTGTGCTGTGACTGCATCCTCTATGCCTGCGTGACAATGTCTTTGGAATTGCTTTGAACCTCTAGTTTACAGAGATTCTCATGATCATAAGTGTTTATACGTGTTTCATCTACCTTATATTATAGTAACACTTCTGTAAGTGGAGATCGTTGAAACCCTGGCTAAATTGTGTTAAATGACTATGCACTTTTGAGGAATAATCCTACCAAATATGAATCAAAAAGCGCAATTGCCTTCTAGAACTGTCCCACCCATTCCTTAAGTGAGAACTGTAAAAGAAACCTCATTTAAATCCATCCAGCTTGCACTCATGCTACTCATTGAGCGTGCTTTGATCACACCACTCAAAGTCCTGGGAGGAGATCATGAAAGCTCCCTGTAGGTGATCTTTAAATGCCATCAGGTTTTTTCATAGTAGCTAGTCCACTATGGCACCTTTTGGATACAAATTTTCCCTAGACATTTCTACCTCGCTATAAAATGCCATCTAGTTTTGGCCATTTTATCTAGCCTACATTCCTTTACATTGCGCCATTTTGTAACAAAGCTTTATTTTGTCTCACGGTAGAATAATAATAACATGGCATTGTGTTCTTTATAATCTCAAAATATTGTGCCACTTACTTCAATTCCGAGGGGACTCCCCTGCCTTTAAGTCCCTTGTTTATATCGGTAGGGCGCAAGGATGGCAAGTGACGCAGTGCAATAAAGGAAGATGGTCCCATTGATATTGTTGGGTTCCAAAATGCAGCAATTACAAGTGTTCAATGGGCCTACAGCATTACTGCACCTGTTGCACAAATGATAGCTACGCCACCACTGGTTTATATACAATCGTTGTGGGCCCTGCCCCTCAAAAATGTATTCTTCTGCCTGCGTTTTCCACGTAGAAACCCAAAGACCGCAGCTGCCTTGCTAAATAATTTACATTCAGGGCTCTCATCAAGTAATCCTAGGCATCTGTTTTGCTGCTTTTCTGTTTTTCTTTTGGAGCAGAATTGCACAATAGAGAATAGTTTCTATTTGTGCAGCCGGCATAAGCATCTATTGTACTAATCGTGAGGCACAGAGGGGTGAAGCTCATTTAGCAACTGAATAAAGAATATTTGATTTAATATACTAATATGCGGCCATGCGCATAACCGCTTTGTACCGAGACAAAATGAACGCAGAGCTCATTTGCTGAATGCTACATTAGTCAAAGTATGCAATGCTCTTCTGCGGGGTGAACCACATGCCCTTGTGGGTATCGGAGTAATGCGCTTATGATTGTAAAAGTAAGTAGAAGAATACACAACACAAAGGTTACAAAGAAGCCGCACAGTACAGTTAGTGTATTTTTAAGGGTGTTTGCGGCATGTTGTTGTAAAGACAGATTGGTGTTATCCCAGAAGGTTATTATTATTTGTTAGGTGTGGTTGTACTTGAATACTGTGTTCCCAATCTGACATGGAATCTTGCATATTTGTTAGAGGTCCTCACAGTTAAAAGGAGCAGGTTTATATATTTTTTTAACAGAAGGGTAATTTTGTACAGTTTTGAGATAATAACAGACCCCCATCTTCCCCTCTTTGAATGGGAAACACTAAAACCCTCATTTACACATAATATTCCCAAAAATCCTGTAATTCCCTTTATTTCCCCACGAATTATCTTGAACCCCCTCCGTTAATGGTAATTGCAGGGTTAGAAAATAACAGAAAATATTCTGGACCATTTGCAATGAGGGCCTAATTTGTTTGATAAGAAAGGGGTTGTCGATGAAGCACTACGTTTAATCATGAAAACGTGGGCTTAATAATAATCAGTGCCTGATTTTCAGTTTGGAGGACAGGGTTACTCCATCTCAACCGTGACGGATATCCCGTCCGCCCTATTACAATTCTGTTATATTCTATGGAACTTGTAATAGGGAGGTCGGGATATCGGTCAGGTTTGTGATGGAGTAACCCATCCCCCAAACTCCTAATCAGGCGCTCAGTTTTTTGTGATTTTGAATGGAATAGAAAGTGGAATATCGGCCAAAATAATATTTTAGCATTGTCTTTATTCATTACGGCTTTTTCTGAAAAAGAAATTTTAGTGACCAACTTGATTTAGCGGGTGGGGGATGGGGGAGCAGTTTATCAATTGGATTGTGGCATTGTTCCATGCTTAAGAATAGAAGACTTTGAAGGTGAGGAGCTTTTGATTTAATTAGCAGTGTCTGCAGCTTTTTGCTCGGATTGTTATTGAATCAGGTGATTAAGGGGTATGTTTGCTTCTGCAGGTTTTCTGTAAGTTAATCAAGAGGGCTCTCCTTATTAGAGATACAGGGAACATTATAGGTAATCCTGCACTTGGAAGTACCAATACAGTGGGAATCTGTATTTCTGTAGTCTGGTATTACATCAGGATTAGAAGGGATCCCTAAGAAATGTGGAATAACCCAAAGAATCATTCTTTCCTTCATTCTGCAGCTTTTACCCCAATGCATATTTCTGCTGGTTCGACCTGCTACAATATGTTTAAAAACAAAAAAAGATTAGGTGAGAAATGCTGCGATTACTTACCGGTAATAGGATTACTCTGAATCCTTCTCTCGCCGTGATGACTCTCATAGTGGGGCCCTTGTGCCGCCAATCACAAACAATTCCCACATATAAAATTCCCTCCCGCTCTTCTTACTTCCTGTTCCATACCAATCCCAAACGCCACACAGTTGGACTGGCCAAAAAGGGTGGGATGGAGGGCTTGAGTCATCACTGCAAGAAAAGAACTCAGAGTAATAGTATTGCCGGTGAGTAGTCACAGCATACCCCTTTGTCCATCTTGCCATGATGACTCACATATTGAGATGTACCCAAGCCAATAAGCAGACCAGAGCAACTGCACAGAATATGCAAACATGAGTTTAATCTGGAAGCAAAAACTGGTTACTACACAGAAGCTAGCGACTTGGAACCCAGCAAAACCAGAACCTCCGAGCCATGGACCATCCGATAATGAGACGCAAAGGTAGACTGAACTGCCCAAGTGGCATCCCAACAGACCTCCTACAAAGAAGCACCCTGCACCTCATCCATGGAAGCAGACATGCCCCTAGTAGACCTCCCCTGGATCACGAAAGTAGAAGACAGACCAAACTGCTTATATGCTAGCAGAATCACAGACTTGATCCACCTGCTCAAAGTCTGAGTCTAAGGTTTACCCCCCTTCGGGGCGGGACCAAGGTTAACAAAGCAGAGGAGACCCGAAACTCCTTCACCCATTCCAGGAAGATCAGAACCTGCCTCCGCACATCCCTTGAATGAATCTCCACCTCCTCAGGAGACTGAGAATCCAGACAAGACACCTGTCCTGTGTCCCACTTAGGCCTAGAGGGAAACGCTACCATTTTTACATGTACACAGGTTTCTTCCTAAAGTTGCCTTCACTCTCACACAATGACTTTTGCTACACATTTGTGACAGTGCAGATTAGTTTTTAGGAAACTATACTTGCTTACAAACCAACTTCGCACAAACACTATACTTGTACATTGTACATTTGTACATTGTGCAAATATGATTATTTGTTTCGTACATATGCTGACAGAGCTATCTATAACACTCAAACCATGGCGGCCTGACTAAGATCTAGGCCCAAGGCAAGGATGCCTTTTGTTATAAATAAACATCTGTTTCCGGGTGTTGGCAGATGAGCGCTTTGCTGTCATTGGCGTGGTCTCAACATGCTGATGCTTCGGCCCAGCACCCTGCTGATATCTCTATGAGGGGTGTCCAGTTCGTGACCATGATGGAGACCTACATTCTTTCCCATCAGGTAACGGGGGTTGGATCATCCAGTATGGGGATTCTTGGCAGAGAACACACACACACACACACACACACACCATAGATACTTAGGTTAGGGGACGCGTAGTAGGAGTATGCCAGATTTTTATATTGTTTAATATGCTTGCATATATGGATTGCTTCAGCACGATGATAGAAGTTTTCATTCTGTTGACTGCCTTAATACTTCTAATAACTTTCATTTGCTTCTGTCTATTGATCATTGCAGCACATATATTTTATACAAGAATCACGTTGATTCAATTAATATTGAAAAAGTCCCGCTGTGTATTCCTTGTATATTTATCTCTCTGTGAGAAAGAGAGCACAAGTGACTGAGCAAAAGGGTACTAGATCTGTTACCATGATTCCTGAGGGATCAGGGATGTCCTGTTCAGTGGTTGCCAGAACCGTTAGCTACCCACTTAGGGGGGTTTATAGAGGTACTGTGAGCTAGCTGGCCTATAGGACAACAGATCCTGAGGGGGTGCATGGAATCAGTCTGGCACCATCCAGACGGTTATGCTGTTCACAAATGTGCAGTTCTACCATAGAGTGGAAACTACACGGCACACCAGAAGAATCACTTTCTGCTGATGAAACAAAGAATTCACCTTGGGCACAAATCCAAGGCCCAGCCGAAGAAATAGCCTTTCCTCAAACACACGAAAGACAACAAGCCAAATTCTCCCAGCCGGTGAGCAGAAATGACAGCCAGCAGAAAAAAACACCTTCAAGGTCAGAATATGTAACCCCTCAGATGTCAGAGGATCAAATGGTGGATAATGGAGAGCCAACAGCACCAGCAGCAAATCCAAAGAAGGACACCACCTGGGAGACCAGAAGGAGAGTGGAAACATCTTAAAGATCCTGGAAACCAGACCCTGATTAACACCCCCCCCCCCCCCCTACCGGAAGACCGAAAAGCCTTACTCGCTGCCGATTCCACTTTAAGAGTGGAAGGACTCAGACCCAACTGAAAACCATCCTGGACAAATTCCACCACCTCAGGCAAAGAAACAGAAAGAGGAAGCACCTGCTGTCGATCACACCAAGCCTGAAACTTCTTCCAATGCCTAGCAGAAGAAGACCTGGTAGACACGTGTCTGGACACAAGCACAGAAGAGGAGACAGAGGCAGAGAGACCCTGTAACATTAAGCCTTCCCGCTCAGTTGCCAAGCTGTCAACTTGAGCCTCACCAGGGAGAGCATCTGGAGACATGGAAACCTAAGAGGAGACGGAACCAACAGAAACCTCTACTCTCGACCCACCTTCATCTCCATCAACCAAGGAAACCAGACAGAGCAGGGCCATGCCGGAGCCACAAGAACAACCTGAGCCTTCTCCCTCCGAACCTGAAATCTCAGGATCAAAGGTATCGGAGGGAAAGCACACATCAGGCCCACAGATCAAAGACATGTCAGGGCATCCATACCTGATGGCGACTCCTCCCATCCTCGGGGGGGGGGGTAGGGAGGACCAGGTAAGAAGTGCATTGCCAGGGTTCGCAAACTGGTCCACTCGGGGGTGACCCCACAACTGACACACTTTGGCAAATATTTGGCGAGAAACACAAAAGTACTGGGAGGACGGAATCTCCCTGCTCAGGTGATTGGCCTTACAATTCAGAGCCCCCTGAATAAAGATGGCCCTCAATTAAACCACATTTGACTGTCTGTAATTTCAGATCAAATATTGCTTTGTGCTCTCGTCCCCCCGTCGATTGCCATAGGACTTGGCTGTGGTGTTGTCCGTCTGGATGATGAAAGCCCTGTCCTTCAGATGAGGGGAAAAATGTAGGAGAGCCAGACAAATTGCCTCCAACTCCCTCCAGTTGGAAGACTGGGAACTCTGGCACGCCTGCAACACTCCCTGGACCTCTAGAGTCCATGACCAGGCCCCCCAGCCACTCTCACTGATGTCAGTCATGATGATGACCGGCTCTGTATACAACAAGGAGACCCCCTGCAGGATGTTGGATGGAAGGAACCACCACCCCCAGTTCAGGTAGAAGACATGTCAAATCCTGCACCTTGGGCACCGACTTGCGCAGGATGAACCTCATGAGAATATTGAGGTGCCACTGAGCCCAGGGCACCAAGAACACCATTGCCACCAGATCGCCTTGTATCCTCATCCAAAGATAAAATGGCTGAATGAGTGCCGACAGAAGCTCCAGCAGATGTGAGTGAATCTTCAGCACCCTCCAGTCTGTCAATGTGACAATGCCCAGATCCATCTGGAACCGGGCCCCAATGAAGATGCAGTACTGAGTGGGAGCCAGCTGGAACTTCCTCGCATTCACTAAGAAGCCATGAGAGGACAGTAGATCCAGTACTGTCTGCACATGTAAACAAGTCCAGGGAAGAGATGCTCCCTTGACCAAACAGTCATCTGGATACAGGAAGATGGAATCCACTGCAGATGAAGAGCCACCATCAGAGGGGCCAACTCCTTGGTAAACACACGAGAAGCAGACTTCGGGGCAAATGAGAAGATTTGGAATTGGTAATGTGTTTCCCCCACAGCGAACCTCAGAAACTTCTGATGCCTTGGATGAACAGGAACATGTAGGTATGCATCTTGCAGATTGATTGTAGCCATGTAATCCCCCAGCAACATCCGTGGGAATGAGCTATTGGAGAGAAAGCACCTTGAATGGAATTGTCACTACCCATTTGTTAAAGTGCCTTCAATCCAAGACTGGCCGAAACTCACCAGATATCTTTTGTACCAGGAACATGATAGAGTACACCCCTTGATGGACCTCATCCAGTGGTACCAGGATGACTGCCCATTTCTCCAACAAGTCCTCGATCCCTTCCAACAGCACTATCTTCTTTGCCGGATTCCTTGCGACAGGAGTAGTGATGCACCCTGTACCTGGACAAAGTAAGACGAAGTCTATGAGATAGCCGCTCTGAACTATGCTCCTCACCCATTTGTCAGAGATGGAAAGCACCCATGCTGAATAGAATCCTGCCAGCCGTCCAATCACCGGTCATGAGTTCGTAGGAGTTCCATATTCAGGAGTGCTGACCGGAGGGCCCCACCTTGGGGGTGGCATCCTGCTACTTACCCCGTCCTGGGCTGGAACCTCTTCCTGCGGAAGGAATAGGAACGGTTGTCCTTGTGAGGGAAATCCCTGTTATCTCTGGCATCCGAGCAATTCCAAGTCTTAGATGGCTTGTTGGACGTGGACGTGTAGGACCAAGTGTACTTATTGTCCTTGAAGAACTTCCCTATCAGACCATCCAACCTCTCACCAAACAGCTTTCCTCCCTCTAATGGTAGCTTAAGAAACAAAGACTTCTCTGCCAGACCCACTTTACAGTCCCTCAACCACAGGATGCATTGGGCCATGATAGCTGAAGCCACTGAAGCTGCTTTAATGACATTGGCTGAAACAGCAGTCGGGAACTTAGCTTGTTGCTTCAAATGTACGAGGACATTCGTCACATTGGAACCCTCCTGCATGGCCTCTGCCAAGGCCTCAAAATCCTTCAACAAGGACTGAGTTGTCCACGCCCCATGTGACGCTGCACTCGGCCCAGATTAGAGGCCGAGAAAGACGTTTTAAGTCCACCATCCACTTTGAGGTCAACATGATCTGAAGGCAAACAGTCATAAGGATTTAGAGAGGAATGAGCAATGAGAGGGGCCAGGATGGAATCCACCTTGACGGACTGTGGCAACAGCTTATCCCCTACCTCCAAGGCATAGGACTTTTGGAGAAAATGTGGAATCTGGCCATGTTCAGGCTCCTCCCAGGACCTGAAAATCGCCTCCTTGATCTTAAGATGCAAAGCCAGTGCCGCAGGCTTGGCGAATTTCAGAAACAGATCCTCAGCACCCCCCTGCACCGGAGGAGGCCCCATGCCTAGATTGTCTCTGATATGGGACAGAATATCCACCATAACTTCCCTGGATATAAACCTCCCACCAGTTACCACATGTCTCGCTGGCTCAGAAATATCATAATAATCAGAATCCTCATCATCCTGCAGGGCTGAAGGACGCTTAGCCTTACGCTTGGATGACAAGGCTTTGACGATTGTGGCATCAATCATGGCCTGAGGTTTCAAGGCTGTCAGGGATACTGAATCACAGGCCGGGACTCCACCAGCACCCCTTGCTGGCACATCCTGATGAAAATCACTCCCCTCCTCAGAATTAGGGGAATGAGACCTTCTCCTCTTCACACCACACTTCTCAATTGCAACACAGCCACAAAACCCTAAAAATAGATAGGAATTAAAATGCCACCACTGGAGAGAAAATACTTCCAAAACTGACCAACCTGTGAAAACAGAACACCTGTGGCCCCTCCTAGAATACAATCGGAAGCCTACAATGCAAATAGAAATATTAGGGACAACGAAACTGCTGCAATACTCTCCCATAGAGCAGCTTACTTTCCGATTACTGCCAAAAATGTGCAGCAGCCTCCTCCACCAGAGGCGGCCATAGCCGATAGGCAGTTGACGGGAAGTCCCTTTTTCCCCCAGCAACCAGAACACGCCCTCATGGCTGGCTGGAAGAAAGCACCACAGACCTCTGGCCCGGCTGCACATGTAGAGTGTAGGGAGGAGTATTCCGAACTGCCGCACCACAGGCAGACTCGGTCTTCCCTCACTCACCTTACCTGCCAGCTCCCGCTGCATGCCGCATGCGGCATGCCTTTGTACGACCGCGAGCTTTCCACCGGAATCACTGCTTCCCAGGCAACATCTGACTGCACTAGCGTGCTTGACCGAGTCATGAAAGCAGGTCCGCGCGACCTCCCCAAACTCACTGGCACCACGCGACATGGCAAGGAGCCGCAGAAAGTCACTGGAGCACACTCATCGCACCTGCCCCTAGATTTGAATGCACAAAAAAGGAACAGGATATAAGGGGAGGGAATTTTATATGTGGGAAATATTTGTGATTGGATTCACAGGACCCTCACTATGTGAGTCATCACAGCGAGGGGTAATGACGTTACTAATGCTTATCATTGCCTTGTGGAAGTGGGCCTCTGTAATCTTTAGGTGCAGTCAAGCAGGATGTTATTAGTGTATGTTTACTTAGCCCATGCTTCAACATCAACAGAGAAGATGGGGCCTTCAGTGGTCTGAGTCTAGGAAGAAAGGACATTGACGCTGGACTGTGGTATGTTTAGAGGTGAATACACTTAGGATGGTAAATGTCAAACTTTCATTAGGGTGCATGGCTTCCCTTTATCGTTAAATGAATGCACTCTAGTTTTAATAAGCTGTAGTGCCATTTTAAGAGCGATGGATTGTAGTTGGATTAACAGGATCCTTGCCATTTCAAGGAACACTGGTCTCAAAAGCGACCTTCCGCCATGTGCCATATCTGGTAAAGGTGGGTGTCTGCAACCTCTTATGGTAGTAATCCATGTAGAAAAATGGCAGCACGACACTGCACAAAATCATGCAATCCAGATGTGTCACTTGTCGAATAGGCAGTGCCGGCACATTACAGTGGGATTGCAGTGTTCTGCAGCAGCCCTTAAAATATTTCTGGTGATAGAACAACACACAACACGGCCAAACCACGTGGAAGGCCACGGCCCATGAATGTTTCATCGGGAAAGCGGGGAAATCGTTGTCATTCTTAAGTCACCACCCTTTGGAATGCATTAACAGAACCCTTTTTCCGTAGCAGAAATTTCAGGTTATTATCAAAAAGAAGTGAAGGAGGTTAAGATGTTTCTGGTCTGCCAATTGGACAGATTATATAGTCTTTGACCAATGTATCAGCTTGTCATCCTGCAGGCCCATGTACATGTAATACCCACTCCCACTATTCTCTCTCAAAAGCTGCGTGTTTCATTGCGAGCATCATAGAGCAAAATAAGCAAAAAATATAATAAATACAAAATGGATGCCCACTGTGTAATGTTTCTGTTGTCTGGCACAAGTAAATGCAATAAGAAATACTGTTTCCGTAAACAACTAAGCACCAGACAGTCTCCATGCAATGTCTTGTTGGGGGTGAGTGTAGTGTGTAGAGCTGATCATGGGAAATGTTTACTTCTTTCTGTTAGAAAAGTGAATGGGAAGAAAAGCACAGAAGAGCGCCTTGAGGTCAGCTTATAAATGGCTCCCTCCAGACCTTTTCAACAAAGGAGACAAAGAAGAAAAGGCTGAACAAATATTGCTCCCCTGAAAACTGACATTTTGTTCTGTCCGTTTTCCTCTTCGCTGGGCTCACAAATGCCCAACATTGTGCTCCTGTTTGCAAGCTACTGAGAAAAAAAAGTAAAATAAATTTAAGGACTTAAAACACATTAAAATCCAATGTTCGTGCAAATCAATGCAGTAGACGCAATTGAACCTTATTAGAAAATAAGATCAGTAACTGTTGCACGCCTTTTGAAGCAGTAATACCGCTCTTCAAAACACTACCTGTGCTTGGTAAAGAAGGGCATTAATTATTCTAGGTGCATTTGAAATAAAGTATACGAGAAAACCAAATGAAGTACTGTTTCTTAACTGTGGATTCAATTAGACTCACTGGAGCTGTTAATGATAAACATATTTAGTTTACGAGTAAAGGACAATGACACTCAGACTAAGGATTCGAGTCTGTGTTACCATAGGAGAAGTTGTAACTATATCCTTAAGTCATGGCAATTGCATAATGCATTGCGATAGTTGGAAGGCATACATCTTTTATGCCAGACCCCCCCCACCCTCCCCCAACAAGTGAAATAAATTGAAATCAGAACAGGAGCAGAACGTGTTATTTTTCTTTTTTTTTTGTTATTCAAGGGTTTGGCTATATTGCATGTTATGTTGTTGATCTAGAATGAGAAAGTGATGAATGAACTCTTCGACACATCTGTCAAAGATACAAGAGAGTGTTACATAGTCCTCAAGAAATCATGTAGATTGTAAGAATTGCAGGTATAAAATGAATGTAATGGGACGAGAGTCCTAGCTAACTAAATAAAAATAAATATTAGAAAAATATCCACATCAACTAACTATGGGGACCAAATCTGAGGAACTGTTAAAGAGAAATTCTGGTTTATTTTTGGAATCCAAATTTCACAGCCGTCAAATTCCTCTGGTCTGTGGATAATTTTCATGCCTTCACTCAGTCAAGATTTCGACCTTCGGACTCAGTATTTTATATGAAGATCAAAATTTTCCAGCGGGGCAAACCTGGAGCTGTTTCCAATAAAGACCTCTCTAAATTGGCCACCGTTGTTGCAAAGTCCTGACTGAAGGTCCGGAGATCTTGTAAGTGGAAAAATGTTCTAAATCCCTACTTTTTAGAGTTCCTTCAGCAGCTTCTCTTGGTCGCTTTTAAAGCTTCCAGGACCTCAAGGATAACACGTAGGGGTCAGAAATAATTCCACGGTAGGCCACCAGCAGGGCCTAACCCAGGTCAGTTTCAACTAGTTGGCTGGGCACTTCAGGAAAAAGACCTCTTGCAGCTTGTTGTGTCCCTGTCACACAGTAGGCTACCAAACTGACCCCTGGAGTCTATTTTTCAGCAATGGGTAAAAATGGAAGCAGGTACAGCCCTTCACGTTGCCACATAGGTCAGAGACAGCAGGTCCATGAGTCTTTGTTTCTTCTTCAGGTCCAGATGTGTTCTGGTGAGCTATGGGTGAGGTAACCCTTTTATAGGATTTACTAGTCAGTGAGTTGGGGTGAGTCCTGGACACCCCCTAACTAGGGGTGGGTGTCAAACTCCATTCCGCTACAG
The DNA here is from genome assembly GCA_963921515.1 of Calotriton arnoldi. Classification (NCBI taxonomy): domain Eukaryota; kingdom Metazoa; phylum Chordata; class Amphibia; order Caudata; family Salamandridae; genus Calotriton; species Calotriton arnoldi. The sequence continues at coordinate 253,621 of CAWUFW010000145.1, forward strand.
AGTTTGTGGAGTTTTGCAACTCTGCGCTCTGCTTGGAGCGGAGTTCAGCAAAAAACTCTGCTCCGTGGCATAGTGAAGTGATGCAGCGGAAAGCTTACCAAATTCTTATTCCTCCACAACACAACAAATCATTTCTTCTCAAGTTTGGACCCATACACTTCTTGCACACTAAATTATCACCATCCTGTTTACTAAACCTTTTGGTCCTCCAATGGATCTTTTTGTTGAGCTAACAGAGAATTGGATATTTAGAGAACGTGAAGCAAGTTCCTTATGAGGACCTGGAATAAAGAATTGTCAAACACATGCCATATTCAAATACCTTTCCCATACATCGAAACACAAACCTTGGGACAAGTAAATATTGTCCGAAAGAATGAGACAAATTACATTAAAGATTACTCATGGAAAAACCTTTATCTAAAAGCTCAATTTGAATGGACAGATCATGAAATCGCATTTCACATCAGATTTAATAGCAGATAATTAGTACAAATAACCACACAATATAATGCAGATAAACAATGAACATTTGCTGATTGCCTAGTGAGAGAGAGAAACAAAAGGAAATTTTGTGACTCGGTTGTCAAATTATACAAACCAAAATATGGCTGAGAGATATAGTCCGTCTTCACATATGGATCTAGCCAAGTCAGAAACTGCAGCACAGCACGTCACAGAAGGAGTCAGTTAACCCTTCCGCCGAAAGGTTACTTTCATGCCTACCTTTACCAGCCGATAAAGTGCAGGTTCCGATTACCAGTCAAGAAAGTTCAGTTCAATTAGCACTGTGGGAAAGTAAGAGTCAATCCAACAGCATGGCAGGCAGGAAAAATGGAAATGACAGCCAGCCCCGACTCCTCCTTCATGGGGCAATTATACTTCCACAAGTTCATGCTTTACACCCACAAAGTATCCTTTTCATCAGTCCATATGGTTTCCATTGGTCGCTGACAGTGGGCTGCTCATGGAGTGATCAATACATCACTAAAAAATCCGGAAGAATGAAGTAATTCTTTTGCAAGTTAATTAGGTTTGTTAAATTCAATTTGTATTACATTTTCATCTCTTCCACGGAACTAGGTGAAACTTCACTTTGCTCACAATCTGTCCATTCCCAAGCGCTCTCCCTGGGTTTGCAATAATTTTGCTACATTTCTGAGTAAAGTATTGCCTGACTAGAAACTAATCCATTGTTAACCAATACTTCATGAAATGTTCTCACAGTGTCCAAAGTGACTACTTCATATGATTTTACACTCAAGCAGGAAAGAAAAGCATTTGAGGCCTACATGAAATTTTGATGAGTCATTACCGTGTTATGATTATCATATAACACACATTAATTGACTATTTCAATATCTTTTGATTAGTTCAATTTCTATTCTTCTTTAAAAGTTACATGTCAATATTAGGCACTACTAAAATGTTATATTAAAAAGAATCTTTTTGTAGCACCATTTGCACGTTATCGTTTTTCAAAGCAAAATATTAGCGTGTCACTCTGTAAAACAAGTTTTCACTACATAACGTTACAGAAAGCTGCAGATTTGCATATATATCGATTATTACTAGATCAAGCATTTTAATCATTTCAGGAGCTTTAATATGCCAACTTTTATTTAATTTTGATGTACTTTAAAAGTTATTGTCACAACACTCTCTATGTTAGCTATATTTGGTTACTTAAAACCATGAAAATTTCGTACATGTTTACTTCCATTGTTTCTCTCTTTTTGTTTACATTTTCATATTACCATGTTTCAAACACTCTGCATGCTTTTACGATGCAGTATGAAATCTCACGTTTTTCGACTTAGCCAGTTTTACATGTCTACATCAACAATAATTGTCGTAAGTATCTTTTGGATAGCGAGAATTGATAGAGGCAAGTTTCATTTTACATTTACGCTCCATCAGGAGTTTACCTGCCCCCTACCCCAGGGTAGAGGTGGGTTTGTGCTTCCTGCTAGTGCTGCCCTTGCCCCTGTACAAGGAGATTTAAAAGAAATAACCAATTAGGAAGTCAAGATCCCTTACCGCTTGTCAGCGAACCATGATTCCTAGACGGGCTGGACAATCAACACTTTTCCTACATAGATCAGTCTAACTTGTTATGATGAGAACTCAACAAATCAGTTGCATAAATCAGCCCACCATGTTGGAGTGACACGTACACTATACAATCAACAGGATAAACCTGCTGACAGGCACACAGTTCATACACAATTTCCGACGTGCTGCACCTGAGGCTGGGTCACATGAGCACAACGAAAATAGGTGCGGCTTGACCTGCCTTTGGGGCACCTGGAAAATGAATTCCTCATATATAGGACAAGATGCAGGCCTCTCTGCTGCCATGGAAAAAACCAGCCGCAGCATTGACTCTGCAACATGTGCCATTATAATGACCAGAGTAATCCGGCATGAGGGCTCTGCGTCTCGGATCCAGGCCAGCGCTGTAGCCTCTTTGTAATGTATATGTTTGGCATAACTGACTGCCTACAGGCACCATTACAGTGGAGGAAGCGAGTCCGCACTGTGGAGACTAACCGGTGACAAAGGCAGATGTCATGGTATTGCGGGCGCTTCCAGGGAGGTATGTAACAACTCTAGAAGGTTGTCCTGTGGTGGTCTATTTGGGAATGTGGAGTGCAGCATGGCTGACAGCGCCATAAACACACAAGAGATTCCTTGTTTTGAGTTATTAATTAAACTGCTCGTAGTGGGTGTGAGTTTTTAGTGGGGAGAGGAATCCAACCACATAACATATTTTCTTTTTTAGTAGGTTCTTTACGCAAGCCTCAGATTCTGGCAACCTCGAACACGCAGCGGTAGCAGAGCACGTATGCAGTTGCAGCTAATGCACAAAAGAGTGAGGTGAATGGAGGAAGGAACATACAATTGCAGGGGGGCAGTCAGTGTGAGGGAGAGAAGAGCAGAGCAGCTTGTGTTCTGTTCATTAGGTGGGCGGAACGCTGCAGAATTTAGTGGAGTTTTTATGTCACATCCGTGGAATTTCGCGTAGTGAAACTCTGTGAGTTTGCCCACTCCAACCCCTAACCAATGGAGCAAAATTTCCCAACGGCAAATCTCCCCTCTTTTGCAGCACATCCTGTTTGCCTTCCTGCAAACTATCCGACAGTGCACTATTCTAAGTAAAATCTGAGTTGGCACAGCCTTCCTGCCATTGGGTGTGAATTGTGTGCCAGCCAAGTGTGTTTAGGGAAATAAGAAGTCCCTCAGCCTCGACTATACCAAACTGGTTCTAGGATCAGCTCCCCCTCCCACTTGGCTGGTGCCAAAATGGCTACAGTGACAGAGAGCCAAGGAAACAAAGGGTTCTCTTCTCCAGGTCCCCCTTTACATTTAACTATGAATTGACAGACATCGTCCTGGTCCATTTCAATTTAATGAAGTTCCTGAACCCTCCCCAACTGCTCTTCCTGAGCTTATATATGTTGCATAACTCACACTCTGGTCTTCATGCCAAAATTCATAAGCCATTTTTTCTCCTTTCGGAGCAGTTTTTACACCTCATAAAGGGGAAGGAGTGACAGGTCTGACGCTGGCAGGCTTTTTAAAATTCACTTTTCCTAGCGATTTATTACAACATTACTTCAACACAGAATTATTTTTTTAAATAAGCTTTAAAGATAGTTTGTATTATTCTACTAGCTTGACCCAAACTAAAGATAGTAAAGTTATGATTTATTTCTAAACATTTTTTTTCATCTAGGACAGCTACAGCCCTTAGTGTTAAAATAGTTTTTTGGGGGCTAGTCACTGTAGGTACAAGCCAACACTAAATTCTTCTATGTACCGCTTTTAAATTCTAGACACCCTATCTTAAGGACTACATATTTTACTTATGGGTGAGTTATTTAATATTTAAATGGAGGTTTCTTTTCTGTCAAAAACAGTAATTTTGTCAAGTACACCTGCATGTTTAAGAGGTGGAGTAGTCGGCCTACTCAGGTAGGTCTGAAGCCATGTTTTCTTTGTCAGTCTAGTGAAGGGCAAAGGGCACAGTAAATGTTACAGTTCAACATGACACAACACATATACCGGGGGCTGGACAGGAATGCTCCATTGTGTAGAGTTAAAAAACCAGCAACACCAGTCAACAAAAAAGGGGGTAACCACGTACAAAGAGGTACTTTGTCATAGTCATACAATCCATTTTTGCTGTGGTTATATATGTGATATAGAGCATAATTGGTGCACCAAGGTGGTGGGTAAAAATAATAGGATTCTCCCACCTAATTGTTCCTAAAATTTCTTTTTCATGTCTGGTCTATAAGAGATTGAAGCTGCAAAGATTATGCTCAAGTCTATGGGGGCCTTACTCTCTCTCTGACCTCTTGTGGGTGAAAGTTTGTTTGTATTTCCTACTGTGTAAACCTCACACCATAGTTTTATTGTTGCTTTATTGAACTTGACAGTTATCTGGTCAATATTTTTTGTTTAATGGAGCAGACACTGTAAGACATTGGGGGGCAGGCAAGAAGATAGTCATCCGGATAAAGTAAGAGTGAGACTAATATCTTCTGAATTTTCAGTGCTTCGAGGTATTAAAGCACCCCAGAAATGTTTCAATTGAGAATTTGCTGACCGGAAATGTGTAATCTACAATGACACAAGTCAAGGATATAAGATGAACAAAACTCAGTGCAAGACTCAGAACAGCCTAGCTCTGGGCACTTAAAGCCAAACAGGCTTACATTCCATAGCATGTTTATGAGGCACCAAACAAATGAAAGGAATTCTTAAAAACGTAGCTTCAGATGGATAATCTTGAGACACTGAAAGCAACTCGAATATCACAAAAATACTGCAAAGGCTTTACTTGAGTTTTTCAAATCCAAAATTTCCAAAATCTGTGATAGTCTCCAGTACAACAGAATTCTCTCCACACTCATCTAGCTACTATTCACATTCATCACCATCAAGACCCTAGAAACCTATGTGGTGCTAAGCCTGATTGCCAAAATAAAATAATAAATTCAGAAATGGAGTCCTGCTCTGCCTCTTGCCTCCCTGCTCTTGCATCAGACACTACAAAACAGATTAATGCCATCCCCCAAATATGATCTGTGCCTCATTCTTTGAAGCATGCACTTATTATTAACTATGGGTGAAATGTGTGTTACACTAGTGTAATTAAGGAAATGGTCTGAACAACGAGGGCAGAGCCACACGTGCCTTTCCAACACAAGCGCAACCATGCTTGCCTTCACCACGCATATGCCTTCACCACGCATATGCCTTCACCACGCATATGTCTTCACCACGCACATGCCTTCACCACGCACATGCCTTAACCACGCATTGGCCTGGTTAAGGCAATGCTCGGTCTAGATGCTGAGATGGGTGGGCCCAGGAACAGGAAGGATCTGGAGAGGGCTCGGTGAGCTAAGTGGGGCTGGGGCCGGATTTTGGTGGGGTAGGGGTAGTTTTTAAGAGTTGGAGTTAGGTTTTAGGGCTCAAGGTTTAAGCTGGGGGCGGGGTTGTTTTTAGGGCTCATGGGGGTTTGGGGTCTTTTTTGAGGCTCAGGGGGTCAGGGTAGTTTTTAGGGCCCGGGGGGGGTTGGGGTCGTTTTTAGGGCTCAGGGTTCTTTTTAGGACTCAGGGTCGGATTGGGGTACTTTTTAGGGCTCAGGGCGCCAGGTGGTTGTTAGGGCTTAGGGGGGATCAGGGTAGTCTTTAGGACTGGGGGGGCTGAAGTTTTTAGGGCCTGGGGGTTGGTTAGTTTTAAGGGCTCAGGGTGAGGGGGTAATTTTTAGGGGTCCGGGTCTGTTGAGGTAGTTGTTAGGGCTAAGGGCAGGTGGCATAGGGTGTACTCTTTACTAAACACCCCTATTCCAGTCATGCCTTTATTACAAAAATGTGTGGTAAAGGCATGTAAAGGCATGCGTGGTAAAGGAATGTGTTGTTCAGGTGTATTCATAATTTTGGCAGCGTAGTAGAGGCACTTGCGGTGACAGGAGGACTCGCAAATACCTCCTCGATCAGTTCATCTACTCAATGCAGCAGTAGCACACTTTTTTCTACACAGCATTCTTTAGACTAATCACTCCCTGATGAATGTTCTTACACTTTTCTTTTATGTGAATGAGCTATTACCCCTGGTGGTAGTGTGTGTGAAATAAACCCTAGTTGAATCTTCTCTTTCTGAAAGTATTCTATCCAAAGCTTCTTGTAATGCTATGCTGTTTGACTCTCGCATCAGTTGATATTCTAGCTGATCAAATACTTCCTCTAGGTAAGTAAGTGCGTCTTCATCTTTTACCTCACTAGTATTCTCAAAGTTACGGATGGGTGTCAAAATATCTGTTAGGATAATATCTAGCAGTAATACTCAATCTATTTCCTGCTGGAGATCAGTTACCGGAGTTACTAACATTTCATCTCATTCTTCTTTGTGGACCTTAAATTGTATCTCTTTTCTTCTTTGATCAGTTCTGGTATTGGCATGTGCTGGTGACCTGGGTCTTTGCTGGACGCCATCTCAGGTAGTGCCCTCTTGCTATCGCTGGGGTGGATCCAGGATTTGTCGTTTGTGCACTTTACCCCAGTCTGTGTCGCGAGCAGGACTTGCTCCTAACCCTCACTGCGAGCTTGAGGACAGTTAGACCTCTGGAACAACTTTATCAGCACCCAGTCTCTGGGCTTATACTTGTGCCTTCGACTTGCAGTGGTTCTGGAAGGGTCCCCTTCACCTGCTGGTTGATAGAAGCAAGAGTACGTGTAAGTGACATGCAGTAATCATTCAGCAATTTATTGGTCATCATAGGCAGAGCATTTTTATCTGGCACTCCCCACGCAACCATTAACAGCCCAGTGCGTATTTCATGTGCACTGAGTTTGGTCTTGGCATCTGGTGTGCTCCTCATGCTCACTTTGCCACTGGATTCAAGCAAGCCTGGCTGATGACGGCTGGAATGCCAGAAACCAGTCCTAGGATGCTTGTTTCCGGTCCAGGGAAGACATGGCTTGGCGGTTCGGGCTGGACTGTTCCCATGAGGCACAGGGTCAGACTGATTTGCATATGGCCATGTCTGAACTGGGGTGGTGGAGTGAGCTAAAGAATGATGATGGATTAAACCCAGATCAGTTGACTGGGGGTGAGTGTTTGATTGGCTCAAACGTTCCGTCCATCATCCCCTTTTGTATCGCTTTGTTCGCCCTAAGTTGGCGGGGGTATGCCCAGACGTGGGTCCCTTGCTCACTTTGCCACTGGATTCAAGCAAGCCTGGCTGATGACGGCTGGAATGCCAGAAACCGGTCCTAGGATGCTTGTTTCCGGTCCAGGGAAGTCATGGCTTGGCGGTTCGGGCTGGACTGTTCCCATGAGGCACAGGGTCAGACTGATTTGCATATGGCCATGTCTGAACTGGGGTGGTGGAGTGAGCTAAAGAATGATGATGATGGATTAAACCCAGATCAGTTGACTGGGGGTGAGTGTTTGATTGGCTCAAACGTTCCGTCCATCATCCCCTTTTGTATCGCTTTGTTCACCCTAAGTTGGCGGGAGTATGCCCAGACGTGGGTCCCTTGCTCACTTTGCCACTGGATTCAAGCAAGCCTGGCTGATGACGGCTTGAATGCCAGAAACCGGTCCTAGGATGCTTGTTTCCGGTCCAGGGAAGACATGGCTTGGCGGTTCGGGCTGGACTGTTCCCATGAGGCACAGGGCCAGACTGATTTGCATATGGCCATGTCTGAACTGGGGTGGTGGAGTGAGCTAAAGAATGATGATGGATTAAACCCAGATCAGTTGACTGGGGGTGAGTGTTTGATTGGCTCAAGCGTTCCGTCCATCATCCCCTTTTGTATCGCTTTGTTTGCCCTAAGTTGGCGGGGGTATGCCCAGACGTGGGTCCCTTGCTCACTTTGCCACTGGATTCAAGCAAGCCTGGCTGATGACGGCTGGAATGCCAGAAACCGGTCCTAGGATGCTTGTTTCCGGTCCAGGGAAGACATGGCTTGGCGGTTCGGGCTGGACTGTTCCCATGAGGCACAGGGTCAGACTGATTTGCATATGGCCATGTCTGAACTGGGGTGGTGGAGTGAGCTAAAGAATGATGATGGATTAAACCCAGATCAGTTGACTGGGGGTGAGTGTTTGATTGGCTCAAACGTTCCGTCCATCATCCCCTTTTGTATCGCTTTGTTCGCCCTAAGTTGGCGGGGGTATGCCCAGACGTGGGTCCCTTGCTCACTTTGCCACTGGATTCAAGCAAGCCTGGCTGATGACGGCTGGAATGCCAGAAACCGGTCCTAGGATGCTTGTTTCCGGTCCAGGGAAGACATGGCTTGGCGGTTCGGGCTGGACTGTTCCCATGAGGCACAGGGTCAGACTGATTTGCATATGGCCATGTCTAAACTGGGGTGGTGGAGTGAGCTAAAGAATGATGATGGATTAAACCCAGATCAGTTGACTGGGGGTGAGTGTTTGATTGGCTGAAACGTTCCGTCCATCATCCCCTTTTGTATCCCCTCATGCTCATTAGGGCAATTGGTAAGGCATCCATCCAGGTCAATTTTGTGTCAGCACACACTTTTGCTATTTTATTCTTCAGTATGCCGTTCTTTCAGTCTACTGCACCAGCGGCCTCTGGATGATAGGCAAAGTGCAGTTTCTGCTGTATACCCAGAGCTTTGCATGTCAACTTTATTATTTCATTGCAGAAGTGGTTGCCATTGTCTGGCCATATTGTTTTCGGGACCCCAAAACGTGGGATCAACTCTTTTATTAGACACTTGGCTGTGGAGATGTCATCATTTGTTTTTACTGGATATGCCTCTATCCATTTTGAGTACATACACATCACCACCAGGAGATACCTATAGTTGTTGGTAGGTGGCATTTATACATAGTCTATTTGCAGAGCTTCAAATGGCATTGTTAGTTTTTCACAATGGCCCTTGGGTACTGAAGCAGTCTTACCCACATTGTGCTGTGCACAAACCTTACATGTTTGACATATCTCCTGTGCTGTTTTTCTTATGTTCTTGTTCACCCAGAATTTGTCCATGCAATTTACTATGGCATCCCTGCATATGTGGGCCGGGCCATGCCTGGCCAAACACAAGGAGTAGACCATTCTATCTGGTAACATGTATTTCTCCTTTGACTCGTTCATCCAGCACCCTTGAAGAAATGACCCATTCTTTGACTAGCTCATCTGTTCTTCCCCCTTGTTGCATTAGTCTCACACCTTCTGTTAGATCTAGTGAATTTCCTTGTCTGGGCAGCTCTTGGGCTATTAATGCTAGTGCTGAACGATTTTGTGCAGTCTCTTTTGCTGTTGCATCCGCAAATGCATTTCGTTGGCCTACTCTGTTTGTCACCTTTTTGCGAGCACTGCATTTAACTATGGCCAATTTCTTTGGGAGTGCCAAGGAGTTAAGTAATTTGGTGATAAGTACACCATGCTGTATTTTTGTTCCTTGTGAGATAATAAAACCTCTTTCCTTCCAGAGCCTCCCAAAGGAACGTGCCACAATGAATGCATATTGGCTATCTGTAAATATGCTAACACACCTTCCTAAAGATAATTCACAAGCTCGTGTCAATGCTACAAGTTCTGCTGCTTGTGTGGACAACTCGGGTATCTTATAGGACTCAAATACAGTGTTATTTGTTACAATTACATAGGCTGCTGATCTATAGCCATCCTCTGTTCTCAGGCAGGACCCATCCACCCACAATTCTCCTTCAGCATTTGCATAGGGTGTAACAGTCATATCTATTCTGCCTTTTGTTTGTCCCTCAGTTAACAAAATACAATCATGGTCCTGAGTCCACTAAATCATCAGTGGGAACAGGTAACAGGGTAGTAGGGTTCAAAACAGTACGTTTGCGAAATGTAACATGTGCTGCAAACAAACAGATCTCATACTGCGTGAGCCTGGCATTTGTGAGGTGCTGAGTATGTATCTTATTCAGTATTAGCTCCACAGCATATGGAACATACACATCAACTTCATGTCCCATTAATATGCTTTCTGCACGTTTTAGTGATAAAGCAGTTGCTGAAACCGAACGTATACAGGAAGATAAAGCCTTGGCTACAGTATCCAAGGTGGCAGAGAAATATGTGCATTGTCTTTTGTGGTCACCGTACTGCTGGCAGAGGACTGCAAGAGCACACCCGTCAGATTCATGAACATAAAGTTGGAAAGACTTAGAATAGTCTGGTAGGCCCAAAGCGGGAGCAGAGCAGAGAGCTTGCCTGATGGCAAGGAAGCTTTGTTCATGTTCTGGCAACCACTGAAGGGGTTCGGGCATGTCCTTGTGGGTCAGGGCCAATCAAGGTTTTGAAAACAAAGAGAAGTTAGCTATCCAGTATCGACAATAGCTAGCCATGCCTAGGAAGGCTCGCATCTGTTTTTCGGTGCGTGTAACTGGTGACTGTAGAATTAATTTAATGCGCTTATCATCCAATCTTCTCTGCCCTTTCAAAAGAATGTGTCCCAAATAGGACACTTCCTGTTGAACAAATTGTAAGGGGAAACCTTGTGACCATGTGCAGCTAGGAAATTCAACAAATTTACAGTGTCAGTAGTACACTGTTCCTCAGAGGTGCTGCCAATTAGCAAATCATCAATGTATTGAATTAACACCGAATTGGGTGACAAATTGAATGGTTCTAGTTCTCTTTTCAAGGCCTGATTGTTTCAAGGCCTGATTGTAGATACTAGGGCTCTCTGTGAATCGTTGGGGAACTTGTGTGAAACAATAAGTACGTCTGTTTACAGAGAAGAAGAACAGATACATGCTACCCTAATCTACTATAAATCTGTAACTCTTTTCATCAATATTTCAAGACTGGTAAAATCGGACTGTTGCAAGGACTGCCTGTTATTTCTTTCACAATCCCTCCCTTTTGTAAGTCTGTTACTATATCCTGCAACCCCTTTAGACCTTCTGGAGCTATCTTGTACAGTGGCATCCTTGGTAGTTTCACATTCTGTCTGACTGTAATTGATACAGGTGTGATGTTCATTCTCCCAGTGTCATTCTTATGTTTTTCCCAAATCTTTGAATCTATCTGGTTCAATATTTGTTCCGCAATGTTCCTTATTCCTATTGACACAAAACAGTTACCCATTTCCTCAGTGAGTGGCCCATCTACTTCCAAGAAAACTCCGTCTACACTACACTTTTTTTTTTTTTACTGCAAGGTGGTCAACATGTTTCGGCCGTTAGTGTATGCCCCTCGTGTAGGGTCACGCCGGCCTTCCTCAGGACTCTACCTTTCCCAGTATGCTCTCACTCTCACCTCCAATTGAGATAAGAGGATAATTAAAGGTCAGTTCCTTCCGTGTTGAGGAATTTTCTCCAATGGGTCATGTAAGTACGAGTTTACCCTAAAGTCAAATTAGAACTGGCGGCGGGCAAGGGGAGAACCCCTGTAGTCACACTTACGCCAAAGGTGGTGCTCCGCTGGCACTGCTCGCCGCCGTGTAGAGTGTCCTGTATTGTGCCTATAGTGTTTTAATGGTTCGGACATTGGGCTTGTTACAGGTATATTAGTGAATCCCACCAACTTATTTGTTTGTCCAGAGAGAGGAACATCTGGAGATTTTTTCTTTGTCAAGGAGGAATTGGTGGCCCCTGTATCTATTAACAATTCCATAGGTGTTCCCTCAACCTCATCCCTTACATATGGTCCAGTGGGATCTACAGATGCTAACATCTGCTGTAATAACTCTCTTGGGCCTCTCTAATGTTCATAATATTCCCATTCCCCTGGGGGCCCTTCCTGATATATACTAACCCTGGGCGTAGTTCGCGTAGCAGCGCTACGCGTAGCTACGCGGAGTGCACTTCGCACTTCGCGAGCTACGCGTAGCACTACGCGAACTGCGTAGTGCGGTAGGAAATGCTGTTCGCAATGATTGCACAGTGCCGGATGCTTGTCCGCACTGTGCATTCATTGCAAACGGCATCTTGCACAGTGTAAGCGGTCGTTTTCTGCCGCTCGAGTAGATTTGTACTCGAGCGGCAGTTTTCTCAACGCGGACTGGTAGTTTCTCATTGCGAGCGGTCGCGAGCATACGCGACCACTCGCAATGAGAAACCTGACCTCCCGCGTTGAGAATCTCGCCAGGAGGTTTATTTTCCACGCTCGCGATCGACAACTTGATGTTGCTGATTGCGAACGAGGAAAAAGTCTCGCCGGGATGTCATTTTGCTCGCTCGCGGTCGCCAACTTGACGTTGAGGACCGCGAGCAAGCAAAAAATGCCCGCTACGCGTTTTTGCACTGTGCTACGTGCAATTCGCGTAGCGCGTAGTTGCGCAAACTACGCAAACTACGCAAGCGTAGCATAGTTTTCCGCCCAGGCCTAATATATACCATCATAGGGATGGTGTACCTGCATTTTTGGCATTTCTGAATCATCAAAGATGTTTGACTGAGGGGAATATTCTGTTGGGCCACGAAGTGAGTCACCTCCTTGTTGTTGATATCCAGCTCTTCCCATACTTCTTCCCCGGCCTCTTGAGCTCCCTATCCCACTCCCTCTTTGTGACTGTTTGGGGGGCAGTGGGCATTGGACTCGCCAATGATCTTGTTCCCCACAATTAAAACATCCTTGTGTGTGTGTGTGCTCATTTGTGGTGTGATGTTGCTGCTGTGCTGGGGGAGCCGAAAATGACCTTTGTGGGCCTCTGCGGCCACTTCCTCTCCCCCTGCCCCTCTGCCCATGGGCACTATACTGGTGCACCAACTGCATTAAAACCTTCGTTTTTAGGTACTTTATTTTGTTATTTTTAAATTCCAAATCCTTTTTCCCTGGCATCTCGTAGTACTGTGCTAATTGCAATATTTCTGTCAGTGGCTTGCATGACCATGTTGGGTTGTATTCTAGAATCCCTTTCTTTATTGCAGGCTTTAAGTATTAACAAAGCAGGAGACAAGTGCACTTTGTGTTGCCTCATTTTTACTGTCTAGTCCACTTGAAGCTGTGAACACCTTTTGCATTCTAGTGAAAAAGGCAGACACTGTTTCTTCAGTGACTTGGATACATCCATTTAATTTGGACCAATCTATTTGTTTCCTTGGTACCAGTATGCTTATTTTGGCCATTAGTTTAGCAGACAATTTTTTTATTTCATCCAGAATGTCCTCCCCTTCTTTCCTTGTTGCTTTTTTAATCTGTTCACAATTTATTTCGAAACATTCATCATCATCTTTCCTTATTTTCCCCAAAATATCTGGTGGCAATATTATAGAAAACCATTTGGTCTATGTCTTTCAGGGTAAGAGTGCCAACTCTTAGTATTATTTCTGTCTGCCTATACCATTCTTCTCTATCATGTCTAATATCCGGAAACTGAACGGCAAATCTGTGCAACTCAACATTAGACCATGGTGTGTGAACTTTAATAGTGGGTTTCCCTGCCTCACTTCCTGGCACTCCCCTCAAGGGCATGTTGAAATTAGATGAAAGAACAGAAGAACTTGATGACTGTTCTTGTGTGCTCTCTTCTTTATCTTTTTCCAGAAGTTTACATTTTCTTTCTACCAATATTTGTGTCTACCATTCAGTTACTATCTGGAGTGCATCTAGTCTTTCTCCCTCTGTTGCCACTTTATCTTCTAGTACTGCTAGTAATTTGCTATAAATTGTATTGGACACATTTTCTACTTGTGGGTATTTGTCAGTAGAAGGCCAAAATCTCTCCCAATTCTTAAACCTGTGAAACATCTTTTTTTCAAAATCTATCAAAGCAAAATGTTGAAATGCAGGTGTGTAGTGTGTTGGGAATTTGCACCATTCATTTGACCACAAAGAGGACCGTTTTTTCATAACTTCGTCTAACCACCCTTGTACCTCATTCTGTTCTTTATGTGAAAGTGTAAAATCTGATCGCAGACACTTTTTTCCTGTTTGGGGACCAGGTATAGAGGGTATCTCTTCGTGTTGTATAGTTCTTTTGTGTTTTTGTTCTTCTGATAGATCTACTGGTGTTTGAACTTGTTGTGATTGCGGGCTGTATCGAGGCGGGGTAGCTAATAATGCTTCTATTACAGGATCCTCTGTATCCGCCTGAGCTACGGGAGCATTGGGTAACATGGGGTAAATATCTGTTATAGGTTTGTGAACTGTGAAACATTTGTCTATGTCCATTTCTTTATCCCTGCAATTGGCCGTGCATCCTTCTTGTGCATTATTTATATCGTATCTTATGGCTTTTCCCCTTAGTGTCCTAGGTTCACCTGACCATCTACCAGCTGCATATGATCGCCATGCATGAAACGCATCCCATTGTAATAAACGTACTTTCTTCCCTTTCTTTTCTCTTTCCGTCAAACAATCTTCTAAATAAAGCAATTTATCTCTATCAAAGGTGCCATACTCTGGCCATTGCAAATCAGGATTTTTTCTGGTATAATGAGTCCACTGGTCTAGCTGAACAGCAGCAGCGTATCCCTTTATGTACTACATACCAGGCTGGTGTACCGCGGGGAGGCGTACTTTGAGTTGTATCTAAGGCTGCTGTACGCCCTGTGGCTGTACTCAGAAAGAGTATACTGAGCATTTTTTTATTTATTTATAAAGCACACTAATCTCTAGGGGGTATCTAATATCTTACACATGTAACAGTCCCACTTGAAAATTTCAAAACAAGTCTTCAAGAATCAAAAAGAACATATATCAAAAAGTATAATTGGAAAGACACTGTTACGCAACACGAATTAGCATATGCATTTACTCAGACGTCATTTAGAGCTGAACACATAGTCATGCTCTGTCTTGAGGCAACCACCCACGGCTCCTCTTGAGGCAACCACGCATGTTTCCTCTTCTGTCCTTGAGATCCTAGTGATCTTTCACAGACTGGACAGCCCTCCTCAGGCACCTATCTTAAAGGCACCTTCAGACCTACCCTAGTGGACCCGAGTGCGTACTCTTTAGATATAAGGGAAACAACATGCAATTATTATATTTGGGCTCAATGCATTATGCACTGCCTACTTCCTCATCTGACCAGTAATGCTGTTGCGCGTGTTCTTCCGCGGTAAAACAACCTGATGGCTTGAAAGGATGCTGTCTGTGTCTGATGTCGCAGGCTGGTCAACGGGAGCCCTGTGGCCTGGGTTCTGCAGAAAACATAGTCCAATCAGCAGATGCGCTTACCGAGACTTGAAGGCCCCCGAAGAGTCCTGGGACCGCTGTACATCAAACCCCTGCAGGGATCGACAGTCCCCAATGAGTAACGACACCATCTTGTAAAAGCAGAAATCTGTAGGAGTAAACAAAAGAACGAACGCACACAAGGGCTTAAAGAGTGGCAGCTTTTATTGCCAAAGAACTGCAGTTGAGACAGCTTGCAGAAAGAATGCAGAGAGATCTGATTACACAAAGAAAAATCAGCCTTTATATACAGTTGTGGAACCTTCAGACATGTTAATCATTAACATCAGCACCGTGGCATGAGCATTTCACAAATATGTCTACGTGTACATTTTGCTTTATGCATGATTGTAGTGACGAGCTTGATTGTGCTAATATTAGCCAATTTTCTACGCTACTGCCTCCTGACCTACAGTTTGAGCCTGTTATCTTGTTTTTGTCAAACAAGTGTTGTTTGATCTGGTCAGCAGATGCACGTTCTCTCAGCTCCCTATGCACAATTTCCTCACATGATATTTGCCATGAACAAACACTTTATCCAGGTAGGAGCAGAGCAGATTGACATGTTTCAGATTAGAGAGCTGTTTCTAAGAATCAACTTGCTGAACTGGCTTTTGTACACAAGTGAAGGTTAGTGAGCCATTTTTCAGTATTAAACACAGACCTGCAACTGGAACGTACATAGTACATTTCAGGCAGTTTATTTTAACCATTTGTGTAACATGGAGCTGTACCTGATGAGTGAGCACCTATTATTTCGAAGCAGGTTATACACAGAAAATAATGCAAAACTATGGTTCACTTAAATTTTTCCATTCACCAAAGGATCTAATTAATTTTTCATCTGTCACAGAGAAGAACAGGTCTTCACATGCCAGTAAAGATGGCTCCTCTATCTTACACTGATAGGTGTCATTAAGAGCAATCGCAATGCCACCTACCTTCTTGTCTTTACAATCCCTTCTGAGAGTGCAATAATTGAATGGGCGAGCGGCGATGACATCAGGCAGAGATGCCTCGTGTTGCCAGGTCTCTGTCAGAAATAGGGTATTCGGGTCCATGTCCACCAGAAAATTGCAAATTTGAAGTTGATTGCTAACCAGAGAGTGGCAATGTATGCTAAAAAAGCAGAAGCTATAGTTGGACGACCGTCTCCTTGGTGAGACCTGCGTATGCTTGTCCTCGGAGTTAGGTGCAGTTTTATTGTTGCAGGCGCCAGCCGTGCAATCTGAAGGTTTACAGAAAAAATGGCAGTGTTTGCAACTGTCCCTGAAGACTAAAGGGTTAATCGATGACCGACAGGCCTCTAATTAATATCTCTCTTATCCCCAAAAGCCTGGCTAAGATGTATTATATTGACTGTTGTTGTACAATGAAGACTAAGTGCTGCTGAACCGACACCCATATGTCTCCCATTTCAGGGTTGAAGGGCTTTGACTGTTTGTAATATCAAAATCTGTCTATTAAATATTGTGAAACCAAGGTACCCTAATCTTGTACATGAAAATGTTACTTTAGGTGGGTGCTAGATGGTCCTGATAATGAAAAACTAAATGGATATACATAACGTGCCAAGTGAAAGTGAAGTACTGGTGTGTGAAATATGGGAAGCCTGCTGTACTTATAAACTAGAAGCTAATCAGAAGTATTTTCTAATAAGGGTTCTGAATTGTAATCCTGTATCCTAAACTTGAAACTGGGCAACTGAATATTGATGTGTCATCCAAGCTGTGTCTCTTAAGTACAGTCAATTTTGCTCATCAATCATTTACAGTTCTTTTACGAAATTAGATTCCATAAGGCATTTAGGTAAAGCAATGTACTTCAAACTAGTACAAAACATTGTCAAAGGTCATCAGACCAGATCTGTCTTCCCTAAATGAGCAATAAAGAAATCCTAAAATTCACTGTGCATGACTGTAGGTTTGACCACACTAACACAAAAGGGCCAACTTCAATCTCTAAAGGAGTTTGACCACAGAATCTGGGCAGCTCCTCTGATTAAAATTGGCCACTAGCTCAACTGCAGACTGGTTCCTTGAATCTACTAATAACATTGGCCCATTACAGACCTAATTCCATTAGGGAAGAAGAGAGTTCTATGCCAGCACCACCTCAGCTGACTATTTAATGGGCAGATTAGGAAACTGTGAATATTTGATTCTATGGCTAGATCTCCACCAGGGCAGGTATGTTATTCCCTCAGCCCTCCTAAATAACAACACAAGCGGAAACTGTTTTGGGATTAACTTTGGGTAGGCTCCTTGCTTCAAGTTGTGTCATCCAGTCTAAATTGGAATCCAGTACTTTGCCCTTATCTCTATATACTTCATGACTAACTTGTTCTTGTTGCACTTAATGAGGTTGCCTTCCATACAAAAGAACGTGGCCAACAAAATCTGTGTTTCTATTGCCCTCTTCACCAACATTTGGAGTGACACTTCTAGGCTGGTTTGAATCAACTCCGAACCTCCTCACTTGCCACACATGCCGAAATTTGACTATATAGCAAGGCCGAGTTATTTAGCTACAACCTCACTCAGAACAGCACTGGCATGAGGTGTGTGAAATAGTCAATAGGAGCAGCCCCAGTTATCCATGCATAGATTTCAATGGGGTTCTTTGGGATGCAGCCTCTAGATTACACCCATTTCTGTTTCCTTAGAACTGCATTATATGAATGGGGTGGCTTCAAGCTGATTCTGCTGGAGTGCCTCCTCTAACTCTACAATTAATTACAGCACTGTCCCAGGTACTGAAACCAATACATCTTTGATTTTCTATACCTGGTCCTTAAACTTGAAATCTGCATCCGTCTAACTCATTCTTGATGGTTTACAACACCCTTCCAAGTCTGAAAGACTATCTTTGTTTGTAAAACCTACACAAACCTGCAGTCGGACGTATGTAGATATTTTGGTATTTGCCATCATTAGTGTGTTGTCTGTAAAGAGCAGTAGAGGAAGGAAGGCTTCACCTAATATTCTCACCTCAACTGCAGTGTCTAGGAGCTCATTATTCAAACATTTGTGTATATTAAAGTGCATGTACTGAACCAAGAAGCATGATCAATCCCTATCTAGCTAAGACATTTCCACAAGAGCCCTGTCTTGACAGGAGAAAAGGCTCTTGTTAGGCCTATAAATGTCAGCAGCATAGAGCCATTTTTGCACTCCATATGTTTATCTGTGATTAACTGAAGAAGGGCAGAATGTTTGATATTTCTGATTCCGTCCCTAGAATCATCCCACACTCGAACCATCAAGACATTATCAATCCATAATCAGATGCTGAGTGTTTCTCTCTGCAGAACCAACTTGGGAATCAGTGCCCACAGCTCTTGGAGAGGCTTGAATAAACAGACCAATAACAAATACGGTCCCAGCATGTGTTCTGTTTTTTGATGTGTCACATGTCTCCAGACATTGCCAGAGGTGAAACGTCAATGTACATCATAGCTACCTAGGGTATGTGCTCCAAAGCCTGACAGACTAATCATAATGGCTTTTCCAATCCTCCTTCATCAGAAGTTACTCCAGGTAAGTATCAGAGGTCTGTGAGGGGTCTTCTTGTGGGGTCAGCACAGATGGTTGCATGGATTCACTACCCTACAGATCTATTTGGCGCAGGTGTGGAGAACAGGGTGGACTGTCCTGGCTGGCCCAATGGCAAACTATAGTTCCCAGACAAAACAGACAAAGGTTAGTACTACACCAGCCTTAAACTGCTCTTGGAATGAAATGACAGAACTCAGTGACTTAAGTAAGACTGATAACAATTACGAGTGACTTAATAGCTGCATGAATGGTGATGAATGGTTAACTAAACTACCACCAGAACTTGTGGCATAAAACTAACACAAGAGTGACATAAGTCATGCATGATAGTTGAATTAAAGTGAACCCCTGAATAAAAATCTAGAATTAAATAGCATAGAACCCTAGTGTGCAGTAGAGACATTCACCATTATTGCTAACATGACTAAATATAATCCAACACTATCTGAATCCTTCATATAAGATGTTTGACTGAGATGGACATGTATTCAGCTGAGTGTTTCAACGTCATTATTTCAATACCACTGGATAATGTCTTGCAAGTGTATTATCATCTGAGAATCGTCATAAAATTACTTGAATTTCCTTGGTTACATTGGTTGAAGGGTCATGCCATGTGAAATTTGGCTTCTAAAAACACATTATGTATGTGTTAGTGCTACTTTATTCTGTTATTGTTGAAACTGTTTTTAGAAAGGTAGTATCATTGGGATAATCATTTGTTCTTGCATCATTATGAGTTGTTAAATTGTACTTGGTCAAATTGGTGTAGAGGTTGTGTTAATTTAAACTCTTGTGTAGTTCCTATAAATCTATATAGGATCGGCGAGTTTAGACAACATAAATTGTGGGAGTGGTGTCCAGACTGATTCCAGACACCCCCACCGGATATGTTCGCTTGTATACCAGCTAGCTCACAGTGCCACTATGAACCCTTCTCACCAAGGAGCCAATAGATTCTGGCCACTAGCGAACATACATGACAACCCGTCCCCTCAGGGATCGTGGAAACAGTGCAGTACATTTTGCTAAGTCACTCGTGCTCACTTTGTATGGGAGAGATACACGGAATAAACGATGGGGACGTTTTCAATAAGCATTTATTGAGCCAACGTCATTCTATTGTAAAATATGTGTGCTGCAACAACCATAAGACAGAAACAGATATATACTGTTATAAGCATCAACAGAGTAAATAGATGGTAAAATTCTACCATAGTGCTAGAACACTGAATATATGCAGGCACATAGACACATGACAGTAATACTGCGTACTCCTACAATGCTAACCCTAACTAGATGTACCTAAATATACCTAGCATGTATGTAGGTGTAGAGCCAAGAATCCCCCCTAGGATAAAGCCAACCCCATTACCTGATGTGACAGAATGAAGGACCCCGTCTTGGTCTCGAGATGGACACCCTGCGAGGGAAGTCAGACCACTGCGTGCTGGAGTGTCTGAGTGCAGTAACCTCATTGTCTTGTGTCAGCATGTCAGCATGGAAGTCTTTCTCCTCTGCCAGTCCCAGCAAAGATATGGTTCTTATATACTCAAAAAGGTACCCTCAGGGGTTCTACTTTGCTGTGTCATGTCAGCCGAGGATGACGATGGGGATGACCCTTATACATAGTTATTATGCAGGAGATGGTACTCCTGCTGTGATTCTGTGAAACCTCATGCATAATAAATGAGGCTAGTTTTCAGAGAAAACCATACGACATTTATGCAGCACCTGACTAGGCAAAAGGTCAGCACATACCTGTTATGTAGTACAATGTTCCGGTAAATGTAGGTGAAAGGTTAGGTGACTACCCAGGCCTTTATTGGTGTACCTTATGAATCATAACACCCACTCCTCATCCGACTGGACGATATACTAAAGTAATGTCTTTATAATCATAAAAGCAGTGTTGTATGTTCAAGATAAAAATGTCTAAAAGTTATATAAAAAATGTGTAAAAACTTTAAGTCCTTTTTATATGTAAAAAAGCTCTATAAGTCCTTTAAAATGTGTTCATATATAGTTTGAGCAACTGAGTATGTCTGAAAGCCATGGTGCTCAGTAACAGTGAGAAAAAGAAAAAAAATGTGTTTAAAATTCCAATCTCTGTAGTTTTGGGAAAAAGGCCAAATTCTTCCCAGCACATGGGGAGTCAAATTTTTATGTGTCCTGTGTGGGAGACGCAACATCACTGCTGCTTGCCTTCGCAGACAATGGTCCATGTAACACCTCGCAGATCAGGTCAATAGAGCAAAGGTGATCTTCTTCAGTTCCCATAGCTGATGCTGAGGAAGCCTTCGAAACATCCAAAGCCTGTGTGCCTGTAGTAGAGCCGGTGTCCAATCCAACAAGAGCTGAAGCATCCCGTGGTCGCTATAAGAATGCCGACATCAACATGGGAATATGCTGAGGACACTGCACTCTATGGGCCTTTAACGGGTCCAGCAATGCTTCCACGTCCGGAGGCGCAACCGATGGAAGTGTTAGACAGAGGTCCAACATGCATTCTTTTCTGCAGAATAGGCAGCGGACAACAGGCAAAACCCAGTCAATCCAGACTGGTCGGAATGATACGAACCAAGACTCGCTTAGCTCCCGAAGTCGGGGTGTGCCCAGATGGAGTACCATGCGATTACGGCAACGTCGCTCCAAGAGCACTTTTCCCATCTCTCTGGTGATTGGGACGTCCATTGTGTTGCAGAAAAATTAAAATCAGGATTCCCACTACCAGTAGCAGGATTAGCAGAAGCCCTCCAAAAACGCTTCCAAATAGAGAGTGTATGAAAGCTGGAATCACTCCGAAGACTGTCTGAAAGGTGCTTAACATTCCAGAACCTATGGTCTTAAATAGGTGTACTATACCCTTCGTTTCAGACATGTTAAAGAGACGTTGAACCATTTCTCCAAAATGGAAAAGGCAGTTAGTTCGTACTAGTGCCTGTATCTCAGCTGAGGACCTTGAAACCTGAAGATCAAAAGTTTCTCGGGCTGAGGTTAAGGGCGCATCCTTCTGTAAAAGCATGGCTTTCAGTAGGCTCAGAGAATCAAACCATATAAAGAAAAAATTGAATGAAGGCCATAACGGTGCCTCCCTGACTGTGTGGGTTGGTGGAAACAATACTTGCATACAACAAGTAACCCTGGAACTTACTGTGACTAGATATGCGATGCCTGAGAGCATCCCACAGCAACCTTGATAATTCAGCATTAAGTAACTCCCACTCGAGAGCAGCCTGAACACTGGATTATCCACGGCAGCAGGGGTCCCCTTTAAATTACAGGATAAGTTTATAACTGAACCATTACAGGCCCCGTGAAGCATAATATCCTGGCAAATTAGAGACCCACTTAATGAAGTCTTGCAGTCTGTACCGCAGAGAAATACCTCAGTGTCCCCATTCCTGCATCTAAATCTGAACGATAATTCCCAAGATTCATGGATGAAGTCCTTACCCATTGCTTCACATCTGCCTACCAGGTGGTGTTCTAGGCAATATTAAAATTGGAAAGTTGTTACTGGCAATGTTATATGGCCATGAATTAACCATTCTGTGGACGGTAAAAGGTAATTGGTCTAATTTTTCAATGTGCAGCATTGTATACTCTGCATCTCTTTGTGCCATTGTTGTCTGTCTTTCTGTTAGATTATATGCAGAAAACAAAGACGTACTGTTGATATATCGCCAGGGCACGTAAACAGAGCACAATGATTGTAGTGTCCAGCTTAATAATAGATCGGATCGCAACTATGATTGCCCGCATTGTATGATGGAGAGATCCTATTCCATTATATCTATTGCAGAAGACAAAATGTTACCCAGTGAATAAATCCTGGATGTTAGTGTGGTCATTCCATTGTCAACCACTGCCAAAGACTTTTCTAAGTTAACTCTGTCAATTTTACGCAATCTGTTGAGATATTTTCCAAATTTTATTATTGATAGCATATAAGAAGCATTTCCGACATAGTTTCTGGGGATCTAGCAAAAAATCCCTTCAATCCATGTCATCTGAGAGTAAGGATAAGTGTTGTTTCACCTCGGACAGTGTTGAGGTTCTTAGCCAATCTAGGTATAACTTCCCAAAACTGTATGATGTCACCACCCCCCGGATGTTCTCATTGTACATAGCGTAGGTCAGGCCTATGGACACTGAACCCTTCAGTGGTACCCTTGAATCTTGATTGACACTTATTTGTGTCCATATGCCAAACTAACCATCCCTTACAATTGGGGTCTGATGAATTGTATGAAACGTCATGCATGATGTCATCTAACATACCCTCACTGTGTTCTGTATAATTTCGCCATCCCTCAAAGTTTGAAAGCGAGGCAATATGAGGTGTGTTCAAGTCCTTGATCTTGGCTGACCCAAGACAGGAAGTCTGTTGCACTGTGTCGTTCAGGAAAATAATCTGCTGTGGTATGAGGCATGCTCTAAATAATGTCTCAGTTCCCTGTACCTGCCACTCCTTAGTCCCCCAGACTGATCTTACGTCTATAGTGTCTTTCCATAAGTGAAAACCCTGTTCAGACAGTTGGGAAATAAAGGATGCAGAGTCTATCTGTTTCGTATTAGAAAGCATATTTTTCTTTGCAGATGTAGGTGCAAGCTTATAATATTATGAACACGGATCAGATGTATTAAACCCAGAAAAATAAGTAAACTTTTGTGCAAACGTTTGTGAACTACCTTTAGGTGGTGTTGGGCAATGTTCCCATTGGTGGTATGTGAAAACATCACGTGGGGCACTTGTTTTATGCAAAAAATGATGACCAACTGTTGGTAACAATACATGGTATCAAAATAAGGCGTATCATCATACATTTCATTTTTCAAAAATGCAGCAGATTGTTCTAAATCAGACAGCATACTATTTACAGTTTCAAAATCCCAATCATCAGAGAATGTACTGGAGGTGATGATATCATTCAAAGACATTTTACATACATGTATTTTCAAAAGTTCAGAGGGACCAAATACATAGTATGAAACCCTATCCCAAACTATTCCTTCAGGAATGGGAACTGCTGTAATGTTCACAAAGGACAGGGCTCTTTGTTCACGATGAGATGACGTATGTGGTTTCAGGACCAAGTTCACATGTGATACTGCGGAGCGTTCTGTAAGATAATGTCCATTCAGTAGTAAGAAAAAGACAGTCACTAAACCTATCCAGAGGACTAGGAACAGTAGACCAAGTGCTCTTAAAAGCTGTAGCCAGGGTGAAACTAGGTAAGTCTTTTTCAGACAAAGGTAGAAATCATTAAGTTGTTTTTTGTGGTAAACTGGAGCTGGCGGGGTATCAGGTTCACTTGGATCCAGAGAGAAGGTGTCAAAATTAATGAAATAGCCAGATGCAGTTCAATCTATCTTTGGTAGCTCAGCAGGTTTAGTTGAACTTGCAGATGACTCAATTTGAGGCATATTCACATAGATGTCGGTATTGGGCCGAATTGAAATCGGTGTTTAATTTCTGCTTTGTTGCTGTCCAGTTTCAACAGGCACAAGTTCCATTCCATTGTTGGCAACTCCGGTACTCCGTAGAGTATAATCTTCAAAAGTTATTAGATTTTCTGTCTGAACCTCCTGTATGGTAGCAAGAGGAGACCGGCGGCTACCCAGGATCCCACGCGGCCTGCTATTCAGTATCAGCCACATAGTGTGGTTTGATCAGATCAATGGAGACGAATCTCTTTTCTTTTTTACTGGCAAGAGGCGGAAGAAGTACTGTTCTTGTTCCTTCGACAGCCAGGACAGGTACAGGCATTCTGTATGATGGCCCAAATTCTTTCTTGTCCACAATCTTTTCTCTGACTAGATCCCTGACTTTTGGGATCCAGGCAGGTCTTGCTGTGACTGATTTTACTTCCCCAGTGGTAGGGCGTTTTACTTGGACATTGCTTTGTAGTGCCTGGAATTCATTGAGTTCCTGTAAAACAGGCAAACGGTTATCAATGTCAAACGGTTTTTCATCCGCCACTGTGCTGCCACAATTGAGGTCGGGTACCCACATTTTCATCCCAAATAGGACCTCGTAAGGAGTACGGCCTCCTAGGGAACTTCTTGGCATATTATTAAGTGCCCTCTGGACCCCATATAAGTGATTGACCCAACTACCACCCAAGCCTAATAACCTTGCTGTTGAGTATTGCTTTAAGTCCTGGTTCTTCCTCTCCACAATCGAATTTCCCTTGGGATGATACGGAGATGAGTACCATAATGCAACACCTAAACTTCCCATGGCCTCCTTGTAAGACTGAGAGCTAAATGCAGGGCCACAATCAGAATGTAATGTGCCAATTGCGTATGTCCCTATAAAGACTCGCAAATCCTTTATAACAGTTTGGGCATCAGCGGCGCACTGAGGCCAAACCCACTGCAATCTAGAGCATGAATCCACCGCCACCAAGATACACTTGTAAGCCCCGTCAGATTATAAGGGGCCACGGTGGTCCAAATAGACACAAGCGAGAGGCCTATCTGATATTTGTAGTGGTGTTTGCGCTGGACTTGCTACCGTAGAACCCTTCATCTGCTGACAGATGTCACACTAAAGGACAAATGCTTTTGCCTGTTTTGTTAAACCTGGCCACCAATAGCGATGCTCCAGTAGTAAAACTGTCGCAGTAATCCCTACGTGTGCTGAACCCAGACCCTCATGTGCAGCTAGAATTAAACCTAATCTGCGATTCATGTTTGGTATTACTCTATCCCCCACTCCTGGCATTTGAGCATATGGAATATTTTGTGCATCTAACTTGTAGGAGTACTTGAGTGGAAAGCTTTTTGGTACGGCTGAGCTGTTTTTGCGTGAAGCAATGACAGCTACCATTATCTCTCCGTCTATTCTCGCGCGAGAATGAGTGATTGCAGCTACAGCAACAGTTCGCACTGTTGCCTTGGCGGCTTCATCAGCCAATGAATTTCCTTCAACGTGCACGCCAACACATTGATGACTCAGCGTATGGATCATGTGAGCCCGCAGCAAGCCTTTTTTCAGCTCTGCCACTTGTTCCCAAAGCAGTTTATGCTTTATTGTGCAATTTTTTGTGTCTTTAAAACCACTCTGATCCCAGTAGTGAAGATATTCATTGTAGGACTGGACACAATAGAATGAATTGCACACAATAAGTGTGGGGAATTCTCGATCCGTATTCTTTAGTGCCAGTACTAGGGCTTTTAGTTTTGCCAGCTGAGGCGTGCAATCGACCTAGAGACTGTGTCTGTGTGTTGCTAGGATGAAACCTGCCATCCCGCATACGACCTTTTACAATCGCACAAGCTGCACTGCATTGCTGTTTACTTCCTATGGCAGGCTGAGCAGATCCGCCAGTGTAAATTATGTTTTTATACTGATCTAGAGGCATTATTTAATTTGGGAGAGGATATTCCTTTTCGTACTGCAGAAATGCTTGTGTTTTTAATGTAGAATCAAAGTTGTAGTCTACATCTGTTGCGGTGAGAGAATTAGCCCATTGTATCCATTGTGTATGTAGTGCTTTTGCGTTTGGAACACCAGATTTTGTAACAGCCTCTAAGGCCAGTACTGGAGTCACGACAATTATTCATTTCCCCTGTGCCAGTGCTCTTTCTCTCACTACAGCAGTCTGTACTGCTGTTAGAATCTTTTCAATGGATGCAAAGCGCATCTCAGCATTTGTGTACAGGTGAGATTTGTATGCTATGGTTACAGTTTCGCCTTCATTGAATGTTAGGTAAGTGTACCCGGATTGACCCGTGACTACACGGATCACTAAATTCGTAGTGTTTACACATGTGTGTAAAATGTTTGGAAGCTATCATGTCAGCTTGTAGGGAACAAAGTATCTCTGTGTGTTCCTGTGACCAATGATGGACCGAGAAATCAGGTCAGTAAAGGTTTTACTTTTTCTGCGTAATCCAAAATGTATGTTCTGCCAACATTTTGGAATACTAATATGGATTGTAAATTCTTCAGAGTCTTTGGAGGTTGGAGCAGCACACACATTTCTAGAAAGTTAGCTGCTAGGCTTTTCCATTCATTTGACAAATCATATCCCGAAGATAGGACACTGAGGTGGGCAATTTTAGATTTTTTATAGTTAAATTTGTAGCCCTCAGAAGCGAACCGCAAAATGATGATGTTTACTCTGGCCAAATGATCCAATAGTTCATCATCCATCAGATGAATATCATCTACATAGGACAACGCCTCCTCATCAAAAGTTTGAAGCAACTCTGTTACCCTTGCTGAAAACAACCCGGGGCTATTCTTATACCCTTGGGGCAGTCTACAAAATTGACGCTGAGAGCCTAAGGCTGAGAATGCTATCAAATATCTGCAATCAGGTGCTATATTTTGGCAAAAAAATCCATTCGAGATATCTACTGGTGTTCTGTATTTTTTCCGCACAATGTTATTAATCAATGCGGCACTGTGTGCATTCTGTACTGCAAATGTCTTTGTGTATGTGTTGAAATGCCTGTAGTCTAAAACTAGACGATATGAATTAACTGGTTTCATTACGGGAGTTCATGGAAGAGGTGCAGTTCTCTATTACACCTTGGTATTCAAGTTGATCTAAGATCTCCCTGACTTGTTTTTTCACATCTTGTTTTATTGGGTATTGTCTCTGTGGAGTAGGAGTTGTTTTTACTGGGATTACATGGTGAGGTGACTCAGTATCCCTCCCTACATGGTTGCAATATAATGCAGGAGCTAATGCTACCACCCACTCCTGCACGTATTAATAGTGTAGTGATTTTGGAATGAGTTCGGAGAAAGCAGGTAAAAATTAGTCTCTCCTTTTGGGCAATCTATAACTAACTCAGGTGGCCAATCTTTCTCAGCCAAAAGGATATTGTATCCAAAAGTCAGGGTCTCCCAAAAGAGACCTTCAACCTTCCTGAGTTTGTCCCCTTCCATTTGGAGTGTTATTTCATATAAAGGGTGTGGGACACTTACCCTAGTATCAGGTGTTTCCACTGTGATATGGTAATTCAATGCCGCTGTCACCAGAAATTCCATCAGGTTCTGGCGAGCTATTGTTACTTCTGCTGCGCTGTCTAGCATCATCAGAGCCCATTCCCCGTTCAGCAGTCTGGGCATTTCTTACTTTAAGGCCTGCTACTTTCTTCTTTTTAAATTGAGGTTTTAATTTTGGTTTATCTTCTTTTTTGATATTATAGTCTGAAGTACTATGTGCATCTCTGGACTTTGTTCTTTCTTCTGATCTGTGTCCTGACCATCCTTCCCTCTCTGAGTTTTTTGAGTAACCCTGAAAGGAACGTGTATCAGTATCCTGATACCTGTCAGGTTTTTTAATGTTATCACGATTTCTAAGGTTATACCTCCTTTCGGAGTGCTTCTGTTGAGGGACCCACCCCTAGATTGTGGTCTATTCTTTCTATTGTTTTGTTTTGTATTATCCCATTTCTTTTTAGAAGAATCAGGTGTTTGCTTGCTTGTATCCTTTTCAGGACTACCCATTACTTGAAGTTTTATAGCTCTAGCCCCAAATTATCTCTACCTAATTTGGCATATGTATCTTCGATAATTTTGGGTAAGTCTTGCTCCTGTTGTGCAGGAGTGCATTCCCTCAGGCGTTGGCCTATAGCCACCACAGCTGCCTCCCCTTTTATGTTCGCTAACATAATTGTCGATACCTGGCAAAAATTGTCTAATAATTGTATCCCCAAGTTTAGAGTAGGTTCTGCTCCATACTCATTCTGTATTTGTCTTAATACTTCTGGTATCACAGCAATTGAAGGGATACCATGAGTTCTGGTGTAGATGGAAGCGAAAACTGTACCCCAAGTGGTACAATCCTCTATCGGGGAACTATTCCCATTGGCAAGTAAATTGTCAGTATTCTGTGTTTTTCTTGTG
The DNA here is from genome assembly GCA_963921515.1 of Calotriton arnoldi. Taxonomy (NCBI): domain Eukaryota; kingdom Metazoa; phylum Chordata; class Amphibia; order Caudata; family Salamandridae; genus Calotriton; species Calotriton arnoldi. The sequence goes on from CAWUFW010000145.1 coordinate 282,206, forward strand.
GGCCTGTGTGTGGAAATCCTGCCTCTAATTGTGCTATTCTGTTTGCTCACGTTTAGTGGGCATTCTTCCCATAACTGCATTCAGCGTTTGTGGGGGTGATTTAAGTTGCAGTCCCTTCAAGTTGATCTGCTGTGGTAATTTTAGTTGGTTGAAGTGTGAGTGTTCTCATAAGGAACTGTGTCAAGTTTCTGTAAAGTTTTATTATTTTTTTGTGAAGTGGACGTAAGTCTGCTATTGGCAATGTGTCAATGTCTGAATGCGATGTGTAACCCGCTAGGACTGGCCAAGTTGCTCTGTCTCTGCTGAGCGGACTGAGTCCTACTTTATCTTTTGTTTGTGGGAGGGCGCCTTTAAACCAGTTCATATGCGCCTGGTAACTGAGTGGAACTTCAATGTCTTCGTACGGACAGTATTCTTCCGGTGTTTCATCCGGAGTGTAAGAATGAAATGTATTTGTGCGTGCATCTGCTGCAGGTGGGAAGTTAATCTATGAATAGAATACCTCTGTTCCGAATGACTCATGTGCCTCAATCACGAATGTTACAGTCCCACCTAATGCTGGGACTCCAAACTCTGCTAGTTTTAAAGTGAGTGCAGTCTGACATTTTCTGAAATGTTTATAGCACCTTCTGGCTCCCCTTCCCCCGCTGCATTTGCACCTAATGCTGGCGCAGCACTCTCTTTGACAGACATTGTTGAAAGAGTTTCAAGGAAAATGAGATATGGTTTTATGCACAATAGGGAACTAGTATCCTTCAAGCTTGAATAAACCTACAGCCAATACATAGGATATGCCTACTCAGCTGCAGCAGATTTTTCCCTCCCCACTCCAGACGTCTCTGGAATAATGTGAGTAGGGGTCTCTGAGAAAGCACAACTGAATTACTCAGATTTGACAATTATATAAGAACTCAACCAACCTTGGTGGCGCCATGTTCTGTAGTTCCTTTAAATCTATATAGGATCTGCACGTTTAGATAACATAAACTGTGGGAGTGGTGTCATAAGGTTTCTGCACATACACAGAGCTATGCACAGGAAAATGGGACCCCGGAATACAGTGGTTTGCCACCATATACCGTAGCACCCAAAAACCCCAACCCAACTAGCTTAGCATCCCATTAGCACCCAAGTACCAATGATTGGACAACCCAGAACACGGTATCTTTATCTCAGGACTCGCAGAAGCAAGAACACTCTTTCGTCACTCACTCGTACTTGTCCACAAGGTGCGTAGGAAGAGACACTGGATAGGTTAAAATGTTTATTCCAACTTACGTGCTCTAATGTACAGTACACGTGTCAGTACTAATAGCATAATGCATATGACTAATATAAGCAGCATGGTTACAATTCCATAGAATACAAACGGGGAAAGCATCTCAGAGCTCAGTGGATAAACGTATAAATAACATTACCACCCTCCCCTTGCAGTAAGATAGTTTATTATAATAATAGAAGACCTCTGGGCTTTGACTAGCGAACCCCCATACCTCAGTCTCTAGATGCAGAATTACATCAGCAGGACATCATAGCTCTTCTCACTGAAAGGGATTTCTCCAAGTGTTCTTAAGCGCTAGTAAACCACAGTATTAAAAGCACACCAAATTCTTCATGGCAATTGCACCTAATGTTATGTCTGGGTGCGCGAGACTGGCCATATCAGGAAGAACCAAAATACATTGTTATGTGACCTTGTACATGTTTGTGCAGACCGAGCCCAAAAAGGTGAACAACAGAAAATGCAGACAGTGCAAAAGAACTTGGCACGAGCAAAGGGCGAGGGAGACCCGGCTCAGTGTAACGTGCGCAAAGAAAAGCAGCATGGCAGCCAGGCCTAGGCCAACATAACAAGGCAGGCAACAATCCACAAGACACCCTCCCCTGGTCAGTCCGGCGGCCAGGACAGAGGCCCATCAGAGGACAACACAGCCGTTGGAGCACAGGGAGCGCCCAAACGGCGAAGGGCAGGTCAATCCATGAAAGTGTAAGTGCAGAAAAAAGCCATACCCTCCAAGAGTTCATCATTGGAATCGTCAAAAAACATAGATGCCATCCAATCCATGAGATCAAAAGAGCAGGAATGCTCCTCAGCAAGGGGAGCATCCAGAAGCAATGCGGGACAGCTTGCGTGATAATTGAAACAGCTTCGTTGTAGGAGATCCTGGGCAGCCGCCCAGATATCCCATTGCGCCAAAATCCCCAGTGCAGCCGCACGCGCCATACAGCCAGCAACGGAACAGTCCTGTTCATGGGCCTCTAAGGGACCCATCAACTGAACAAAATCCGGAACAGACAATGACGAATTGGAGAGGCAATAATCCAGAGTCCAGGTGAAAGGACAGCGGATACAAGTCATCACAGGTTGCACGCAAGTGAAATACGCAAAGCGAAATGAAAGAGTATATGACACACTCAGTGTCGCCAATGGCAAGACACCAAAACCAGCCAAAATGCGCTCACGGAGCAGCTGGAGGCGTTCTGGATCGAGCAGGTCCCATCGGGGAGCAGCCATTGCGCAGAAAGCAAATTAAGAGCAAGACACCAGCCGCTAAAGCGAGGATCAATGGGAAACCGCCAAAGACGCTGGAAAAAATAGAATGTATGAATGCTGGGATGACACCAAAAATAGTTTGGAAGGAGGACACCAAGCCCGACCCCACGACCTTAAAAAAGTGTACTAGGCCTTCAGTGTTAGATGCGTTAAAAATACGATGTATTAACTCCCCAAAATGTTGGGGGAGATTAGTGTTTAAAAGGGCCTGTATTTCACTGTGGGTACTCGCCACCTGGAGAATGAATGTCTCCCGGGCGGACGTGAGCATAACTTCCTCGTTCAATAATAGTGCCTTTATTCTGCTCAGTCTATTGAAATCTGCCTCCATGGTAGGGATGGAAGGCCAAATAGAGATATCAACCTTGCCATGAGGGGGAGGAAAAAGCACATTTTTGCAGCAGACAACCCTGTGCGAAACTGTTACAATGTAAGGAATGCCAGCCTGCAGGCCACAACAGTTTTCGTTATTTAAAAGTAAATAACTACCATTGGAAAGGAGAGTGAAAGTAGGAGAAATAACAGGAGCAGGAATACCTTTCAGCACACAAGCAAGATTAGGAGCGGAAACGCTACATGAGCCATGCAATTTAATGTGTTTACAAATAAGCGAATGACCCATAGTCGAGTCGCAGTACTCCCCCGTGAGAAAGACTTCCTTGCCGTCCCGAAGGCATTTATACATGAAAGGCAAGGACCAGAGTTCATGCAGGAAAGCACTGCCCAAGGGCCGGTAACGGCCCACAGGATAATGTTTCATGCACGAGTCAAATTCAAACAAGGAAAAAGGTAAAGCGATAACCCCATGGACTAGCCATACAGCAGAATCGAGTTCTGCAACAGAGAACGGCAAAGGATCCATCTTTTCGATATGTAATAGAGTGTAAGTTGCATCTTTCATGGACATAAATTGCTGTTTGTCAGTTAAGTTAAAAGGTAGAAACAAGGCAGAGGTGTTCAAAAAATGCCAAGGCACTTTACCTAACTTAAGCGTTTGTAAAGTCCATGCAAACTGCATAACTGAGCGCAATTGATTCTGACCATGATATAACACAGAAACATCATCTTGTACAATATCGACAACAGAGGACACAATATTCTCTAAAGTGTAAATGCGAGAAGACAGGGTATTAATACTATTGTCAACAACAGCAAGCACCTTTTCCATATTTGCTTGATCTATTTCCCGAAGACGGGAAGCAGCTTCAATTTGTGATAGCTTCCAGAGTTCATTATACGTTTCATAAATGAATCTCTTAGGTCGGGGACCACGAGGTCCCAAAACAAAATCGGACAGATCAATATTGCCTGTAAGGAGGGACAAATGTTGTTTAACAGAATCAAGGGACGAATGTTGCAGCCATTGTTTGCATAATTTACCAACAGAATATGTAGTGACAGTACGGGAATCAGTAAATCTCGGATCAGGCCTATCCTGTGTGTAACTAGCTCCTGAGTCGTGAAAACGCATTTGACATGCATTTGATGATGTAGGCCATACCAACCAGGGTGACTGAACTAGCTCAGAAACATTAAACGAATTATTTTGTAACAGAGCCTGCAGGGACACGAGGGACATATTGAATCGTGAGCTTTCATTGGGAAAACTCGACAGGGATGGTATTGATGGAGTATTCAATTGTTTAGTGGTTGCTAAGCCCCAACATGTAGTCTGATAGATGGAGACATTGAGGAACATAATTTGTGTAGGGATGAGGCAAGCACGGTGTAATGCCTCGGTTCCCTGTACCTGCCATGGCTTGGAGCCCCAAATAGATTTTAAATCCACTGTATTATCCCAGTACTCATAACCACCCACAGCTAGGGCACTTAGAAAGGAACCTGAATAAAGCAATTTGGTGTGTGTTAACATAATTTTCTGAGTTGATGTGTTATTAAGTCTAAAATAATAGGATGCAGGGTTCGACCGATTAAAATCAGTAAAATAATTAAACTTATTTCGAAGAGTTTGAGAGCTACCTGGCAAGGGGTTTGGACAATGTTCCCATTGGGTATAGTTAACAGAACTACGCAGGGCACTGGGCTTATGGAGAAAATGATTACCCCAATGTTGGTAACAATACAAATCGGCATAATTAGCAGAATTCATATATAAATCTTCAGCATTAAAAGATGCATAATATTTTAAATCGGCAAACAATGCTTCAACGGCATGCACATCCCAATCATCAGAATGAATATTATTTTGTACTACATCACCCATTGAAACACGAAGGACATTAGGTACATTAATAATTTCCGTCGGACCATGGATTTGATAGTTCACTGCATCCCATACGATGCCATCAGCAACTGGGAAAGCTGAAATGTTCACAAATGTGTGGTCACGCTTCATGATGTGAGACGAGGAATGAGGAGCCAAAGTTCCAGAAACATAGTCTACAGCAGAGCGTTCAGGTAAATAGTGACCATTAATTAGTAGAAAAAACACTGTGACAAAGCCAATGGACATGAACAAAAAAATCAAGAAAAGTACCAACCAGATGTATGTCCAGGGTGGAATCAAAAAATTGTCTCTAAACCAGGATATAAAAATACTGAACTTGGATGGAACTTTTGAAGATGTGGAATCCGAATCAAAGGAATAACGAGTCGGGCTTAGTGGCGATATTGGTTGATGTGCCACCGATTCAGATGCAGGATAAGTATACTCGTCCTCGTCGATGTTGGTGGAGAGTTGGGGATCAATTATAGTTTCAGGCAAATCAACCATCTCAATTACAGCATCAGCGATCGTTCGCGCAGATGGACTATGAACATATGTCCGATAAATGGCAGGACAAGAGACCGCTGGTGTGACACTATTCAGGATCGGCCAGGCGCTGTAGCTTGACATTTTCAACTGAGATGTATCTGTTCTCTTTGCGACCAGGAAGCGGTGGTAAAATGACTGTACGTGTTCCCTTCAGGCCAAGAACTGGAACCGGTGCACGAAAAGAGGGGCCAAATTCTTTTTTGTTTTCAACCTTCTCTCGAACCAGTTCTCCAACTTTCGGAAGCCAGCCGGCTACCGGAATCTGCAACGCAGGATCTGTGGCTGAAGGCAAATGTGTAGTTGCAAGTTTGTCTCGGGCTTCTTGTAAGTCCTGTAACATAGCAGAATGGTTATCTACATCAAACTTGGCGGATTGCGCCGCGATGTCTGGACCCTCAAGGTCAGGCACAAACATTCTTATGCCAAAGAGCATTTCGTATGGGGTCCGCCCACCCAGAGGTCTTCTAGGGAGATTATTAAGTGCACGCTGAACGGTATACAAATGGGCCAGCCAGTTCCTGCCAGTACCTATAACCCTAGCTGTTAAGGATTGCTTTAAGTCACGGTTCATTCGTTCAACGATAGAGTTGCCCTCAGGCCTATACGGAGACGAAAATTTCACCCGCACCCCAAGCGAAGCCATTGCATCCTTGTAAGCCCTAGAGGCAAACGCTGGACCTTGGTCCGAATGGAAGGTGCCGCATGCGAAAATTCCCACAAAGACACGCAAATCCCTGATTACATTTCGGGCGTCAGCACTCCGTTGTGGCCAGACCCAGAGAAACCGTGTGCACGAGTCCACTGCCACTAAGATGTATTTATAGGCAGTGTCTGATGAGAATGGACCGCAGTGATCCAAGTAAACACACCCAAAGGGTCTGTTAGCAATGCAGAGCGGTGTTTGTGGTGGACGTGTTACCGTGGAAGGCTTAATCTGTTGACAAACGTCGCAAGAAAGCACAAAAGCACGGGTGTCTTTATATAACCCACGCCACCAATAACGCTGCTGCAAGATGGAAACCGTAGCTGACACACCTGCATGAGCAGAAGCCATGCCTTCGTGTGCAGCTGATATCAAGGCACTCCTGCGGTCCGCGTTGGGGATCAGCCGATCTCCAACGTCAGGTATAGTTACATAAGGAACCTGATCGGGACTTAATGTGTAAGAATACTTGGAAGGGAAACCTGTAGGGTAATTATTACCTTCCTTGGTTGCAGCAATAGCTGCTAATATAACAGGGTCTATTTTAGACATGGACCTGGTAACCGCTGCTACTGAACACGTGACTACTGCTGAACGGGCAGCCTCATCTGCCAGATCGTTACCAATAGCGTGTGCGCCCACCCGCTGATGGCCTAAGGTGTGAACCACCTGTGTGAGGGGCAGACGTTGTTGCAATTCTGCCACTCGAACCCAAAGCATTTTATGCTTAATTGTGCTCCCTTTTGCGTCCTTGTAGTCGTTTTTCGACCAGAAAAACAGATTGTCATTGTAAGACTGTACACAGTAGAAGGAATCACATACAATAAGAGTTGTCTCATCCTGAGAAGCGAACTCAAGTGCAAGTAGCAATGCATGCAGCTCGGCCAATTGTGCGGTACTATCTCCAAGTGTGCGAGTGTGCACTACAGAGGATTTGAACGTTCCATTTACAAAGGAACCCGCAACAATAGCACATGCAGCTGAATAAGCGTGCTTGGACCCAGTGGCCGGTTGCGCCGAACCATCGGTGTAGATCACACATTTGTAATCCTCAAGCGGTAGTAAAAACAAAGGAGGAGGATGAACGAATTCATACTGCAAAAACTCCTGAGTCTGCAGAGAAGAATCAAAAACAAAAGTGACGTCCGAAGACGTCAAGGATGTAGCCCATTGTATCCAACGGGGATGCATTGCTTTTGAGTTCGGTACACTTGCCTTTGTTACTGCCTCTAGGGCAGGACAGGGTGTTACCACTAGAATCCGCTTTCCCTGTGCCAGTGCGCGTTCTTTTAGAATCGCCATTTGCACTGCAGTTAGAACTTTTTCGACAGATGTAAAGCGCAATTCAGCGGAAGTGTACAGATGTGACTTGTATGCGATGGGTACTGTATCACCTTCATTAAAGGTTAAGTATGTGAATCCCACCGCCCCCGGAATTATTCTAATCACCAGGTTTGTGTGGTTATCACGAGTCAAAAGATATTTAGACTCCAATAGGTCTGTCTGCAAAGACTGCAGAATTGAGGTATGCTCAGGCAGCCAGCAAGACCTTGAATAAGTAGGTTGTATCAAAGCATACAAAGGCTTGATACGCTGGGCATATTCGGGAATGTAAGTACGCCCGAAATTCAGGAACCCCAGCAAAGACTGAAGTTTCTTCAGAGTATTTGGGGGGCACAAATGTGCACATTTTTCCAAGAAATGGGGGCTAAGCCCTTACCTTCGTTATTGAGCTCATAGCCCAAGAACAGAACGGTAAATTCAGCAATGTGTGACTTAGCAAAGTTAAATTTGTAACCCTGCTCCGCGAATTCAAGAATAATGCGGTCCACACGGGACAAATGCTGAAATAATTCGTCGTCCGTCAGATAGATGTCATCTACGTACGAACATGCGTCTTGATCAATGTCATTTAACAAAGAAACAACACGGGCGGCGAATATACCCGGACTATTTTTGTAGCCCATGGGTAAACGCCGGAACTGGAATAATTTACCACCGGAAGTGAATGCGGTCCATTGACCACTCTCCGGGGCTAGGTTGTGCGTGTAGAAACCGTTTGAAAGGTCAAGTGTCGTTTTGTATTTTTTACGAACAAGACTGTCTACAAGCGCAGAACTGTGTGTATTTTGCACCGCAAAGTTCCGACAATGAGTATTTAAATGCCGGTAATCCAAAACTAAGCGGTACGATCCATCGGGTTTAGAAACCACGAAAAGGGGATTGTTCATAGGTGATACGCATGGTTCAATTACTCCCTGATATTCCAACTGTGTCAGAATTTCGGAGACGGGGCCTTTTGCCTGCCGTTTGATGGGATATTGGGGTTGTGGCTGCGGTAGTGACCGCAAAGGTATTGCATGAGGAGGTGATTCTTCATCCCATCCCACATGGTTGCGGTATAACGCTGGTGCCAGGTACACAGCCCACTCAGCTGCAAGTGCTTCAGCTTTGTCTTTTGGGACATGCCGTGAAAAGCTTGGAAGGATTACCTCCTCTCCTTTATGTGCAGCTAAAACGAATGGGGGTGGCCAATCCACCTCCGCTAACAAAATGTCATATGAAGAGGTTAGATTTTCCCCAAAAATCCCTTTTATTTCACGCGGTATGTCACCTTCAATTTGTATGACTATGTTGTAAAGTCTGTCAGGGGGTGCCACTCTCGTGTCAGCTGTCTCTACAGTAACGAATGTTTCAGTTGCTGTCGCCTCCATATGAGGACGTAGCGCCTCCCGCACTATGGTAACTTCCGCGGCGCTGTCTAGGAGGGTCACTGCCCACGTCCAATTCTGGAGTCTCGTTCTCACGGTCTGAGGCATATTTCGCTGTGACAGCGGCAACTTTTTTCTTCTGAAATTGCGGTCGAGGAAGATGAAAGTCTTCTGCTTTCCCTCTGACTTGTTGTCGAGGTTGGTCTCGCTCCTGGGGAGCCTCTCGGCCCCTTCCTCTATCTTGCCGTCCTCCTCCACCAGCCTGTGACGACGTCTGGGCCTGTGAAGAACGAGGAGAACGCGTATCAGAGCTCTGAAACCTTTCTGGTGATTTAATCCTTGACCTATCACGTAAATCATAAGTACGTTCAGAAGAAACCGAAACTGGGGAAGCGCCTCTCGACCCCGGCTTCTTTGTTGCTTACCCTGTTTTTTCTGTCTCCAACTCTTTTTAGTGAAGACTGGTTTATCATCTTTCTCAGATGTACTTTTTGTTTGTGTAACTTGTGTTTGCGATTGAGTTTGCATTTTTACAAAAGGCTTGTTGCCCAGGCTATTTCTTCCAATTGTTTTATAAGCCCGGGCAATAATTTTCGGTAATTCGCGGGGCCTGTCCAACTCTGGGACCAAAGCCAAAGCATTCGCTACTTGAAAGTTCATAGCATCGCCCTTGACATTTCCAAGGATCAGCTCAGCTACTACATCAAACACTCCCACTAGTCTCATCCCTAATTCCACAGCCGCTTCAGGGCCATGTTCATCCTGTACTTTTTTAATTACAGAGGGTAGAACCGTCATGGAAGGAGTTCCAAAACATTTTGAATAAACTGCTGCGAATACCTTACCCCAGTTTTCACATGATGTCAAATCGGGGATTATGTCTTTTGGCAAACTTATCGTGAGGATGCGGTGTTTATCTACTGGGGATGTATGGGGAAACACTGCTTCTATCTGATCGAACTTTTCTGCAAGCCAGTAAGGATAGTCGTCCTTATTTTGTGGACGTTTGCCCATCACAGAATTTACCATGACAGGACTTATGGTCACTCCAGCGGCTATAGCTGGTTGGCCTGCGACTACAGGAGCAGCTCCATGTAGGCTACCTGTAACGTATGTCACTAGGGCTCGATGCACTCGTACCAATTCGGTATGCATAGTGCGCAGTTCCGCAAGCGGTAATGCCAGATAATTTGGATGCGGGGTATACCCGGCCAATATAGGCCAAGTGGCCCCCTCAATAGATAAGGGGCCTAAACGAACTGCGGTAGTTGGTTGTGGTAGGGCGCCATTAAACCAAACACGGTGCTGCCAAGCCGTGAGAGGTACTTCAAGTTTAGTATAGGGTCGATAGGCAGCAGGAATAGCGGTGGGTTTATATTCATGAAACAGTTTATCACCTGCATCCACCGCCTCAAAAGTGATCCAAGTGTAAAACACTTCAAAGTGATAAGCCGCATCGGCTTGAACCACAAAGACCAACTCGACCCCAGTTTCGGGCACTCCATACACAGCTAAGTGGTCTCGGAGTGCTCCACGACTATGTGCAGCTATCGCCACACCAGCCATGACCAAACAATTATATTCGACAACCTAACAGGGAGCACAAAATGGGTTATTTATGTAACCTTTTTTAATAACTTCAAGCTTGAAAGAACCTATAAAGCGTTCAATATAGGAGGTATCACCGTCACTTACGCCTCCGGAAGCGTACGTGAGGGTTTTGTGGACAAGCACAAGTACTACTCAAGCGTCTCGCAGTTAAGCAGCCCCACGGTGGTCGCGCCATGTCATAAGGTTTCTGCACATACACAGAGCTATGCACAGGAAAATGGGACCCCGGAATACAGTGGTTTGCCACCATATACCGTAGCACCCAAAAACCCCAACCCAACTAGCTTAGCATCCCATTAGCACCCAAGTACCAATGATTGGACAACCCAGAACACGGTATCTTTATCTCAGGACTCGCAGAAGCAAGAACACTCTTTCGTCACTCACTCGTACTTGTCCACAAGGTGCGTAGGAAGAGACACTGGATAGGTTAAAATGTTTATTCCAACTTACGTGCTCTAATGTACAGTACACGTGTCAGTACTAATAGCATAATGCATATGACTAATATAAGCAGCATGGTTACAATTCCATAGAATACAAACGGGGAAAGCATCTCAGAGCTCAGTGGATAAACGTATAAATAACATTACCACCCTCCCCTTGCAGTAAGATAGTTTATTATAATAATAGAAGACCTCTGGGCTTTGACTAGCGAACCCCCATACCTCAGTCTCTAGATGCAGAATTACATCAGCAGGACATCATAGCTCTTCTCACTGAAAGGGATTTCTCCAAGTGTTCTTAAGCGCTAGTAAACCACAGTATTAAAAGCACACCAAATTCTTCATGGCAATTGCACCTAATGTTATGTCTGGGTGCGCGAGACTGGCCATATCAGGAAGAACCAAAATACATTGTTATGTGACCTTGTACATGTTTGTGCAGACCGAGCCCAAAAAGGTGAACAACAGAAAATGCAGACAGTGCAAAAGAACTTGGCACGAGCAAAGGGCGAGGGAGACCCGGCTCAGTGTAACGTGCGCAAAGAAAAGCAGCATGGCAGCCAGGCCTAGGCCAACATAACAAGGCAGGCAACAATCCACAAGACAGTGGTGTCCAGACTGATTCCAGACACCCCCACCGGATATGTTCTCCTGTATACCAGCTAGCTCACAATGCCATTATGAACCCCTCTTACCAAGGAGCCAATAGTTTCTGGCAACTATCGAACATGACAACCCGCCCCCTCAGGGATCGTGGAAACAGTACAGTACTTTTCGCTCAGTCACTCATGCTCACTATGTCTCGGGAGATGCACAGAATAAACGATGGGGACATTTTCAATAAGCATTTATTGAACCAGAGTCATTCTAGTGTAAAATATGTGTGCTGCAACAACCATAAGACAGAAACAGATGTATACTGTTATAAGCATCAACAGAGTAAATAGATGGTAGAATTCTACCTTAGTGCTGGAACACTGAATATGTGCAGGCATATAGACAAGTGACAGTAATACTGTGTACACGTATGATGCTAACCCTAACTACATGTACCTAAATGTACCTAGCATGTATGTAGGTGTAGAGCCAAGAGTCCCCCTAGGATAAAGCCAACCTCATTACCTGATGTGAGAGAATGAAGGACTCCGTCTTGGTCTCGAGATGGACACCTCGCGAGGGATGTCAGACTACTGCATGCTGGAGTGTCTGCGTGCAGGAACCTCAGCATCTCGTGTCAGCGTGTCAGCATGGAAGTCTTTATCCTCTGCCTGTCCCAGCAAAGATATGGTTCTTATATACCTAAAAAGGTACCCTCGGGGGTTCTATTTTGCTGTGTCATGTCGGCCGAGTAGGATGATAGGGATGACCCTTATACATAGTTAATATGCAGAAGATAGTACTCCTGCTGTGATTCTGAGAAACCTCATGCATAATAAATTAGGCTAGTTTTCGGAGAAAACTACACAATATTTATGTAGCACCTAACTAGGCAAAAGGTGAGCACATACCCGTTATTCAGTACAATGGTACGGTAAATGTAGCTGAAAGGTTAGGTGACTACCCAGGACTATATTGGGGTACCTTACACATCATAACACTCTGACATGAAAATGTAACTTCAGTAAGGTGATGAGTTTGCTCCTGTGATTTACTAGGTAAGGGGTATCACTTAATAAGTGATAACTATTACATAAGTGTCAGTCTAGCGGAGGAGCTCGTTGTGAGTCACTATCCAATGGATATATTTGGTGCAGAACTGGAGAACATGGTGATATGTCCTGACTGGCCCAATAGCAAACTATAGTTCCCAGAAAAAACTGGCAAAGACAAAGGTTAGTACCACACAGATTAACTTAAACTCAGATTGGGATAAAATGACAGAACTCAGTGATTTAAGTAAGACTGATAACAATTACGATTGACTTAATAGTTGCATGAATGGTGATGAATGGTTATACAAACTACCCTCAGAACTTGTGGCATACAACTAACACACGAGTGACATAATCCATGTATGATTCTTGAATTAAACCGAACCACAGAATTAAAATCTGTAACTAAATAGCATGGGACTCAAGTGAGCAGTAGAGGCATTCAGCATAGTTGTTGTCATGCCTAAATATACTCCAACACTTTCTGAATCCTTCATAAAACATGAAAGATATTTGACTCAGAAGGACATGTAATCAGCTGAGTCACCAAAGTTACAGAGGAAGAACTAAGTGAGAACACTAAGGTTTCAGGCCGAACAAGTCATTAGCATCAACTGGCATTATGAATTCAGAGTGCATGAGGGTAGGGCCAATTCTCCCTTTTCTCTTTTCCATCTCATTTCCCTTTCCCAATAGCTTGAGGTTACCATCTATTTCAAAGATTGTATGAGGACTGAGATTAAACTTCATCAAATCAACATTGCTTGTGCTGGACAGAGGGTAGTGCTATGATAACCTGTCTAGCCCACATTATTTATCCAGCTTGAGCAATACATCTGAACGTTTCAGTCGTGACAAAAATCCTAGATGCTCTGGCCATGCTACACTGAGACTTATAAGCAATAATGTCAGAGAACCAAACACAGATTTCTAGTGCTATAATACCTGAAGTGTTAGCAATCAAAGGTGCATCAAACAAATTAGGTCACATAGTGGACAGATCATAGCAGTTCACTTTGCTAAAGTTGCAGATGCTTATATTGGATTTTTTTACCAAAGATTATTACTTGCATTTAATGTAGGTTTGAAATTGAGTGAGTTGCTGTTCGAAATGGGGTTTCTGGTTGGCTAGGATATGCACCTAAGCCAGGCAGAACCCACCACTCTAGTCAGGGTAAGGGAGTTACACACCCAGGACAACCCCTGCTCACCCCCTTGGTAGCTTAGCAGAGCAGTCAGGCTTATCCCAGAGGCAATGTGTAAAGTGTCTGCGCAACACACACACACACACACCAGTGACACACTAGGCACACCACAAAAAGAGACTCCACACAAAAAAATCCTTTTTTTTTACGGAGTTTTAATAGCGCAAACTTGACCCGAAGGGATTGTGTATTAGAGCGCTTTACACGAGCACCAGTTGCGTTACATGAGGACACATTCATTTTTGTTAGGCACTGGGAGATTAACTGATTTGCCCAGAATCACAGGATGTTGTGCGTGCTTGCCGAGACTCGAACCCAGTTCCCCAGATTTGAGGTCGACCGCCTTAGCCTTCAGGCCAACTCCTCTCCCCTTTGTATTGTACATAAAACTGTCTAGACCATAATCACATAAATCACCTTGCCAACTAGGCAATTGTCATGACGTCACATAGATTATAAAATCACTTTGAAATTAGGCAATGGTCATACCATCACAAGTTAGTGCAATCAGTAAATGCTTGTAGATTGCACACATTATAAAAACATCATCAATGCACATATATGCAACTCCTGAGATAATGCCTGCTATCCTGACCAATGCAAGGCATACATGACATAAATCATCACATCAGGGTCTGAGCTGCAACAGCATATAAAGTAAACCCCACATGGGTCATAAGTGTGGTGCCAAAAAATACATATCACCATATCTCATATAAACAACACCCATGGCAGCATCTGCGCTCCTATTATCACTTATACGGTACTCAGTGCACCATGTAGGGTGTAGAAACCTCTGGGCACCTCCTACATAGATTATGGTGATTCGGTCGACTTTCCAAACGTGGCCAACTACCAACGGGACTCGGAGGCCTCCGTCGGAGTTCCACCTCGCAGTATCCCCACACCACACAAGTGGCCTCAAGGTATTTAAAAAAGAAAGCAGCTTCCAGTGATCGTGCGGTGCAGCTGCTGCAAGGGATATGCTTCCGGCAGCCTGGAGCGCAAGTCGCCCAGGCTGAGACCAGTTGGGCCACTGGCCCGCCAACGGCAGTGGGCACGACTGCGCTGGCCAAAGGGGGTCGAGCGGGACCTCCGTCAAGGTTGGTCTGGGTTTCCGGATGAGAGGGCTTGCATCTGCAGAACGCTTCCTTTGGCAGACTCCCCACTCACTGTAGCCCACGAGGCTCCGTCTGATGATTGGGGTGCTCCTCCTTGGGTCTCTGGTCAGCGGGCTTCCTGTTCTGCCTTGCCCGTAGACTCCTCTTCAGCGGTGCTGGTGGACCGGGCTTCCGTGGATGACCCGTGTCCTCTTTGGCCTCCGGCAGTGTTGCTGGGAGGCACCGGGAACTCTGGTTGGAGTGGCCGTAACCTAGCAACGCTCACTCCCATCGCGCTGGTCTCACTGATGAGTGGGGAAGGGGCAGACCGTCCTCGGACTCTGCACACAAAGGGGTGGGGGTTCAAACCTGAACTTCAAGCAGTATAATTGCTCCCTGGGATCTCCAGGAGCGAGGCATAAAGAGACTCTCCCTTAAAGTGAAATGCAACCGGCAATACTCGTCCCAGACAGTGCAAGGGAGCTCCCCAATACCAGACCATGGGGAGACTTTTCAGCATCCCACGATGAAGCGATTCACCATGCGCTCAAGTTTACGAGGTCCAGGGGCATAACAGCACTCCTGGGAGAGCACTGGGGGCACACCAGCAGGATGCAGGCAGGCAGGCCAGAACAAGGGTCCTCAGAGCAAAGTGGCAGTCCATATTTTAGCCCCACAGGCAGCAGGTCCGCCCTTCTGAGTCATCAAGTCCCAAGATGGGTCCTCCTGGCAGTCCAGCAGTCATCTGGTAGCACGTAGAGCCAGCAGCAACTGGTTACACGTCCCATGCAGTGTCTAAAAACATGGGGTCACAGCCCCTGTACTTATAGTCCAAAAGATTTTGTCCTGGGAGCACTTCAAACAACCTTAGAGGTGCACAACACCCCCGTTCAATCCCAAGCCCTGGCCCCAGTCACACTATAGGGGGGCGGAGACAGCACTGTGAAAGTCGGGCACAGCCCTATTCAGGTGCAGGTGCAACTCCTCCCTCTACTCTAAATTCAGACCAAGCCTAATCAGGTGCAAGGAAAACTCATACCACCACTCTAAATGCAGCCAAGGTCTACACAGCCCAGAGCTAAGTCACCCAGGAATGGCAGTACACAACTCAACCCCCCCATGTGACTGTCTAGAGTGAATGCACATCCCCTTCTCCTGTCAGTTTAAACCAGACAGTGAATGACCATCCAGGCAGGGCACAAAGAGTAAATACAATCTCCAGCACATGTCTTCAAGTTTTAAGAAAACACAAAGTAATATTCGATAGGGCACGCAATTCAGAAACACAGTAGTCAAATCATTCCTTTCTTTATTCCTTTCTTCTTTTTTTCTTTTATTCAAAATGTTCTTAGCCAGCCAACACGTGTTTCGTCGCCACACTGGGAAAGTAGTCCCGCGACTTTTTCAAGGCTAAGTAAATAAACCCAGAATGAATAGCCAATGTCACACTGTACATAAACTGGCATACTTTCAATCCCTCCAAACATTACACCATGCCTGTGTATAGTTCCAATCACAGATTGGAGACATACAAACAAAACATGCACAGAGTGGATACCTCATGCCCAATTACAAAACCGTAGAAATTAGGTGATAAAAGAAGGTCTTATACTCCAGATGTTAAAAAAGGCCCACAGCGCTACTGTTGAGAAATGAAATGTGCATGAATATAACGGCTATATGATGCATGATCAACCACATATCCGTAATATGTGCCAGAGCAAAAAAAACGGAAAAGTGCAATAGACTCCAGCCAGTGCCAAGACACTCTAGCGAAAATGCAAGATCTTACAAATACCTCAAATATCACTTGTCCGGATCTATATAAAAAAGAAGAAATGCCATTCGTAGTGATCAGAAAAGCTACACCCATTTAAAGCCAAATCTCATCTGTGATCTCCAATGTACACAAACATACAACAATAACACCTACTTCTATTGTGGTGATAATTCCATCCCAAAAAACTGTATAGGAAGATATTCGCTTTGTAAAGTTTGAAATCCAAAATCCAAGTTTGATGATCCTAATCCGATCCTCCAGGTCTATGATCTGTAAATGAAAAGATATCTATCTATCTCTCCGACCTGTTAATTTCACAACCCACATACCACACTGCCTCCTATGAATTAGGTCCTTTCCACCATATCAGTCAACCTACCCATCATTAAGACGCACAGGTAAGCCACCCGATGTGTACTTGTACACTAATAAGTGTGTAATAAAATACTAACTGGACGCTTGTATAAATCCCATCTTTTATATGTAATGACACCATATTAAGAGTGTTTAATCTCACTCCCTCAGTAGTAAACCTTTAGCCCAATGTGCTTATAAAGAATAGAGTAAAAGAGGCCCAAGTCCAGGCCACACATCGCTAACCACCATATAAGTTGATGGACAGACAAAGGTCCCCGTAGGTGTCCTTTCGCAATTAGAAATCTCCCGTCCCTAAAAGGCAAGGCGCCAACATGTAACCTTATCTAGTTGCAAAAGCTCCACATCACCCCCCACTTGAGGAACCTGCACTGGCTCCCCGTCGACAGGAGGATCACCTTCAAACTCCTCATCCACGCACACAAGGCACTCCACAAAACTGGCCCAGCCTACCTCAACAGACGACTCTTCTTCTACGTCCCCAACCGCCAGCTCCGCTCCGCCGACCTCTCCCTCGCCACCGTCCCTCGCATTCGAAGAACAACCACCGGCGGCAGATCCTTCTCACACCTCGCCGCCAAGACCTGGAACACCCTTCCACTAAGCCTACGACAGACCCAAGACCTGCTGACCTTCAGGAGGCTACTCAAGACCTGGCTGTTCGACCAGTAGCAGCATCCCCCCCCTTCCCTCTCCCCAGCGCCTTGAGACCCTCGCGGGTAAGTAGTGCGCTCTACAAATTCTGTGATTGATTGATTGATTGAAAAGCTAGTAAAAATTAGATGCTCCACGTTATGTCTGCATGAACAATCTCTTACCGCTAAATGATAGTTTTGTCCGTCTCTCTATTTCTAAAACGTGTCCTCGAGTATGAGACACTTTTGGCAATACTTCCTCATTTAAATAACTCCTGCGATATTGGCGCTCGTAGAAAAAAAGGTAGGACAACAGTTCTGTACAAACCTCCGTGGGCGCCATCTTGGGAATACACTGTTCGAACTACTTTTTAGACAGATAAGTATTACAATACATTTGATGCTATGAATGTAGGAGGTTTTGTGGCTCACTTTGACTGTCATTTATGTCAATTAAGAGTATTACTGTAATGATTTGTGATTACCTGTTTAAAATTGCCTTTGTCAGAATATGGGTGTGTTTCATTATACATTCTCTAGTCACTGACATCTGGTTTTTTCCCTACAAAAAAGTACTTTTTGGTGCTCGCAATTTTATTTGCCTGTGGGCACTGTATTATTTTTTTAGGGGTTTTCCACTACACATTGGAAGTCACCTAAATATATATGAGCATCTAAGAGAAGATGGATAGTCCAATATTTACTGATATTGACCGGTATTATAGTGCTGGTTGGCAGATTCGAAGGGATTCATGGTTGTGCACACTAGGCAAGAGCAATAGCAAAGAGAAGGATGTCTACTTAGGATTTTTGCCACACACTCCTTCAGCGTGCGTGACGATTACGCAGGTGAGTTAATGTTTACACTTATGTGACTTCTTTTGTCTTATGAGTATTCAATAGTGACTATCTGGCTTTTGATGGAACATATATATGGGTTTCATTGGTCAGATTGTGCTTACAGATGGTCTTTGCAACGTTTAAAATGCTATGTTTTTCCCGTTTATTTTGTGATTAGTGACATATTAGTTCGAGGTGCTGAGCCCAGTCCCTTGGATTACTCTCCTTGGCTGATATGCAGGTTTCTATCAACTGCATGTGCTTGAAGTGGGCTGGATGGCGCCCCACTGGTTGTATAAGGACAGGTTGAGATCATAGACACATTTATATATCGCATCTTGTGATACTTTCCCATAATTGCGAAATTGGCTTTGTTATGTATCAATCGGGATACCGTATGAGAAAAGTTTGGTTCTCACAGAAGTTTACTATTTTATGCAATGGCTTTCGGAATCAGTGAGGTAATCACCAAATGGGCGAGTAGGCGCCCTACTCCTTGGCTCTATATACAGGTCGTAACAAACTTATAGATGGCACCCGCTGATGGGGATCGTTCGGACCGTGTATTCCCAAGATGGCGCCCATGGAGGTTTGTACAGAACTGTTGTCCTACCTTTTTTCTATGAGAGCCAATATCGTGGGAGTTATTTAAATGCTGAAGTATTGCCAAACTGGTCTCGTACTTGAGGACACGTTTTGGAAATAGAGAGACGGCTGAAACTATAATTTAGCAGTAAGAGATTGTTCATGCAGACATAGGGTGGAGCATCTCATTTTTACTAGCAGTGGGCAGTGAATTACGCTCCGCCAGCGGAGTTTGCGGAGCTTTGCCAACTCCGCGTTCCGTTGGGAACACGGAGTTCAGGCCATGCCTCCTCCATGTAGCTGAGTTAGCTCCAACACCCACGCCTCATATACCTTTGATAAAGCAACTTTATCTTTACATGCTGAAGAGCATATAGCCACCTCACAAAAGTGAGTTTTGAAACAAATCATGCAGTGAGAGAGGTGATGATTTTGGGGTCCCCCCTAACCTAGGGAGAGGACCAAGCAGATGCCTTGAACACAAAGAGCATATCATGCTGAACAATTCAGTGGTGGTCCCATCCTCCTAGGACCACCCCAAGCAAAGTTATGGGCAAAAGTACAATGCCAACCAAAGGCCCGCAAAGCATTATGGGGCGAGATTATACAGTGCAGTGAATATTATAGTATCGGCTCTCCTGCTGAGCCGGGAGAGCCGGGGCTTGAGGAATGGTGCTGCAGGTCCACTAGTAGCATTTAATTTACAGGCCCTGGGTATATGGAATTCTACTGTACAAAGGACTTACAGGTAAATTAAATATGCCAAACAGGTGTAGACCAATCTTACCAAGTTTACAAGAGAGAGCACATGCACTTTAGCACTGATCAGCAGTGGTAAAGTGCCCAGAGTCATAAAACCAACAAAAACAGGTCAGAAAAAATACAAGAGGAAGGCAAATGTTTTGGAATGACCCTCCTAAAAGGGTGAGGTCCAACAGTTGCACACTAAAGTTATCATTATGAGTGGCGTTATCCCCCCCAGGAGTGTTAACTCCAGGGGAACACTGCCTTAGGCTACTAAAGGTAGGACCTGGTCTCTGGAACAAATAATTACGGGCCTGGCCATGGAAAAAATTCTCACTGGTATAGATGATCACTGTTAGAACTGGGGTTTCTGGTTATCAGAGCATGCACCCAACAAGCAGGAACCACCACTCTAGTTGGGTACGCTAGATACACACTAAATGATAACCTGTGCTCACCCTCTGGTAGCTTGGCACAACGCAGTCAGGCTTATCTAAAGAGACAAGGTGTAAAGTATTTGTGCAACACACTCACAGTAATGCAATGAAAAAACATAAAAATACTCCAAACAGGGTTAGAAAAATAGATTATATTATTATGAGTATAACAAGGCTGAAACAACAAAAATCCAATAAGTAGAAACAGAGTTATTAATTTGTAAAGAATAAATCAAAAAGAAGTGCTTAGACGCAAATAGTGCTTAGGGGTTGCTTGAGATTGCGCTGGACCGGAGTAAATCCAAAGTTCAGGCCAACCACATTGAAGGGCAGGCCATCTACAGGACTCATGCAGGTTCTGCTGAAAAAGTACCTTGCATGGAACAAGCGTCGATGTCGAAGACTCGACGCGTTGGTTCCGATTCACGCAAGCTATGAAGGCTTTGCTGATTAACCCCTTTAAGATGCAGGCACTGTGTCGTCATCAAGCCAAGCAGTCCGTCAAAGCGATGTCATCGATCAACTCCTGCACCATGTCAAAGAGCAATTTGTCAGTTCCGATTGGCGCAAAGTCATCACTGTGTTGATTTTAATGGTTCTGTACAGCAGAAGCCACCTTTCAAGGGGCCAGTACTGGATTGGCACCACTTGGCAGGGAAGGACTCACAGATGGCAGTGCCCAGGTGCTGTTGCAAGGTTGAAGGAAGACTTTGATGGCCCTCAGACTTCAGAACAGGATGCAAGGCAGCAAGCCCTTGGAGTCACTTTGCGTTCAAGTGGGTACAGTCCTTGTCCTCAGCAGAGCAGAGATCAGCAGGGCAGGACAGCATAGCAAAGCATAAAAGCAGTTCTTCCAGAGCAGAAGTCAAGCAAAGTGGCAATACTTGTAGCACAGCAGTCTTTATTCCTGGCACAGTTCTTCACAGGTCCACTAGTGTACTGTTTTGGTAGGGCCAGTGCCACAGTACTTCTACCCAGTTGTGCCTTTGAAGTGGGGTGACTTAAAAGAAGGGTCTTTGAAGTGCGCACAGGTCCTTTCTTCTCAGCCCTGACTCCAGGCTATCAGTAGGGGATAATCAGCCCTTTGTGTGGGAAACAGGACACTGCATGTTCAAGTGAAAGTGCGCCCCTCTCTCTTCCTGCCCAGGAAGAGCTATCAGAATGTAGATGAATGCAGATGAGTTCTGTCACACCCACCCTTCCTGTGTTTGTGGCTTTCTAGAGGGAATGCACGAAGTGTAGTTGTCACCTACCCCAGACGTGTTTTGTAGACAGGCTGCAAGGATAAAGAGCAGTAAAGAGTAGAGAAATGCCCACTTTCTAAACGTTACATTTCTAAAATAGTAATGTTAAATCCAACTTTACAATTAAAGCGGATTTATTATTACCATTCCAAAGATATAAAACATGATGCACCTACTCCTAACTGATCTTGAATTACTGCTTAAAAGTGTTTTAATGGATTTCCAACGCTATCCTCTGAGAATAGTAAGCCTCACAGTAGTGAAAAACGAATTTAGCTGTTTGTCACTACCAGGACATTTAAAACTTAAGAGTACATGTTCTACCTTTTACTTACCCAGCACCCTGTCCTCAGGGCAACGTAGGGTCTACCTTAGGGGTGACATATGTGTAATAAATGGGGAGTTTAAGGTTTGGCAAGTAGTTTTAAATGCCACGTCGAAGTGGCAGTAAATTGCACACTAAGGCACTGCAGTGGCAGGCCTGAGACAGGGTTGAAAGGCTACTTTTGTGGGTGGCACAATCAGTGCTACAGACCCACTAGTAGCATTAAATTCACATGCCATGGGTATATAGTATATCACTTTATAAGGGGCTTACAAGCAAACTAAATATGTCAATTGAGTATACACCAATGCTACCATATTTAGGTGAGAAGCACATGCACTTTACCACTGGTCAGCAGTGGTAAAGTGCCCAGAGTTCTAAGGCCAAAAAAGAGAATCAGCAAAAAGAGGAGGTAAGAAGGCAAACCGTTTTGGGGGAGATGACCCTAAGGATGACAGGTCTAACAGCCACTGTGTAAAACTGCTGCAGGGACAGGAAAGGGGGCTGTAGGCAGGAGTACATTCCGGCACCTACCCAAACAATGGAGCACCTTTGCCCACAACTCCCACCTCTGATTCTGGTCCCCTGGTATCCTGGCACCAAAGTCCAGCACCTTTGTAATGAGTGCCAAAGCTTGCACTTGTGTTCTGTCAATTCATGATGACATCAGTCTAAGCCATATTTCTTACAGGAGTACCCTCTAGCTATGGAGGGAATAACTGGCCTTCAGTTAGAGCGAAGCTTGGGTCCCACATGAACAAATTAAATGGGGCCACGAGGATATAACCATGCCTCAAACCTGCATCTCAGCTCAATTTGTGACACAATTTATTCAGAGTATATAGCTCATGAATAATAGTGACCAATTCCTCTGGAACATCTATCTGTAGCATTGTTTGCCATATGGAAGATCCATCCTATTACACACATGGAATTTAGTAATAAATGAATGCATAATGTTGCAGTCCTGACCCACTTGCAGTGCTTTATCCTGCTACAGTGACCACTTCATGCATCACAGGTGCTTATTTCTAGACATTGTTGAACTAAACAGCAGCAACACGCTCTCACTTGTCCAGCCAGCCACTCATTTAAGTAGGGTCCCAGGGACATATTTGTCAGAGGACTCAACATGACCAGAAAAATATAATTTTCTGTTGACCTCCGTGAACCTTTTTTAATTGATGTGGCAGTATTTGTAGAGTGAGGAAAATTACCCATATGCACGTGAAAGAGTGGCAACAACATGTTTGGCCACTACTGGGGTTTAGTTTTATATGCACTGCTTTCCAAGCATCAGGGCAGATTCATTTGAGAATTTACTAAACTCAGTCTGCCAAAGAATCTCAAAAGGCATTATTTCTAATAGACTTGAATCTCGCCCAAGTATTGTTGGTATTTGATGTAGGGGCTAATTTATACTGAAGTCAGGATTAAGTGGGAAACATTTTTTTTTTTTTAAATCAATTACTTTTAAACCTATTGTTGCCCAATGAAAATCATTCAGCGCCACGCCATTTCATGACTTTTTGAAGTGCTTTGCTTTTCATGTCTGTACTCTGTAATTTAGATTACAGTGTTGGGAAACTATATATTTTTGATTTCAGTACTTCTTTTACTCCCACTTTATATTTAAAACATACATTTATATAACACCCTGAAGTCGGATGATTCAATTCAAGATGGCTGACAGGTGACTGTAAAAATGATATATGTAAATTACTGTGTTACTAGAGTAATAAAACAAAGTGTTTTCTGAAAGTAGATGAACAGAACTCTTTATAATTCTGTTTGCTTTACAAATAAATCTATGGCAAATTGTGGCAAATGTTTGTGATATTTATAATCCTCCTACATTTTTGATGTTTCAATTGGTGTACAGAATCTAAAGTTAGAAGTCTAGTAGAATGGTTTTGCAATAGTAAAAGTTTTTTTTTTTAAAGAGCACTCTCAGTAGGGAAAAGCACATACACGGTTGCTGCTTTTGACACCACTTAATATACTACAAAGTGGCAGACATGCTATTTTATCTGTTGTAGTCCTTCATATGGTCAACTCAGTCTTATTATTGGAGATATGTTCAACGTTTCAATTTTTTTTTACCTTTATGTGCAGTAGTGATGCATATTTTGTGGATAGGTGATGTATGATTTCATACATAGTTTGTTGAAGGTCGCAGTGTTTGACATTGTACCCTAAATGGTGCCTCCTAGAAGTGTGCAAAGGGTGTATATTTGTAACCCTAAAATTGTTTTACCAAAGTGAGGTATCTTTGGAAAAGTCATTGTCTATACTAGCATGTCAACTGGTCAAACTATGACCTTTGACCTCTATATACACTTTTTAACGTATTTCAGTTTTTAATCTGCTATTCTTGGATCAATTTCTGCAAGTGTGGTATCAGTGGAGTTGACATAAAAAGCACTTTTTTTCCTTGCTCCAATCTGTGGAGAGGTCATAATAATTGGCCTTTGATCTCTTATTACACTTTTTCAAACTGTTTCAAGGTGATTATTCAGTTACCAGTTAGATCATTGTTGAACTTGTTGCATCATTTGAATCCTCATAAGTACTTGCATTTTCCTTTGTTATCCAATTTGACCTTTGACCCTTCTAAGTGTTTCAAGGTTATTAATCTGTTATCATTAAATGATTTGTTGCAAGTGAAGTATCACTTGAATCATCATGAAAAGTTCTTGAATTCTGCTTAAAGTAGTGGGGGGGCTTTTGCAATTTGACCTCTAATTACACATTTTCTAAGTGTGTCAAGGTGATTATTCCATTACCACTAGATCATTTCTCGTAAGTGTATCCTCATAAAATTACTTTAAGTAGAGGGTTCATGCCATTTGAACTTTGACTTCCAAAAACACATTATGTACATGTTAAAATGACTTTGTTCTGTTATTGCTCAGTCTGTGTTTAAAAATACAGTAAAACAGGTGTATTTGTAAAGTGCAAATTCACCTGTGGGTATCTTGGCACTGAATAAACAGATAGTTATTGTTACCCAACGCAATGGTGCTCATTTTATCAACTTCAGAAGGATGAAAGGCTGAGTAGACCTACTGGGATTTGAACCTGTGACCATGAGGTCAAACACAGGCCCCTACAGTGGATGCATTACTCCAGACCCAGCTATCATTGGAATAATCATGTGTTCTTGCATCATTGTTATTTATTGAATTTTTACTTGGTCAAATTGATGAAGGGGTTAAATTAATTTGAACTCTGACACAATAATGCACCTTCAATAAGGTGATAAGTCCACTCTTGTGATT
This sequence comes from Calotriton arnoldi, assembly GCA_963921515.1. Classification (NCBI taxonomy): domain Eukaryota; kingdom Metazoa; phylum Chordata; class Amphibia; order Caudata; family Salamandridae; genus Calotriton; species Calotriton arnoldi. The sequence goes on from CAWUFW010000145.1 coordinate 307,210, forward strand.
TACTATGTAAGGGGTATCACCTAATGACGGATAACTATTGCATAAGTGTCAGTTTAGTGGAGGAGCTCCTTGTGAACAAAACTCTCCTAACAGGCACAGTGCAAACAAACTCTGAAGGACTGCCGTCAGAGATTGCTAGGGCCAACCTGAAATGTCTAAGTATATGAGGAAGAAAGGGGTATTTACATGTGCCATTGGGGAAAAGAAAAGCCAACACAAGCCTGTCCTACTGCAGATGAAGTGACTGTACAGACCAGATCTGGGAAGTCAATCATCAAACCTCAAATCATTCCGGATTACAGCAAAGCAACAGGTGGGGTAGACATCAGTTACACCAAAATATACTAATTTGCAGCTGAGATATCAATATACAGACATGGGTCCCTTGCTCGCTGCACCACTGAATTCAAGAAAGCCTGGCTGATATGAGGTGATACCTCAAAACTGGTCCCAGGATGCTTGTTTCCTGTCTAGGGAGGACCTGGCCTGGAAGTTCAGGCTGGACTGTTCCTGTGGGGATCAGGGTCAAGACTGATTTGCATATGACTGGGTCTAAACTGGGGTGATGTCGAGCAACATAACAATGGATTAAACCCATATTTGTGACTGGGGTGAGTGTTTGAAAAGTTTTAACACTCTGTCCATCATTTTATTATGTGATGTTACTTTCAGAGAGATGACATTTTTAAACTTTTAGCTCTGTATGCCTGCAGCATGCCTCCAATACACGTCTGGGGTGGGTGACAGCTGGACTTTGTGCATTCCCTCTAGACAGCCACACACAAAGGGAGCTTAGGTGACTGAGTAGCCATCCACATCCTGATGGGACATACTGGTCAGGATGGGAGAGAGGAGCTGACTCACCTGATTAGGATGTGTTCTCTGGCCCCCAGCCCCAAATCAGACACTACTGGACCTTGTGAAGAAACTCTGTCAGGAGGAAGGACTGCTGTGCTGTTACTAGGGCTGCCACTCTGCTGGACTGTTGTTCTGGAAGAACTGCCTTTATGCTGTGCTACCCTGCTGCCTGCTACCCTCTGCCTTGCTGAGGAGGGACTCAACCCATCTCACTTGAACCCAGAGTGACTCCAAGAGCATGTTGGCTTGCCCCCTGTTCTAAGTCTCAGGAAGATCAAATACTTTTCTTCACCCTGCAACAGCACCTGGACTTTGCTTGCTGCACGTCTTGCCCTGCCAAGTGGTGCTAATCCAGTCCTGTGCCCTTGAAAGTTGATAATCCATGCATTGATGACGCTGCATTGATGGGAACCTGCGCATCTCCCTCAATGCCGATGCATCGCTACTTCTGATCAGATAGAGGACCTCACATCACTAATTGCGCGGGGCATCGTCTCCAGTTTCTGATGCATCTCTGACTTTGCGCGGCTAGCCACCGATGCATCGCCTTTTGCTTTAAGCAATTCGACATTGATTAATCGCCTGCAATCCAGTGGTTCGATGATAACGTTTGCCGCTCACATCTCTGCTCCATCAACAACACATCCCAGTGACTTTTCAGCAGGCGAAGGCTGGTCCATGTATCCAACCTACGCTCCGTTGCGGTCAGCCTGAACATTTGGATTTACGCTGGTCAAGCGCAACCAGATGTCCCCCGGTTCGCTCTTTCAGCTTTTATGCACTATATTTTTATCTATACTTTAAAAATTCATAACTCTGGCTATACTTATTGGATTTTTGTAGTTTTGGTCTTGTTGTATTCATAAAAATGACAAGTTACCAGAGGGTGAGCACAGATTAATTAATGGTGTTTATCTGACTTACCCTGACTAGGATTGTGGTTTGTGCTTGGACAGGGTGCATATCTCTGCCACCAGAAACCCAAAGTCTAACACTCACTATCACCCTTCTCCCAGTGAACAGGCGGAAGAAAGCTAGCTTTGTGTTGCCTTACAATTTTAGCAATAAATTCCATAATATGTTCTAAAATTGCAGCACTAAACGAAAAATAAATGTATAATAGGCATATTGCACCTTGGCAATGGGTTAAAAATAAAACATGCTATGGATGATTCTACTTAAATTTGTATGATATGCAAGCCTAGGTAGATGGGCATATGTCCCAATATTATGCTTTTTCCTATCAATCAATCAATCAGGGGTTTATTAAAGCGCGACTACTCACCCGTAAGGGTCTCAAGGCGCTAGGGGTGGGGGTGGGGTGCAGGTTCCATTCCATCAAGGAGGGGGTCTTATGTGTAACTTGAAGGACACTGCCCTCCGCTAAAGTATGTACATCACTGCACTTCATCCTTTTGAGAGGGATAAAAATTGGTATCACTGAGGTGACTAACAAAAACACTTGCTATTTACGTTGAAAGAAAACAGTACACTATGCTTTAGCAATCACTATATAAAACAAAGATTACTATACATTTAAAGAAAAACAAAGGATTCAAAGAAAGCTAAAGTTAATTCAGATGTATGCTACAAAATAGCCGTTCTCAAAAATTACTGGAACACATTAGTTAAGATTTAAACTTCGGTGGTAATTTCGAATAGGTATTTAAACTGGGATCGTCTGGGGAAACCAATGGAGTGGCACAAGCAATTGACAAAGTTAGGGAACCAATTATGTAGTCAAACTTTGCTTGGTCGGAGGCACATTGTCCTGAACAAAACACAAAATGGACAGTAAGACCATAGAGGAATTCCTTTAATTTAATCCAGAACTACCAGAACATCTGTTTCTGTCTGTCAGGGTTTGGCAAAGCGCAGTATACGTAGCCCATAGCTGATCCTGTTCCTGAGTTTGTCACCATAAAAGCATGGTCACATCCAAGTTTGAATAGCATGAAAAGACACACCTGGGCACAGTGAATAGCAGTTAATGCGGGCAAGAAAATTCTAGAATTGAAACATTAATAATGACAATAATTGTCAAAACTCATATCAAAATAGCATGTATTTATTTTTTTATTTTTTATCAACAAACCTTTATATAAATAAATATATCTGATACATATTGTGAATTGTTCATATATAAATGATTAAAACATTCTCCAATTCATTCTGTTGTCGTACTTCATGCAGTTGTATATAAAGCAGCAGTAAATACATATATACATTATTGATAATCCATTGCTTCCAAAACTACATGATCAACAGTCAAGAATAACAATATTGTGATGATGTGCAGAGACTGGTGGTATGCTGTCAGACTACGCGCGTTTCGGCAAGGCCTTCGTCAGGACTCCGTCACAGTAATCACTAAATGAAGTAATGGACAACATCAATGGCTAGAATTAAAATGCCCGCTATTTTAAATGGATTAAAAGACCTCTGTTAAAAGAACAGGTAACAAAGTTTATATTTTAAATAAGAAAATTGTGTCTCTCGTTGTTGGTATTAGATCAGTAGAAAATAGTCCAAGAAAACCAGAAGAATGTGTGAAACGAACTAACATCAATGTGAAGATACCCTAAAGACTAGAGAGCGTGACACACATGCAACATGGCCATGCGGAAGTGATGGATACAGCTTAAGAGGTGCAAAGCAAAAAGATGATTTGTGAAGAGAGGATAAAAAGCCACTTATATCCCTCCAAGTGACCAACCAGATTAGACTCTCGCTGTGTCCCTAGAATGTTTATTAATAGTGGACATACCTACTGATCGATCAATGATGTTGGCTCAGCAGAGGATATATAATGATAATGATTCGTAGTGTCGATGTCTGGACAAAAACACCCTTCCTAAAATTATAGGAAAAGGAGATAATTATAGATGGCACTATGAAAGAGTGAATCCAATAGATGGAAGGGGAACAATATTGTTAGGGTATGGTTACCTTTCAAATATACGCGTGGTAAACAGTGAGGGGAGCCCCTTATCCTGATTGTGTATCCTTAGGTCAATTAAAGGAAATTGCTGGGTAGGGACACTTCAAAAAGAAAAGAGGAATGCATTAGAAATAAAAACTCGCCATTACCCTGCTATCTGGAGGTCATAAGATTATTAGAATGATGGTATAAATCTTTAGCTGTCCCAAGAAGATGACTAGGTCATACAGCAAATGCTGCTGTCTGTGAAGCGAAGATAATTAATACTGGACCACAAGAGTAAGATACAGGGGCCCCAGCTCTTTTCCAGATAACACATCCAAGTTTGAATCCATATCTTCACTGAGCACTTAGATTTTTCAGCGTCACAACCTGCCAACCGCTGGACCTAACTTGCAAGTTCAGATCCTAGTCTGTCAGTGCTAAGGAAAATTCCTTCTTGAAGCCACAGTGCCTTTCCATTATATGGATTACATGTAAAAGACGTATACACTGGAAGGGTCCAGTGAAGAAGAATGTGGCAGGTTGAAACCAGACGGAAGGTTAATCCAATTCTCCAAACAACACATAGGGGCAAAAATACAAGATTAAAGGGTGTAGATTCAGCCATAAAATACTAAGGCTGTGTTGTAAGGCTAAGCTAGGAAGAAATACCATGCTTAAATGGTGTACAGACAGGAAAAGGAAATGACACAACAAATCACATGAGCCCAGCCATAACAGATTGGGTGAAAAGGAATAGTAAAACAGCACACCTCCTCTTGAAATGACAAGGCGGATATTTGAATACTAAAATGCATTTAAGTCTTTATAAGTGATAGCCCTCCTCCTGGAAAGCCATGAACCTGCTGGTGGCTGTTGACTCCGCCCATCTCCACCTTCTAGGGAAGCTAAGTTCCAAGATAAAGCAGAGCAGTACCCGACCCTGTTGGGTCGCTGATAAGTTTTTGCCCCAAATCTGCACCAGTGAGAACCTGCTACTACTGCAGTCATCCCACAGGTACAGCGGTTATTGGGTGGGAGCTATCTGCCAGAAAAGAAGCGAGCGGTCGACAGTGTGACAACTTTTCAGATATAGTCTTAAATGTTGGAGTCTGCGTACCCTGTAGCTTTATCTCTTCCTGAAACCTTTTATAAAACTATACAGAGCTGTCAAATCAGAACATGTATTCTTTCTATCTTTATTTACAAAATTCCTATATATTTTTTAAATGTGAAAAGAACAATTGGTGAACAGAATATTGAACAATGTCAAACATTCACCCCAGTATAGAGATCTTGGCCGTTTTTTTTGCTCCCCATGCCATTCCAGTTTGAACCCTGCCATATGCAAAAGAGTCTTGACCCTGCTCCCCATGAGAACAGTCCAGCCCAAACTGCCAGGCCAGGTCCTCCCTGGACCGGAAACAAGCTTCCTGGGACCTGTTTTGAGGTTTCTCCCCTCATCAGCCAGGCTAACTTGACTCCGGTGACATGGAAAGCACGGGACCCACGCCAGGGCATACCCGTCCCACTCGGGGTGACAAATGCGAAAAGAACAATTGATGGACAGAATGTTGAACAATGTCAAACATTCACCCCAGCACAGAGCTCTGGGCCTGAATCCATCGTTCTTTTTTAAAGCTCTTTTAAAAGTGCAAACCTGGCAAAGTTTTGAAAAATAAATAAAGAAAACTACAAAAAGGATGTTTTATTACACCGGCTGTGAGCTATTCATGTCTGACTCCCACTAGTCCACATATGTCCCCGTCCCCAATGCTGGAAGTCCCATGACAAAACTTTCAGCACCTTGGAGATTGAAGAATGAGGCTCATCTGACAACGGCTATTGCATTTCCCCACTGTCACTCAGGGCCTTTATCTCTGGGAGAGAACAGAGAGATCAATATCCCGGTGGAACTCCAAACTATAGGAAATAGGACCATGCTGATGCAAACCTAAGTGGGCGAAGTTTACAATTTCCACAGTCCTAGTTCGCTATTGCCCATGTGCGGTTCTTGTGACATGTTAATCAAACATGATGCAGAGTGGTTGGTAAAGGTCATCATAACTTTAGGATGTATTATTTGGTATGTATGTTTTACATAGCATGTTTCCAAGCCAGGTAAATTTGTGTAATGTGTATTGAAAACAGCACGACATGCAATGTATAATACTATACTGCTGTTCAACCTTCTCATATCTTGAAATCCATAATTCATATAGATAATGTAATGTTACAACTTATAGAAAATAAATAATACATGGAAGAGGCATTATTTCTGTGTAATATGGTCTTTGAAACCACTGTTGAAAGACTACCATAGTTATGATTGAGAACCTAAATCCATTGACTTTCATTTATGATTGGCTATGTTACCAAAGCATCACCCAAATACACATCTCTTCAAATTCAGATGTACCCCATGACCAAAATACTCCTCCCTTTGATGATCTCTGGTCATGGCTGTGCCTAGCAGGCACTGAGCAGAGGTACGTTTCTAGCAGTACACAATGGACATCGCCTGCTGCTGTTCCCAGTGTGCAACGAGCATGAATGAATGAAAAGCATGTATAAAGCGAAAAACAGTGGTTTCCAGAAGAAGCGTCCCAGGGCTAAGCAGATATCCAAAGACAGCCGCAATGTTCACTCGAATGACCCCGAAAGAACTACATTTCTTTAAACAAGCAAGGTTTTAATTTGGCCTCGAACACTGGTCTGCACCGACGCCCAGTACCCCTGCACACAAACGCACTGGGCGCTGGATACAGGGCAAGCCAGAGTCCATTAGCCCAACATTGTGAGAGCGATGTAACTTTTACTTCTAAAGGCATGTTGGAACTGTACAGACGTTGTCGGTGTCTCAAACAGTAGACCTTACACAGCCCGTTGTTCATGTGCGTCCTCTTCTCATGCAACTCCGTGGCCCACCCAGGCTTCTTCATCCCTCCCAAATTCAGAATCCTGAATCCGGGCCTGCTCTAGAGTCCACAACTCGATCACAATAGAAACATTCAACCAAGTCTGCTTTATAGGGAACATCTATTAGTACCAACTGCTGTCCTTCTTAACACGCTCTTTAAGACCGCAAAAACACCAGTCCATGGCTGAGAGGATGTCGAAAACCTTGTATTTCTGGCATACCGCCATAATCAGTTAAAAAAACATATTACAACTTGTGATATGCCTTTAAAATAGGTGTATGGTGATGGCCTGAAACTACCACTGGAGGGAAAATAAACGAATCCTCCTGTCGGACCTTAACCTCTCCAACAGGAGCTAACCCAGGCTGTTTTCTCACGTATGCCTTAATGACCCTTCCCTTCTATCCTCCCTGGGCGCTCTGAAGAGGCATGCACTCCAAGCTGCACCTACAGTATCACTGAGAAATAGTGTAAATGAAACAAGGGTTTCCAGGCACTGGCGAGGCGTGACACTTGCATCTTACTTGAGGCACCAAGGTCGTTGACCAATCTTTTTGTTGACCCCACAGCATTGGCGGTGACGCAATTTGCATACGTTTGAAGACCAGTAACCTGCAGTTGCAATAAAGTAATTTCTCTTCGGCCTGAGACACTGCACACAACTCGAGCACGTTATACCCTTGTGGATTCAAGCGTTCCTGCACACCTCATGCTTACCTACATTTACGGGAGTGTGCATTCCATGTATATACACGGTAACAAGATGGCAGCTCCTATGGCGCTTTGCCCTTCTTGGCCACTGCAACCCTCCCAATCCACAACTGTACCAGATGTGACATGTCCGGGCCATAAGACGCCCGTTCTATGCCACTCAGTTGCTGGAGTCGGAACTGGACGTTCTGGACTGGCTAGTCACGAAGATACAGGTAATATCTTGGAGGCTTTTAAGATGCTTTGAAATTTATTTTCGGAGAAACAGACACACATTTTAATGGCAGGCCAAAATACCACTTATTTTCAGAATTACACCAGGTATGTCGCTTTTTTAGATTTCCTGTGCGTGCTCCCATTGCTCCGAAAACCATATGACTGCTGTAATATGAGCACATCACCAGAACACTTTTCACTGTAAGCGGTTTGTGAAAATGTAATTCCTAATATCAAAACCAGACATAAAAATGTGTGCTAGACAAAACCCTTACCTGTGACTTACTCCCCGTTTGCAGCCATGGCTTTCAAAATGCAGTGCAAGTTTCTATGACAGTCTTGTTTCCTTAATGATGATTTCAGGCCAGGCTGCTCGCTTGCCCATGAACACATCACTTCAGATACAGTAAGCAGTGTGCTGTGACTGCATATTTAATGAAGTAACATTCGTGAGGACAGTTGTACTCGTGTGAAACTTGCCAGCATAAAACTCAAACCCCACATTCAGAGCCCAAGGAGTGTTTTCCTATTAAAAAGGGACCTAGAGTACAATAAATGCTTGGATCTGTATTTTAATATTTCCACACGCTGGTTTTTATTTGGTTCAGTATACTAAACGTTTTTTGGGAATTATTTTGGAAAAAGAAAACGAATGCCTGGCAATTTAAGGCTCATTGTTAACCGGTACTGCTCCCAAGGAAAGCATTTGTCAAAGCAACACAATTATTTAAGCACGTCTAAAAAACAACAATTTGCATGTTATAAATTGTTATCATAAAGTTACTCAGAGATTTACATGTTTACTTTCAATTGCCTTTAGGATTTGTGACCTTTTGGCTGGTAGAATTTAGCATTCTGTAATAGGTTTTTAAGGGATGTAGTTGTTCTTCGGTACCATTGGCAGGAAGGGCGCTGGATATTGCAATACAATAACACATTAAAATGCACACATTTAATGAGGATTAAGACTTAATTTCACACCTTACTATACGGTCTCGATGTAGTAACTTAAAGATCCAAAAGAGGGCGCTATGACACTCTCAAACCATAATTCAGTTACATGACAAGACGTATAAGTACTGTTTCTGCTTTGAATTGAGCACGCTACTCCTTTGTGTGCATCTGCAGAATTAGTGTTGATTCTTTTAAAATAATTGGTAGCCTTCTCCTGCCTATCCCCTCACACTGTTAATAAAATCCTGGACTAAAACGAGGTTTCAAAAGTGCTAATATCACACTCTGGCATTATTATTTTTTTGCAAAGTAAGTATATTTTTTAAATAACGTAAATCCATGTTTTATCATGCTGAATTCGTTTTGCAGTGGACATAATTGTTCTTAAAGGTGCCCATCTTTAAGTTTATTCTACAGGGCTTTTAATATCGCTAAAACTATGTGCAAAAAAAGTAGTTACATAAACATTGTTTGCTTATGTTGGGCTCTGGTCTCCTTTTCGGTTGCTCTGACATGCAATAATGGACATTGATATTAGGAATCACCATTGCCAGGTGAATTGATGGTTTTCCCAATACATAAGTCTAATGGCCACTGCTTACCTCCGGTTGTATTAATAATCTTCTAGATTGTAGCTTAGTTTGAGCAGGTGGTTTCCGGTGCTCAGTACCGGCATTTAGTTGTCAACACTGCACTTATGACGGTCTGCCACAAGGTGGCGCTGTTTGTCTAATTTACAGATGACCACAACAACAGTTGTTTATTAATTCAATGTACATTAAAAATGACTAATACCTGCCAGCCAAGCCGTTCATATACATTTTGTCACACTTGTAGGAGTTTGATAGTTAGAAGTTACATTGGTGCCATCATTGGCAGCACTGGCAGGGACAATGGGTGGTGCTAGCTGCAGTGGCCCCCTGACGAGAGCCCTGCCACTTATTCTTTTACAAATCCAACAACATTTGTATTTTTTTTATAATTAAGCTTTTTTTGTTTCCTATCATAAACTGCAAAAGCAAGAATGAAAAGCTTAGATGTGCTTGAAGTAGTATCTCAAATAGTGCAAAAAATATGAAGGGACTATGTTATTAAACTCTATGACTTGAAGAAAAGTCACCAGCCATGTCTCAGTTGGCCTGTTTGGAGGAGACGTTCAACTTTAATAAAGCTGTGAGCACGTGTTGAAGAATCCTCAGACCGGACACCTTATTATTCTAGATATCAATATTGGCCTATCTCACACAATTTGAATTTGTGCTTCACCAGGATGGTTGGGGAACTCGGCCCACTTTCTACTGTGCAGTTTTTCAGAACCTAATGTTTCCAGAACCTAAAGAAGAACGCTCATACATTTATTCAGGGAATGCAAACAGGAGAATGAATGCAATCTTTATCAGACGTCAGCCCTTTGAGTATAGAAATAAAGATTAGGAGGCAGAACTTTATTTAATTTTGTTGGGTATGTAGGAATGAATTCTTTATCGCCAAGGGTTTTGGGTGGGTATTGCACTTGTTATAGATACATGGATTTGGAATGTAATCCTTGATGAATTCTGAATTATTTCTATTTTGGCTACAAGTTTGGTTGTTCTTTCCACCAGCTCCTCAGCAATCATAGTTTACCCAAACCCTGTGGTGAACCATATATTTGTCGGTTTCCTCTATGCTTTTTGACCAGACTTCTAGTTCAAGTGTATATGGCAAATGTATTTTCAGTAACAATACTTATTCTATCTCAGTATTGAGAACTAAAAGATTGGCGTAACTATGGGCCAGATGTACGACCCGTTTTTGCATGCGCAAACGGGTTTGCGAACCCGTTTGCGTATGCAAAAACCTATTGGGCCATGTACATAGCCTATCTAGCGAGTCGCAATTTATTTGCGACTCGCTAAATAGGTTTTGCTACTTGTTATTTGGAAGGGGCGTTCCCTTCCAAATAGCGAGTCCCAAAACCATGTACAAATGTTTTGTGACCGCAATTGCGGTCGCAAAACTCTCGCAATTATCACCTACTTCAAGTAGGTGGTAATGCATTTGCAAAGGGAAGGGGTGCCCAGGGCACCCCTTCCCTTTGCAAATGCATGCAAAATTATTTTTAAGGGCAGGCAGTAGTCCCAGGGACCGCTGCCTGCCCTTAAAAAATGAAGGAAAAACGTTTAATTTTTTTTAATTTTTTTTAAATGCATCCCGTTTTCCTTTAAGGAAAACGGGCTGCATTTAAAAAAAAAGACTGCTTTATTTAAAAGCAGCCCCAGACATGGTGGTCTGCTGAGCCCAGCAGGCCACCATCCCTGGGAGGGCTGGCATTCCCAATGGGCTTGCAAATCGCGAGAGGCTCATTAATATTAATGAGCCTTGCAATTTGCGACCCCATTGGGAATCGCTAATAGTGTTAAACACACTGTTGTACATTTCATTTAGCGCCTCGCAATTTGGGACTCGCAATGTGTCGCAAATTGCGAGGCGCTAAATGAAATGGTCGTACATCTGGCCCTAAATGTATAATAGTCTGTGACATTCAGGTATCCCATGGTGACCTGATGGACTGCCCAACACAATGGCCAGCATTAGAGTAGGAGAAGCAAGGATCGTACTTCAAAGTGAACCATCACTGTGATGATGACGAAGCTTTGTACTTATCAGGCCCTGATTGGATGTTTCAGACAGGTTTTTTACGAATTTCACTTTATCAACAATGATCATTTTTGGAATTTTATTTCAGAAAGAAAGGAATCACTCATCTGATAATTTCTTTATCCCTATATATTTTTTGTAAGTTTTTTTTTTTTAAGTTTTATTATCGAGCAAACATTTCTTGAGGTGCTTAACTAAAATCATATACACGGTGATTGATTTGTAAAAAAATAAGCACCAGGTCCCTTCTCAGGAGGTCACAGCAGCTTGCACACCCATTGCCCCCGCCATCTCTGTCAATGACAGTATCAACATGGGTATTAACCCTCGCACTCTGACAAGTGTGATAATTCAGACTGTTGCAGGCCACCCAAAGTATTAATAATGGCTTGGGTGGCAAGTATTATTCATTTTTAATGTATATTTATTTATTGGACACAGTTCTTGTGCTCATCTCAAAACTAGACAGACAGGTCCATCATTTGGTAGACTGTCATTAGTGCTGGTGTTGAGCACTCGAAAGCACTGGGTCAATTAAGCACTGCAATAGGTCAGTGGTTCTTAACATTTTGACTTCTGTAGACCCACACATAATCATTACTGGGACCTGGGGACCCCCACGGAGTCATTGCTGAAAAAGAGGGGCTCGAGCCTAAGCATTTTCAATGATTTGAATCACAAAAGAATACACACAAAAAACAGAAACAAGCATTCATCAAACAAACACACAAATTATTAAATAATTTATTCATTTAAAGAACAAATGTAAAAAAAATTAAAATATAAATTTTAATCTGAAGTTTGGAGCCTTTCTAAATTCAATTGACGCCACTCATCGTCGATGCAGATTCTGTTTGACATACTTGCACAGCTCCCACGAATCAATCTGAGGATACTAACTACATTTTTAGCCTCCAGTTTCAAATTCCTTTACATTTACAAAATTTTATTAATTAACAATTTAGCATTTTCCTTTTTTCTTTATATACACTTTATCAATCTGTTAGTATTTAATTTTCCGAACTGTAGTGGAACCCCTGAGTGGGCTACATGGACCACATGGGCCCCAGACCACAAATTAAGAACCACTGCAATAGGTAATTGGTGTAAAGTTTTGTTGCTCGAATAAGAATTTACCTTGAAAAAACAAAGGGAAGAGGTGTTTGGCAAAATAAGAACAGTTGGTTTAATCAAATACTACGGCCGTGAGTGCAGCATACAGAAATGTGTCCGAGGACTGACTCAAAGTACAATCGTTTTGAATGTCTTTTTGTACATTTTTTGAAGCATCATAAAACAATTCATAGATCCTGTTTCGGAAGAGGAATGTAGGCCTTGCCATGAAGCGTAAATGAGTCCCATCTGATGACAAATGCTGGTGGGTCTCTACCTTGCGTGGACACAATGAGGGCCAGTGGGGAACGTGTCCAGATGTCTGGCATGGGGAGCACGTGATCACTGCATGTGTAGTGTGTGCATCTAACTTTGTGTGCATCTAACTTTGTGTGCATCTAACTTTATGGTGTTTCTGCAAACTTGCATCCCTCCGGCCATGTGTGTTTTATTGGGCCCAATCTCCCAGGACAATTGTAGTGTCACTGCCTATCTGTCTGACTAATCTGGGTTTTTCCTGTCCGCGCGTTTATCCTGATGGTTACGTGCCACCACGCCTGTGATCTGTCAGCCAGTAGCCTCAGGTCTAGGGCGTACGGCCTTCCTGACCACGTATTTCTGACTCTGGGTTGATGTTGGGGTCATATTGGGGGATTTCGGCAACAGTGATTCTATTTCGGTTTTGTACATACACGTATCATTGCGTACATCGACATCAATATTAACAATTTATTAAATATTTAGCGGTATGGTAGCCATTCTTGTGAAAGAAAATGCATTCAATAATTGGTTATATAGTTATATTTCACTATATTCTTTAATGCACTGTTCATTGTTTTTCCATTACAACATTTTGAATACCATACAATATTAAGGGAAAATGCTTAGATAATATTCATCATTAAGTCTCAGTATAAGCTAGGACATTAATTTATGTGAAAACCTTCATTCTTTATAATTGTTTTTTGTTATTTAGTACTACAAACTTGGCACACAAACAACAGATTTCTAATGATGAAGAATCTACAGCAATACTTATTTTAATGATGACGGTGTTGTCGTAATACCCCTGATTACTGACATTTCTGTGACATATAAAATTTATAATTAATTTATTCGTTGAATTATACAAACATGGAGAGAACAAATATGACTTGCTTGGGACATCTAAAGCAGCGTTTCCCAAAGTGCGGGATGCAATTCACTGGTGGGTTGTCAGCCGATTTCTGGTGAGTCCTAAAATGGCTCTACATTTTGTATTTATCTTGTCACATTTGCTGTGCTTCAAAGACAGAGGTCAAATGTCAGACTATGTCTACTGACAAATTGTTGTTTATTCTTTTAACATAGCCATTAGTGTTTACTTTTCTTTCTCTGACTGCAAAGTGAGACAAGTTTTTAAATTGAACTCTGACAAATTTGCTGGGGTACAGGGAGTGTGAAAGGAAAGGCTCTATGATTCTTTTCTAACACAACAAAATCTAAATACTTGTAAATGAACTGTGGATATATTTCAGAATATATCAGCTGTTACTAAAACAAAAAGGAAGCACTTCTTTTGTAGTTCTGAAATGTGATGGCAACAAAGATTTTAATAGGATCAAAACAAATCAGGGCATTTTTACTTGGTGATGCGCAAATGATAACTATATACTGAAACCACATTTCCACACATTCTCATTTCTGTGCTATATAGTTTTATCAGTAGGAGGGTATTCCTATGGAAATGTAGTGGCCATTTCAATGGAAAATGTGCTGTCTATAAATAACAGTGTGCTACCGCACAATTCTTTAGTAAAATAATTGGTACAGTATGCTCCAACATGCACTACCAGCTACATACCGCACCCTTACCACTCTCCTACTGAATACATTTGTACACTTTGTGTGAAGCTAGGATTTTTCTCAATCTCTATGATTTCAGTGATGTAACATTGTCAGCACCCTCACTCTGAAAATTGTTCCAGCACAAGTGTCAATTCATAACAGAATTATATCGATATTAACTCCACAAAATGATAAAGTATTAATCTTCTATTTATAAACATCCTGGCAAAATAGTGTTCTTCGCTCTCATGGACATTCATTATCTAACAGCTGTGTTGGGAAGCAACAATATTGCCTGAGGTGACGAGTAATATAACTATTGATGGCTTCCATACAAAACCTGATTAAGGTATTCAATCTGTTATTTACTATGATTACCGTAAAAACAGCGAATGACAAATTATTTATTTTCACAGATGTGAGGGAGTTGGGGTAAAGGTATCTGCTCTGTGTCATCACTAAATGCACCCTTTAGATTCATGCGGCTCTGAATTAACCTGTGATAGACAGCAGATCTCTGTGATGCTCGACCACAGCCCTGACACACAGCCAGCACGCTCTAGCGGTCTGCTCTCACCTAGAGAGGAGACGGAGAGTGCAACCCTTGTGTAGAGAGTCGAGTGGATAGACAGAGGGAGGTGGGGGTGATGGCATAACACCAGGTATCTGTGAAATATTTCAGAAGGGACTGTGTGATATTGGGGAAGGTGAATGAAAGATGTAAAGGTACCTAGTAATTATTTTTTCTTCAGATAGTTGGTGGGAGCCTTAGGGAAGGTGTCGGAGGATGTGAAAAGCCTTGTTGTGGATAGGTCCCCATGCTTCAATTTCTCGGGCACAGCTGATCCAAGGCATCAGCCTCCAGGAGGTTATCTGAAGGCATGCTCGACATCAAATTGGAGATGAGGTTCATATCAATTGAGACTCTCCACCGTGTCAGTACAAGTAACATCACAGACAACTGCAGCATCATTCATGATGTCAACGAAGATGCTTAAAACCCTAGGTTGAAAAAAGATGCATTGTTTAATTCATACATCACCACCATCATCGGCATAACTTTATACATAAGTCCTTTACAATGCATTATAATGCCTGTGTGAGCCCATTGCGCTCCTACCTCAAACATCTAACGTAGGTTTTGTGACTTCAATCAATCAATCAATCAATCATGTCACTTATAAAGCGCACTACATACCCGCGAGGGTCTCAAGGCGCTGGGGGAAGAGGGGGATGGTGCTGCTACTGATCGAAGAGCCAGGTCTTGAGGAGTCTTCTGAAGGCCAGTAGGTCTTGGGTCTGTCGGAGGTTGGTGGGGAGGGTGTTCCAGGTCTTGGCGGCGAGGTGGGAGAAGGATCTGCCACCGGCGGTCGTTTTCCGGATGCGGGGGACTGTGGCGAGGGCGAGGCTGGTCGAGCGGAGCTGGCGGGTGGGGGTGTAGAAGCTGAGTCGTCTGTTGAGGTAGGCTGGTCCGGAGTTGTGGAGTGCTTTGTGTGCGTGGGTGAGGAGCTTGAAGGTTATCCTCTTGTTGACAGGGAGCCAGTGCAGGTCTCTCAGGTGGGGTGTGATGTGGCTGCGTCGGGGGATGTCGAGGATAAGACGTGCAGAGGCGTTCTGGATGCGTTGCAGCCGTCTCAGGAGCTTAGCCGTCGTTCCTGCGTAGAGGGCGTTTCCATAGTCCAGCCTGCTGGTGACGAGGGCCTGGGTGACTGTTTTTCTTGTTTCGGTGGGGATCCACTTGAAGATCCTGCGGAGCATTCGGAGGATGTTGAAGCAGGATGAGGAAACGGCGTTGACCTGCTTAGTCATGGAGAGGGTGGGGTCGAGGATGACCCCTAGGTTGCGTGCGTGGTCGGTGGGTGGCGGGGCTGTTCCCAGTGATGTTGGCCACCAGGAGTCGTCCCAGGCTGAAGGGTTGGAACCAAGGATGAGGACCTCCGTCTTGTCCGAGTTCAGCTTCAGGCGGCTGGTCCTCATCCATTCGGCGACGGCCTTCATTCCTTCGTGGAGGTGGGCTTTGGCGGTGTGAGGGTCTTTGGTGAGGGAGAGGATCAGCTGGGTGTCGTCGGCGTAGGAGATGATGTTGAGGTTGTGCTGTCGGGCGACGTGGGCGAGGGGTGCCATGTAGATGTTGAACTTCTCTTTCCGCTGACCTTTGTGCAACGACACTACAACACAGACACCAAGAGGTCAAAGAGAGACTGCTGCCTGGCACGGCCTTTTCACTATTCTCACCACAATGCCCCACCTCCTACCCTGCCATAATCCTGTGCATTCATGATGGTCCAGCGCAGACATCTATGCAGTTATGTTAGTCTGCTCTCTCTTGCAACAAAACTGTGACTGGGGGGATACACATGCATACTGAAAACAATATATGATACTGGCGTGGGGGTGACGTGTCAAAAGCACATCATTCTTTTCGAAATACAAGTGTACATTAATGCAGGTAAAATCACGGAAAACACCATACCGAAGTCTCAATAAATTAAACCATCACAAAACAGCTGTCCAGTGTTTCACAGGTCTTGCGTGGCGAGTGATATGATGAGACTTCAAGATACACTTAAAAGCCATGTTTGGCTGAGGGGCTATCACTTGGCATGGGTTATTTGAGAGCACTCATCAGAGGCGCGTTGTTGTTTTACGCCACCGAAGAAAAAGGCAAATTGTTTTAGAAATCCAGTTCGGGATGCAAAAGGAACATTTTGTGCATCATCATGTATTTCACTTTGAATAATATTGTTTTTAATATTCATTTATAGCATGTTTCTTAAATTATAATTTGATTTGAAAGTTCTTGTTTCATATAGGTCCACAGAATATATGGTGCTGTGGTACTACTAACATTTTACTTCTATCTCAATCATATAATCTGTGTTTTGCATAAATGGTTGTTTACATGTAATGGTTTATGATCCACGACTCAGTCGGTACCAGCATATTCTGTTTTTTTTTTTAACCTATCTAGTTTCCAGAAACAACAACTTTCTATTGGATCTAAAGCTGGTGTAATTGCTCAATTATCTCCCTAAGCAGTAAAAACATTTTATTTATTTGCTTTACATTATCAAGAGCTGTTTGCTTATACCTTGCTTTATTGTCACATATATGGGGTTTTAAAAAGAAAACAAGAGAACAAAGTGTATAGTATTATGAATGTATATTGTGTTTGTCTTCCCAAGACTGAGGTTTTTAGCACTGTGAATAACATCATAGTGTGGTGCCAGACCATTAAACAGCATGTTTTTGTAAGGAAACTGTTAGTCCGCCTACAATATTCTATTGCTTACTGTGTTCTCCCAATATGGTTAGCTTGCCACGGTCTAAATGATCATTTGTTGAACAAATTCATGCTTTTATTAGTCAAAATACTGAGAAGACAGAACCCCCCTGTTTTAAGATATTTGCTAATGCATGGTTAATTATCACATATAGCTCACTATAATTCATTTTACTGGGGACCTCCTGCAGGCTGCATGCTAGAGGCTTATGAACAAACATAGCCCTGCCATAGATTAGGGCTGTTCCACTGCTGGTCAGACAGTTGGGGCTTCTAGGCCCCCTCACTTCACCTTGCTAATCTGAACAAGGCTTTATTTTTATATTTGTCAGCAGCAAGACTGTAGCAGGGTTGTTAAGCCTCTCCCAGGCCTAATTAGAGCAGCAATGCTGGCATTCATAATGAAGCTCGTGTCCCGGGCTGGAGGAGGCAGCCCTGCTGCTGCAGGAGCTTCCTGGCAGACAGATGCTGGCAGCTTTAAGGTAGCTTGTGGCAGCAATATTAAGTGACTGTTGAAATTCATTGACTCCACTGTGGCTTGTGTGTCTAGATGACAACACGTTTACACGGTTCTTTTATAGTTACAGCAAATGGGCCCATTTAAATATTTATTAGGTGGTTATGGTGATGTGAAATGGGAAAAATATGAAATACAGTTTTGCATGCATAACATTTTTAAATGCGCAAAATATGGGCTTTGATACTTAATTTTAAATCTATCTATCTAGGAGATTTTTATCGGCATTTAAAGTAATGTTAAATGTAGATCTTATTAAACAAAAATATCGAAATTCCATTTGTAATTTCAGAATAAATTCTAACTGACCACTTAGCGGGGTCTGCCACAGATTCACTCACCCATCGGTCTTTGAACATTTAGTGAACGCAATGAAGACATTTAAGTTTGTATTGCGAGGGGATGATATTGACTTCTAATGTGAAATAGTGTGTATTCGCTTCATTTGCCATTATTATTTAACCAGCAAGGATTATCCTTTGGGATATGTATATTTCAGTCAATTCATGTGTTGTAACAGGATACTGTAACCAAGACTTATTGTCCATCTGAAAGTTACCCCACTAGAAAGTTTGATTTGACCTTACGTGGCTCACATAATTTTATTGAAGAAATTAAGACCTACATAATGCTGTCGATTAAAGCAGTACCATTTCTGGACTTTGCGTAATTCCTCAGTCACCTGATATTAATAGTATGTCTACATGGGTGATTATATGTACAGCAGAGTATACATTCTCGCTGCGATACTGTATGTGCAAGATGGAATGTAAGGTTGTAAACGATGCATCGGGCATCCTCCACCAGCATTACCAGTTATATAAGTGTGATACTTATTTAATTTTATTTGTTATTTATTCATTTTTTGATATAGCACAAATCGGAGATGAAGGGATATTTGGTCAAAACAATAGAGTAATAGGAAGACAGAGGTACTATAAATACACTACAAGATAGTGTAAAATAATCAAACGAAAGGTTGAGAGAAATTATGGTGGTTGCATGGGGTAGACAGGAGGAATGATGGGGGATTGTGAATAATTGTGGGATCAAAATGTGAGATTTAATTACAAGATGAGGAAGAAAGCACTTTAATAGACTTGACCCCTCATTATGGAGGAATGACGACCCCGCTATACTACATTTGGTCCCATATTACAGGACTTTGATATATCAGGGTCTGAAAACAATGGACTCTGTTTTACCAGGTCTACATCCGTACCCTGTAGAACTGCAGTGGGAGAAGGGCAAGAGTTGTGGACAGAGGCACTACCCAGCCTCTGCCCTCCACATCCAGCACCACATGGAGGTACACAATCCACCTGCCAGGCCACAGCCTCTCCTTCCCCTTGATCTAGCCTCCCAGCCTGCTGACATTTACCACCCTCTGGGCGGAGGTGGTAAATAGTTTACAGAATCAATCATGATGTGGGTTTTCACCCATTATTCCCTGGTCCACACAGTTTTTGCATACTCCAAAGAGTACAGTTCCTAATGTCCAGATCTTGGTGCAGGGATACCAGCAAGACTCTACAACAAAGTCACCATACCATACATCTTCTAAAAAGGATATCAACACCTGTGCAAGATTATCTTATTTGCTCTTCTTGTAGAATTACAACACATGCAATATAGAGTTTCTAAATGTTAATGGATGTCTTTTTGTGAAAGCAAGTGCAGTATAAGATTTCACAATCAATGATGAATGACTCTTGAAATAATGTTCAAATGCAAAGTCTATATCCTTTAACACTAGTGTTGTGCTAGAATACTTCTCTGGCTCCAGTCAGTCTTTTGTCGACTTCCAAGAGATAACAGATTGCAAGGTTTCCAAAACACTGCAGTTAGGTCCCATCTGAAAAATCTTTTATTATTATTGCCTAGCAAAACCTCTACGAAGCACGAGAAATTTATACTCAAATTTTTCAAGATGGCCACCACTATTTGCAAGTCTTATGAGTGTCTTTTGGCTTCATAAGACATGCAGTTCTTCTTGTCTGCACATATTGTACAATCACTAGTCATTTGAGATGTCATCAGTGATGTCAACAGTGATATCAGTGACCATGTCATGAGTGATGTAATATGTGAGGTCATAAGCAGTGCATTGCGGTGTCCTGAGTTACAGTTAGCTCAGGTAACTAACTATAACTGCTGAATTTCTTGGTTTTGTATGAGTGAAATCTGAGCCTAACTATAACGTGTATGTAACCTTTGTTTTTTTCAGTGAATATCTGGGTTTTTTTAAATTCTATTTCCTAATTATAATGACCCTGTAATCTTTCTTTATTTGGTTGTCATTTCGGATTGCATACATCCATATACCACATCCATAGAACTTTAGTCATCTGAAACAATCCGAAACCTTTATTATTGTTAAGTAAAAATACATGTGATTTTTACTCTGGGCTTGCTAACGTTCAATATTTGGGTAAGCAATAAAGTCTGCAAGAACCACAGAGATAGAGGGGCGGTTTTTCAAAGGTCGAGTAGAATTTGCGCTGCACCAGAAAACCTTAGCGCTGCATGCGTGAAAGTAAATAACGCTGCGTCATATTAACAATGCGAGGCATCGCAAACTAGCGGATGTGCAAAAATAGTCTCGCGTCGTAGCGCAAAACGTATGTGCGTCATGCACGTCCTTACCAAAAAATCGCAAAACACCACAAAAGGATGCAATGTATTTTGGTGGAAGTCCAAACACAAGAAATGCAGAGAACCTTGCCCCACAACCCATTCCTGTAATGCAGCAGTCAGAAGAGGATCCAGCTACCAGTATCTCCATGTGGATGAGTGATATTCTCTGCTTGTAGATTCTTTCCTTCCTCTGTGTTTTCTTTTCCGCCAAGGCAACTTCCCGCTGATGGTGACGGACAATAAGAATCTCCATGGTTGACACAGCCAGTAGATACTTGTTGTGTTTCTGCTGGTAGATTTCCCAGTAAATGGCTCCAGCTCTTTTTGCGCCTGTTTTGTACCCGCGCTTTTTCCGCGCTAATCTTTTTTGCGCTGCTTCGCGTCACTTTGCGTGACTCTTGTAAATACCTGTGCCTGCAGGGTTTTGGAGCTTTTTGCATGGGTAACGCCCTGACACACCCACTCTGCATACATTAAATCGACTTTGGCGCAGAGAGATGCAAAACCGTTTGTGCGTCACGCTAACTTTAAAAAATGGTGCAATTACTTACTTGCGCCTATCTGAAAATGTGTGCGAGGTTTTGCGCCACTTTGCGTCATGCGAGCCCCAGCGCAAACTCTTTGACGGGGGAGGGAAACTCTTTGATCTCACGACACATGGTAGTCAGCCTGGCTTCCTCCCAGTGAGAAGGGTTTCTGGTTCCAGAGCCAGTTTGATTTAGCTTTGGAGGAGGGCACTGCTCATTTCAATGAACACACTCATGACTGGCATATGAGAAGAAGGCCTTTGCCACATTGGATTTCCTTCAGACTAGTGCACTCTGTGATAGTTTGCAGTAGGGCGAACAGGATGTGCTATAATAGCTGGTAGCATGTCCCCTGGTAACTCTTTTCCCCATTGGTTGGGGAGTGTCCAGGAGAAACCCCAACTCACTGGTGACCAATTGTACAAAAATGGACGAACTCTTCACCAGTTCCTCAGAACGCTTGAAAGAACAGAAGAGGACTGAACTTGTGGTCTAGAACACATATGAGGACACCTGAAAAGCTGGTGGTCCTGCTCCCACCTGTAGCCAGGACAAAAAAGTGGACTTCAAAGGTCATCAGGGTTTTATCAGGGATGTTTGAAATTCATGTATCTTGCTTTCAGGTATTTACGCACAATTTCAGAAAAAATGCAAATCTATCATTTTGTGTTATATTTTAGCTTAAAATCCCTCCTTGTGTCAAGTTTTGTCACAAGGATGCAGTGTACACTGAAAAATGGTGCAAACAATTACCACATACAGCATCCACTTGTGTTCTGCTGTCCCATGTACTTGTGGTAAATTTTTACCACAAGGGATGTGTTGATAGCACATTTTTAATTGCTTGTAATTG
Source organism: Calotriton arnoldi (assembly GCA_963921515.1). Taxonomy (NCBI): domain Eukaryota; kingdom Metazoa; phylum Chordata; class Amphibia; order Caudata; family Salamandridae; genus Calotriton; species Calotriton arnoldi. Next base: position 329,190 of record CAWUFW010000145.1, read on the forward strand.
CACGAAGTGGCTTAATTTCGGCGAATCTGGGTAACAAGTGAAATTTAAACGCAGATGATGCTGTCATAATTTAAATTTGATTCAACCTAGTTTTTATGCCCAAGGCTTTTCCCCCTAGATGATGATTGATTTTTGGGGAGAGAATTCAGATAGCATTGACACTCCATTGCATGGATTATGGCTACTGAGGAGAATCGTCCTTTTCTTTGGGTCAAATCTCCTTGATTCAAGGAACAAAGTTGGTGATTCACATCAGATTAATTAGACACTTCTCAGTATCCTCAGTTTTCTATTTATTTTGCTTGCAAGCCCCATTCTGAGACTTTTGACAGAGGGAATCTGATGTACACAACTCAGTAATTTGAACACAACATACGACTGTCAATAGTCACATTCACTGACTTTAGTAGCAGGAGGCAGGAACTTTCCTGCTCTTGTGCCAGGCTTAGTTGTCATTTAAAAAAAAAAGTTTTTAACAGCTTTGCAAAAGTGGTCTATTTAAGTAAGATACAAATATGCAAAGATGCAGTGCGGCCTGGTTCCCAACCCAAAACATCCTTGATCAATATCCGCTTTCATCATTATTTTGAAAGTATAAGTGTAGTTCTGTCGATTATTGGCCTATTCCAGCATTTTCTTCAAAAAGGATTGAGAAGAAGGGGAAAAATAGCAAGGCTAAGAATATATGTAGCATATGGGTGGCACAGAGACATCATCTCGAGTCTTTAAGAGTCATCATCTATTAGTTTGAAAATCTCTAAGTGCCATCTAACATTAACATCTTTCAACTGTGACTTCGGTCAAAAAATAAACAACGATTTAGACACTTTAAAGAACCACATGAGCCATTTTTCCCCAGAATTTCTCTATAAATTCTCTATAGCGTTAGTTTGGTATATTATTAATAAACCACAACATTATTGTAAGTTTAAAGTCACATATTTATTTATTAAAGTTTTATATAGCACAGAGTAGTCCCACTGCGATGAACAGACACTTCACAAAGTGAAAATTGTTTACATCAAATGAAGCAAGAGGTACACTGTCTACCAAAATGTACTTTACATGAGCATATAACAAAAAGGACAGTGGGGTACATTAGGGTGGAGAAGGAGAATTTGAAGTCATTGGAATTACAATGGGTTTGTGAAGAGGTAAAATTAGACTTTTATAGTAAACTGCTGAGTCAGCTGGGATGTAAGGGTACCATGAGAGACCAGTTATATGACAGACCAGTTAATTGCTGAAGTGCTGTTGGAACAGTATACAAATACAAACGTTCATTCAAAATATTCATGCAGTACAACAGAAGTGCAGATAAAAGGTACAAGTACAAACATGTTCTAAACAACGTGCACATATAAAAGAGCCAAACCAATTTAAAACCTGGCCCTGATTATGTTCAAGCAATCCTTCTAACCAAAGAAATAGTCCATCTCAACTTTATTTCAGTCTAAGTCTAAAGAAGAGGAAGAATGGAGCTGACTCAATTAATTTTCGGTAAGCAATCCCACAACTTGGCCCACCAATTTTAAGGGACCTACGTCACAAGTTTTTACCTGTATACCTTGCATACATAGATAACTTAAGAGTTTCTGATATGCAATCAGTTCTGCCAGATACTTAACCCGAGTTTGAAAATTAGATTTTGAAAATCAAGCATAGAAACCTCAAGTGAATCTCTTCAAATAGCATGCACCAGATTAGTTGCTGGCAGCGCTCAGCGAAATCATTCAGGCCAAAGGTGACCTTAGGGCTCTGTTTTGGATTACCTGTAAAATGGATAGCAATTTACTTGAGTAGTGCGGTAGACATCCATACAGGACTGAATCCTTGACAGCACAGTCACTTGTATCGGTGTACTTTATTTCAATTGCAGGATAAAAAAATCTTTAGAAAAAGATAGTGAATGTGTTGCGGGGTTCTTTATACTATAGAATGTTTATATGTAATACAGAACGGAGTTAAGTGGTCAGTTGGAACCTGTAGGCTGCCCTGGATGGTTGGTGTGACCTATGGAGTTTAAAGCATCTTATGTTTATCACCGTTGATCGTGTCTCGCTTTCCAACACTGGCGATGAGCTGCCTGGGAGGAGACAGGCATTGCCATCAACCGCTCTTTTTAACTGAACCAAAAAGGATGATGATGTGAAGATGTCATCCTCGTCATATTGCAGCAAAGGAATGTACTGTAACCGTGGCAGACTCATTTTGTAAATATTTGTGTGAACGGTTTGCTACAACGGGACTTACCATAATGGGGTAAAGGCGTTATTGCACAAGCACCTCTGTTTGTTGTACCAAAAGATGTGTGTGCAAGCTCAAGCCTTCCGACTGCTGCATGCTCAAGCTCGTGCCTCCCTTGTCTGTTTCCCCTGTCAGCGCATTCTCGTCACAGAATCTGTTTGGTATCTGACACGCTGTACGTGCGTAACGCCCTGGCATCATCACGCGCCGTCACACCTCCATTTAGGATTGGGTTGACAATATAACTAAGGAGAAAGTTGCCAATCCGGGTTTACACTCCGATACCATTTTGGACTACATTTACACACTATTTGGTAACGTGCAAAGGCCTATTCTTGGAGCAACTCAGATTTACAATATTGTGCTAATTTTTGTGTTTTACAAAAAACCAGGGCAGCGGTTTTATTTGTGAGGCATGGTGACTTGTACTAAAACAGTGCCAACACTAACTTATACCTCCCACTATGGAACAAGCAGTATGACTCAACCACCAGTCTTTCTTTCAGTGAAGGAATAACCAGTTTCACTTTGGAAGCGCTGGAAAAAACTTTTTCATTCTTATTTATTGGCAATTGGTGGTGAAACATTTTCATCAGCTACAAAACAAGGAGTTCTACTACATAATCTAGGAAAGAAGGAACATTTATGACAGCCTGGAAACCATTGCCATTCGAGATGCAGTAGGAGAACCAAGGGATATCTATGAGATGTCCATCATGATGTTGGCAAAGCATTTTGAAACTAGATTAAATGTGGTTTTGGAGCAACAAAAATGTTTTCTAGGGACTCAAGTCAAAAATGAGAATGTTAGAAATTGCATTGCGTGTTTGCAAATGCTTACACGCTCATGTGATTTTGGTATCATGACTGTTAGAAATGGGATTTCTGGTTGGCTAGGGCTGGCGCCAAAGCCAGGCAGAAACCACCACTCTAGTCAGGGCAAGGGAGTTACACAGCCAAGATAACCCCTGCTCACCCCCTTGGTAGCTTGGCACGAGCAGTCAGGCAATGTGTAAAGCGTTTGCGCAACACACACAGCAGCAACACACTAGGCACACCACAAAAGGAACTCCACACAAGGTTATATAAAAAATAGCCTTTGTATTGTCATAAACACATTAGAAACAGAATCACACATTTACACTGTGCCAACTGGCACGGGCAAAATTCACAGGGGAATTATATACAGGACCAGGCCAATCGGGCCATGGTCAGAACCATCAGAACAGGTAAGTAAATGCAAATATAAAACACAACCAGTAACTACTGGTACCATAATTACCTCAGCATTATCACATTAGGCATAAACCCACATTAGACCCAAACCTCATCAGCATAAACACATTACGCAATGGGCCTCACCAGCATAAACACATTATGCAATAACCTCATGAGCATAAACACATTACGCAAATAGGCACTACCCCAAAACATCATAACATGACATTAGGCAATAAATCACATTAGGCCAAAACTTCATTAGCATAGACACCCTCCTAAGCATAAACACATTACGCATTAGGCCTCACCAGCATAAACACATTATGCGATAACCTTATGAGCATAAACATCATTAGAGGCATAAACCAGGGTGCATAAATCACATTTGGCACATAATATATATCAGGCAGGAACTCAGTAGTGCACCGCAGTAATACCACTACCAGGCGCATACATCACCTTAGGGCTTCACCATCCTACCTATGACCCCATGCCAACTGGCCTTCCATTGGGGCTCAAATGCCCTATGTCCCAATATCAGGGCGGCTGCCAATGCAGTAGTCAGGAAGTGCGCAGTTGCACAAGCCTAAACGTAGCAGCTGCCCACTAATTGCTGGGCAGCTGTGAACACAACTTGTAGGTACTGGCACTCACTGTGCCGCCTGAGCCCCTCTCTGGGACTCTCTAAAACAACTGTGGGCAAATGAGCACCGGCAATGTGCCCCGATCGGCATCGCCGTGCCCTTGGACCACACACAATGCCTCCGAAGGAATAAGCACGGGCACTAACTGGGCCCTCTGGAGTCCCCCCCGGGGACTCTAATTAAAGGTGGCCTCAAACGTTGCAGCTGCCCCCTTATTAGGCGGGGCAGCTGTGACCAATAACTCAGGGAGAAGGCACGGGCACCTCGGGACCCCCCACTGGGGCCCTAAGAACGACTATGCCCACATTGCAGCTGAGGGAACAAAAACCAACGAGGCACTGGCACCAGCACTTCTGTGCCGTCTGGACCCCCACTGGGCCCAGAAAGTAATATGCCCCATGTTGGAGCGGCCCGCAACGGCGTGTCCGCTCAGGAAATACCGACACTGCCCTGGTGCCTGTGAGCCCCCCTGGCAAAGAGAACGGCCTCAGCCCCACTCACCAACTCTTCCGCTGCGCAGGTCCCAGGCACCGACAATGTGCCTCGCCGGGCCTGCACTCACCGGGACTTCTCCGCGGCTCTCTGCTGCCGGTCAGCACTCTCCGGCCCCCACGAAGGCAGGGTGGGCTCCCGCCCCTACCCAGGCCCCACACTGAGATGGGCAGGCCTCGTGTAGCCCCTTTAGCCGAGGGCTCCTCAGGATCACACCGCGTGGCTCCCCCACACTAACGGGAGCCCCGCTCGGGCACACATCACTCCCGGCTCCACTTCCTCGGCCTCAGAAGCCCCGCCCACAGTCAGGCAGGCTCTGCCTGGCTTCCGGGTCGGCGGCTTTTTGTCGATCGGGCTGCAGCGGTGATTCCTTGCTCAGCGCTGCAGTGCGGGGTGGGCACCAGCTCTTCACTTGAAACGCGGGGTGGGCTCCCGCCAAATAAAACGGCACCAATGCGGCTGCAATTGCGGGGTGGGCTTCCGCTGTACGAAAATAGACAAAGCAGCGCATCATGCGGAGTGGGCACCCGCATCTTTGCGCAGAGTGCGGGGGAATCCCTACGCCAGGGATTCCCTCTTTTCATGCAGAACAGCTCTGCAAAGCAGGCACGCTCCTCATCAGCTAAGGAAAATACAGCGCTCACAAGGCGCTAGACGCCTGAGTCCTTCCTCTAAAAAGCATAAGTCCAAGCAAAATGTTCGGCTAGGTCCAGGGGCATAGCTGGGCCCAGGGAGGCCAGCACACAGGGCCCTCCAGCAGGGAGGTAAGCCCCCATGGCGGTTCCTCCTGGGCCCCAGCAGCAGCCAGCCCCCAGCAAGTCAGAAACAGCCCCAGAACTGAACATTTTCATGGGGTCACAGCCCCTATATTTATATGCCATTTTCTCTTTGTCTGCAGGACAGGGCTAGGGGAACCAGATGCAACTGGTTCAGGGGGGATTTGGAGCAATTTGTTTTCCAAGCTCCTCTTCCCCTTTGTCTGGTGGGGGCTAGGTGATGAGACACACCACAGGGGGGAGGAGCCAGCATTCACTAGGACAGGCACAATCCTATTCAAGGACCTGCGACTTCCCCTCCCACTACTCAAAATGTAGATGTCCCATTCAGCCTAGCGCTGACTCACCCTGCCCCTCCTGGAGCCACACACCTCCCAGCCCCTGTCACTCAAAAGCCAGACATGCAATTCACATCAGGCAGGCAGACACATAGCACACAGAAATGGCAACTTCTAAAAGTGGCATTTCGAAAATAGATTATAATAAATCTGTGCACACCATTGCGCAGCATTTATTATCACTATTCCAAATATACCAAACTTGACCACGCTGCGCCTCTCATATCAGGAATTACCACTGAAACACTTATCAGGGAATCTCCAATACATTCCTATGGGAGGGCAGCCCCACAGTAGTGAGAAACCAAAATGGCTGTTTGTCACTACCAGGACATGTCACACACTTAAGGTACATGTCCTATCTTTTACCTACAATGCACCCTGCTCATAGGGCTAGCTAGGGCCTACCTTAGGGGTGACTGACATGTAGCAAAAAGGGGGGTCACGGACATGGCACACACTTTAGGTGCCACGTCACAGCGGCAGTAACACTGCGCGCACAGGCCCTGCAATGGCAGAGGCCTGAGATAGGTTTGAAAGGCTACTTTGGTGGGTGGCGCAATTAGCGCTGCAAGCCCATCAGTATCATTTAATTTACCAGCCCTGGGTATATGAGATACCGCTTTACAAGGGACTCACAGGTAAATTAAATAGGCCAAACAGGTGTAGACCAATCTTACCACATTTATCACAGAGAGCACACGCACTTTACACTGAACAGCAGTGCTAAAGTGCCCAGAGTCCTAAAACCACCAACACCATGTCAGAAAAATGGCTAGGAGAAAGGCAAAAAGTTTAGGGATGACCCTGCAAAAGGTCAAGTCCAACACAACCCCCTTCCAGCCAAAACGTAGGGTAGACCAATCACCACCTTGATGGGCTTCCCTGCCTTGGGCGATAGAACACGGACGCGGGCCCGCAACTGCAGGGACACCATCCAGTTCTACGCCACTCTGAACACACATGGTTCCCTCTGTCAAAAAGCTCTGAGGACCAACTAGGCTACCCCACTGGTACTCCCTAGCTGTCCACGGCCAGGACCAGGCCCTAGGCCACCCAGATGTCTTTGGTCCTTGCCAACACACAGAGTGGGGGGCAGGAACCCCTGGCACATAGTAACCATTCCCCACTCTACCTCCCATCAGGGCAGTTCCAAACTGCCACTGATCCTCCAGCCTAGGGTCCGCACCCTCTGGCTAACCAGAAGTCACGGGTGAGGCTCTCCTCCCCCTACCTCTTCTTCTGGGGTTCCGTAACCTCCTCCTTGGAGAGGATACTCAGAACACAACTCTCCTTCCAGCTGAACTTCCAACAGGAGGACAGCTCACTCAGGCCCATGGAAACTATTTCACTTCGGAGGTACACAGCACACAGCAAAGTCCCTCTTCAAGCAGGTGGGGGGACACAGCATACAGCAAAGTCCCCTTTCCTCTTCCTCAGTGGAAACAACAAACTGCAGGTGAGCCCCAGAACACACAGCAAGGGCAGTCTCCTCAGTCTCTTCAGCTGATCCACTTTGGCAGAGATTCCTTCTTGACCTGGAAGTTTCCTAGTCTCCCAACCTAGGGTCTAAACCCTCAGGTTGCACCAGGAGTCAGAGCGAGGGCTCCCTCCTCTGCACCCCTTTCCTGAGTTCCGCACCCTCCCAACTGGAGTGGTACCTCTGGAAACCAAACCGGTCAGGACACTGTTTACAGTCATCCTTCCCTCCAGGTCAGGCCGAACCTGAACCAGGCCTCCCCAACCTTTGAGCTAAACCCCGCGGCTGAGCACTTTGCCTGGCACGCCAGGACTTCTGGGGGCGCACACAGCACCCCCCGAGGGTAACACAACTCACACGTTGCGTGACAGTCTGCCTGGAGCAGATCTCCCGACCCTTGTCCATCTGACAGTGCGCAAAGATCCCCCAGGACAGCAGTGGTGTCACCATGGTCACTTCTAGGAGACTCAGCCCTTATGGCTGGCCCCTGACCCACTGGCTCTCCCACTGGGGAACACATCCCCCTCTCACCCCTCACTCTGGACTTCTGCACCCTCCCAACTGGAGCGGTACCGCCAGACACCAGAATCACTGGAGCTCCACTTACAGACACTCCACGTTCTCCAGACACTGGGAGATCCTCCTCAAATGGCCTACAAGTACAGCCTAGGTCCCCAACCTGGCGCTCCCTTAGGGAACCCTCCAGGCCCTGAGACTGGGTTTCGGGCCACCGTGGGACACACCGTCCCACACTCACTCCGTCTCCACTGAGACAGGACGTGAGCCCCTACACCCCCCCATTCCACTGGGACCTAGCTGGGCTACACTGAACCTCTTCCACCACACAGGACCGGAAGATACCCAAGCCACTACTTTTGAAATCACTCCCCAGTGCCTCTTCAGACCCTCTAGCACACAGCCAGAGGTCTGCCTCCCGTGCAAGCTCCCTGGGGTCAGAGAGCTTACACCCCAACAGGTGTTGGCGCAACCCCGGAAAACAATTACTGAACACGTGCTCTCTGACAACCAGATTGAACAGCCCTTCAAAATCATTTGCCGTGCTAACCAGCACCCATTCGTCCAGTGCAACACAAATTTCATCCACAAACCACCCCCCCGCCCCCAAGACTGGTGAGACAGTTCCTTACTGCCCCTGAATCTCAACCTGTACCCCTCTAACTGGGAACCAGGTACCATACTCTGGGAACTGGGAATGGGACTTCCTGCACTGGACACCATATTGCTGCCACCACTGGATCCCACCCTTACTGGTGAATCCAGACAACTCAAACTGAACTCAGGGGATAAACTACCCTCCAGAGCTAACTTTTTCTCCTCCACACTCCCTTTCTTCCCTCCTATCCACCCACACCTCCGGGGACAGGAAAAGGGATGGGGTACTGGACCCAGCAAGGAACTCCCTATCTATGGGATCCTCCCCACCTACTGTCGTCCTCGCCCTGTCATTTTCTCTCTTCTGCCACCAAAATAAAAGCGCAGAAAACACCATTTAAAAATGACACTCTTGAGGAGAAAACAAAATCAGTAAATATAATCCCCAAACATGTGATTATCTAAATGCAGAGTTTGTAGTGCAACCAGTTGTCGCTGTGGTACTGCGCAAACACAAGTCCTATCCTCACCGCTGACAACCAATGTTAGAAATGGGATTTCTGGTTGGCTAGGGCTTGCGCCAAAGCCAGGCAGAAACCACCACTCTAGTCAGGGCAAGGGAGTTACACACCCAAGATAACCCCTGCTCACCCCCTTGGTAGCTTGGCACGAGCAGTCAGGCTTATCCCGGAGGCAATGTGTAAAGCGTTTGCTCAACACAATCACACAGCAGCAACACACTAGGCACACCACAAAAGGAACTCCACACAAGGTTATATAAAAAATAGCCTTTGTATTGTCATAAACACATTAGAAACAGAATCACACATTTACACTGTGCCAACTGGCACGGGCAATATTCACAGGGGAATTATATACAGGGCCAGGCCAATCGGGCCATGGTCAGAACCATCAGAACAGGTAAGTAAATGCAAATATAAAACACAACCAGTAACTACTGGTACCATAATTACCTCAGCATTATCACATTAGGCATAAACCCACATTAGACCCAAACCTCATCAGCATAAACACATTACGCAATGGTCCTCACCAGCATAAACACATTATGCAATAACCTCATGAGCATAAACACATTACGCAAATAGGCACTACCCCAAAACATCATAACATGACATTAGGCAATAAATCACATTAGGCCAAAACCTCATTAGCATAGACACCCTCCTAAGCATAAACACATTACGCATTAGGCCTCACCGACATAAACACATTATGCGATAACCTCATGAGCATAAACATCATTAGAGGCATAAACCAGGGTGCATAAATCACATTTGGCACATAATATATATCAGGCAGGAACTCAGTAGTGCACCGCAGTAACACCACTACCAGGCGCATACATCACCTTAGGGCTTCACCATCCTACCTATGACCCCATGCCAACTGGCCTTCCATTGGGGCTCAAATGCCCTATGTCCCAATGTCAGGGCATTTGCTAATGCAGTAGTCAGGAAGTGCGCTGTTGCACAAGTCTAAACGTAGTAGCTGCCCACTAATTGCTGGGCAGCTGTGAACACAACTTGTAGGAACTAGCACTCACTGTGCCGCCTGAGCCCCTCTCTGGGACTCTCTAAAACAACTGTGGGCAAATGAGCACCGGCAATGTGCCCCGATCGGCATCGCCATGCCCTTGGACCACACACAATGCCCCCGAAGGAATAAGCACGGGCACTAACTGGGACCTCTGGAGTCCCCCCCGGGACTCTAAAGGCGGCCTCAAACGTTGCAGCTGCCCCCTTATTAGGCGGGGCAGCTGTAACCAATAACTCAGGGAGAAGGCACGGGCACCTCGGGACCCCCCACAAGGGCCCTAAGAACGACTATGCCCACATTGCAGCTGAGGGAACAAAAACCAACGAGGCACTGGCACCGGCACTTCTGTGCCGTCTGGACCCCCACTGGGCCCAGAAAGTAATATGCCCCACGTTGGAGCGGCCCGCAATGGTGGGTCCGCTCAGGAAATACCGACACCGCCCTGGTGCCTGTGAGCCCCCCTGGCAAAGAGAACGGCCTCAGCCCCACTCACCAACTCTTCCACTGCGCAGGTCCCAGGCACCGACAATGTGCCTCCCCGGGCCTGCACTCACCGGGACTTCTCTGCGGCTCTCTGCTGCCGGTCAGCACTCTCCGGCACCCACAAAGGCAGGGTGGGTTCCCGCCCTGACCCAGGCCCCACACCGAGACGGGCAGGCCTCATGTAGCCCCTTTAGCCGAGGGCTCCTCAGGATCACACTGCGGGGCTCCCCCACACTCACGGGAGCCCCGCTCGGGCACACATCACTCCAGGCTCCACTTCCTCGGCCTCAGAAGCCCCGCCCACAGTCAGGCAGGCTCTGCCTGGCTTCCGGGTCGGCGGCTTTTTGTCGAACGGGCCGCGGCGGTGATTCCTTGCTCAGCGCTACAGTGCGGGGTGGGCACCCGTTCTTCACTTGAAACACGGGGTGGGTTCCCGCCAAATAAAACGGCACCAATGCGGCTGCAATTGCGGGGTTGGCTCCCGCTGTACAAAAATAGACAAAGCAGCACACCATGCGGGGTGGGCACCCTCGTCTTTGCGCAGAGTGTGGGGGAATCCCTACGCCGGGGATTCCCTCTCTTCATGCAGAACAGCGCTGCAAAGCAGGCACGCTCATCAGCTAAGGAAAATACAGCGCTCACAAGGCGCTAGATGCCTGAGTCCTTCCTCCAAAAAGCATAAGTCCAAGCAAAATGTTCGGCTAGGTCCAGGGGCATAGCTGGGCCCAGGGAGGCCAGCACACAGGGCCCTCCAGCAGGGAGGTAAGCCCCCATGGCGGTTCCTCCTGGGCCCCAGCAGCAGCCAGCCCCCAGCAAGTCAGAAACAGCCCCAGAATTGAACATTTTCATGTGGTCACAGCCCCTATACTTATATGCCATTTTCTCTTTGTCTGCAGGACAGGGTTAGGGGAACCAGATGCAACTGGTTTAGGGAGGATTTGGAGCACTTTGTTTTCCAAGCTCCTCTTCCCCTTTGTCTGGTGGGGGCTAGGTGATCAGACACACCACAGGGGGGCGGAGCCAGCATTCACTAGCGAAGGCACAATCCTATTCAAGGACCAGGGACTTCCCCTCCCACTACTCAAAATGTAGATGTCCCATTCAGCCTAGCGCTGACTCACCCTGCCCCTCCTGGAGCCACACACCTCCCAGCCCCTGTCACTCAAAAGCCAGACATGCAATTCACATCAGGCAGGCAGACACATAGCACACAGAAATGCCAACTTCTAAAAGTGGTATTTCTAAAATAGTTATAATAAATCTGTGCACAGCATTGCGCAGCATTTATTATCACTATTCCAAATATACCAAACTTGACCACACTGCGCCTCTCATATCAGGAATTACCACTGAAACACTTATCAGGGAATCCCCAATACATTCCTATGGGAGGGCAGCCCCACAGTAGTGAGAAACCAAAATGGCTGTTTGTCACTACCAGGACATGTCACACACTTAAGGTACATGTCCTATCTTTTACCTACAATGCACCCTGCCCATAGGGCTAGCTAGGCCTACCTTAAGGGTGACTGACATGTAGCAAAAAGGGGGGTCACGGACATGGCACACACTTTAGGTGCCACGTCACAGCGGCAGTAACACTGCGCGCACAGGCCCTGCAATGGCAGAGGCTTGAGATAGGTTTGAAAGGCTACTTTGGTGGGTGGCGCAATTAGCGCTGCAAGCCCACCAGTAGCATTTAATTTACCAGCCCTGGGTATATGAGATACCACTTTACAAGGGACTCACAGGTAAATTAAATAGGCCAAACAGGTGTAGACCAATCTTACCACATTTATCACAGAGAGCACACGCACTTTACACTGAACAGCAGTGCTAAAGTGCCCAGAGTCCTAAAACCACCAACACCATGTCAGAAAAATGGCTAGGAGAAAGGCAATAAGTTTAGGGATGACCCTGCAAAAAGGCCAAGTCCAACAATGACTGACTCATTGATTAGTGCAACAGCAGAAGTGTTCAAGAACAACGGTTAGTAAATAAGCTGATCTAATAGAAGCTGTTGCTATTGTGGAAAGTATGGAGAGTACTAACAGCTGGCTACAGGAGATGGGTGTGGGTGGTTCATATAATTGTTCAGTTACTGAGGTTGCAGAGAGGATGAATGTAAATGAGTCTGTTCTCGAGGATATTGCTGAGGGTAGGACATCCTTAACAACAAAAGACAAGGACTCTAAATATTTTAAATTGAAATGTTATCATTGTGGTAACCAGGGTAATTTTTCAAATAGTCCAAACTGCTATGCTAAAAATTCAATTTGCAGGAAATACGGAAGAAAAGGTCACTATACACGTGTCTGCAAGGGTGACAAGTCCCATGGTGTAGAAGCTGTGTCTGAGGGTGTGAGTAGGATGGTGTACAATATGCAGTCGATGATGGCCCCATTAAAATGTCTGAATGTTATATCAAATTAGATGATAAACCTATTAAGGTTCTGGCATATTCAGGTTCCCCATATGCAATGGTTGGGGATAAGAATTCAAAGGAAGAATTTGGGAATAGTGGAATTTCTCTGTTGCCACCAGATATTAATCCAATGAGTTATGGTGGTAGCAAGATTGATCTTTTGAGATACACTGTTTTGAGGATAGAGTTTCAAGGGAAAGAAACAGTTGGGAAGGTGTGCTTCGTCAAGCGTTGTGAAAACTTGTTGGGCTGGCGACATCAACGTGACATGAGTATCCTGTTAAACCCAAATGCACCTCACCAAGTCATGTTAGTTAGTAGTGATTTTGAACATCAGGATATTTATGTGGAATTTCCTCTGGTTTTCAACATCATTTTAGGTCTTTTGAAGGATTTTGAACATGAAATCATACTGAAAAAGAATGCCACATCATGCTTTCACAAGGTTAGGAAGTTCCCAATCTAATGTTGCGGCCCCTGAAAAGTGAGCTTCACAAGCTGATGGAGACCGAAGAAATAGAGGATGTGGGTAACCAGATTAGGAAGTGTGTGGATCTCAGGAATTTAAGCAAACCTATCTGGATGGATCGCCAAACTATTACTGATCATTTCTGAGACATTGTCGGGCGTTTGCAGGGTGTCATGGACCTTTCATTCACCTATCATCAGGTTATGTTCCATGAAGAGTCCAGGCATCTTACATCCTTTGTCACACCATTGGGAGCCTTTCACTTTTTAAGAATTCCATTTGGGTTAGCATCAGCAGGCACCTGCTTCCAGAAGGTAATGAAGAATGTGTTTAGCGGAATCTCACATGTCCTCCTCTTTCAAGATGACATACTAGTTTTTAGAAGCAACATCGAAGAGCATGATAACACTTTAAAAGATGTGTTGAATAGATTGGCGGTGTCCGGTCTTACGTTGAAGAAGGAAAAAGGCTAATTTAGAGTTACGAACGTCTCTTACCTGGGGCATACCATTCCAGGAGAAGGCAATAGACCCAAGTTAGAGATGGTTGACTCTATTGTCAGAGCACCTGAGCCGCAGGTCAATGACCAAGTCAGATCATGTCTTGGGTTGGCTGAATACTATTTGGAATTTATTGGCAATTTTTTAAGTGTGGTGCAACCTCTTTCATTGTTGCTCAAAAAAAGTTTTAGTTTGATTGGACAAGTCAATGTGCATCAGCTTTCTCCTCTATTAAAAAAAAGTATCAATAGCATGCCCACCAATGGTCATTTTGATGTGCTTAAGAAATCAGTGTTAAGAACTGATGCAAGCCTTAATGGGCTAGGGGCAGTCTTATTGCAAGTCGTGGATGTTGAAGTAAAGGTACCCTCACGTTCCCTTAGAGACACTGAGGAACATCATTCTGTCATTGAGAGAGAGGCTTTGGCATGTACATGAGCAATCCAACACTTTAAACTTTATTTATGGGGTTTGCCTTTTGTGGTTCAGACTGATCAGAGGCCTCTTGTCCAAATTCTTTTCACTAGAAAGTGCTATGAAATTATTCCAAGAATTAAAACATGGGTGGAAGGTTTAACTGAATTCAATTTTAAAGTGGAATAAATACTTTTCTGATGAGATGAGCTTTCTGACATCAATTTGGTTGGCTGGGTGTGTGAGAAGGCCATCTCAGAAGAAGAGTGGAAATTAGCGAGGGAGGAAGACAGTGAAAGGAAAACTCTTGGCGATTTTGTTGAGACTGTGGCAGGAGTACAAGAATCTCCCTGATTCTTTGAAAGGATTCTGGACTGTGAGAGATAGTGATTAATTTATCATGTGAGGGCCACCTAGGCAGAAACCTCTCACAATCAAGAGTTGGAGAGATGTACTGGTGGCCTGGAATAGAAAGAGATGTGGAGAGTGTCAACACAGATTGTGTTCTTTGTGCTCAGAATGATAAAAGCAAAGTGGTATCAAAGGCACAACTGTCACCTATAGACCTTTCTGAAACCACTTTGAAGAAATTGGGGTTGGATTTTATGGGACCTTTCTGGCTTTTACCTGCCAGTGAGTGCTATGCAATTTTATCACTGGATTACACTTTGAGGTGGTTAGTACGAAGTGTGTAGGCTCACTGGATACCAAGGTGGTGATTGAATTTCTTAGGAAGAGTTTTCATGGGAAGGTATACCCAACCATCTTATTACAGACAATGGGGTCCAACTTATGTGCCAGGGAATGCCACATTTTTGAAAGGGCAAGCCATTGTTCATTTAAAAACAGCATCGTATTTGTCCCAAGCCAATGGGCTTACTGAACACATGAACAGAATGCTCAAATCTTGTGTTCAGGGAGCATTTCCCATTTTATGTGTTTGAGGGGCAGAATTAGTTGTACTAAGATGAATCCAGCATGGATGGATGTGTTGGTGCAGAGCTCCTGGGAGGGACAAGAACTCCATTTCTCAGTTGGGGAAAGGTCATCAGGATAAGTACAGATTTAGATATGACAACAAGAGCAGCATTACAAATCCACAATGGTGTATGAGTGAGAAAGTGCTGATAAGAAAATTGGGCCTTGTAAGGAAAGGTAGGTCTACATTTATGGGACCTTTTGTAATGTATGTGGTCAAGACAAATGTGATAGTTTTAAACAATGGCCATGTGTGGAGTATGTCCAGAGTGGTGAGGTGGCATGATGATACCAAAGTTAACAATGTTAAGGGGATTGCTCCTGCACAAAATAATCAAGGGTTTGACTTACCTTCTGGTGATAACCTGAGCTACAGACAATGTTGCTGACTAGTGTGGTGCAATGATTATGTACCTTGAAGAGTACAAGGTTCTGTGGTCCTGCCAATTGTTTTGGTACAACCGACTTAGTTGTTTAGTCTATTCTATTATATTACCTAAACTATTTTACTGCTTTTGTTTAAGTGCATAATTCCTATACTTTAGTCCAAAATTGTTTAGGGAAGGGTGTCACTTTCAGAATGTCTGTTTGCAATATAGAACATTGACTTCAGGGAAGTTTTAAAGTGGTCAGTTTGAGCTTCGAGGCTGCCAATTTCCAAAGCGTGCAAAAGTGGGAATTTTTGGTGCATCAAGATAGGGCATCTGCTGCACAGTTTCACTCAGGAAAATTTGTTGCTTTGGTAGCACGCCTAATCCCTCTATTGTGTGATGGTCTAGTCGGAAGTCTAATTGTCAATTACACCCGATCATGTCACCCAGAAAAGTGCCTAGGGCAGAAAAATGCAAACTTTCTAATAGTGGCATTTTTAAAATTGTGATCAAAAACTTGACTTTACCATTAAATAGGACTCTTCATCACGATTGCAAAGACACCAAATATGACATAGCAGCCAGCTCCCATTTGGAAATTACAGCTTAGTAAATGTAATATGGAATCCCAAGTGTTATCCTATGGAAGGTGTAGGCCTCGCAGTTGTGAAAAATGAATTTTGTTGTTTTTCACTACCAGGACATGTAAAACTTAAAAATACATGTCCAAACTTTTAATTACTTAGCACCCAGCCCTATGGATTACCTAGGGCCTACCTTAGGGGTGACGTAAATGTCATAAATTGGGAGTTTAAGGCTTGGTAAGAGGCTTTTAAAGCCAGGTTGACTTGGTAGTTTACAACTGAATTCAGGCTGCAATGGCAGGCCTGGGACTTGTTTTAAAGCGCTACTTAAGTGGGTGGCAGTACAGAGATCTGGGCCCAAAAATCCATTGTTTTTTGGCTTCCCATGTCATTCCAGTTTGAACCCACCCATATGCAAATAAGTGTCAACCCTGCTCCCTATGGGAACAGTCCAGCCTGGACTGCCAGGCCAGGTCCTCCTTGGACTGGAACCAAGCATCCTAGGACCGGTTTTGGGGTTTATCCCATCATCAGCCTGGCTAGCTAGACTCCAGTGGCATGGAGAGCACGGGACCCCTGTCTGGGCATACCCGTCCCACTCATGGTGACAAATGCACAAAAGAACAATTGATGGACAGAATGCAGAACAATGTCATACATTCACCCCAGTACACAGATCTGGGCCTAAATCCATAGTTTTTTTGCTCCCCATGCCATTCCAGTTTGAACTAACCATATGCAAATCAGTTTCGACCCTGCTCCCTATGGGAATAGTCCCCCCCAAACTGCCATGCCAGGTTCTCCCTGGACTGGAAACAAGCATCCTAGGACCGGTTTCAGGGTTTCACCCATCATTAGCCAGACTAGCTTGACTCCAGTGGCATGGAGAGCACGGGAGCCACGTCTGGGCATACCTGTCCCACTCTGGGTGACAAATGCATTGTAGCATTTAATCTGATGGCCATGGGTATATTGTATACCACTCTTTCACACTGGTTAGCTGTGGTAAAGCCAACAAAAACAAATTCAGCAAAAAAGTGGAGGGTAAAGGCAAAACGTTTGTGGGTCACACTGCAAAGACGCCAGGTCCAACAATGTGAAAAATGCAATTACAAATGTCATAAATAATCTTACAGATGACATACATACATATCACAGTATGCTTGATATTATGAAAGAGATGACTATGAATACAATAATATTTATTTATGGTTTGAGTATAAGTTATTATTTAATTAGGTTGTGATTTCAGTTGGTTTTAAATGGCATAAATATTGATATAAATAGTTTTGAGGTCATAATATGAGGTTATTGTGAAGTCCTATCCATTACATTTGGTGTGCAAGATATGGTTTGCAGGACTATTGTTCGTATTATGGATTACTGACATAACCATAACTTGCAAATGTCAGTGTTTTTTTTCGTTTTAATTCATAACTATGGCTACAACTTTTTTAATATATGCTAGAAAAGCTTCCCATTACTCCACTTTAATCCTGTTTTCATAATTGGGTCCAAGAATGGTCTCGATATCTCTAACTTTATTGATGGATCACTTGAATTTCAAGCCGTCCCTGGACACATTTCTAATGATAATTTCTCTATAACTACTGAACAGATTTGCAACAAACAAAGGAAAGGCACTTTCTTGAGTAAAGTTCTAGTTTCATGCTCAGTTTGGTGTAATTCAGTTCAGTGCCTCATCTGTATTGGAGACCACAGATTCTTATAGGAGCTAAATGGGAAATGTCACTTTTTGGGCAGCCCCTGCCTTTTTTGTCCTCTCTCTAGGCACTTTGCCCATCCCTCTTTGGGCAACCAACCCAACTGTGCATGGTCTGCACAATGGAGGTTTTCTGATGGGTGTGCTCTACAACCAGACATCTTCTTATCATATAATTTTAGTTGTTCAATTGAAAGATGCAGGGCAAGTGTTCCAGCCCTATTGCCATGGACCCTTGCAAGCTTCCATGGCTGTAGTTGGATCAGTGGATCCTATGTGGATCCAATGTGGCAGAGAGTCAACTGGGCAGTGTGGGCTTGGACTCCCACACAGCCCTTGTGAGAGCCATACCAGGTACCCCATGGGAGGAGGAGGGGCACTCGTTTCACAAAGGAAAGAACACTAAAGGCACAATTTAAGAAAAAAGAAAGAAAAGGCATTGGCAAAGACAATAAGTCTTGCCTTATTAACCATGTGAATTTGCCATTTTATTGTTGATGCTGTGCAACATCCAAAAAAGCAAAATACTGTTTGCAGGTGCTGCATAGCATCGGCAAAAAAAGGCTATGCATGCATGCACCACCAAGCACGCCTGTACATACTGAATGATGCAGTGGCTATTTTTTAATTTTTAATTTCATTTAGTGATACTAGTTGGCGGACATCACTTGGACTGATAAATAAAAATGCATTTTAAGTAGTGCTAAAGTGCATTCTTTTAAAGTGGTATGGCCGCAGAGCAAATGGGAGCTGGTGGGCACTTCAAATAATGTTAAAAAAAGAAAAAAGCTATAAAGTAATGTACTGTAAGGAGTGAGAAAGCAATGAAGAAGCAGGTGGGGGGCACTCCAAGTGCTCTGGGGTGCCAGTCAAACATTTTGATACCCTGGGAGTGGTTCTGTGGTACTGATCGATCTGAGTGGCAGTCCCCAACTCAGATGAAAATGTTGTGGACACCATTACAGAACATGAGAACTCAGCCCCAGTGTCATGAAAATATTTTAAATATAGTTTATAAGGTGACAGGATAGGGACACCTTGACCTCTGGCACTTGTGAGAGGGAGCCAGAGGAAATCCCCAAGGTGAAACTTTTAAAAAAAATGTTTTTTTTGCCTTGAGTGCCACAGTACCTCCTGTGAGGTACCTCATCACTCCTGTTCGAACTCCCCTCAAGCTTCACCCCCATGAAACCGCAGTATAGTGCAAGCATCCTAGGGGTAATGTTGCACAGTACTGCGCTACCATGGTGTGAGGCTTGAATGCCAGAATGGCAGTACCCACCAAAAATGCAAGAACAAATCTAAATGTGGGTTGCATGTCTGTGGGTGGGCTGAGCATCCACGGAAGGTTGGCTACAAGGGTTTGGTGCAGGGACCTTACCAGAGTATATCCCTGTGAGCATCGGTCCGCTGTGCAGATTTAAATGCCATTTACAGTAAGGGGTTGACTGCCCACAGTGGGGCTGGCCACAGAACCTTTGGTTTCACTGTGCGCAGTGGGATAGGCCACCCACAGGAGGTTGAGTGATGGGTCTGGCCAGAGTTCAGGCTTTGAGGCCATCCACCTGCTGCGTAAAGTTCATGCACAGTGGGGGTTAGCCGTCCATGGCAGGGTTGGCCACAGGAATGAAGCCAAACCCCAATTGCACAAGTCCTTTAGTGTTCTAGATATGTACGGTAATAAAACCTTACCTTATGTTACAAACCCCAAGAAATCTACTGAAAAGACCAAAGGTGAATGTGACATTTTATGTAGGTATGGTTATACGATCTTAACTTACATAAAAAAAATTAAGGTTAAATTGTTGTTATAATTAGGTGTTTATAAAGATAAAAACCAATGTTTGAAATAAAAAAGCATTGAAATTCATCCCTTTTTATGATTTAATCAGCTAGTTATAATTTGTGATCTCTCCTTTACCTAGTTATGAACTCACATACTACATTACTGATGACAGTGCAAATGACGTCATACATCTCATCTAGTCATTGTTTTAGCATCCTATGGGGTTTGTGGATTTGAAGTAAGTTTTCTACTCGCCTTAGTGAGACTAAACTCTTGAACACTTTACAGACTTGCAATTTTAAGCCAAGAAGTTGATAAGTATACCAATAAAAGCCTCCCGACAGTACACATGGTAAACTTGCCTAGGTCATAGAAAATAGTCTTAATAATGGTAATGAAGAGGTGCCATACACGACAACTATAAACCTACTACCGACCTGTAGTCCCTATGTGATGGTTATGACAAATGTCCCTCCTTTGATACCAGGTTTAATTGGACGCCATTTTATCTAAAGAATAAACTACTGCATTGGCTGCATTCTTTGTTTCTACTTCCGATTGACAAAGCCGACCAAATCTTGATGACTCGGAGAGTGGGCTGGATTGGCCCGACCAAAAAAGTGTCCAGAGGGGACTGTATTATTATTAATTCAAATCACCCGGTTATGCTGAAGAGACACTTGATCATCATAACTTCCTAGGGCAGTCAATAACATTATTGTCTTTCCTTTCGATTATTTTTATCGTCATGTATGTCATGACTCTGTGCCCCTATTTCCCCGCTATCATAAGTACAATGGTATCTAAAATCCAATGGCCATCCCACTTTATAATACATTTGAATGTTTGAGTTCATTACATGAGAATGATTGACTCTGCACACTGATAATGACTTAGTGTCTGTCAATCTGGAGGGTGATCAGGTGGCAATATTTGATAATCAGTGCCTTAATTGACCTGCTATTTTCCCTATTTGTTTGTCCAATCCAGCCACAGTCATCCCTATACCAAGACCCTCACTAATATCAATTTTTCCCGATAGACATGTATTCCCTCAACAAACTGATACTTCAGTTGTTCCTAATTGTTTTGAACACAGGAGGAAATGTACTTTTGCCAAATAGAATGTGTTTGGCTTGCAAAGTAATTTTAATTCCCCTGATTGATGTAACCATATTTTTGACTCGGATATAATATGTATCCATGAGACTTGGAGCCTACCTTCATTGAGTGGTTAACATTGTTTTTCTTGGATGCCACTCCCTCTCCAGCAGGGTGGACCAAAGGGGGTTTACAGATTTTAGTATCCAATTTACTATCTGTTACCACTAAAAGGATAACAACTGTTTCAACCCATGCCCAACTACTTTGGTTATCACTGAAAGATGGACCTAATTTAGTTGTGATCAATTTTTACAACAATGTTTTCGACTCATCCCACAGTTCAGTTGTGCATGCACTAGACATGGGGTTGGGAAATGTTCTACGGCCTATTCACTCTAAATTTATTACCCTCTGGTTAGGTGACTTTAACATCCAGAAATTTCACCTTCTGGCAAAACGGGTCTGTGGGGTGACCAATGCTGTGGGGAATGGCGCCCTGCATTTTCACCATACTGACTATGGTATAGCCTCAAATTCCCTAATTTTTAAGTATGAATTTTTTCTTTTAGGGAATGGCTGTGAGGATTATGACAATTTGGTCCCCTCCTTTACTGGCAAAGATGCCCACACAACTATCGAACATGTCCTGGTGTGTGCACTTTTACTGTTATTCCTACTGCGGTGAGTGACCACAACCCCATAGTTTTAACCTTAGCAATTCAGGCCAATAGTACCCAAAGTTCTGTTTGTGTTTCTAGCATACCCCTGTTAGGCCAAATGACATTAGGATCAAATGGGCTGGGGTGGACCGTAGTAAGAAACTGCAGGAGTTACTAATTATGACCCCCGCCGAATTTGGCTACTGTCTAAAAAAGGTAAATCATGAGGAACTCCTAGTTGCTTTTGACCAAATTGCTAGATCTCATAACTCATTATTATCAAGCCTTTTCAGATCTGGTAATATTGGGAAACGAGGGTGGTTTGACCACGTGTGCACCCAAGCATCTAAACTCCGAAGGGAGGCCCTTCACGACCACCCCAGGGACCTGCAAAAAAAGAATTACCTAAGAATTATGCAAAGGTACTTGCAGTTAAAAGAAAGGCATTACAAGAAGAAGCAAGGGCTAATCTAGCTAAGGCATCTGAGACCAAGGATCCAGTCCTCTTCTGGAACATTGTGATGCCTCTTTTTTGAAGGAGGATTTTATGCCCGAACTTAACTCCCTAGTTTCTTGTGAAGTATGGGTCACCCATACTAGCTGTATTTTTTATTTGTTTATGGCTATTACCCCATTAGATAGCGGCATGTGAGATCTCATTAAATCACAGCTCTGTCCATTACATTGGAGGAGGTTCTCCTTGCTATTGATAAAAGTGTAGAGGGAAAAGTGCCCGGCCCTAATGGAGTGCCAGGAGATGCATTCAAAGCCTCAAAGGAGTTATGGGACCCCATATTGGCCAGGTTAATGAATGCAGCTGTGAAGAGTACATTCCCCCCCCCATCCTGGGTTGTTATGACCATAGTCCCTATTTTTAAAAAGGGAAATAAATCTGACCCCAAGTATTATTGCCAAATTTCCCTTCTCGATTTATCAGCTAAATTGATGGGCAAGTTTCTTATGGAGAGATTTGGCAGAGAGTAATTAAATTATTTCTGATACGCAATTTGGGTGTAGGAGAGTCCAGGTGACAGTGAAACAATGTATGAGCCTTGAATTACTCATTGGGAAATACACTAAAGCTAAGTCAGGTTCCCTTTATCTTTGTTTCGCTGATCTCAGTATTAGCACCGCTCCTCTTTTCACTTTTTATCAATGGGGTAGTAAACTCACTTCAGACATTGCAGGCTGATGCTCCTGTTGTTGGTAGATGCCCTGTACCAATTTTAATGTACACCGATGATGCTGTCCTACTATTTAGGACACCCTTAGGCTTACAAAAATGGATGGACACCTTCCGGGACTCTATGGACTCTAGGAAAATGAAAATCAACAAGGCAAAGACTTTTTTGATGGTATGTGGGAAAGTGCCGAAACGTAAGACCTTTTATATCGAGGGACTCCCAATTGTTAATTTTAACTTCTTCACCTATCTAGGGGTTCTGTTCCCATGTAGTGGATCCCAGGCCCAGCATGTTTTAAGCATACAGATGGAATTGCGCAGAGTCTATGAGGGCGTGTTCAGGTTTTCCCACAATATGGTCAATCCCCCAATTAAGGCAATGATTGAAATCTAAAACGCAGGGGGAATTTCAGGATAAGAAATACTGCCTTGAATTGGTTGACCTCATTTTTGAGCAATTGAACTCAAGAAGTATGGTTGCCCCCATATACCTCACAAGCCAGAACTCTGACTGTGGGTGTACCCCAGGGTTCGGCCCTTAGCCCCATCCTGTTTAACATCTACCTCACGCCCCTGGCTATACTGGCAGAGTTACTGGGTGCTAAAGTAATTTCTTATGCTGATGATATGCAGCTTCTCTTCTCCTGTGGTAAGGGAAGGGTATTGGATGGGAGCTTATCTCTAAAAGTCTTGCCAGAGTGTTTCAGTGGTTGGCCCAGCACCAACTGAAATGCAACCCGAACAAGACTGAGATTGTGGTCTTCGGAGATGTCGCCCATTATCTACTGAGAACTTGCTGTCCTAACAATGCACCTCAGCCTGGCCCCCTTCAAAACCCTGTGAAGAATTTAGCCATTAAAATTGACAGCACCCTCTCTTTCCAACCGCAGATTCAAGCTTTAATCTGCTCTTGCTTCAGCACTCTCCGTATGCTAATTTATTTTGACCTCTTCTGTCTGAGTCGGCAGGCAAAAAGGTAATTCAGGCTCTGATCATGATGAGGCTGGATTATGGGAATGCCTCCTACCTCGGACTCCCTGAGTACCTTCTCAACCGTTTCCAGGTGGTTCCGAATTCAGCATCCAGGCTGCTACTCAAACTCCCACCTAGGACTCCGATGTCTTTCCAGCTGAAGGACCTCCACTGGTTCCCTATAAAAAAGAGGGTAATTTTAATGCCATGATTTTAATGCATAAGGCCTTGCACGACTCTGGTGCTGTTTACCTCAGAGAGAGGATTAACTAATACACCCCAGCGCGTACTCTGCGATCCTCCTCTGCTCACCTGGCAAGTGTGCCCCAGATCAACCGACTTAGAGTGGGTGGTAGATCCTTCTCCTCTCTAGGGCCACTCACCTGGAACAAACTTCCGAAAGACCTCTGTCTAGTCAGCGAGCTCGATGTTTTCAAGAAGAAACTGAAGACGTGGCTCTTAATGCAGTCAGTCTAGGTATCTAGTCTGTTGCCCTTAGTCTGAGTGCCGGGACACTCTGCTGAGTAGCTGTGCGCTGTACAAATCACTATAACATAACATTTCAACTGCTATGTATGGAGGAGGCCTGTGGGGTTATGCTCCCAGTCTACTACTACAGGTGAAAGAGTCTTGCTTTCTTGAACGTCTGTTGTGTGCACCTAGATCCGCGTCATCTTTTATAATACATAAAGAGGCTGGGATATATATTTTAGAGGATACACTAACTCTAAAACTCCTTGTACTTTAGCACTCTATATGACTGAAAACAGAAACAAGCTTTACAAAGTCAATTATAACTGAATGTTCAGCTCTTGAGAATGCACTGAAAATACCCTGGTTGTCCTATATAAATGGTTTCTACAAATTGTTGTTTGACTTACCCATTGTGACCAACCCTGCGAGTTATTCCTCACTGGGAAAAAGCATTATTAAGAGCACCTTTCTGGATTACAGAAAGGAGCATAAAATGCTTGAAGAATATAAGAAACGCCCTGTAGTTTTATATGCATCAAATAATTTGTTGGAGGGATGCCAGCATTATTTGACCTGGGTGACTAATATCCAACAACATTTTGTGTTAACCAGACTTCGACTGGGTATTGCCCATCATTTGGTCACCTTTCCTGAAATTAAAACTTATCCGTCAGCCACTATACCCTGTCCATGTGATGGCGTTTCAGCTCAAAGTACACATCACTTTGTTATTTTGTGTTTTTCATGAGGGTTCAAGAAAATACTACCTAAAACAACTTTTCTTTGAGAATAATATTGGGGACTCCAGAGCTACTTTGAAATTCATATTTGCACTAATGAATCAATCCTTTGGTCTGTGTGAGAATTGCGCTTTATATTTGGGTTGCAATACATCTCAGGAAAAGCATAGTACTGTAATGAATTTTATATGTGGGTTTTAAGCTGGCTTTATTGTCATAAAAATTTGTTGTGCATTTATGAATTTTTATGTTGATGCTTTTGTATGTACTTTTATGACCTTTTGTTTTTGTGAAGAATAAAGTTTTAAATCGAATCGACAGGTATACATTTGCCACTAATAAGACAGCTTCTGCTAGGCTCTAGTGACAAGCCTCCATAGTTTAGTAAAATACACCACACAAATTCCTGAGATGGGCACAATGACATATAAACTTAGAGTCCATGATTACAATGCAAGTGCAATATAAACCACCTCTGTCTGGTGTTGACACTTTAATTCTAATAATAAGAGGGTTAATGTGTAAAATCAGGACTATCTGAATCTTCTTAAGACTGAGTCCAAACCAGTGAAATAAACTTAAGTGAGGCAGGGTTCCAAGTTATTCAAAATTTACATCAGTACTGAAGGCAAAAAATGATTAATCATCCGCAATCAACGCTTCAATAGAAAATTAAGATTAAATATTATGAGAGGAATAGAGAAGGTCTATCTCCAAAGAAAGGAAGCAGACACAACTAAATAAAATTCAACAAGAGGAGCGACATAATAGCCTACCTCCAGAGAAAAAACTGAAAAGACTAAGGGGCATATTCTCAAGGACTCATCGCCGAGTTATCGGCACCTTAGTGCAGCAAAAGTGGCAAAAGAATTATCACCCCATTCCCAAGCTGGTGCAAACTGCCCACATCGCCAGTTTACCAGCGATAGCTGCCGCAAAAAACATCACCACGGATGAGAGAGACAACTAACGCTAATGATATGCAGAGTAGGCGTCCCCGTGGAAAAAACACACGAAAACACCACTTCACGATATTCTCAACTTCCAGCCAGATCTGCGATGTGAACCAAAAACAGGCGATAAGGCGCGTTAGCAGCAGGGATTTAACACCTGCCTTTTACTGGTGTTAAGCAGGACGACAAACTGCAGTAGAAAGGGAGCCCAGCCCAGAGCCACATCTGAAGACCAACAGATGCCATGGAGACAATGAGCGTGCAGCCTGGAGACCCAAGAGGGCCACAACACCCACCGCAACCAACCCCAGGCCCCCCCCACCCCCGGACCACCCCTCGCCCCTGACTACCACAGAGGCAGCACAGAACAGGACAGCGGACGTTCCCAAAACCCACCAGCCTCAGAGACTCAACGCCAGAGGAAGTCATTGCCCACTACAGGCACAAAAGGACAACCATCCTCCGCATCCTGACCCACATTGCCCACAGGCTGACGGTACCAACACGGCGGACAACCACCATCCCTCCGCAGACAAAGCTACTGGCTGTGCTGCACCTGTTGGCCCCTGGTACCTCCCAAACAACAACTGCCAGAGTCGGAGGAGTCTCACGGCCAGCCCTGTCATACGTCCTCATCCAAGTCATGGATGCATGTCCACAATAGCAACGGCGGGCCCCGGTCACCACACCACACGACCGTTCCAATTCGTAGTGTTCCTGCGCCACCAACCCCAACGCCAGCCGTTGCCAGACGCCACTGTGCCCCAGATCCAAAACTGTAGTAACTGAAATGGGGGTGCGCACGGTCATGAAGTCCAGTAGTCAACAGTAGTGTAAAAACAGTCCTTTATTACAAATACAACAATAAACAATACGAAAAGCGCAGCCAACGCCCAACGGGGAACTTCATCAGGGCAACGTGTGGATTCAAGTAACTGCATAAGCCGTGGGAACTCCCCAATATCATTCCATACTCCGGAGGTCAGTATCCAGAAACCTGTTGGACAAATGGTGACAATGGTCAAGCGTCCGTATAGTCACAAACCTAATCTGGTACAGTGTATAGCACTTGGACAAACCGGAATGCTCACAGGAAAGACAAATCCTGCACAAAAAGACCGTAACAGAAGTACGTGTGGTCGTAACCTTCGTAGGATAGAAAAGGAAGGTTAAGGTCACACCAACTTCTGTTATGGTCTCATGATGCAGGATTACCCATACCTGTAAGCATCACGGTTTGTATCAGCTTGATACCCCTGCACCTTCACTCCCCCACCCAGCCACGAGGGCGCCGCCGTGACCGGTGGTGCCTACGCGATCCTGTGCGCCTGCTGCACCCCAGCACTGGTCCCCAGACCAGTCCGCCAACCAGCGATGAGTGCCCGCCCCTGCGCACCCAGGCCTCAATGCTCACCTGCCGCCACCGGCATGTCTCCAAGAGGGCCCACCACGTGCCGGTGCAACCTCCTCAGCCGATCGCTGCATTCCGCACCACAAGCCCCCAGCACACCCTGCAGCACAACGCCGCGGAGTCATGTCTGTGCAGCTTGCTGCCCTCAGCGTACACTGCGGTCCAGCTGGGATCACAATTCAAATCGAATCTTGATTGGCAGGATGTTGTATCGAGGCCTATGCATCATCGCAGGCTGCACACACGCTCAGCTCTTCAGGTGCCACTAACTCAATGCACCTCAAGTCATCGCCACGTGGCGGTAGACCCGCGCCGGCCTAAGTGCCTCGGATGCCACCAACTGTGCACCTCAAGTCATGGGCCCTTTATGATTGAGTCTCGTCGTGCGGACGCCATCATGTCACCTCCGGCAGTGGGGAATGTGATGTGGTAGGGCCCTAGGCCCTCATGCATAAATAATGACCACACGGACACACTCAGCTAGACAGTGGAAATGGCCTCGGGCACGTGCGCCCGGCCCCTTTTATTGGCAGGGTCACATGTCCTGTGACGCATGTGCTGGAAGGGGGTGGTGTGGGTGTGAACCTGCCCTCAGGGAGTGGCTGTGGCATGCTGACAACTAGACCTGTGATCAGCAGATCACTACAGGGAAGACCTGGGACATGTAGCGTTGTCCCCCCCCTGTAAGCGTAAGCGGAGTGGGCTGGCCTGGCGTATGCCAGTCCAGCGTAGGAGTGTGAACGATGACCCCGGCGCTCTGGGCGTGGTTCCGTTCTGGGCTGGACAAGAAGGTGACTAATGCGTGTGTCTCTGATGTTGTGGCGGCGCCACCCAGTCCGCAATCAGTAATGTTGCACCCTGTGACTCAAGTCCCACAACATGTGCAACATGGATGTAAGGGGGAATCACTGACCCGACATTCATCCATACTTCCGTACTTGAATGTACATAGACATGACACATCTGTGTGAATTTAATTGTTTAATGCACATTCAGTGGAGTGTTGTAGCTGGAGCAGTACAGGGCCATGCAAACCCCACTTTACATTGTTGGCCCGTGGAGGGCCAGCCAGAGTCCTTCAGGGAATGATTAGTACATCGGAAGAGGAAGAGTTCAGTCCGCAGTCTGATAGCTGTGTCATTGGTGTCCAAACAGAATATGGCAGTCCATGTCGAGGTCCAAGGTGAGTGTCGCAGAGTGCATCGGGGGACAGTGGAAGGTGATGATGCAGAGGGTGGAACAAAGCAGAAACAGGCCATATGGTGGAGAAGAATGCTACCGCTTCCTTACTACCAGTAAGGCAGATTCATCCGCATCTTCGTCCTCTGATGTCTCATGTGCCTCACATGTGGGCGGTGGTGTTTTCTCTGCAGCACTGTGTGGCACTGACACATCAGGGGCCGGAGGTGGATTGGCTGCTGCACTGTGTGGCACTGACACATCAGGGGCCGGAGGTGGATTGGCAGCCGCACTGTGAGGCACTGACACATCAGGGGGCGGAGATGTGGATGTCGAAGCAGCAGCAGCAGCATTCATCTGCGCCAGGCCTTGTGGCAGCAATGCCATGACGAGGATCTGCAGGGCATGGTAGATCCCAGCTACATCACGCTGGTGTGCAGCCATGGCAGCCATTCTTTCCGCCTGCATCCGCTCCCTGTTCTCCATGATCCTCCGCATGTGTCCCAACTCCTGGCTGACATCGCTGGAGCCACTCTGACTAGACAGTTGTCCTTGTCTCTGAGTCAGGACTCCAGCGATGTCATCCATGGTTCGTTGGAGAGCATGGAGCGGACTGTGGGTGTCCGTCAAGGACTGTAAGTGGTCCCTGATGGGACTTAGACACCCACGTATGGCATTCTAGTTTGGCTGCCATGAGGTCGAACCCCACCCGCACCTGATCAGCCATCGTCTCCTTGCACCCTAACACACGGCATTGGAAGGCCATGTGTTGTTCGTGGGGGTCCTGGGAGACAGCCGTGGTGGTGGGTGCTTCCTGCTGTGTGGTCTGTGCAGGGGGTGGGGTTTCCTTGATGCAGCTGTGCTGCCCTGCACCTGGAGGTGGGGTGCCGAAGCTGTCCATGAGCTGTTGGAGGGCGTCGGTGTCAATGGAGGGGAGGTCCTCTTCATCATCAGTGAAGAGGTGTACCATCTGCTCTGCAGGAGGTGTTGATTCACCCTCTGCAATGTAAAGGGGAGATGCAGTTTAACATTGTTTTGACATGTATGTTGACACATTGTACAGGTTTACATACAAAATGCTTGACAATGTACATTGTGACTGTTTGGGAGGAGCTGCCTATTTGATGCGGGACAGTGGACATTTCGACAACATCACAGATGTGTGTTTGTACTTGTGCATGGGTTTGTTGTGAGATTAGTGATGTGTGGGGAGGGCCCCCTCTGGGCACATAGTCGACGGGGGCCTACTTGCAGTTTCTAGGTGTGCTGCAGTGTGCCAAGGGGATCAGGGACATGCTCCAGAGTAATCGTGGGTGTGCACTGTGCTATGCTTAATTGTGCATGTGTGCCATTGTGCCCATCTCCCCCCGTGCCCCCAGTCCCTGGTCGTTTCTCACCCTCTTGCTGTTGTGTCGGCTCCTGTCGAGCAGTGTCCGGTCCCCCAACTCCTGCCACCGTCTCCACACTGATGACTGTGGAGACCATTTCTCCCATCTCGTCCAGCTCCTCCTGTGGCGCTGGACTCCCACCTCCAGTCTACATTGCTGCCTTCTGGTTGTTGGCGAGTTTCTGCTTGGTTTTGCGGTTCACATCATGACAGCGCCTCTTGACCTCTTCCATTGTCCTCCTCAGCACTCCGATTGCATTCACCTTGTCCACGATGGACTGCCATATTCCATTTTTTGTCGCCAATGACACATTGGAGGTGACAAACAGTTGTTGATGGTATTTCATCACCTCCGTTATCAGGATCCTTTTTTCCTGCGGACTGAACCGCGTCTTCCTCTTCTTCCTGTCCTTGCCCTTCCCTGACCCCGAGGTCCCGACCTGGTCCTCCGGGGGGCTTGTGGGGTTCTGCTCGTTCTCTGTTCCTGCTCCGGCTGCCTCCATTGTGCTTCGCAGTTGTGTTGTTTTTGTTTGTGTTTTTTTTTTTCTGCTGTTGTAGTGATTTTTCCCGCCTGACGTGTGTGAATTGCAGGCCTGGTGCTGCTTGTCGCAGATTTTTCTATCGCGGTTGGGCCCATCGCAACTTTTTTCACGTTCGGGTTTCCTTTTTTATCGCCGTCGCGGTAGTTGTATCGCGGACATTTGACGCGTTATCAGGAGACTATCGCATGTTACCGCCGTGTTGTGAATACGGCGTTAACATGGAGTTATTTTCCCGCGATAGACGGTGATATGAAAGCGTGCGTTAGCCTTTTTGGCGATGATTATCGCACGTTCTTGAGAATATCCCCCTAAGTATACATCAAATAACAGACTAGCATAATCTGCATGGTTAGAAAGGCAAAACAATTCGGGGAAAGTCAAAGAAAGACTGGCACATATCTCAAGAATATCTTCTTTCATAGGATTTACACAGAAAAGTCACCCACATTCAGTGGCGAGATGTGAAATAATAGAGTTGAACTAGCAATGTATCATTCAAGCCAATGGATATTCAATGTATAAGATGCAATCAATACGATACTTCTAGAAACACCAAATTCTACTGCATATTAAAGAATGAGGTGTGCATATCAAATGAAGGAAATTACATGATGTTTATGTAATACAGAAAATCAATAGACAGGTCAACTAATGAATGGTCTCCAGGACTGGTTTGCTCAAAGGACCTTGAAATATACCACAACAGGAACGTCCTTGACATAGCTTTCTCAAAGGGAACACAAAATAATACAATATATTCAGAGACCAGGGATTAGGCTTCTTTTTTGCTGATTTCAGAAATGGAAAAGCTCACAGAGAAACAAAGGTGCATAGAAAATCTTGTTCACATAAAATATAAGGACACCTCTCTTTCTGCAAATATGAATAGGTGTCGACACAAGCCGGCAGCAGCCTACTCATTCTAACTTAATTTATGTGGATTAGGCATTATTTTTCTAATTAATAAAAACACTCTAACAGTGGAGCACTCATACATTCTACATTACTCAACAGTCTTCAGTGTCTCAAAATCTGCAGCAGATTTCTGGAAATAAACACCACACCTTACAAACATCCTCACTATATGGAATTTGTCTATAACACTGTGTTACAATTATGTAGCATGTGCCCAGTATCTACTGGTGGATCATTTGTTGTTAACAGGAGCTTTGGTCTTTGTCAGAGATTTTTGCAGCAGGCCTTGACTTTATGCGACAACCTATTTTGAATCGTATCTCTGCAATGGAGTGATATTTGTACCCCAAACTTTAGTGATTTGTAAATGGTGCACCATATAAGTTTCAACATGCACAAATACAGTTGCCTCCAAGGCTTATATTATTTCAATGCTGGGACCCTCATGTGTACACTCAGTAACTATGCTATATTTGAGTATAGTGTTATCAGTGATTTCTTCAACTATGTCATTTTAGATGTCATCAGTGATGTCATTTGACTTTAGAGATGAGATGTGTGAGGTCATTAGCAGTGCATGCTGGGTGCTCAAATTATAGTTATCTCAGTAAAATATAACTGGTTTCAGTGTTTTTGGGAATTCAAACATGTTATCATTTTTCAAAACCTAACAAGCTTGAGCTACTTAAACCTAGAAAATTAGAAATACATTTCTTTACCTATTACCACTTTTATAAAGTGCTAATAGGAAGAGAATATAAATAAAACCTACTGCATACCTATATCTATGACCCTAGCCCAGAACACAGCGAAATGTATAACACATACAAACTGTGATAAAAACTAAATGGCTGCTTTTTAAGTTTGGTAAACACAGCCATTAACTAATCACACAGCCTTCTTATCCGCATTAGTAGAAATTGGGTTTTTGGTTGACTGTTGTCTGAGCCCAAGTCAGGCACTAACCACAATCCTAGTCAGGGTAAGGAGCAGGCAAACCCTAAATCAACTTGTGCTCACCCTCTGGTAGCTTGGCACAGATCAGTCAGGCTTAACTTAGAGGCAATGTGTAAAGCATTTGTGCAACACTTCAAACATCATAACAGTCAAAACACCACACAAAAAGATTCCACACCAGGTTAGAAAACTAGAACGTAACTTAAAAAATAAAACAAGACCAAAATTACAAAAATACAATAAGTGGAACTCGAGATATGAATTTTTAAAGAATAAAGTGAAAATAGTGCCAAAAAGCACTCAGCGCCAGCAAGCGACATCTGGTCGCACAGAACTGGGACAAAGTCAAAAGTTCAGACTGACTTAGATGGTGCCCAGGCCAGCTACAGCAACCAGATTGGGCCTGCTGAGCAAAAGTGCTTTTTCCAGGTGGGGTCGACGTCGTAGAGCCTGTCAACAATGAGGAGGCAGGATGCAGCCGAAGCAGTGCGTCGAAGCCGATCGTCGCAGTGGCGCCAATGCACTGGTCCCGATCTACTCTGCAGCGGTGATGCATCGGCTCTGATGAGCACAAGGGCTTCGATGCAGACTTCTCATAGTCATTGACGGTGCCATCAACAGAGATGCGAAGACTTTGAGCGTCGCACAGTGAGGTTCCGAAGGCGATGCGTCGGGTCAATTTACACAGTAGAGGCAATGCGCAGGTTCTGGTCATGCAACATGGTCGATGCACCAGTTCCAATAGAGGCAACGGCGCCAATGTACCTATTTGAGAGAGGATGCATGAGTTTCACTAGAGCAAGCAACTTAGGCCTCATTTCCAAGGTTTCAGGACTAGGGCGGCACCACTTGGCAGGGCCGACTCACAGATGGCAGAGTTCAAGTGCAGCAGCAGATGTGTTGGAAGTCTTTTATATCCCTGAGACTTCAGATCAGGAGGCAAGCCAGCTAGCCCTGGGAGTCACTCTGAGTTCAAGTGAGGCAGGTTCTTTCCTTCTCACCCAGGCAGAAAAACAGCAGGCAGGAGGGCAGCACAGCAAAGCAGGAGTCTGGCAAACTATCAGTCCAGCAGAATGCCAGTCCTTCAGCAGCACATCAGTTCTTCTTCCCAGCAGAGTGTTCACAGAGCCAGAAGTCTACTGTAGAGGTGGTGTCAGAGGTCCAGTACTTGTACCCAGTTGTACCTTTGAAGTGGGAGAGACTTCAAAAGGCTGGTCTTTGAAGTGCACAGAGATCCTCGCTTTCTGCCCTGGCTCCAGGCTCACTACAGGGAGGTATTGAGCCCTCTTTGTGGGGATGGGGCCCAGCCTATGCAGTTGTCAGTGAGTCTGGGTCCAGCTCCTCCCTCCCATCCTGCCAGGATGGCCTATCAAATCACACCCAAGCTCCCATTGTATGTGGATGTCTAGGGGGAATACACAAAACTCATCTGTCTTCCTCCCCAGACTTGTATCACAGACAGGCAGCAGGCACCAAATGACTAAAGTGAGAAAATGCCAACTTTCTAAAAGTAGGAAAAAAAGGGGTTTTACCTGGACCTTGTATCAATAAATACACTTATGATTTATCGTGGAGGTCAAAGATAATTATTTTATTTGACCAAGTTTTTTACTTATCAAAATTCATTTTGTTTTTTCAAATATTCATTCAGTTGCAAACAGAGATGACACACAAAAATATTAACAACCTTCTATACAAAAAAGTCACAAAGACTCAATCATCAAATTAATAATACATGAAATACTGTCATTAATGACAACCAACAATACAACATCACCACATAATGTACAACAAATACACAAAAAGCAAAAGATATTGTGCAATCAAAATAATAAATCAAATGATTAGCATGTGTAATCAAATAATGAATCAAATGATTAACATTGCTTATAATCACAAAGGGAACGAAACATAGTGTCCATAACAGGGGAAAACAATTTTAAAACCCTCCGTATGGCATGATAATTGAATCTCAGTTCCTCAATGTCAGAAAAATGCCAACGCGTTTCAAGTCCTAGGCTACAAATACAAGGACTCTCATCAGGACTTCTTAATTCAATGCACCTTGTTTCTGCGTGCGATGGTATTATCAGTAATAATTTTAAATAAACAAAATAATAATATTATTCATTGTACTTTCCTGCTCCTTCACTGAAAAAGTTTAAAATTCACAAAAAGCTGAGCATTAGTACCTGGCGAGAAGATATTAGTTTTTTCTTCAGGCAATTTGGAATCTCTTTGTGGAGAAACCTATCAAAGTAAGGGGAAACTATCACTATTTTTGCCACAACCGGCACCGATTCGTGCAAAAATTATCCAGGCATTGACGTCCTACCTGCAGAGATAAAATATGTTCCCTGCTTGAAAAGAATACTTCCGGTAGCATCGGTGTGCAGCGGAGTATCTGTAGGTTAAAACGAAAACCCATTTCATTTTTTTATTTATAAAACAACCAGCACAAGGCATGTAATCAATTCAAGCTGTTGGAAGCACACATAAAGTGTCAATGGCCCGCTCCAGTTCGTACCTGGCAAAGAAGAAAATTGCTCATGGCTTTTTCTGCCTTAATTTTGTGCCTTCGGTTTCCTCAAAAGTTCTAAAAAAATGAGTTTGTAATATAATCAAGTCAAATCAGTTGTCTAGCATCTTTGTGCGATGCAATATTTATTTTGTAATTACCCCTGAAACAAGGAAGCTTACCTCCATTCGGAAGCAACTCCTACTCCGAATTTTCTTCTTTGCCAGGTACGAACTGGAGCGGGCCATTGTCACTTTGTGTGCTTCCAACAGCTTGAATTGATTACATGCCTTGTGCTGGTTGTTTTATAAATAAAAAAATGAAATGGGTTTTCGTTTTAACCTACAGATACTCCGCTGCACACTGACGCTACCGGAGTATTCTTTTCAAGCAGGGAACATATTTTATCTCTGCAGGTAGGACGTCAATGCCTGGATAATTTTTACACGAATCGGTGCCGGTTGTGGCAAAAATAGTGGTAGTTTCCCCTTACTTTGATAGGTTTCTCCACAAAGAGATTCCAAATTGCCTGAAGAAAAAACTAATATCTTCTCGTCAGGTACTAATGCTCAGCTTTTTGTGAATTTTAAACTTTTTCAGTGAAGGAGCAGGAAAGTACAATGAATACTATTATTATTTTGTTTACTTAAAATTATTACAGATAATACCATTGCACGCAGAAACAAGGTGCATTGAATTAAGAAGCCCTGATGAGAGTCCTTGTATTTGTAGCCTAGGACTTGAAACGCGTTGGCATTTTTCTGACATTGAGGAACTGAGATTCAATTATCATGGCATACGGAGGGTTTTAAAATTGTTTTCCCCTGTTATGGACACTATGGGGGTCATTCCTATACTCCACTATAGGACACTCCACTCTACGCCACACTGTTCCACTCCATTCTACATAACTACCCTGTACACCAGTAAGCTCCATGTTATTCTACTCCACTGTAAGCTATTCCATTGTATGCCTCTACACTGTACGCCACTCCACTTTAAGATATTCAACTCTACAACACTCAGCTCTACACCACTCCACTGTACACCACTCCACTCTATCCCCCTCCTTTCTCCTCTGTTCTACTCTATGCCACTAGACTGTACTTCACTCTACTCCACTGTGCGATACTCCACTCTATGCCCCTCCAGTCCATGCCACTCCACTCTACCCCACTCCAGTGTACGCTGTTTCACTCTACGCCACTCCATTCTACACAACTCTACTGTCACTACACTCTACACTACTACACTCTGCAAGACTTTCCGACACTCTACAGCATACCGCTCCACTCAACTGTACCACAAACCAGTGCACGCTAAAACACTTTACTCCAGTGCATACTACACCATTCCACTCTTCTCGACTCCACACCACTGTACTATTGAACATGCTACTCAAATCTATGCTACACCACTCCACTGGGCTCCATTCCACTGTACTTGACTGCTCAACACTTTATCCCACTCTATGGCAGTGTACAACACTTCAATCTGCCTCCACTGTACACTGTGCCTTTGGTACACCCAAATTTCAGTCAGTCGCAATCGAAATTCAGAAACTTCATTGTTTCCCTGTGAGGTACCTCATCACATTTATTGTCCTTTGTCCAGCCTTTAAGGCGCTTCACAATACAGGCCCCCACCACCCGGGGCAGATTTTTAAATGGTACAAACCCAGCAGAACACTTCTTCTTTGAGAGCTAAAACCCTTGTGGTTCCCAAATTCAAGAGAACTAATTGGGGGAGGCAGACGTTTGATCACCTTCACGGCCAAGGCACGAAATTCACTACCTTTTTTTATTAGATCTTTCCCTAGTCTGCTTGCCTTCAGAAAGGAGATGAAAATGTGGCTTTTTGACAAGAAGGCCCAGGCTTCTTTTTCATTTTTGTCAAGCTCTGAGCTAGCACCAGGACACATTCGGGTAAGCGAGCGCTCAATAAATATGTTTAACAATAATACTGTACCACAGTGTACTCCACTTTATGGAACAGAACTCTGCAAGACTTTACTACACTGTGTGCTGTTTTAGTCCACTCTATGACCCTACAGTACACTGCACAACACTCTACTTCACTCTATTCCCTACACCCCTATGTACAACACTCTACTCCACTCTACAGCACTCTACTACACACCTCTCCACTATACTGTACAAGATGCCACTCCAATTTATAACACTTTACACGCCTCTGCAGTATGCCTCTCACCCCTAGTGTACTCCACGCTACTGTATTACACAACACACCATGGCACTATATAACAATTTACTCCACTATATTCTATTCCACTCACTCTACAATACTCCACTCTACTCCACTATACCCCACTCCACTCTACAACACATTAAGCCACCCCAGTCTACATCACTCCACTGTATGCTATTCCACTGTAAGCACTCTATTGTAACACACTCCACTCCATTCCACTCCAGTACACTGCAAAAC
Organism: Calotriton arnoldi; assembly: GCA_963921515.1. Classification (NCBI taxonomy): domain Eukaryota; kingdom Metazoa; phylum Chordata; class Amphibia; order Caudata; family Salamandridae; genus Calotriton; species Calotriton arnoldi. The sequence goes on from CAWUFW010000145.1 coordinate 366,236, forward strand.
ACGCTCCTCCACTCTACTCTCCCACATTTCATTTAATGACACTCCACTCGATGTCAATAAAATCTATGTTTTGGAACACAATTTTATTAAAAATAAAAAACATTGAAATCCAAAGGAAAAAAACAGTGCCTAAAACGCAGTCATAGTTAGGAAAACTGTATTTATTCTTTCTATACAAACCAAATGTAAACTATTAAAGCATTACACATTTTGAAGTTATAGTCATACCTTACGTTTTTTATCTACACACAACCTTCAAATTATTCTAGTGTTATAAATGCTATGATTTCAGATGTTATATCTGATGTAATATGAAAGGATATAAGTAGGAAATGGAGAAGGCACAAGTAATAGTTAATGAAGTGTAGCTACAAAGTTCACTATACTGTATATGGAGGTGTGCAAGTATAATAATTTGAAGATGGTGCGTAAATTATAATTTTACAGGTACCAGTGCTATGGTACTGGAATGATCTGATTAGATGGCTGCAACATCTGACAACATGTCCCTGATTCCTGAAAAAAAAAAATAAGGAAAAACAAATATTGCAGGATAGGTACCCATTCACTCCCAGCCTATCTAGTGGGCTTCCAAAGTAAGCCTTTCTTAGGTTAAAATAAAAATATATATATATTCTTGGATGTGGGAACTGCGGTTTCAGTTGCTGGAACCACACTACCCAGTGAGGCTCCATGTGGTAACGTGTGGTACCATGCTACCAACCTGATACCAACACTCAAAAAATTGTTTTAACAAAATTGGAAACGAAAGTTTAGACCCTCTAGAGAACCACCACTGCGCAGTCCCCAGGGTATGCACAGTAGGGGATGACCGACTGCAGTGCTTTGAGTGCACAGTTGAAGGCCTTGTGCAATGGGGGTTTGGCCTTTTGTGGGTGGAAGTTGGCAGCCAGGCCCAGCGCTCATGCCACAAAGGTCAGACAAATCCCAATATGCATGGACCCTTTGATTTTTTTACTTTCTTAATACTTTTTTGTTTTATTTTTTATTTTTTGGTGTGGTGGGGCTTTTGAGGTTTTTATGCCCCTGCTAGACCTCCCTTGGGGTTTGGAAATTCAGGGTATGTGAACCTGTCAAGTGTCCGAGAAGGGTTAATGACCCTTACCGGGGGAGGGGGGCAGTTGTATACCCTGAAGCTGGTTTGCAAACCCCATGCTAAAATCTATTATTTAATTTGACCCTCATAGGGGTCCCTTTGAAACCTTCCACCTGAGACAGGGTGTCAGCTGCCCTCTTATGGCTCCTTCACTTGTTATTCAGATTTCTTATTTGTGGTGATTCATCAAGGATGCACATTTACAAGGGTGGGTAAATAAGGGTTCACAAAATTGTTAATCTTTAGTATGTTTAGTTTTCTGTTGGTATGTCAAGTTTCATGAAGATCAATTGAGATGAAGCACATTTAAAAGGGGAGGCTAAAAAATATTTGATGTTCTAATAGCGCAAGTGCCTTATCACAGATCTGCACAGTTTGTGGCAGACCCTTATGTTTAGCTTAACTTGATATTTTGAAGCTCATGCATGCTCAAGTAGACGTCGAGTTCACTAGGTTAAGTGAAAAAGGTATTCATTTGCTGAATTCATTTGTACTAGTTAATGAATTGGCATGATATGACCAGCTGTTAGCAGGCTAAGCCCAGCGCAGGACGATCTTACAAAGGGGGGTTAAAAATGATTTTATTTGCTAATATCTTTGGTGTTGTATCACAGACCGGTGAAACATTTGGCAAACTCTTAGCACGTTTAGCTTACCCTTAGTATTTGAACTTTCATGCAAACCCATCAACAATAAGCACAGTTCTGAGAAGGTCAAAAATGTGTTGCTTTGCTATTATGTTATTCTAATTGGATTTATACAGCTCATGGCTACCCTGGCAGGGTTTTCCATCGCTATGCTACCTAAACAGATCCGGATACAAATTAAGAAGGTGATTCCTATTCCAGGAGGTTTAGAACAACCAGATTTGCAACTTTTTCCAGAAAGTCAGAAAGGGGGGGGACAGGCCCTCAGATCAGGGGGGAGGGAATTCCATAGCTTTGGGCTATGGACAGCTTCATTTCTTGCTGAGATCTTCTGATTCTGCGAACCACAGCAATGTCAAGATTACTTGACTGCAAGGATCGACTGGGTGTACAAGGTGACACCAGAGACCTAAGATAGGAAGAGCCGGAATTAGATAGATATTTAAGTACATAAAATAGTGCTTTAAATTGGATGCAGCGCTCAATAGTGATCCAAGGAAGTTCCCGGAGTAGATTGGCAGTCGAGAGAAAACTGTGGGGGATAACCACCATATTTTGCACAATCTACAGCTGTAGACTGCCAACCCCCGCTGCACACAACCTTCAAATATATTTAGCACGGGCTGGCCTACAGCGGACTCAAAATTGACTATGAAAGCTAAAAGCTTCTCTGTACAATGAAGGCTTTTATTTTAAAAAGTAGGTCAACAGATAATACGGACCCTAGGTTCGAGGGCTGTCTGTAGGCATTATCACCACCTATGTAATATCTATCTTTCTATATACATGTGTGTGTGTATATCTATCCAACCCCCAGTGGTGTTTATAGTTAGATCTGCTCTTCTATAGGAAGAGCGTCTTTTGATTTGCTGATCACTTGCTGCTTTTGGCAAATCTCCCTAAAACTTTACAAAAAAAGAATTTGCTTTACCTCAGCTTCTTCATGGAACGTTTCGGGGTGATTCGTCAAGCAGGGGCTGTGAAAAAGAAGGGGTTACAAAACACAAAGTCCCCATGCATTTCCTTAGACTTTTGAGGAAAGCAATGTTGCAAAAACTGCTGAACAGGACTACACCAAATGTGGCAGGAAGCAAGATCATGATCCAGAAAGAATGCTTTTTGTAATTTTGTGTAGTTTTTTTAGGAATTAGGGATAAAAAATATTTGTATATCTGGACGGTTGCGTTTGAGGGACACATTTTAAAATAGAGCATTTTCCCCCTGCAGCTAGCCCCCCACTGCTCTCTGCCAAAGACCCTGCGGTCAACCCCCTGCAGTGCAAATCTGAAGGCCAAGCACAGCGGGGCTTGGCTTTATGTATGGAAAATATTACTTTATGTTAAAAAACAATTCACTAGTATTTCACTGAAAAAATCAAAGGTTAAAGTGATGTTATAGTTGGGTCAAAATTTCAGTGGCAATATTATGTTTTAAACTACAAAAAACATTGAAATTCATCAGTTAATTTACCTCTAGTAACTATAACTTGTGCCCTAATGTAACTATAACTTGCACCCTCACAATACACAGCTAATTACCCCACATATTACATCACTATTAAATTTTCCAGGACATCACTGATAACATAACTCCAGCATTTGAAATATCATTCATTACAAGACTGTGCATGGCGAGGATGCAAATTAGTTACCTTAGGGCACTGGTTGTAGGTAGCAGAGATGAATATAACCAGTGAATTTCAGAGTGGAGAGGTGTGGTGCAGCGGCCAGGGCAGCTGACTTCGGAGCACAGGGCTCACGGTTCGATCCCCGGCTCCGGCGGCAGCTCAGTTCAGCACCATGTGACTCTGGGCAATAGCTCACTTAATTTCCACGGCGGCCCCCAGCGCCTTGAGACCCGTAAGGGTGAGTAGCTTGCACTTTATAAATACGGATTTACATTTTTTACATTTTCTTTTAAATTAAAACTTTATGCCACTGAAATTTCCACCTAAATATAACGTCACTTTATCCTTTTTGTAAGTGAAAACACACACTGACACACACTCTCTCTACATCTATCTAAAACACAACTCTGTGGCAGTTGTGTAGTAACAGTTAGGTCATAGTTTCTATAGGAAGAGCATTTGTTGTTTTCCTAATATATATTGCGCCATTTCATGAATTTTCATGAACTTTTACAACCAAAAAGGCAGAACAGAATTGCACCAAATTTGGTATAAAGCTCAGAAATCATGCTTTTTGTGATTTGGTGTAAATGTGGTCAGCAGTTTTTGAGAAATTAGGGTTCAATAGTATGTGATATCTGAACGGTTGAGCACTCTGATTGTACAAAACTGCTTTCTTTCCCTTCAGCTGCTATGGTACCATGGAACCGGTCCCGCAATATAGAGCAATCTGATTGGCTGGCCACAACATCAACAGAAATGTTACACCCATCATTATAGGACACAGGGACTTATTTCCTTGTGGGGTGTTGAGCAACTGTGGGGGGTGACCAGCAATGGGGAGTTAGCCGTCCATTGGGGATAGACACAAGGCCCTATGGGTAACTCCATGCCATGCACAGGTGAAGGCTGTGCATGGGGGGCATAGGCTGCCTGAATGGGTTGGGTAACCCTCTGCCCCTCATTGCTGAAGGCCATGTACAGTGGAGTGTTGGGCATCCAGCAGGGGTTCAGTGTAGAACCTGGCCACAGGTCAACCACCTATTACCCACAATAGGAAAGATATGCACAGTGAGCGAGTTGTCTGAATATGATCATTAAAAACCCAGACATTCACTAAATAAACAACAAAAGTTAAAGTGACGTTCTAATTAGGTAAGGTAATACTATCTAACTTTACATTTAAAAATAGAAACTAACTGAAAAATCCAAAGATTAAAGTGATGTCATTGTTACGCCTTGTAATAATTGAAAAACTATTGCTTTAAACATTAGTGGTATCCCTGATAATCGCTGATAATTTATGTCATCATTGATGTCATTTAACATGTCATGAGTGATGTAATATGTGAGATCATAAGCAGTGCATGATGGGGTTGCAAGTTACAGTTAGTTGATGAAACAATAACAACCATATTTCAATGGTTTTGGGATTTTTACCATACATTTTGGATCATTTCAACACCTAGCTATCATGTCACTTTAACCTCTGGTTTTTTAACTTAATTTGGACATTTTAATTTTTAAAAATAAATTAAGGTCTTTGGACCTAAACCAACTATAATGTCTTGTAGTGTAGCTCCTATTTCCCTAATAGGCTCTGCGCATTGGAATAATATCCCCTATAGGTTTGACATAGGACTAAGGTCAGTATGTCCCTATCGAGTATATTAAACTTAATTACTTGTGCCAGCTAGCTCAGAGGCCACTAGAAACTCCTTGACAAACAAGAAGGGAGTAGTTTCTGGCAGCCGCAAGACATGACCACTTTGTTTCCCTTTAGAATCAGAACGTGTCCCAGAGTCGTGGAAACAACATAACTATTTCACTCAGCTCAGTCGTGCATACTTAGTTTTCCTCAAAGTTACACAGAAAGAATAGACGGGCGTTTCAATAAGAGATTTATTTAACAGTCTTGTTTCTGGTGTAAGTTAAATGTGCTGTTACGATCACAAGACAGTATGCAAGATAAATAATGTACAGCGTAAGCAGTAGAAATAAATAATACTGCGATAGCATTATCTTTTAGCATATATGCATTTACATAAATAACACAGACTAAAAATGCGAGTACTCATACGATGCGTCTCTAGGCTAGTTCTACCCCAATGTACCTAACCTGTCCTAGGTGTAGGGAGAGGTATGAAGTAGGTGAAGTATTCCTTACTATGGTATACTAAGAGTGTGTTAAGTCTAGTATGCCTAGTATGCCAAGAGTCACTCTAGGTTCTAGTCAGCTCAATACCTTTAGAATGAGAGAGGTGGGAATCTCTTGCCAGACTCGAACTCCAACACCCCGCAAGGGAAGTCAGATCACTGGAAGCTGGACTCTCTGCGTGCAGGGATGACAGCGTCTTCTCAGTGCGTCCGGCCGGGAAACGGGCTCCTCTAAAGTCGAGGTCTCCTCTGATTTACAGGGGCTAGGGAAGGTATATTTATACCTGAGAGGTACCTCAGAATGTTAGCATTGATGTGAATCGGACAGCGGAAGAGCGTCATGAATGACCCCTAAGGTATAACGGTTCATGCATAATAGATGAGTCCTTGAAGAAATCAATAGTCCTGTGCTAGGGAAACTCCCGCAGCCTAAGGGTCTGTTCTTCAAGAACTTCGTTGTGACGTTAGGGTGGACGGATGTCGGAGACCATGCCTGTATTTGGAGTGCACGGTTTAATGCCTAAATAAGGACTGGGATTTTATGCCTATATAAGGGCAGGGCGAATTGTGCCTATATAAGGACATGATACAAGAAAGCCCGTTTATGGACACCCTAAGAGGAATACAACAGTCTATAAGAAAATGGATTGCTACTTGAGGTGGGTGAAACCCTACTCGTGCAGCAACCACAATCCTTGTCAGGGTGAAGTAACAAGAAATCCCCAAACCTATGCTCAACCCTATGGTAACTTGGCACAGAGAAGTCCGGCTTAACTTGGAAGCAATGTGTAAAGTATTTACGCAGCACTTCAAACTGTAATAAAGTGAAAACACAAAACAAGAAAAATACCTCTCCACTTTTAAATTTGACTAAATAATTCCAGATAAAAATCCAATCAGTAGAACTGTAGATATGAATTTTTAAAGATTTAAGTGAAAATTGAGCCAAAAAGTACAAGACACCAACTGTGGATATCTGGTTGCACTAGACCGGAAGAAAGTCACTAGATCATGCCAACTGCGATGGAGCGTGAGCTGACAACAGGGACCCAGTTAGGCCTGCTGAACAAGAGTACCTCAAATCCTGGTTGTGGCGCATTGCATAGTCTTGCGTCATGAATAAATTGCGCAACAGTGATTCCTAGGTGCTGCGATGCGAGGTCATGTGTTGTCATGGAGGATGCCATCGACAAGGGGCTTGCAATGCAAAGTCCTGTGTCGAGATGCGTCGCGCACCTGCTGGTTCCAAAGAAGCCTCAGGGCTTTGGATAAGAAGTCCTGTCTCATCATTGAGGATGCCATCGACGAAGGGCTTGCAATGCGAAGGCCTGTGAAGATAATGCATCTCACAGCAGCAGCTGCTGGGTGGCTGGGGGTGGTGATGCAGATTCCTTGCATCGGTTAAATCCCTGCAGCAGAGGCGATGCATTGGTTCTGCTCAGGATTGAGCCATGCAGCAGAGGAGATGCGTCACCTTTTTAGGAGATTTCGGCCCTGTAGGTGGGCTCCCCAGGACTTATATTGACTTGCGGAGGGAGGCCATGTGACCCCCACCCCATATAAATACATTGGGCACTGGGGGATGGGGTCCATGGGGCTGAATACAGCTCGGTGAGGAGGGCTGCATGCTAAGAAGCTAGCACTAAATGCCTGGAGTAAGTTGGGGGAAAATCCTACCCCACATGCACATTTAGCGATCTCGAGAGCCTGCTTGTACTGCTATTTATGTTCTGTTGCTTTCTGGACCATTTTGGATGCTAGGGGACATTTTTGCGCTAAGAAAACGGCTCTAAATACAGAATTACTCGCCTTGCATAATCTGACGTAATGTTGCAGAATGTTTATGTAATTTCACATGATTAAGCTGCACAGAATAATGCGAGTTATGTCCACCCCTAGTTTTACATCAAAGCAGAATACCTATAGAGATTAGAAAACCGAAAGGGCATTCAATTACTTAATATACTGATTAAGTAGCTGTGCTATAAAATACCACATGCAAGAATAGTATTGGAGTTTAAATAATCTGAAGCTCAGGAAGCAATACCCCTTTTTCTTAGATTAGTCACTGGTTTATAGAGGATAACAGTTTTAACCTCTTTTTCACGTTCTTGAGGTGATACCATCGTGTTTAAAAATGTGTTCACAAATACCCAAGTGGAATTATGACAGCATCTGGCACAGATAAATGAGCCAAGCTGAAAGTTAAAAAGAAAAAAAAAAAAAAAAAAAAAAACAGCGCTGTGCCAAATATACCTCGATCTTGCTCTGTAGGAATCACCTCAAGGGGAGCAGAGCTGAGAGCAATACCCCCTCCAAACACACACTTAATCCTTGGCCTCTCCCAAGAGCCTGCCAGCCCTACGCCAATTAGTGCCGAAGGGGAAAGTTGTCACTGTAGTTCTTTTTAACACCTATCTACAAGAAATAGCCAGTGCACATTAAGTCATATCTTAAGGGCCACCAGGGGACTGTCAACAGTTTAGAACTTTTGATGGTACCAATGTGAGCTAGAGTCATCCAGGCAATATAGGAGTGAACCGAGGTAAAGCTTTTAATTACACTATTAATCAAATAAGCACTTTAGTGATATATTGTACTCGAAAGTTGATAAACGTCTAGTTCAATGCTTTAAAGTTTAACTTAGATTTTATCTTAGCTTGATACAAAAGCCCATCTCCACGATTATGCGCTGCACTTTAAATCGCATTTATTCTTTCTGTGCAATGCATCTCCGCGTCCTTCTGCTATGTTCGCATAAATTACATAAGGCCAAATACTGACGGCACTTGGGTGTGCATGCATGGGTCTCATTATTGAGGCTGTGTTTCATAGACCGTGGCCCGGGAATTTAAGCAGAAGTAGCCAGAAAAGCCGGGTGGTGTCAGGGGAGAAGTACTTTCACATTTGATGACTGGACATACTGCAGTTGGAAAATGTTTCTTGTCGTAGACTTTCATTTCACCTAACGTGAACAAAGATGCATTACATTACAACCAGCCACATTTTAAGATCACTGAGCTTAGAAACATAGGGGCAGATTTACAAGCCCCTTGCGCCACTTTTGCGTCATTTTTTACATGGGGAAAAATGACGCAAAAGTGGCGCAAGGGGCTTGTAAATCTGCCCCATATTTTGTACTCTGTTAGAGCCGACTAATTTATTATGTATTCTTTGCTCAGTGAACTACTGACAATTTTGAGGTTTAATTTATTCGTAAGTACTTGGAAATAAATACAAGCCTGTAACTGACCGAAACATTTCGCCTTTAAGGTGAAAAGTGGTACCCTGTAAAGAACAGCTCGATAGCAGGGAACAGGAATTAAAGCATCGCCTCTAATATCAACAAAGTAAGTGGGTGCTGCTGCATTCCTGGAGCAGTTCCCAGCTGCCTGCCTACTAAGAGAGAGCTGTAGCTGCTCGCAGCCATACATACATTTGTTATCCTTTCTTGGAGCGCCGAGGAGCATCACGACCATGTATTCAATGACAGAAAGCCATTCATCTTAGATTACATTGTATACTTGTGATGCACTCACTATTCAAAGTTACTGTTTACAAAGTGTTGAGGCAGCTTTAGCTGTAATGCCTGGCTATTGTTTTTCCGAAACATTTTTTTAAATGCTTTTATTGGCATAACCATAACAAGGCAGCAGCCTCCAAGGGGTAGGGGCAAAGGGACAGAGGAAAGCGGGTAAAGTCGAGGCACAGCAATTAGTTAATTTTAATACACAATAAATCATTGTATCATCATCCCATCCAAAAGATGTGTAAGATAGCAGTAAATTAATTTTAGTACATAAAAAATCATTGTACCAGCACCTCATCAGAGAGATGTCTAGGTAAATAGGCACGGTTCTACTATCCGCTCCATGGCGCAGGGTTTCAGGTGAGCCGGCGGTCAGGGGCCGGACTGTCTGGGTCACTGGCAGCATCATCAAGCAAAGTGGAGATATCTATGTCCAGCAAATCCCCCTCTGTGTCCAGCGGGGGAGGGAGATGTCTCTTTGTCTTAGTTAGGCCAATATTGGTTCCCAAGTGTCCTTCGGGGGGATCTCGGTGGCATGAGTTCCTAATAGGTGGAAAGCTGCTCTTGGCAACAAACCACATCTTGTAGCCTGGTCTAAGCCCTTGGTGCAGGCCTTCTGTCTCAGTGCACAGAGAACCGATGTTTGGCTAAAAGCAAGAGCAAGGCCGTGAGGTGCCAAATGCCAACATATTTTTCTTTTCCCAAGAGTCCAACCAAGGGGTCTGCGGTGGTGTATGGTCAGTTATCTGAATCAGGACTACATAGATTGAAGACCAGTATCTTGCCACCCATAGGCACTCCCAGGCAAGATGGAGGAATGAGGTCTGCGTGACTGCACACTGCAAGAAGCGCGCATCATCAACTAACCCATGCGAAGCCTGTACAGCCTGTGCAGGAATTTGAAATGAATGAGCCGAAGTCTGTAGTTGGGTGAGAGGGCTGCAGTTTGCCTACAGCAATAATATCATTGCACCTCAGTAATGGGGGGTGTCCATGTCTAATCCACAGGCAGCGCTTGCCACCGGAGAGCACACTGGCGCCTTGCTCTTCATCTCAGTGTACAATTGGGTGACTAGTCTGCGATGGAAGGGTATAACATATGTTCAAGCGCATGTAGCATGGGGGTGGTGTGGGGAACATGTCATGCAATGCGCAGAAGGTAGCATGGAGATGGTGGTGCATTTTGCAGTGCTTTGCTGTACGTTTCTCTGGAATGTCACGGTTGCGGGATTTGACCTCTAGCAGTTGCTCTCTGGCTGGCAAAGGTGAGATCACGCTCCGTGCTGCTTAATGTGAATAAAACCTTGTTAAACCCTCCGTATTGTTGTCTGTTGTCATTACCACATTTTTGGCGACGATCGCCAGCCACATGTGGTGAGAACATTGCAGCACAGAGGCGTGAGGCGCTGACTCGCAACCGTTGTGAGGAACCTGTCCTGATTTGAGAAATGTGCTGTTTGAAACTGTTTAACCAAGGCCTGCATCTGAGGTGAGAAGGAGCCGCTGTGTGCCTGTCCGCTGCCCACCTTGACTTCCGACACGCCACCGGCCACTCTGAGGCGTGCGGAGTGTGTGGAGAGACAAGCATGGGCGTCCGCAGGGGGGGGCAAGGAGGGGCGCTTGCCCCCCCCTGGAGCGCCCCTCCTTGCCCCCCCTGCGGACGCCCATGCTTAGTGTCTGACAGTCACTGCCTTAGTTTGCTGCTCATCTTTTTATTCACTCTCAGGTGTGCATTGATGGGAGATTTATATATTTATAGTGTTCTGGAGTGTGGTGCTTGCATCAGGAATTGCCTTTTGTTAAAGGTGTAAGTTGTAGTTCCAGCTTTCGGCGGCAGTCGTCTGTCTCTGTCCTTTGTTGTTTTCATGACACCGCTGGTTTCTCAGGTGGCTGCTGTTTGTTCGCGATGGGTCTGGTTCTTGGCTCTAGTGAAAGGCGCCCTTCGCTGCTTTGTTGTGCTAAGAAGTGTGCGTTTCTTCATTTTACAACACCAGGCTCCCCACAGAGCGTCTGCCTCTTGCTCCGGTGTTGTTTTTGTCCTCAGGCTGCTCCCCGCCCCTTCTCACCTCTCTAAGAGCCAGTGCCCCCTTTGACCATCTACCTGCCGCCCACCCCCTCCCCCGCCTCTTCTCCCGGTTCACACCTTGGTGCTTTCACACTTAACGTCACCTCCAGCTCGCATTTTCAGAGAGGGCCCCAGGCTCCCTATCACCGACATGAGGAGCAGGAAGAGAGAGGGGGGACAGAGGAAGACTTGGTGGGGTCGGGGAGACGGATACGGTGGGGGGTGAGAGTGAAGGAAGAGGGGGGAAAGAAAGAGAGAGAGAAGCAGTGGGGAAAGAGAGACCGAGAAGTAGGGAGGAAGGAAGATGAGAGAGCAAGTGGAGGGGGGGAGGGGTGGGGGGGATCTGGGTGAGGGAGAGCAGCTTCAGAGAAGTGAGACCTGTGTCCTAACTCCGCCAGTGAAGACAGCGGGTCCAAAGGAGAAAGAACCAGGCCAGACAGAGTAGGTCCAGGCAGTGTGCACGGAGACAGGCTCGGTGGGTCCGGAAGAGGGACAGGGCAGGCAGAACAGCTCCAGAGAAGGGCAAGCAGAACCGGACCAGGGCGAGCAGATCCGGACCAGCAGATCCTCCTGAGCAGGGAGACGGCGCGATACACAATCAGAATGTAGTGTTCAGCTTTTGGGGTGCCCGGGGTAACTTTAGGGTTCAGGGTGGGTGTGGGTTTTAGGGTGCCAGGGAGTAATTTTAAGGTTCAGGGTGGTTTAGGGATTGGGGTGCCAGGGGGATAATTTTAGGGTTCAGGGTGGGTATGGGTTTTGGGATACCAGGGGGTAATTTTAGGGTTCAGGCGGGTAGGGGTTTTGGGGTGCAAGGGGGGAGACATTTTAGGGTTCAGGGCGGGTAGGGGTTTTGGGGTGCCAGGGGGACAATTTTAGGGGTCAGGGCGGGTATGGGTTTTGGGGTGCCAGGGGTTAATTTTAGGGTTCAGGGCGGGTAGGGGTTTTGGGGTGCAAGGGGGGGAAATTTTAGGGTTCAGGGCGGGTATGGGTTTTGAGGTGCCAGGTGTACAATTTTAGGGGTCAGGGCGGGTATGGGTTTTGGGGTGCCAGGGGGGTAATTTTAGGGTTCAGGGTGGATATGGGTTTTGGGGTGCCAGGGGACAATTTTAGGGGTCAGGGCGGGTATGGGTTATGGGTGCCAGGGGGTAATTTTAGGGTTCAGGGCGGGTATGAGTTTTGGGGGGCAGGGGTAATTTTAGGGTTCAGGGTGGGTATGGGTTTTGGGGTGCCAGGGGCGTAATTTTAGTGTTCAGGGTGGGTATGGGTTTTGGGGTGCTAGGGGGTAATTTTAGGGACCAGGGCGGGTATGGATTTTGGGGTGCCACAAAAGAAAGAGATGGCTGTGGCACAACAACCCTATGGTGTATGAGAACATATGCGACCTGCTTCCTTCCCCCCATGGCTCCTCCTGCGCCCCAGTGTTTCTTGTGCCCCACCTGGCACACATCATGTCGGAGGATGGTGATGACGTTAACATTTTGCCCCCCCCTGGAAAAATTTCTGCGGACGCCCATGGAGACAAGCATGAGTCTTTAAAGGTACTGACCCCTGCGAGAGTTGCCCGATGTGTGGAAGGTGCCGTCCTGTCGCAGCCCGCAAGTAAGAGGCCGCTGCGTGTCTATGTGCTGCCTCACCTCGACTTTCCACACACTACCAGTGTGACACAGAAGACGCGCTTGAGTCACTGTGGAGCAGCAGGCTTGTCACACTGCGGTGAGACTTTGCCAGAGCGTAGTCCTTATAGTCCTTACCTCCTCATCTTGCTGTTTCCCTGCAGTACGCACTCTGCTCTCAGATTGCTGGCCATGTGACACATTAGAGGAATGGATCCCGTCGTCTGAGGAGTGGAGCTTCCTTCAACATTAATAAGGAACTTTTCTGCTCGCCCCCTGCTGGTCACTCTTATGTTTGCAGTTCCGCCCGATTTTTTTCTTTCTTCATTCATATGGTTTCTACTTCCACGAGTTCTAAACACTTTTATTATTTTTATTCCTAGCAACAAGTTTACATCTCCTGCTCTGTTTCTCCTGCCTTAAATATGGCTTTGTCCTCAATAGTAATTCCACCCCCATTTCTTGCGCAACCAGGTCAACCGTCCATGCAATTGGAGGAATGGATTGACTTGTTCGACAACTTCATTATAGCTCTAGATGGCTGTGAGTTTTCGCCTGAAAGGAAGAACACGTTGTTGTTAGGTACTATTGGTAAAGAAGCACATCTCATTTTTAAATACTCACCTCAGATGTTAGGCAATGACAATCAACCAGTGGAGGATGAGTTTAAGGAGGCCAAGTTACACCTGGAGAAAAGGTTCACCAAGGAAGAGAACATTGTCATGTCTCGCTACAAGTTTTACACCAGGCCACAAAAATCTGGCAAACCTCTGGATGAATTTGCCTCTGGTCTACGGGAACTGTCCATAAAGTGCAAATTTGGGCAAATGACTGATGAACTTATCAGGGATAGTTCAATGTCACAGTAAGAAAACTCAGGAACGTCTTTGGGCTGCAAAGAACCACACTTTGAAGGATGCTATTTCCATTGCCAAGATTGTTGAAGAATCCGGAGGTTGCATGAAAGAGATGAGCAAGAAGGAGGGAGTCGAAGGAGATGTAGCGGCTGTTGGTAAAAAAGAAGAAACCACCAAAGTCTCCTTCTGCAAGCCCAATCCCAAGGCACAAAGGTCCGCCAAGATTAAAGGCTGTTCTAGGTGTGGTAGCACTTGCCATCCGAGTGACTAAAAATGGTGCTTTGCTTCAAAGCAAGACTGCAGGAAGTGTGGTCGAAGAGGGCATTACGCAGACATGTGCAAAGACTTCAGCAAATCCAGGGTTGCTGTGGCAGAGGAATTCAGTCTGGACGGAGACAGTGAAGATCGCATGTTGATGGTTCTTCCTGGCAGTGGCGAAACCGAGAGAAATCATCGTAGTAAGTCATCCTTTGGGATCCTGGGCAAGCAAGTGGAACTGATGATAGACTGTGGTTCCTTGTATACCATTGTGCCGAAGTGGATGTGGGAGAAAGAGTGGCCTCTATTCCTCTCTTACCTAGGGACATTGATCCTATGGGGTACCAGGGTGAGAGAATTGTTGTTTTAGGCTACTTTTCTTCTCTTATTCTGTTTAAGTCAAGACAGGTTGTGGGTAAGATCTACGTAGCAGAGGGTGGTCCTCCAATCCTGGGTTGGGGACACCACTTTGACCTCCATATCGTCATCGATCCCCACGCCCCAGGTCATGTTTTGTGCTTGGCCGATGTCACCACAGATCATGTTTTTGGTGTAATGGATACTGTCTCTAGTGGGAAACTTGATGAAATGAAGGGGTACACACATAGGATTGTGTTGGAGGAAGATACTATCCCTGTAAAGCACAAGTTGAGGAGAGTTCCAGTGATTGTGAGGGATGAGGTTAAAAAAATGTTAGAGGACATGCTGAACCGGTTGAGGCCTCTAAATGGGTCTCTCCGGTGGTTATCACCAAAAAGAGTGATGGAAAGCCCAGGTTTTGTGCGGACCTTCGAAGTTTGAACCAACATGTGGTTACCGATACCTGATACCTTTCCACTCCCCAACATCAATGAGCTGCTGCTTTTGCTTAAGGGTGGTAAGTACTTTTCTAAACTTTAAAAAAAAAAAATTTTAAATCTTTATTTATGCTTTATGAGAACATATAACCAGTACAGCGTATATAAAGCGCAGGTAGATACATAGTTGCAAAGCATAGAGGAAGGCAAAAAGATCACATCAGTAGATAAGTGCAGGACACTCAGCATATCCAGATTCAGAGCGAAAGAAAAATCATTGCAGCCTAATTCATATATGAGAGGTTCACTACTATCAGAAGGGGACATATTCACACAGGCGGGGACAACGTTTTCAGCTTATATTCTATAGGTAATACCTAAAGGCGGGCAGGGGGCCATCAGTCTTCGCAATCTGCGGAGGTTCAAGAAGTATTTGTGGCATCTATTGGATGTGTGAGCAAATATGCCTTTAAGGGATCCCAAATGTCTCGGGGCGTGAAGCGGGAGGTAGGAGATCAGCGAACGTGAATGTTTGTTCCTGCCAAAATAATATATCGCTGATCCAGTCCTTAAATTTAGGTGCCCTGCCCCGGCCCCATCTACATGCTATTCTTCTTTTAGCCAAGAGGAGGCCAAAGGACACAAATTTCCGATGTGCTACAGCCAAATTCTCTGTGTAACCCAGCAAGGCCAGCAAAGGGGAGGGTGGAAGCTGCAACATAGTCATCTGCTCCAGCGCCGCAAGCACCTGACACCAGTAGGCATGCACAACGCTGCAATCCCAGGCAAGATGCAGGAAGTCTGCCCCTGCCATGCCGCAGCGATCACAATTATCTCTATCACGCAATTTGTATCTACGCATTTTGGCTGGGGTATAGTTGATGCGATGTAAAAATGTATAATGGATGATGCGTAGTCGACAACTGGATGAACTTTGTGCGGTCTGATTGCAGCAGTATGTCCATTGCCTATCAGTTATCTCATGTCCCATCTCGGCGGCCCATTTGTCTCTGGCAGTGCAATGTGCTGGAGCTAGGTCAGTATGTAGACTGTGATACAGTGTGGAGACTAAGTGCGACGCAGTGTCAGTGCGAAGTATCCTGTGTAGTGGGGTGACTTCTGGGGGCTCAAGAGGATACGCAGGCGTGTGTTCTTTAATACCTTGTCACACGCGAACATACATAAAAATGTCCATAGGGGAGAGCGGTTGCTTGGAGAACAGTTGTTGTAGCGTGCGGAATTTGCCATTGAGGTAAAGATCTCCCCAGCAGGTAATCCCGTACTTAGCTTTAGTTTTTTTTAAAACACCTTCTTGTTGGACCGGCATTTTAGGGTGATATACCAGGGGAAGTAACGGAGAGTACAGCATAGGGGTGCGCAAACGTTTGGCAATACCTTGCCACGCCTTTACCGTGCAAACGATCGGCGACGTGTCAGCCTCCCGCGGCGTGGTGGTGTTCAAGATGGCACCCTCAAGCGGCACGGGATCAGACACCCAGTGCTCCGCCGCCACCTGCGGCATGTATCTGGGGGGGTGGAACCAAAAATGGGCATAGTGAGCCTGTGCGCATAAATAATACAGCTCAAAGTTGGGGATATCGAAACCTCCTTGAGAATGGGGTCTAGTGAGTGTGTCCCATTGCAGCCAGGGCTGCTTGCCTCCCCAGGTCAGTCGAATCATCTCTGAACGGAGTGCAGAGAAGAAGTGTCTGCCAGGGTCATACGGAATGTTTAAAAAAAGGTAGAGTAGTTTGGGGAGGACAACCATTTTTATAAGGGAAGTGCGTCCTGCAAGGGAGAGGGGGAGTGCGATCCATCTGGTGACATTATTTCTGATGCTCTCCAACGCCCGGCCATAATTGAGGCGCATCAGCTCGTCCCGATCCGTCGCGATGCATACCCCTAAGTACTTTACCTCATCAGCGCACCATTCTATAGGGAAGTCAGGGGCAAACTTCGTCGCCGACGTGGTGAGGGGGAAAATCTGAGATTTTGCCCAATTAATATGAATTCCAGAGAGTCCCCCAAAGCGGACAAATTCCTGAAGCAATGGGTTAAGATTAATCTGTGGTTCTCGGACATATAGAGTAATGTCATCCACATAGAGGGAGATGAGTATGGGGCGGAGAAAGCAACGGAGTGCCTTATCCTGATGATATTGCCTAAGTTTAACCGCAAGTGGCTCAACAGCCAGCGCAAAAAGCAAGGGAGAGAGTGGGCATCCCTGCCGGGTGCCCCGAGTGATGGGAATGGAGGGAGAGGAGTGTCCATTGATTAAGACTCTTGCTTCTGGACCGGTGTATAAAAGATGTACCCATGCCAGGAACCCTTTAGGCAATCCCATGCATTGAAGAATAACGAATAGGTAGTCCCATTCGACTGAGTCAAAGGCCTTCGTGGCGTCTAAGAAGACTGCCACTAGGGCCAACTGGGGATCTACCGATTGTAAAATCGAGAAGAGTGTTAGCAAGTTGTGCGATGTTGCCCGGCCAGGGATAAACCCAGCCTGGTCCGGAAGGACTAGTTTCTCCATGAGCAGGCCGAGTCTGTTAGCTAATACTTTCGCAAAAATTTTTGCATCAGTATTAATCAGGGAAAGGGGCCGGTAGGATTCGCAACTGTACGCAGGTTTGTCAGGCTTCAGGAGTGACGAGATAAGAGCCTCCCTCATTGTATATGGGAGAATCTCTAGTTCCTGTGCCTCCTCATAGACCTGTTTCAGGACAGGAAGTAGCTGGTCGAGGTACGTTTTGTAAAAGTCAATAGGGAGACCGTCTGAGCCCGGGGCTTTCCCTGACTTCATCTGCATAATTGCAGCACGTATCTCGTCATTTTCGAGAGGTGCGGCGAGGAACTCCCTCTGTGTGTCCCCCAGCCAGCCCAGAGCAATATCTCTTAAGTATATTGAAAAATCTGGAGGTTCACTTCTGCGGGCACTATATAAATCGGTGTAGAATTTAGTGAAGACCTGCAGGATGTCTATACTGTCTCTCTGACGCGTGCCATTAGTGTCCTGGATTTCGAGTACGTAGTTAGAGAACCTGGGCAGGCGAACCTCCTGTGCTAGAGCTCTACCTGGGCGCTCTCCCTCCCCATATTTGCGCGCTAGGAAGTACTTTCCCTGAAATCGAGCCTCTCGGTCGGCAGTGTTTTTATAATCAGTTAGCTTATCTCTAAACGCTGCCTGCCGAGTCCCGGAGGCACCGCTCCATAAGTCCTTTTCCAGTTGCTTCAGTTCCCCCTCAAGCATGTGTAAAGTGCGACGGAGGTCTCTCAAGACCCCGAAGCTTTTGGCGATACAGGAACCCCGCATTGTGACTTTAAAGGCTTCCCATACCGTGCCTACGTGTGTAACCGAATTTATATTTCTTTGGAAAAAGTCAGCAATTTCCGTTCTCAGTTCCGCCCTGAAGGCGGTGTCAAGCAGAGCCTCCGGCAGTAGTCTCCAACTTCCGGGGGCAGTGATCGAATTAGGAGGTGCAACTATCATGCGAACTGGGGCATGATCAGAGTATGTCCTAGCTAGATGCTCGACTTTGTTAATCCACGAGACAGCCCCTCGAGAGACTAACCAATAGTCTAGGCGAGCCCAGGATGAGTACGCTGCTGTGTAATGAGTGCCATCCCCCCGTCTGGATGTAGATGGCGCCACGCATCTGTGAGCCCATGTGCAACGAGCATGTCCGTCAATGCGCTTTGTGTCCTGGTATAGTGGGAGGGGAGAGGGTTAGACCTGTCCAAAGCAGCAGTGAGTGCTGTATTGAAGTCTCCACCCCAGATAATGTGAGTGGAGCCCACCTGAAGTATGCGTCCCCAAAGAACTGTGAAATAGTCTGGGTCATCAATATTTGGCCCATAACAGCTCACTAGTGTGATGGATTGTGTTCCAAGTGTGCCCCAGAGCATGCAACTCCTTCCCAGTGTGTCATGGTATGTGCCACCTAGTATGAAGGGGGTATTCTTCTTTATAAGAATCACTGTGCCTCTGGAGTATGTGGAGTACGATGAGAATAAGCATACTGCAGCCCATTTACCAGCAAAGCTAGGTGTTCGGTTGGGATCGAGGTGCGTCTCCTGTAGCATGGCAATGTGAATTTGTTGCCTATCAAGATATGCTAGTATCTGTCTACATTTGCGAGGGTCCCTAAGTCCCCTGACATTCCAAGTGAGGAGATTTACCTGTAGTGCCTCAATTTGCGGAGACCTAGTCGAATGATGGAAGAGTAATCACGATGTGATCTGGAGAGTATTGTGTGAGTATATTCTGCGATTTGCGGTTTCATATCTACCTGCTGAACTAGAACATTGCTGAAGGTATGAACAGTCGAGTCCCCACCCGCCCCCTCCCACAACAGCACCCCAATTGTGCTGGCATGTTGTCGTCCTCCCAAAACCCAACCAAACTTTGTCATTACAAAGTAAACCAATACACAGAACTGGCTAGAGGGAACACCCGTGGGGGGAACGCTAGTGGGCATCGAGGGCCTCCCTTCTCCTGCGGCTGTAAAGCCAGTTCCCCAATGGAGGGGGGAGAAGGGGGGGGGTGCTTGGCATAGTTCAAATTATTAGCACACAAAGATAAGGAAGAATGTGCCCGCCGCCCAAGTCTCTTGCGTGTTTTGAGTCACTGGTCACTTATCTGGTTTCAGGTATCATCTCAGCCAGCCCAGGCATTTGCTAGGTGAGTAGTTCTGCCATCTGATAGCCACCGTCCGCAACACCTCAGCACCCTCATGATAGATAGCAGTCTGCGCGAAGTGAAGAAGAGGAGAAAGTAACAAAAACAGTAGGTGCCTATGATGAGTCTCATCAAGTGAAGAGTAACAGTTTTTCAGAGTTCATTCCATGTCCAGCGAAGGTGATCTTGAGAGGCGCTCCTGTGAATCTCGTTGCGGGGAGTTCTTGCTGATGGTTCTGAGGAAGTCATCAACCTGCTGCACAGTGGTGAAGAAGTGCTGTTTTCCTTGAAATGTAGCTCGCAAGCGAGCTGGATAGAGAAGGGCGTATTCGATTTGTGCCTTCCTGAGTTTCTGCTTGGCTGGCAGAAACTTACGTCTCGCCTCCTGAACCGCGGCTGTGAAATCTGGGTATATTGTGAATTCATTACCGTCATAGTGTAAAGTCTTTTTGTCCCTGGCAAGTTTCAGAGCAGCATCGCGATCACGGTAATTGAGGAGGCGGGCAACAATTGGGCGCGGGTTGCTTCCAGGAGGAGGTCTGGGGCCTAAGGAGCAATGCGCGCGCTCCACGATCAGCTGGCTGGAGAAGGCCGCTTTGCCGAAGGTGTCACACAGCAAGCGTTCGACGAATTCCTCCATGCGTCCAGTGTTCATACTCTCTGGAATTCCGATGACGCGAATATTGTTGCGCCTGCTGCGCGCCTCCAAATCCTCATTCTTAGCCGCAATTACCTTGAGGAGTTTGTCCATCTGTGCTACTTGTTGCCTCACTTGGGTCGTGACGTCCTCATTATCAGAGATCCGCCTCTCCGCCTCCTTGATCTGCTCGTCGTGCTTGTCAACTTTCAGGACGATAAAATCCATGCGGGTATTCATTGAGTCCATTTTGCTGGAGATATCCGCGAGGCTGTGCTGCATAGCAAGGAGAAGGGTTTTTACTTCGTCCACCTGAGGGGCCGGCGGCGCTTGTGCTTGTACGTCGATGGATTGTTCAGGGTCGTCCGGGCTGGAGCGTGTGGCAACCTTTTTGGTGTCAAAGGGGAGTTTGGACTGGCGTCCGTCTGGTTTCCCCATTGCGTCGAAGACGCAAGGCGACGAAGATGGGCACCTGGGTAAGGAAAGTGAGTGAGCCTTAATTGGGGCACCTCTGTCGGCCCCAATCCAGCCGAAGATAGGTTCCCAGGCGTAGGTGTCGAACAGGGTCTATGAGTCAGTGGCGTTCTCCAGTTCTCTGCGGCCAAGACTTCCAAGGGATGAGAGTAGCCTGCTGATGCCAGTAGTAGCAATAATAAGGCTCTGTGGATTGAGTTGGCATGTGTTGCATGGCCAGACAGCTACATCGTAGAGGAGGACTCGCAGCCAGTGCTGGGGCACGTGCTGCGAGTCACAGAGACGGCTGGCCAGAGGGCCCCAACCAGGAGCAGTGGGGTCACACAAAGGTGCAATGTAACTAGCCGTGACTTTCCAGCAGATAGCAGGGCCTCACACGAGCTCACAGCAAATAGGCGAGGATGAAGTGCGGGGTTCCAGGGAAGGTGCAGGCGCGGTCCTGTCTGGCAGGCATAGGGCGCCAGCCCCGCGCTATGGCGTCCCGCGCGGCGCAGCAGAGAACAGGACCGCGCCGACGGCAGCAGCGCGATGGCGTGTAGTGGCGGCGGATTCTGTTACTCACTGCAGGCGCGTCGCCTTCAGGAAGAAGGGCCGATGGCCTAAGGGTCGAACACCTCCACGGGAGTGAGCGAGCAATAACAACATGCAGGTCTCCAGTCCGTGCGGGCCGGCTCTCGCGCACACAGCACGTCCGGCGAGGGCAACAGGCAGGTAGGTAGCTCGCCCAAGCCGCGTCCAGCGTGCTCTGCCACCCCGCAGCGCCCCGCAGCTCCGAAGAGGATGAATCTTGAATCGGGGCAGGCCAATAACCGCGGGTACTCGCGGCAGACACTTTGGGGAGTCGCTGATACGGTCAGCCAGAGGGTCTCACCAGACGCAATGGGGTCCCACAAGGCGCAGCGCAGCTCACCGCGCCTCTTCGGCAGCCAGCAGGGTCCCACACGAGCTCCCGGCAAATAGGTGAAGAGGTAGCGAAGAGCTGTTAGGAAGGTGTGGGCGCAGTCTTGTCCGGCAACCAGATGGCATCAGCCCCGCTCTATGGCGTCCTGCGTGGCGCAGCAGATGGCGAGGCAGTGCCGGCGATGGCAGCACGATGGCGTGTAGGGACGGCGAATTCTTTCACTCACCGCAGGCGCGCCCCTCTCGGGAAGAAGGGCCGGTGCCCTCGGGGTCAGGCAGCTCCGTGGGCGTGTGTAAGCAACATCAGCCTGCAGGTCCCCAGTTTGTACGGATCAGGTGAGGCCCACACACCACGTGGGATCCCCGGCTCTCGCGCACACACTCCGGCCGGAGATGTCACCAGGCAGACAACTCGCCCAAGTCACGGCCAGTGCGACCTTCCACCCTGCAGCGTCCCACAGCTCCAAAGGGGATAGATCTTGGAATCGGAGCAGACCAGCAACTGTGGATACACACGGCAGGCACTTTGGGGAAGATCAATGTGTGGATTATCAGGATAAATGCTGAATTATGCCGCCAAGCAGCAAGAGCCTCACTGGCGTGCGACCATCTTGATCGTGCGCCACCTAGCGCCCCGTACTTTTCTAAACTTGATCTGAAAAGTGCTTACCACCAGATCAAGCTACACGTCGATTTGAAAAACCTCATGGCCTTAATTACCATGGAGGGTGCTTTTTGCTTCACGTGGTTGCCCATTGGGTTGTCCTCCGTGTTTTTCAGCGAATCATGTCGGAGGTCTTTAGGGGTTTGGACACCGTAAAATCCTTCCAGGACGACATCCTCGTTTTTAGGGGGGTCTATTCAAGAGCACAATAAGACGTTGAGGGAGGTCCTTGGCAGACTGAGGGAGGACTGGTCTTACCCTGAGGAAGGATAAGTGCAAGTTTCTTGTGGAAGAAATTGAAAATCTTGGCCATACCATTTCTGGGCAGGGTGTCCGTCCTAAGGTCGATCTCCTAGAGGCTATCAGGGATGCCCCCATTCCCCTTGACAAGGGCCGGTTGCGGTCGTTCATGGGCTTAATCGAGTACTATGCCACATTTGTAAAGTGCTTGGCTGCCAAGACCGAGGCTCTCAGGATGATGTTGAGGAAAGGGTGTTCTTTTGTGTGGGGCGATGTTCAACAGCATGCTTTTGATCTTATCAGGAAGGACATTTGCGGGGCAGCGATTCTCGCACCCTTTGATACTCATCTTAAAACCATTCTAACCGTTGATGCAAGTGCTTGTGGTTTGGGGCAGTGCTTTCCCAAGTGCATGCGGGTGTTGAGAGAACAGTGGCGTTTGCCGAATGCGAGAGTAACTATTCGGTCATCGAGCGTGAAGCCCTAGCAGCGGCTTGGTCAGTCGAGCATTTCAGGACCTTCTTGTGGGGTGATGATTTTTGTATTTGCATTGACCACAAGCCCTTGGTCAAGGTGTTGAGTCCTGGTGGTGCGGGCAAAGACTCTGCAGACTTGCTTCTAGGCTCCAGGAATACTGATACCATGTGGCTCACATTCCGGGGTGGAAAAATGCACAGGCTGATTATTTGTCTCATTTGTCGTTGAAGGGCACTGGTGAGCATAGTCTTGGTTTGTCTTGGGAACAAGGTGGTGCTGTGGCTCCTTTGGGGGGATATGAAGGAGTGTGTTGGCTGTGCCTTCTCAGCTGATGAATGGTGTAAATTCATGGATCAGGACGCTATACTCAAGAGTGTGGAACGTATGTTAGTTCTGGGGGAGTGGAGTGAGAGCACTTTGGCTCCCTCGGTTAGACCGTTTGTGAAGGTTTTGGACGAATTGCGCGTAAGTGACCCAAAAGTCCTCATGAGGAATGATAAGTTTGTGCCACCTGAGGGCTTGAGGCTCAAGATTATTAAGCTCGCCCATGAAGGGACATCGGTCAAACCATGACTAAAAAACGAGTGCGTGAGAATTTTTGGTGACCCTGCATGGATGAACAGATCATGTCCTGGGTTGTGGAGTGTGACATGTGCAGGGAGAGTGAAAAGAGACTCAAGACGGGTAGTCATGCTGTCCTGGGTCACATCGAAGATCCTGGTGTACCCTGGAGTACTGTATGTTTAGACTTTATTGGGCCTATGCAGGGTGTGGAGGAGAGGTTGAGGAATGCCTTGGTGCTGGTTGACGCACATTCTAAGTGGCTTGTTGTCAGACTCATGTCTGATGTTACGACCAAGAGGACCATTGACCAGTTGAAGGCCATTTTCCAGGAAGAGGGTCTACCCCACGTTCTCGTCACTGATAATGACACTCAACTTGTTTCACATGAGCTATATGAGGGACTTTCTAAGTAAATGTGGAATTATCCACCACCGCACGGCTCTGTACAACCCACAAGCCAATAGCATGGTGGAGTGGGCTAATCGCCTGGTGAAGGGTACCATTTCCATGGCTTTACAGAGTGGGAAGGATTTCAGGGAGATGGTGAGTGAGATGGTTTGGGCTCATCGCACGACCACCAACAGTGCGACTGGGTGTACCCTGTTTGAAAAGATGCGAGGGAGAAAGCCTGGCATCAAACTTTTACCTGCTTGGCTCGTCTCTCCCAAGCTGACATCCAAACAGGTGGTTAGTGTCAAGTTTGACAGCAGAAGTGTGTGTGCCAGTGACTGGGTCAAAATTAAACATGGCAGACCTTGCAAAGGGTTGTCTAAGTTCTGGGATCCCTTCAGAGTGAGGCAGGTTTTTGACAACTACGTGCTTCTTGACAATGGTAACAAATGGAACAAACACAAGGTTGCGTTGTATCACAAAGTGGAGGGAGTGAGCTCTAAGGTGACCGAACCTGGGTGTGTTCGTTCTGGAGACAGTTTGAATGGGTTCATGTTGATGAGTGACACGGAATTGACCTCCAATGGGTCTGAAGCCTGCAGAGAGGGTGGCTCTGGGGATGCTTACACTTTTCTTCCCTGTGACCTTCCTTCTCATGTGGGTGACAGAGTTGTCTGTTTCCCTAGGTCCTGCAGACCGCCTTGCTATTTGGAGGATTATGTTCAAACTTGAGGAGGGTTTCCTCTTAGGAGAGTTCTCCCTCTCCTCATTACTGTTTATTTTTTTGTTCCTTTTCTTTTGCCTTATGTTTTTATTTTATTTTTACTTTGGGTTGTTAAGTGTTGGGTAGAAAAGAGGGGATGTATGTAATATGGCACTTGCATTTTGCTGTGCTTTGCTGTATGTTTCTCCAGAGTTCCATTACTCTGGAATGTCACGGTTGCGGGATTCGACCTCCGGCAGTTACATTGTGGCTGGCGAAGGTGAGATCATGCTCCGTGCTGCTTAATGTGAATAAAACCTTGTTAAACCCTCTGTATTGTTGTCCGTTGTCATTACCACAGACGTTTAGCACTGTGGGGCGGGAATGCTCGGCCTCCACAAATGGGGGTAACAATTGACCGTCCAAGGTATATGTCTGAAGATGTAGTGATGCGTCACCTGTGGGTTTTCGCTCTAGGGCCATCAACCTGCAACTGTGGCAGCATGAGGTTGTGCGCAAGGGGAATGAAGAGAGCATAGATGTAAGCTAGCCGACACTGCATGCCATCCCATGCTGATTGAACGCACTCCACCATATTAATTTCTGCACGCAGTGGCTTGTAGGGCTGGTAGAGCACCGCGGCCAGAGGATACGGAGCCACCTGATCTACCTCTACTGCTGTAATGGGCTGAAAGCATGTGGGCTTGCAGCAAAAATGAATGCAGTAAGCCTGTGCGCTTAATGCCTATAGTGTAATTTAGGTTCCCCTACTGAAATGGCAGAGTGAGCATCTCCCATGTAATCCTCGGTTGCTTCCTGGACCAGACCAGGGCTACCAGGTTGGAGTGCAATCACCGGAGGAAATGTGTGGTGAGCGAGATCAGGAGCTTAAGAAAGAGATACAAGAATTTGGATAAGAAGAACATTTTCGCGATAGCAATCCACCCCATTACAGACAGAGGCAGACAAGTCCAGGTTGGGATCCGCTCCTCTAACCACGTAATGGCTCTGCTATAGTTGGCCCTTCAGAGTTAATCCATGTCGCGGCTAAGCAGGATGCCCAGGTAGAGCACTGGTTCAGTGGCCCATTGCAGTGGGTATTCAGACTCAAACTGTTGAATGCCCGTGGTGAGGGGAAATAGAATAGATTTAGCCCAGTTTATATGGATGCCTGAATAGCCACCAAATCTGATGACTTCATGGATGACGGGGGCCAGGTTTTTTTGGGGTTCTCTGATGTACAACGCGACATCAGCGTACATAGACACTAACATCCTTCGGACCGTGCCATATCCAGAAGCCAACGGTTCCATTGCCACGCGAAATAGGACTGGTAACAAGGGTCACCCCTGTTGGGTTCCTCGCGTGACAGGGAACGGGTCTGAGATCATCCTGTTAAGGTGAAGTTGGGCTGTCAGGAGGAGTACAGTGTCGTGTAGTTCCTATAAATCTATATAGGATCTGCGCGTTTAGACAACATACACCCTGGGCTTGGTGTCCAAACTGATTCCGGACACCCCCACAGAGTATGTCAGCCTATATACCAGCTAGCTCACAGTGCCACTAGAAACCCCTCTTACCAAGGAGAGAATAGTACTTGGCAACTATCAAACATGACAACTCTGTCCCATCGGGGATCATGGAAACAATGCTACTTTTTGCTCAGTCACTCGTCCTCACTTTGTCTCAGAGAGAGATACACAGAATGAACGGTGGGGACGTTTTTCAATAAGTATTTATTGAACCAGCGTCATTCGATTGTAAAATAGGTGTGCTGAAACAACCATTAGACAGTAACAGATATAAATGATGATAAGCACTACAGAGTAAAAGGATGGTAGATTTCTACCATCGTGCTAAAACAATGAATACAAGCAAGTATATAAAATACATGGCAGTAATAAAAGCGTACTCCTACGATGTGTCCCTAACTAGATGTACCTGAATGTACCTAGCATGGATGTGAGTGTAAAGCCAAGAATCCCTCTAGGATAAAGTCAGCCCCATTACCTGAAGTGAGAAACTGTCGGACCCCGTTCTGATCACGAGGTGGACACCCTGCAAGGGATGTCAGACCACTGCGAGCTGGAGTGTCTGCATGCAGAAGCCTCAGCGTCTCGTGTCAGTGTGTCGGCATGGAAGTCCTTTTCTCCTCTCTCTACCTTAGCAAGAGATGGTGTATATATACCCAAAGTGATACCCTCTGGGGATATATCTCGCTGTGTCATGTCGAACTAGGATGACGGAAGGAATGACCCTTGTACATAGTTTTATGCAGTAGATGTTCAGCCTGCTGTCCAGCTGTGATTCCAAGAATCCTCATGCATAATAAGTGAGGCTTAGGCCTTTCGGAGAAATCCCCAGGTCCTCTAGTCATTACCTCAACTAGGTAAAAGGTTAGTCCTAAGAACCGTTATGTAGTGCAATATGAGGGCAATGTAAGTTAAAGGTGCATGTAGTATCTGAGTCGATACTGGGCTACCTATATGGAATATAACAGAAGCCAAACCAGGCGCATGAAGCATGGGCTGAAGCAATGCATGAGAGTAAGCGGAACATATATGGCCACTCCACAGAGTAAAACGCCTTTGTGGTGCCTAGCAGAGCAGCAACAGTGGTGAGCCGAGGATCTATAGGGTGCATGAGGGTGAACATTGTGTGAACATTGTGTGCTGTGGACCAGCCCGGCAAGAACACCGACTGGTCCGGGGAAACAATGTCAGGCAGCAGGGAGGAGAAACTTGGCGAATATTTTATTGTCAACATTTATCATCAAAAGCAGTCGGGTATGAATTGCATCGATTAGCAGGCTTGTCCGGCTTGAGTATCATGATAACTGCTTCCTGTAGGGACTGCGGCAGCATGCCAGATGCCAGGGAGTCCTCATACATTGCCAGGAGATGTGGGGTTAAAAGGGCTGCATATTACTTGTAAAAGGAGGTGGTTAGCCCATCAAGGCCAGACACCTTCTCACTGAGAAGGCCCTGTATAACCTGGAGCACTTCCTCCACTGTAAAGGGGGAATCCAGGTAGAGACAGTGGGCCTGATCCAGCCAAAGCAGCTGTATGGTGTCCAGATAAGCCAACAGCTCCTCCTCCTTGGCACTACTGAGGCACTGTAGAGCTGGGAGTAAAAGTAGGTAATAGTTTTGAGCAGCCCGACAGGGGTTGCATGCCTCTTTTGATGTTCATCAGTAAGCTCCACAACATAGGCCGAAGCCCATGGCCTGCGCAGCATGTTAGTGAGCGTCTTCTCAAGGCATTCACTTTCCTCGTAGTGGGAAAGTGGGTCTGACTGTTTCTCAACGCAAACACCATGACTGACAACTTTGAAGGCCTTCCATAGTGTTGACAGTGAAATTACCTACCCCTTGTTGGTTAATTATTAGAGTAAAAATTGGTTCTGTCGGTGTTTACAATTACTTAAAGTAAGTAGCAACAGCTTAATTATAACACGTATCAACGATTTGAAAAAGAAGAATATATAACGCACACCAAAATTATGATTCAATAATGTATTCAGAAAAAATCAGATAATCATGGCTGTCGCAAGTTACAATTTCAATTGCAATATGAAATACGTGACTGTGGTGGTTGGTGATAAAGACAGTACACTATATACAGAAACAATTTGAGCGTGCAATAAAAGAAGGGAAGAAATATTTGTTTCTCGTATGTCCTTATTATTTAACACATATGCTTCAAGATCCTAATGACAAATAAGACTGTGATCATGAGCGTTGTGTAGACATATGCAGTACGCCGACGTTTCGATCCTGTTAATTGCGCACAATTGAGATGCGTCAAGGTGGGTCTTCTTCAAGGCAGGAGGGGATTGACAGCCAAAGGTAGATTTCTATGGTAACTCCGCAAATTATCAATGGTGGGTTTAAGAATAAACCACCTGCATCTCAACCAGCCGGTTGGAGCCTCAGAATTAGTCAGTAAATTACTTCCACCCGTCGGTTGGAGTCTTAATTTTAGCCAGTCCAGTGATTTTCGTGATCTGGCAAGAAACGTCCATCCGTCAGTTGCAGTTCCAAAAAGCAACTGACGGATGGGCGTTTCTTGCCAGATCACGAAAATCACTGGACTGGCTAAAAATTAAGACTCCAACCGACGGTGAAGTCATTTACTGACTAATTCTGAGGCTCCAACCGGCTGGTTGAGATGCAGGTGGTTTATTCTTAAACCCACCATTGATAATTTCTGGAGTTACCATAGAAATCTACCTTGACTGTCAATCCCCCTCCTGCCTTGAAGAAGACCCACCTTGACGCATCTCAATTGTGCGCAATTACAGGGTCGAAACGTCGGCGTACTGCAAATGTCTACACAACGCTCATGATCACAGTCTTATTTGTCATTAGGATCTTGAAGCATATGTGTTAAATAATAAGGACATACGAGAAAAATATTTCTTCCCTTCTTTATTGCACGCTCAAATTGTTTCTGTATATAGTGTACTTTTCTTTATCACCAACCACCACATGTCACTTTTTTCACCACAGTCACATATTTCATATTGCAATTGAAATTGTAAATTGCGACAGCCATGATTATCTGATTTTTCTGAATACATTATTGAATCATAATTTTGGTGTGTGTTATATATTCTTTTCAAATCGTTGATACGTGTTATAAGTAAGCTGTTGCTACTTACTTTAAGTAATTGTAAACCCCGACAGAACCAATTTTTACTTTAATACGCATACCCAGGTTCTGAGGGACACTGGGTTCCCCCATTACGTTTACCATCATACCCCTTGTTGGTAGCAAAATAATCAAAGATCGCAGTTCAGACCTCTTATCTAAAGACCTCGTCTCATAGGGCTCTGGGAGCCAAGCGCCAGATGAATGCCCGCGGGGTGGCCACTGGCGGGGAGAGTTCCAGCAAGACAGGGGCATGGTCTGAGAGTGTGTAGGGCAAATGTGTCACGGCGGTGGCCCTAGTGAAGACATCCCGGGTGAGCAGCCAATAATCTATTCATACCACACGCTGTGTGCTGCTGTAATGCAGGTACCTTCTACGGTATTTGAGTGTGTCTGCCACCAGCTTTTGGTCAAGTAATTGTCACTCATATGTGTGTGGAGTTGTGCTGTGGCATTAGGATTGGGTCACCCAGAGGGGCCCGAGTAGCATGCCGCGTGATCGAGGACCACATTAAAATGGACCCCCCCAGATGAAAGCTCATGGTCCCCATGCTGGTGATATGGTGCCAAAATTCAGCGAAGAACTCCAGGTTGTCTTTTTTGGGCCATAGATCGAGGCTAGAATGACTGGGTGTCTGTGAAGTGTGCTAGCAAGAAGGACATATCACCTATTAGTATCGCAGATGGCCTAGCTCAGGTGCCAGGGCAGTCCCTTGCGCAGGAGCATGGTGGTCCCTCTAGCGTCATAGGAAGAGACACAAGTGTCTCAGCACACCATCCCACACATAGGCGAGCGCCTGAAGCAAGTGGAGTTCTTGGAAAAAAAGATGTCTATGTGGTGCCTGTTGAGATAAACGTGTACTAACCTGGCGTTCTGCTGGTCATTCAATCCATGGGCGTTCCAGGTCAGACATCTGATTGTGGTCATCGCACTGCAAGAGAGTGGCAGAGTGCTATAATGAAGGTGGGCCAAGCACGGCCCATCAGCTGCGTGGGGCGGTGACTCAGTGTGGTGTCTTGCCAGATGTGATATGTGTAGAAAGAGAACCAGAAAACACAAGCAAGTGAACAAAGCCACCGACCACCCACTTCAACCCCAAAACTTGGTAGAGAGATCCCATCTCAACCCCCTCACAAAACCATAGCCCAGAAACAATCCTGGACAGTCGGAACCATCTGTTACGACGTCGTAATAGCCTCAAGTGGAGCTATTTGTTGCTACAAGCTTTATTTTGTGAATAACCTATTTTTGGTGATATCCTGATATGTATGGTGGATTTTTGTCTTGTTTTGTTTAGATAAAGATTTCCTATTTTTCTAAACTGGTGTGGTGTTTATTTGTAGTGTTTTAACTGTGTTACTGCCTGCTCATGCCAAGCTACTAAGGGTGTGAGCAGGGGTTGTCTAAGGGCATAACTCCCTTACCCTGACTAGAAGCAAGGGTCCCTACTTGGGCAAAGGTGCAAGCCATTGCCAACTAGAGACCCCCATTTCTAACACACCATCAGAGGCCCCCTCACCGACAGACCGCTGGGGCCCTGCCCTGCTTTCTGCAATACAATTTCCCGACTTCATCGCCCCTTTTGCCATCCACTCAAATCTGTACATGTTCATAGGAGACCTCAACTTTCACCTTGAGAACACCGATGACACCAACACGGCCAACCTCCTACAAAACATGGCTAACCTCGGACTCGAGCAGCTTGTCACTGACCCCACCCACTCTACAGGACACGCGCTCAACCCCATCTCAGCCAGCTAATGAGTAACTTACACCCACACCAAGGAGCTCACCTGGACCGATCACAACTGTGTCCATTTCATCATCTTGGAACCCCTAGCACTCCCGCTTCCACTGGCAGTGACACACGGCGCAGCTGGTCAAAGGTATCAGAACAATGATGGACCAGCACCCTCAACTCCTCCCTACCCACCACCACCACCAAAGACACAGAACAAGCGGAGGAAAACGTAGCGGACTGGATCACGGCAAACGCTGATGAAGTCACACCAACCGGAAACTACCAACCCCAAGAAACAAATTCAGTACCCCAACTGGTTCAGGGCAGAACTGAAAACTCAGAAACGCGACTGCAGACAGAAAGAAACAAGCATTTGCAATGCAATCGGTCTCGCCTTTTCCTTGCAGCACATTATCCCGGGTGCTTCAACCACCGGCTCAAATTAAGCAGAGGGAGAGGGGAGCAACGAGGGAGGGACCAGAAGCCAGGAGGGAGAGAGGAGCAACGAGGGAGGAACGAGAGGGCATATTTGGTTGCTGTTCTAGAGAACTAAATGTCTCCGAGCCCGCCAAAGCAAAAACCCAGGTATTGTGGTGCAAGGGAGAAATAATTTTTTTTTAAAAAAGAGGCATAGGGGCAGAGCGAAGTCCAAAGAGCTATTGCAAAGATGGCTCCCATATATTGTATTTAGCACAGAGTCCGAGGTCCAAAAGCTCTGCCCAGTGGGCAAGGGGGTGCAGACGGATGGTGTGACTTAAGGGTGGGGATTATAGGCACAGGACAGGTGTGCAGTTTGTAAGGGCGTGGAATTGGAAGGAAAGATGTGTGAGGAAGGACGCTAGAAGGGAAGGGGTATTTAAAAGGAGGTGCGCGTGCCAAGGGTGCCAGAGACGGGTAGTTTTGGAAAGGGGTTAATGCAGAAAGACACCTAAGGAGGAAATTTAAAAGAGGTAATTGAAGAGAGGGGGCATCTTTGGTTACTGTTGTAGAGAACTAAATGTCTCCGAGCCCGCCAAAGCAAAAACCCAGGTATTGTGGTGCAAGGGAAAATGAAAAAAAAAAAGAGGCTGAGGGGCAGAGCGAAGTACATAGAGCCATGATGGGGGTGGAAGAGAGTAATGACGGAGATGGACAGAACGAGAGAGAGGGAGAGAAAGAAGGAGAGGTGAGAGAGATGGAGATGGACAGCGAGAGGGACAGAGAGAGAGAGACCGGGAGAGAGGGAGCAGGACGGCGGGGGCTTATAAGGGGAGCGAGCGAGGGAGGGAGAGTTGGAAGAGAGGGGGCGCGGGTAAGCCAGCACGGCTGTAAATCCGGAGACCCCCTTGTGCATAGTAATAATTAATGCAAAAGCTATGATAGTTCTTGGTTAAAAAGTTTTTATGTGTTAAATATTTTAATTATAATAATCTTATGTTGGCAGTGTAACTGTAAAGAAAATCACAAGATACTGTGTAAGTTACTGCTGAAGCCAACCACCAATGATCATACAACACACTCAAAAGAAATGAAATGTTCGTGAACATACAACGAATTCCTAATACTTAACACACTCGCTCAGCTGCATGGCAAAGCGAGGCCATCTTTGTATTGAGAAGGATATGGAGAGAGAGAATTAAAAAGGCTGTGCACATATATGCTATATTCCATATTAAGGAAGGCAACTGACAATTATACAAATTTAGGGGTGAGGGGGGGAGGCAAAGAATGGAAAGGAGCAAAAAAAACATTAGTCAGATAACGGTCTTGGTCTGTGTTGAGCGGGGCTGGGAGCTGCTCTTAGCCACGGTGGACTTGCAAACCTTGCAGAAGGTGTTGTCGGTGAAGCACTCCATCGGGCTGGTCTTGCCCACCCGGCAGGAGCCAATGTTGATCGCCTGCAGCTTGAAGTTAGACGGTCACGGCGGTTGCTTTCCTGCCCTGCGGGACTGACAGCCTCCCGGAGCCGGAGAGCTCCGATTTATGTAATAAAGTGATTGTGGGGTGAGGCGGGGGAGGAATTAACGCGGCTCCTTTGTGCCCACTCGCTGCGGCAAGTCCCACAATGCAACGTGAGCTGGGCTTGTCTAAAGTAATCGCCCGGGTAGTGGTGAGGTGTGGGTGCCACCAATAAAGGACATGGACTTCCTTCCAGAAGGTAACATCCCGGAAACAACATAGCCCCAAAGCAGCAGCGGTCTCCATATTTGTTAAACAAGCATTTGCAATGCACGGAAACCAAACACCCTCCTATCCACATTACTTCCTGGTTATGCTCGTGCGAGAATTTTGGCGCATGCGTACGATATAAGGAAGCACGCGCATGTTAATGCGCACTACTTTAAAAACAAGCATTTGCAATGCAATACGGCTCGCATTTACGCGAGATGTATTGCATTACAAATGAGAGTGCGGCCATTTAAGAAGGCAAGAACGGGAGTAGAGGGGTGATGGGGGTCGAGAAGTGACGAACTGCAGGAGGGGGAGGGGGGGACATAGGGCATAAAATAATGTTTCAGTAAAGGGGCCAATAGCCTCGGATGTGCACATATTACGCCATGGCCGTCGGGAGGAGGGACTAACAAGTGGAAAACCAATCCGAAGGCAGCATTTAAAATTGAAGCCAATGAAAAACATAGAAAAACAGATGGAAAGTGGGCGGAGCTTCCCCCCACAATACTGTATACAGCATCTCTCGACGAGACAGCGCATGCGCTGCCTAGCCGAGATCTAAAAAGATGGCGTGCTAGTAAGACCCTTGAGGGCAGAAAATGATTCAAAGATGCCCTCAACCAATACCACCACCTTCTGAAGAACACCAAGAAGACCACCCTAGCCACCCCCATCAATGACGGCTCCAACACCAGCAAGGAACTGTTCAACATAGTCAAGGAGTTCACCAACCCCTCTGTAACCGAAAACACCATCACACCCTTTTTTCAACACCAACTACCAAGTCTTTGCATCGCAACCCCCGCCGAGGATGCCATCAACCTCCTCACGCCGACTGAGACACACCCACACCAAGTCAACTCGTGGAACACCCTCACCCAGAAGGAAACAGAGTCCATCATGAGATCCTTCCACCCCGGAGCTCCTGAGGAAGGGGCATATGTTGTCTTGAAAGCAAGCAGCCTAATACCATTTTTTCTGATGTGTGTCGTGGTTTTTGGATTGGAGGAGGGCCACACCTGACACGCCGAGACACCGAGCCGAGCTGTGCTGTGCTGTGGGTGATCTCCTCCGGACTCCCCCTGGGCTACGGGCTACGGACGGAC
Organism: Calotriton arnoldi; assembly: GCA_963921515.1. Lineage (NCBI taxonomy): Eukaryota > Metazoa > Chordata > Amphibia > Caudata > Salamandridae > Calotriton > Calotriton arnoldi. The sequence continues at coordinate 400,282 of CAWUFW010000145.1, forward strand.
GGAGACAAGTGGCAGCAATTGGCAGCGAGCGGGCGGAGACGGACTGTGGGGGGGGCCTCAGACCAAGCGCAGGTCTCGGACACGGACAAGGACCTTGAGGGAGAAGTGGCGGCAGAGGGTAAGCGCGAGTGCCTGCCCAGTAGCCTAGCAGTTACTAGCGTGACCCTCTGCCACCCTCCTTCCGGGTTCCCTGCTCTCCCGCCCTGCGTTCCGGTGGTCGCTTCTGTTGGGAGGCCGGTAGTTGAGCGCAGTGGCTTGGGTTGTGCGGGGGAGGCGCCAGTATTGCACCAGTATTGTAACTGGCTGGTCTGCAGTTGGTCTGCGGCGTCCCAGAGTCAGTGGAGAGGTGTGGTGCAGCGGCCAGGGCAGCTGACTTCGGAGCACAGGGTTCACGGTTCGATCCCCGGCTCCGGCGGCAGCTCAGCTCAGCACCATGTGACTCTGGGCAATAGCTCACTTAATTTCCACGACGGCCCCCAGCGCCTTGAGACCCATAAGGGTGAGTAGCTGCGCTATATAAAAACGGACTTACACAGGGGACCTACAGCAGCAGTCTGGTTTGGTGAGAGCTCCAGGCAAACACAGGAGCTGCCAACTGCCTCTCAGCGAGTTTTAGAGGAGAGAGGGGCAACGTTATCCCGCCAAACTATAAAAACTGTTGAATTGTGGGACTTCTGCCCGCCCTTTCTTTCATCTCATTTTACTTACATTTTACTTTAACCTGCCATAACTCTTGGCCCCAGGAGGTAGGAAGAATGGAGTGTAGGGAGTAAGTAAACCCACCGGCGGCTGTCACCTGGTGGCACTCTTCTCTGTAGAAGAGTCTGGCACCTGGTGTGGCTTGTGGGTTGGTTAACAATGCTGTCCTACTTGCTTGACTTTCTCTTTCTTGGCTTTCGGAAAGGGAACAGGTGTTGCGGAGCTGCCCAAAGAAAACCAAAACCCACTAGCGTCCTCAAGTGATCTACCAATACATTAGGGAAGTTACTGGATGTGGCCTCCATTAAGACATTAGTTTAATGCCTGTCATCAACCAAGGGTGCAAGAGTAAGTGGCAGTAAGGAAGAAATAACGGAGTTAAGCGAACTTAAAAAAAGCAAAGGAAACTAGTCAATCAATAATATGAGGCGGGGAAGAACCCGTAAACAAGTGACGGAAAAAACTGGAACAAAAACTACCAAGAAAATCAAGGAGGTATTGGAATCATCGGGAAAAAGCAGACCAGCATCAACAAGTACACTAATTTCACCAATATATTCGATTTTTGGTAAAGGTTCACCTAGTAAAAAATGTATGTTCCTAAAGGATCCCACTGCAGCAATTTATTCAGAGACAGGTAAAACAGTGGGATTACCAAATCCATTGACCCCACAAAAGACAGTAGTATCCAAATTTCAGGATTCCAACATGAAAACTTCACAGGATATGGAAAAGGATCAGTTAACCAGCAAGCGGAGAACAATTCAAGCACAAATACATGTCCCGGACCGTTCACACTCTACCCCAAAATTCTTAGTAAGAGAGGGATCTTCCAGTGCCTTGCAAAAACATGAAGAACACCAATGTGATGTCTCAAATATTACTCATGGCCTTAAAGAAGATCACAACAAATCATGGCTTCATTCATTATCTTTTACAGATAATATTGATCTCCTTCAAGCATTGGAGGCAAAAACCATAAATCTATCAGACAAGCGGATAGAAAACTCAAAGAGCACCATAACACATGAACACAGTCAGCCGATAATAGAAATATCTAGTACGCTGGAGCATCTTGCCCAAGTGGGTACAGGGAAAGAGAGTAAACAAGAGTAAAATGATTATAAAGAAATTAAGGCGTTAACGGAGTCGCGTGCTAGTGTAAAGCAAACAAGCAAAATAGTGACAGAATCAATTAACTAAATACCAACACAAGACTTTCTGGAGGACGGCCCCATAAAAAGGGGAGAAACCAAAATAGAGGACTACACAGCTGTGTCTGCCTCGCTATTAAAAATGCTAGAAACCGCAATAATCACTTTTAATATGCAGTAGGACAAATTAGATATTCAGATCGATTTAATGAATATAATAGCCACTTATATTGCTGGAATAAATTCTAAATTGGAAAATCTTACAGATCTAATAACTGCGGAAAGAAGTCCGAAGGCGGTGGTGTCCAGCGAGTGTGCATGTGGCCCAATAATCGATAAATTGAGCACAGTACCGGCAATTTTACAAAGTATCTTAACAGCAAGACAAATTAATGACTTGGAGCAGCCAAAAAATGAAATTCATAGAGATGAAGTAATTAAAGATACCCAGCGAGTTTCAATCTATGAGCAATCAAAACCACGGGATCTAAATGAAGCGCTCAAGCTCCCCGAGGGGGACCTAGAAGTTGAGAACAATAATACAAAACAATTAAAACAACAAAAGGCAATGATAATTGTTCAAGATAATTCAAAGTCATGTAAACCAACGAAGAGACAAAAAAAACGGGCAAGGAAAGCTAGGAAGAGCAATAACGATGAAAAAAGATTGTTCCATATCTTTGATAAAAACAATTAGTTCAAATAAATAATTATATATACACTGTGTAAGGGAAGATGGGAATGACATAACCAATGAGCCACTCCCCTTGTGGAATTCAACAAGACATAGTATAAGTGCAGAGGAGTCAATGACCTCAAGACAAATCAATCAGGAAACATTAAGTAAAAACTACATTAACCAAAAGGAAGAAAACAAAACAAATAAAGAATACAGATATCCTATGCAAACCTGAGACGGCATTTGTAAAAAAAAAAAAACAAGCCAAAGTGTAATACAAGCAGAATTACAAGACAGTATAGTGACAGGACCGGTATTACGACAAGAGCTAAGTCCGGAATTAAACATTTCTAAAGGCCAAACTCAATCAAATAATAAGGATAGGCCAGATCATACTAATGGCTCACGTACATCCCAAGAGATAAGACCTATACAGTCTGTAATAAACAACAATCCTCAGGACCTAAAGGAAGCAGACCAAGTTCCCCAAAGGAATACACAAATGGAAGATGCGCCAAAAGAGCAAGTGCTAATAAAAGTCAATATATGAAACACAAATGAAGTAGGGGCAAACTCTAGAATGGTGATGACAGCACCACAACACAAGTTAAATCATATGTCATCATATATTGAGACAAATCAAGAGGATAGTTGGAGCCAGCAGATTATCCTAACGCCCAAATACACCTCGCAAGGGCAGCAAGATATCCTCAATAGAGGAAATATAATGCGATTATTGGCAGAAATTCCGGCTCTAAAAAACTTGTCTCAATGTGACTTACTGTCCATCAAATTTATTCCTCATGAAGAAAAGAAACCGAGGGAAAGAACGTATAATGGAAAGAAACAGATGGAAAGAACACTTGCTACATGGAGAAATGAGGAAATAGTGGAAGCTATTATGAATGCCAGACAACAATTTGAAGCATGGGGTATCTTATTGGAAAAACCCCTAAGACCTTGTTACCCATCACCGCTAATGAAGCTCCTGAAGAATCGTTCACCAGACACTGAAAAAAGCCAGGTGTTTTCGGTACTACAAAATGCCAGAGGTAAAACGGGTGTCATCAGTAATGGTAACAATATACAAACATGGGGACAGGGTCCAATGCACTGGGGATGGTTAGCGGCAACTCTCAATGTTCCGACAAGGGAATGACTTGTCAACCAAGCTAACAGCCCTCATTTCGATTGTTTAAAACTTCTTTCTTGGACTATAGCGGGGGCTAAAAGTAAAATTCAAGGGGATGTGGCACCAATATATTGGAATACATACGATATTATTGCATTGCAAGAGACCTGGTTGTTAAATCCGCAGGAAGTAGTGAATTATAAACTTCATCATGTCAACGCTGCAAGATCACATCGGCATGAGAGAGCAAAGGGAGGCCTAGCAGTATACATTTCAACGGCAGTAGCCATAGGTTCTGAGCAACTTGATACAACAACTTCAGACATACAGGTTATCAAATTAGACAATTTGTCAAAACATGATCTAACAATGATATTATTAATAAATGTCTATTTGCATCCAAATGTAGGGAAAAAACGACTGCAGTTGGATAAACTACTCTCGATAATTACAGAATACAGACTGACGAACTCAGAGTGGGAAATCATATTAACAGATGATTTTAATAGCAACCTCGTTTACACTCCCGAGGAGGATGAGCTAATAACTGCGCAAAACGTTTTCTGGTCTGTACCAGTACAAACACCCTCAACGGCAAAACGAAGGGACTTAATTGGCCAAAAAACAGTTATGGCCCTGGAACATCTAGGACTGAGAATATTAAATGGAAGAACGCAAGACGACAGGCCTCCATCTTGAACATATCAAGGCATAAATTCTCAGTCAATAATAGACTTTACAATCTTGTCATTACCTTTACTGAATCAAGTGAGGAAATTCATGATTAATTTTACAACACTATGGGGCCGATTCCGATTCCGGCCGGAAATCTCTCCGACCGAGCCGGACCCGGAGAGAATTCCGACCGAATCGGACCCTAGCAGTCCGACCGGACGAGTACGATGCATTCGCATGCTATCGGACTCGATTCGGTCGGACTCCCATTGAAGTCAATGGGAGCCGGTCGTACAACGCGTTTGCGGGCTCCCATTGACTCAATGGGTGCGAGGCGAACAAGGGTGCCCCCTACAGCGGGTACGCGTCCATGCGCATCGCGGCGTACATGCACAGGTAGGGGGGACCCATGGGTCCCCCCTGTGTGCGACTCGCGCGCCTACGAGTACAGGGGGGTCCGACGCGGACCCCCAAAGTCCGGCTCCGACAGCTCTTTCGAGCCGGACGGCGCGAGTCGGTCGGACTGCTCGCGGCGCACATCGTACTTACCCGGCCGGGAAACGTCTCCATAGCGCGGTGCGAGTCGTGTCCGTGCAAGTCGGTCGGAGCATGTTGAAGCCGCGTACGAGTCGGTCGGCGATTTCGCGGGAGCTTGCATCGTACTCGCTCGGCCGGACCCGCGTACGATTCGGTCGGGAAACAGGGCTCCGAATCGGATCCGGTAAATCCGAATCCGATTCGGAGCACTACCGGCCGAGATCGGAATCGGCCCCAAAGTGATCACTCATATCAGCATCTGGAAATAAGAACTAATTTTAATAAGTATCAGGGAGCCCCCACAAGGATAGGTAACCTAACCACTACTAATTTGAAGCGCATAAGATGCTCGGCTGGTAATCTACTAGAGCTAACAAAGTTAGCAAAGGAGGCACTAGAAACCAATATAGCTACAGAAAGCAATCAAGCAGAAAACTGGACAACTTTCACTACAAAGTTCATGAGGCTCGCACCCAAACAGGAGCATGTAAAACAGAAAAGAAGCAAGGAGACCGCAAAACTCTCAAACAAAGCGCTAAAATTAAGGAAAGAAATTAGGAATGCGGTCAGAAAGAACAGGATAAATAATGATGTGAGCTCCTGGAATGATATAAAAAATCTTAAAAGAATATATAAAAAACAAATTTGGAAAGATAAAAAATCGAACCAGGAGCAGTTCTGAACAAAGCTTCTTTTCTACGCCAAACAATCGAACAATCAAGCATTTTGGAAAATAATAAATGGAATATCTGGACCCTCCCAAATTATAAACAGCGCATGTGTGACAGAGTCAGACTGGGTAAACTACTTGAGTAGCACCTTTAAAAAAGATACAGGTTGTGATAATAAAAACAGTTCTATTGGCTTGGAATCTACAGATATATCTAATGAACAGTTTAAAATTACGGATTCCCAAACAACGCTGGATTGCCTAATCGAGGTAGCTGAAAGGATAATGAAAATAATAAAACCAGGTCGAAGGGATGGGGCCCCAGGGCCTAATGGAATACCACAGGCCAATTTTTCAAGTGACTACGAATACTGGGCGACCCCGTTGTCAGGACTCTTTATGGAGGCAAAATTATGGAATAATCTGCCCATGAGTTGGAAAGGTGCAATAATCAACCCAATATTCATGGGCGGATACAGATCGGATCCTGCAAATTATAGGCTTATAGCTCTAATGGATGTGGAAGCAAAATATTACGCTTCGTTAATCTTGGAGGACCTAGTAGAATGGTCTACTAAAAACAAGCTGATTCCTATGAACCAAATAGGATTTCGTAAGGGGTTCGGTACAAACAACTAATATACTTGCTTTGACCATGATTGCCGATAGGTGTAAACGTTTGAATTTAAAATTGCAGCTCTGTTTTATTGATTTAAAGCCACGTTCGACAGCATAGAGCGAGGTTTACTGTGGTGTAAATTGAAGAAAATGGGTCTCCCAGAATTAATATTGCGTGCCATAATTCTATTGTATACTGGAACTTGTATACGAATAAAAATTGCAGATGGTACGAGAATTTCAAGGGCAATTCACACGGTAATAGGGCTAAAGCAAGGCTGCGTATTAGCCCCCCACTTATTTAATTTTTTTATGGCGGATCTCTCTATAAGACTAAACGAGACAAATTCTCATCCACCACGTTTGGGCCCATTGCCGATAACACATCTTTGTTACGCTGATGATATAGTCTTACTCAGTCTGACACGAGTTGGCTTGCAAAGATCATTAAACGAGCTAGCAACATTTGCAAAGGATAACGCCTTGGAAATCAACACAAAGAAAACAAAAACGATGACTATTGCAAAGCGGGCAGGATGCAAATTCCCTGTCATGCTGGGAGAAATAACATTAGGGGTAGTTAATAACTACAAATATCTAGGGCTGTATATTGATGATCGTTTAAATTTCCAAAAACATAAACAATATCTGGAAACAAAAGGTAATGGCCTTATATACGCATTTTGTGCCCTCTCAAAAAAGCTAAAGGGTCCATCTTTAAAGCCTCTGTTAGACGTAATGGCTGCTAAATTGATGCCAACAGTGGAGTACGCAAGCATCGTTCTATACGGTACAAATGCTGAACTGTTGGACAAGATTCAAGTGAAGGCACATAAAAGGGTTTTTAAGTTACCACAGAATGCGTCACCAGCACAGATGAGACTGGAATTTGGCCTTATTCATCAAGGGATTGGGAAAATCGATGCATATGTTAAAAGCTGGTACAAAATCTGGTTAAGTCGAGCTAGCGACCTACACAATGCCCTGTGGCGGGCCCAGGCAGAAGATCAGCACTCTAGTTATGGCAAGTTTTTGAAATTGGCCGTGGAAGAAACAAAGTCCAAACATCTTTGGGCACAGTTGCCCTCTTTTCCTGTTTTTCGTAAGGTGGCAAACAAAATGGCGAAACTACATGCATTAGCAGAGGACAAAAATAAATTTGCAAAGAGGTCTCATGCCTGGATGGTAATACAGTCCTACACAAAATTACGACCTGCTGAATATCTGAGCACAACATATTCATACTACCTAAAACGGAAACTCATGGCCACCAGGTTTGGGCTTCTACCAAGCTTAGCGGATCAACCCAAATGGAGATACAATGGGCCTATATTATGCACACTATGTGGCACTGAGAAGCAAGACCTCATTCATCTTATTTGCATATGTCCTTTTTTAAAGTCGACTCGGGCGTGGTTTTGTAAAAGGCATTTAATGAGAGAGGTATTAGGTCTTGTAGAACTGCAATAATCAAGGGTTTGGACGCAATGGATCCCCAGTTACACTGTAAGGTGATGACATTTTTGATGCGATATGAACAGATAATAATGAAAATGGACAACAAATTCACCATGCCATTGATTGTGTAGTGTTTGCAAGTATCAAAAAAACAACGTTAAGTCCATCAGCTAAGAACAAATATGAAGCGGTAGTAGGAATTGCAATATTGACTCAAATATTGGGACTGAAATAAGTAGCAATGGAAGCTCAGTTTCTTGGCAAACATAAATTGGTCCATGTATTTTGGTTTTAATAGGTTAGACAGGTTTTAAAAGGATTTTATGTCTTGTTTTTAGTTAGAAAGTCAGCAACACTGTATACTTTCGCATGAAATCACTTTTTAATAATTCTCTTATGAAATCTTTTGCTAAAATGTTTTAAGATACTGAGGATATAAGTATTTTCGATATTGTATGGTTTTTATTAACTGAAACAATAAAGATTTCCTTCCTTCAAAAAAAAACTAACAGAGGAATCACCCTTGATTATATATTTACATTGACTCATAAGGGTTCATGGAGCCTGGTTTATATTAAGAAAACAACATTTACAGAATTAAACACTTTGTAGCAGACTAATCAGATTGCTTTGTCACTGGCAGTTATATTGTAGAAAGAATCTGTGATGCTCTCTACCTCTAGTGATTTTAGATGCTGGTAAATTTATTATAGACTATACTTCTAAATATATTAATAATTAGAATTGGCATCCTGTTTCCTTCACAATACTTTTGTTACAGTTACTTATCACAATATTCATCAGTGTGTAGATTTGAATAAAGCTCAATTAATATCTTAACAATGGCACATTTGTGAAAGTGAATGGTTCCAGTTGAGTCTTTGATTGTTTTTTTGATTTTCTTCTTTTGTCACATAACTGATAGAAAATATTATTTTTGCATTGTTCATTTTTTTAAAGCTTAAATATGTGCTTCTTAATGAGATATTTTATTGTATCCCATGTGTTACACAAGGCATCCTTAGGGTGGTCTTCCCCTGGACTTTTTGCCTTTTGACACCACATTTTGCTGATTCTTTTTGTTAGCCTTAGGACTCTGAGGACTTTACCACTGCTAACCAGTGCTAAAGTGTATGTGCTTCTCCCCTAAACATGATGACATTGGTGTATACCTGATTGGCAAATTTGATGTACTGGCAAGTCCCTTGTAACTTGGTATCCCATACACCCTGGGCCTCTACCTCAAATGCTACTAGTGGGCTGCAGCACTGATTGTGCCACCCACAGAAGTAGCCTTTCAGACCTGTCTCAGGCCTGCCACTGCAGTGCCTGTGTGTGCAGTTAACTGTCACTTTGGCTTGGCATTTAAAACTACTTGCCAAGCCTTAAACTCTCCTTTTATTACATTTAAGTCACCACTAATGCAGGCCCAAGGTAGCCATAAGGGTAGGGTGCTATCTAAGTAAGGTAGGACCCCCAGGAGTAAAGTGGACTTCATCCTCCAACCTGTAGTGCACCAGGAGGCATGCTTGGAGAGTGGTGGCAAAAGGGACTGTGATCTCCGAAGACCTCTCAGTAATTGTGCTGTGTGGGATTTACTGGAGGTAACAGGAGGAGTTGTTGGCCCCAAGGATAACCTGGGGGCCAACTACCCCTCCTGTTACCTTCAGGATGTCCCACACTGCGGGCTTGCTGAGAGGTCTTCGTGGCCACACACCCTTTTCCCACCACTCTGCAAGCACGCCTCCTGGCGCACTTCTAGATGGGGAATTAAGCCCCCTTGGCTGCTGAGGGTCCTTGGGGGTGAACAACCCCTTCTGGTACCTCCTGTAATTCCTACACAGTGGAATTCCTGAGAGCTGGTCTGAGGCCCGCACCATTTCTCCAAAACTCTGCAAACGTGATTACTACTTACAAAACAATAGACATTCACTGCAAAAAAACAAAGATTACAGGGACGTTATAGTTAGGAATTAGCATTTAAAAAACCTTAGAAATTCTCTGAAAAAAACAAGGGTTACAGCAACGTTATAGTTAGGAAATGGAATAAAAAAAACCTTAGAAATTCACGGAGAAATCCCAAGGTTACAGGGACGTTCTAGTTAGACTCAGGTTTCACTTTTTACAAAAGCAGTTATAGTTAGCTGAGCCCTCGCAATGCACTGCTTATGACCTCACATATAAAATCAATCATGACATGGCCAGTGCCATTACTGATGACCAGTGGGGTAGGGGAGTCCGCGATATGGTGAGTGCTAGGTAAGTGTTTTTTTAATTTAATTTTCCCTCGTCATTGTCTGTCAACTGCCCCTCACCCCACCCCACCTTACTTACCTGAACCAGCCGCTCCTGCTGATGAATGGCATCACTGATGACATCATCCACAAAATCACTAATACTCCTACTCACACCCCAATAGAACCTTTCATACACCCACTCTACCATTCACAAACCGATTCACAGACCCATACCAGTACTTACATGCCCTCTCACTGATTCATAGATCTATACATACATCCACTCACTCACTAATACAGCCACTGACATATGCACTCACACACTGAGTCAGTCACTCTTAGAGCTACTCACACATCTACTCACTCACCCATCCAGCAATTTACTCACCCATACAGTTACACACACTTCCTTACTCATACAGATACTAACACGTACTCACTCTTCTATACAGTCACTGACACATTCACTCACTCGCCCATACAGTCACTCATATACCCCATCACTCACCTATACAGCCTTTCACATACCCAGTTACTCACCCATATACCACTGACACCTCCACTCACTCACCCACACAGCCATACACACACTTACTCACCCACACAGCCATACACACACTTACTCACCTATACAGCCCCTCACACACACACACACTCACCCACACAGCCACTGACTCACCCATTCCCTCATCCATACAGGCAGTCACACACCCCCTCACCCACCCACATAGACACTCAGACACCCATACAGGTTCTCTGACAACCAATCACTCACCCATACAGCCACTTAGACACCAACTGACAGACTGATACAGACACACAACTAGTCACTCACCCATACATTCACTGAGATACTTAATCACTCACGTATACAGTCAGTCACGTACCCACTGAATCATCCATACAGGCACTCATACACCCACTGATTCTTCAATACACCTTGGTATATATATATTTAACACTCATAACCTTTTTAAAAATGCTCACAGTCAGTGGATGATGTCATCAGTAATGGCTTAGTTAGCTCACGGCTCCAGCCCAAACTGCTGTACGAAATTACACACCAAATTTGGCAGCAAAGTACATGTTGGTCCAGGGAAGTGACTTTTTGTGATTTGGTGTAAATCTGTTTAGTAGTTTTTGAGATATTAGCCAAAGTCCACATTTGTAGATATAGTGACGCGGATCCTCAAAGGATCCGATAGTCCCCGTGCTCAAATCTGATTGGCTGCCAACACTTCAAACCAGGAAGTGTTGGCAGCCATCTGGGGACTCAGCTTGCACAGAGTCCCACAAAACGTAAACAAAAACACAAAAACAAAAGGGGGCAGGGTTAGAATACCCTGACCCTCTAGGCCTCTTGGGGGAGTTCCACAGGGACCCCGCTGGGCCAAAAAAGCATTTTGTGGTTTAATTTTTGGCAGGAGCTGCGTTGGATCCGCTGCTCCTGTGAATTTGTTTAAGAAAAAGAAGTGCAGGCTCCCGCGCTTCTGTAAGAATCGGCCCCTGGGTGGGCCAGGTCAGGGGGGCGTTTTCATAATAACGGAAGGGGGGCACACCACATTGTATGCCAGCATTAGACACAAAGATGACCTAAGAGCAGTCAATCACTTCCTGGGAGCTAGACCATTGAATATGTGGCAACATACTCGAATGTTGCTAACTATGGTTGAGCATCATCTAAAAAGTAAGGGGCATATTAGCAAGACCGGCGATAAAATTATCGCCGTTTTAGCGGCAGGAAACTGCCGCTAAAACGGCGATAATGGGCTTGCTAATATGCGTTATAGAATTCCAATAGAAGCCCAGGTTAGATGTGCAGGACATCTAACCTGGGCTTCTATTGGAATTCTATGCCGCTAAAACGGCGATAATTTTATCGCCGGTCTTGCTAATATGCCCCTAACTTCTTTATTTTCAGTGATGAATTTTATCACCAGATTCGTGGTACAGCATCTGCTTCACCCCCAGTTATGCGAATTTGCAAATTGGCTGGGGGAAGGAGAAGGTGATCCAGACCCGTTACCTTGATGTATGGGAGAGAAATGTAATTCACTGATGTTGCTTCATAGGTGACCCCTTCATAGTTTGGAGGTGTTAGAACTGGGGGTCTCTAGATGGCTGAGGTAGGTACCTTAGTCCAAATAGGGACCCTTGCTTCTAGTCAGGGTAAGGAGGGACACACGCTTAGATAACCCCTGCTCACCCCCTGGTGGCTTGGCACGAGCAGCCAGGCTTATCTCCAAGGCAATGTGTAAAGTATTTGCAACCACAAATGGACACCACACTGGTTTCATAAAAATAGCGGTATCTTTATAAAAGGAATACGATGAGACCAAACGATAGACATCCAACATATGCATATTCATAATATTTCGCTTTGCTGGTTATTAGGCCAGCAATCACTTGTAGGTTCTTGCGGTATTAAATGAGCAATTCACGATCTCTAATGCAGTCCTAATGCAATGCTATGCAGTTCATAATGCAGTTCGTAATGTAGTAACAAGACAGTCCTTAATGCAAGAATCAGGCAGTTCGTAATGCAAGAATAATGCAGTTCGTAATGCAAGAATCAGGCAGTTCGTAATGCAAGAATAATGCGGTTCGTAATGCAAGAATCAGGCAGTTCGTAATGCAAGAATAATGCGGTTTGTAATGCAAGAATCAGGCAGTTCACAATGCTAGAACAATGCGGTTAGCCAATCTGCTCAGTCAACTCGGGCACCACTAGGCCCCAACAACAGAGACAACTGTCGTAAGCTTAAAGGGGCAGCCCCGGTACTGCTGGGCAGGTACGGGCCGCTCGGGGACTCAGCGTGTCTAACGCGGTGCAGCGGAGAGAGCTCGGAGCACTCCTCTACTCCTCCTGCACGCCTCCCCAGGCCACACAAGCTTGTGGCTCCCGACCGGAGTCCAGGCCTTACCTGGGGGGGGTGCGCTGCCTCGCTCTCTCTCTCCGTTCGTCAGACGTCCTGCTGGGCGATCCCGATCACGTTGCAGCTCTGTTGCGAGGCGACGCTGTAGCCGGACGGGTTACGGCGCTGCCTTCTCTTTCGTTGACAATCTTGGGCAGATTCCTTTCGACGAACAATGATCACGATCTCTTTCACCTTGTAGCTTCAAGAAATCCTTTAGCACGTTGCGGCTCGGGCCAGCGGCAGCGATCTTTACTCACAGCCTCAGTTAAAATGACGGCTCGGGCCACAAACAGCAATACAGCAGCGTGGACGATGTTTCACGCTGCGGGGGCAATGCGGTCACGGGGCACCTCGTAAACAGCACCACAGACCACAGGGCAGTCTCAGGCGTGCAAAAAGCACATGCACACAGCGTCGATGAGACACACTTGGAAACTTTTATGTTCCTGAGTTTCCACAACAGGGGACCAGCTCTCCTCGGGCCCTTGGAGACAAGTTACTTCAGGACACAGCACACACAAAAGTCCTCTCAAGCAGGGGGACATAGCAAAGTCCCTTGTCCTCTCCTCAGTCAAATCAGCAAACTGCAGGTCAGCCCCAGAACACACAGCAAGGGCAGTCCTTCTCTTCAGTCTCTTCAGCTGTTCTTCTTTGGCAGAGGTTCCTCTTGATCACAAAGTAGTTTCAATCCTTTTTCAGTATGGATTTCAGTCTTGAGTTCAGGGGTTTCAGCTTTTACGTTTATACCCCTAAATGCCTTTGAAGTCTTTGTGTTCAGGGGGCTCTGACCCCGGTCCAAACCAGACTTCCTGCCAGTGCACTGTGTCTTCCTGCCAGTGCACACCCTCTTCCTTTGATAGTCAGGGTCTGGGGCCCAGACGCTCAGCAGGAGGTAGAGCCATCCTCTGGGGGCAGCAACACAGCCCTCTTCACATGCAGGGGGCTACTCCCCCCCACATCAAACACAGGCCAGCCTGTTGCTGTCTCACCTACTCCTCCCTGGGGTCAGGACACTTCCCAGACCCTGTCACATCCAAACCCAGACAGGCAATACACAACCAGGCAGAGGCACACAGGATGGTTTAAGACAAGAAACCAGCCACTTCTAAAAGCGTGGTTTCTAAACACACAATTCAAAAACCATCTTCACAAAAAGATGTTATTAAATTCTGAGTTCAGGCACACTAAACTCCATCTCTCCATCTTATGCCTATGGGAAGATATGCTGGAAACATGGGACTCCGCATTCCCCATTCTGTCCTATGGGCAAGATGGCCTTGCAACAGTGAAAAACGAATTTGGCAGTATTTCACTGTCAGGACATGGTACACACCTCCGTACATGTCCTACCTTTCACATACACTGCACCCTGCCCAGGGGGGTACCTTGGGCCTACTATAGGGGTGTCTGATGTGCATAAAAAGGGAAGGTAAGTCCTGGCAAGTGGGTGCACTTGCCAGGACAACAAGGCAGTTAAACTGCGCGCAGGCACTGCAGTGGCAGGCCTGAGATCTCTTCTTAGGGCGACTTGTGTGGGTGGCACAATTAGTGCTGCAGGCCCACTAGTAGCATTTGCATTACCTACCCTGGCACACATAGTGCACTTTACTAGGGACTTTACTAGTAAGGCAAACATACCAATTATGGACAACCAATTACCATAACACTTTATACAGGGAGCACTTGCACTTTGACACTGATCAGCAGTGGCAAAGTGCCCAAAGCATCTAAGTCGGCAACATAATGTCAGAAAAAGGTCTAGGAGGAAGGCAAAAAGTTTAAGGAACTTTAGCCAAAAAGGGCCAAGTCCAACAGGAGGGGTACTGAAGAGAGTGGTACAAGGTTTCTCAATCAAATTGAAGTAAATTATCTCAATTTACATTTTACAAGTACAATCAGCAAGACGGAGGTACATTTTTTAGACTTGACAATATATGTCAGAGATAACAAACTTGAAATCAAGCTATATAGAAAACCTACAGCGGGTAATACAGTCTTGCGTGCAAAGAGTTTCCATCCTCAAAATCTAATAAACAGTAAGCCTTAAGCTTAAGGAGAGACCTTAAGAGACTCAATTGTAGTGAACCAAAAGAAGAGGAAGTTGCTATCGACAAACTCAAATTAAGATTTTTAAACAGGGACTATTCTTCCAAATGTGTCAAGCAATCAATAAGGCCAAGCAGAGATCTGAGGAATGAATCCTGTTTAACAAAAATGAGACCAAGAAACAAATTGGTGGATATCAAAATTTTAAATTGATTACCACATTCAATTAACAGGAAGGGGCACTTTTTTCTGTCCTATTATTGGCATTTAGTCAAAAATGATCCTGTATTGGGCAAAGTGGTGCCATCTAAACCTGGCATAGCATTCAGAAGAGCATAGGCAATGAGACGAGAATTGGTCAGGTACAGTGCAGAAAGTCGTAAGAAACCCAAAACCACATGGTTCACTAGAAAATCAGGGTTTAGTAAATGAGGAAGGTGTAAAGCCTGCCAACATGGCAAAAATATGAGTAGTGAATACAAGCTACCATTAAGAGCTCAAACAAAATGCATCAGAGGCAGTTACACTTGCAAGACAGAATTTGCTGTATATATATTGCAATGTCCATGTGGCTTGTCTTAAATAGGTAGTAGCATCTTACCAGTCCACAAGCAAATTTTGCAACATCTACGGGCCATAAAAAATTGAGACAGGAGTTACCCAGTGGCCCGTCATTTTGAAACAGAGCATGATGGTGAAACAACAGGCTTACTGTATTTTGTCTCAGATGCTGTCCCTCCCAAAATACGAGGCAAAAATAGAGAAAGACCGCTCAGATGCATGGAATCTAGATATATCATACAGTTAAACACAAAAAAGTCTTTGGAGTCTTAACATTGAGGAAGATCTATATACACACCTGTAGTAAGAATTGGGAACAATACAGCAGTCCTCTAACTCTGAAATATTTGTATTGCTTTTGACATATAACATAAGCCCTTTACACTAAGCACTTTCTTTTGTTATTAATATAGCTCTCGCTAGAAAGAAGGTATCCATGCACTTTAGCAGTTAGTGAAGTGGGTACAAAGCCCACTTGGACATGATTGCATTATCTGGCTCTATTTTGAATTAATTGAAATCGAGATGAAGTACATTGAAAAAATGTTTTAGAGCTGGTTAACGATGATCTCATTACAGAGATATTTTTATGGAAAACAGAAAAATAAAGCATGACATATTATATACATTAATGTATGTTGTTTTATTTATGTGCTGATTGTTTTAGAACGGTTCTTAGAAATTGTATAATATGATTTTTTTAATTATATGTATTTAATTTTCGGCCATATCCTGGTACTGTGTGCACTTTACATTTGATGATGTACAACAATATGTTTTTGTCATACTATGAGAATATTTATTGACTTCTCATGAATAATTTAATATTCTTAATTGATTTTATCTCCAGCCATTACAAATACGCTTTAATTACATTTTACCAAATATCGATATAAACTGTCGGTTATGTTCAGCGATAAAGGAGTCAGTTTTCACTTTATATGCACACAATACAGGTTTATGTTGTAAATAAGGAACAAATATGGTGCCTCCATATCGGTGAACGAGGCAGGTTTCAGCCAAAACGCATTCGATGTAGCACGTCAAATAAAACGTCCTCACAAGGCATTGTCATCTTTTTGTTGAAGAGGAAATTGTTGTGTGTGTATAAATATAAATATATATATATATATATATATATATATATGTGTGTGTCTGTATATATGTGTGTATATATATGTGTATATTTGAGTATATATATATATATGTGTATATATATGTATATATTTGTGTGTAAGTGTATATATATATGTGTGTGTGTGTGTGTGTATATATATATATATATATATATATATATATATGTATATATATAATTTGAGTAGGAATTTATTCTAACATATCTCCTCCCTTAAAAAAACTTAACTCCATGGAATGGAAAACCATATAACCAATAACACAAAACATATATGTATATAACACAGTGCTTCATTTGAGCCGTGGCTTTCCGGTGCTAAGCACCGGCACTTAATTGGTTTCCAGTGCTCGGCACTGGCACCTAATTGTCAACACCATACATAGAACAGTCTACCACATGGTGGCGCTGCTCATCTAATTTAGAGATGAGCAGAACAGCGGTTGTTTAGGAATACAATATACATTAAAATTGCTAATACCTGCCTCCCCAGCCATTCCTTTAGCTTTGGGGACCTGGAATAATCTAAACTGTCACATTTACATGCGAGAGATATGGTTAGAAGTTGTTTTGGCAGCGATGACAACAGCGATGGGGGGTGCAAGCTACAGTGGCCTCCTGGTCAGAGCCCTGGCATTTAATATTTTACAAATTAAGCACTGATATAACACAATACCTAACTAAACATGTCCCTAAATATGCATGATTCCAAATAATGGCAATATTCCATTTGCCATTAATATAATGTAATCATTCAAATATGCTGGTTTCTTAACATTGCAACCACTTTTGCTTTGTGCCATGCTGTCAATGGTATAACTTCTTCCTTCATCCTCCTGCCCACCACTACATTCAGATCCTCCAACTCCTGCTTGGTCCATTCTTGCACAACTCTACCAGACCTGGTGCCCTCATCACTTAAGTAGTCATACTGCCTATTTCTTATTTCCATTTCACTTCCCATTCCGACATTACTGCACTTTGCCGTTCTGCTCACATGCCATACACATCCATCACTCAACCTTGTGGCATTTAGAAACACTTCCTCTGCTCGCAAAAGGCTAGAAAATGCAGTCTCCTCCTTCTTCATGTTCCCTGGCTTCTTCACATATAGCATGTCACCCACTCACACATCCTTGGCTCCTGATTTACTGTCACTGTAGTTTTATAATTATCCTAGACACCTGTGATATTCTTTTTGACCACTTCTGGTAATCGTTGAACTTGCTTGGAATTCTCCATCCACCCCTGGGTATCCTTGCCAAAAGAAACTCTACCTCGCATGATGGTGAATAACTATACCATGTTGCTCCAGGTGTGATTCAATACATCCAAATCATCTTCCTTACCTTCAACACCCCATTTTTCCTTTTGCTACTTGCCATCTGCAAAGCACCCTGAATCAGACAGTTTAATCTCTCGATTTCGCCATTCCCTTCTGGATGATATACTGAAGTACATTTCTGTTCCACACAATTACGTTGAAAAAATGGTTCCACCTCTACAGCCCTGAATTGTGGACCATTGTGGACCATTCTATGTTATTACCTTCTTAGGTCAACATTCCTCTGAAATAACTAATCCAAAAATGCAAGCACTTTTTCTGCACTGGCAGTTTCCACTAAAGCCACCTTTGGTCACTTAGAAAAATAATCCATTGCAACTAAAACATAATACTAGTTACTAGTTTCATTTGCCACAGGGCCCGTGATGTTTACCCCAATAGTCTTCTAAGCCATACTGGGACGTTCCACTGGAACTAAAGGTGGTATTAACGTTACCTTAGATTGCACATTGCACCTCACCATCCATCCAAGGCCACCAGTAGCTTTCCTTTACTTTTTTCTTACTTGTAACAATGCCCAAATGACCTTTATTGCATAATGCCATAATCTTGCTCCTTACGTTTTGAGGTGGTACAATGTTTTCTTCCCTCAGCAATTTATCCTTCCACACTGATAATTCCTCTCTTACCTCACATATTTGTGACAATCTTCTGCCAAAAATGTTTTGACCTTCCATCACATAACCTTTTGCCCTTTGCATTGTGAAATCATTGTTCATCGCTTCCTCCCATTCCTCTTTAGTTATGGCACTCTTTTCTTCCTCTCCCATCCAAGCCACTTTTCGTTCTTCCCATCTACATTACCTTAATTTGCATTGCGGCACAGAAAATCTACTAAAATCTGGAAATTTGTTTTTTATACCTGGTACGTACTGTAATTTGTCGTTATAATCCATAAGTCTTCTGGCTAACCTAGCAATTCTAGGTGTGGTAGCCTACTCCTCTGCAGATAACATTGTTTTCACTGGTTTATGATCACATCTAATGAGCACCTCTAAACCCCAATCAAAATTCCTAAAGTGTTATAACCCACTCATCACAGCCAATGCTTCCCTTTCTATTACAGAGTACAATTCTTCCACAGGAGAGAATGTTCTGCATGCAAAGGGTACAGTTGTTTCCTTGCCATAGTTATCCTTTTGAGATAGCACTGCCCAATCCCCCTTGAAACTCACATCTGTTGTAATGATACATGTCATATTTGGATCAAATCCATGCATGGGTTAGCTTTACATAACTCTTCCTTGATAGATTCAAACTCTTCCTGTAACCCTTCTATCCAATCAATTTTGACCCTGCTTTTCAAAAGTTGCCTCATTCCATAAGTTTTCTCTGAAAGATTTCTCACATACTTAGCGTAGAACTCCACTTGGCCCAGGAAGGACCTCAGTTTCTCTTTATTTATTGGTACAGGAGCATTCCAAATGGCATTCAATAAATCCTTCTTTGGTTTTATACCATTCTTGCTCACCTCATGTTCCAAATAATTCATTTATCAAACTGTTGTCAGCACTTTTCTCAGGCAATTATCATGATGGTCCCTGTTCTCTCCTATCACTAGTATATCATCTTGAAAAAATATGTCTCTTGAACAGTTCATGCATATGTTTTTGGAAGATTGCAGCCGCCGAACCTAATCCAAATGGCAACCTTACAAACCTATAACATCAAAGGGTATCACAAATGTGGTTAAATCATTACAATCCTGTTGCAATCTACTCTGATGGTATACTAACAATAAATCAACTGTAGAAAACCATATCAGCTACCTAGTCATGGCTAGGATCTCATTCATTTTGGGAAAAGGAAACCTTTCTACCACAATATTCTCATTAAGATGTCTCAGATCCACACAAAGGCAAATTTTGCCATTGGGCTTCCTTGCCAACAAGATGGGAGCAATCCATTCTGACATCTCCACTCGTTCAATTATGTCAGCTTTCCACTTCCACATTTACCTCTTCTCTCACACTACAAAGCAAATTCTTCATCTTGTGCACTTTCAGTTTGGCATCCTTTTTAAGTATTATTTTGTGAGAGAAGCTTGTCAATACTCCCACCTTCCTAGAAAATACTTCTGGATACTCCTTCAGCAATGCATTACTGATCTCCACTCTACCTCCAATCACTAATACTTGTTCATGACTGTTAGGTTCTAACATTATGTTAAGGACCCTCTGGTCCTTCCACCCCAAGACAGATGGACCTTCTACCGCCACATACAACTTACCAATTACTTTCATATTCTTAAATTCAAAGCTTACCAATCTGTAATCAACCATAGGCATAGGCTCACCCATAAAACTCTCTGGACCAATATCAGCTTTTATGAGAGGAGGACTCCATACTCGTATTTTTTCTTTCATATTTCCCTGTCCACTGAAGTGTAGGGTGATCCTGAATCTGCCACTGTTAGAATTGGTACACCTCCTAACTTTACCTCACATACAGGTTTATTTCTACATGTCTTTGTGTGCCTGCTTACCACCCCGAAGAATTTCTTCCACCTCCATCTATGCTCAACACAGTCTCTTTTGTTACTATCAATTTATTTTTCTGTATTGTGTTCAGATTCTGAACTACTGTTGTCATTGATGACCTTCACTCTCCCGTCCTTATTCTTTCTTCTACACACTTTGGTGAAGTGTCCTCTAATCCCACATGCTGAACATGTTTGATAGATAGCTGGACACTGTTTCCTATATGCTAGTTTTCTGCACTTTTACATATTTCAATCAAATTTCAATCCCTAAACTGGTTCTGGCCTATCTTGCTTTTAGTAGAGCTTTCCTAGTTTGGCCATTTTCCATCCTTACCTTGTACACCAGTATTTTTACCAGGTTTAATTTTTGCACCACTTAACTAGAACTTTAACTCCTAATCTTTCCAACGCTGCGTTTGCACACCTTTTGGAGACTCCTGCTTTTTTCACAAGTGAAATCACCTCCCCCTAATACAGAATCCCCATGTTCCCACAATCTTTCTTGCATATACTCATTATTGACATGCATTATTATCTGATCCCTTATAAGTTCATCATGTAAGGAACCAAATTTGCAATTAATTGCTAACTATTTTAAGGGTAACACATAGGGCCTTATTAAGAGTTTGAAGGTCTGACCGCCGAAGGACCGCGTCCTCATGGAGACCATTGCGCCTGTGGACTTCAGACCGCCGTATTTAGAATTTCTCGAGGGGCCAGCGGTGTGGCTGCGGTGGTCTTGCGGCAGTGGGCAATGTTTTTCCATATATACCAATGCCTGTGTGTACATTCCAACTGCATATGTGTCGAATGCACACATATGCATGATATATGTGGAAAAATACAACCTACCGATTGCGAGGATCCGACCCATATGTGGGCAGACCCAGTAATAGGTACATGGTACCAAAGCACTTACCTGTATTTTGCCGAAGTCGGGGTCGTATTCCTCGGGGTGAACATCCTCCTTTGTAAGATACAGCTTTCTGAATTCCTGGAATCCAACAAACTTCTCCACGATTCACAATCGGGATTCAGGTCAGGATATAGCACCGAGACAGCACTGCTAGAAGTAGCTGAAACTGTCCGGGAGACCTTGGACATTGGGCACTGTGCAATGCTTGTGCTGTTAGATTTGTCTGCAGCATTTGACACTGTGTCACACAAGATCCTTTTGGATAGATTAAGACAACTGGGAGTCTCAGGGACCACTCTGTCTTGGTTTAGTTCCTTTTTAGAAGATCGATCCCAGAAAATTTTGCTGCACCCTTTTATCTCGTCTCCACGTCCTATAGTCTGTGGAGTTCCCCAGGGCTCGGCCTTGAGCCCGGCCCTATTTAACATTTATCTCGCCCCTCTAGCCTCACTAATTGAACAGCATGGTGTAAATGTCATCTCATACGCTGATGACACTCAGTTGGTGTTCTCCTTCAGGGAACACACCGAGGCAGCTTTCACTAATTTTAAACAATGCCTGATGAACATCTCAGCCTGGATGACTGACAACTGTCTAAGACTTAACACGGATAAAACTGAGGTTCTATTTTTTAACCAGCCATCCCCACCACCATCGGATCTATGGTGGTCATCTGAGCTCATCCCTCCCCCTCGGCCGGTGTCCTCTGCTAGAAATTTGGGTTTTAAGTTTGATTCTGCCCTTTCATGCAAGACTCAGGTAAACCAGGTCTCGTTCTCATGTTTCTGGAAAATGAAGTCCATACGAAGATTTCTCCACCTGTTGCCCATGGAATGTAGAAAAACAGTGGTCCATGCACTCATTACCTCACAGCTAGACTACGCAAATAGTTTGTACTTGGGTCAGCCAGACTACCTGATCAGGAAGTTGCAGACTATACAAAATGCAGCCGCTAGGCTCATTAGAAATATCTCGATACAAAACCATATTTCCCCCCATCTGAGGAGCCTGCACTGGCTACCAGTAAAGAGGAGGATAGAATTCAAGGCTTTGACTCTAGCATACAGAGCAACAAGAGAAATGGGCCCACAATACCTCAGGAAAAGACTCCGCAAATATCTCCAGACAAGAAGCTTGAGAACCAATCATCAAGGCCTCCTAGTAATTCCCCGCTTTGCAAAAGCGAGGTTTGGTGGCCGGTCGTTCACAGTCAGAACCACTCGGCTGTGGAATTCCTTACCGGAACATCTTAGGAAGGCTAATTCTGAATCTGTCTTTCGTAAATCTCTAAAAACCTGGCTTTTTGACCTTCCCTAAGCTTCTGTAGCCTGTGGCAACTTGCTTTTATTGTATCCGTTAGCGCCGGGACACCTCCGTTGGAGGTAGCTGTGCGCTCTACAAGCTCCAAATTAAATTAAATTAAATTAACATCGAAATCTGCTGTGAAGAACTAGGAAGGGGTGAGTATGCACCCCAAATCCTTCGTTTCCGCTGACCTAAGGCGACAGTTGGACCGCTGCGGTTGGCTCATCAGGAGGTCAACTCGTAATACGGAAGGTGTGCTGCCGGTGCTGGCAGTCCAGCCGTGGTCTGCACAAAGCCAATCTGCCCAACTCATAATACGGTGGACGGCTCACCGCCGTTGGACCGCCACTGCCGGTACGGCAGTCCAAGGACCGCCAAACTCTTAATAAGGCCCATAGTCTTCAATACATTCTGATTTTGCTTGTTTCCTTTGAAAAAAATGTAAACCTGTCTATAGCATCACATGCCAATGGTGAATAATAAACATGAAGATCAGACAAAGCATTTGCAAAAATGTCTCCTTCGCTAGGTAGTCTCGTTTTTCTTTTCTATACTGTTGTAAACCTTTAAGCCTTGTGGTTCCAGAGAATGTAACAGAATTTTCTTTTTTTATCTCTTGAGTCAATTCCTCATCCTCTATAGTGTCTATGTAATTCAAGAAATACTCCTTCCGTTCCTGCCACTTCAATGGTGGGTCCCCTGGTACAGCTAGAAACAGATGTAGGGGTGTCAGTGTGAAAGTCTGTGATGCAAACATTTTGTTACTCCTGTTCATCGACCATGCTTTGCTTCAATGCCCCTCTCCACCAGCTCTGTTGCCCCACACAGTTATTACTTTCAATAATGTCCTTCCTAATTTTCCATACTTTATCCTCAGTATCAATACATTTGGAACTCCCCAAAAAATACGTCACATGATGTCTCACTTAAATAACTGTAAACCTCACTGTAGATAAGGTGATAATTGGGTTACAGACTGAAGGCTTCATGTTCAGCGGAAATCTTGCACCCATACAATTTTGTCATGAAAACGGAGGCACTTGGTAATAAAATAATGGCCACCCAAAAAATATGCCGCCTCCTGGGGTTACGTTGCGAGACCTCATAGCTTGTGTTTATAATAATCGATGAAAGAAAAATATGGCCGCCTGCTGGGATAATGTTGCGTGACCTAGTAGTTTGTGGCCACGAATGAGAGGCACAAACCTGCACTGCGCACACTCTGTTTGTGACTCATGCTCCTCTGCGAGGCAGGCTGGTCTGTAGTGAACTGTTGAGAGCGTGAAGCCAACGAGCTTGAGAGCTACAAATCGCACTCCTCTACGAGCCTGGTCGATCAAGCTCGCGACCCCAATACGCTCACCACACCAAATTATAAACACAGATGAATTCAGCCTTTTCCTGTCTGCCCCTTCCTCTCCGCCACTTCCATGTTTCTTCGTTTTAGTTTAAATACCGCTAGGTCTCTAGCGAGCAGTGACCTACAGCAATGAAATTACTTTCTGCCTTCCAAGCATGTTCTCTGCTGGGGCCGAATCTCGTCACCAGTTCTGTGATATCAAATGAAGCTCTTCACCTCCAGTTTGCAAGTAAGTGCATTTTATTCGGCCCAACTGGGGAGCAACCATACAGCCCAATTACATCCTTTGCTGCCATACTCAACTCCCTCAACCCTCCAATGCAATTCAAACCCTGCATTCCATTCCCCACATAAATCTAGAACTGGAACCTTCTATTATCAGAACACAACAGTACCATGTTTGAAGTTGGTGAAAGAACCTCATGTGGCCGTTTTAGGAAACCATCAAATATTGATGTCCGCCACTGATGATGAAAACGCAGACACAATCCTCTGACTAAGAGCTGACATGCCTTGCCTGGATGGCAGAATAGCCATACATTTGATAAGCTGGAGAGGTTGAGAGGAGAGATGATGACTAGATGTTTATGTATCTGAGGTTAAGATGCTCTACCCTTAGACCAGTTCATGAAATGGCCATTTAGATTGAGAAGTTGAAGGCAATCCCAAAGATATGTTGGAGAAAATGTAGCAAACCGTAGAGGAAGTCCTGTGAAAAGAAAAATGCATCTCCATCTCTTCTGCTGACCCATTTACTAAGTGTTCTAGTTGAATACCAAGTACATATATGTCAAGAAAGGGCATGTGAATGCAGCATCATTCATTTTGGGCATTGTCCTAGTAAAAGTAGCATCATCCATGACATGTGGATGACATGGTGGCATCTGATGCTGTGGCAGAAACTTGATTTTAGTTAAAGGTAATACCATACATGTATTGTAACGTGATTCTCCATTAGGCCTAATAAAGGGAATGGATTTTCTCCCTTTTGCAAGATATCAAGAAGTGTCTAGAAATACTTTAGCATTCGGTTATATATGTGGTGTAAGAGCTTGAATGAAGAGAGGAATTGGGTACCTCAATAGCGAGGTTTAGGACTAGACCCAGAAAATCGAGTGATGCTTCTTGTCCTATGCCACAGAACATCTGTCTGCTGAAAAATCAGCATTGCTACTAGTCAGCATTGGCACATTAAAAAACACAGGCGCTACCTCTTGCAAAAGATCTGAGGAAACGTAATTGACCCAATGTATTTTTGTTTTTTTATTATGTATTCAATTATTTATTTGAAATTATTTAAATACACATTTTATTGGCTTTTGAAGTGTTTGTAACAAGATGCAATGCACCATCAATCACTTTCTAACCTCCCCCTTCCCAGATGTTAATTAGAAATGTGTGCGTCAGCCTTGCGTTGCAGCCCAGAGCCCGTGTCTGTTCGGACTTTATCATCTATAGTCATGGCGTGATAGCTTCTCTTCGTGATGATGATGATTCATCTATAGTCGCCCATGTTCCCCATACTTTAATGTGTTTCTGGGGGCACCCTGAAGCCAATGTCTTTCCATTCCTCATACTGAATCACCTCATTCTGCCAAGCGCCTAGAAAAGGGGATAGGGCTTGCTCCACAGTACATCTAAAAACATGATCTCATCCTAGTATTGCTTGGTCTTCTCCATATGTGCTTGCAGTGCTAATGAACTGCTTTGTTAACAATGTGTGCTGATCTGTCAGGATTCACCCTATAATGGCCAGTGTGAGACGTACTCCTCTTATATGGCATCCGCAAATTATTCACTTGCACAGTGGAAGTTTACTCTTCGGGTCTTTGAAGATGTAGAAGGTATACTGATGTACAGTTCACACGGACTACATTGTACAGCGCACGTATTTCAGTATATAATGTGAGCAACGTAACGAATATAAACTTGTCAGTGTGTAATGTGTGCGTTTCACTGTATAGTACATACATTCATGACGTTTATTTATATCCCTAACAAACTGCTTCCATTGTTGACATGGGAGCTAGGCAATAAACGAGCAGTAGTTGACTGCGCTGAGAGCGGATCAAATGGGAAACACTTTGTAATCTGGAGATGTCCAATAAGATGCACTCTTCTGCCTTCTCTCTTTTCATGCCACTAATATCAAAGTTTCACTCCAAGATTTCTGATGAATTTGAAATTTGTGAAAGAGATTACAAATACGATAAGTGCATTTCAAGAAAGCATTATCAGAGCTCTTTACATGCATCTGGTATTTTTGCTCAAATATGTAGCGCACTTTAGTATCAGTAAATACACAGGAACAAACCATCTTTATGTCTTCTCTTGAATTACTTTAAGGATACCTTCCTGGGAGGCACAGTTATCTCCCGAGGTTGCGCTCTGCAGCACCCCATGGCATGCATTATGCGTGAAATGCACGTAAAATACGGAGTAGCAAACATCCTATGTTTAACACAAACATGACACACAAAAGAATTCGCACACATCAACTGAAAACCTCAAGACTGTCGTCTTAAAATCTAGTCTAAAGTCCCTGCATAAAATTATCCAATATAATGAAGGAGCCGTAGCGTGTCTTTTTATGAGTAATTAAACGATGTTTTATATGAGAGTTACCTGGCCCTGCTCTCAATATTGTAATGTATTTTCTGTTGTGCGCGAGGCATATTCCAAATGAGGTAGACATTATAAATTCATACAGAGAAAGGGAGGCTGTTCCCCTAGCAACTGAAGCCATGTGAGTACTACAGTAGCAATGATGTGTGTTCCTACTCCTATATTCTTTCACCTGAATACCTTTATTGTCAACTTACATTATGCATAAGCATCAGAAAACGATGATATGGCATTGGAAATTAATTGTTCTACATATAGTGCGGCTAATTAGTTTTGACGAGATTGATGCTTTAGACAATAATCATGGAGTGGTCGGGGCCTGCTTCCAACCGCCTGCAAGCGAGCTACCCCCTCAAAGTACCGTGTGGGATTGGGTGTAAGGCCTGGCCTCTGCTCAGGCCCTGCCCCAAACGCTTTAAAAGTATGCTACCTGAAACACAGCAAAAAGTCTTCTGTGCAGCATACGGTTGGCCTTGCAGATCCTGGCCGTACTCAGGCAGACTTACTGACTTTGTCAAAAAGCCACAACACCAAAATAGAAAAAAGTAGACTGTTGGCTTTATTGCAGGGTGAGCCCCCACACTCCAGGGTTTGCCAGTAGCTAGTTATAGTTAGGACCATGTTCCACAGGGAAAGCGTTTTTCACTTGCCTATAACTTTGGCGCTGATTGCCAAATGCTCACGAAATTTTCCAAAAATAGTGCCCGGTGAATCTTGTTCTACATGTAAGGCTTAGAGGTGATCCGTCAAGTGGAGGCCGAGAAAAAGGAGTGGTCAATAAAAGTGTGTTTCCCATGTTAATTCCCGCAGAGTCTTTAGACACTCCTGCAGCCCGAACCACTGGACGGAATTACACTGAATTTGGCAGAAAGGTAGATTTTGGTTAGCAGATTATGCTTTCAATTATTTGATGTAAATCTGTTTACTGGTTGTTGATAAATTTAAGGAACTTCAAATCTGTTAATCTGTGATCTCGAAGTCTTCGGGAATAATGACAAGCTTGTGCTGAGACCTGCAGTGCTCTGATTGGCTGCCAAGCACCACCAAAACATGTGAAAAAAAGAAAAGGGGGCAGGGTAGGAATACTGGACCCCCGAGCCTTGGTCTTGGGATCTAGGGGACCCCGGCAGGGCAAAAAAGGAGTTTAAAAAAAAAAAAGAAATTGCAGCAAAATTTGCAGCAAAAAAATAAATAAAAAACAAGCACAGGCTCCCACACTTGTTTTGAAAAGGGTCCCAGGTGGGGCAGATCCTGGGGGCATTTTATTAAAAAAAAAAATGAAGGGGGCACACGAGCTCCCCTCCTGATGCTCTTTGATCCCCAGGACCACCACCTCCCTAGGGCTTTATTTCCAATAAAGGAGGACCGCACAGACCCTCCCTCCTGGGCTTGTAGAAGCCGCTGGGACCACCACCTCCCTGGGCATATATATTTGTGGGGGACTGCATTGACCCAGCCGGACCCCGGGGACCACCACCTCCCCGTGGCCTAAATAATTCTAGGGGGGCCGCTCAGCCCCCCTCCCGGGCCATATATGGCCCCAGGGACCACCACCTCCCTGGGGCTGGCCCATACACAAGGAAAGAAGGAGGCCACATGGCCCCTCTCCTGGAGTCACATATGGCCTTGGGGACCAACATCCCTCCGGGCCAGCCCTTGCTATGTCCTGGGGTGCCCATCCCGGGAAATAGCTGTTTGCTTTTGCTTGGGGGGAGCTGACAGCTCCCCCCAAGCAAAAGCAAACACTCCGGTTCCAACAGGCAGGGGCTGCCAAAGTGCTCCCACCCGCTGGAGGCAGAGGTTTTATTTCTTTCTCTGCCTGCAGACATGCAGACAGGGAAAGAGAAAAAACGATTGCTCTTGCACACAGGGAGCTGCATTTCCAGAAGCTCCATATGTGCAATAGCAATTCCGACTCCCCCCAGAGGCATGAAGCCTGCTGGGACCACAGGGGCCTTGATGCTCCCCCTGTGGTCCCATAGCACTTTGGGTCCCGTGGCTGGGACCAGGGCACCCAGAGAATCACAGCCAAGCTCCAGGGGATGGAGTCCCCGGGCCGGAAATCAGCTGAATGGGGGGTGCATGGGTCCCCTCCCCATTCATTTATGGCTGGGGCCTGGGACCCCCTGGGCCAAAATTAGCCCGAGGAGGCGGCCATCGGCCCCATCCCCCATTAAGTTATGGCGGGCCCTTGGGGATCGGGCCCCCGGGTCTGAAATCAGCCAGGGAGGGGGGCCACGCAGTGCCCTTCCCCGGGGATGAAATTGACCCAGGGAGGGGAACTGTGCGGTCCCCCTCCCCCATTGAAATTATGGTGGCTGACATCTTAAGGATTTCAGGGGCCCTGGCCCAAAGGTATTTTTGGGGCCCCTGTTTGGGACAGCTTTGAATTTATGATCCAGTTGCAGCTCTTTCATGCCCTCTTTAGCCAGTGCAGAAGCACACTAGTCCAAATTCTATATCTGTTTGCATTTAATATTCATGGTTATTGATGTGTTTTTCCAATATTCTAATTCAGCAGCCACTCACTAATATTTTTGCAAATAATCTTTGCGGCCCCCGTCTCCCTTTTCCCATATGTGAGGTCCTGTTTGGATCTAAAACAAGTTTTTTTTATGGATGTTGCATGCTCATATCACCCACATTAAAAATAAATTCAAGGAAAACAGCATTTAAAGCCATCTGTATAAGAACTGTTCAAGGTTATCAAGGTACGACTCTCTACAGAACAGAGCTAGTTCTATCAGGTAGATCCTTTAATGACTGGGGCCCTGGGCCAGGGCCCACTTTGCCCATGCCTTAAAATATCTCTGCCCTTCCTCATTTTAGAGTGGGGAAAAAAGGAAAACACAGGGCAGAAAAGGCAAACCAGAGGGCCAAAAAACAGTAAAAAAGGCAAAACGGGGGGGCAGAAAAATTAGCAAAAAAGGCAAAACACAGGGTAGAGAAAGGAAAGGCAAAATAGAGAGCACTCGCTCACTCACAGAACCACTCGGACTCATGCAGCCACTTATAGACCCAATGACAAACTCATGCACCCACTCACAGACCCATATAGCCACTCATGCACCCACTCACTGACCCACTCAGACTCACACATCCACTCACAGACTCACTCAGGCTCACTCTTCTACTCACAGACTCATGCACTCACTCACAGACCCACTCAGAGACTCATGTACTTACACCCCAACTCAGACACTCATGCACCCACTCGCAGACCCACTTAGGCTCACGCACCCACTCACACACCCACTCAGTGACTCATGCACCCACTCACGGACCCACTCAGAGACTCATGCCCTCACTCACAAACCCACTCAGACACTCAAGCACTCACAGACCCACTTAAATACTCACACACCCATTCACAGACCCACTCGGTGACTTACGCACCCACTGACAGACCTACTCAGACACACTCACACCCACTCACAAACCTACTGAGACACTCATGTACTCACTCACACACTCACTGTCAAAGGTTAGTGGTTATAGTAAGAAATAAATTTGTTTAAAAACTCAGAAATTCACGTAAAAAAACAAAGGTTGCAGGCATGTTATAGTTAGGAAACAACATTAAAAATACCTCAGAAATTCGCTGAAAAAAGCAAAGGTTACAGGGATGTTGTAGTCAGGCTCACATTTCAGTCTTCCAAAACCAGTGAAATTCAGCAGTTATAGTTACCTGAGCTATCTATAACTTATGCTCCAGCAATGCACTGCTTATGACCTCCCATGAGGAGCAGGGTCAAGTCTGATTTGCGTATGGCTGGGTCAGTCATGGCTGGTGCAGGTAAGACTGGTGGGGCGGGGGCGGGGAGTGGGGAAGTTGACATATGACAGAATAGGGAAAATAAATAAAACCACTTTGCGCTCGCTGCATCGGCGATATGGCGAGCGCAAGATAAGTGTTTTCTTATTTTATTATCCCTAGTCCATCTCCTGTCAACTTACCTCCTGCCCCGTCCCACCCACCGCTCTTACCTGCACTGGCCGTGAATGGTCTGGGTGCAAACTGAGGTGGTAAGGTGGGTGAAAAACAATGGATAGGGATGCAGCCTGAGTGATTGCCAGTGGCTGAGATTAATTTAAGCATTCCATCCATCATCTTGTTGTTTTTACATTTTACGCCCTAAGTGCGCCATGTATGCACATGCATGGGTCCTGGGCTCACTGTGCCACTGGAACCAAGCTATACCTGGCTGAAGAGCTTATAACAAGAGTGAAACAAGTACAGGGTTGCTTGTTTTCCTTTTCAGGGAGGACCTGGCTTGGCAGTTAGGGCTGGACTGTTCCCACTGGAGCAGGGCCAAGACTGTTCTGCATATAGCTGGGTCCAAACTGAGGTTCCGTGGCGTGCAAAATAACTATGGACTGGTATCCTGTCCTGAGTAATTGCCAGTGCTTCCACAGAAAGAGTACTTGTCCTCCAACAGATGTTATCAATTTTTTATTTGCCGGTTCCGCCAGCCTCTTTGCCAAGAAATGCTGTTGTATTTGACCTTTCATGTCCCGCATATTTCACTGTGAATGATGGGTCCACAAAAGAAGACAAGGGAGGGGGAGGTTTGCCCATCTCACCCCACATAACCTGGGCAGTAAAACTCGAACACAAAACTGTGGTGTTCCGAATGGACAAATTCACATACAATACAATAGATCGACAATGAAACTGTCAGTTTTCACTGGCTTATAAATTTAATTCCAGATAAATCAATTTGTTTTTTAATATCCTAAACCTGTCTAGTCATACAACTACATTCTTCGTTATTTCTTAGTCTCTGATACAACTGAACAAAGTAACACAAGTAACTACACTTATACACACAAAATTATTTACAACCACATTATACAATTTTCACATGCCACGTATTCCCCAATTTTTCACTCCACAAGGGAATGTATTGTTCTTTCATTGTTCTTTGCTTTTTACTGTGAGAGTCCTTTCATTCCTCCTTGTTTTCTTTGTACTCTGAAGGAGGTGGTTACAAAAAGTCCAAATGTTATTCCACCTTTGGTTATCCACAGAGTCTAAGGAGTGGTGAGGCATCAGCAGCTTACCTTGGCTCCTTATGACTATACTAGTTGTCTAACTATGTCTTGTGAGGCTCCTCCTGAACAAAGGTCAATGCGTTTCAGCCTTTATACATTTAAGGCCTCTCAAGAATCCAGAAAACACAAGGAACTAAAAACCTAAAAATGAACCAATCCATAAACAGTAAGACTTTTCACCTAACACACTTATATGTACACAACAAGTAATGCATTCCACGGAACCCAATGCCAGAGACCGAATGTGCCATAAGTATTGTAAAAACAATGGCATAGCCCCTAAATTCCTGGAAAACGTGACACATTTTTTTTGCATGAGCATGCTGGTGACTTGTCCCACTAAAGTTAAAAGTTAAAACACCGGTCAGAAGAGATACTTTATGCTCATTACAGTAGGCCGGAGTCAGTTATGGTGATAAGTCAACAATAACATCCATAGGCCTGATTGGTGGACTGGGAAAAATGATCCCAGATGCCATAGATTTTGTCTATTTATTATGAAAAGTTATGACAAAGGCAGTATGCCTGGCTTATTTAGAGTGAAAACATTTGTTTAAGCCAGTAGACCGCTAAGAGTGAATTGTTATCACTCTGTGGTAAAGGTTGTAGACAAGTATTTATATGTACTCACTCACTTTGACAAACCCTAAGATAGGTAATAAGAGTGTTATATATATATTGGTGCCAACTGCATTTCTGTACATACCTGTAATTTTATAATGCTATGCATGATGGTAAACAGTTTATGCACACCTCAGTAGGCTTGTGTCGGTTATAGTGTCAAGCCAATGGTAATGGTTACAGTGTCAAGCCATTGGTAAAGAGAATAGGCAAATACCTTGGGTGTGATCTGTTCATATTGAAAAAGTATGGCAAAGTAGGTAGGCCTGACTTCATTATTGCGGAAAGTGTGTGTTAAGTGCAATAGCCTTTTATATGTGGATTGTTATTTCACTGCGACTGTAGGCAGGTATTTTGTGAGGCAGAACCTCACAGATTACCATTGTAGGCAAGGTTTTTGGTGTTGGTGATCAATTGGGAAAGAAGATTTTCAATATGGTAATCTTTATTAGGAGGGGTTTTATATTGTTTTCACAATATTAATTTTGTACATATTTGTAATTTTATTATGGCGTATCTAATAGTTGCCTTGTGGGAAAGCGTATGTCCAACACAGTAGGCCTGAGTTGGTAATGGTGACAAGCCAATGATAAAGGCCATTGACCGAATTGTTTATTTTGAAATGTTATGAGAAAGGCAGAGTAGGCCTCACATATTGATGGTGAAAAACATCTGTAAAAGCCAATCGGCATTTAAGGGTGTATTTATATTACTCTGTATTTAAGCATACAAATAGGTATTGTGTTATGTGGAATTGCACAGATTATGGAAGAATGCAAGGTTTTTTGGTGTTGGTTGCTGTGTAGGGATAGAAGATTTGCACCATAAGAATCCTTGCTAGACCTCTTTGGGAGAGAGTATTTCGTTTTGCCAACTGTAATTTTGTAATCGTTTGTAATTTTATGACTATATGTGCCTGATGGTTGACTTGTAGGGACTTAAGCTTAATAAAGAAGGCCTGAGTTGTCTATGGTGACTAGCCAATGATAGCAGTTATAAGCCGATTGGTTCACTAAGAAAAAGTATTTCAGAGTAGGTCTGCTAGAAATGGGGGTTTCTAGTTGGCAATGGTTTGCACCTTTGTCCAAGTAGGGACCCTTCCTTCTAGTCAGGGTAAGGGAGTTATGTCCTTAGACAACCCCTGCTCACCCCCTTGGTAGCTTGGCACAAGCAGACAGGCTTTTCTCAGAGGCAGTGTGTAAAGCATTTGCGCACATATACAGTAATTCAGTGAAAACACTACAAATGGACACCACACCAGTTTAGAAAAATAAGTAATCTTTATCTAAACCAAACAAGACCAAAATGACAAAAATCCAACATACAATAATCAAAATGTGCACTTTGCAAGAATAACCTTAAAAATGCAGTTCCTTGAAGCCTGTAGCTCTGTCCTGGGCTACCATGGTGCTGAAAACAACCAAATCCAACTTTTTCAGTCGACGGAGTTGGTGCGGACCGGCGCCGGTGTCAGAAGGCTTGTAAACAGTACCTTTGGATCCAGCCGACCACAACACACACCACACACACACAACATAACACACATACCACAAAACATAACACACAACAAGAAATCCAACCAAGCAAAACATATAGCATTGCAGATACCGTTGGTTCAGCAGTGTTCAGCCATTGGTCTCTCTGAGTATACTCTGCTTCAATCAATTGCAACGTATTTCAAGGGGTAATGGTTCAGTCCACATCAGTCATTGGCTCTCTTGCCATCTGAATGACGGATTTTCTGATCACATGTGCACACCTGCATGAAAATTAGCTTGCTACAGTGTCAAGGCTGTAAGCCAGTGTTTTAGTTTTCAATTTTCTACTTGAGTGTTACCCTTTCATTTCTTTTCTTCTCCTCTTTTTATTTTAAATTTGTTTTCGAGGATGTTGCAGCTTCGGAGGCAGGCATCTCATTTCTTCTACAGTGCATCGCATCTTGTGTGGTCACTTCCTGTAAACCAGGCAACCATAATGGAATGCTGTTTTCCTTAGTATATCGATTTACCATTCTAAGATGGCCAACACCTTGATTCTAAACGTGGCTGTCATGTTGGAACTTTAAAACAATGAGAGTAGGTACACTGCCACGGCAAGTCAAACAAGCACTGCTGTATTTAATTTGATTATTACAAGTACATGTCCCCTTGTTAACTGGCAACATGTTTTCTTTAATCTCCTTTTATTTATTTTTCTTGCTTATATTGTTGAACTTGTGTGTGTTTTATTGTGGTTGTGTCAGAGGATGAATTCAAGAATGAGTGAATGGATGGGTCGATGAATAATGCATGAGTCCATAGATGAGTGACAGTATGCATATATGATGGTTTAATGTGTGCCTGAACCTATGAACGACACAAAGGTGCTTTTTTTCCGTAAACCAGAACTATTGGTATTGCCAATGTTTGTTTGTCTAGTTTCTATCACTAGAACGTAGGTATATTTCAACTTTAATGGTGTTTTGCAGGAATGCTGGTGTGATTATGAATATAGAATTCAATTTCAGAGTATTTATCAAAAAGGTGCTGCAATTGGTTGACGTCCATATAACAACATACACTCCGAGAACTGTAAGTTCACATAAAATGCTAAGCGATAACAAAGAAAATTCTTTTGAAATGATGGGGTCTTTATATTTTCCAAGCATACGAGCATTGCCATAGGACAGATGTTTTTGGGTCTGCCGCTAAATCATTTATGCTGAATAACTAGCATGGGTGCAATTACACATTTTAAACTGCAGAAATGGAAGCCTTGCAGATTGTGGTGTGCCAAGCTGGCTTTCTTTCTCATGTTTTGGTGTGGAAAAGGTTGCTGACAAATTTCAAGCTTTGGGGTGCCTCAAGAAGAAATTTATGCGTGTGGTTAAAACCACTTTATGTATGTTTAAAATGAAAAGTTATTTATGGAATTCAATTAGACCTGTGTCTCTGCTGGTTTATTAGGAGCCCCTGTCAAACTCACTGGCAAGTTGTTTCTGCGTTGATTGATGGTGAACTTTCTAAATGAGTACAAAAATAATCTCCAAAACACGTGGACTCTGAGCAAGAGCAACGAAGACTGGTGAGCAGGCAAACCGACCTTCCAGCTCCTCGGGTTCCTGAAGCGTAAAACATTTCGGTTATATTTCTCTCTAAATGTCCCGCCTCTGTATTGTTAACTGGTTATAACACACAGGTTAGCTTGCATCACTGCGTAGCACGGTTCACCATGGTTAGCACACCTTGGTGATTAATCAGAATTTCAATGTGATTTTGAACTACGGTTTTTAGAAATCAATATTATTTACCCAATAGGTTTCTTATCAGTTGGTGTGCACTTTGCATGTCCAGAGGGTGCTTTTTTCTTCCTTTTGTTCTTCTTGTGTTGAAGAATCTCATCATGCTCATATATTCGACTAATGATCAAGCACCTAAGTCTTAATTTAGTTTCAGGGAAATAAGGAAATGGATGAGCATGTTAATGCGATTCAGACACGCTCCCAAGGTCCTTATATAGGACATGCAGACAATGTAATCACGTTATCTTCTGTGCTCCTCACCGCAGTGCTGTACGTCTAAAAAACACAGTAATGAAGCCTTGCTACTCACTGGAATGCATTCTTCAATAAGAACAAAAATCCGAATTTATTCAAGGGATTACTCTTTCTTGAGCAATGTTCATTAACTATTCTGCCCGAGGCTTGAACTGAGAGCATGCTCCTTTCTGAATAAGCCCTTTATTTGTTTGCCTCATTATACGGTAAATCTAATATACCAGCAGCAAACTTCATTAAATGTAAACAGAGTCAGGTGTGCTACGATGGTATTTGTTCACTGTGCATGATTGGTATTTATTGCTGGTTCAATACACTATATTCTGCGAGCAAAGCAAATGCAGTAAAAAATTATATGTGTAATTAACCCGCCAGCAAAAATACTCTGTCTAAAAGTGTTTTTAAATCTAGTAAAGACCAACGTTTCAGAAGTAGAATTACATGAAGCTTTGTAAATATGTGGTTACTGGCTTGACTACAGGCTATTGGCGGTGTCATGAAAATTATATTAAATAAATATACATTTAAAAAAAAGGAAATATCGTTAAGTTGCCTTTGATGAAACACAGCCTAGACTTTTGTCAGAGAGCTGTCAAGAGCAGTGAAATGTAATATGCTTGTCAAAGATTAATAATACCACTTGAAATGGACATTTCTTACGGAGAATGGCCTTTAAATAAATATTCCTAAATCTAATAATTTACCCCATTATATAAAACAAATTAAAAGCGCTGCTGAGATTCCTGTTGAAAGCATTCAGCTGATGACTTCTCCATGACAAGCTTTTCAGCGTCCGAGTAAGACTGGACGTTCCTTGGGGATTTATGAAACACTGGAGGGATGTTTGTAATTAGATGCAGCATAGTGTCTGGGGTATTTCACCATGGGCAGTATGCGTTTCCCCTAGCAGCACAAGGTCGGTCATACGAGGTACCTTTGTATTCTCAAGGACACCGCAGAATGCAAAGGCAATATAGCAATGCAAGGCGCCTCAAGCACAAAAAGCACTGTGAACAGATCCGACCCTCGATTTTTTAGGAGATGTTTTCACTAAAATTTGCCATTTTGGATTCTCATGCAACTTACCTTTAGGTTAGGGGATCAAAGGATCCCAGATATGTTTGAAAAGTGTGCACATAGTGCAAACCAGTGAGGCAGAATTGAACACACTACATTTTACATATAATCATTTACAAACATCAGGGCTAAAATATTGTACTTTCTCGCCTTTCCATGCTATCAAGACCACACTTTGCTTCCATCAGCAACTGTCCCAACATCCTATGTTCGTTCAGTTCTCCTAATAAAAATTGTATCTTAATTGTGTGAATGAGCACATTATGTGTGACCAAAAAAAAAGCCAAAACCTTGCCCATGTGGTACTATTCCTGTGTATTTGCCTAGAACCCAGGAAACCAAATCAATCCTGGACATCTTCAAATGTGATGACCCTAGGGAGTTCATGGGAGTTTAATTTGTATGGATTGTACCATTGATATTTACCCATACTTTGACTGGTGCAGAGTCTTCATACTTCATTATTCTCATGTCTTAGGGATTCCTGCATGGAGACATCATTACCTGCTCCAAAAGCCATCACCACCCACAAAGGCTGTGACTGTATTGCAGCCAGAATATTTAAAAAAATAAACCACCCCAAAAAAGCTCCTGGATTTAAGGTGGTGGTGTACATCCCCTGCATGGAAAACCAATATAAATATGGTACCCCAAATTACCCACTTTATTCCAATTCCTGTGCAGAGTACTCAAAGAGCTGCTGTGATCCAATGCTAGTGGCAATTCAAAAAGTTCCAGAGGAAAGTCAACATCACCTGGGTTCTGCACTCTTGTTGAAGAGTTAAGGGTGAGCCTAGCACCTAGAAGGCTGCCGATGTGCTCAGTAATGGAAGGAGAGCATCTAAGCCTGCAAGAGGGCCTATTATCCGGGGGAAAAACTCAGCCATGTTCCCAATGTGTGGAGCACTCAGATGAGCTAACTTGTGATCGGTAATGAGACCACCGAGCAGTGAAGGGTTCTCTGGCCTCCCTGTGTGCTCTATGAAAAGTCTTTTACAGTTAAACCTCACTACCATGATAGCCAATTGCGGAAAGGGTGTACCTGGCCCAGTTTGCAGAGCTATAGGATGATGGGCCTCTGGACATCCGAGGCAAATGACACCATCCACCACAACTGTGACCAAAGAACCTCGGTTTGCCCTGTGGTCCTCCAAATGGAGTCTTACATTCTCTTCCACATTGTACAGATCCATAAATGCCTAGTACCATTTTTTAAAAGAAGCTTATTTCTCTAACTCTGCAATTATTTGGGTGTTGTCATGGTACACATTTTCTATGGGGACTACGTTGTGCTCTGGCCATTATTTCCAAGGTGGGCATGGGGTCATTTTCATTAAAACTTCTTTCACTAATCCAACACTTTCCCTACTGTTACACTCACTGGAGTGGGAATAGTAAA
Source organism: Calotriton arnoldi (assembly GCA_963921515.1). Taxonomy (NCBI): domain Eukaryota; kingdom Metazoa; phylum Chordata; class Amphibia; order Caudata; family Salamandridae; genus Calotriton; species Calotriton arnoldi. Next base: position 438,518 of record CAWUFW010000145.1, read on the forward strand.
TTTTACCCCTCCGCTATCCAACACTTTCCCTATTGTTGCACTCACCGGAGGGGGAATAGTAATTTTTGCCTCTCCGCTATCCAACACTTTCCCTACTGTTGCACTGACTGGAGTAGTAAATTTAAGTTTAAAGATTTTTAAATAGTTTAATGTAATGTTTTGTTAATAGATTTTGTTATTGGTATATAAATATATATATATATATATGTATATAAATATATATATATATATATATATATATATATATATATATATATATATATATATATATATATATATATATATATATATATATTCACTGAAAAAACCATAGGTTTCAGGGACGTAATAGTTACAAATTAGCATTTAAAAAACCTTTGAAATTCACTGAAAAAACCATAGGTTTTAGGGACAGTTATAGTTAGTTGGACATTGCATTCGTACAAAACCCGTGAAATTCCCCGTTATAGTTAGTCCAGCTAACTATAACTCGCGCCCGCAATGCACTGCTGATGACGTCACATATTACATCACTCATGACATGGTCAGTGACATCACTGATGACATCACTGATGACATCTCAAATGACATCACTGATGACATCACTGATGACATCATCCAGTGACTGTGTGTTTCTGTAAAGTTTAAATATTTTTAATATATATAGGAAAAGACGTATTGAAGAATGAGTGGGTGTGTAAGTGTCTGTATGGATGATTTAGTAGGTGCGTGACTGACTCTATAAGTGAGTGATTTAACGTATCTTACTGAATGCATGGGTTAGTGACTAAACTGGGTGAATGTCTGTATCCGTCTGTCTGTTGCTGTGTAAGTGGCTGCATGTGTTTGTGAATAGCTACATGAGTGTCTATATGAGTTATTGAATGCTTGTCTGAGTATCTGTATGGGTGCCTGAGTGTTTGTGTGGGAGGGGTGTGTGCAACTCTGTGCATAGATGTGTGAGTGGGTGATTCACTGGGTGGATGGTTTCAAGAGTGCAACTGTGATAGACTGTATGGGTGGGTAAGTGTGTGTAAGAGTGTGTTAGTGAGTGAATGTATGTCCCAGTGGTACATGTGTGAGTAACTACATATGTGAAAGGCAGTATATATGTGTGTTGGAGTATATAAATAGCTATAGGCGAGAGTGAGTGATTGTGATAGTGGCTGTATGGATGAGTGTGTGCTTGTATCAGTGATTGTATAAGAGCGTAAGATTGTGCTACTATTTGTATGAGTAAGTGAGCTGGTGTGTGTATAACTGTATAGGTGAGTAAATGGTAGTGTGTTTAATTATTTGCATGACTGACTAGGTGTGTGAGTACCTCTATGGATGAGTGGCGGTGTTTGAGTGTCTATATAGGAGTATGAGTGCATATGATAGTCCTGTACTGAGTGACCGTAAGTATGAGTGACTGTACGGGTGAGTGAGTGGATGTGTGCGTAGACCTAAGAATCAGTGAGTGGGTATGTAGTTATTGGTGTTGGAGTGTCTATGGTTTTGCGAATGGCAGTCTGTAATTTAGAGTGGGTGTATCAAAGGTTATATTAGGGTGTGAGGAGGTGCATCAGATTATCACGTGGATGATGTCATCAGTGATGTCATTTGAGATGTCATCAGTGATGTCATCAGTGATGTCACTGACCATGTCATGAGTGATGTAATATGTGACGTCATCAGCAGTGCATTGCGGGCGCGAGTTATAGTTAGCTGGACTAACTATAACGGGGAATTTCACGGGTTTTGTACGAGTGCAATGTCCAACTAACTATAACTGTCCCTAAAACCTATGGTTTTGTCGGTGAATTTCAAAGGTTTTTAAATGCTAATTTGTAACTATAACGTCCGTGAAACCTATGGTTTTTTCAGTGAATTTCAAAGGTTTTTAAATGCTAATTTGTAACTATAACATGTCTGAAACCTACAGTTTTTTCAGTGAATTTCAAAGGTTTTGTAAATGACAATTTTTAAATGTATTAATTGTTATATAAATTTTTTCATACTGATTTCCAAATTTTTTAGAAACAATTTTTTTTTACATTTTATTTTTTAAATTACATTGTAATTACATTATACATTACATTACAAAAATACTTTCTCAGAATGAATTACTTTAGTTTAATTACTTTGCACATAGGCAATAGACTTTTAAGTACAGTAGTTACAGTTGTTGCAATGGGCAACACATTTTCAAACACAATGCAACATTCAGCTCAATGTGAATTTCTAGTTAAATGCAATTAGTTACTTTATGGATTACTTTTCTAACCACATTACTGGATCCTAGATTCAGTCCTGGGACATCTCCTGTAAACAGTTGAGTAAAAGCGTTTTGGTTACAGTCGTGATTTTTAAGGAATATTATTGTACTTTAAAAGTTCACACTTAGAAACTTTTTCTCATAGAATCACCAATGTTATCCTATGGAAGGAAATTCACTTAGAAGTTAAAAACTGTTATCGTTACTTTTTCTTACTCAGTGTTGGATCCTGGATCCAGCACTGGTGCATCTCCTGTAAACAGTTGAAAGAATGCGTTTAAGTCATACAGGCGATTTTTAGGAATATTTGTAGTTTGTGAAAATCAACACTTTGAAACTTTTCTGCTGAAAACCAGACAATGATATCCTATGGAAGGAAATTCAAGTTACTGGTAAGTACGGTTAAAATTACTTTTCAGGACCAGTACTGGGCTGAAAGATGCAGCACTGAGGTCTCTCCTGATAACAGGTGAGTAAATCGGAATTCGGATTTCGGCTGATTTTAGAGGAATATTTTAAAGTTCCAAAACTCCACACTTAGAAGAATTTCCAAGTGAAACCAGTCAATGTTAGCCTATGGAAGGAAATTCAAGTTACTGGTAAGTACGGTTAAAATTACTTTTCAGGACCAGTACTGGGCTGAAAGATGCATCACTGAGGTCTCTCCTGATAACAGGTGAGTAAATCAGAATTCGGATTTCGGCTGATTTTAGAGGAATATTTGTATGTTTCAAAAATCAACACTTAGAAACTTTTTCAGCAAAAAGCAGGCAATGATATCCTATGGAAGGAAATTCAAGTTACTGGTAAGTACGGTTAAAATTACTTTTGAGGATCAGTACTGGGCTGAAAGATGCAGCACTGAGGTCTCTCCTGATAACAGGTGAGTAAATCAGAATTCGGATTTCGGCTGATTTTAGAGGAATATTTGTATGTTTCAAAAATCAACACTTAGAAACTTTTTCAGCAAAAAGCAGGCAATGATATCCTATGGAAGGAAATTCAAGTTACTGGTAAGTACGGTTAAAATTACTTTTGAGGATCAGTACTGGGCTGAAAGATGCAGCACTGAGGTCTCTCCTGATAACAGGTGAGTAAATCGGAATTCGTATTTCGGCTGATTTTAGAGGAATATTTTAAAGTTCCAAAACTCCACACTTAGAAGAATTTCCAAGTGAAACCAGTCAATGTTAGCCTATGAAGGAAATTCAAGTTACCGGTAAGTACGGTTAAAATTACTTTTGAGGATCAGTACTGGGCTGAAAGATGCAGCACTGAGGTCTCTCCTGATAACAGGTGAGTAAATCGGAATTCGGATTTCGGCTGATTTTAGAGGAATATTTTAAAGTTCCAAAACTCCACACTTAGAAGAATTTCCAAGTGAAACCAGTCAATGTTAGCCTATGAAGGAAATTCAAGTTACCGGTAAGTACGGTTAAAATTACTTTTGAGGATCAGTACTGGGCTGAAAGATGCAGCACTGAGGTCTCTCCTGATAACAGGTGAGTAAATCGGAATTCGTATTTCGGCTGATTTTAGAGGAATATTTTAAAGTTCCAAAACTCCACACTTAGAAGAATTTCCAAGTGAAACCAGTCAATGTTAGCCTATGAAGGAAATTCAAGTTACTGGTAAGTACGGTTAAAATTACTTTTCAGGACCACTACTGGGCTGAAAGATGCAGCACTGAGGTCTCTCCTGATAACAGGTGAGTAAATCAGAATTCGGATTTCGGCTGATTTTAGAGGAATATTTGTATGTTTCAAAAATCAACACTTAGAAACTTTTTCAGCAAAAAGCAGGCAATGATATCCTATGGAAGGAAATTCAAGTTACTGGTAAGTACGGTTAAAATTACTTTTGAGGATCAGTACTGGGCTGAAAGATGCAGCACTGAGGTCTCTCCTGATAACAGGTGAGTAAATCGGAATTCGTATTTCGGCTGATTTTAGAGGAATATTTTAAAGTTCCAAAACTCCACACTTAGAAGAATTTCCAAGTGAAACCAGTCAATGTTAGCCTATGAAGGAAATTCAAGTTACCGGTAAGTACGGTTAAAATTACTTTTGAGGATCAGTACTGGGCTGAAAGATGCAGCACTGAGGTCTCTCCTGATAACAGGTGAGTAAATCGGAATTCGGATTTCGGCTGATTTTAGAGGAATATTTTAAAGTTCCAAAACTCCACACTTAGAAGAATTTCCAAGTGAAACCAGTCAATGTTAGCCTATGAAGGAAATTCAAGCTACCGGTAAGTACGGTTAAAATTACTTTTCAGGACCAGTACTGGGCTGAAAGATGCAGCACTGAGGTCTCTCCTGATAACAGGTGAGTAAATCAGAATTCGTATTTCGGCTGATTTTAGAGGAATATTTGCACAATGGTGAAGGGAGGGGCGGGGCCTGAGGTGACATCTGTGCCAACGCGCCCGTGGCGCGTTTTAAGTTGGGGGATTAAGTCCCCTTGAATCATGAGGGTCCCTACGGGCCAACTAGCCCACCAGGAACCTCCAGTATGCGCCAGGGGCTGCGTTGCAGAGACATGTACAGAGGCCACACCCCTTTTACACCTCTCTGCAACGCAGCTCTGTGGCGCTTTCTGGACGTACCTGTTGGGCTAGTTGGCCTCAGGACCCTCAGGATTGAAGAGGATTTAATTCCCCATCTTAAAACGCGCCACGAGGCCTGTTTGCACACATGTCACCTGAAGCCCCGCCCCTCCCTTCACCACTGTGCAAACGCGCCCGTGGCGCGTTTTAAGTCGGGGATTAACTCCCTTGAATCCTGAGGGTCCCTGGGGTGCATCTAGCCCACCATATACCTCCAAAAGCGCCAAAGAGCTGCGTTGCAGAGAGTGTAAAAGGGCGTGGCCTCTGTACACCTCTCTGCAAGGCAGCCCCTGGCGCATACTGGAGGTTCCTGGTGGGCTAGTTGGCCCCAGGGACCCCAGTATTCAAGGGGTCGTTCCCTCTCTGCAAACGCGCCAGGGGCGCGTTTGCAGAGTGGTGAAGGAAGGGGGCGGGGCCTACGGGCCCGATCGTTTTTTTTTCCCTGAAGGGGGGCTGTGTGGCACCCCTTCCTTTTTCCTATTTTTAGGCCCTGGGGACCCCATCCCCCAGGGCCTTACCCCTTTTTTTTATTAAAATAAAAATAAAAACGGGAAGGGGTTGCGTGGCCCCCTTCCCTGGGCCTGTATTGGCCCCGGGGACCCCATCCCCTGGGGCATGGCCTCTTTTTTTATTTGGAGGGGGCTGCGTGGCCCCCTCATCAGGCCATTTAAGGCCCCGGGGACCCCATCCCCGGGGCCGGCCTTGCACTTTTTTTTTAAAATTTTTAATTTTTTTACTTTGGGAGGGGGCTGCGTGGCCCCCTCCCGAGCCACTTATGGCCCCGGGGACCCCATCCCCCGGGGCCTGGACTCTCGTTGGGGACTGTGGGGGTCCCCAAACCCCCACAGTCCCGCCGGCTCCCCGTGTCCTACGGGAGCCGGCATTGCTACACATGGGGAGCAGCTAACATGCTGCTCCCCATGTGGAAAGCTGTCGGCTTGGATATTGGAAGAGAGAGCAGGTTTCCTGCTCTCTCTTCCAATATCCAAACCAAGTTTGCTATGACAGGACGGGAGCCGCGAGGCTCCCGTCCTGCCATAGCAAACTACAGTGTCCCGGGGTAGGCACCCGGGACACTGCAGGAGCCGACCCTGGGGGTGGCGGTCCCCAGGGCCATCAAGGGCTCCAGGAGGGGGCCGCGCGGCCCCCTCCCTACATTTTGAAAGCCCCGGGAGGTGGTGGTCCCCGGGGCTTGAGGTCCAAAACGGACCCCCATTTTAATTTTTCTTAGTGCCCCGGGAGGTGGTGGTCCCGGGCGTGTGGGGAGCTGGAGCCCCCACACAGGTTTTTAATTGAAAAAGAAGCCCCGGGAGGTGGTGGTCCCTGGGGCTGCGGGAGGGCTCAGAGCCCTCCCGCACCATTACTACATAAGGCCCCGGGGGTGGTGGTCCCCGGGGCTTGGGGGCCCTTAGAGGCCCCCACACATAAAATTAACCCCCCAGCATGCCCCCGGGACTTGGCCCACCCGGGGCCAATTAACTATCGAAGCGCGGAGACCGCGCTTCGTTTTTTTCGGCAGGGTTCGCGCTCCTGAGCGCATCCTGCCGATTTTTTAAAAAAAAAACAATTTTTTGCCCAGGGGTCCTTGTGGGACCCCTGAGCAGACCTAGGGGTCAGGGTGTTTCTACCCTGCCCCCTTTGTGCGCTTTGCGCACTTGTTTCTGTCCCTCGGTTCTACCGAGGGACAAAATAACTGCCAACACTTCCTGGTTTGGAGTGTTGACAGCCAATTAACATAAAGCTCGTGCTCGGGAGGATCCGCGGCCCTAGATATCACTATCTTTTTACTTTTCATTTTCTCAGCAACTACTGAACGGATTTACACCATTTAACAAAAAGGGTTCTTTCTGAACCAAGAACTACCTCTTTGCCAAATTTGGTGTAATTCCGTTCAGCAGTTCGGGCTGTAGCCGTGTCTAAAGTTTCCTATGGAAAAATGCATGGGGAAAACGCGTTTTGGGACCCCCTTTTTCTCGGCCCCCGCTGACGAATCCCCCGAGACTTTCAGGGTAGGAGCGGACCGGAGCGGGCCACAAAGTTTGAAAATTTTGAGAAGATACGTCAACCGGCAAGAGAGTTATTTCAAATAGAATGTCGCGGATTTCCTATGGATAATAGGTTGTAACTATAACTATCTACTGGCGACCGCCAGTAGATAATATATATAGTATATATAGTATATTTTTATATAATTTTAAAATGATAAAATAAATGAAAATTAATAGTTTAATAATTGTTTTAAAGTAAATATGTATATATAGTATATATATATGTATCGATTATTATGTATCTGTTTAACATTTTTTAATTACTTTAATTTTTTATATTTGTTAAAATGTATATTAAATCCACTTAATTTTTTTTAATTAATTTTATTTTTTAATATATTTAATATTTATTATTTTATTTTATATGTATATAAAAATCGATATTTTGTACAACTATATTTTTAACATCGATATTTTGTCAGTAAACGCTATAAACATTGGGCATGCAACTGGAATGACAGACCTCTGCCATTTTAGAGCAGGAAGGATAAATTGGAGGAAGAGGTTTTGACACTTGGCCTCTGGGCAGTCAGATCATGGCCCCACTAAAAGTTCTTCTGTTTCTAAAATGTGTGAGTTCGCTCACAGCTCACATTCAGGCAGTTGTTTCTCTCCCTATAGTCTTACACCCCCTTGAAAAGAATTAAGAGGCGGAATTGTCCTGTGTGGTTTTATCCCAGTGATTCCATCATAATATCTGATGCAGAATGTCTCTATAACTCTATATTCACTTAATAAAACAGAATAAAAGAGCAGTTATGGTTAAAATAAATAACCAGTTATGGTTAGCTTAGAAAGCCTTGGCTCACACACCAGTCATTCAAAACAAAACTTGCACACTAAGGGCCCGATTCCGATGCGGTTTGGAAATCTTCCCGACCAAATCGGTTTAGGAATGGTTTCCGGCCGACTCAGATCGGGAGAGTCCGAACGACCGAGTACGATGCATCCGGATGCTTCCAGATACGAATCGGTCGGACTCCTATTGCCTTCAATGGGAGCCTATGTTCCGACCGAATGCATAGGCTCCCATTGAAGAAAGGGGTGGCTGGGGAAATCAGGCACCCCCAGGTGCCTGCCACACTGTGCATGACTGGTAAGGGGGGACCCATGGGTACCCCCACGGGCCCGATTGGGAAGGCTCCGGGTGCAGAGGGACCCGCTACGGGCCCCCAAAGTCTGATTCCGACTGCCGATTCGAGTCGGGCAGCATGGTACGGAAAGGCTGTCCGAATCCAGCATCGTACTCGGATTGGGATATTCCTAACGCCTAACTCGCATCGTACTCGGTCGGTCGGAAACCTTTCTGATTCGGTGGGAAAGACATGTTCCTGATCTGATTCGGACGGAGCAAATGCCGTTAGGAGGCTTTCCTAACCGCAGCGGAATCGGCCCCTAAATTTAATACTACTGGCCTTACCCTGTATGTAGCAAATGATCTCACTAGTGAAATGACACATTAGTTTACCATTCACTTTATAAACGATAAAACTATGCATAGAGTATGATCTCTTTGTATATGTTTTGTAATTTAAAGATGTGGTGTGAATTCCTTTAAACTATTGTGAGGTCATGAACATTGCATTTGGTGTTTGAGTTATGACTTACAGAGATAATCATAAATGAGAAATTTTAGGAATATTTCATTTTTGTTTTGTATCTACAAATGCACTTTAGCTGTGTTACTTTTTTAACTGAGCCCACAATGTTTTTTTTAAACATTAAGGTGTTATGAATGTAATGATGTCCCTTTTGGCCCACTTTGGTTCTCCCTTAATCTTGCATATTAGATGTTTATGGAGGCTTTGCTTTGCACAGTTGCACATAACACATTTGTTTTCATGCCATTATTTTAGGAATACTCTGTACATGTTGTTTTGTTATTCAGTGATCCTTCTCGGGAGTCGGTCTGCACATTTTGTACATGGTTGCCTGGACTACATAACAACATAATGGACTGTTTACTTTTCTGCTCAGTCTGCAACAGCTCCTAAAGTTTTAGACCTAACACTGTTGCACAGCTGCAGCTTTCCAACAGAAAAGTTTTATCATATAAACTGTGCCTTGTCCCCTTGGGGGCAGGGCAGACAGTAGAATTCTGGCAGAGAGATCTGTCATGGAAAGAATGCCCCCAGAGCCTGACATGGAGCATTGCATAAACTGAGTTTCCCCTCATAATGCGGACCACCTAACAATCACCCAAGGTATGGGGCCCATTGCTAATCCCAGAGATCACTAATATATCCCTTTGCTTACACAGTAAGGATGGGCATAGGCAGATAATTTGCCATGGTGGGGTTGTTTGTTGTATACAGCCTGCTAGTAATGCTGATAATGTTATTTAGTTGTATTTGCCTACTTATCACAGCAAAATACTTCATAATAGACTACGATTGTTAGAAATGAAACTCCTGGTTTGCTGAGGTATGCACCCAGGCCAGGTAGAACCACCATTCTAGTTGGGGTAAGCTAGTTACACACTAAAGGATACCCGGTCATTGGACATGGCCCTTTTTAGGGGATTTCCCTATAACATTTAGGGCCTTTTCCCCTGCACCAGTGCACAATGGGCTGCCGTGCGCCATCACAGGCACCTTTGCACCATGGTGCAAGGATGCCTGTGTTGCAGGCATGATTATTTTTTGTGCTGGAAGGGAAACCTTCCTGCACAAAAACAATCACAAGAGGCTTTGTCCTCTTACTATGTGTGCTGCAGGATGTTGTACCTGTTAGTGCCCTTTAAAAATGGTATCCTCCTATTAGCCAGGGCAGGTACTGCCCTAGCTAATAGGGGGATGCAGCACTGATTGTGCCACCCACCATAATAGCCTGTCAAACACATTTGAGGCCAGCCCTTGCTGGCCTGTGGGTGAGCAGTTGAGCCTATGCTCAGGTTGGCATTTCTCACTCGTTAGCCAACCCTGAGTGGGCCTTCCACTACCACTAGAGCACCCCTCGGGTATGCACTGAGGGGGTGGAGCAAGTGGTAGGTGAAAGGTAGGGCAGGTACACATGGGTGTTCTATGCCCAGGTAGTGAAGAACCCCGATGTGGGTTTTCCCTACCTAGGAGGTTGGATCTTCTCATGGGACACCACCAGGGTTTTGCTAATTCTCTGCATCTGGTCTTAGGGCTCTGGGCACTTTTCCTCTGTAAATAGTGTGAAAGTTTGAGCTCCCTCCCTACCCATGTTAGGAAGTGGTGCTTACCTGTTTTTTAATAAACACGCCTCAAGCCTGCCTTTGCAGGCCTGTGTGTGCGCACTTGCACCTATGATGTTTTAAGACATGTCTCAAGCCTGCCATTGCAGGCCTGTGTGTGCGCACTTGCACATATGATATTTTTAAAACATGTTTCAAGCTTGCCATTGCAGGCCTGTGTATGCGCACTTGCATGGATGATGTTTTAAAAACATGTGTCAAGTCTGCCACTGCAGGCCTGTATGTGTGCAATTGTACTTATGCTCAGGTTGGCCTTTCTATAACACTGGCCATTCCAGAGGGTGCCTTTCACTACCACTAGAGCATGCCTAGGGTAAGTCTTAAGGGGTGACGCAAGTGGTAGGTGAAAGGCAGGGCAGGTACACATGTGTATTCGCTGTCCCAGTAGTGAAGAATACCCATGTATGTTTTTACTACCTATGAGGTTTGCTCTTACCATAGGTTAACATGGGGGAATGGTTGAAATGACTGCATGCTGCAATACTAGCTTACAGTGGAGCAGCATCATCATGTTTCCTATCATTGGATTCACAATAACAAACCCTCTCCTGTGGCAAAGGTGGATTTGTCATTAATAGCTTAGAAATGCCACTTCTAGAAAGTACTCCGAAAGCGGGCACATTATTCGCGCACCCAACTGTCGCACTGCGAAATGGGAAATAATCCCTCAAGATAAACCACTTCCTCCAAAGTTCACCATTTTATTATCGCTGCATACCAAATTTTATACCAGTCATTTTGTCAATGTTCTTTCATATCTAGAAAGTAGGCATTTCTCAGATCTAAAACTCTTTGTGTGCCTGTTACCTTGGCTCCAGCCCACACTCAAAGCTGAGGGAGCACATCTGTGGATTCTCCAGTGACAGCTATAAACGGTGTTGAGACAGAATATCGAGCTGGAAATGTCGACTTACTCAAATATTGAGTTGGAAATATCGTGATTGAGAAATATTGACAGCAAGAATATCATGGTCAAGAATATCAAATTTAAGGTAAGAAATATCGTTTTTAAAAACATAGAAGTCATTAATATTGTTTGCAAAAATATAGGGGTACATGCATCAAGCTAATTAGCGGTCACAAACGGGCCGATTCGCAACTGCTAATTAGCCTTTTGGGATGCATCAAGCCGTAAGCCATTCGCAAAATAGGTCATCGCAATTTTTGCGATTACCTATTTTGTGCATGCAGTTAGGGAATCGCAATTTGCAATTCCCTAAATGTAATGCAAGAAGCATTCTGAGAATGCGACTTTGCATTAAGGAATCGCAAATTACCATCAACTTCAAGTAAATGGTAATTCGTAATTCTTTTGAAAAATGCTCAAAATTGCATTTTTCTAAGTGCCATGTGGCGCACACACATGACCTTCGGGCATGTGTGTGTGCCACATGTGCACTCATGCCATTTTTGGGGGTGCATCAGGGTGGCCTTTTGGCCCCCTAGCATCCTTGAAATTGCATGCGCAATTTGCGATTACCTTTTTTGGTAATTGCGAGTGGTTTCCCATTCATTCCTATGGGCCTCTAGGCCCATAGGAATGAATAAGAAGGCATTCCTTATTAGTGAATCGCAATTTGCGATTCGCTAATAGGGAATGTATAGGAATCTCAATTTATTTAGCGATTCCTTCATGCATAGGGAATTGCGAGTCCTTAATAGCGATTCCTTAAAAATCACTATTAAGGAATCGCAATTCCTTACGTTGATGCATGTGCCCAATAGTTGTTTAAAATATCGATTTTTTTGATTACTGTAATGTATTTTAGTTTATATTTTAAATGTATGTGATGTATGGTTTTTTGTATAAGTATTGTTTGTTTTTTAATATATGTTACATTTTTAGTAGTTATCAATTTTATTTTAATTAAATTTTGCATTTTTTAGTTCCGTAGCGGGTTGTGGGTTTATAGGGGAATAGGGTGGGAAGTAATTTAATTATAATACATTAAAGATTATTTTTTATTTATTTAATTTAGATAGTGTTAATTGTGGGAACTAATTTATTTGTAATTAATTATTAATTGGTTAATATTAATTGATTGATAATTAATTATGGTAGTTGTGTAATTTTTTTAGGTGCGTGTTGTGGGGTTTATAGGGGTAAAGGGTGGGAAGTAATTTATTTTTGATTAATTAATAATTAGTTAATTTATATTAGTTAATTGATTGAAAATTAATTATGGAAATTGTGTAATTAATTTTAGGTGCGGGTTGTGTGGTTTATAGGGGTAAAGGGTGGGAAGTAATTTATGTTTAATTAATAACTAATTGATAATTAATTATTGTAGTTGTGTAATTTTTTTTAGGTGCGGGTTGTGGGGTTTATAGGGGTAAAGGGTGGGAAGTCATTTTTTAAAAATAATTAATAATTAGTTCTTAATTAATAATTAATTGATTGGAAGTTTATTATGGAAATTGTGTAATTAATTTTAAGTGCAGGTTGTGGGGTTTATAGGGGTAAAGGGTGGGAAGTAATTTATTTTTAATTAATTAATAGTTCTTAATTAATATTGAATAATTAATTAAATAATAAATATGGAATTTGTGTAATTAATTTTTGGTGTGGGCTATGGGTTTTATAGGGGTAAAGTGTGGAAAGTATCTTATGTTTAATTAATAATTGGTCGATAATGTTAATTAATTAATTGATATTTAATTAGGGTAGGTTTATTTTTTGTGTGTGGGTTTACTTTTTTAGGGGTAAAGGGTGAGGAGAAAATGAATTCTACTTACTTTATAATTTGTTTTTATATACTATTAGTTTTATAATTGAAAATAAGTTTAAATTGTGTAATTCATTTTTTTACAGTTTAATTTTACCAGTGGTTTGCGGAGATTATAGGGATAAAGTGTGGGAAGTTTATACATTTATATGAGTTTTAATTTGTTTTTTAATTAATAATGTTTCTTTAATTGGTAATTAATTGTTAGTTATGTAAGTACATTTTTTAAATAAATTAGGTGTGGGTTGTGAATTGTGTGGTGTTACAGTAGGAAATTAAAAAAGTAAATTTATGTAATGTTTTTGATTCAAAATAATTTCCAATTAAAAATATTTATTTGTTTGAAAATTATTTTTTATTTAATATAATATGTGTAGGTCTTTGTCATATGTTTTTAACATTATAATATGTTTTTTTAATTTGTAATAAATATATTTGTAGTTTAATTTTTAATATATGTATATATATATTTATTTATTTAGTTTTTTAAATATTTTTGTTAATATTTTGTTTGTTTTTACTTTTGAACTGACTGAAGTGAGAATATTAATTGTTACCCCTTTGCAATCCAACATTTTCCCTACTGTTGCACTGATTGGAGTTGGAATAGTAAATTTTACCTTGCCACTATCCAACACTTTCCCTACTGTTGCACTGACTGCAGTGGGAATAGTAAGTTTTACCTCTCTGCTATCCAACACTTTCCCTACTGTTGCACTCATTGGAGTGGGAATAGTAATTTTTACCCCTACGCAATCCAACACTTTCCCAACTGTTACACTCACTGGAGTGGGAATAGTAAGTTTTACCCCTCCGCTATCCAACACTTTCCGTACAGTTGCACTCACTGGAGGGGGAATAGTAATTTTTACCTCTCCGCTATCCAACACTTTCCCTACTGTTGCACTGACTGGAGTAGTAAATTTAAGTTTAAAGATTTTTAAATAGTTTAATGTAATGTTTTGTTAATAGATTTTATGTTATTGGTATATATATATATATATATATATATATATATATATATATATATATATATATATGTATATTTTTATATAATTTTAAAATGATAAAATAAATGAAAATTAATAGTTTAATAATTGTTTTAAAGTAAATATGTATATATAGTATATATATATGTATCGATTATTATGTATGTTTAACATCTTTTTAATTACTTTTTTTATATTTGTTAAAATGTATATTAAATCCACTTAATTTTTTTTAATTAATTTTATTATTTAATATATTTAATATTTATTATTTTATTTTATATGTATATAAAAATCGATATTTTGTACAACTATATTTTTAACATCGATATTTTGTCAGTGAACGCTATAAACATTAGGCATGCAACTGGAATGACAGACCTCTGCCATTTTAGAGCCTGGAAGGATAAATTGGAGGAAGAGGTTTTGACACTTGGGGGCCGATTCCGATTCGGGCCGGAAATCTCTCCGACTGAGCCGGACCCGGAGAGATTTCCGACCGAATCGGACTCGTGCAGCCCGACCGAACGAGTACGATGCGTCCGTATGCTATCGTACTCGAGTCGGTCGGACTCCCATTGAAGTCAATGGGACCCGGTCGTACAACGCGTACGTGGGCTCCCATTGCCTCAATGGGTGCGAGGCGAACAAGGGCGGCCCCTACAGCGGGTACGCGGCGAAGCGACTCACGCCGTACACGCACAGGTAGGGGGACCCATGGGTCCCCCTGTGTGCGACTCGCGCGGCTACGCGTACAGGGGGTCCGACACGGACCCCCGAAGTACGGCTCCGACTGCTCTTTCGAGCCGGACGGCGCGTGTCGGTCGGACTGCTCGCGGCGCGCATCATACTTACCCGGCCGGGGAACGTCTCCATTCCGCGGTGCGAGTCGTGTCCGAGCGAGTCGGTCGGTGCGGTTAGACCCGGGAACGAGTCGGTCGGAGCGGTTGGGACGCCCAAACGAGTCGGTCAGCGATTTCGCATCGTACTCGCTCGTCCGGACGCGCGTACGAATCGGTCGGAAAATAGGGCTCCGAATCGGATCCGGTTATGCCGAATCCGATTCGGAGCCCTACCGGCCGAGATCGGAATCGGCCCCTTGGCCTCTGGGCAGTCAGATCATGGCCCCACTAAAAATTCTGAACCACCCCCAATTTCAGAGGCACACTACAGTATAACTACTGTTGCCATACTTCAGCAGGGGAGATATACACTTGTGGACTGGACATCTTGGAACCCCATGGTGCATACTGCCAGAGGAATCTGTTGTGCACAAGTGGTATCACTGCCATTGGCGGGCCAGGGCTGCCTACCTGCTGCTGTGTAGCACCGTGAAGTGTGCTTTCCAAGGGCTTGTTGACTGTCTCCCTGTTCTCTTGTGGAGGTCTCAGGGACATCAAATTCTTCCCGTGAGGGACCCACACCATGTACTTGTGACACATGGAGAGCGATGCCCTCTTAAGTGCAAGCATTGTCTGCTGAATCCCAACTACTGGTACAGCATGAGTATGGAACTTCGTATTTTGCCTGAAGAACGGATTGCCTTGTGCGGAGCCCCAAAGTATTGCCCACATCTAAGGAGTGTGGCCCCTGCATCGTGGGGGCCTCAACATGCATAAGCGTCTTGTTGATGGTGAGCTGGTTCACTGGTTGTGGGATCCAGCATGGCCCGCTTCGTCGATCGCGCCAAATTTCTCTTATGCAACACGCTGACTGCATGCTCATGGCGTGCGGTGTTCGATTCACAGGTTGGACCCTTGGAGGGAGGGCGTACCCATAGTAGTGTCTCATTCTACATCTTGCAGCACTGCTAAACTTGTGCCTGTGTGTGTGACCGGAATTGTCTGGTGTGACCCATATCAACATGCACCAGGCATGGTGCCTCCTTTCCAGGGAGGTTTGGAATTTGGAACTCTTCATTGTGTGAGACCAGTACTGTCTGGTGCGACTCGGATCAACACGCACCTGACTTTGTGCCTCATTTCCAGCGAGGTACAGAGTTTGAGACTGTTCATTGTGTGTCACCAGAACTGTCCGGTGCGACTCGTATCAACGTGCACCAGACATTGCGTCTCATTTCCAGGGAGAAGCGGAACAGCGGATTTGTGTATCGTTGTGCCTGGATGGCCTGGGTCCTACTTTGATTGATATGTGTCTGATGGAGTGCCTCCTTCTCCCAAGAGGCTCTCCTGCTTTATATCCCATTCATCGATTGTTCCTTTTGTGCCTTTATAGCGGCAGATCAACTGCCCTTTCCTCGCCCAGCCACAATGACTTTGTGTTGCCAGGTAGTATTGCCCGGATCGGTCCTGGGTGGAGAGAATAATTGACTTGGCTAAGGAACGTTTCCAAGAGCAATCGGAAGTTGGTCAAGAGACTGCATGACCCCGCCCCCTGTGCTTTGAAGAACTGGCTGGTGCCGGAAGGCACATTGTGGAAACTTTTGATTGAATGACTATCGCCTATGGCCCACTTCCAAAAGTGAACTTCGCGAATGGTGGCCAACCCCCCCATTTGTCGACTTCCTCCTAGTTAGCCCTGCTACCTACCCCCAAATTATTCCATGGGGCCCTGACTGAGTGTGGCTCTGACCACAATCAGCCTAGTATCAGGGGGAGGGTGGTTTATCTCCAGTATGTGGCGTAGGGTAGTTGGGGTTAGCTGTGAGGTGGAGGAGAGTTTGGGCCACTGGGTCTGCATTTGTATTATCAACTGACTGGCCGGATATCAGTGGTATCGCATTATGGTGCTGTGTGCATGCGAGTGCACTCCGTACGGACCTGCCCGATATCCATGGCACCACGTATCAGTGCTGAGTGAGTGTGTGGATGTGACTGCATGAAGACTGCAGGTTATTAACTACACCACACAGCGCTGTTGCTTTACACATTGATTCCTTGCCAAAAGAAGACTGTGTTTGACACTGGTTTTTACCTGTGCGGCCTTTGCCCATGGTGTTGTTTAAAAGTCTAATTATCTGTTTGTACACATTTTTTATATTATTGTGATATGGGGTGCCCCCTATAACTGTGTGGTATTGAATTATAATAATTGCCAGAGTGGGCCTAGTTCTGACAATGTTTTGCACCGCATAAGGGTGCTGGGGGGTAAAGTGGGATCTTTCCCAAATGTGCATCCTACTGATGTCATTTTGACATTGTTGGGCCTAGTACTGCTAATAATATTTCTAAATGTGATTCATTCCCAGACATCCATGATGTTCATGTTGTGTTAATTAATGTGTTTTGAATACAAACTTTATTTCCATACACCACATGTGAAGTCTCTTTTGTGACACTCAGTGTGTTTATTGTGTGAGAGTGCTGTGCCAATGCTTTACACTTTGCCTCTGTGATAAGCCTGACTGCTCAAGTACCAAACTACCCAAGTGTGAGCGCAGGTCATACAGTGAGTGTAATCACCCACCCCTGATGGGAGTGGTAGGTTCTGCCTGGCTAGGGCACTGTCTCAGCAAACCAGGAAGAGCCAGTTCCACCACCTGTGCTCACCCTCTTGTAGCTTGGCACAGAGCAGTCAAGCTTATTGAAAGAATCAATATGTAAAGTATTTGTGCAACACACAGACACACACACACACAGTAACACAATCAATACACCAAAAAAATACTCCACACTGGTTTAGAAAATATACAGTATTTATCTGAGCAAAATAATATCAAATTGACAAAAATCCAATCAGTCGAAGTTAAGATGTGAATTAAAAGATTAAATGCAATAATAGTGCTTAGAAGTCACTAGAGGTCAAAAGGTTATTTGAGGTCACAAGGGACCAGTGTGAATCCAAAGTTCAGGCCGACCGCGATGGAGGGCAGGCCGGCTACAGGACCCAGACAGGTCCCACTGATAAATACCTCAGCTGGACCAATTGTCGACGCCGAGAGCCTACTGCGTTATCGTCGAGTTGTGCAAAGGGGATCCTGCGTCATCGGCAAGCTTTGTTCATGTGATTGCAGTGCATCATCATCGAGCCTCGCAGAACGTCATCACTGAGCTGCACAGGCTGTGGATCCACTGTCGTCGAGCAGCCCCTTCGTCAGCGTCGAAGTGCAATGCGATGAAATTTCTCAGCAGCCAATGCCATGCATCAGTTTATGCAGAAATCACCTGCAGAACTGGCTTCTGAGGCCCAGAACGTGGAGAGGGTACCTCAGGCAAGAGTAGGACTCACAGAAGGCAGAGTCCAGCATCACCAACAGAATTGCAGGAAGTCTTTTGTGTCCCTGAGACTTCAGAAAACAGGAGAAAAGCCTTCAAGACATTGGAGATCACTTGGAGGGAAGGCAGAGTCGGGGAACAGCAGGCAGCAGGGCAACAAGCAGAAAAGCAGTCCAGTTGAGTCCTTTAAGCAGCACAGCAGTCCTTCTGACAGAGATTCAGTTCAAGATCCAGCCCAGAGACCCAGTACTTATTCCCTAATGTGCCTTTGATGTAGGGGGTGACTTCAAAGGGACTATCTAAAGTGCACAAGTATCCCTTTCAACCCAGTCCTGTCTGCCAGATTAACCCTGGGGGGTAAATCAGTGTTTTGTGTGTGGATAGGACACTACCTATCGAAGTGTAAGTGTCTGCCCCTTCAATTCCCCCTTGCCCAGGAAGACTCATCAGAATGCAGCGAATGCAGATGAGTGCTCTGAATGCAAATGAGCCTCACCTTCCTGAGCTTGTGGCTGTCTAGAGGAAATGCAGAAAGTGTAGCTGACTCCCAGCCCGGACGTGTATTGGAGACAGGCTGCAAAGCACATAGAGTTATGAGCTCAGAGAAAAGACTACTTTCTAAAAGTGGCATTTCTATTTTTTTAAATATATTTTTATTGTGATATGAAACGGCAATTACAAGTTACCATCTCAGTTGTCCCACAATTTCCCCCCAGCCCATGAAGGAGCGGACCACAGCATCAGTCTTTCAATGTCCAATTAGGTCCAGCAGCAACACAGTACAGGTATGGTCTGAAAATCGTCATGTACATATGTAACATTACAAGCAATATCAACTCCAGTACACATTGAGGTTCCAACTTGTCATTATTCGGTTTTACCACCGGACTGTCCATGGTCTGCTGTAATTGTATCTCTGCTAACTCCCATATCATCCTTTCATCTTGACCTTGCCCAGTGCAAATTAATTTGCGTCTCATCCTACATTCAGCACACACCCATTGCATGTATTCCCACAACCATTGCTTACTAGCAGGCAGTCTGGGTGTGATCCAGCATCTGGTAATGCTTTTCTTTACAACCATTTCCCCCAGTTCAGCAATTTTGTCCATATGTTTGGTCTGTTTAGCCCGGGACACTAAGCCCAAAAGACACAGCTGGGTGAAGAACTGCAAGGTTAGGTCAGTCAAATCTCATAGTACCTTAAGGACTTCCTCCCAAAAGTCTTGTATCTCTGGACATTCCCACCACATATGTACAAATGTCCCTACTACCTGCTTACATTTGGAACACTTTTCAGGTTTAGAGGGGTCTATCTTATGCAGCCAGCTCAGTGTAACATAATCTCTGTGTATACATTTGTAGTTTGAGCCTTGCACTGCGCGAAACCCTCCTGCAATTTCCGAGGGCAAGGCACCGGTCCTGTAGACCTTCACTCATGTCTGTCTTTCATTGCAGCCTGAAGTAATCAATATGGGGTGCAACTTTTGGTAGAGGCAGTGCATATAATCTAGTGATTAGCTTACCGTTTCCCTCCCATATACGGTAGTACTTGATTAAGAATGTGTGTTTGGTTCCTGTTGAAATCCCACACAGGCCTTGCGGATGGCCCTGCATAAGCTAGGAAGTACCACCTGCCATTCCCCATTTGGAACAGAAGTTAGCATAACTCATCAAAACATCCTCGTATAGGTCCCCCAATGTGTGTGGAGAATCACTCCTCTCCCCATGTCTCAGAAACATTGGCAGGATAGGACTAATTCCTGTTAACCGCGGTATCGGGTATTGTAAATACATGTATTAATTGTTTTTATCTTTCAAAACCTGCTCCCATATATTTAGTAGTGTCCGAGCCTGTAACAGAATTAACCCTCTCCTCTTCCTATGGACCAGCGGTAGGGCCAAGAGTTTGCACAGCTTAACCAATCTTGCTAACACGTCAGTGTGCGGATAAGTATGATGGTCTAAGAACCATGCAACCACATGCTGTAAGAGGTAAGCTTAATAATAGCAATGAAAATCTGGGGCCTTAGTGTAACCCTCCACTATCCCAGGATAACTGCAGCACTCTCATGCTAATGTGCGCTCTCCCGGTGCCCGAGTATAACAACCGAGTATAACAACTGGAGCACATCGACATATGCTGTAGCACGTACATGACTCAGGGTAAAACAATCATTTTACTGATCAAGATACTCCCCATTAGTGACAATGGGAACTTCAGTCACCAACGGATACTGCGTTGCACATTGTCAAGCAGGGCTCCCACATTTGAATCCTACATTTCAGCCATGTTAGAGCTCAAATTCACCCCAAAGTATTCATTAGTGGTCTTTGCAGTTGTATGCCAGGGAGGGGCCCCTTCACCAACCCAGTTGCCTGAATCGGGTAGATGACGGACTTATCTGCATTCAGCATAAACCCCAAATGTGTCCCCACCTATGTGATTGTGTCATGTACCACAGCCCATGAGCGTGCGGGGTCTCGCAGGGTCAGCAAAATATCATAGGCATAGAGGGAGAAAATCTCCCGC
Organism: Calotriton arnoldi; assembly: GCA_963921515.1. Lineage (NCBI taxonomy): Eukaryota > Metazoa > Chordata > Amphibia > Caudata > Salamandridae > Calotriton > Calotriton arnoldi. The sequence continues at coordinate 459,055 of CAWUFW010000145.1, forward strand.
CTATTCGCAACCATCACACCCTCCGCCTCTTGCATAGATGGTATCAGTCTGGTCAAGGACTCAATGACCAGAGCAAAGATCAACGGTGACAGTGGATACCCTTGTCCAGTCCCTCTCGCCACTGCACAGCTGTCTGTGAGCCTATTGCCTATCTTCACTAGGGCTTTACTGTCCGTGTAGAGTAACTGTACCCATTTTAAATAGATGTCACCCAGGGCATAGCATCCCAGCACATGATTCATGTATATCCAATCAACAGTATCAAATGCCTTTATGGGCATCCAAACTGGCAAGCACACAAGGCTCCACCCCTGTTAAGATCTGCTCAATAGTGATGAATGTGTTCCTTCTATGGTGGTAGTGCGGCCTCCCACAAACCCTGGCTGGTCTGGGTGTATTAGTTCCCCCACCACCTTAGTCAAATGATGAACCAAGATCTTCCCTAAACTTTTCGCATCCACATTAATCATTGATAATGGACGGTATGATTCGTATTCGGATGTGTCCTTTCTCTTTCTAGGCAGAACCACTGTATACGCTTCCTTTAGTGTAGCAGGTAACACCCCCTGTTCAAATGCATCTCAATACATGGCTAATAATGACGCACACTGTAAGTCTACATATTCCTTATAAAATTCAACTGTCAGGCCATCATTCCCCAGTGTCTTCCCCGTATTCATTTGTTTGATAGCCCACTTTATATCTGACTACTCAATCTGGCCTTTAGTATCTCCCTCATTGTGTCATCCACCACTGTTAGCTGCGCTTCATCTAGTATAGCGGTCATACCCGACTCATTGTGCCCACCCTGTTGCATGTACAAATTAGAGTAAAACTCTGCAAAACGGTGTAGGATATCCTCATGTGTTGTGAGTGTCACTCCTTGTGCATCTTTAAGTGTAATAAATGCATTCCCCCTCTCTCTGTTAACCAACCATGGCAAAAGCCAGCCTGGCGTATCTCCCTGTTCATATTGGATCTCCGCGTATGTCTTGTAGTCATAGTGACGCACGGTTTCATGTTCCTCATCTAGCTCCCCCTTTAATCTGTGTCAGTCCTCCCATACCACTTCTGTGTGTGGTGCCTGTCTGTCTATGTCCCCTATTCGATGTTCCAAAGTTGTGACCGTGCGTGTCAAAGATTGACACACCCATAGGTGGTGACCATGCTCTTGCCCCTAATAGTCCCTTTAAAGGCCTCCCGTAGGACCCGAGCTGAGGCAGTCAAACCTGTATTAGTGGCAAAAAACTTTCTCGCAGCTTCTCGGATTACCTCTCTGTAAGCCTGGTCCTACAATGCATGTGCCTGAAATCGCCACTGTGGTAGCGGGCCACATACGTATGCCCTCTCATCATAGCCACCAAGGGGGCATGATCTGATAGAGTGCAATCGAGATATCGCGCCTCCCCAAAGTCTGCAGCCTGCCCCGGCTGCACCAACATGTAATATATCCTAGAAAATGTGCCATGTGTATGCAAATAAAAGGAGTAGCCCCTGGTCTGGCCATTCACCGACCGCCACAGTTCAATTAAATTCAGAGTATCCATACTCTCCAGCAGTGCCTTAGAAGCCCTGCCCAGTTGTCACACCACAAGTCTGGAGCTATCTAGCTCTGTGTCTAGCACACAATTACAGTCCCCCATCCAGATGATGTTGCAATGTGCAAAGAGTGTCAACGTGCCTGTTATCCCCCCTAAAAAGTCTGTGGGGCCGATTCCGATCTCGGCCGGTAGGGCTCCGAATCGGATTCGGCTTAACCGGATCCGATTCGGAGCCCTATTTCCCGACCGATCCGTACGCGCGTCCGGACGAGCGAGTACGATGCGAAATCGCCGACCGACTCGTTTGGGCGTCCCAACCGCTCCGACCGACTCGTTCCCGGGTCGAACCGCACCGACCGACTCGCTCGGACACGACTCGCACCGCGCAATGGAAACGTTCCCCGACCGGGTAAGTACGATGCGCGCCGCGAGCAGTCCGACCGGCACGTGCCGTCCGGCTCGAAAGAGCAGTCGGAGCCGTACTTCGGGGGTCTGTGTCGGACCCCCCTGTACGTGTAGCCGCGCGAGTCGCACACAGGGGGGGACCCATGGGTCCCCCCTACCTGTGCGTGTACGGCGCGAGTCGCTTCGCCGCGTACCCGCTGTAGGGGGCGCCCCTGTTTGCCTCGCACCCATTGAGGCAATGGGAGCCCGCATACGCGTTGTAGGACCGGCTCCCATTGACTTTAATGGGAGTCCGACCGACTCGAGTACGATAGCATACGGACGCATCGTACTCGTTCGGTCGGGCTGCACGGGTCCGATTTGGTTGGAAATTTCTCCGGGTCCGGCTCGGTCGGGGAGATTTCCGGCCCGAATCGGAATCGGCCCCTGTGTATCTATTTTGGGTGCACACGATGTGAGGAGCACTGTAGAGGTCCCTGAAATCTCTCATGTCACTCCCACAAAGTGACCATCCGCCACCCTCAATTCTGAGTCTACACACAGCGGGACACTATTATCCACCCACAACAGCACTACCTTGGCCGCCGAGGTAAAGCTCTCAAGCCGTAATCTACCTCCCCATTTGGGCCATATTTTCTCATGTTCCCGGGGCAGAAGATGCATCTCCTGTAGCATAACTATTTTGGCTCGCTGCCTATGGGTATAAGACAAAATAATCTGATGCTTAAGTGGGTTCTGGATCTCCTTAACATTCCATGATAAGATTGGCACCTACATGTGTACGTGTAAGTCATAACTCTGCATATATTAGAAGTAGGGTCTTCACTGATAGCCTCTCCTTCTCAGCAAGTGTGTAAAGAACATCACCCCACCTCCCCCTTCCCGTGTGGCCTACCCCAACCTGGCGTTCACAATTGACATAGTAGGCGTTAATCTTCCCCATATCAAAACAAACAAACTTCCCTGTTACAGCGTGGTGCTCCCCAGAGTCCCTGGTGTAGGGTCCCCCAGGTACATCTGTGCCATTGATGGCACACATACCAAGAACGAAGTATGTATCTCGATCATCCCCACACCAGACAATTTACACACTGTTCTCGATTGTCGGCAGCATAGCCCCCCCTCAGTAACATGAAATATTGTTCACACACCCACCCATCGTCAATCTACATCATGGCAATTATAATAAACAACATTTATCACTGTGCTAGAAATCAATGACTCTCAATAAATTGCATCACCTCCTCAGCCTGGTCGAAAAAGTTCCTCCTTCCCTGCAGATCCACCCTCAAACGTGCTGGGGGCAACAAAGCATAAGCCCACCCACAATTTTTGAGTTTTCATTTAACTTACACAAAAAATTTGCTTTTTTTTTAGGTAGTTAGAAGGATATTCTGTTGCCATTGTATTCAACCTCACCCTGCGTATGAGCTGCTGCCAATATACCCACTATATGTCTGTATCGCAGCATACACCCAATAAACATGCGCGAGGCACACCAGGTTTGGACCTACCACTGTGAGTTCTATGCATCCTGTCTGCATGCAACCGTCCTTCCACATTCAGTACCAGCAGTACTGAAAGGAGAAAGGTTTCCAAGAAAAGCTCCACAGGTGCTGTTTCTGTGCATTCCGGTAATCCAAGAATGAGCACATTGTTACGCATTTATCGATCCTCTAAATCAGCTAGTTTGACTTCATGCTCCTGTAAACGCCGCTCCTGGTCCCCTAGCTGACTAGTATAGGCACCCAAAAGTTCCTCCACACCATCCGCCCTAGTGCCCAAATCTTTGACTTGATCCTTCATATTAACCATGTCCTGGCGCAGCAGAGCCAATGTGATTGCCAATTCATCAAGTTTCTCAGTGATTGCTTTATTGCCCTCCAGAATCAGATTTTTTATTAGATGGCGGAGCAGCCTCTCCCTCCGCATGGGCCTCACCCATAGCCCCACTCTGTACCATTCTAGCAATACTGTCCTCAATAGTGTTGCTGGACTTCAAGGCTGTGCCTGGGCCCCCTTTAGGTTTTGGCGGCATGCGAGCTAGGTTAATCCTCCGTGTGAGGCCCATTCAGGGCACGGACTGCGGTCAACCTGTGTCCCGCCACCTAACACACTGGTTAGTTTTGTAGGAGCACTTGTCCAAAGCACCCGCCAAGCCCCTTCATGAATGTTTCAAAGAGTACACCCTATCATTGGGCCCAGGAGCAAAGAGTCGTCCTGACACAGAGCAGGGGAGCACCAACACTGGCTCCCTATGGGAATCCACAGCTCCCCTGCCCATGAGCTGCCACTTAGAACTGTCTTAGCCCCAGTGGGTGGCCCGCTGCACCCGCCCCTCAATGTTTTACTATTATGAGGCCTGTGCTGTTGTGCGGATAACCACCAAAAAGTGGCACGTTGGCCACTCCACATCTCTTCCCGGGGGCCCCGCCACACCACACCACCACTGGTGGGTGCACACTCCTCAACAAGCACCGGGGAGAAAGTCAGTAGTATCAATAGAGGGACGGGGTGTTGTATACTTACTCCCCTCGAGGTCGGTGTCGCTCAGCCACCGACTGCACTATCATCCACCACCAGGGCTGCACATTGTCACCAGCTCCTGTCGGCCACTGCACCCATGCTGGTCCGCAGCACAGCCCGGCCTGCCCCGCTCTCTTTGGCCGATGGTAATTGCTCATTCCGGTCGTGGTCTGGCTCTTCTCCTTACGCTTATTGGCTCCGGTAGGGCCCGGTAGGCCTTGTTACATCGTCACTTCTCTGCTGGGCACCAACACAAACCCACGGCCCCTCCTAACAGGCTTGCTGGGGAGGCACAATGACAAGCCTCCCAGACAATGGGGAGCAGCCTTTGGGGGTCCCAGATGCTGCTGTCTGTCAGAGCTCTGATCAGGCGCCTCCACTCAGTCGGCCACTCCTAAAAGTGGCATTTCTCAAACAGTAATGTTAAATCCAACTTCACCAGTAAGGAGGATTTGTCATTACCATTCCAAACATATGAATCATGAAAAAGCTTCTCTTCTGTGATCAGAAGTTACAGCTTAAAAGTGTATTAAGGAATTCCCAGTGCTGGTCTATCAGAGGGGTAGGTTTAACAGTAGTGAAAACGAAATAGGCTGTTTGTCACTACCAGAACATGCAAAACATAGAAGTGCATGTCCTACCTTTTGCTTACATAGCACCCTGCACTTAAGGCTACCTGGGGCCTACCTATGGGGTGACTTACATGTAATTAAAGGGATTTGTATGGCCTGGCAAGTAGTTTTAAATGCCAAGTCGAAGGGGCAGTAAACTGCTCACACAGGCCCTGTAGTAGAAGGCCTGAGAAGGGTTTGAAAGGCTACATCTGTGGGTAGCACAATCAGTGAAGCATGCCCACTAGTAGCATTTGAAGTACAGGCCCGGGGTATATAGTTTCCCAATTTGAAAGGGAATTACAAGTAAATCAAATTCGCCAAACAGGTGTAAACCAATATAAAATGTTTAGAGGAGAGAGCACAGGCACTTAAGCACTGGTCAGCAGTGGTAAAGTGCTGATAGTCCTAAAGCCAACAAAAACGGGGTTGAAAAATTGGAGGAGGAAGGCGAACTGTTTGGGGCAACCCTTCAGAAAGGGCCATTTTCCAACACCAATAGTTTCAATGAATGTATTGTAAGCTTCCATCATATTTTTCCTTTGTTTACTAAGGGCGTACATGCGTGAGAGACAAGAGGTGATGATCTGTTTTCACTGTTCCCTTGGGGACTAGTGTCATGTTCTCAGTCTTCTGAGTAGTACTTGTGCGTGCCCATAATACCCTTACACCTCCACCAGAGACTTCCGTGATTTTTGAAATATATCCTCCACAGTATTTTAGGAAGCACCTAATTTTCTGTTGGTTGTTCAAGCTTGAACCACTAAAAGTATTACCCATATTAGTGTTGGCATTTTGTTTTCAGTACTGTTTTATTAATGGCACAGCCACAGCTGGTACCAATTCCTGACAATTACAGACCTGAGGTCCATACTCATTTAACATTAAATGGTCTTGACAAAGCAGGTGGTGACTTAATCTTCGTGGTTGAAGCCCACAATGCTTATCACTTAGAAGTTTTTTATTCTTCGTTTCATTTTCCAGCTGTGGATGCTAATTCAGGAACATTTCATGAATACACTAACGTGGCAGCACCACAAGCATATAGAGCATATCAGCTCTTAGAAATTCCACTTTCACATTGGGAAGATGTAAAAAATCTCCGCGAGCTACGCAGAATTCCGCGAGCACACGGAATTGCTTGTTCCGCCCGTTCGCGATGCGTTTTTCCTGTTCGGGGACGCTGTTTGCGTGCTCGGGGGAAATATCTCACGAACTTGCCCATGCGGTCGCCAATTGGCGCGGCCATCTTGTTTCACTTGTCCTGCATGTTCGCGATGCGTGTTTCCTGTTCGCGAACGCGGATGTCCGATGGCGCGTCCGAATGACGTGTTCGCGATCGCACACTCTCGCGGGATCGCGCGGCCGGCTACCAAAATCTCGTGGCGCACGTGAACGGATAGAAAAACTCGCCGGTGAACGTAAGGATCCCGGTAAGTCGCTACCGCGTGCGCAAACACACATTTTGAAAGCGCAAACAAGGAAAAAATTCCAATACGCCGCGGATCGCGGAATTTTCGGCAATTCCGTGTTCTTTGCGGTACGCGGAATTGCCAAAATTCCGCAAATTCCGCAAGGGGAGCGGATTTCACCGCCCAGGCCTAATTTGGATTTACTGAGTATGGCTACAAGTTCAACTTTAAGAAATCTAATATAGCATTTTCTAAGTGTCTTATTTCTAGGATACAAACTTTCCCATGAGGGAAAAAGCCTTGGTACACACGTCTTAAAGTGTGTACCAAGGCTTTTTCCCTCATGGGAAAGTTTGTATCCTAGAAATAGGACACTTAGAAAATGCTATATTAGATTTCTTAAAGTTGAACTTGTAGACTTGCTAAAAACTCCAAACTCTCTTAGGAAACTCCAATCCTTATTAGGATTCCTTAATTTTGGCAGAACATACATACTTGATTATGCACAACACATTCAATCATTATATGAATTAATTTATACAGATTTTTCAAGTTCACATTGAACTAAAGAACACACAGATATGCTCAGATCACTACATTCTGACTTGCTTGCAACACGACACTTGCATATATGTGTAAATACTTCAAACCTGCTCATCCGTATAGTTGCGGGTGCCATTGGCTTAGCATATGTCACATTTAATGAAGGTGAAACAGTGCCAATTGCATATAAATCGCAATTATTTTCCAATACGGAGATGCGTCTTGCATCCACTGAAAAAACACTGACTTGAGTGCAGATGGCTATATTAAAAGAAAGGCCACTTGCACAAGGGAAACACATTATTGTCGTTGCACCCATTTAAGCCTTAAAGGCTGTTACAAAAGCAAGCGTTCCGAATGCTAAAGCCCTCCATCCTAGCTGGATACAATGGTCAACATCCTTAATAGCTAAGGGTGTAGACTTCGTCTTTGACTCATCTTTACAGACACTGAAATTTCTTCAATCTGAGCATATTTATTCCATGCCCAGCAATCTTTTGCCTCTTGACGAGTATAAATATATTATTTATACTGATGGTTCAGCCCAACCTGCTATTGTGACCAGGCACCAATTTTCAGCGGCATGCACCACCGTTATTGGTGTGATGTTAAATGGAAAATTCAAACCACAGAAAATGTGCACGCAGTCCTTAGGGGACTGTACTGAGCAGTTGGCTGAACTAAAAGCCTTACTTCTAGCCCTAGAACATATGGATCCTGAATTCCCCACACTTGTAGTGCATGATTTGTGATATTGTGTTCAGTCTTTTAATGACAATCTGCATTATTGGTGCCAGAATGAATTAAAAGTGTTTTAAAGCAACACTAAAAAGCATAAAATGCTTTGGGTGAAGGTGGCTGACCTAAATGATAGGTTGCCACAGACTCATGTCGTTTATACATTGAGTCATCAGCTTTTGGGACCACATGTTGTATGGAATTCTTTGACTGATAAAGCAGCCAAATGTGCATTTGTTACTGTTGCTGCGAGTACTCATTCTCATAAGAGGGTAGAGGGCAATCTATTAGCTGCCGTTAATGCTACACTCAACGCCACCCTTTTACCTAGGGACTTTCCAGCTAAATATACATATAATTTAAGAAAACAAAATGTTCCCTTTGTTTAAAATTCCTGGGATAGTTTATCATTTGATTACCAACCAAGACTGCAGACTAGCCTTAGTGATGGCTGTGCAGGAAGGTGTTGTGTCTGTACACACAGGTGTGGCAGCCACAATTTTGTTACCACTGCAACATTATTGGTGGCATGGCTTGTATAAGCAGGCACAGAAATACGTACTTTGTGAAATTTGTCAACAAATTAAAGGTTCCACCATGTCCAGGTCAGCGCAGACACACCTGTTGATTTCCAACAAACCTTTCTGCTGCATATATTTGGACCATTGTGGCCCTCCTAATTCGGATACGGATGTGCTCCACGTTCATTAAAAAAATATTTGAGAGTCCTGAGACTCGCAGAAGTATTTTTGCTGCACACGGTAGGTACTGAATCCGGCTGTCTGGCCCAGAAAATGGGATCCATGACAAAATGTACTTTTTACAAATGTGTATTAAAGCCAGAGGTCCCCCTGAAAGCCCCACACGAGCCTTGGGTTTAGGTCGTGGTCACCCTGACCCTGTATGACCTATTATTTGTATTTTTCCCAATACAGTGCACCATGATGGATAATTACAGATGAAATAGAAATCTTGCTGTGATAGCCAGCTAATTAGTACATGCAAAGTTGCAGATCTAGCTCCAGATCAGTGAATACACAATGTAAAATGGGACAAAAAGATCCTTTGTCCAATTATGTTCCTTTAGTATTTTTAAATGAATTTGATCATCCTCTTCAGATTTGTGAATTTGCCAGGGATGTACAAACTAAATGTCAAGAGATCTCCATAACTGAACCCTTTGCAAGCCCAGATGATGCTTTTTATAATGGCAGTTTCACAAATGTAATGAAAAGCTTTGCACCAATCCAAGCAAAACGCACACCACTGACTAAAATTCAAGTTTCATGCCAAGTTTAGCATAATCCTGTTCAACATTTTCTACAAACTTTCCTATTGCAATTTAAATGGAAAATGCTCTTTTTTTTTTAACCTCTTTCTTACCCATGTGACCACGTGGATCTCCGTATAGATTGACAAGCCAATACTTGGTCAGTTCCTCTGTTTGCCTGGAAAGTTTCAATGAGATTCATCAAATAGCAGATACGTTCTGTGTAACATAAAAATAGCTTTTTCAGTTGGAACTCCGACATGACTAAAACAGCAGAGTCACTGTTGCTGACTCTGTAATGAAAATGAAAAGTTGGGTTAGTCTCGCTGAAGAATTACCTTTTTAAGTCCAAACAAGGATCTGCCATTCACGTTGCAGGGTGCTGCAAGAAGGTTGTTGCATTTGGGAGAAGCTGGTCAGGCATCGCGGTTGATCGCTATTTTGGCATCAGCAGCCTTCGTCATTGGAGGTTTGCATTGGCAGTCATTGGAGAGTGTTGGTGTCGGAACAAAGTTCAGGTATTGCTCAAGCTTCACATTGGTGTTAGCAGTGGTCAGTCACTGTTCAGTGTGAAGAGTTCACTTCACAGTCACAAGAAGCACAAAGCTTCTGTATTTTCACCTTCACTTCAGGAGGTACACACTCTGATACCAACCAAGTGTCCAGGAACTGAGGGGCACCTCTTGAGGATCAGCAGAGGCAAGCAGCAAGACTCAGGAAGATCCAGGCAGGTTCAGTTGGTGCTGGTTGGCTGGACAGCTGCATTAAGGCCTGTGGAAGCTTCTTGTGTCCGTGTAGTCTAAACAGGATAAAAACAGGTAGTCAGCCAACTGCCCCCTGGAGTCACTTCTAGGGAGCCTAGGATCAAGGCAAGCAAGTCAAGTCTTCCTTCTTCAGACAGCAGGGCAGTCCTTCTTCTGAACCTTGTACAGGTCCAGGAGTGTTCTGATGAGAGGTTCTGAAGGTATCCCTTTTGTCCCCTGTGCCAGCCTGTGGGCTGGAGATCCCCCCCTTGTCTAACCTTCCCTCTTTCCTGGGTTTGGCTCTAAACTGTCTAAGAGTAACGAAGGGCAGGCAGGCCTATGTGTGAGCTGCATTTGTCAGTGTCAGAAAGCCCTTAGAAGTCAGGCACCCCGTTCTCCAATTATGCTGTCTTGCTGGTTTGGAATGCACTGGTAACCTGGGTTAATGGGCAAAATGTGTTTTAGCCTGTCTATTGCACATTCACCCATTTCATTCAATTTTTTCCAATAGATTCCCCTGATTTCAAAATGTAGGCCATATTCTAACTATGAAACTATTCCAGTCCACGCAGAGACAGGAGTTTGTGCATGGATTCAAATTTGTATTTGTTTGTAATAACTGCACCCCCAAAATTTTCCGTCAGGCTTGTTTCACCAATGAACTTCAGGTGAAATTGATTGGGGAGAAAATGTACAATACAAATGTCATATCTACTGTTATCAGTCTAGTAAACACTTATTCAGCATGTTATTTCAGAAATTTGGGAAGAAGAACTATTTGCTACAGGGTAAACAGAATACCCTAGAGTAAGTTTATTTATTAGTTGCTGTTAATACCACCCTTTAGTCTGATCATCTCATAATCAGGACGTAAGTAAATTAAAAGTCCTTTTAGGTTGCAGTCCGACTTTGTGTTGTGTGCTCTTCTCATGGTGCCCAGTAACCTGCACAAGGCTATTGATAGCCAATAATGGTGACTTCCTGTGTGCTTCCCACTTTCTGATAACCATGGAATTCCAGTCTCCTCTCTAATGATGAGCCTCTACCCTGGGGAAGACTTTTGCGATACTATGAAGAGGTTGTGGAATCAGGCTGTTCTGCCTTTCACATAATTAATATGCACAAAGAAAGAAACACATGGAAAACAGTTACTGAATGATTCAAACAGTTGCACTCTTATTTTTGTGTGTATGTATGGCTGTCACATGAGCATTTCAACAAATTGCAATCATAAGTGAGTGACTTTTTAGTGAGAAACTGAATAAAGTGAACGTGATATTGTGCATAGAAAAATATGTACAAGGGAAAAATGCGACAAAGTAAAATGAGCGACTCAATTAACAACCGTCCTAAATAAATTATTTTCCGTGTATTTTCAAACACCCTGGCACAAGTCTTATTTAGATTTTGGGGTGACGAAACTGTAGGACATGGATTGGTGTGGAGCGTCCCTGCTAAGAAATTGTGCTATCCGACAGAACCGTTTGTAGTATTTTTGTTCAATGCCCAGGTTCTGAGGGACATAGTTACCCTATTATTATTAATGTTCTGCCTTTCAGTCCTATTAGGGCAGGTCTATTTCCTCAAACTGGGTGCCCAATCTAATTCGGGTCATCCAAACAGCACGGGTGACGATAGGTCCTTTCAACTTAACCTTGGCATGGCAGAGCAGAGGCATTGGAGTGCTCCCCAGTGGTGCATGCCCACAAGTACTGCTCTATTCTCTTCAGATACCACCACCTCTCAACTGACTCTAACTAGTGGAAACCACCTCTCACATGCTCCCATACATGTATGAGGAGACAACCACAGCCATGCAGATGACTGTTATCTGATCAGCTTTTGCATCTTCCTTCTTTCCATGATGAGACACATTTTCATTTTCCTCCCATGCCCCTAAATACATTTTTTTGTTGGTGCTTACGAAACGCGGCAACTATTTCTTTTTTTCTTTACGGAGTTTTATATAGCGCAAACTTGACCCGGTATCGGGTATCAGAGCGCTTTACATAGCACCAGTTGCGTTACATGAGGACACATTCATCATTTTTGTTAGGCACGGGGTGATTAAGTGATTTGCCCAGAATCACAGGATGTTCAGCTGTCATTACCGAGACTCGAACCCGGTTCCCCAGATTCGAGGTCGACCGCCCTAGCCTTAGGCCAACTCCTCTCTCCTGCCCTAGTTCTCATATTCACTTCACACATACATATAAGTAACGTATCTGTTTTCAGTGTACTTGGTTTAATTACCATAATGTGGATTAACTCATCAGCTGCACATTTTCCCTCTTTGAGTTCATTTTGGGCCAACAATCAGCAATTTACTTTCCAAGGGGTACTCCTACATTTGGAGTTGCTGTCTGACTTACTTGGAACACACACATTATTTTGGGAGTACTCCGGGGAAGCTGTGCCTTTTCACGAGCATATTAAAGCAGTTGTACGAACAAGTTTTTTCATGGAGAAAATATTTTGCCCCTGTGGAGAAAGCCCATGTTTTGCACTCCATTAATATACATTGTTCTCCCCCTTTCCCACCCTGAAAACAGACTTTCTCCAGCACTTGATAGGAGTAAATCTGCAATGATGGGCCGGGCAGCCGCCTGAAAGAGGTTTGTGACTACCGATAAACATGCAAGATTGTGTGTATTCACAAACTTTTGCAAATGTTCCGTCCTGGCACACCCACCATCCACCTCCTGAAGATTATTTGCTCACACTGTAAATTGCTTTACGTTGGCGCAATTTTAAATCTTAGCGATTCCATTTATGAGTTATTATGTATATTTGGAGAATTCGAAACATGAATCAGATTTTTTTGCATGATGGTATTCGCTACTTGAAACTTAAATGTGCAAGTAACTTTGTGAATGTTGACCTTCTAATGACACACCTTTCCACCTCATCAGTGATGGTATATAATTGCATCATTCATGCAAACGCTTTTCTGGTGGTACTGGCAAAGGATCATATTTTATAAAATGTGTCATGGCAGTGTTCCAACACGTTATTCCTCTCCTTGTTCCACAAATCTCTAAATCATGGTATAATATTAAGAGGAATAAGAGCAATAATAAGACCAACATGGTGTTAGGACCTGATTTAACGCATGCTAACTGAGGCTCACACCAAGGTAGTTAGGTTTCATCATTAACACAGAAGCTTCAGATACAGTTTGTGTAGCCTTCTTTAAGTTAGACAGCTAATGAAAAAAATCATTTTATTTAGCACTTCAATTGCAGTTTTTCAACATATTCTCAATAGCAGGTGTTATGTAGCTCCCTTTGTATCTGGTATTACTATTAGCCAATTTAGCAGTACTCAGTTTAGCAAACTGTGAAGGATGAAAAGCTGATTTAGCTTTAGTTGAGGAGTTGATTTTTGCTCTCTGGTTCAAAATATGTGTGAGAAGTAGGTGTTTCACTTTTGAGCCACTTTGACAGCAATATAAAAGCCTATAACATCCTTGAAATTGTATGCCTTCTTGAATCTAGTATATCTAGCACACTACAACACATGAAACTCTATTACGTTGCCTCTGCATTGTGTATCAGACAATATATCTTTGATAGCCTAGATTTCGTAATTAATGTGTTGCTGATGTAACATTTGAGCACTGAGTTTAAAATCTTAAAATTGACAGCGTAAATATCAACTTTTTCTCCATATTCTTCAATTCAGAGTTTTTGTAAAGGTTTTCTGTACAGAGAGTGCACTTTTTTAATATGCCCACTTCACAGATGTCGATGAAAAGTCTCGTGCAAAACAAATACAATAACATTAATAAAAGAATTACAATAATATCAAATATTACTACAAAAAATAAATAGCCAAACATATTTAAATTCATTTAACTTTCAAAAGATTTTTCAATTAAAACATGATATAAAATACTTTTCGGCACTCCTACTCCAAACTTCCGAAGATCACAAGAAATTAAATTAATAATTGAAAAAATAGCAATGCATTATTTAAAAAATAACACTATAAAATTATTAAACACAAATCCATAAACATATTATAATAACTATCCAAACTATTAAAACCAATTAATTGTCATAATTATCCATACATGTAAAATTATCCATTAATTAAACGAATTACATAATTAGGTATGAAATTAACAAATTAAAACATATTTAAAAATGAAATGTATAATCTTTTAAAAATAAATATTTAAAAACCTCAGATCCTGCTCTGCTACAAATTCAACAACCTGACATAAACCTTAAAATATATTTCCAAATAAAAAAAAACACACTAAAAATAATTAAGCATACTTAACATTAAAATATACTTAACATTAAAATAAATTATAACAAACATTAATAAAACTCAACTATTTAGAAATGATATTATTCACTACTATGTTTATAAAATCAGATATCAAAGACTTAAACCATTTTCTTACCCTCTATATTCTGTCCTAGGATACTTTCAACATCACGTTATTTGCGTCATTAGTTTTAAGACAATATTTTGGCAGAGAACATCAGGGCTAGGGAATTCAATGCCATCCAAAGCAGTGCATTTTTAGGTCGAGCATTCAAGACCTCTTGTATATACTTTAGTATATGTGTATGTACTTTGTGGGCTCTGGAGATCAGCCCTAGGACTTGTCTGCTTCCGCTTAGGGACTTTTTTTTCTGTTCAACTGCCTCTATTTAACTGTCTTGATAGAAAACGACCAGTAGAGGTCAACAAAAAAACAGAATTGCTTTCTGCTGAGGGACTTTCATTTTTTTATATTTCTGGCAACTGCCTCTATTTAACTTTCTTGATAGAAAACGACCAGCAGAGGTCAGTAAAATACCAGAATGACTTTAGCATTCTCTAGATTCCAGTCCATAGAAATTGTCTTCCACGAGCACCCATAGACAATAATATTTTTCCAAATCTTGTATTTTTAGTGATATGACCACCGAAGGCCCTGATTTTATAATAAAAACAGAGCTTTGGACTTTACCATTTCCCGCTGAAAGGCAATAGTCTCTCCATGTGTTCCCATACCTGGTGTGTCACGCAGTTTGGTGCTTACTTTCCTTCCATGTTAAAGAACAGTAGATGTTTCAGCACCTAGGCTAATGTGCTGCATAGCTAAATACATATAAGATCCCAAAGGCGAGACCGATTGCATTGCAAATGCTTGTTTCTCAGGATGGAGGTTAGAAATGCGGACAAAGGAAGCAAAGACGATGAGGTGTGGTTGGCATAAAAGTGAAAAGAAAAGATCTCGGAATAAACGTTGATTTCTATGCATGTAACAGATTAAAGTATTTCATACTCTTTGACAATAAATAAGCATCAACAAATTATTTGAAAAACTATCTTTAGTGGGAAAGGCGTTGCAAAATAACAGATTCCAAAGAATTTAGAACGTTCAGTGCATATGGACATACATTTTCTCGTACTTTGGATAGCGATTGAAAATACTGTTCTGGGGCGAAATTTTAATATTTTGCCAACTGGGCTCTAACCTCTACCTCTTCTCAGCATACTCACATTGGTACATACAAAGCCCTATGAAGTAGCTGAAAAGCGATGTGCAGCGTGCGTTCAAAGTCCTCAGAAATTAAATAAAAGACTACGAATAGACACTCAGAATGCACACTTTAAATATTTATTTTGGATCCGCCAGGCTGATTCACATCTGTTTGTGTGTTTTGTGGCAATAATAAAGTGCAAACTGTCTATCACAATTATATCAAATTATAAATTACTTCCAATAGTCTGATGTCTGTCTTAATGTGACTCAATGAACAATTATAAGCAAATTAGGACTACGGTTATGAACATTAGAAATTAGCAGTTACAGCAAGAATACTCATCTACGGCAATAAAACTACATTCTAAATTGGATCTCAAATGCCTCGGTATTCTGTATAATTAGGTTTTATAAATGCCTTAATTTCCTTTATTTCATATGCATCATTATTAAAATTGCAGAACACACCTATAAGGTAATGTGATATATGTATATAAACTATTTATTTATCAAACATACTAAACACAGTTTCATCACAATTTGAACCTATGCTTCACTTATGAAGTAAGTAAAGTAAAGTAAGTAAAGTATGGAATGTTCTTCACTTAGATCATTTGTTTTCACCATATAATGTGGACAGGGACATGTGTAAATCTTGCTGCTCTTTTGATTTAGCTTTAATGAATGCTGCTTTCATCATTCATTCATGCAAAAGGCTATTGTAGCTATAACAGTATAGGCCAGAGTATGACATTGCATTACTGGTTTCTAGATTGGATACTGGAGGGATGTACGCAAGTGTGGTGCTTCAGGAACAGATATTAGCTTGTCCACTCTTATAGGTAACAAGTTCTGTCGCCATCAATGTCATTTAGAAGTGAGAAATTTTCTGCCTTTTACTATTTGCATAACTACCACTGCACGTAGCAGATAATGGCAAACGGCAACAATTCCAAAGCTATCCAGCAGCTTAGAATCATAGGCAGCTGTGGAGGCTTATAGCATGGCTGACTAGGGGTGGAAGATAAACTCCGCTCCGCCAGTGGATTTTGTAGAGTTTTGTTCACTCCCTGTTACGTGAGTATCGTGCAGTTCCGGCAAAACTTCGCCATGCGAAGCGTGGCACATATTTTTCTCACATGCGGTCTGCCACTGGTAAATTGGTGAGCGCAAGTGAGAATTTCTGTCCCCGAGAGCAATTTACAGGCACTAGAATGCCTCCTGGCAAGATTTCTCAATGCGGGTGGTTGTGGCACGTTGTCACTGTTGGGCTGAGAAAGCTGCTCCTCAAGCAGAAAATCTACTCGAGCCACAGAAAGTAGCAATGCCTTCTGGTGCGCCACCCGCTAGTGGAACTCTGCAGAATCGCGCAGAGTTTTTATGCACCTCCACGGAATTTCTCAGAGTAAAACTCCACGAGTTCCGCCCACCCCATGAGAGACTCGTTGAATGGAGTGAAAACTAATCATTGGCTAGCTGTTGGAGAAATATATAAGTTTGATAGCAGAGCAAAGTGAAATAATTCATAACTGTAGGTCAGAATCACAAAACATTTCTGTGCTGCCACAGATTGAATAAAAAACTTCTTTTGTTCAAGTGCAAACTCAAAATGAGAATTATTATGCAAAAATTGATTGATAAATATGCATCTAAGTGCTATAGAAATCTGTGCTCGGAGTGTTTCAACCTATGTGGTAGGTGCAGATTCTGGATTTACACATTCATTCACAGAGAAATGTGCTTGAATCTGTGCCTGGCCTACCTCTAGTTCCCCATCTCGTGTGCCATAGACGAAGGAATTCTGCAAACCATGAAGGACCTGTAAAATGTGGGCAGGGGACAAACCTATTTTGCTGCATTACAGTATTTCACTGTTTGTGACATTCATGAGTGATGAAGTACAACATTTTAAGATTGGCTCATGTGAAGGTCATACTAGCAAATGAGCATACCCACCCTGGTTTAACACTGTCTTAAACATTATCACTAGTACCTTGCCAAGTCAATTGTTTTTTCTTCTTTTAACAAGGATTATTCATTAATGTTTTAAATAATGAATAACATTGCTCAATTATACATGCTTTAGAATTAACTTTTACAAACTCGAACTCCTATATTTCATGGTCATCACTAACCAAAGATATTAGTGTAAATTAATTTCATTTGTTATTTGAACATTCTTAAAACGTATTAACATTTAGATCATGAATAAATCTTTCTCATAATATTCAAACATATTATTTTCTAGACGGTCTCTTGTAATACCTGTTTTTACTTTCATGCACAACTATACCTGTCTCTAATACATATTAATTTTTTGTAAAATGATTCATATGTATCCCCTGCTATTCTGAACACAATTATCTGGGATTTATTGTACAGGTTTCCGAACAGCAGGTATGTCCTGAGGCCCCAATGGCATAGAGCTCAAGCCAACAAAAAGGGAATTCTAAATACTAACATTAAAGGGCCCGATTCACAGAACTAACTTAAGACAAAATCCTAAACTTACTACCATTTTGGTATTCACAGAAGGCACTTACTTACTCATTTTGAGTAACTTACTCATTTTGAGTAACTTACTCATTTGGTATTCACAGAAGGCACTTACTCATTGATGAGTAAGTGCCTTCTGTGAATACCAAAATGAGTAAGTTACTCAAAATAAGTAAGTTACTCAAAATGAGTAAGTAAGGGCCTTCTGTGAATACCAAAATGAGTAAGTGCCTTCTGTGAATACCAAAATGGTAGTAAGTTTAGGATTTTCTCTTAAGTTAGTTCTGTGAATCGGGCCCATTGTTTTTAAGCAACTAATTTTTTGTAAGAATAAAGGTCTCTTGAAAATTTCAGAACCCTCGAAACCCACAATACAAAAACAAGTAAACATTGTCAACAACTTAAAAAGGAAATGCATCAACCAGATCATGGCGAAAGAGGCAACACATTACAAATGAAGGGCCATAATTGTACATAAAAAAGTACTGGACTAACATGCAGTATGGGAGTCAATGCACATGTTCAGTGACTAAGGTGGAAAGGGGAAAAATTGTTATAATGTTGAAAAAAATAAAAACAGTTGCAAAAAAATATACATGCTCGTTTGCTTTCTATTCATTTTCATCAACACAAAAAGGAAATGCATGTTATCAGTCCGTCCGTTCATTCATGTAGCTAGTAGTTGATCTGTGTTGGTTGTGGAAACCTAAGACACTTGTGTATTTATAATCAACATAGATTTGCATTCTATCAATCAACACCTCTATCTAGTCCCATCTAGTTTAGATAATGGGCAAATAGGTCCTTCATGGTTTGCAGAATTCCTTCTGCAACATGTCGGAATCACACTGCTTCAATGAAAGTTTCCGCCAAGAGTCCCTGTGTTTAGCTCCTCAGAAAGCTTTCCTCAGTGTTAAACGTTTTACAAATAAATGGTTCTCACGAGCATTGTTTATTTTACAACTATGAAAACATGAAGTATTCTCCTTATAAACACTTCTTTTTTATGGTAACACTTCCATGTTGCATTGAGGCTTGCTCTCCTATTTTATTTTGATCAACAATCTCAGGAGAAACCTATTTGTTTTGTTGTTAATTTATGATTTCAGAGGGGCATTTCATTTTGTGTATTTTAGAGTCACCCTGAATACATCAATGTTCCTAATATCATTTATTACTGCAAGGAACATCAGTAATCTGTGGTAATACAGTACATTTAGATTTTAAATCACCACTTAAAATAGAGTAGTTATATAATCTAGGGCCAGATGTACTAAATACTGGTCACAAAAAACTGATATTTTTGTGTGAGTGGGTCATAATCTGGCCTACCTGATGAATAATAATGTGGCAGGTTGCAAATTGTGATGTGGTCTGATTGGTGGCCATCACAGAGATGGTGGCCTGCTAGGGTCAACAGATAGCCTTGTATGTGATCAACTTTATTTAAAGTTACCTTTTTTTAATTAAAATCCAACCCATTTTCTTTAAAGAAAACAGTGCATTTACTTTTTTTAAAGTTTGTTTGAGACTGTGGCTGTTAGACTTGGCTTTTACAGCGGGTTTATCCCCAGATTTCTTTACTTGGTGGCCTTCTGTTTCTGACCTGTTTTTGTTGCTTTTATGACTCTGGGCACTTTACCACTGCTGATCAGTGCTAAAGTGCATATGCTCTTCCTGTTAATTGTATGTATGTATTGGTGTTTCCATAATTGGATGATTTGATTTACTAGCCAGTCCCTAGTACAGTGCACTGTGTGTGCCCAGGGCCTGTAAATCAAATGCTGCTAGTGGGCCTGCAGTACTGATTGTGGCACCCACACAAGCAGCCTGTAAATGTAACTGAGGCCTGTCATTGCAGAGCCTGTGTGCAGTCTAGTACTGCTATGTCGACTTGGCAAGTGCACCCATTTGCCAGGCCTTATCCTTCCCTTTTCTTACATGTTAGTCACCCCTAACGCAGGCCCAAGGTACCCCTCTGGTCAGGGTGCAGTGTCTGTGAAAGGTAGGACATGCCCTGGTGTGTGTGGCATGTCCTGATAGTGAAATACTGCCAATTTCATTTTTCACTTTTGCAAGGCTATCTGTTCCTATAGGATAGAATGTGGAGTTTGCTTATAACATCTTATAAGCCTAACTACCCCTGAGAACAAGGTAGGAAAATAAAGTTTAGTATGCCTGAACTCAGAATGTTAAAATGCATCTTTTAGTGAGGGTGATTTTTACATTCTGTGTTTGAAAATACCACTTTTAGAAAGTAGGTATTTTTTTCCTTAGCCATCCAGTGTGTCTCTGCTAGGATGTGTATTGACTGGCTTTTGAGGGACAGGGGCTGGTGATGTGCAGTGGCTCCAGAGAGTCTGGGTGAGTCAGTGATAGGCTGAATAGTCCTGGTCTGCATTTGGAGTGGTGGGAGGAGTAGCACCTGCACCTGAATAGGGCTGTGCCTGCCTTCCACAATGATGGCTCCGCCCCCCTGTGGTGTCTGGAGCCAGAGCTCACAATGACAATGGAGGTTGTTGTGCACTTGCAAAGTGCCCCCCAGAACTGGTTTGGACTGGGCTCAGAGCCCTGGGCCAGGAGAGAACAAAGAGATTTACTGTATAAAAAGAAGGGCCCAGACCCCAGACCTTTAGATCACTTCTGGGAATCAAGAGGAACCTTTGCCAAGGAGAAGAGCCGGAGAAGCTGAGGAGAAATACTGCCCCTGTGCTGTTTGCTGTCTGGGGTTGGTCTGCAGTGGCTACTTGCTGCCAATGAAAGGAGAAAGGACTTTGCTGTTTGCTGTGTCCCCTGCTTGAGGAAGATCTCCAAGGGCTTGAAACTGAGCTTGCCTCCTGTTCTGAAGTCTCAGGGACACAAAGACTTCACCACCAGCTCCCCTGAACTTCCTTGCTGGGAGTTCTGACCTGCTAAGAGGTGCCTGCTGTTGTTTTGGACCTCTGAAGGCTGTTTGCTGCTGGGAGCTAGGAAAAGTACCGCAACTTCGAGAAGCATGACGCATCTGCACCTGTTTCTGACGCATCGCTGAAGAAATCATCGCAGCGCCTGCCCGCGGTTTGAGACATCGCCGCACGGCGCATCGAGTGCACCGATCTCCGAAGTCTGAGATCACCACACCGATTCCGACGCAAGGCCTGCTGTGCGGCTGCAAGAACCCACGCATCATCACGGATCATTGCATCGCATCAAGGTGCCAAGTCTGTCGCATAGTTGGGGGACGCAGTAAGAAACCGACGCATCACCTCCCCAGGCAATAAGAAACCGACGCATGACCTTCTCTCCGGTAAGGAACCCACACATCACTTCCCCAGTGCAATTTGCTTTGAACTGAACTATTTCTACCATTTGAAAGTCATATTTTTATTACTATATTGTGGATTTTTGTCGTTTTGGTCTTGTTTTGGATTAGATAAAGATGACTTATTTTTTTAAACTGGTGTGGTGTCCATTTGTAGTGTTTTCACTGTATTACTGTATGTGTTCACAAATGCTTTACACACTGATAAGCCTGTCTGATCGTGCCAAGCTACCAAGGGGGTGAGCAGGGGTTATTTTAGAAGTGTATCCCCCTTACCCTGACTAGGAAGAAGGATCCCTAGTTGGACAAAGGTACCTACCTCTGCCAACTAGAGACCCCCATTTCTAACAGTGGCCTTATATTTTAGCACATGTTTTAGGAAGCTTTTAGTCGGCTTACATCCAAGGAGTGGGTGTTATAAGGTTACCCAGGCCTCAGGTGAGGTCTACTGAAACCTGGACGCGAATGCGCCGGTAGAAGATTTGAAAATTGGCTCGAACGCTATCCACATATTCCACTTTACGGAACTAAAATAAAGGAACACCGTCCCTTGGTGGCAGGAAAACCAGGAGAACTAGTTTTCCTGGAAGGTTTTAAAATATTCTAAAGATCTATGAGGAATCTGCGAAGCAACAATATTCTTATATGAGATGGTAAGGAATTGTATGAATTCTCCTCGAAACCAATTACGTAGCGGGAATTGTCCCGAGTGGAACCATGTAGTGAACGTTCCCTTTATATTATAGCAAGCATACAACAATGGTTCAGAAGTAGACAACAAGTGAAAGCTGGGAGTACCGAAGAGACTACAGCTTGTCCACTGCTCTTTAAAAAAAACTACACTACACCAAAAGTGATCAATGTTTTTATGGTTGAAGGAGCTACAGTTCCCCTTATATTGAGTCCTGAAGAAGGTGGTTTTAAATATAATTAATGTACCACCGAAACGCGTCAACAAGAGTTTTAAGTTTGAATCCAATCACAAGAATTCAGGGAATTAAATGATTACAACATTTACCTTAATTAGAACTTGATGTTTAGTGTTGGATCAAGAGATACAACAGGCAATCTTTTGCAACTGTGTAGATAGGGTCTCCTGGATTTTATATATTTTTTATTATTGTGTGATGTTTATAATTGTGATTGTTTCTCGCCGGATTTTAACACGACTGTAATAAATTCTCATTGAACTGTAATGTGATTATATTCTTGTTTTGATTACATTTTGTATGCTGTACATGAAAACAATGTTTTTTACTCTACCCATTTGCATAGAATTGTTTTGTTTTCTAAAAACGAGAGGTTAGACCCCTTTTGTGAAAATTAGGCTTTTTAATGCAGCAAAATAAACAACCTTTGAGTGCTACATCTCTGACTTGGTGATATTTTAAGTAGTGGGATTGGTTAGTGTATTATATAACTTGAGTGAATGACATTTGAGAGTGTTGTATTGTGATACTTTACCACATTACCAAGGGGTAAACTTGCTTTCTCTACTGCTCAGGTGAGGAACACCACCATTTTACATGCTCAGGTTTAAAGTTGATATCTTTCTTAAACGTTGACTCTTGAAACACATTTGCATGTGCTCACATATATGATAATATTCTCTGAAATGGATTTGCTTACATTTACACTTCTTCGTAGTCATATTATCAGGGGGTAGGAAATGCTGTACCAGACTTAAGTTCACTGCACAAAATATTGATGTTTGTTGTTGTCTGCTCGGTGACAGCTCTGCAAGGGTAGACTCAATAATGATCGGCTGACTGGGGCTCCGGTATGGCAGCACGGGTGAAGTTTATTATATAAACAACAGCAATCCTTTGTTTAGACAGAGGAGCATTTCGCACTGTCAAGGTCACCCCATTCCAGAATTCCAGCCCAGCAGAATCCTGTTTACATTCCCAAGAATGACGATGGCCTGCTCTGCACGAAATCGGGCTTCCAGAAGAAACATACCCACAGGTAACTAGGGAGTTAGATCACTCTGAGGTATTCTGGCAGATTCACCCCTTAAGTCCACTAGGTTAGGAAACGCTAGGTAGAAGTATAGATATGATTATACAGCATGATGGTTGAATCATTCACCTTCTTTTCGATTCTAGTAATGCTGATAACTCTGTTCTGTTTCCTTCTATTAATCATTGCAACACATGTTTTTACACAAGAATCACAATGCTTCAATAAATGATTGATATGCCAATTTGAGTATTTCCGGTGTCTCCCTTTGGGCATGCATATGTTACTAATAAAAGGGACTCATCTGTTCCCAAGATGTCCTTGAGGAGTCAGTTGTCATGTTCTGAGGTTGCATATGCCTTCTAGTACCTTAAGGTTTAGAGGTCCAGAGGGTGCACTTTGAGCTAGCCAGGACTAAGGTCAACATATCCTGATGGTGTGCGTGTAGTCAGTCTTGCACAGTTTTGACGTTTGTTGTACAAACGCACAGTTTACTGATATATTATGACCCGTACAACAATGGTTGCTTGCAAAGTATTGCAGATTTTGCTTTTGCAAGTATTAAGCTCCACCTCTGTCTGCTATAATGGAAAACCTATGAAGACAGCACCAAGTTCAGCACTTCTCGTGTTACTGGAGCAATATGTCTGGAAAAAAGCAAAAATTGATTCAAGAAATTGGTCTCTGCTGTTCATACATTGGTGCAGCCAACATTTATAGGAGACGTCTAAACTCTCAGGCAGATCTGGAAAGGCGATGTCTTCAATATATGAAACTACTATAACTGGCTTTATCAGTTGAGAGTTAGCTACATACATCAGAGGGAAGCCCTACATCTAATTCTACTAGGGTTCTGAAGTAGCACGGATCTTTCGAACATAAGTAATATCTGGGCAGAATCAAACTGGCTGAATCGCAGTAATGCCATGAAATCGCTGCTTGAAAGAGGGGATCAAAGTAAATGTGTGATTCATTTTTTTAAAGTAGGATTTTCAGACCGTTTTCTATTCTTATGCTTTTCCCTTAAAATTTGTGTCTGATAAGTGGGTGCGAGACGGGGAGATGGAAACATAATTTCATAATCATTTTTAATGCTCGGCAGTATGTAGGACCAGTGAGCCGAACGGTGAAGCATTACAAGCATTGAAATAGTAAACCTGTCTTCTGATGTATTTCGACAGGTACCTGCATCTTGACATGGCCTATACAGCTTACTGAGAAGAAAGCTGGAACAGCTCACCCAGCCCATGTGATTGATGAAAAGCAAAACTGAGTACAATTCTGGACATCAAATCCTGTTCACAATGAAACACGATTATTAAAGCGCCAGAAACGCAGGCAGAGAACAGCGATGCAGTCACGGTTTGTCGAGGTCACAGACGTATGATTTCACCATACTTCCATTTAAGGTAACGTACTTGATTGGGGTCTTGATTTGGCTCTTGGAAGAAATGCTTTACAGTTAATATACATCTCAAGTGACCACATATGTAGAGGAAAACTATATGGACAGCTGTAAATTGGGAACGAGGAGAACAAGCTGCCACTCTGGGTAAAATGACACAACCCTGATGCACTGTAAAAGACTGATGCCAGATATAGTTTATTTTTTCATTCAATGCCGTTGTATTTATTCATTCTATCAATGGACTGCGTGTCTGAAAAGGGAACGGTATCTGTATGAACAACACTGATGACAGAACCCCAACAAGGAACCCCATGTTGGAACCATGATATGCTCAGGGTCAGCAGCAGTGACCGCCCAAGTCCACATGAGAACCCACAGTCGTGCCATTTCAGTTTGGATCAGGGCACAAGTCCTAAAAAAAGAAGTGGGGGGATGCTGACGTCACGACAGGAAGTGATGTCACGAAAGGTGGCTTGCACCATCAGACTCATTGCCTCCCCTCGCTCACCCCTTAGATGCGATTGCATCAGAGAAGCCAGCGCGTGAGCAGCGTTCTGAATGAGCTCCGATCTCGCCCCAGAGAGGCCAAAGAGTGAATGTGTGGCTCCATTTGCTCCAGTTATCGAGCTGCTCCCGGTAAAAAAGTGGGGGGACGCCGTCCACCCGCGTGGTACCCCGACTCGGGCCCTGGTTTGGATACCCGCGTCTGATGATATGTTTGTGATATTTGATGCCCTCCTCCGTAAGCATTTGCAGGCTGCATGGTTTCAAGGTAGATCCTGTGCCGCCTTTCCTTCATTTGAGTTTCTGTTTCTCCACGTGTTATGAGCTAAGCAAACAATTACTGGATAATGCCTCCTGTTGCACAATTTTGCATTTCCTTCGGGATACGTTTATAAAATACGACTGCTCTGTGGTATTTCTTTTTTTTAAAGCTCAAAAAGTGTGTTTCAGGAAATCTTTGACGGTATGCCCGAAATATTTCTAAATTATGCCAGTGTAAAGGGGCCTTCACACAATATATGTAAATGAACTGTGTGCTTTAGCACCGACGTGTTTGGAATTTAGTTTCTGATAGGGAGGCATCTATTCTTGCATGTCACTAGTGTTATGGAAATTCTATATTTTCCCTTCTTTCTTGGTATCCATTCTGTTGAGGGCGTTTGCTTTAAGTTCAAGCTGATCCAGGTTCGAACTATGCAAGTGGAAGTAAAAATTTAGCAACCTTTCTACTAGAATAAGGTTTATCATAATGGGGTTAATAAAACAAAAAAATCTCATGGTGAATCTGTGCAAGGTATCCAGATAATGGTGTGCACCCTGAATAGCGAAACCACAATGTCGATGGGACATCATATCGAGGAGAGAATACAAAAATAAAATATCTACAAGTATGCAAGTCTAGGTTTTCTATACCTAACTCCACATACATGTACCTGTGTGGTACATATATCTTCAATGTATGTAGATGTGGGTTAGGAATAGTAAATCCATGCTTCCCTTTATGCACTTACCTTTTTATATTTTGTCCCTCGATATTCTTCTATCTCAATATAGTTGGTGTTGATAATCAGCAGTACAATCCATATAGGACAATGCATTAATCTCTTCAGTAAGATGTCTCACTTACCCCTAGGGCCAAAGATTTGAGTCTGGAAGGGTTAAATCTATCTTTCTAACCTTTAAGTTTCATAAAATAAGTACTATTGAAGATGATACTTTTGAAAATGTCATAACAGCCCTATGCCACTGTAGGCCTGAGGGAGTGTCCGTCACATGTCGATAAGCCAAGGTCAGCTTTTCATCCTTCTGAGAATGCAAAAAGTTGTATAATTAAGATTAATGTTGGTGCGAGCCAGATTTTTAGTATTCAAGGCTTAAGAGAAGTTAGTGCAATGTCAAGTATGCCTTCTGCAGCCTTCCATACTTACTTAGATACCCTAAGGGAGAGTTCATGATATGAAAGTAATTTCCAAAGTCCTCTAGGGCTCCTTTAGAGCTCGTCAATTTTCGAGCTTGCATAATATGTCCTTTGAAACTGCAGGTTTGTTGAAATGATTACTACTGCAAGTATGTATTATCACAGTGGGGAAACTTCGAGAGTGTTTGTCCCTTCTGAAAGTCTAGTTTGCAGAAGTTGCTGTTTACGTAATGATGAAGAATTAATTGTTTGTCCCGTATAGAAAAAACACGTTTATCTGTGATTTCATGTAGGAAAACTTATACAATATATGCAGGCATGTAACCGTACAAGTTCCAATTCATTTTACGATCAACAGCTACATGCAATAACTGCTTTGGCCATTTTACCTCTTTTGCAACTGTTATGAAATTACTAGGACAAATACCCAAAAATGTGATAAACTTAGCAAATATCACCCTCCTAAATATCCTGGAGATTCATACATGATTTAGATATATTTGCCCGGAGCTAGACATGTCCCCAATTGACACACGTAGAAAGGCACATAGAGCTGGCCATCTACAATTCCATACAACTGTAAGCGGTGAAGAACATAAATTACATATTTATTGACACTCAGGCGTATTCTTATGTCTGGGTGCGTGGCTTGGCTGCCACCAAAGATGGTTGCCAAGTTGAGAGCTCCATACCAACTTTCCCTCATCTTGTGTCTCAATACAGCTATCACTCTTGATGCAGGCACCGACCATTTTTAGCGGGATGGTCTTCCTGTCGGACATCCTGTGATGGAGCTTTAATTCTAATTCAGTCACTCCACTCTTGGTTAGGCCCATTAATTCATGCATTTTTCCATGCTTTAACCTGGATACTTAATTTACAGAATGTACCTAGGAGTCTGACTCCATATTATTTATCGACATGATGCCTGTAAAAATGCACCGTATTTCGAAATAAAGTTGAGGCACATGTATTTGTACCTTTGCGTGCACCTATCTCCAAGATAATATAGACTGAATATTTATCTTTCATCATGTCGTTCTTGCCTTTGGAATACGTTTTTTTATAAATCCTATTTTGAAAACAGCACACTTTTTCTGGAGGCTATTCATTTCATACTGCATGATTGTTAATGGTTTTTTCCACTTTTTGTACTTTACCTTGATCACATTATATGTTATGTATTGCATCTCACTGACCTTTCATGGCTAGGATAAGGAAGCTAAACAAAAAATCTTCTCTGCTTGCATCTGTGCCCCTAAGCTTGATGTCTTGTTTTAAACCAATAACGGCTAACTTAAGTTCTAGTGAGATGTTACCCTCTGCTATTGCTAAGCCTGTCACCTTGTCTTTCTCCTCCTTGAAATCCCCCACTACCTCTTCTGCAACCAAGAGGCTTAAGATAGACCCTTCTTCACCCGACAAACTGTCTTCACCCATTTCTATGGAAATACTACTTGAAGAAATTAGAGTGTTGCTCCCTTTTTCTAAGGAAACTAATAAACACATCGATAGCTTAGATGAAAAATGGTCCCTCACTGAAAGAAGGGTTTCCGAAGTGGAACAGAGAGACCATCGGGATTATATGCACAACCTTAATTTGTTGGAAAAAGAGGTAGCGTTGTTAAAAAGGCATTCAGAAGATTTAGAAAATAGGAATAGGCGTAATAACCTACGTCTGTTTGGCCCTCCGGAAGAGATAGGGGGCAACATCCCTGCTTCATTTTTTGCTTCCTTTTTACCTCAACTTGCTGACCTACTATCATCAACTATGCTAAATATTCAAATGGAAGGGCAACTCATGTAAGCACTCCGACGCGAAAGATTCGCTTTAAGAAATTAAATCTCCATTAATTGTGTTTCATTATGATTTATTTAGAACATGTTTCATTCGTGAAACTCATCCAATCGTTTGTTCAAAACTGTATGTATATTGTTAAAATTCAAACACAGAGCATACCCTGATGACATTTTACGACAAGCTAATGAAAGAGCCAATCAAATAGACAGGGTTGAATTGTTAAAACGCAAAAATCGCACAGAGGAAAAAGATGAAAGAACGGTATTTGTGTCAAAATATTTAACTAGGAGTTTCAAAAACAAGCAAACCATCAGAAGATATTGGCCATTGTTACAGGCAGAAACAGATTTTAAAGGCATATTTGCGCAGTTTCCCATCTTTGCTTACCAACGAACAGAGAATCTACAACAATTGTTACTAAAGCAGAAAACTGGTCCTAAACAGGTTTCCACTGGAACAATTCCGTGTCACAATTGTGGAAGTTGTAACAATATAATAAAGGGTACAACTCTGAGGCATCCTACCCAAGGTACACCCATCAAACTACAAGTGACAGCAACTTGTGATACAAACAACGTCGTGTACCTGCTGAAATGTCCGTGCGGACTACCTTATGTAGGGAAAACTGAACGCAAAATCAAAACTCGTTTGGTGGAACACAAAAGTAACATACGGCTGAAGAATCCCAAATCGACAGTTGCCATGCATTTCTCTGAACAAAATCATAACATTAGTCAATTACGGTACCTGATTTTGGAACAAGTCGTAATTAAAGAAGGCAGAGACAATAAGAAGTTCCTCTTGCAACGTGAACTGTATTGGATACATAAATTGAATTCAATAAGTCCCAAAGGGTTAAATGACCGTGTTGAATTTAGTTGCCATTTATAATCTTGTAATATGTTAACTGTATACTGTATTTACAGATCGCTGTATAACTCTCTTTTTCGTTCGTATAATGTTTTTCCAATTACCACATTGATAATTTTTTAAATTTTGAGACCTAAGCTCACATTCTCTCATTTCTGAACGTTTTTTATACATTTCATCTATCTTAGGCACGAACTTTTTAGAAATTATCTTTTTACGCCCCACGGCATTATCACACTTTTTCTGGGTTTCGTTTACAGGAAACTGATTATATCAAAGACAGAAAACTTTATTGCACCACGTTATTCACACCGTGTTTACGTTTTGGCACAGTCCGTTTTTAGTTTTTTCACCCGTGAAGTTCACTTCCGGCCACTGCTTCTATTATATTTCCGGGTCACTGTGTTTGAGCAGAATCATCGTCGCGAGCTTGTAAATGGAGCACGCTAGATCTTGAATACCTTTTTTCACAGGTAAATGGGATCATCTTAATGTACCGCGGTCATTTTGTTATTTTGCATGTTCGCACATTACCACGTTCACCGGTGTTTTATTATCGTACGGATGTACTATCCCGTTTCTTTTCGGATGGTTGTTATTTTTAACGGAGCACAGTGTAACTCGGGTTAACATTTATTTTAGGCACTATTCTGAATACGGTTTTCCATAATTGGCCGTATACTTGAATTAGAGGCATGTTGACCTAAGGCACGTTTTTGAGAACGCCGGTTACTACTCAGTTACTTTGCGGATAGTTCACACCCTATTTAACGTCACCAGCAGTTAGAGTACATTTTAAGTTACACGCGTAGGTATATCACCTCTTTTCTATAAAGGACTCACTTGCTAGTCATTCTTCATGACTTTTCGCGAACACAGCGCGCATAAGTGATTTATTTTCCCTTAGATACGTAGTCTTAGTAGATTTTTTCTTGTTTTGACGCATTCAGTTCTTGGATCTGTAAGAGTCCTTATTTTGTTTACAGGGAGAACCCCCTGAAGAAGGGCTGGTCCCGAAATGCATCGGGGATTTGAATTTAAAGTCCTGTGAATCAGCATTGGATGTACAATATTGTAGCAGAAGTATTATATTGAAGATTGAAGATTGAAACCATACAGTTTTGAACAAACGATTGGATGAGTTTCACGAATGAAACATGTTCTAAATAAATCATAATGAAACACAATTAATGGAGATTTAATTTCTTAAAGCGAATCTTTCGCGTCGGAGTGCTTACATGAGTTGCCCTTCCAGTGGTGAAGGATCTGCTTTCAGTCTAACGTTACACCTCAAGGTCAGGAGGTGATACTCTATAGCACCCATACCATGTGAATTTTGAATTAATAATTTACAATTTGAGAAGAAAGGAGTGCGACTGTCTTTATTTTTTGATGAAATATTCAAATGGAACACAGACTTGGTCAGTGTATGATTCCAGCTGCTTCTTCCCCCAAACCCAGAGGTGTTATTATCTAATTTCTACAATTAATGGATCACCTCAAATTACTTAATGCTGCAAAAACTAAAACAATTGTTTTGGTCAGGGAGCAAGATTTTTCCCACTCAAGACATTGCCAGTTTTACTGACAATGGAAGGAATTTCTCAATCTTCGTCCATCCCTTCGCTCTTTAGAGGCCGATTACGGGTATTTCCCCCACGTGTGTTCAAGGTCACCTATAAAGAAAAGACTATAACCTATGACAATTCTGCAGATCTTAGGAAGTTTACAAAGAACCATGTATGTGAGATAATTGAGACATCAGGGCCTTCTTGACATTAACAGTTATCCTACTTCATGCATTTCCCAGTAGTTCAGCTCTTTATTACATATGGTTATATGCTCTTCTTGCCTATTATTGCTTCCTCTGAGTATTTTTTCTGTGGATATGGTTGTTTTGTCTAGGTCGTAGCCCCTTCTTTTTTCATTACTTGTTAATAGAGTCCACTGACTCTATCAATGTTCACATCATTCTGAAGAAAATTCTTTCCAAATCTGAGACACTACTTTTGAGTTGGAATCCATTATTCTTATCCCGGTGGGTTCACTTGGATTCTATTTAGTTGATAATCGTGCCCAATGTAAGCATTTGGTTGAAGGGGTAGAAGCCCCACTTAGGCAACAACCACAATCCTTGTAAGGGTGAACCACAAAAGTCACTAAATTAGCCTGTACTTAACACTCTAGTACAGTGATACTCAAAGTACGTCCCAGGTGGCCACATGCAGTCCTCCTGACCTTTATATGTGACCCCTTTGTCAAGAGCAGCACTGGGCTAATGTTGACATCACTCAGCACTAACATAAAAAATATGTTAAATAAACCGGCAAGCATTTATTTAAAAGTTAATTGAAATTAAAGAAAGGAAGTAACTAGGGTTTCCTAAACCACTTAACTTTAGGAACACCATCATTTATAAAAATATCTTGCAGCAAAAGTAAGATAATCTGGTAATTCATTAACATTCAGAACCGTTTCACCTTAGTACATAAGATTATCAGTGCATTGAGAAGTATTTTTTTTAAGTGATATTTATTTTATTTATTTATTTAAAAGTTTTATATAGCGCTGGCTAGACCCGGAGGTATCAGAGCGCTTTACATAAGGATCAGTGCGTTACAGGTTACATAGTTACAGGATCAGTGAGTTACAGGTTACATAGTTACATCAATTAGATCAACGAATAACGGAGGGGGGAGGAAAAACAGCGGGGGGACGAGGAAAACAATGTCAGATGTCCGGCTGGGTAGGTGATGGCCAAGGCAGTGAACCAGAGCCAGACTCCTCTATAGCTGCAAAGAACAGCTCCACTGGGCATCAGCCAAGGTTGCTCGGGCTCCGCAGTAGGTACAAAACAGTTTTGGAATCAGCCCAGGGGGCATCGTCATACCTCCATCAAAAAGCACCGGTCCCGGTATTCCTGGGGAGTGCCGTCCGCCTCGTCTTTCAGCTTACCCCCAGGACACAAGTGGTGGGTGGAGAGGACGAAGTGACAGTTCCAAGGTCTGAAGAATTCACACAAAGCGCTGACCTGGGAAAACAGCACAGGGATCCCTGAAACCAACGCCCGCACTCCATAGCTGTAACTAGTCTGGATAAGAAGACCAGGGAAGCAGCGCTGGGATCCCTGAAACCAGAGTCCATTCTCTGTGTCTGAAGCTAATCCGGAAACTTACAAACCCTGGCCTCACTGGAGAGACACTGGCGATCGCCATCTTGAGGAGTGAAATAACTGGCGGATCGTCGCAACTTCAGGAACAGCCCTTTGGTGGGGTTGGCGATCAGGACAGGAGAGGAAGCCCGCGTATCATCGGTGTTCGGGGCTGTTCGGGGGTCAAAACAAACAAGAAGGGAGGCCCTCTGGGGGGGGTCTGATTCATCACCAGCTCATTGTGGTGCTTCGAGGTAGAATCGGGTTAGTTGTAGGGGAGGACAGATGTTATAGTTATATAGTGATAGTTTTCAATCATGAATTAGGAAACATTCATTCTTCCCTACACCCTGGTAACAATGCCAATAGTGTTCGAAGAGGCAAGTCAGTTGTCATGTGCATTTTTTGGGGGCTGGGGATTCTATTATAGATGAACAACATATAGTTTATTAATTCAAACAATGGAGAAGGCTTTGTACAGCACACATCCTGAAGTCCTGTATTTCGAGGTCCTTATGTGCTAATGAAGAAAAAGGAGAGAAAGTGAAATAAAATAATTACCTAGGATCACACAGTTTGGTTAAGAGGAGAAGCCGGGATTAATTCCAAATTTTTGGTTTCATATTGTGCAATGTCATACACTAGACGTATAAGCCTAGTTTCCCTTACACCCACCTTGCCAATAAACCCTCCCCAAACCTTGACCGCCACCTTGCTGGTATCAATGTGGCCCTCGGTCACATCACAGACCAAATTTGTGGCCCCCGGGACAATGCTAGTGAGTACCCATGCTCTAGTAGCTTAATACAAAGCAGTCAGGCTTAACTTAGAGTCAATGTGTAAAGCGTTTCTACAGCACACAAAGATAAATAAGGTGGAAGCACAACAAAAGAAAAATTTCACACCAATTTAGAAAAATAGAGCAAATTGTATTAAATAAAATGATCCAACAATGACAAAAATCCAAATCAGCAGAACTGTCGATATGAATTTTAAAAGTTTTTAGTGAAAAATACCACCTAAAAGACCAAAGCGCCAACCGCAGGTATCTGGTTGTGCAAGACTGGGTCAAAGTCAAAAGTTAGGGCTGACCATGATGGAGCACGGGTGAGATACATGCCATTGATTGGGTCCAGACTTGGCTTGAGGAGATAGTCTTACAGCGGGCAAGGCACCAGGTTATATCCGAGGATGAGGATGAGTCATCGATGCCGGTAAGACTATGAAAAAGGTCTCAGAGAAGCCATTAAAGAGGGTGAGAAAAGCTCCAAGTGGGAGAAGCTGGATTCTCAGGCTGTTGATGGGGTGCTGTTCGTCGTCAAGCCCAGTGAAGACTTCTACCTTCGGTCTTTGAATTTTTCCAGAGTTTGGATTCACCCAGCGGGATGAGACTGCAGGCTGTAGTCAAAGAGGACTGCACGAGGCCGTATACTGTTGCCTAAAGTCCTGCTGAAGAGAATTTGCTACTGCAGAAAAGAATGTAGCCGGAGCTGCAGCGAAGTCAGTTCCCCAGCTATGCACCTGTCTTGGATCAGCTTGCAGGTAGGTCCAGGTCTCCTGTAGATTCTCAGAGCAGTTTTTGCTAAAAAGTTTTATACGTCCAAGGTTTTGAATTTTGGTAGGAGGAGGCAACTTTAATACCACACCAAGGGCCCAGGACTGGGGGGGGGGGACACCACTTGGGAGTCTGGACTCACTCCTGCAGGGACCCCCAGGCAAGTAAGCTGCAATGTCTCTTGAGCTTGTTCTCTCTGTAGATCACACAGACCAATTAACACTTGTAGTCACTCTGGCGGTCCTGGGTTCAAGGAGCAGGTCTAGTCATCCTGCTTCAAGCTGCAGAGCAGTCCTTCCAGCAGCAGAGCAGCACTGCATTTTTACTTGTGAGACTTCCACAGGTGCAGAAGTGATCTGAAGATTGGTTCTAGGTGTCCAATATTTATACCTGGTGCCAGCCTTTGTGTGTGTGTGTGTGTGAGGGTCTCCTTGTTCTACCCCACATCTGGTTCTGGAAAGATCTTCCCTTCTTGTGTCAAGGTTCCAAACTGTCGTGGGTGACAAAAGGCTGGTGTCCGCTTCCTTGATGTGTTAAGGAGTCAAAGCCCTTTTAAATGTAAGTGGGGAAGGGCACAGTTCCACCCCCAGTCATCCTGTCAGAATGGCCCATCCTGTTAAAATCTAGTCCCATTTGTGCCACTGTCTGGGAGGAAAGCACAAACTCAAACAACAGAGCCATTTACAGTCATGTGACCCAGACAATGGCAGAAGGCACAAATAGTTGAGGCAATAAAATGCCAGCATACTAAAAGTGGAATTTTCAGAATTGTGACTTAAAATCTGATTTTACTATTAAAAAGGATTTCAAACCACATTTCTTGTGTAAAAAGCATATTTCTATCTGCCCCCTATCCAAAGTTAGCACTTATTAAATGTAATAAGGTAACTGTGAAAAATTGGGTTATTGAATGACTGGGAGTTTGAATCCTGGTCAATCCGCAACCACAATCCTTGTCAGGGTAAGGCACAAGCAAACCCCAAATTAACCTGTGCTTAACCCCCTGGTAGCTTGGCACAGAGCACTCAGGCCAGGTCCAACAACAATTATACTTTACATCATTTTCATGATCCCAGTAAACATTCCCCATATTCACATTAAGAAGATTGATTCACTTCTCTATGCTTTTTTTGTGGAAGAAGAAATCTCAAATCACTTTGAGCAAACTTAAAGTCAAATGAGAGGGATAGGTTTTTTTCAAAGGTTTTCGTCAATATCACAAGGCCTTTGGTTTCAGTCAGGCTTCTTTTTGGTTGCTTTTGATAGATTTACCTTTTTCGCCATTATGGCTTGATGTTGAGAAAAACGTATTCAATGCTTTCTGTTTTCAAGAGGCGATTTCCTTTTCCTCACAGTCTATTGTTATTCCCTCCGTTTTTAAACATACATCTTCAAGGTTATCATCAAGTTTTCATTTAGGGACCACTTCTCGCAAGGATTTTCTTAAACTGTCCTTCTGGCATAATAAAGTTATTAACTTAATATTAGAGCAATTTACTGGTAGCTAGGAGAGAATAACGAACTATGCAGGTAATAGATCTCTTTCCAGATAATTATCCTGTCTCTTTTCCCCAATTTTAGTTGCGGTTTCAATGTCCTAATTTATTTTAGTGTAGGTTTTCCCTTCTATTGATTATAGTTTAGTTGTTCTTTATTCCTTAGCTTATTCTTGAGGATCATCCTCTCCTACCATTGGATTTACTCAAATCGTAACCTCTTATCCTAAAGCCTCTCTCGTTTATACAATTTTTTCATCAAATCCAAAATCAGATTACTGTTGGAGAAGGATTTTGGTCTTATATGGCCAATCACTTCTTGGGAGAAGATCTGGCTCAAAATCCATTAACCCTCTAGGGCATCCAATATGACTCACACATTGCTTTTTATTTATAATAGACTTTATATCACTCCCTCAATGTCTGGTAAATTATCTCAGGGCACCAATAATAATTGCTGGTCATGTGATCAGCCCAGTAGTGATTTATTGCATATGTCATTTTGGTGTCCCCATATGCTATTCTTTTGGTATAAAGTAAGACAACCGATCAGGATAGTTTTTAGTATCACTAACATATTTCTTGATAGTCTTGCTGATCCCAATGATAGGAACCTATTGCGTAATAAGTTGTTAGATCTTTTAGTAGCCATTGCTTCCCAGCAAGTACCAATCAACCTCAAGTGCTCCTTGAATATTTAATGTAAAGCTTGGCCATATGCAGTTTGCAATCATCAAAGATAAGGCAGAGCTATTGTGGGTTCCACTGCTATTTCTGTAGAGATGGATTTTGACTCACAGTAAAAAACAATTTAAACAGTGAATTTTAAACTGCCTTCATCATATATTGCCTCTGCTTTAGTACTTATTTCCTTTGTTATTAACTTACTTCACGAATTCCCTTCTCTACTATTTGATGCTACTCTCTCTTACTTATTTTATTTGGTCTTCGTAGTTCTGCCTCTGTTATATTATTTAATATTTTTCCTTTATATTTCTTTCCCATAGTATGAGAATACCCTTATAAAAGTAAAAATACAAGCTTTATTATGTTGCTGTTTTTTCATTGTCTTGTATATTCTTCTTACTTTTTCACGATAGCTATTATTTAACTTATATTGCATGGTTTACACCTCATTGTTTTAATGCTCCAAAACATTGCTATATGATGCATATGTTTCCTTGTAACTTCTGTAACGTGTTAAGTAAACTTTTTAAACTTACAAATGGAATGTTTTTGCCTGGCTTGTCCTTAATCTAGCATTTCATAAATGACACAACAGCCTGAGTATTCTTTTTTCCATTGATCTTTAATACTGAAATGTGTATTGCATCCTCAATTAGTACAGGCTATGACATCTTAAATAAACAAAATAAGCAGAATATGCTTGTTAATCATGGTGTGCATCACCTATAGGGTAATGTATTTGCACAAAACAGGCTTTTCTCAACCTTTACATTTCCTTAACAGCTTGTACTTCAAGCACCTTAAACAATGGAACAAATTTGCTTTCCTGACTTTTTAGGTCTCGCATAGCGTTGCAGCGCAACGCGCTGTTCGCTTTGCTTTACGAGGCATGCAGTATACATAGTACCAGCATTGGCAACCTACCCCACCCCTCCAACGTAACATGCATGCTCATAAATAAACACACAACACATTTCTTGTTTGGGTAAAATTGCTGCAGGTTTATTACATACACCGTTATGTAATATGGTGGGTTATCTTACGGGCGATCCAAGGGCAGGCAACCGTCTGGGCCGCCTGCCCGCCTGATGAGCCAAGCAGCACTGGGGCGAACCCCATCTGCGCTGCCACTTCTGGTGATCCTCTTCCCGGATCACGTGACACATGGTCCCTTGGTACTCACGCCCCTTTCAGGGCGGAGCGTAGCATAGCAAACCCCCGGTTGTTCAGGCCCACAACCGCCCGAAGGACTAACGGGGCGCCGACACGGTTTTCCAGGAACCTCCCATGAGGCTCCTAGGATTTGGCTCTGGCACCCACCATGGTGCCGCGCAGAGGTACCCTTCTGTACCCCTCTGCTTCCAGATCGCCCTGTAACTCCGCCTGCAACGAAAAAAAAGACAACATTACAACATTCTCTGCCTCCTGCCCGCCACGAACCACGCCGGGTAAGCGGTAGGGTGGGAGACGGCGTGTCCGGGCGCGCAAAGAGGACGACAAGATGGTGGGGGAGGAATATATACCCCTCCCCCTGTCCTCGCGCCCCGGAAGTGATGCTCGCCTAGCGCGCTGCGCCAAGGCTTGGGGGACTCCTCCCTGAGTCCCTGCGGGGGTGTGGGGTGCCCAGCTGGCACTAGAGGGCTGCCCTCGTTAGTGGCCCCCTGCGGGGGCCTCGGACAGCCGCATAGTACCAGCATTGGCAACCTACCCCACCCCTCCAACGTAACATGCATGCTCATAAATAAACACACAACACATTTCTTGTTTGGGTAAAATTGCTGCAGGTTTATTACATACACCGTTATGTAATATGGTGGGTTATCTTACGGGCGATCCAAGGGCAGGCAACCGTCTGGGCCGCCTGCCCGCCTGATGAGCCAAGCAGCACTGGGGCGAACCCCATCTGCGCTGCCACTTCTGGTGATCCTCTTCCCGGATCACGTGACACATGGTCCCTTGGTACTCACGCCCCTTTCAGGGCGGAGCGTAGCATAGCAAACCCCCGGTTGTTCAGGCCCACAACCGCCCGAAGGACTAACGGGGCGCCGACACGGTTTTCCAGGAACCTCCCATGAGGCTCCTAGGATTTGGCTCTGGCACCCACCATGGTGCCGCGCAGAGGTACCCTTCTGTACCCCTCTGCTTCCAGATCGCCCTGTAACTCCGCCACAGCTCTGGAGGTGGCCACCGTCGCCGCCAGAGCCCCCACCAAAACAGCTCCTTTCTCACCTGCAACTTCTTATTTCCAGGCCTCCTGCAAAGCTAGGGAAGAGAACACTCCCACTGGTGATAGATGAACCCCATCTATATCATGATAGCCCTTGCTGATAGCCTGGATCAGCTAGTGTCTATTGCAACACAAGGCCCTTCTGCCCTGTGAATTTGTGTCAAGAACTATCCACCCTCCTGTGGGAAAGTTCCACTACTTCACATAACTCAGCCCTGTGTCAACTCTGGGCGGGGCAGATCCGATTCCCTGGTTCACATTGCCCCATGAATTTGCTGAGCACACCTAGCTGCCGTCCATCTAGGACGGTGTGTCTAGCACACCTGTGTGCCCGCTAAGGGACAGCTGCCGGCTTGTTGGGAGACCGCTCCTACACCCACCTGCCTACTTGGCTATTCGGGCGAGACGGATTATACTTTAACCTTTGCACCGTCCATTTGCTTTCCAACTCATGACGCACAGGAATGTCCATAACTAGACGTGTGTGACGATGAGCCAGGGTGCCCTCCTGCCCTTGCATCCCTTATTTCTTATGGGAATGTCGCCAGCTCAGCTCCCTTCGTGGTGGACCCCCTCGGGATACCAGCTAGAGAATCCGTCTGATTAATGCAGTGCGCACTGGCTGCCATATGGTGCCTAACTTTAAGGATTGGCAAGTCCTACTTTGCCCTTCATCCCAGAATATTCCCGAATAGGGGGGGGGGTGATATTCACACTGCTCGCCTTGCCTTTTGTGCTTGGCACCTTGTTGCCCCCTTTCTTGGGGACGCAGCACAATGTGTTAGCTGACAGCACCCCCGCCCAGTGAGGCTAGTATAGCTAACCGGGCAGGGCATTTGACCTTAACTGCAGGAAAAGTCGACAGGCTAGAACCCTCCCTACGAGGGCCCCCGGATAGGGGGGCAGGGGCGTTCACACTGCCCACCCCAGGGCAACCCCAGCGGTGGAAAATTACCTGCTCAGTTAAAATTTAGCTTTTTGTTGGTCACTGGACATGCCACATGTTCTTTTACATAGTAGCCTTTTGTGCTGGACACCTTGTGTCCCCATTACTTGGGACGGCAGCCCACTGTTGGCTGACAGCGTCACCACCCAGCGTGGCATCTATTAATGATCGGGCGGGCGGGCGTTTGCGCCTAACTGCAGGATCATAGTCAACTGCCCTTTGTTCTGGGATGCACTTATTTCGCCCCTTTGCCCAGACTTATGCACAAACCCCTTTGCTTGCTACCCTGGTGAACACCTTAATGGTATCGAAGCTGGTTTGAAACAATGTATGTCTTGCTCCCACTACTGGAGACACCTCACCCTTTTGTGTAATTACAACTTACTCAGCGCACCCCGCTTGCCTAACTGCCATCGGATCACAGATGCACAATACCTACTGTGCCTCTCCGACCCTGGATGCTTTAAACCTGCCACAGTGACGGAAACCAAGCTTCCCAG
Organism: Calotriton arnoldi; assembly: GCA_963921515.1. Classification (NCBI taxonomy): domain Eukaryota; kingdom Metazoa; phylum Chordata; class Amphibia; order Caudata; family Salamandridae; genus Calotriton; species Calotriton arnoldi. The sequence continues at coordinate 498,653 of CAWUFW010000145.1, forward strand.
TTCCCTGTTTAGCTGCAGTACCCCGTCAGTGGGTCCGCTAGGATATACCACAAACGGACCACATATGTATTGTGCCCACTATTGGAGACAACTCACCCCTTCGTGGAGAGACAACTACACGGTGCCTACCCAAGTCACCCAACAGACAAGTAGGCCCTGACTACCTTGTGTTCTGGTGCCCGGTTTGGGAAGAGCCTTGCCTTCACTAGCTGCCCCCTGGGAGACACAAAGACAGTGCTCTAGCCGCAGCGCAGCGATGCCCTCGTGTAGCATCGAACCCCTGGTCAAATAAGAGTGCCAACTCCAACTTACTTAAGACTACACCATGCCCATGGGTGGAGTTTAGCTCTTCCCAAACTTCTGCTAGCGTAACCCACGGTCACGCCTCCTGTTCAGTTAACTTTAGTAATTCATGGCACTGACCCACAAGGGCCTAATACTGGGCTGTGTAAATGGGGCCCTGGGTGACCTTAACACTCGGCTTGGTGTCGGTGGGTGCTAACAATACCTGGCTGAAGTGCACCCTTTGACAATCACTCCAGACACGATGTGCCAATGCAGGTGGAAGCAAGAATTATCCAGCCCACCTTACTTCCTGTCCCAGTGATCTGAGTAACTTAGTGAAAGATGCACCTTAGAACTGGTAGCGGGAACTGTTACTTACGCCTGCAAATGCTCTGCTCAGAGCAGCCCGCCAGACTAATGAAACGTTGTCAATTTGGCTGTCAACTTAGCTGCCTGTGCCACCCTTCCGCCCCCTGGAAAATGTTCTGGGCTCTCGCCTACTACCCTGCTGAGTGAGCCCACTGTATTCACCAGATTCATTAACAATTTCCGCTTCTGACTGTACTTGGTGACACGTACACCCCATGGTATCTTGGCGCTGCATAACATGTTTGTTACTCAGCTCCATGGTACTTGTTTTATCGACCTCAGAAGGATGAAATGCTTGTTGATTGCAACCTTGTTGGTGTACATACATAGAAGAGCAGACTAGACACCTGAGTATGGATTACTCTTGTGCAGCTTACTGCTTTTTAAATTAAGCCCCTGCTCGCAAACTGGGAGAAGGATAGTGCAGTGGGCACAGTTAACAATGCTTCCATCAGGGACAAACATCTTGCTAACCTGGTTTGAGGAGCAAGCACGCTGATCATGGGCGGGCCCATGAAATCCCACCCTTGTCCGCCCCGCCAAATTCTGGTGGTAGTGATCCTAGCACAATTGCAGCAATTTGGTGAAAGTGCCAGGATTACAATGATCTGTACTCGAAAATACCAGGACTGTGGAAGGTCTGACCTCGTTCTAGTGCCACATGGGACTCCGCGGGATGTCCTGGTAGACCAAGTGGTGGGGACTGGCCTGAGTCTCCCTGCCCAGAACATACCGCTGACACCAACCCAGCTATTGCTCACTGACCTGAACGCGGGAAGACGCACTGGCTAGTCCTAGGACCAACAGACCTCTAACCCCAAACCAGGCAACCTACCACAAACAACTCTGAAATTGCCATTATGGTCACCCCGCCTTCCCGAACCGGACTGCTGGGAGCACAGGCCCCAACTTCGCTGACCACCGGGGACAGGACAGCCGTGCTCATGCCCAAACTGAGCGACACAAGCTACCCCACACGTGGCACAGTTCCTGTGATCTGCATTGTAAATTAGTGAAAGATGCACATTTGCCTTTTGGGTTACAACTGATTTATGCTATAATACTCTTCGAGATTACGGCAGTGAATACACTGAGCGGGTTGCTCTTTGTCCCCCCAGCACCGGACAATCGTGCGATCTGCATGGCCACACTGCTCCGTTCCACCAGGAAGCGAGCCAGCCAGCCCGAGAAGGGGAGGGGGCACCAAGGGTGCACGAGTCCTGGTCCTGACAGTGCCCCGTACTCGCGCTAAACTGGTAACCGACACGACGCAACAGTGTGTCCCATGAAGGTGGCAGCTCCGGCCCTGCCGGCAGCACTGCATGTCGGTGACTCAGTCCTTTAAGGGTAATAAGGGTCCCCGAGCCGAACCTCAGCAGCCAAAAACAAACACCAGCCTGTGTGTAGCGGTAGGACCCGCGTTCGAGGATCGGCCAACACCGCTGAGGGATCCTCCCGCTGGTTAGCAACGACATCGCAATGGACCCATCACAGATTTCTCACTGGTAGAGAGCACTGCGCGAACACATCAACAGTAGGTTATGCAATATACTGAGCCTGTCGCACAATGGGCAAAAGGGGTGACTGCGACCAGACCACCCTCCCCGCACTACACTGGCAGCAGCAAAGTCCATCCAAGTACACTTCCGGAGTACCGCACCTACACCGGAAGCGCTTCGCAAACCATGGGCGGAACCATTCTGGCGGCAAAACCGAAGACGCCCAGCTGCCAATGAAACCTGCGTGCCCCTATTGCAACAGTGAATTGCCACCCCTAGTCGCCAAAACGCCTCCCTCATTACACTGAAACCAGGGATATGTCACATATAGCAAACTGGAACCTAGGCAGCTATGAAAACCAATGCAACCGTAACTCGCTGTAAACTTGTCATCCTGCTACCGCTGTAAAGCCCCCGGATGCCCTCGGGCCAAGTCCGTGCCATACAAAACTGCCAACAGAACAAACAATATGGCCGCACTCTGGTGCAAAGACAGGGCACAACTAGCCCCTTCATCCAAGGCCCCCACTCAGACAGCAGCTGCCCCGCTGCAACCGGAACACCAGGACACGAGAGGGGAAGACGTTATGTGCTATCCTTCCCTCCAACAAAGGGTATGCTAGAGCGAGAGGGGGAACGCCGCGGAATGATAGCACCAGCCCCCACCGCGGTTGCTTTTGATAAAGAGCCGCTTAATAAGATGAAGTTTGTCCATACCTGTATGTAACCGCGCTGTCGATAGCATCAGCACTATGGTTTAACCAGACTAAGTCTCCCGGTCAGGCTATAATAAACCTGTATCCCCTGTAGCACTGCAGAAGACGAATGCAACTGTTACAGACATCTATGTCATCTTCAAACCACTTGTTAAAACTGAATAAGGCAACTGACACGGTTAACCACCCTGCCACAGAGATGTGTGTGTAACCTGCAGGCTCCAGGGCAGGATTCTAGTAAGAAGGTGCAGAAGGCTGTCGCACCTGCACCGGATAAGTCAGTTTTTTTTTTTTTTTTTTTTATATATATCAGGGGACAAACCAGCAACCATTAATTTTCTGCCCCGGTAGGTGGCGGGCAACTGCCACCGTTGGGAAAACTGTGCAACTTCTCGTGCGTAACACTGGGTGCTGCTGGCTGGATAGTTAAAGATGGGGCCGAGCCCAGCACTTGTGCCCCTGCGCGCCGCTGGTCACGACAGGACCGTGGCCCGTGGCGGCACCTGACCACGCAATCCATTGTTGCCACATTGCCCAACCAGGGGCTTGGGCTGGCGGACAAACCCAGTCCCGGGAAGGATAGAATCACTAACTGCCCACCTCACACCGCGCACATAGCTCCCGACCGCAGTACCCGGTCGGAAATGAGGTGGCAGCGCGGGAAGTCCAAGAAGGCAGCAGCTGCAGCCCACAAAGCGATAACTGCCCCTCGGTGGGCGTCATATATGGCATGGAAGCAAATCCCCACTAGGCTAAAATAAAACATCTCCCTTCCAAGCACACAACTTACAGACACAATGCAGCACGCTATCCATGTGGGGGAGCACTACCGCGCCTCCCCTAGTAGTACGCACTATAAACACGCTACAATACATACCCCGGCCAAAGAGACATTGACGGACACAACCAAAATGGGCCCCCCACCCTGTGTGATTGTCCGACTCGGACCCCAGAGGTTGTCTGCTATGACGGTGGACACCTACCCCGCTCCAGTGCAAGACACCACGACACACTAGGCGCCATCACTGAAGAGTGTACCCGTTCGTGTACCAAAATTTTGCAGCGTGACAGGGTACTATGTGGTGGGAACTGCAGTGCCCTATAAAAGCACTTGATTCCTCACAAGTTGAGAACATATGCCCCTGTGCATTCATCAATGGGTAACATTATCGCTTCGATCCCGACCTTCCAACTGTGTTCCCACGAGGAAAAAACCCCTTCCAAACCTAACCCTTGAAGTTACCTCAATGTTGTTATCAAACTGTGCCAACATGGGTGGCTTAACAGCCCACCAGGCCCTAATATGTGGAGACGCTACGCTGCTTAACGATTACACTGTGCCGGACACTTCAAAGCATTCCCCCGCAAGGCGGGAGCACAAATGTTTGCTCCCAGTAAGAGAAAACTGCACTCGGCCGTGGGACACATTGTCTGAAGAGCTCGTTCGCCACATCTATGCATGCCTTACGGGCTGTAGCCAAGATAAAAGTTTGCAACCGCCTGCATAAATCCCTTTCCCTATGCGCTGAGCGAGACGCTCCACTGCCCCCTGTTTACCGGCATCAACGCCCGACCTCATGGATCGATCTGTCCCCAGCGGGTTTGGCCAAGATTACCTCACAGGAAAATTGACACGAGACAATATTTCTCAGCTCTGTGACCCAAACCACTTGGTATCACTGAAGCTGAGCAGGCGACGCCATTTGCTTTCGGGAAATGCACTTACATAAATAAATTCCCCGCTCTGAGAACCAAACAGCTAAATACAATGTCCGGTGAGCCGGAGGACGCCCGAGGCCTCCCTGAGGGACAAAGCACGCCTCCCTCGTTCCCGACCCGTGTGGACATCCCGGGGTGCAGGGCAGGGTCATATTAGGCCCAAAGAGCACAAACCCCCTCCTGTACTGCCATCTGCTGGCCCCCGAGATCGCCTGTACCTTCGGTCCGCACTGCATACGAGACTTCTTGGTATTAACATGTATACGTTGTTGTTTACGATTTTTCCGTAGTCCACAAGCTTTAAAACATTCGTACAGTCTTACATGCAGATTGTTAATATTTTAAACAGGAGCACCAATATTCATTAGGTCATCTGATACGATCTAACACAGTTGAGAATGAGGCAGTTCACAAACATATCTGTCACGATTCCACTAGGCTCCTGGTCTGTGACGAGCTGGAAACGAGATGTTCCCCTAAACCGAACAGAGAAACATATCAGCCTGCGTGCATGATAACCACGCTGCACCTCTCCCCCGTCTGGCCCACTAAAACAAGACAGGACCCGACGCTACCTCCGCGAGCTCGACTGCTGCTGGCCAAGCCCCCACGCCTACCCCTGTGTCTGCCCATAAAATTAAAAGGTCAGTGGACCTGCCAGGATTTTGGCCCGTGGCTATGCGGTTAGACACGTGTTTCTCTACTCCCTGCAGGCGTTCCCTGACCCACCAGACCTGAGGAAACTTGACAACGCCACTAAAAAGCATGGGCACCCACATGACCAGGCATCCCAGGTCCGCACACGTGTCCAACACGGGACAAAAGAAACAACTGCTTGCCCTGCAGACCGAAACCCCACGCCCAGTCTGCCATGTTCCCAACCAGGGACAACCGGGCCCAAGAGCCCCAGCTCACCACGATGCCCGCGGCACCCCGGTCCATGACCGACTTGCCTCAGTCGCTACTCCCTCTCTAAACCAGCCGGTATCAGGTAAACATAGCGGCAGGCTGAACAGCCCATCGGCACTTCGGCAATCGACCTGACACACTAGGATTGACCCTGAATGCTGATCGCCCCCTTAGCTTACGGCAAAGACTACCTGCTCGTTGAGACCAGAGGACATCTGTCCTCAATTCTGCCCCCTCCCCCGACCCGATATCGGGCCTCCCCTGGCTGCCCGGGCTGCACAAGGCCAGGACCAGGCCCACGCGGGTAGCAACCCCATGCTGAAGGGGAGAGCAGGGGGGGCAGGCTACACTCACCAGCCTCACAGCGAGCTGCTGCCGCGACAATGGTTCGGGGAGACCAGCACCACAACTTGCCCGAGAACTGAAACGACGCGAAACCAGGATCCAACCTCTATACGGCGTGTCCGGGCGCGCAAAAGAGGACGACAAGATGGTGGGGGAGGAATATATACCCCTCCCCCTGTCCTCGCGCCCCGGAAGTGATGCTCGCCTAGCGCGCTGCGCCAAGGCTTGGGGGACTCCTCCCTGAGTCCCTGCGGGGGTGTGGGGTGCCCAGCTGGCACTAGAGGGCTGCCCTCGTTAGTGGCCCCCTGCGGGGGCCTCGGACAGCCGCAGTATAGTGGGGGGAAGCTCCGCCCTCTTTCCGTCCATGTTTTTCATTGGCTTGAATCGGAAATGCTGCATTCTGATTTGTTTTCGGCTTGTTTGTCCCTCCTCCTCACGGCCATGTCGTCATTTTTCTCCTTCCATTGCTATCGGCCCCTTTACTTTACAAACTCTTTTGTTCCTCTGCCCCCCCCTTCCCTCCCGCAGGCCGTAACTTCTCTGCCCACCACCCCCCCCCCCACTCCCGATCATGCCTTCTTGGACGCTCGCACGTTTGTTTATAATGCAATAGGTCTCTCGTAATACGAGTCCTATTGCATTTATAAGTGCTTGTTTTCTCCTGGGATTGGCTGGCTGAGTCTCGCACTTTTATTTGCCTGATCTGTCCAGACGGCTATGTTACCCATGCGTCCATCAGTCGCTATACAGACGCTGCTGCGCACGAAGAGGAACGTGTTTACCAGGACCCAGGCAGCCGCCCAGCAGAGCAGGAAGAGAAGCGCGCTGCGCCTGAACACCCACAGCTGCAGCCTCTTCAGCAGCGCCGGGGGTCACATAGTGACACGGGGGAGGTACAGACGACCCATCCCGCTCTTTGCCTCAGTCTCCTTAGAACAGCAGGCCCTCCAACCCCCAGAATTCACGTTTCTTTGTCTGTCTGCTTGCCTTTGCGTGTGTTTCCTTTTGCAAGCCCTCTGCTGGTTCTGGTTGTAATTCGAGGCATGTTAAGCAGTGCTTCCTTCACAATTCCTTGTGTTTCAAAATGTCGTACTTCCAAGACATCTTCAGGTATGCGTCATGAACATGTATTTAGCATGTGTGTTGTTGGTGGGAAGGAATGTACCACCAGGCTCAGTATGAGGTGCATATCCTCTATGGGGCTCCGGAGGAGGTTTAGATATGTACTATGCCTTCTTTTCCTGACTCCCCTTCAAATTGTAATTACTACTGTCCGTGGTGTTCTTCAGCCTCGCTGCTGCAGGACAGGTCATCTTCAAGCTGCCAGTACAAACACACAATCCGAAATATATACACACATTCAAAGCAGCTAGGCAAACAGCCATGCAAACAAAGGAATATGGACGGGCAAACAGGTAAAGTATGGACGGTTGAATAGCTGAATGGATGGATGGATCGATGAAAGGACGAAGGGGCAGATGAATGGATGGATTGTGCTCCAGAAGAGCAAATAGGTGGTGCAATAAAACAGCAAATGTTGTGGGTGAAGAGAAAGAAAGCAGGAAAAATGGAGGCCATGTGTAGATGAGATGATGAATTCTTGGATGGATGGTTCTGTCAATGGATGGTTGACTGGCTTTGGCTGTGTGGAAGGCTTCGTATGGATACTTGAATGGATGGATGAATGGCCAAATGGATGATTGCTGGATCACAGGTGGCTGGACGTATAGAGCGGTGGATGGATCATGGATGGATGGATGGATTGTCGGACGAATGGATGGATGAATAACTGGATAGATAAATGGATCAATAAATAGATGGATTGAGTGACTAACCAGGCAGAAACGTGGTAGGCTAGTGGAAGGCCGTTTGAACTGATGGACAAACACACAGACAGTACTGAAGGGGGGAAGACTCTCTACAGATGGGGATGGAGGTACACAGACATCTTATATTTAATCCAGTCTTCCAGTTTTGATGGCTGAGTTTCTACCTTTCCACATGTCTTGCAGTCTGAAAAGATGCATTAATGTTTAATGACATTTTTCAGATGAGCGCTGAAAACAAACAACACGTGTAACCAGCATACACACTGTACGGAACAGGAACGAAAACATCTTAATTATTACGTTCACAAATTCACTCGAATGTTCAGAAAACAACAGGGAGGTTTTTGTGTTTTCAAATGGCATGAAATATGGGCGCAACCTTGTGAGCTTTCATCTCTTCCTGCTGACTTCTCCGTTGAACAGAAGAAATACCGGCAGCACCCGTACGCTTTGAAGTTCACCAGCATTAAAGACACCCCCGAGATGATCCAGGCGAGAATTAGTTACAACCAGGCGGTGGATGCAAGTCACAACGCATACTACGTTCTCTACCTTCATGATTAAAGAGAAAAACGGAATTTTCTTTGTAGGCTCTTTGAAGAGCCTGACTGCCAAGACTGTTGTATTGCATTTTTAAAAGCAGCTGCGGAACTTGTATGTTTTATTCGCCCCCCCACCTGTTCACAATTAGCACTCAAATGGGGTGCTATACTCACCCCTGTGATGGCAGCAACCACCCTGACTGCTTTTAGGCTTCTACACTAATTTGCCTCCAGTTTGTTTCACGCTTCAAGGATTTCATTCTGGAATAACTGAATCATTTCAGTTTCTTCATTGACACTATCAATGGTGCAGCAGGGGCAGTGGCACCGGGGAACAGGGGCTGGAGGGTTCCACTGAATCCTGATTGTTGCTGTAGTTTACTACCCAATCCCCTGTCAGAGAGACAAGTTTCCTAGTTTGCACAAGGGCCCCTAGCACACTTGATACACCACAGTGATGCTGATATGTTATGTGGGTTTTTTGGTGCATATCTGTTTTTGACCACCAAGCTATGCCAGTTTTGTCCTCACAGTGCCTATGTGATGTGCACTTGGACCATGCTCGCCATGGAAAAAGTGGGAGACAGGAGGTAGTGTTTGTCACTAGATCTTGTGTATATGTAAGAAATCGCTGCCTCTATTTGAATTTCTTGATAGAAAACGACCTGCAGAGGTCAGTAAAATACCAGAATATCTTTAGCATTCTCTAGATTCCATTCCATAGAAATTGTCTTCCACGAGCACCCGTAGACAATAATATTTTTTTCAAATCTTGTGTTTTCAGTGATATGACCACCAAAGGCCCTGCTTTTATATTAAAAACAGATCTTTGGACTATACCATTTCCAGCTGAAAGGCAATATTTCTCTCCATGTGTTCCCATACCTGGCGTGTCACGCAGTTTGGTGCTTACTTTCCCTCCATGTTAAAGAACAGTAGATGTTTCAGCACCCAGGCTAATGTGCTGCATAGCTAAATACATATAAGGTCCCAAAGGCGAGACCGATTGCATTGCAAATGCTTGTTTTATGCAGGGAACAGATGGCACTGAGCTGATTTGTGATCTAGACAGCGTGAACATCTAAAAAGCACACTTCAATGTAGATACCGCCCATATGACATGATTGCTTCTGTAGCTCAGTGCAATTAAACAGCCTACATTAACAAAATAAGCACTGAAAAATGTGAATTTATTTTCATAAAATGTGAAATTATTTCATTTACAAGATAAAAAAGACGCCATTACAAAGAATAGTCAATGCACATGTTTGCCAAGTTATAGCTTTTTACTTTCACACACTCAATCCCCAAAAATCACATTTACTTAGTGGGATATGATTTTTTGGTTATTAGGATGATGATACAAATAAATCAGATTTGCCACTATCAATTTGATATGGTATTGCCATGTTATTTAGTTTCAGCCCCTTCTGTCTGCATCAGATCTAACTGTACATTCAGTATATATAATACTTGGGCCTGGAACAAACCTTTACACTAAGTACTAAGGGCTTGAGAGCTGCCTCGTTATAAATAGCAGACTCTTATTTCAGCCCGCAATCTGAGACTGTGTTGTCTTGTGTATGCTTAATAGCAAAGACATATTGAAAGGCATTTTAGGGTTTCAAAAGGGTGAATGTTTTGTGGTGCCACCATAGTTCCTCCCCTGATAATGCACTGGATATAGAATTTGAATTTGAATTTGTTATTTGTGCTTTTGATATACAAAAACAGTATTTTGCTCAAAAAATAATTGCATCACAAAAAGAGATTTAAACAGCAGACATAGAAATTGCCTTTAATCATGTAATATACAAGGGCATGTCAGCTAAACATGCAACATACAATATAAAAACAGAATGCAAATTAAATTAAATTGACATTCCAGGGGGCAACACTGGGAGTACCTTGTGGAGTTCTCATGTCTTATTTCTCAAGTTCATTTCTCTTATGTCCCAGCGTTTAGCCAGGTACCTTCCATCCTCCTAGTTACCTTCTCAAATATGTGTCATAGAAGAAGAAGATGCATTCATCATTGTATTTAAGCTGATCATTTTTCTACGATTTATCTGATGATGCTGCCTCTGGTCATGGCAGGGACATCTTAACAGAGTCTGCCGAATGTCTTCAATTTTGCTGCAGAGACAATATGCCATGGAAGATCATTTTCTTTTTTTTAAAAACAGTGTTCATGAGAAGAACAACGCTTATAGGTAGTGCATAAAGTTGTGAACACTAAATAATCCTGCCTGCCCTGTTTAGTGAAAGTTTGCAAGAGGTTAATGTTTCTGTCAGTTGCCAGAATGGTTTATTGTTTGCGAACAGTCAGCTTTATTCTTAGTATCATCATGCACTTCAGAAAAGAATTGTCTGGAGTCCAGACTAAGCCAAGACAGTGTGCTTCTTTCTACCTGCTACTGATAAGGGAGATTTTTGACCTTGCTTGAGTTGTTTTTTCTAGATCTTATCTATCAAATTTGTTCCAGATCTCATTCTTTGGAGTCCATAAATCTCTGGACAAGATGGCCGCCAGGTGAGGAGCTCCGGTTGGGAGCTCCCTGGCCAGGGATTTCCTTTTTGGCCCTGGTCCCCTGGAATCTACCCCCCCTTGGACCTTTTTTTGCTCACCTGAGGTTCTTTTGGACTTCGGCCATTCGGCTCTCCAGTTCCTACGACCCAGTTCGAGATCTTCCGATGAACCTTGAGTAGTGTGCTGACTGCGGAGCCTCGATCAACATGGCTGATGCCCGGTGGAGCTGTTTAGGCAGCTATAGAGGAGATTGGCTCTGGCTCTCCCCCTCAGCCGTCACCTACCCTGCCGGACATTGGACATGGTTTGTCCTCGTCTCTCCGCTGTGTTTTCCTCTCCTCCCGCGCCTTCCGACGAGTTGCCGAGGATCTGCTGGCGACTGAGCCATTTCAGCGGCCGATGACCGGTGGGGTATGCCTGGGTGCTTGGGGAGGGGATCGGCTGGGGATCTCCCCTCCTGGCCGTCCCCTAACCTCTGGGATTTGCTGCGGTTGCCTGTCCTCTTGCACTGCCTCCCTAGCGACGACGTAGATGCATGAGTCTTGCTTCTCCCGGCGGGGGTTCAGCAGTCGTGAGTATTGCGGCGCTGCTGACCAGTGCCCCCGAGCTTGTTTTGCTTCTTGAGTTTTGGGGAGGCGCGCCCTTCTGGTCCCCGCTGCTGCCTCCACCTCTCCGGGGCTGTTGCCTAGCGCCCGAATCTGACTTTCCCCTGTCTTTGCGGTATTCTGAATGGCGATGCTGTTGCCCCTGGAGCCCCGGGTGTGTGTATGTCGACGACCCGCTTTGTGATCGGCTGTGTCCTGCCCTCCTCCCTCCGTGGTCATGCGGCTTCCTCCCCCATCTGACCCCGCGTGAAGCCTTCGAGTCTGCTGCCTTGTGGTTTTCGTGTTGGATTTTTGTGTGTTCCGCCATTTCGGGTTGATGCTGCCGGTTCCCATGGCCTGGGTCCTCCACCTTGGCGGTTTCAACCTATCCTCATTGTTGCTGGACTGCTCCTTGTTCGCCTGTCTGTTCTTTTCCTCAAGTCGTCCCCCCCCTTTGGTCTCCTACTCCCCTCCCATCTTATACTATCACCGATTCACGGGATGTTTATGATTGTTGGTCCCCAGCCGGTTTTTATGTCTTTTACTGTGACTGTTTTGTAAGTACTTTCCCTCTTGCTGGTCTGCCTGACCCGATTATGCATTCCATACCCCTTTTTACCATTCCCCCCCTACCTTCCATGCCCCATTTGACGTGTGTCTTGGCTATGCTATGCACTAATAACCCATGTTATTGTGTATTCACTGTTTTTCTCCTATGTTATACTTGGCTCCTGTAACTGATGTAATTTTGTAACTTGTAACTCGCTGATCCTCATGTAAAGCGCTCTGATACCTCTGGGTCTAGCCAGCGCTATATAAAACTCTGCAAATAAATAAAAAATAAACAAATACATTTGGGCCATTTGACATCTACTCATGATGGAACTATAGCTAACATCAGCCTGTAGGGCAACACTAGGAATCCTGTTGATAGCATCAGTAGGCTTTTCCAAAAATGTCTTTCATGGAATCGTATTTTGTTGCTTTTTTATCCATGCCCAATAGATAAAATCCCTAAGCTATTTGGCATCCTGCTTTTATCTGGACTATGCTGTCAATATGCAGTGAAAAATGATGCCCAATGATTCGAGCCATTTTAAGCATTGTATTTAGAGAATACCTTTTGATGTGCAAATCCCACTGGAGATTGTTTGAGATATTTAGGGCCAAATAAAGATGTTTAATTTTTACAGCTTTGTATCATTGATGTGAAAGACTCTGGTGTCTTTATGAATATTTTCTAAACAACATAGATTTTGTTTATAGAGTATTTAATTTCAGCCCAGTCACTTTGCAATATTTGACAATTGATGTTAGTCGGGCTTACAAGTCTTTCAGGGTATGGGCAATCAAGATTGAGCCATCAGAGTATAAAATCACAAAAACTGCAAAGCTATCTATTGGTGGTATATCTGGAGTTACTTTCAAGACTTACCTATAGAGGTCATTTGTATAGAGCGAGAATAGTAAAGGAGCAAGTAGGCAGTCATTTTTCATTCCGCTAACTGTAGCAAATCATTGCTGAGAAGGCCTTTTTTTAATTGATACTGACCTGTGATGTGATATTTGTGTGCAGCATCATTATTAAGAATTATAATACCAGATAAAGGCCCATTTCTTACAGATTTTTCCCTAGTCTATTCTTAGAAACCAGGTCATAAGCTGATGTGAAGTCCAAAAAAGCAATAGAGGGCAGTGTTTTTTGTTGTTGTTTTGTATGTGTTAATTATATGCAGAAAAGTGAATGTGTTGTCAATGGTAGAGAGACCATATCTGAAACCTCTTTGAATTTAAGATGTTTCGTTTTTGGATCTAGTCTTCTATAGCTATATGTACCAAATTTCAGAACAAAAATAACCATACACAAAATGCTAAGAAAGATCTACACAAATTCAAAATCAAGTCCTTAGGTGTCTGCCTGAGACCTCAGACAGGTAAGGATATATGGTGTTTATGCATATCCACTGTCAATGGTAGAGAGACTATATCTGAAACCTCTTTGAATTTAGGATGTTTCGTTTTTGGATCTGGTCTTCTATAGCTATATGTACCAAATTTCAGAACAAAAATACCCATACACAAAATGCTAAGAAAGATCTACACAAATTCAAAATCAAGTCCCTTAGGTGTCTGCCTGAGACCTCAGACAGGTAAGGATATATGGTGTTTATGCATATCCACTGTGCAAAATGTTTTGCTGAGCCTTGTTCCAGAAGTGCTGTAACTGTTTGGGGAGTGCCAGCATGTAGCTGACCACATTCAGAGAAGGTTTCCTGGGAGCTTGCTCCCACTGCTTTCTCTCACAAGGCTGAGAGGTCTCCTAATAATGTGTCCGTAGAGGAGTTCAAAGGGGCTAAACCCAATCCCCTTCTGTGGCACCTTAGTGTAAGCGAATAGCAGGCATGGCAAGCAGACATCCCACTTTCACCATGTGGGCTCTGGTAGACCCATTATCATGCCCTTCGGGGTCTTGTTGAATTGCTCAAAAAGCCCCTTGATTCGAGGTTGATAATCATGAAGAACTTGTAAGTGACCCCACACTGATCCCACAAGGGCGCTGACATGAAGGTAGTGCCTCTTTCAGACACTGTTTCCTTGGGGAACCCTATGTGGGTACAAATTCAGATGAGGGCCTTAGCCACCACAGGGATGGCCTCTGGGTACCATGTGACGTGTTCCACCAAGACCAGGATGAACCTGTTGCCCAGAGCTGTCGTTGGGTTCAAGGGACCAACGTTGCCAACCCTTTGGAAGGGGGTGTCGGGGATTGGCAAGAGAGTCAGGGGAGCCTTAAGATTATTCCCTTCTTTCCTACTAGCCTGGCAGGTGGGATGGGACTTGCAGAACGTGCCTGAGGCTGTCTTCATCCAGGGCCAATAGAAGTGGGAGGCAAGCCTGACAAAGGTCTTTTCCTGCCCCAGATGTCCTGCCAGTTGTAAACCATGAGCCAAACCTAGTAGGAATGCCCAAAAGCACTGAGTGACCACCAGCACATGGGCTGCTCCAGGAACCTTAGGCTCACTGTGTAGGATGTCCTTCTCCCAATAGATAAAGTGATCTCCAGAGGTATCGTCTGCTTCCTGGATCTGAGCTTGCCACCTCAAGCACTTTAGAGTTGGGCACTCCTTTGTGCTTTGCAGAATTCCTCCTTGGTTTGCCCACCCTTGATTTCCCACCCCAGAAACCTCAGGCATGTCTTCCAGGGTGGCAATGTCCTCTTCTGTAGATTGAAGCGGCTTCCTCAGATTCCCAGTCAACCTGGACCATGGGAAATTCAAGGCTTGGTTTTCTGCATCCCTTGCACTTCCTTTTCTTGGCAGCTGCCTGGGCCATTCTTTCAGGCCACAGGTTCCCTTGACTCCCCGCTTTGTCAGCAGTGGCCTGTGTGGTCATGCAGACCCACTCAGACAAGTCTAACATCTTGAGGTGTGATCTGAGCTCTACCTCTTTCCAATGTGCCCTAGGATGTGGCCTAACAGACAATCTACAGACATGGCAGGGCTCACAGCTACTTTTAGAGAACCTGAGACCCCCCCACCCACTTAAAGTTAACCAGAGCCACAGGGTATTGGCTCCCACGGTTGTCTGCGACTATGACCTGGTGGAATTGTATTAGGGATGACTTGCTCTGAGGACACCGGATGACATCTCGCAGTAGTCATACGGGTGCCTATGTCTCTCATAGCCTCCCCCCATTGCCCATTGATGGTGCCCCACTGCCTATACGTAAAAGTATTTGAAGGCAATTGTGCTTTTGTCACCATCTAAGGACACTAAGGTAACCTCTGATCTCTCCCCCAAGCTAACTGGGGCCACCTCCTCTCCAAGCGCTACACCCGCCAACCCAGGGGGGCTACCCATCAGTGGGGCTGTGTACTCTTGGGACATATGGTTTCTCTTTTGGAGTTTCCATACTTGAAGCACTCAGTACACTGAGGAATGAACCTCTCCCTTTGAGTGATCAAAGACTCCCTTCTTCTTCTGATCAGGTTGGGATTGGTTATTATTGTTCGTCAGGGAATTATTTTGGGGGTCTTTAGAGAACTCCTTATTTTTCAGTTTTTCTCCCCCCGCCCCTCACTTTCATCTGGTGGGACCCCGGTCACCCTTCTGGTGTTCTCCCCAGATACCTTTTTTACATGCTGGTGCTAACCCAGAGGTCTGCCTCCTCAGCAACCTCCTTGGGGTTAGTGAGCTTACTATTCATTAGGTGCTTATGTAGGTCTGTAAAACAAATATTGAACAAATATTGAACATGGTTCTCTTAGTACTAGCTTAAACAACCCAGTGAAACCATCAATTTTGCTGCCCCACACCCATACATTCAGCTCCTTGCTGGCATAATCAAGAAAATCCACCCAAGACTGGTTCTGCATCTTTTGGCTATCCCTGATCCTCATGCTGCACTTCTCTGGTGTGAGTCCAAACTCAGTCACAAGCATGTTTTTTATTGGGATGTACTGCATCCGGTCCCCCACTTCTAGCATAAGCAAGGTATCCATCCCCACTGGAGGAATGTGTTTCCAAAGTGAGCCCTCCCCCCCAATATTCTTCTGGGACCTTGGTAACTTGGCACAAGCAGTCACGTTTAACTTGGAGGCAGTGTGTAAAGTATTTATGCAGCACATCAAACAGTAATAAAGTGAAAATACAAAACAAGAAAAATATCACACCAATTTAGACAAATTGAGTACAATTTAATAAATTATTTGACCCCAAAAAAAATCGATTCAGTAGAACCGGAAATGTGCAATTTTAAAGATTTTAGGTGAGTGAAGCGCCTACAGGCACAAAGCGCCACTCACAGTTATCTGGTTGTGCAAGTCCAGGTGAAAGTCACAAGTTCAGGCCGACTGTGATTGAGTGTGGGCCGGACACAGGGACCCAGTTAGTCCTGCTGAAAGAGTTACCTTCAAAGTCCAGCGCAGAGTTCTATTCAAGGTGGAAGAGCATTGTGGATGGTCATTAATGTACTGCAAAGAGCAGGCTGGGTGTGGTGGATGGTCCTCACTGTAGCACGAATATCCTGTCAGGCGTCACAGATGGTTGTTGCTGGAGCTGGGTTGACAGTCACCGCGAGCTGTTGATGCTGTAGTGCAAAGTCTAGATCTCGCAATGCCATGCGTTGTTGGCGGTCGCTGTGGTGCGAAGAGTCGGGTTTAACGGAACTTCATGTTGTGGATTGCAAGATCTTGGTGCAAACCGGCCCATTCAGGTTCACAAAGAGCCCAAAACTTAATGGGAGCTGAACTGAGGTCACACTAAGGGTCTAGGATCTGAGGGGCACCACTTGGGAGTCAGGAACTCACTCCAGCAGAGGCCAGCATGGCTCAGGCAGGTCAAGTTGCAGGTTCAGGTAGAAGGTCAGCTGGACAGTTGCAGGTAGCCTTTGATGGGTGCAGTTCCAGTCTTACTTTGCAGTAAGCAAGGCAGCAGAGCAACAGAGTAGCAGGGCAGCAGAGTGTCAGTGCTTCTGGCAGCACAGCAGGCCTTCTTCTGTAGGATCCGCAGGTCTGGAGGAGTACTGAGGAGTTGGGTCTGAGGGTCCAATATTTACACCTGGTGCCCCCTTTGAAGTAAGGGAATTTTTTAGAGAATTTCCTTTGGAGTCCTTGCAGTTTCCTGCCTCCCCTGCCCTGGCTCAAAGCTGGCTGGGTCCTTTGTATGAAGGCGGGGTACAGCCTATTCAGTTGCAAGTGGGGCTGTGTCCATCTCCGTCCCCCCATCCTGCCAGTTGATGGCCCATCCAGGAACAACAATTCCCGCTATTGTGTATCTGGCGGGGAGGAATAAACAAAGTTCAACTCTCAGCTACACCTAGTCAAATGACTTAGGAACAGGTTGAAGGTACCAAATGGTTAGGACTGAAAAATTTCAATGTTATAAACCGCATTGGCAATTCACCGATTCTGCTTACAGTTTTATATGCAGGTTGACTTTCCTTTTGTAAAACATTACTCATGTAAAATATATCATTCTACCTCTGTAAAGAAATGTGCTCAAATTGTGTATCTGCTCATAACTGCTTGATTTTTAATAGAGTGTATGTAAACACTGCAAAATTATAAATGTATCGAGGTTATAATCTCCTAATCTAGAGGTCCTTTTTATTTTGGTAGTGCTGTCAGTACAACACATGAAAAATTAATTAATGTTTCCAGATAAAATTTGAAGGTTTTTACCTTTGAAAGTAAGACTTTATTCACAGAGATCTTCAACCTGTGTCTGATGCATCCCAAACTTCTGGCCTTAATGAAAAAATGCCTTATATCATTGGTACTAACAAACATTTTATCATGTGCCAACAAGCACTGGCAAAGTGTATGCTTAGAAACAGGCTCAATTAAGGTAGCGCTATTAAACAGAGCCTTAATACACCCCGACTAGGTGGGCACTTCACTGAGGTAGGATAGACACCACCATCCACCTTTCCACCCACTAGATGTCGTTGTCTAGGGAGGCTTAGCTATGGCACTAAGAGATTTGAGATCAAATGATGGTCTTATCCCTTTATTAAAATATGCTGATATTAAACACTGTATTAAAATGTGGACACAGCCTCAAACACAGTGCCATTATTTTATCCTAGGGAGGGAATTTTAGAGGCCTCGCCAATTAGTAGCCTCCCCAGCCCAGTTGTAGTATCATGAGAAAGCTGGAAACCCATGTGACCAACTTCTGTGCTTTTTAAATCACATTTGTGACATATTCATCTGCTTTTACTTTTTACAAAGAATAAAAGTATTTAGCAGGCTTAACACTAGTAATATGTCATGTTAAAAAAAAACTGACCTGAATCCAGAAGATATTAGACTTTACTTCTGTAGAACCAGCTTCCAGTGTCTAGGCTAGTAGTCTGCTCACTAAAATGTGATTAGTGGGAAAGTTATGGGCAATGAAAGAAACAGTCCTGCGTTGTAATCTCGGTGCACCTATCTGACTAAGGGCCAGATGTACGACCGTTTTTTGCATGCGCAAATGGGTTTGAGACACGTTTGCGCATGCAAAAAACATATGGCCCATGTACTAACCCTATTTACTGAGTCGCAAATGATTTGCGACTCGCTAAATAGGATTAGCAACTCTCTATTAGGAAGGGGCGTTCCAAGGGCGTCCCTTCCTAATAGTGAGTCTGAACCCTATGTAAGACTGTTTTGCGACCATAATTGCGGTCACAAAACAGTCACAGTTTACCACCCTTCTCATGAACTAAGAGAGAGGGTCCCAGGGAAACATCATTTCCTAAATTACCGTGCACGACTGGGAATGAGGCAGGTCCAATTGATCGAGCAGGCATATGGGAACAAGGAAGATTTAAAAATTACATTGCGTACTAATGAAAGTCAGGAGCTCAGAGAAGGAGTAAAATTAATAAACAGATATAGACCTTTGACACCTTTGGAGATTGATGAAAGAAGTTGGTTAGATGAAGTTGATTAGGAGGCAGGGTCGCTGCACAGCCTGGGCATACTTACGTGGAACATCAATGGGTACAATGGAATATCTAGAACAGACAATTTAAAAAAAACAATCAAAAGCTTTGAAATTGTATGCTTACAAGAAACTTGGCTGTGCGACGAAACCCCCCTGCTAGAAGGGTACGTACAACTAAATTTAAGAGCAAGGAGAGGTAAGCTGGGTCGGCCGGCATGCGGACAAATAATTATGATTTCAACTAAAATAGCTAAACAAGTGGTGCCCTTGAAAGTTAAAAGTAAATGGTTGATGGCGGGAAGAGTGAACCTGAGGGATCCAAGCCCAGATTATGATGGTATTATCATCATTAATGTTTATATGCAAGGAGGTGGATACAAGGAATATAATGTAGACATGAGCAATTCTGAAGAGGATATTGAGGGGATCACAGATGACTATCAGAAGGACCTAGTATTAGTACTAGGGGACTTTAATCATAAATTGGACCCCAGTAGAGTCGATCTAGGATGTGAGGAGTTACTGATGGCCTACAATATAAACACTGCCAGTTTCCCGAGGGGGGGGGAACTACTGCACGTGACATGGCCTTATGTAACTTTATGAGCGCATCATGCCTTGTCTGTGCGAATGGAAGAATTGAGTCAGATCGGCCAGCTAGTCGCACATTTAAGAGAGGCAACCAATTATGCCCAATAAATTACATGTTTTTTCATGCTTGGAATTTTGTATTGGTGAGGGATTTTGAGGTGATGAGGGTTGGAGGAAGTGATCACTTTCCTCTTAGCGCTAAGATTGCTGGAGGGATTAAAAAACCAAGAGATACAATTATTCCGATACAAATGGAGTCCCCCAAAAGGCTGACTACTCGTATGACGGAGGAGGGCTTGGAGAAACTGAGAACTTTTCAACAGAGCCAAACACTAGATGATGTCCCACGGAATGGTACCATAGGCTGGTTTGAAAATGTAATTACTCAAGTGGTGGAATGTCTAAAAGTTAAACTCACAGGGGGAACCGGTAGGGGAGTGTTAGACCTGGCACTGTTGGCGTGGGTCTCTTCCATGTTTTTGCTGTTGCCTCATGTGTTTTTGCTGGTTATAGATGCTTTGGGCACTGTGCCACTGCTATTCAGTGCCACAGTGCAAGTGCTCCCTATGGTAAATTGATGTGTGGATTAGTGATTCCATGATTGGTTAGTTTGGTTTACTTGTCAGACCCTAGTACAGTGCACTGAGTGTGCCCAGGGCTTTTAAACCAAATACTGCTGGTGGGCTTGCAGCACTGGTTGTGCCACCCACAGAAGCAGCCTGTAAAAGTGTGTCTCAGGTCTGCCATTGCAGAGCCTGTGTGCAGTCTGGTACTGCCATGTTGACTGGGCAAGTACACCCACTTGCCAGTCCCTAAACCTTCCCTTTTCTTCATATCAGACACCCCTATGGTAGGCCCAAGGGCAGGGTGCATTGTAAGTATAAGGTAAGACGTGCCCTGGTGTGTGTGGCATGTCCTAATAGTGAATTACAGCCATTTTCATTTTTCACTATTGCAAGGCTACCTGTTCCCCATTGGCCAGAATGGACAGTTTGATTATTACATCTTATAATCTTAACTGACCCAGGGAACATGGTAGAAAAACGAATTTAGTATGCCTGAACTCAGAATGATAAAATACATCTTTTAGTGAAGTTGGTTTTAACATTCTGTGTTTGAAAATACCACTTTTAGAAAGTAGGTATTTTCTTGCCTAACTATCCAAGCCTGCCTCTGCTAGGTTGTGTATTCCTTGTCTGGGTTTGTGAGTGACAGGAGCTGGGGGATTCCAGGAGACAGAATGAGTCAGCACAGGGCTGAATAGAGAGATCTGCATGGAGATGGGTGGGAGGAGTTGTACCTGGGACCTGAATAGGGCTGTGCCTTCCCTCCACAATGCTGGCTCCACCTCCTGTGGTGTGTCTGATGTCCCTGCCCTACACTGTGAAAGGAAAGAAGGAGTCTTGTCAACAAAGTGCTCCAGGACTGACCAGAACTGGTTTGGACTAGGCAAAGGCCTCTCTGCCTTCAGAGAACAAAGGGAAAATGAGTATAAAAGAGGGGACCCAAACCCCAGAACTTTAGATCAGATCACTTTGGGAAACAAGAAGAACCTTTGCTGAGGAGAGGAACCAGAGAAACTGAGGAGGAGACTATCCCTAAGCTGAGTGCTGTTTGGGGGATTGGCCTGCAGTGGTTGCCTGACTGCCAAAGAAAGGAGAAAGGAACTTTGTGTGTACTTTCATCAACTTGTAAAAGATCTCCAAGGGCTTGAGAGAAGAGCTTGCCTCCTGCTGAAGTCTCAGGGACAACAGACTTCACCAACCAGCTCCCCAAGAGTCTTTCTGGAAAGTGCCTGCCGCTGTGCTGGACTTTCTGAGGGACTGCGTGTCGCAAGGAGCTGGAAGCGCGACTCACGAAGGAGAAGCGTCGCCGGCGCAGCCGAAGCACCTCGCATCGCCGAAGAAAAGGATCAACGTCGCATCAGATGCCGCCGCTTCAACGGAGAAGAGGGTCGCCGCCGCTGCCGCTGTCGCATCGTTGCCGAAGCACCTCGCATCGCCGGAGAAGAGGACCGACGTCGCATCAGACGCTGCTGCATCACCGGGAAGCGTGTCGCAGGGCCTGTCGTGGCTCGGAAGAATCGTTGAGTCGCCGCACGGCCATCGGGCGTGCACGCATCATGTCGCATCAAGAAGAAGACGCCATCTTTGTTTCATTGCACCGGATCTTCATCGCATCACGGCGTTGCTGGTCGCATCGCCACGGAAGCGCAGTAAGAAACTGATGCATCACCTCCCCACGCCGAGAAGAACCGACGCATCCCCTACGCATCAGTAGGGACCCCACGCATCACCGTTCTTGCGTGTAAGGAACCGACGCATCACCTTTCCTGCAACACTTTTGTTGTATAGCGTTACGCATCCAAAGGTACATTGAACTCAAAGTGTCGCATTGAAGAGAACTAAGCTAATTCTACCATTTTTAAGTACAGTATTGTGGATATTTTTGTCGTTTGTGGTCTTGTGTTAAATCTATATAAAAGATACTTATTTTTAATATACAACTGGTGTGGTGTCCATCTGTAGTGTTGTCACTTGATTACTGTATGTGTTCACAAATGCTTTACACACTGCCTCTGAGATAAGCCTGTCTGCTCGTGCCAAGCTACCAAGGGGGTGAGCAGGGGTTATTTTAGGAGTGTACCCCCTTACCCTGACTAGACGCAAGGGTCCCTATTTGGTCAAAGGTACCTACCTCTGCCAACTAGAGACCCCCAAATCTAACATTGGTGGTCAGCGGTGAGGATTCTGGACTTGCATTTGTGACTCATGTACAGTGATTGGTGAACACTACTAGTGAGTGCAAACCAAAACGCGACCACATACTTTTGGTAGATTGTTTTTTCTGGGATTTTCTATTTTTGCAAAGAACTGCCAAGTTTAACCACCATGGATAAAGCAGCATTCATAGCATCTGTTGATTATGATTGGGAAGAGGAGAAACTAGAATGCTACAATGTGAAACAGCTCAAGCACTTCTGCAGGAAATTTAAAGTTGCTATGACCGGTCTCTCCAAGAAGGATGAGTTCCAAAAGGTGCTGAGTGCCTGGGTGGAAGCAAGGAATATCCCTGAGAATGAGGAAGGGGCTGAGAATGCAGATGAGCAGCTGGAGGGGCCCTTGGGTCCACAGGGGAAGAGAGCAACTTCCCCAGTAGGTAGCAGTGTTTCTGCCAAAAGCCTGTCCCCAGAGGAGTTGGCGGACAGGAAAGAAAACAGGATGCACGAATTGGAGCTTGCCAAGCTCAAGTTGGGTGGGCAACTGGAGTTAGAAAATAGGAGATTGGCCCTGGAAGAAAAGAGAATGCAGTTGGAGCATGAGAAAAGTTTGAGGGAGTTGGAGTTGAAAGCTAGAAGCTTAGAAATTACTCCCTCTGGTGGCAGGACACCATCCATGCCTGTTGAAGCTAGGGTGTATATTCCTAAGGATGTGGTGAGAGAGTTTTATAAGAATGATGATATTGGGCAGTGGTTCAAAGCCTATGAGTTAGCCATGTCTTCCCACCGGGTCCCTGAGAAGGATTGGGGAGCGGGGTTGTGGGGGCGGTTCCTTAGTGAGGGGCGGGACACACTGTTAGACTTGCCTTCTGAAGTCCATAATTCTTATAGCCACATGAAAGATGCATTGATGTCCAGGTATGGGTTGACTCCTGAATTGTATAGACAGAGGTTTAGAAATTGCAAGAAGGTGGAGTCAGGTACCTGGGTAGAATATGTCACTTTTTTCTACAGAGCATTGAATGGTTGGGTGAAGGGTAGCAAAGTGAATGATTTTGAGGGGCTCTTTGATTTAATTGCATTGGAGCACTTGTCAAGTAATTATTTTCCAGAGCTACGCCAGCACCTGATTGATAGCAGGCTGACTAACCCTAGGAAGCTTGCTGAGGAGTCGGACCACTGGGTGAGCACCCGGGTCCACAAGGGTCACGTGGGAGACTCCGCCAAGAGTGGGCAGGGTCCCCAGCAGAAGAGTGGGGGGACAAGGGTAAACAGAGGGAGTTCCAGAAAGGGCCCCAAAGTAATCCCCAAGGGAACCAAGGGAAGGGTTTCCAGCCTCCCCCTGAGAAGAAGCACGGGGCCCCGACAGGTAGGCCTGTTCCCAGGGGACCCCTGAGGTGCTACAAGTGTGGTGAAGTGGGTCATAAGTCGGTTGATCCCCAGTGCCCACAGTTTGGAAAAACAGCACCCACTGGTGCTCCACCCCGGCAGATGGCAAGTGTAGCCCTGGGGGAGGAGGGGGGTGTCCAAGGTGGGTGGGGTCCCGCAGAGATGTCCCTTGTCTCTTTAGGAGACTGTGAGGTGGTCCCCAGGACCCAACTGCCTGATAACACTAAGAAGTACAGGCAGTGGGTGACCATCAATGGCCATAGAGTGGAGGCTCTTCGAGACACAGGAGCCAGTGTGACAGCTGTCAAGTGTCACCTGGTGTCTGAAGAGCAGGTTGTCCCCAATGCATTTTACCCAGTTGTTGCCGCTGACAACACAGAGAGCCACTGCAAGGTGGCTCAGGTTCCCTTTGAGTGGGGGGGGGTCTCTGGTACTCTTCAAGTAGCTGTGAGGCCAGCCATGCCTGTTGACTGTTTGTTGGGGAACGGTTTGGAGAGCACACCTTG
This sequence comes from Calotriton arnoldi, assembly GCA_963921515.1. Classification (NCBI taxonomy): domain Eukaryota; kingdom Metazoa; phylum Chordata; class Amphibia; order Caudata; family Salamandridae; genus Calotriton; species Calotriton arnoldi. Next base: position 522,619 of record CAWUFW010000145.1, read on the forward strand.
GGCTAAGGTGGAGCGAAGTGCTCATTTGGAGATGTTGGATCTGCCTGACTGGACGTGTGTGACCACACGGTCCATGGCATCCAGTAAGGGTGTTCAAGAGGACCTGGAGCCTGAGAGGGGGGCCCAGGTGCCTGCCTTAAAGAGAAGAGGCAGGGGGCGCAGGAAACCGGCCCCCGAAGTTCCCACGGTCCAGGAGGAGGTAGACCCTGAGGTGGATGCCCTGGAGCCTACAGGGGAACAGGAAGCTGAACTGGGGGACCTGCCTGAGCTGACCCATTGGCAGCAGGAGGGAGGACCTTCCAGGGAAGAGTTCTGCGCGGAGCAGAAGAAGTGCCCTTCACTTGTGGGTTTGCTGCAGCAGGCTGCAGACCAGGCAGCAGGTGATCAGTCTGGATCACATTGGATCTACTGGGAGAATGATCTCCTGTATACTGAGCCTAAGGTTGCTGAGCCTGGGTCAGCCCGTGTGCTGGTGGTACCCCAGCGCTTCAGAGCCTTCCTACTGGGGCTGGCTCATGATGTGCCGTTAGCAGGACATTTGGGGCAGGACAAGACCTTTGAGAGGCTTGTCACCCACTTTTATTGGTCCCAAATGTGCAGGAGTTCAGACACTCACTGCAGGACATGTCAGACTTGCCAGGCAAGTGGAAAGAGTGGGAGGAAGCAAAAGGCTCCTCTCCAGCCATTCCCTGTGGTCAGCACCCCCTTTGAACGGGTGGGTATTGACATTGTGGGGCCACTGGACCCCAAGACAGCCATGGGCAACAGGTTCATCCTGGTCTTGGTGGACCATGCCAACCGGTACCTGGAAGCCATACCTCTGAGGACAGTGACGGCCCCCGTGGTGGGACGGGCACTGATGAGAATTTTCTCCAGAGTGGGATTCCCTAGAGAGGTAGTGTCTGACCAAGGTACAAACTTCATTTCCAAGTATATGAAGTCCCTGTGGCAGGAGTGTGGGGTAACTTACAAGTTCACCACTCCTTACCACCCCCAAGGAAATGGGTTGGTTGAGAGATTCAACCAGACCCTCAAAGGCATGATTATGGGTCTTGAGGAACCTATGAGGCGTAAGTGGGACGTCCCCTTACCATGCCTGCTCTTTGCATACCGTGAGATGCCACAGAAATCTCTAGGGTTCAGTCCCTTTGAGCTTCTCTATGGTCACCCAGTGAGAGGACCTCTGAGTCTGGTCAAGGAAGGCTGGGAGCAATCTCCCAGGAAACCTCCCCAGGATGTATATAGCTACATGCTGGCCTTCAGGAACCAGACTAGGCATTTCAGGCAACTCGCTGAGGCAAATCTGGATGCCAGCCAGGAGGAGATGAAGCGGTGGTACGACCAGAATGCCACTCTGGTAGAGCTTCAGCCTGGTCAGAAAGTGTGGGTCATGGCCCCAGTGGAGCCGTGTGCGCTCCAGGATAAGTGGACCGGACCATTTGAGGTGGTGGAGCGCAAGAGTCCTGTTACCTACTTGGTGGACTTGCGGTCTCCCAGGAACCCCTTGCGGGTCCTGCATGTCAACCAGCTGAAGCCCCACTTGGAGAGGTCCGAAGTGGGCATGCTCTTAGCGACAGATGCTGGAATGGAGGAGGAGACTGAGCCTCTTCCTGACCTCCTGTCGGCGACAGAGCGAGATGGGTCAGTGGATGGTGTGAACCTCTCTTCCACCCTGACCCCTGAGCAACAGAATGACTGTCACCAGTTGCTGGGACAGTTTTCTGATCTGTTCTCCCTGATTCCCAGTGTCACTGATTGGTGCATCCATGATGTGGACACTGGAGACAGTCCTCCTGTTAAGCACAAAACTTACATGGTAACTGACAGGGTGAGAGCTTGCATCAAGGAGTAGGTCTCCAAGATGCTTGCGTTAGGGGTGATTGAGTCCTCTAACAGCCCTTGGGCCAGCCCAGTGGTCTTGGTCCCAAAGGCTGCCGCACTGGGTGCCACGCCAGAACTCTGGTTCTGTGTGGTCTACCGAGGGCTCAATTCAGTCACAAGGACTGACGCGCACCCCATCCCCAGAGCTGATGAGCTCATCGATCGGTTAGGGGCTGCCCGGTACCTCAGCACGTTTGATCTAACGTCTGGGTACTGGCAGATTGCCTTGACTGATGGGGCAAGAGAGAGGTCAGCATTCTCCACACCAGATGGGCACTACCAGTTCCGGGTTAGGCCCTTTGGGATGAAGAATGCCCCTGCCACCTTTCAGAGGTTGGTCAACCAGGTGTTGGCTGGACTGGAAGAGTTCAGTGCCGCCTACCTGGATGACATTGCAGTGTTCAGCACCAGTTGGGAAGAACATCTGCGCCACCTCTGGGAAGTGTTGATGGCGCTGCGGAGGGCAGGCCTCACGATCAAGGCGAGTAAGTGCCAGATCGGGCAGGTTTCCGTGGTGTACTTGGGACACCAGGTTGGGAGCGGCCAGGTGGCACCCCTACAGCCCAAGATTGAGACCATCCTGGCTTGGGAGCCCCCCAAGACCCAGACAGAGGTGAGCGCCTTTTTAGGACTCACCTGGTATTACAGGAGGTTTGTCAAGGGATATGGCAGCATCGTTGCACCCTTGACAGAGCTGACTTCCAGGAAGCAGCCCAAGAAAGTGATTTGGACTGACACCTGTCAGAAAGTTTTGAGACCCTGAAAACTGCCATGTGCACGGCGCCCGTGCTCCTGGCACCCAACTTCTCAAGAGAGTTTATCGTTCAAACAGACGCTTCAGAGCATGGTGTGGGGGCTGTTTTGTCACAGATAAATGAGGAGGGCCTAGATCAACCCATAGCCTTTATCAGTAGGAGGTTACTTCCACGGGAACAGAGGTGGAGTGCGATTGAGCGTGAGGCATTTGCTGTGGTCTGGGCGCTGAAGAAGCTGAGACCATACCTGTTTGGGACTCACTTCCGGGTTCAGACAGACCACAGGCCCCTCAGATGGTTGATGCAGATGAGGGGTGAGAATCCAAAGCTGTTGAGGTGGTCCATTTCCCTACAGGGGATGGACTTCACGGTGGAACACCGCCCTGGTACAGAACACGCCAATGCTGATGGTCTGTCCAGATTTTTCTGCCTTAGTGAAGAGAACTCCCAGGAGGTAGGGTAGTTCTCCCCACATTTCAGCTGGAGGGGACACGTGTTAGACCTGGCACTGTTGGCGTGGGTCTCCCTTCCATTTTTTGCTGTTGCCTCATGTGTTTTTGCTGGTTATAGATGCTTTGGGCACTGTGCCACAGTGCAAGTGCTCCCTATGGTAAATTGATGTGTGGATTAGTGATTCCATGATTGGTTGGTTTGGTTTACTTGTCAGACCCTAGTACAGTGCACTGAGTGTGCCCAGGGCTTGTAAAACAAATACTGCTGGTGGGCTTGCAGCACTGGTTGTGCCACCCACAGAAGCAGCCTGTAAAAGTGTGTCTCAGGTCTGCCATTGCAGAGCCTGTGTGCAGTCTGGTACTGCCATGTTGACTGGGCAAGTACACCCACTTGCCAGTCCCTAAACCTTCCCTTTTCTTCATATCAGACACCCCTATGGTAGGCCCAAGGGCAGGGTGCATTGTAAGTATAAGGTAGGACATGCCCTGGTGTGTGTGGCATGTCCTAATAGTGAATTACAGCCATTTTCATTTTTCACTATTGCAAGGCTACCTGTTCCCCATTGGCCAGAATGGGCAGTTTGATTATTACATTTTATAATCCTAACTGACCCAGGGAACATGGTAGAAAAACGAATTTAGTATGCCTGAACTCAGAATGATAAAATACATCTTTTAGTGAAGTTGGTTTTAACATTCTGTGTTTGAAAATACCACTTTTAGAAAGTAGGTATTTTCTTGCCTAACTATCCAAGCCTGCCTCTGCTAGGTTGTGTATTCCTTGTCTGGGTTTGTGAGTGACAGGGGCTGGGGGATTCCAGGAGACAGGGTGAGTCAGCACAGGGCTGAATAGAGAGATCTGCATGGAGATGGGTGGGAGGAGTTGTACCTGGGACCTGAATAGGGCTGTGCCTTCCCTCCACAATGCTGGCTCCACCTCCTGTGGTGTGTCTGATGTCCCTGCCCTACACTGTGAAAGGAAAGAAGGAGTCTTGTCAACAAAGTGCTCCAGGACTGACCAGAACTGGTTTGGACTAGGCAAAGGCCTCTCTGCCTTTCACAGAACAAAGGGAAAATGAGTATAAAAGAGGGGACCCAAACCCCAGAACTTTAGATCAGATCACTTTGGGAAACAAGAAGAACCTTTGCTGAGGAGAGGAACCAGAGAAACTGAGGAGGAGACTATCCCTAAGCTGAGTGCTGTTTGGGTGATTGGCCTGCAGTGGTTGCCTGACTGCCAAAGAAAGGAGAAAGGAACTTTGTGTGTACTTTCATCAACTTGTAAAAGATCTCCAAGGGCTTGAGAGAACAGCTTGCCTCCTGCTGAAGTCTCAGGGACAACAGACTTCACCAACCAGCTCCCCAAGAGTCTTTCTGGAAAGTGCCTGCCGCTGTGCTGGACTTTCTGAGGGACTGCGTGTCGCAAGGAGCTGGAAGCGCGACTCACGAAGGAGAAGCGTCGCCACCGCAGCCGAAGCGCCTCGCATCAGACGCCGCCGCATCACCGGGAAGCGTGTCGCAGGGCCTGTCGCGGCTCGGAAGAATCGTTGAGTCGCCTGCACGCATCGTGTCGCATCAAGAAGAAGACGCCATCTTTGTTTCATTGCTCCGGATCTTCATCGCATCACGGCGTTGCTGGTCACATCGCCACGGAAGCGCAGTAAGAAACCGACGCATCACCTCCCCACGCCGAGAAGAACCGACGCATCCCATACGCATCAGTAGGGACCCGACGCATCACCGTTCTTGCGTGTAAGGAACCGACGCATCACCTTCCCTTTGGTCCATCGTACGAAAGTCAGTGGAGCAAGGGGGTATGCTGTTCAGTTGTTTTATTGACTTTCGGGCTGCGTTTGACCTGGTTGACCGCAATCGGCTGTGGGAAATGTTGATAAAGATCAATATGCCTAAGGATCTTCTGGTTATTATACAAGAGCTCCATAGGAACAATTGGGCGCAGGTCATCCTGGACACAGAGGGGACATTGTCAGAGAAAATACCGATCGAAAATGGGCTAAGACAGGGATGTGTCTTGGCCCCCCTGCTCTTTTCCTTGTTCATGGCCGATTTACCTAATATACTAAAGCAGGTACGGGATGCTAGCCCAAAAATAGATGGGAGCACATCGCTTGCTTACTCTATGCAGACGATCTGGTAATTTTAGATCAAACAGAGATACGGCTGCAGAGGAAGCTGGTTGTGTTCAATGAATACTGCAACCAGAAAAAATTTGTTGTGAATCTAGATAAAACCAAGGTCTTAAGTTTTGGCAAGAAAAGGAAGACATTTAGTTGGTTTCTGGGCTCTACTAAAGTGGAAGAAGTAAATGAATACAAATACTTGGGGATATGGTTTGAAAAATCCCTAGAATGGGAAACTCATTTGAATACATTAAGGATACGAGCCCTGGCCTCAGTTAGCGGGTTGAAAAGGTTTAATAGGAAGTACGGAGAAAGGTCAGATAAACCTGTCCTAAATGCTTATATGGCCATGATACCGCCTCAGTTCCAATATGGAGCCGAAGTATTGTACATGAGTGGTAAAAGAAGATGGGATATTGAAGAGGGAAAATGTATAAAAAAATTATTATCCCTACCTAGATCATCTATGATACAGGCAGTAGGAATTGAAACAGGAATGGTATCTTGGGAGGTAATGGTACGCATGGCATTAATAAGGTTTTGGCAATGTCTGGGATATGGGGAAGAGCAAAAAATAGCAGATTGGTGCAAAAGGGAAATTTTGCAGAGTGAACTGAAATGGGCACTAAGGTTTAAGAAAATGCTAGAGACAGTTGGAAGGGAACTAGGAATAAAACTGGACCCGCAGGACTTGCAAACTGATGTCGCACGACGAGAACTGAGAGTGCTGGGCAAAGAAATGTCACAAGACCAGGATTGCAAGTATCTGGAGGGGAAGAAATCGGTGGGTTTCTTGATTAATACTTGGAAATCCAACCAACAGTTCCCGTATATAGATATATTACCAAACCACTATTTGAGGAGGGAAATTTTAATATTACGAATAGGAATTAACCCTTGTTATATGAATAACGGGATAAAAGAGGCTATGATGGATCCTGAAGGAAATTGCACCTGCAGCTTAGGTATGAGATGCAACATTTTACACTTACTGTTAGATTGTCTTAAGGTCCTTGATACACGGAAATTGTTTTTACGACCTGTATTTATAAAATATGGTATAAAGAACCGCGCACAGGCAGCAGAACTGTTAACGGAAATGATCTATTTAGATATCGCCTGTGCACTGGGGAGATTTATGTTGGAGGTTAAAAAAGTTTTTAATGTATATAAAACCGGGATTTTATGAAATTCATTTTAGGATAACTGGACAGATTAGGAAAGATAATAATTATTTATTATGGTATTGTATTTTTTTACTGTGTACAAATGATTATAATATTGTATTATGGAAAGAAGGAATGTTTCCTTTACTTTTATGTTTAAGGACCAATGGTCTAAATAAACATTACCTTGACTTGAAGGGTGGTAAAGCACTCGCAAACGGGAAGGGGTCCCCAGGTGATCCCTCCCACTCTGTGAATGCAGGGGAAAATATTTTTTATGGGCAGGCAGTGGTCCCAGGGACCACTACCTGCTTTTAAAAAATGAAACGAAAACGTTTCATTTTTCTTTTTTTAAATGCATCCCATTTTCCTTTAAGGAAAACAGGCTGCATTTTTAAAAAAAATTGCTTTATTTGAAAGCAGTCCCAGGCAGGCCACCATACCTGGGAGGGCCAGGCATTCCCAATGGGGTCGCAAATTGCGAGTGCCTCATTAATATTCATGAGGCATGCAATTTGCGACCCCATTGGGAATCGCCAACAGTGTCTGAGACACTGTTGTACATTGTGATTTGCGACTCGCAAATTGCGACTCGCAATTTGTCGCACTTTGCGAATCGCAAATCACAGTGGTCGTACATCTGGCCCTAAATTGTTTCATCTTTGGCAAGTCATGTTTTCACTGTCTTTGTCCCCTTACCTGCCCCAGAGTGAGAAGTACAAAGCGCCCTCATTAAATGGAATGAGCACCAAGAACCTTTACTCTGGACAGGGCTCCAACGCAAGATGGCCGCCTAGCTGGAGCTCTCGATTGAAGCTCCGGGGCAAGGAATCACAAAGCTGTGAAAATTCCTGTTTATGCCACCCATCCACCCGTACGCCCTTCACCTATGGATTGATGAATATTACCACTAATGAAAATTTGAACAGCTGGGAATTTCCTTACCTGGGAAATGACGCAGGAGAGGATCTGAGCTGAGGCCGGTCTAGTGCGGATGCTGGACCCCGAAGCATCCTATGGACTGATGTGAGCAACCAGGCGTGAACAGTTTGCGATCCCGCTTCTTGAATGCGCGACCAGCTTCGGCTCAACTGCTGAACTCACGGTTGCCTCGGGTGGGAATCGGAGTTGGACCCGGGCTGGTGCAGAAGCTGAGCTGCGACTCTGCTGCCTCTCTTGGGACCCCCTACCTTACGGGACATTGCTGGTGCTATTGCGGAACCCCGGCGCTGAGTCCCCCGCCCTCAAGGGTCGCCACTGGTGCAGATTCGAGTCTCCAGCGCTCCGGCCGACTGGTTGAACCCCCTCCCTCACGGGCCGTCGCTCCATGCTCCTGGTGCCAGTGCCGCTCTGCCCCGGACTCATCCAAGTGGTGCCGACTGGTGGATCCCCCTCACGGGCCGTCGCTCCATACTCCTGGGCCAGTACCGCTCTGCCCCGGACACATCCAAGTGGTGCCGACTGGTGGAACCCCCTCACGGGCCGTCGCTCCATACTCCTGGGCCAGTACCGCTCTGCCCCGGACACTTACAAGTGGTGCCCTCTCCTACTCTTGATCCCTGACAGTCTGGAGTGCCACGGACGGATCTTTGCTCCGGACTCGCGGTGTTATCTGAAGCGCTGCCGTTTGGGGTGAGACTGACGGCGGTCTGAACGCTGGCGCGTTCAATGACCAGAGAATGTCGGTTTTTAAAGGGAGGCTGAGGTGCTGCCGTTAGGGGTGAGTGGGACAGCGCCACGCTGCTGGAGCGTCTCCTTACTTACTGTCGGGTCTCGGCTGAGTGCGGCGTGACACCCCGCTTCTCCCTGGTTGAGTCTGAATGGCTTTGCGCGATCTGTCTCGGGACAGTCAGGGTCTTAGTGGCCCTTCAGCGCATGGAGGTCGGTAGGCTTGGCACTATGCAATGGTGAGGCCCTGACGGGGACTGAGGGGGAGACACACACGGAATCCGCGAGATGCTTGGGCCCTCAGCGTTTCCCCTCCGCAGTTGCCTCCTCTACCCAGATCGAGGATTCTCCTGGTTCCTGACTTTTGGGTCCTAACTCTTGGCCCCATTTTGATTTTGTTTTTTTGTTTTTGTTATGGTTATTTGGCCCACCATTTTGTTTCCCCTTCCTCAGGCCCAGAGACGACGCCCCCCTACCCCTGGAACTGTGGCTTTAGCAGGGAAGGAAATAGAAAAAGGTCTTTCTCCTCCACACTCATAGGGCGGCCATCTTGGAATGGGATCCTTTCTAAGTCCAGGCCAATCGAACAGAACTGAGCATCTCCCTTGTAATTGAAGTTTTTCAGGTATTGCTGCAGGTTACTACAATTCCTACGCTCCATAAGCCCTACCTCACGTCTACTCACTAATGCTTTGAACATTTCCCGCAATCTAGCCTAAGCTGTGGCAGGGCAGTATTATTTTTAATCTAATGTTTGACTGTATTCTATAATTTGTAATTGTAATTCAGCCTGAGCAACTGCATGTCATATGTTATTGCTATCCTATGTTATCCTATCCTATGTCCTATATGCACTTTTACTGAGCTACCTCATTTCGATGCTCTTGTCGATTCGCTAATGATTTGATCAATTTCTGTAATCTAGCTTAAACTAAGGCAGGACATCATTAGTATTATCTAACGTATGACTGTATCCTGTAATTGTAATTTAGCCTGAGCAGCTCCATGTTATACTTTATTACTATTCCTATGTTCTATATGCACTCCTACTGATCTACCTCTTCTTGATGCTTTTTTTGCACTAAATTATCTCTTATTTTGCAGCCAGAGCTACTGCAGGATATAATTACTAACCACATATTTGAATGTTTATGGTAATTCAAGATTATACCCTATATACCCCCTAACAGTTTTGCCTCATTTTAACTCTCTATGGTTCTGAATGTATCTTTACCTATGACTCGACAAACCAGTAAACACTGTCGTATGCCTCCTTATCCCATCCCACCTCTCTTGTCCTGGCTTTTAACTGGTTCTTTCGCCCCCGCATCCTCGCATACCGCTTGGTTCTTCTTGTCCGCTTACCAACAGTCTTGCTCTCCCCCACTGCGAACGTCGCCCCCACCGCACACCCTCATAACTTGGCCCTCCCAGAGGCCTACTTGATTCTCTGGCTCTCCCCCCTGTTTCCCCCTGGTTCACTCCCCCTCCTCCCTACGCCCCTTTTCTTTCCCCCTCTATTTTTCCCCCTGACCGTTCTTGAGGATTAACATGACTCCCCTCATTAACCCCCTCGTTTCTCCGGATTCACCCATAACTAGACATGGCCCCAATTCTTGGACCATCCGTTACCCCCTAACCTCTCTAAAAATGCTAAGAAGAATTTTAAACACAAATTATTAATACGGCACCAAGAAACCTTATTCGTGGATAACTACCTCAGTCTCACTTCCAATATAAAAACCAACTACATCTTTTACTCCAAACGCCCCTCCAAATGGAAAAGTATCTTCCTCAACCACCTCCCCATCTCGAAATCATGCAAAATCCCATATGGCTTGAAACTGTCTACCACCCCTTCCCCTGCTTTTCAAGGCGAAATTGACATCTCTATTTTCAAATCCGGTAATATCCTCATTCAAGCCTCTGAAAAACATCTATCCACCTTTGAACACCACTACAGCACCTTATCCTTCCTTCTATCGAAATCTCCCTCCAACCCTCCAGCCTCCCAATCTCTGGCGAACCTCCCTCCCTCTCGCTCTCTTACCTCACCCCCTCCTCTCATCGACATTCCTACCACATTAGATATCTCTGAAGACCAGACGCACAATTTCCCTCCCACGTCAATCACCGTCCCCCCTCCGAGTCTCCTACAGCCCCTCTGACACTCAAACTCTCCCATCTCCTCTTGATTCGTTACCACCTTACTCTAACTCGCACATTTCTTCTTCTCCTTCCTCCCAACTCCTTAATCTCGATCTCCCTTCGGCCCAACTACCAACTCCAATTTCTCCTGCTCCTAACAACCCTCTCGCCCTTAACCTGGACGTCTTTCAGCCTCACTCTCCCCACGCACCCTCGCCTCCCCTGGACTCTCAACGAGCTTCAGGGAACCTCCTTTCTCTCCGCCCTCCCCTCCCTCCGTCCATCTTCCGGATCACCCCCCTCCACCCTCCACCTGGGCTCCCACCCCGCCCCTCCCCAGACCGCCCGCCCAGACTATCTCGGAACACGATCCTCTCCCCCTGACTTCCCGGCCCCCGTCCCTATCTCTCTTATAACACAGACACTCTTTAACATCGAGCTCCATCTCGCCAACCTGTCGTTTGAACTCACATCACTTAGGAATGACGTCAACTCCCTCTCTGCTCTTAACCTTCCCAACCAATCTATTTCCAACCACCCCAACCAATCTATTTCCATGAGCTCTGTCCAAATAAACAACTTAGCCCAACAACAACGGAAAACTACCCCCTCTGCAAGGATTTAGATAGTACATCCCCCGCCTCAAGACATCTCCCCTCTCCTGATCTCTGTGTCCCCAGTCTCTCTTCCCCCATATCTCCCTGATTACGGACCCTCCTGTCCCCCTCGCAACCATCCCTGTGATCCTTGGAACTAACAGAATGCCTTCCTCCCCAGCCTCTCCCAGGCTGCCTCCGCAACGTACCACTATCCATACTATCCCCCTTCCAAAACCAATCCTAAACCCCTTACCTGCATGCTGGTTAACTGCCGCTCTGCTGCGTGTCATGCGATCGAAATTTCGGAAACTATCCTTCATGAAAACATTGACATTGCCTTCCTAACTGAAACTTGGCTCAATGACCACTCTTCTTCCATTCTTGACCTGCTCTCCCCCCTGGCTACTCCATCCTCAGGAAAGATAGACCTGACAAAATCGGAGGTGGTCTTGCCATAATCTATAAAAATGAACTTCAACTCTCACTTGTGCAGAGCTCTGCTCATTCTACTTTTGAATACCTCGGAGCAGAACTTCGAGTCCATGGTACCCCACCAATTCACCTTCACAACATCTACCACCCCCCCACTGACTCACTTCCCTTTGTAGAAGAATTGGCCGACCTTATCTCTCAATCCTCGCTTTCCAACTCTAAAAACCTCTTCCTCGGGGATTTTAACCTCCATTGGAACAAAAAGGATGATCCTATGATTAACCTCCTTACAGATCTACTTGATATTAATGACCTGAAACAACTCTGCCATGCGCCTACTCACTCAAAAGGAGCCACGCTGGACGCTATCATTACAAGCCCTGATTTAGCCTCCCTTTCCTCCATCGTTCCCATCGACTGGTCTGACCATCACCTCATCCTTTTCACGATCACAAACACTATGCTACCCCCTCCCCCCAAAACCTTCAAACAGAAGAAATTGACTAGAAACTTCCATCTTATTCCCCCGGGCAAACTTGAGAATAAAGTCAAAGCACAACTCCGACTTCCTCCTCCTTCCCAAAATGCTAATGACCTCACTGAGCACTTCAATAAATCCATCACTGATGTCCTTGACCAAATTGCTCCAGCCAAACTTAAACTTCAGAAAAACACCTCCTCCAAATCCTGGTTTAATACAGATCTCAACAATGAGAGGCGCGCCCTTAGGTCGACGGAACGCATTTGGAGACAAAACCCTTCGCACACAAATCTCGCCCTATACAGATCCGCCAGGTTCAATTACAAAAAGCATATCCTTAATACCAAGGCTGCCTTCTTCCGCTCACAACTAGACCGGGCCAAAAATAGACCCAGGGAACTATTCAGCATGATTAAAAACCAAACCTCCGCTGCCCCCCCCCCAAGATGACGGTCACTATTGAGAGATGTGAAGAAATTGCTAACTTCTTCTCTGAAAAAATCTCCAAAATTGAGCACTCCTTCGCCCTAACACCCCTTCCACATCGCCCTCAACCCCCCAAGACTCTTCCTCCAGTCCTCCGGCCCTCTTAACACTCCCACTTGACCCCTCATCTCTGCCTCTAGTCGTCTCTCTTCCTGAATCCGACCTCACCAAACTTAAAAATAAGAATAATGCTTCCTGGCTTCACTTCCTTCCAGTTACTGAGCTCGAAGTCCTCAACATCATTGCCAGACTTAAACCTTCCTCTCACTCCAGACCCGCTCCCTGCCAACCTTGTCCAAGATTTAAAACACATCATTGCCCCGTTCTGGACCTCTATCATCAACTCCTCCTTTGCCACGGGTTGTGTCCCGATCTCCCTACAACTCGGACAAATCACTCCTATCCTCAAAAATTCTGCTGCTGACCCGAATGACCTTAATAATCTTAGGCCAATCTCTAACCTTCCTCTTCTCTCTAAAGCCCTTGAAAAATGTGCCCTGCGCCAACTAGACTCACACATCGACACATTCAATCTGTTGGACTCTTTTCAATCAGGTTTCAGAAAGGGCTGTGGTACAGAAACGACCATGCTCAATATAATTGACGACATTCATCACTCCCTCGACAAGGGCGAGTCCTCCCTTCTCATTCTCCTTGATCTCTCTTCAGCTTTCGACACTGTGAATCACTCTACGTTACTCAACACTCTTAAAGATCGTTTTGGCCTCAACGGATCAGTTCTTAAATGGTTCTCCTTCTTTCAACACAGAATCCAGCAAATCAAAATTCACGACTGCCTTTCTAAACCTGTGCCTATCTCACTGGGTGTCCCACAGGGCTCTATTCTCTCTCCCTCTCTTTTCAACCTCTTTATGGAACACCTCACCCTTATTCTTAAGCATGCGGGAATCAAGTATCACCTCTACGCCGATGACACCCAACTTTATCATAAGATTCAATCCCGCGCTGACGTGCTACACCTCAATGACGCCTTGACTAAGATCCAATCCTGGTTCCACTACAACCACCTCAAACTCAACCCTAAAAAAACTGAACTCATTCTTTTCTCCCCTAAAAACTGCTCGCTCCCCATCCAAGCCTGGATCTCTGACCTTACAGCGCTCAACTGCTCTCTCACCTTATCCAACTCAGTTAAATCCCTCGGAATTAACATTGACCAGAACCTCTCTCTCATCTCCCACATAAAAAACTCAGCCAAAAGCGCTCTCTTCACTCTCTTTCACCTCAAGAAATTAAAACCCTTCATCCCGGCTGATGACTTTAGATCAGCTGTACAATCACTAGTCCTGTCCAAAATCGACTATGGTAATGCCATTCTCTCTGGAACACCTAAAATCCACCTAACCCCAATCAAATCTGTTCTTAACCTTGCTGCTAGGCTCATTACAGACCTCAAACGGTTCGATCACATCTCCCCTACCCTTAAAGCCCTCAACTGGCTCCCTATTGAAGGCAGATCTACCTACAAGACCGCCTGCATTACACACAAAGCCCTGCATCAACACACCCCTCTGTACCTCGCAGACAAACTATTCAAAGCGGGCTGCTCTCGAACACTGAGGAGCTCAAACTCACTCGTTCTTGTCCCTCCTCTGTTAAACAAGAAATCTACTCAATCACGCTCCTTCTCTGGAAATGCGCCTACCATCTGGAATGCACTCCCTAAAGAACTTCGTTGCAACCCCTCCTACTTCAGCTTCAAAAAAGACCTCAAACTTCACCTTCTCGAAAAACTCTGGGGCCCCTAACCCCTTCCCTGGGCACATTCTCCAACCCGGCCGCCTACTGTTTTAGGATCCCCCCTTCTGACCTCCCGACGCCCTCTCTCCAGCCTCTTTCCACCTCTCACTTTTCTTCACCCTCTATCTCACTAATTCCTTTCATAGGCCCTGCTTGATGTACTTGGTATTTCCCTACCCCCCCTCACAGCCTCTCTCCCCTCTTATATCCTGCCCCCCGCTTCTCTATCCCCCCTTGCTCCACGACTACCTCTCTTCTCTTGATTTGCTGCTGATCATCTCAATTTGCTGTAATTCTGATCTTTTAATTGAGTTGACATCTATTGTTTTAATTGAACTTGAATGCTACCTCATTGTATTTTTTTGTTATTTCCATATCTACTCATGCGACCCTTGTAAAGCGCTCTGATACCCTTGGGTCCAGCCAGCGCTATATAAAACCTTTAAAATAAAAAATTAAAATTAAAATAAATTGTCAAATGATCATGATTTCAGTCTAGTTGTGTGAGTAAATTGGAGCTAGTTGACAGGTAGTGACCACCTGGTCTTCCACTGTACCTGGTAAAAGAAACACAACAATGCACTATTTATCCTAAAGTTCTCTTTAAGCTTTTACATTAACATTACAATAACACTATGGGAAAATACTACACTACCCAAACATCCCATACTGGTGGTAAACAGACTAATGGAATATAAAGATGTACTTTCATTTTTTCACAGACAGTAAAAGGTTCAAAATATTAATTCTACACTTAACATAGGGTCACAGACTGAGGGGGATATTCTCAATGAAGTGGCGGTGAGAGGCGTTAGCCTCCTTGGCTTAACGCCTCTCACCGCCACTTCGGAAACGCGAGGCTGCACCCTATTCTCAAGAATGTGGTGCAGCCTGGTGTTTCCCCCTGCGATGGCGCTAAGTTTCACAAGCTGGCGCCAACGCAGGCACCCTTGCACCAGAGTGCAAGGGTGTCTTTGTGCAGGGGAGGGTTGTTTATGTACAGGAAGGTGCCCCTTCCTGCACATAAACAATCCCAAAATACAATTTTGTAACTTTCATGTGTGCTGCTTTGTGCAGCACACATGAAAGTTACAAAATGGCATTTTTAAAAAGGTTTGTTTATGTACAGGAAGGGACACCTTCCTGTATATGAACAAACCATGGCATTTTGCTTTTTCCATGTGTGCTGCACAAGGCAGCACACATGGAAAAAGCAAAAACGAGGAGAAATAAAGCATTTCTCCTCGTTTCGCCAAATTTAAGACCAGGATTTTCCTGGTCTTAAGTTCGGCGCTGCCATCTATTAACGCCGCCCTTGAGAATAGGTGGCAGCGTCGAATTCAATGGGTGTTGCGGTGGAACACCCACCGCAACACCCACTGCACGCCCCTTTCACGCTAAGTTTAGCGTGAAAGGGGCCTTATTCACAAGGCAGCGTTAAGCCACTTAATGTGGCTTAAAGCCACGTTAAGTGGCTTAACGCTGCCTTGTGAATAAGGAGCTGGCCCTATCGCCACGGGACCGTCAGAAAAAGTGACGTTCCCATGGCGATAGGTGCTTGAGAATATGCCCCTGAGTTTGTAACACTGTTCCAGGAGCTAGCAAAAAAACAGAATATCGCTAAATTCAAGGCTTTAGTGCGGTCTTCTGCTGGATTAAGGCTGCTCCTCCGAAGGTTCTTGGTTACTTAGCACTTCCCCCTTAGCCACGTCTCTAATGGTAAACGTGTTCCTGACGCAAATGTGCAAGCCAACTCCTGTCCTGCCTCTTCTCAATCCCTGCTAAACACACCCCTCCGCACAGTTCTGTGTACTGTGAGCAGGGCCTCTTTGGCCTTCAGACCTCGCCCCTTTGTATGACATTATCCAGATTTTCATCAGGCGGAGTAGTGAACAGAGCTAAGTGCCACCGTTTATTGGGGACCTCGTGAAAAAGGTCGGGAGCGCCGCAAGCGGCCCAAGGGCTTTGACAGAGTAGCCATGCTTCATAGGCCCACCAGTCTAATGAAGGCAGAGCTGCCGTGGAGGCCCGTGTCTCGAGCCATGAAGCCAAGACCAGTCCTACTCTGATGCCAAAGTTGTGCTGTTTTGGGACATTGAGTAAGCTATACAAAAAAAATATTTTCACGCAGAATACGTGGACGTGTGGCTTGTTTTTGCGAACATTAGTTAGAAGCGACACTATGAAAAACGCCATTTTATTCAGAACCCACTGCATGTTTATTGGGCCACCTAAGGAGAGCATTCTGTTGGGGTGCCGAAGGAGTTTTAAATATCTACCGTTATGGAATGATTCATAAAAAAACTCCCAAAAGAGGAAGACTACACGCGGGAGCGAGACCTCTCTATGGGGTTAAACAAACCTAGGTGAGACATTTCTTCATTTTTCCTTCCTCTGGCACAGACCCAAATATTTGTTTTTGTGTTTGAGTCTTCTGTCTTGACGCACGAACAGACTCAGCAGAGACGTATGTTTTCACTACTTAATGAATTAGTCTTCTGCTGTCGTTAAACACGAGCGCACCATATCAGGTTGCGTTTTCATGCAAGCCACTCACATTTTTCCATACTACCCAAGCAGAAAGCACACATGAATACAGCCCTAAGACTCCATCTTATCACCAGCCTTGTTTAAACAGTGTTTATATTGTTAGACCCCAATGAATCATGCAGTCTGGACTGTGTGGAGGGTTTGTGATGTGGTTAGATCTCCACTAAGTATTAGGCTGTGACCACCAAAATGTTTTCTTTGGGGACTGATGGCATAACATTTTTAAAAGGGGCTGCCTGCTGTTAAGAATGTTATTGAATGCTGTGCAGGGAGCAACACACTATTATGCACTACAGCCAATGAATGACAGTGGAATATTCTACAGTAAATGTGAGAGCTTCTGTAGTCGACCCGAAAAACTCATCCTTAAAAAAAAAAAAGCTATTTGGAACTGGGGAAAAACTAAAATTTAAATGTCCCTGCTTCTTCAATAGCATTTACCGTGGAATTGGGTATACCGAACCCAATGCAAAGCCAGTTTCATATTAAAGCCAGCAAGCAGAGGTGGGAATCAGTTTTGACACCATAACAGTTATCAAGGTGTGTCTGATGTTAACAAATATAGCCAAGCATACTCACTTTTGTTCTTGGAAGACAAGAATGCACACCTCCTGACAGGGAAAGGGCGGTCACCCCCCACGTGCTAATGGGATTAAGAGCATCATATGAACCAAGAGTGCATCTTTGTGGTAACTTTCAATTTGGCTACTTTGCACCTTGAAAGATGAAGATGTCTGCACCATGAGACAACAACTGATCATGGGCGTTGTTTCACCAAAATGCCAGGGGTAGCGGAAGTGACATCATATACCCTTTGACCTTAATGATGTCACAGGAAGTGACATCATATGACCTTTGACCCTGCATCACCCCAAGAAGTGATGTTACATAATTTTAATCTCAATTACATCACAATAATTAACATTGCTGGAGTTACATAATTAATATTATGTTTTCTTCTATGAGAGAACAAAGGGTGGGGGGTTCTCTTCCATGAGAAAATTTTGAAAAAATTGGCTTTAATAGTACATTTTAATGTACAATTTTCACATAAATTAGCTAAAATGCCATAGGCTCTAAAAAGAAATCCCTCACTAAATATTCAAGTCCTTTCATGGTGTGCCAAGCCACTGAAATCTGACAGTCCCCATGATTTCACCCAATTATGTTTTTAAAATATGCTATGGGTGCCCCCTTATGTAAAAATTAACTCATGTAAAAATTAACTCGATTGCTAGGACCATCATTTTGCCAAGTATTCCATTACCACCATTTTTGCAAGGGAGTCTCTATAAGTCAAGAAGCATGCAGGTCAAACGGCGGATCTGCAAGCATAAAAACACATGCTCACTTGCATTCACTTATTCACACTCATTCTATCATTACCACTGACTTGTACTCATTCATTTTCACCAAGTCTCGGGCACTCACTCTCACACTGAATAACTCATCGCACTTTTTCACTCACTTATACGTCCTCTCTCATTTTGACACACACACCCTTCCATGATTCCATATACAAGCATACATGCTCACACATATACACACTCCCTGAACCGAACTCACTCTCACCCACATGCATGCATACAACATACATTAAAAGCATTTTATGTTTCTGATCTAAGATGACAGTGAAGGTCCAGATCTTGATGCTCCACTTTTTATTACACCAGTAGTGAATAATAAATTATTATTCACTATTAATGCAATAAAAATGAGGTTAGAGCCTGACTCTGATAATGCGAGACAGCTCTGTGTTCTTGGCACTGATTTTGCCACCTCTGAGGCTAGGGGTTGCAAAGGTAGTGCCAGAAGTAGCAAAGGGCAAGCTAGGGGTTGCAACTGCAACCCCAAAATGGCATCCATGGTTAGGTCACTTATGCTGGGCCTGTTGCTATTGCATCTGTCTCTTTAACTTGGTATTTCTAATCCATTCAACAGCAAATCTTAATTCCAGTAGGAAGATAATTAACTCATACAACTTAGACCAGTCTGTATAAAAACATATGTCTTCTGCATTTGTATGCCAGTGCCGATTTTATATATATTTCCCTTAGTGTAGCTAACATTAAAATACGAACACACACACACCCCGTTTTACTTCAAATGACAGCTTGAACCCCCCCAATCCTGGCTCTTCTTGTCTGGCCACTATGGAACCACTGCATCTAAAGAAGCAGCAGGGTTTTGTGTTTATGGAGGCATTGCAAGCTAAAGATAGAATGTTAGCTACTCCATGCTCTAAGCAGATAACTTAGCACTTGTTTCTGTAGTATTCCTTCCTAATGTAAGTGCTGAATATGTGAACTGGTATAATGGTCAGCTTTAAAAATACAAGATAGGCTTTTAGGCTGCACCACTGATCTGTACTGTTTCCCACGCTCACTGACATGCTTTCAGGCTACCTGGCCTTCTGAATCCAGAACTATAGAGCAGCATAGAAATGGGGAGTGAGAAAAAGGCATGAAGACCGGGAGCCAAGCACCCTACGATGGCTTAACTTTGTGTTGGGAACTGTCAGTACCCTGAAGTGGGCAGAATCCCTTTTGCCCACAGTGAACAGTCAAGTAAAATGTATTTAGGGTAAACAGTTGAATCCAAATTTTATTGGCGCTAGTCTGTGGGAGGTAATAATTTCATCCACTTTATTTAACATGATTCAAACAGTAGGCTGGCCAATCAAACCTTAAGGAAGTTTGAATCATGTTCAATAAACTAACTGAATGAAATTATGACCGACCACAAACTTACTCCAAGTACATTTTAATTCAACTATTTGCTCTAAATACATTTTACGCTACATTGAAAAGGAAATGAAAAGCCAGAGTCCACTACATAACTACATTTTCATTCAGTGTTTCGAGACCCACATGCATTGCTGAGGCGCAGACGTAAATATTACTTTAAAAACTAGCCGTAACTTGCATGAAACTGTGCAAAGTCAGATGCTTTTCAATTGATTTGACACCGCAAGCGATGATTATTACCATTCCAAAGTCCGAGTCTCCAAGAAGATAATGGCCCTCTCAAAGAAGCTTTAGACCCCATTGGCCTCAATTGTCGAACCAATAAAACTGTATGTTTTAATCCCCTTCAATTGCTCCATGGGGCGATAGTCAGCATGACCAGTAGTGAGATTCCGCTTTGTTGGCACTGATAGTATGCATGAGAGGGGTGCCTGTTCGGTCGCTATCAGCTATTTCTAATGCAATCAACAGCATAAGGACTTACAGGCTGTCCCTGGGCAGACCAACTCTGTGCCATTATGGAGATGTGAGCAAAAGACACACAAATGATGGATAGAATGCGGAACAAATCAAACATTCACCCCCAGTCAAGAGATCTGTTTTAAATCCATCATTCTTTTGCTCACATTGCCACCCCAGCTCACTGTGCCACTGGATTCCAGCTAGCCTGGCTGGTGAGGGATAATCCGAAACTGGTCCCAGGATGCTTGTTTCCAGTCCAGGGAGTACCTGGATTGGCAGTTCAGGCTGGACTGTTCCCATGGGGAGCAGGGTCAAGACTGATTTTCAAATGACTGGGTGCAAACTGGAATAGCATGATGAGAAGATAAACAATGGATTTAGGCCCAAATCTCTGTACAGGGGGTGAATATTTGACAATGTTCAGCATTCCGTCCATCAATTGTTCGTTTTACAATGAGTGCTGCAGCCCACTAGTAGCATTTAATTTATAGGCCCTAGATCCATGTAATATAATTTACTAGGGAATTACAAGTAAATTAAATGTGCCAGTTAGGTGTAATCCAATCTCACCATGTCTTACGGTGAGAGCACGTGCACTTTAGCAGTGTTTAGCAGGCGGGAAGTGCACAGAGCCCTAACGCCAAAAAAAAGACAAAGCACAGAAAAGGAGTGAAGGTAAAAAGGTTTGGGGGAATACCACACCGAGGATGTCAGGTCTAACAAAATACGAATGGAAATAAAATCCTTAACTATGTATGCATATATTTGGAGTACAATAAGCTTTTTATTACCATTGTCGAGGGATGGGTGGGAGCCTCATGACCCAGTCACAGATTCACTTCTTGTAACTCACAGCCACTCCCCACACTCAACAATAATAATAAAAAGCATATTACATTCTGTGTGTCTGAGCAAAATAAATATGTAATATAAAAATGCATAAGAGATAACGTGTAATATTGTTTTATATTGTGATATCAAGGTCTGGTGACAATTAAAAACTTCTCTGCTAGCAACCTCATGGTTATTGATGTTGCCATAACCTCTCAATGGCAATATCAAGCTTTAATATATGGGATTCTGTAATCCTTGTATAAAGTTCTGTCTCTAATTTCTGTATAATCGGTGATTTGTGATGCACCACGTCGTTGATTATAAAGAAAAGACATCAGAACTCAACTATTATAAGTTATTTCAGTCGAGTTCTCACCTCACAATGCCTTTTGTCAGAGCCAGCAGTTGAGGTGAAAGGCCGGTCAGGTCAGGAGCATAACTGAAGCAGCTGTTTAAAGCAACGAAAATGGAACATTGCATTCCTTTCTTTTGCTCTATTTTTTTTTAGTTTACAATCGCAAGCAGAGAGAACATGTTTATTTTTTTGCACTCATTAGATAGTTGGAGAAAAGCTAGACTCTTTATGCACTTTTCTACACATTCTGAGCCAGTGCAGCTTTTATTTTAAACAAAACTGACTTGATTTTAACTGTTTCCAATATCTAACATATTTTTGATATGTTTAATTTTGCACTAGGGGTTTTATTTGTATTTTTTTTTTGCAAACATGCTCATTCTTTCCAATGGAATAGCTACACGCCAAGGTTTTAAGTGGTTTGTAGGAAAGGTAACAGTGTGACCATGTATTATATGGGATAAAGTACACCCTGGTGTACATGATAAAGATATTGCAAGTCACCTCTGAGTTCCAAAACCTTAGAAAGGAACTTGGCCTTCGGCCTTGTTACTTTACCTGGCTATGAAACTGCTCAGTGACTTGCAATATCCTTAAAATGTACAGCAGGGAGTACTTTATCCCATATATATTATGCAGTTATTAATTATCCATCTATCCATTCATCCATCCAAAGGTATGATAAAGCATTTTTGACAAAAGATCAAAAGAAAGGAAACACAAAAACAACAGTTTCCAAAATCAGTTTGGAAGCTCTTAAATATATTTTAGAGTATGAATTCAAAGTTACCCACTTGAAATCATTTGAAAATTTTTGAATCAATGGAGGATAATTCAACCTGTTGTCATGGTTTCAAAAATATGATATTTTAATTAAAAATAATAGAAAAAAGCAAATTTGCATTCCAGTGCAAGAGCACAACCATTTACTTAAAACACCTCCAGCATATATTCAGAGAATACAATGTACCCAAATATAGCTTGCCCCATTATTGTGACTTAAAACGACAAAAAGTACATACACAATGTTCTCACAACTGCCAAAATGTTATTCACATATGCATAAATGACTCAAAATATGCTTAAATTACTAATTCGAACATTATGCATAAATGTGTACTAGGGACGTCCAGACAACAAGGTGAGTGAATAAGCTAGTAACCTCCATTATAAATGAGATGAACATCCAAAAAGTAATTATTTTGAAGGTATTCCCAAAACAATGCACATGTATTTATGCATGTGGATGTGGTAGGATCAAATGTATTTTTTCTGAATCCTGCTAAATCGTTGAGAAACTGACCTCTATCATCTCTGCTATTTGTTGGCAAGTGTTTGAGAAAAGCATTATGTACCTTCCCTAAA
Organism: Calotriton arnoldi; assembly: GCA_963921515.1. NCBI lineage: Eukaryota > Metazoa > Chordata > Amphibia > Caudata > Salamandridae > Calotriton > Calotriton arnoldi. Next base: position 544,902 of record CAWUFW010000145.1, read on the forward strand.
GAAGATGTATTGCACATATCAGAAAACATCCAGATATTTAGCATTATCTTGTGTAACTTAAACATCTCAATGAATGGCCCCTCAAATGCAATTAGTGCCTACAAGGATAACATAAGCTTTTCTCAGCCTGTTGATGTGACAAAACATTCAGCTAAGCATTGCCTCAGTGTGATTTTTCTATCTTATGCAGAATCTATTCCTCAGCAACAAGCTCTAGTGACTGCCACAGAGCGTCATGCCCAACTTATCGAGCAATTGCAATGCCTAGACTTTAGGGCTTATCAAGTGCACATAGAAGGTAATAAGCCTGGCCGATGGCTGGCATGGCTACAGAGAAGTGTGACAACAGTCATCCCTATTATCATGCTTCATGTGTCACCGACCCGACTGGTAACTAGTCAAGTGGACATACATGCAGTGTCTACTGCTCACTAACAAAATCTCTATGATCTCCCCACCCCCTGTAGCGCGCCAGGCCCATCTCCAGGACTTCCTTGACAGGGTTACACTGCCAACTGTCGACCCTTTAGGTGCACCGATTAGAGTGCAGGGAATCAGGGGAGACAACCGTGGTGCTGCCACGAGCAAGACTTTGTGATTGGATGGACTGCCAGTCGAGTTCTGTTAGAAATGGGGGTCTCTAGTTGGCAGAGGTAGGTACCTTTGACCAAGTAGGGGCCCTTGCTCCTAGTCAGGGTAAGGGGGCTACACTCCTAAAATAACCCCTGCTCACCCCCTTGGTAGCTTGGCACAAGCAGGCAGGCTTATCTCAGAGGCAGTGTGTAAAGCATTTGTGAACACATACAGTAATACAGAAAACACTACAAATGGACACCACACTAGTTTAGAAAAATAAGTAATCTTTAACTAGACTTAACACAAGACCAAACGACAAAAATCCACAATACAGTATTCAAAAATATGACTTTCAGAAGGTAGAAATAGCTTAGCTCAATGTTGATGATAAATGCAACACTTTACTCTCAAAGTACCTTGGATGCGTAACGCAATACAAACAAAAGGGTTGCAGGGAAGGCGATGCGTCAGCTCCTTGCTTCGGGGGAGGCGGCGCACCTGTTCCTTACTGCAGCACAGGGGAGGCGATGAGTCTGTTCCTTACCGGAGAGGAGGCGAAGCGTCTGTTTGTTACTGTGATCCGGTGCGATGCGACAAGATGGCGCCGCGATGCGATGATCCGGAGCGATGCGACAAAATGGCATCTTTGATGCGATGCAACAACTTGGATGCGATGCGTGCACGCCCGGCGGCCGAGCGGCGAAATCAATGGTTTCTTGAGCCGCGACAGGCCCTGCAACGAGCTTCTCCGGTGATGCGACGGCAACCTCTGCGGTGGCGGCACGCTTCTCCGGTGATGCGACGCGCTTCTTCGGCGATGCGACGGCAAACAGCTACGGCGGCGGCCCGCTTCTTCGGCGATGCGACGGCAACAGCTGCGGCGGCGACACGCTTCTTCCTTGTTGCGTCGCGCTTCGAGCTCCCAGCGACACGCAGTCTCTAGAGGGCCCAAAACAACAGCAGGCACCTCTCTGCAGGTAGAATTCCCAGCAAGGAAATTCACAGGGAGCTGGGGGTGAAGTCTTTGTGTCCCTGAGACTTCAGAACAGGAGGCAAGCTCAGCTTCAAGCCCTTGGAGATCTTCCTCAAGATGATTAAAGTACACACAAAGTTCCTTTTCTCCTTTCCTTGACAATAAGTAACCACTGCAGGCCAACCCCAAACAGTCACTAGTGCAGGGGCAGTCTCCTACTTCAGCTTCCTTGGTTTCTCTCCTTGGCAAAGGTTCGTCTTGATTCCCAGAAGTGATCTCAAGTTCTGGGGTCTGGGCCCCAGCATTTATACTCCAAAACCCTTTGTTCTCTGAAGGCAGAGAGTGTCTGTACCCAGCCCAAACCAGTTCTGTCCTCCCTGGTGAAGCTTCCTGGCATGAGGTGGAGACAGCATTGTTGAAAGCAGACCTGGCCCAGGTAGCTGAAAAGAAATCTCCTCCCCCTACTCTCTATTCTATGTAGGCTCAGGCATGTGAAAGGCAATCTCCTCCCCCTACTCTTTATTCAATCCAGGCCCTATTCAGCCCAGCCCTGACTCATCAGACTGCTGGAGCCAAAGCCCTCTCTAGCCCCCTGTCACTCACAAACCAGACATGGTATACACAAACCTAGCAGAGGCATACTGGATGGTTGGGCAAGAAAATACCTACTTTCTAAAAGTGGTATTTTCAAACACAGAATGTAAAAACACCCACACTAAAAGATGTATTTTAACATTCTGAGTTCAGGCATACTAAACTTTATTTTCCTAACTTGTTCCGAGGGTCAGTTAGGATTATGAGATGTTATAATCAAACTGCCCATTCTGGCCTATGGGAACAGATAGCCTTTCAATAGTGAAAAACGAAATTGGCTGTAATTCACTACCAGGACATGCCACACACACCAGGGCATGTCCTACCTTACACATACAATACACCCTGCCCACAGGGATACCTTGGGCCTACCTTAGGGGCAGAAAAGGGAAGGTTTAGGGACTGGCAAGTGTGTGCACTTGCCAAGTCGACATGGCAGTCCCAGACTGCACACAGGCTCTGCAATGGCAGGCCTGAGCCATATTTTACAAGCTGCTTCTGTGGGTGACGCAATCAGTGCTGCAAGCCCACCAGCAGCATTTGATTTACAGGCCCTGGGCACTCATGGTGCACTGTACTAGGGTCTGACAAGTAAATCAGATAAGCCAATCATGGAGTCACTAATCCATTACAACAATTTACAAAAGAGAGCATATGCACTTTAGCACTGATCAGCAGTGGTAAAGTGCCCAGAGTCATAAAACCAATAAAAACAGGTCAGAAAAAATACAGGAGGAAGGCAAAAAAGTTCAGGGATGACCCTGCAAAAAGGGCCAAGTCCAACACAACCCCCTTCCAGCCTAAACGCAGGGTAGACCAATCACTACCTTGATGGGCTTCCCTGCTTTGGGCGATAGAACATGGACCCTGGCCCGCAACTGCAGGGGCATACTCCAGTTCTACGCCAATCTGAACCCATTTGGATCCCTCTGTCCATACTCTCAGGGCCCACTAAGTTATCCCATGGGGAACCCTTCTCCTCACAGTGGACACCATCTGTGCAGCACCTAACCTTAGCTTGCTCATAGATGTGTCCCAACAGACAGACAGTACCCACATGGCCAACACAGAGGTGTGGCCCAGTCCACCCCCGGGGTGTGACTCCTGTCCCCCCCCAAGGGACACTCTGTCCACCAGGACAGCAAGCCACAGTGGCCACTGACAGTTGTCAGTGATGAGACCCAGGCCTTATGCCTCTCAGGGGTCTCAAACCTCTGTGGCATAAGAGGGCAGGGGGCAGTAGCCCCAGGTGCCTGGCACCCTTTGTCCACTCTCCCTCCTGTCAAGTCAGGTATGACATCCTGACACTGACCCACCAGCCCCGGGCCTGTACCCGGCGGCTGGACCGGAGAATGGGGTGCGCTTTCCCACGCCCGGTCCTCCTCCTCGGGGCTCTGCCCCCTCCCACCTGGAGCGGTACCCCCTTCCAGAATTGTCAGGGCACCTGTGGCAGGTGTCCTACACAATTCGCCCACCAGTTCAGGGGTTCTATCCTGCAACTTGGATCGCAGCCTAGGGTCTAAACCCTCAGGTTGAACCGGGGTCAGAGGCGAGGAATCCCTCCCTCTGCACCCCCTTCTAGAGTTCTGCACCCTCCCACCTGGAGTGGTACCCCTAGAAGACAAACCGGTAGGGACACTGTTTACAGTTGTCCTTCCCTCCAGGTCAGGCAACACCTGAACCTGGCTTCCCAACCCAGGGACTAGCCCCTGCGGCTGAGCACCTGCCCGGCGCACCAGGACTTCCTGGGGAACACTCATGCCCCCCGAGGGTAACACATAACTCATGTGTTGTGTGACAGTCTGCCTGGCGCAGATCTCCCGACCCCTTTCCATCTGACAGTGCATGTAGATCCCCCAGGACAGGAGTGGTGTCACCATGGTCACTCCTAGGAGACTCAGCCCTTCTGGCTGGCCCCTGACCCACTGGTTCTTCCACTGGGGACTCTCTCCCCCTCTCACCCCTCAATATGGACCTCTGCACCCTCCACTTAGGAGTGGCACTGCCAGACACCAGAAATGATGGAGGTCTGCTTACAGACACTCCATGTTCTCCTGACACTAGGAGATCCCCCTCAAATGGACTACTAGTACAACTTAGGCTCCCTACCTGGTGTTCCCTTAAGGAACAATCCAGGCCCAGAGACTGAGGTTGGGCACTGTCGGGACACATCCCAGTCTCACTCCTTCTCCTAGGAGACAGGACGTGAGGCCCTACAACCTTCCCACTACAACAACAGGACCTAGCTGGGCTACTCTGAACCTCTCCCACCACTCTGGGCTGGAAGATACCTGAGCCACTCCTCTTAGGATCACCCCCAGATGTCTCTTCAGACCCTCTGGAATCCACAGAAAGGTCTGCCTCCAGTGTAAGCTCCCTGGGGTCAGAGAACTCACATTCCACCAGGCGTTGGCATAGCTCTGGAAAACGGGGACTTAAAATATGCTCTCCACGAATTGAGTCATACAACCCCACACAGGTGTTAACCAAGCTATCCTTCACCTCACCATCCAGTGCCTTGCACACGTACCCCACATCACTCTCCTGAGATTGCCAAGACAGGGTCTGACTGTCTCTGTCACTCAACTCACACTCTTCTGGGCGGTCTTCACACTCACACACCAGGACTTTAACCATGGGGGAACCCCTCTCCCTGCACCTCTCATCTAGAGTCAGTAGAGTGTCCCTCCCACCACTAGGACTATGAACCCCAAGGGCCAGTTCCCCAATCCACCTCAGGGACACTGCGCACCACTGGAGCTACCTCACATCCTTGAACCCACTGGTGTATGTTAACCCCCTCCTTCAAGTCAGGCGCCACATCTCTGGGTGTGTGTACTGCTCCCTCAGCACTCAATAATACAACTTTGCTGCCACCATCTGAGCTGGACTCCACCTCCAACTCAGCCAAGCTCACTTCCTGAGCTACACACATTTCTTCTTCTTGGGCTAAGGCCCTCTTGGTCTCAGCCCTCTCGAGCTCCTCATCAAGCTCTCTCAGCCTCTGCTCACAAGCCAGAAGCCATCCATCTTTTTCTATTTCACCCTCACTTTCAGGGAAGTCCTCCTCCTCCTCAGACTCTACTGGTAGTGTTGGCCCCCAGCGGGGTAACTCATAATAAAATAGGGATGCCTCTAGATCCTCCCTGGACCTCCTCTTCACAGGCAGCCCTCTTTCCTTGCAAAACACACGTAGCTCCTTCATTGTGTAGATGAACATGTGCCAGAAGTCAAGTTCCATTTTGCAACAACTAACCAGAGTCTTGGTATCAAAAAATACTTCCAGGAGGACACCAGCAAACAGAAAAACAGTATGTGGTCGCATAATGGTCTGCACTCACTAGTAGTGTACACCAATCACTGTATGTAAATCACAAATGCAAGTCCAGAATCCTCACCGCTGACGACCAATGTTAGAAATGGGGGTCTCTAGTTGGCAGAGTTAGGTACCTTTGACCAAGTAGGGGCCCTTGCTTCTAGTCAGGGTAAGGGGGCTACACTCCTAAAATAACCCCTGCTCACCCCCTTGGTAGCTTGGCACGAGCAGGCAGGCTTATCTCAGAGGCAGTGTGTAAAGCATTTGTGAACACATACAGTAATACAGTGAAAACACTACAAATGGACACCACACCAGTTTAGACAAATAAGTAATCTTTATCTAGACTTAACACAAGACCAAACGACAAAAATCCCTAATACAGTATTAAAAAATATGACTTTCAGATGGTAGAAATAGCTTAGTTCAATGTAAATGGTAAATGCGACACTTTACTCTCAAAGTACCTTGGATGCGTAACGCAATACAAAGAAAAGGGTCGCAGGGAAGGCGATGCGTCAGTTCCTTGCTTCGGGGGGAGGCGGCGCACCTGTTCCTTACTGCAGCGCAGGGGAGGCGATGCGTCTGTTCCTTACCGTGAGAGGAGGCGAAGCGTCTGTTTCTTACTGTGATCCAGTGCGATGCGACAAGATGGCGCCTCGATGCGATGCGACGATCCGGTGCGATGCGACAAAATGGCGTCTTTGATTCGATGCGACAACTTGGATGCGATGCGTGCACGCCCGGCAGCCGTGCGGTGAAATCGATGGTTTCTTGAGCCGCGACAGGCCCTGCGATGCGCTTCTCCAGTGATGCGACGGCAACCTCTGCGGTGGCGGCACGCTTCTCCGGTGATGCAACACGCTTCTTCGGCGATGCGACGGCAACAGCTGCAGCAGCGACACGCTTCTGCCTCGTTGCGTCGCGCTTCCAGCTCCCAGCGACACGCAATCTCTAGAGGGCCCAAAACAGCAGTAGGCACCTCTCTGCAGGTAGAATTCCCAGCAAGGAAATTCAGGGGGAGCTGGGGGTGAAGTCTTTGCGTCCCTGAGACTTCAGAACAGGAGGCAAGGTCAGCTTCAAGCCCTTGGAGATCTTCCTCAAGATGATTAAAGTACACACAAAGTTCCTTTTCTCCTTTCCTTGGCAATAAGTAACCACTGCAGGCCAACCCCAAACAGTCACTAGTGCAGGAGCAGTCTCCTCCTTCAGCTTCCTTGGTTTCTCTCCTTGGCAAAGGTTCGTCTTGATTCCCAGAAGTGATCTCAAGTTCTGGGGTCTGGGCCCCAGTATTTATACTCCAAAATCCTTTGTTCTCTGAAGGCAGAGAGTGTCTGTACCCAGCCCAAACCAGTTCTGTCCTCCCTGGTGCAGCTTCCTGGCAGGAGGTGGAGACAGCATTGTTGAAAGCAGACTTGGCCCAGTTAGCTGAAAAGAAATCTCCTCCCCCTACTCTCTATTCTATGTAGGCTCAGGCATGTGAAAGGAAATCTCCTCCCCCTACTCTCTATTCAATCCAGGTCCTATTCAGCCCAGCCCTGACTCATCAGACTGCTGGAGCCAAAGCCCTCTCCAGCCCCCTGTCACTCACAAACCAGACATGGAATACACAAACCTAGCAGAGGCATACTGGATGGTTAGGCAAGAAAATACCTACTTTCTAAAAGTGGTATTTTCAAACACAGAATGTAAAAATCACCCACACTAAAAGATGTATTTTAACATTCTGAGTTCAGGCATACTAAACTTTATTTTCCTATCTTGTTCCCAGGGTCAGTTAGGATTATAAGATGTTATAATCAAACTGCCCATTCTGGCCTATGGGAACAGATAGCCTTGCAATAGTGAAAAACTAAATTGGCTGTAATTCACTACCAGGACAGGCCACACACACGAGGGCATGTCCTACCTTTCACATACAATGCACCCTGCCCACAGGGATACCTTGGGCCTACCTTAGGGGTGACTAACATGCAGAAAAGGGAAGGTTTAGGGACTGGCAAGTGTGTGCACTTGCCAAGTCGACATGGCAGTCCCAGACTGCACACAGGCTCTGCAATGGCAGGCCTGAGCCATATTTTACAAGCTGCTTCTGTGGGTGACGCAATCAGTGCTGCAAGCCCACCAGCAGCATTTGATTTACAGGCCCTGGGCACTCATGGTGCACTGTACTAGGGTCTGACAAGTAAATCAAATAAGCCAATCATGGAGTCACTAATCCATTACAACAATTTACAAAAGAGAGCATATGCACTTTAGCACTGATCAGCAGTGGTAAAGTGCCCAGAGTCATAAAACCAATAAAAACAGGTCAGAAAAAATACAGGAGGAAGGCAAAAAAGTTCAGGGATGACCCTGCAAAAAGGGCCAAGTCCAATAAGTTCTATAAAGCCTATGAGGATCTTCTGGATCCTAAGCTGCTCAAACTGTACCAGGAATGCGTTGACAGGGGGTCAGCGTCCGATGACGCTCCGTGAGTCCTTACTAGTGTCCCTCTCAAATCCTGACAGGGAACCACTAGAGGTGACATCATATCACCTATTGTCTATGCTTGGGACTGGCTACAAAATCCTCAGTAATATCATTGCAGTGTGGCTCCTTGAATGCCTTCCCCACTTTGTCCACAGGGACTAGAATGGCTTCATCCCCGGAAGATCCATCACCCTCAATATATGATGACTCCACAGCGCGATGGAGCTGGCCCCTGCCCATTGGCCCTATGCGGCAAGTACTGTATTGGACCTGGAGAAGGCTTTTGTTACCGTAGATTGGGGATTTATGTTTCCAACACTAACATCCATGGGCATCACTGGTAGGCTTCAACAACTCATCTGACTTTCTGTACAGAGCCCTCTGCCAGGGTGGAGATTGGGCAATGTATTTCTGATCCACTAACGGTGAATAGAGGAATACATCAGGGATGCTGTTATGTGGTCACATAGGCTGGGCAAGAACACCACCATTTTACATGCTCATATTTAAAGCAATACATCTTTCTTGAATGTTTATACTTGACACACCTTTGATTGTGTACCTGTATAGGATGATATTCTGTGAAATGGCTTTGCTTACATTTACATTTCTTCATAGGTATATTATCAGAGCCTTGAACATTCTGTATGAGGGCCAAATACACTAAGCAAAATGTTGATGTTTGTTGTTGTCCGCTTGGTGACAGTTATGTAAAGATAGAATCAATAACGGCAGCCTGACTGGAGCTTAGGCATGGTAACCTGGGTGAAGTTTATTGTATAAATGGCATCACTCCTTTGTTTAGGAAGAGGAACATTTTACAGACACTGTTGAGGTCGCCCCATGCTGGAATTCCAGCTCAACTGATTCCTGTTTACCTCCTTAGAAGGATGGTTCCTAGCTCTATACTATGACGAGCCCCCGATGAAACATACCCACATGTAACTGGGGAGTTAGATCACCCTAAGTGATTCTGGCAGATTCACCCACCATAGGCAAACTATGATAGGGGGCACTAGGTAGGAGCATAACTATACTTGATGCAATAAAATAATAAATGTAACAAGACACTTGTTGAATTTTTCATCTTCTTTATCATTCTTGTGATGCTGATTACTCTGTTTTGTTTCTTTCTATTAATTATTGCAGTGCATGCATTTTACACATGTATCATAATGCTTCAATAAATAATTGAAATGCCAATTCGAGTAATTCTTGTCTCTCCTTTTGGGCATGGAGGAGTTACTAACGCATGAGTCTGATCTGTTTCTGCAATTTCCTTGGGGAGTCAGAGTTGTAATGTTCTGAGGTTGCACATGCCCTCTGGTACCTTGTAAGGTGTAGAGTGTGCAATGTGAGCTAGCCAGGAATAAGGCCAACATATCCTGATGGTGTGCGTAGAGTCAGTCTTGCACAGTTTTGATGTTTATGTTGTCAAAATGCACAGTCTTCCTGATTAAGTATGAACCGTTCACCAATGCTCTTTATTCCTGCTCCTCTTTGCCTTAACAATGGAGATGTTCATGCAGAGGCACACCGATTGGTGAAGAGAACAATATTGTCTCTCTGTATGTAGATGATGTACTAATCTACATCCGCAACATCCGCAGAGTATATCGGAGGTACGGAACATTCTGATGGAGTTTACGGCTGCTTTGGGCTTGGGGGTGAATTGGGCTAAATCTTGCCTATTCTCGATCCACCCAGATTGGCCACAGAAGTTGATGGTAGACTCTCATCTTCTTCGCTTGGGGCTACGCACCTTCTGGTATTTGGGAATGCACATTTACCATGCCACACAAGACTTCATCGGCAACCTCACTAGGGCGGTTACTGCCTCCGCCCCCAAATATCATTTTGGAGCATGCTCCCACTCACTATCTAAGGTAGTGTCACTGTCTAAAATGGTAATGCTCCTACGCTTACCATATTTCTTTCACAATCTTCCAGTGTACATACCCTGCAGTATGGGTGCATGCTACATTGAGAGGCTTCCTCTGGAAAAAAGCAGGCGATGATTCATATTATACAAACTACAGCTCCATGTCGAGAAAGGGGGCCTCGGGTCCCCCAACTTTGAACATTATTAGGTAGTGGAGCTCGAAACTTCTTGACTCCGGCACCCATTTTCAGAGCTGATGCATCACCCTCACAGCATGGAGAAGATCAGCACATCTCACTGCTTGCGACCAGGAAATGTACTTTGTTTCCCAGAACCTATGTGGGTCCAGTAGCTGGTCGGAGCTCCATAGCAGTTGGCCCAAACATTGACTTTGCCCCAGTTCAGCGCAACATAAAGCAACCTTTTTAGGGCCACTTTCTTCTAAGTGCTCTACTGCATTTATTTCTTTAAAATTCCAGATCTCAACTTCTACACATTCGATTTTTGTAGTTGTGGTCTTGTCTTATTCATAAAAGCTTACTTTATTTTTCTAAACTGTTGTGGAGTCTTTTTGTGATGGTCTCACTGTGTTACTGTGTGAGTAATAGCACAAATACTTTACACATTGTCTTCTAAGTTAATCCTGTCTGCCCTCTGCCAAGCTACCAGAGGGGGAACACAGGATCATTTAAGTTGTGATTTACCCTGACTAAGATTGTGGCCCCTACTTGGACAGGGGGCATACCTCTGCCAACTAGGGTCCCAATTTCTAACACAATCCAACACCGGTTCACCTCACGAAGAGGAGTATGAAGCAAACCCACAATCTTGCACTCTCCTAAGGAAATTTGCTCCCCTTCAGGAAAATGGGGTGAACATTCATTTGTCTAGGAGTAAATACAAATCACCACCTACAGATATTCGGAATGCCAAGATCACCATCCCCCAACATGTCAGTCTTGGACCAGCTCATTACTGTGCTCAGTTTCTCAATGACCACAAGAACAGTGCAAATGCACCATAGTTATTCTCCTCCTAAATAAACTGTGAGAGACTCTGACAACCAGGCCATCTTGAGACCTCTATTGGGACTGTCCTGCATGGGTAAATGCCCTTGATATGATGACCACAAAGAAATTGCCATTCTACCTTGAATCCAACAACATCTATGACTATTTTCTGTTTAGCTTCAACTCATGCCATTGCACGGAATCTAAAATGATCAATATATGGAAAGAGTGCTTTTCATTCCTGGACCAGGGCCGTTCATAACCACTGATATTATTGGACCTTCCTGCAGATTTCAATACTGATGGACCAAGAACACTCCTCACCCTCTTTGCCACTCACTGCATGATTGGAAGTATAGGCATTGAGGTGTCTTGCTATTTATGGAAAATGGGACTCATCAGGTCAAGCTCGGTGTTTCAGACTAGCATCGCCACCCATGGACTGCCATGAATGATGGTCTGCACTTTCCCCCAGCATTTTCAACATAAAATTGAGTTTCACAAATTTTTCTGTTGAAACAGCTATATTTGTAGTTGCATGAAAGATCTGACACTCAACAACAAATTGTATTCCAGAGAATATTCCAAGCCCGACACACTCCTATTGGGACAAATGACTCGGAGCTTAACATTCAACTAAACAGGTTCATTCCTGTCTGCCCAGAACCTAATGATCACTTTGAGTCTGCGATGAACCTTTCCCTCGTAACAATATTCATTAAGGGCTTTGCTCATCTGTGCCTACATGGCAAATTATCCAATGCAGACCTTACCTAACTGGAACACACTGGTCCTCATGATGGCCATATTAATGCTGAACTACCATAATGAAAAATCCATAATCGGGAAACCTCATCAATTCCCCTCTGTGGCTTACCGGCACCATGATTTCAAGCCAAGATCTAACACTTGACCAGCCCGGCCAGAAATAGCAAGGATTTCTCTGAACTTTCGCTACACTGAGGTCACTATACAAACATCTAAAAATAGAATGCATTACCTTAGCACCTGACTAATGAGCAACAATCTTAGCATGATTTGTACAACATGTATGGGCGAATCACTTAATTTGGAGTGGGACAGGTGACAAAATAGAATTCTGAAAATATATATTTTTTTCATTTTATAAATGTGTAGTATACTTAGGTATGTATACTTGTGCTTAAAGTGTTAGGACTAGGAGGAATTAGTCTATCTTTGCTATGGATCACGCAAGAAGAGAAATGTATGCATGGATTTCATCTGATATTTTGTCAGGTGTACATTTAGAATTCTTTTATGAATCTAGTCCAGAAAATTCAGATTCATACTGTGTATGTATTGTCACAATCACAATATGTGCCTGTCTTGCTGTATACAATGTTATGCTTTGTTACTAGGGGCCATAGGTACAGAATTTGGGGATTGAGATTTCCTAATTGCAATTCTTTGCGAATCACAACTAGGAAATCACAATACCTAATGTACAAAACCGTACAAGTTAGGAAAAGCAAATCCTAATGTCTGTGATTGCTTTTTTAATAAAGCAAACTTATATATATTTTTTAAATACAGCCCATTTTCCTTAAAGGAAAATAGAATTCATTAAAAAAAATTAAATGAAATGTTAAAGTTTCATTTTTTAAGAGTTGGCACTGCTCTTAAACTTAAAAATATTTGTTTCAACATTCACAAAGGGGAAGGTGTCCCTTGGGGGACCCTTTCCCATTTGTGAATGGTGACGTCTACTCTTGAGGTGTCCGTAAAAAAGGAATGTTTTGCAACAGCTAAACATTCATACATAGCACTGCAATTCAGTAGCTGGAAGGGATGTGCTAAACACTCCCCCTTCCAAATTCTGAATCTCTTCATTTGAAGTTAAACTCTGACAAAACAGAGATAGTTATTACAAAAAATAAGGTGGACTGCTGGAATCCACCCTCTGGCCCAGCGAGATGGGTCCCCCTCCCTCACCCAAAAAGGCGGTAAAAATCCTCGATGTCATCATTGATGAGGAGTTATCATTTAAGGGGCAGGTTGGCGCAGTGACATCGGCAAGCTTCTGCCAACTTTGATGCATAAAAAAGATAAAGAAATTCCTCACTAGGGAGGCTCTGACCCAAGTAATAATAGCCCTAGTCATGCCTAGAATTGACTATGCCAATTCTCTTTACTTAGGTCTTCCAAAAGTCCTTTTGCTTGGACTCCAGTTAACCCAAAACCAGGCCTCCTGGCTGTTATATCATATGCCCAAATATGGCCACATGACTAGGGACCTCCACTGGTTGCCAGTCGCACAGAGAACAATGTTCAAGGTGTGCTGTACTGTCTTTAAGGCCTTATATTTGAACTGTCCCACCTTCGTAAAATCTCGGATTATTAAATACTGCCCCACCAGAGAACTGAGATCCAGCCACCCTCACTATCTGGTTATCCCTTCATGCAAAAAAACAAAGGACTGGAGGGCGTAGGTTCTCTGTCACTGCCCCTCGAGCATGGAATGCATTGCCTTGGGATCTTAGGACTACCTCTAACTACACTAGATTCAGACATCTCCTGAAGACATGGCTCTTTAAACAGCCTTACCAATAATTGTGGACCAAGGCCGTATCAGCTACCTAGCGCCAAGAGACCGCCCGATGAACGTGCGCTTTAGAAATTACCAGTAACATAACATAACATAACCACAAATTGCGATCGTAATTTGTGCTCTGTACATTTGGAAAAGCATTGTTGTGTCCTGTAACTTCTGACCGCACAAATGCTTTTGTACCTAGGCCCCTAGATATTGACTACATGTAGTAAATATTTTTAACACAGGAGGTGAGTATTGTACGTAGAGTCTTCTACAGCCTTTAATCCTACTAAAGTAGAGTTAACAAGAAACTAAGAGTCGCAGACGGCAGATGGGATATCTTACTGGGGGTTCCCTGCTTTGTACTGAACCAGAGAATCTGTTTTCTGCGCTTGCAAAGTGCTCATCATGAACTGTAATTTATATGTATTCTTCAATACTCTCCAGATGAAAGATAATGGTGCAACCATGAAGCAAAATGAGATTGTAATAAGAAACAAGCTTTTGAAGCAGCAAAAAACGAAACTACAAAAAAAAACATAACCATCACTTTAATATCAAAAGCAGATTTGGGAGAGGTAACAATGCAAGACAGACAGAGATATGCTGGTGTGAAGAGGTACCACATTCTTAGAGCATAAATGTCGACAGTGACTAAACCCTGGGGTACATTAAATTCTTCTCACTTTCCACATATTTGTTAATAAGGAGACCGATAGTTGGCGTCTGCATTTCATCTTTTTCACCCGCGTTGTGAGCACCATAGTCCGGTTTCCTGAGTGCGGTATGACACATACCCATGTGCCATATGGTAACATTAATTACATCTGGCAAAAACGTAAATTTGCATGATTGCGCGAGCTTAAGCACGAACTTTGCATGCATACGTTCATACAGCGTGTTTACATTACGGCACTAACATCATTGTTCATTATAGCTTTGTATGCATGGTAACGTGAATATTCACTGTTATCCACTTTTTATGCTTCAACGCTCGCATCGACACAGCCACTGTTACTTTTGGCAGTAACCTCAGGACGCCTTTAATCACTGGCTAGCATTCGGCACATTAGCGTTTTTCCCTGCTAACAACGACTTATTTTTCCTGCTTTGTATCACCGGTTAATCATAGTTGTCACTGTCACAACATCGTTTTTCAGTCCCTCGGCAGAAAGTCCTCACGTGGATACTTATAAGACACTAAAAATGTATTTTGCATATCACGCATGATACACGAGCAAACCATCACTTTTCTTTTTTTCGGAATTTTGTCGTATCATTCGTTCCTTCTCTGTTCTTTTAGGAAATTACCCCCCGAAGAAGGGCGGTTCACCTGCCCGAAATGCATTGGGGCTAATGTACGCTTGTTTTACGGATTATGGATTTAAATTTACATGAAGTTTTTGAATAACTCATGAATTCAATGAGAACATATCAATACAACTTACAATAAAGGATGTGTTGAAACATCGTTATTTGAAATTCGGATTTCATTGATTATATTTGCCACTTTGGACCCAGGCAGTGCATTCTGAGGGACACTTCCCGGTGGGGAGGTGCAACTGTGGTTATTATCAATACGCCCAGGTCTAGGGGATGATACCTCAGTGCACGCCCTTAAATTTGATTTACACTACAGACATTTCGTTTTAACTTTTTGAATCCAACGGAGTGCGCGTTCCAATACCTATTTATTGTACATTAAATTGGGGCATTATTGTGGTTGTGTGAGTGCAAATGTTGCATCCTGCTGACGACTCCAGCTTTTTTGGCAATGGAGATAATTTTGGGCGTATACCAGGTGGATACTTCTCCGGGCTACTCACAACAAACTCCTTAATGTCAGCATTTACATATTAGTCTAGAAAGTACTTTGCTCTGGGGGTGCTATATACGTTTGTCCATTGTTGGGCGTTCTCAGCAGACTCTTCAATATAGTGCATTTTTACAAACATTCTTCAAATTGAGCATTTCAGGTGAAGGAATAAAACAATGCAAATTTATTTTGTACGGGATAGTTATTAGACAGGGTTTTCTTGGCAGTCACTCCCACTGACATTCCAGTTACAACCAATATTGAAATTCTCACTATTTAACTAGATAGATTCTCATACCCCAAAAGTTGTTCCTTAGTAGTCACTATCCCATATCATGTGGTAACATTTGCGTCCCCCTTTTCACTGCAGGCTAAGCGTTTCATTCACTTATTTATGGTGAATGACTGCCAATGAAAAAAAGCTTAGACAGTGTGTAATAAATCACATATATTTCTCGACATTTGCACATTCTGCACTATATGTTCTAAATTTGATGCAGTGATCTTGCACGATATTTAGGGTTACCATCCAAATTTACGTGTCCCTGTGCAAACCAGCACCATTGCATTTTTTCTGTCCAGTTGTCTCATACTGCTCACTTAATTAAAAGAGAATGTAAGTAACTATTACTTCTGAGCCCATATACAAAGCTCGTTTATTTGGTCGAGCCTGTAATGTTGTGACCTTAGCTCTGGTCACGGGGTTAACCCTGGGGATGCGGTCGGGGCATCAACCGTCTTCTCGGGTGCAAGAGCGGGGGATAGGCCTAACTTGGGACGGCGGAGCAGCAATAAGGACACGCACACTCCGATGCTCGGTTCACGCCGTCAGCCACGTGCGCTGACGTCGTCCTTTATTTTATACCCCCTGGCCCGAGCCCGGCCCAGGGAGTTGCAGTTGCAACAATAGAATGCAGTGGCCGGGTGGCTCACTACATCCCAACCAACCCACGGAACTTGGGCAACTAATAACCACGGCAACTCACACAGAACATAGGACAACATTCGAATGTTCAATAAGTGTTCTCTGAGGGTCGACCCCTCCTTCCAGCTTCCTAACACAAAAAGTCTCGCAGCCTCGAACTAGGCTCAGGATTGCTTCGCAGGCGATAGTGTTGGCTTCCTCGGCCACTGCCGTCGACACCATCTCGTGGCTCGGCAGGTCTCGTGCTTATCTCCCCTTGCTCCTCTGAATTCGCTTCCTGTCCGCTCACGGGTATTTCCTCGTCTCGGGGGTTCTCTTCCACTGGTGCCTCCTCTGCTTCGCCCCCTTCCGTGAACTCGGATTCCATCCGTGCCTCCACCGGATTCTGGGCTTTCCGGAACCACGACACATTGCGCGCTATCACATGTCTTCCCCTTCTTGCTGTGATCATGGTCCCTTTGACCTGCACCACCTGCCACAGTTCCCTCTCAAACGGGGTCCGAAACTTTGATCCCGGATGTCGGTCCTTCACCACCACGTAGTCTCCCAGGTTCAGAGCTCCTTGGTGGCCCCCCTTTTTCCTGCTAGCCATCTCGTTGTTATGTTGACGACGAGCCTGAGACTGTCTGACATCTAGCACGTCCGGAGTCCACTGGTCGCTGGTAGGGATACTGTCCCGCACCACCCGTCGCATGAGTAGATCACTGGGCGCACACCGGGTGGTGCAGTGGGGTGTGTGTCGGTAAGCTCTGACGAACTGGTGCAAGCAATTTTCCAGGTGGCCCCCTTGATCCACCGCGATCCTCAGTGTTTTATTCAGAGTCCTCATAAATCTTTCTACCTCCCCATTGGCTTGGGGCCACTGGGGGGTTATCCTACGGTGCTTAATACCGTGTTGGCTCAGATAGTCCTTAAAGTCTTGGCCCTGAAACGGTGGCCCATTATCTGTTCGTATTTCCTCCGGCATCCCCAGGAGTGCAAATACCTTCTCCAATACTGGACAGATGTGATCAAACGCTGTTGATGCGACTACCTCCACCACCGGAAATTTGGAGTGACTATCCACCAACACTACTGTGTGTCGTCCGTCGGGAAAACTGCCAAAATCCAAACTCACTTGAGCCCACGGTGTCCGGCTCGGCCCTTCTGTAATGATCGGCATCGCCGGCGGGTCAGCTCCCGTTATCAAACAGGCATGGCATCCTCGCACCTTCCGCTCCACTAACCGGTCCATTCCGGGAAACCACACCTTTGACCTCAACCGAGCTTTCGTCTTCTCTATTCCTTGGTGACCTTGGTGGGCGAGATCTATGGATCTCTTCCGCAGGGCTGCTGGTATCACAATCCGGGTGCCTCTAATGATTATGCCGTTTTCAGCTTCGCTAAGTTCCTCGCGGCACCTCCACACGCTCTCCCAATACTCCTTCTCCTCATCGGTCCGCTGGCCCTTGCCTTGCAGAAACCATTTCCACTGATTTCCACGGAGTTTCCGCTGCACGGCTTGTAAGCATGCATCCTGTCTTGTGGCCTCCTGAATCTCCTCCAACATCAACGCCTGGGGGCATGCATCCTCTACAACCTGCCGCACGAAAGACTCTGTTCCGTCATCCACCTCCTCCGTGTCTCCTGCCTGCAGGGCCATGGGGTGCCTCGACAGGTAGTCTGCCGGGTTGGATGCCCCCGGGCGATACACCACCTCAAACTTGTAGTTCTGTATCTGTACTGCCCAGCGTTCAATCCGCGGGGGCCCATTCCTGGCCGTACCGCTGAAGAGTGGCACTAACGGCTTGTGGTCGGTGACCACCGTGAACGTGTGCCCGCATAGATAGATGTCAAAATGCTGACACGCCCAGCGAATCGCCAACGCTTCCCGCTCGATCTGAGCGTATCTTGTCTCCACCGCGGTGAGCGCTCGGCTGGCATAGGCGATTGGCACCCACTCGTCCTGCCTGGTCTTCTGGAGTAACACCGCTCCCAGCCCCACGGGACTTGCATCAACAATGAGCTCCGTTGCTACTCCTGGCCGAAAATAAGCCACAGTGGCCCCTTTTAGCAACGCGTTCTTGATGCTGTTGAATGCCTGCGCTTCTTCATCCGTCCACTGCCATGGCACCTCCTTCTTCGTCAGTCTCTTGAGTGGTTCGGAAAGCGTCGCCAAGTGGGGGATGAAACGGCCACAATAATTCGCCATGCCCAGAAAGCTCCTTACTGCTGCTTGCGTCTGGAGAATCGCCGCCGCCCTGATGGCCTCCACCTTCGCAGGGTCGACTTGCAGGCCTTTCTCGGAGAAACAGTACCCAAAGAATTCCACCTCTTTGGCATAGAAGTCGCATTTGGCTCTGTGTAGTGTCAATCCCTGTTCAGCTAGCCTCCGGAGGGTCGCTCTAAGCCGTGCGTGGTGGTCTTCCAGGGATTTCGAGAAGATGAGGATGTCATCACTTACGTTGATCACACCCACCAGTCCCGACAGTGCCTCCCGCACCACGTCCTGGAATACCTCCGCTGCCGACAATACGCCAAAACTCAACCTCTTGAATCGGCGTAGCCCTACATGTGTCGAGAATGTTGTAATGTACCGACTTTTTTCTGCCAGCATTAGCTGATGGTACCCTGAATTGAGGTCCACTTTGGAGAACCATTGCGCCCCATTAATGTCTGCCACAATCTCATCGATGGTGGGGGTGATGTGTCTTTCCCTTCGTATTGCTTTGTTCGGCAGCCGCATGTCCACACATAGCCTGATAGCTCCCGGTTGCTTAGGTTTTGGCGCTATCACTAAGGGAGACACCCACGGCGTCGGCCCAGTCACTTTCTCGATGACCCCCTCCTTCTCTAGCCGCTCCAGTTCGGCCTCCACCAACGGCCTGAGGTGGAACGGTACTCTCCGATGTCGGAGGGCGATTGGCTGGACGGCTTCATCGATGTGTAGTTGAACTTCGACGCCCTTCAAGCATCCTAGACCCTTAAATAGCTCCGGAAACTCTGTCAACACCTTGTCTGCCTGCGACTGGTGTATGTGTCTGGCAAACATGACCAACCCCAGGTCCTCCGCTGTGTGGCAACTTAGCAAGGACCCAGCCCGGTCACAGGTAACGTAAAACCTTGTAGGCGTAACTCTGTCTTTGTGCCTGACTTCCACGTCCATGGCTCCTTGGAGTTGAAGCGGCGTGTGCCCCCCATAGGTGAGAATTTTGGCCGTCGTAGGCATCAGTCTCGGCTGCGGCCGTAGGTCACTGTACTGCGCCGCATCCAGTAAATTTACTGACGCCCCCGTGTCGATGAGCGTTTGAACACCGTTATCCCCAATCCACACTTGGCATAGCGGGGGAGGTCTCTTGGTGGAATTGGCTCCTCTAATGTTCGAGACCACGAACACGTTGTCCTCGTCATCGTCCTCCACCACCTCTAGCTTCTGGCACCGCCTATCCAGCTCTTCCACCTCCCGTACCGCTTTGGCGTTCCTCTGGAACCTATCGCCTTTTGGCCTGTACGGGCCGGATTTGTCTGCGCTCTGGCACACCTTTGCGAAATGACCATATTTATTACATTTCAGGCACTGTTTTCCCTGTGCTGGGCAGCCTCTCTGGGAATGCGTGGCCAACCCACAGTTCCGGCACCCTTGCTTCATCCGCCGCTCCTCCGGAGTGGCGTAATTACTTGCCCCACGGCTGTATGTCTTCCGGATGGTATCCACCCTCTCTTCCTTGATGGGCGCGGGATACATCGGCTGTGCGTTCACCGGTTTGCTGGCCAAGGCACCTCCATCTCTCCAGCCCGGACGTCCGCCAGCTCATGTGATCTCCCCAGGACAAGTATGTCGTCCAACGATATTCCCGGTTGCCTTAGGATCAGTTTGCGTAGTTCTAACGATTTGCACCCCACTATTAGCTGTGCCCTCGTCTCAAACTGTCGATCCACCCCAACGCACGTGCTCACTAGCTTCCGCAGGCGTGCGAAGAACATGTCGATCGACTCGTCCTCTTTCTGCTTGGCCTGTCGGAGCTTAAAATGTTCGAAATCCGGGTTGACCTGCGGGTCAAAATGGCGGTTCAAGGCTCTCACCGCCTTGTCATAGTCGTTGCCGTCTCCCGTATCCGGCAAGTCTTGGAACAAGTCATACAGTTCATCACCTCCCATTAAGAGCATGGTGGACCGTTTCACGGCGTTGTCCGTTTCTCTGGTGGCCACAAAGTAATTGTCCAATTGGCCCAACCACTTCCGCCATCGCGGTGCCGCAGTCGCCGGGTCCGCCAGCTGGCTGAACTCTGGGAGGGCCTTCACTGCCATGCGCCCCGGTCTCCCCGCTGCCGCTCCTGCGTCCAAAGGTGCCGCAGCCGCCTGCTGTGTCGTCCTGCTGAGTCTTCCTCCCACCTGCTTAGGGTGCCCAGCACACTCGGGCGCACCTCCGTCGTCCGCCCCCCTGTAGATGACACCTCACTCACAGGCTGCTGGAGATGGGCGTTGCCGGCCCGAGTGTTGCCAGCCCCGAACCCAGTAATGCCACTCTGCAGGCTACTCCCTTGCCATGTCAGCACTCCAGCTTGACCAGGAGTACGATTTGGGGCCTCGCGCTCTGCTAGCGCCGATGTGCTCACACGTGCACTGTCACCTCTGCACCCCTCGGTCCTCCTTGCAGTCGTCCCGCACACACCAGCCCCCTTTTGCTGGGCCTCCTCGCACAAACCGGGCAGCCGCGCCCTCTGCAGGCGTCTCACCACTGTCCCCGGCCGGCCGCACACGCGTGCAGACGCTCCAGCCGCCTCCGGGGCCACCACAGCCCTCGCTGCGGCGGGATGCACCCGCGGCCGTCAGGGACGCCTCACGCCCTCACAGCCCCCACGCGCCGGCACCTTACCGCGTCCTTCGATGCCAACGGGCATCCGATGATCTCGCGCCGCCGAGAGTGCAGCGGCAGCTACCGCTTACAGCCGAGCTTCACAGCGGCCACCCTCAGTGCTGCCGCGCGTCCCCCTCAATCGGCGCTGGTGCTCGCGCGGATCCGGACCCCTCGTCGCCAGTGTAATGTTGTGACCTTAGCTCTGGTCACGGGGTTAACCCTGGGGATGCGGTCGGGGCATCAACCGTCTTCTCGGGTGCAAGAGCGGGGGATAGGCCTAACTTGGGACGGCAGAGCAGCAATAAGGACACGCACACTCCGATGCTCGGTTCACGCCGTCAGCCACGTGCGCTGACGTCGTCCTTTATTTTATACCCCCTGGCCCGAGCCCGGCCCAGGGAGTTGCAGTTGCAACAATAGAATGCAGTGGCCGGGTGGCTCACTACAGAGCCTAGAGTCAGCGTGCATGCACTGCTCTGCGAGGCATGCAGTATTCGGTATGAGTTGTTTGGCCACACCCACCATTTTTAATTGGTTCTTCCCTGTGCTTTTTCAAATGCTTTTCTTTTGTTTGGTGATTGGTTCCATTTGTCCCTCCTTTGGGTGTGTTTGTCACGCCCATGGCAACTGGCCCCTTTACTTGGGTCATTTCGCTTCAGGCTATCTGATACTCCCGGCGCACTCTTTTTAAACTTGTGTTTTCAGACTGAACACTAGCGTTCGTGTTTGGAGTCACTGCGCTTGCTTGCTGCAGAAAAACACCCTCCATCAGATCTCCGGCCAGCCAAGCATTAGCTCCTTGGCAGCTCCGGCCCTCAGAAACATACATGCCCATCCTCTGAATTTGGTAACAGTTCCCCAAGACCACACTGTCGCTGCAAGGCAGTGCAGAACGCCTGACAGCAGGGGTGAACCCGCTCCACAGCACGCAGACTGCCGTTGACCTGGCAATAATATAAAATACATTTTGTGCTTTTTAAATGCTTTATACAACCGACCACAGAAAAACTCAGGCTCCACTCGCATGTCTCCTCCCTTCTCCCTGTGCTCCCCCTCACCCACCCCGCACATTCATGCCCCGAGGCCTCTACACCCCCACCTCAACTCTCCTCCCCCTGCGCATTGACACCACCAGTGCGCTGAGGCATACAGAAGCAAGAAGGACTGCCCAAGCATTCCCTTGCAAGTAGCAGCGCGCTGCTCTGCCTGACAGAGTGTGTGACTGCAGCACACTTACTGTGCAAAGTTAAATGAAGCACTGACTTTTTGAATCCATGACTGATCAGCCAGGAGTGTCTTCAGCCAGCCTGGGGGACCAGCTGCACTGGCTGCCGCACTCATTCAAAGTCTCACTTGAGTGCTACTAGCTGGCTTCAGCCTCACTCACGTGATCATCACTGTAACACTCTGCTGTGGATTGGAGCAGCAGTTCATGGTTCCTTAGTTTGCTGCTTCTCACTGTGCCTCTGCTGTGATTGGTCACAGTACCTCATCAATGCCCGGTCAATAAGGTCGCACAGTTCATGCAAGACTAGGCTGGATCATCGTGATTAGATAATCATTAACGTGAGAGGAGACTCGTTGCAGCCGCAGCTGACAGGTATGTAGTAATATTGTGAATATTTCATGATTTACAGCTGGATCTATCTAGCACGTGCTGCGGCGGCTCCGGAGAGGGAGAATTAAAGCAGGGAGTAGTGTAAAAAGGGGAGTGTTCTTAAAACCGCAGTGTTAAGAGTAATGAGGGGCGAGTATGAGTTGTATCATTAGTGAGGAGGGAGTTATGAATGATAGGAAGGAGGTGGCAAAGCCTCTCACAGTAGAGAGAATAAACAAGTGTTTTGTCTGCTTGATGTTTCGGCTGACATTACCACAGATCATTCAGAAAAATATTGGCATTGTTGTATAGTTTTTATCGTTGTCTTTTCTTCCATCAATATTTTGCCATTTTACCAACATGCTATTTTGCTGTTTTGTCTCGCTCTGAACAAGACGCCTTCCTTGGCAGCAGCTGCTGTTTATGGCACCTACCCAGTGGCATAGCTAGCTGTTGTCGTCTGTGGCGGTCACTGCGTTTACCACCCGGCGGCTGCATGAAGAGTGGGGGGGTGCTGACAAGTCCCACAATGGCCGCCCCGCCCGGCCGCAGAAAAGAGCAGGGGGAGGCTGCTGCCCCCAAAACTCGTGTTGCCCGGGGCGGACCGCCCCCTCCGCCCCACATGCTACGCCACTGCACCTCCCACACATTCATTTTTGCAGAGTTTATTTAGGCAAATTTAATGTAAAAAATATTGAAGTTAAAAAGAATAATTGTCAACTAGCTGGTTTATTGTGCACCCGGGGATTCGCAGCACTGCTCTGTGAGGTTTCCTGTTAATGTGCCTGCCACGGTCTTCAAGAGGCCCTCTCGAAGGAAGAACTTTTTATTGTAATGGCAGTCGGACAATTTCCTACATAGGTACAGCTGTACACTCAGCAGGCAAACCACCGGTGATATAACGACAGAACAGATCTAGGGGCACATGCATCAACCTAAATACCGGCCGCAAACTGGCCGATTCACAGAATCGGCGCTTTGCGACCGGTATTTAGGCAATTGGGACGAATCAACCCAAAACCCATTCGCAATATAGGTAATCGCAAATTTTGCGATTACCTAAGTTGCAAATGCTTTTTCTATTTGGGATGCATCAAGCCTTTCCTAAATGTGACTTTGCATTTAGGAAACGCTAATTACCATCAACTGCAAGTTGATGGTAATATGCAAAAACTATGAAAAATGCACAAAAGTGCATTTTTCAAAGTGCCATGTGGGACACACATAAGCCCTTAGGGCATATGTGTGTGCCACATGTGCACACATGCCAAATTTGGGGGTGCAGCAGGGTGGCCTTTAAGGCCCCCTAGCACCCTTCAAATTGCATTCTCAATTTGCGAGTACCTATTTGGTACTCGGAAATTGCGAATTACTTCCCATTCATTCCTATGGGCCTCTAGGCCCTTAGGAATGAATGGGAAGGCATTCCTTAATAGCGAGTCGCAATTTGTGAGTCGCTATTAAGGAATATGTAGGAATCGCATTTTTGTTTTAGATTCCTACATGCATATGGAATTGCGATTCCTAAATAGCGAATTCTTAAAAATCGCTATTTAGGAATCGCAATTCCTTACTTTGATGCATGTGGCCCCCTAGACCGCTGTCCTTTGTATTTCATCCTGGAGTAAAAATAAAGTGCTGCTTAATCTCCATCTCTATGTCCGTCCAAGTTCTTACAGTACCAGGGATATACATTTAGTTTAAATAATAAAACATGACTTTATAATGTTGGAATTAATAGTAAAAACCTTTTTCCACAAAGATGTTTCATCGGGTGCACTTTCATCACTGATGAATAGAAATCTAGCCACTGAGTTTATTCAGCGTTCTTTTTTGGATTTCAGCAACACACTTATTTGTTATGAGCCATCTTAATTTTGCTGCTTATCAGCGTGGTGTAAACGTTATGCATAAGATGCAAATGCTGTCCCCTCTACTACTTTCTGGGCAGCATTCTTTTTTGTGCGAATAGGCACCAGGCAGAGATTGGTGGAGGTACACTTGGCTGTCTAGTAGCAACCTAATTGCTGTAGGCAGTGGGAGGTTCAGGATACTTAAGAGACAAATCGATAATGTTTATTTAGTTGCTCGATTGCTTTTGATGTTTAAAACCGTCTATGCATTCACATTTGTAGCAGAATATAGAGAGAAAAAAATCAAGTTTCATTTTTGTAAAGCAGTGGTGTGCTATTGCTGTATAGAACTGCTTCTAGGCCTCCACTCATCTGCCAAACATGAACACAGTTCTTATAAGCTATCCACCTTTCAAAAATTACAGAGAGGTTAGGATATTGCCATCCCTTGGAAAATCTCATAGGAAGTTCCTATAATCATCCAACTTCTTGACCAACATTAGGTTCCAACTTCTGAGTTTAAGTACTAGGCCTCTTTCCACAGCCCCACCCCATCAGTGATACAATGAAAGATGTATTTCCACCCTGTTGTATATGGTATGAGGACGCCATTCATGTGCAAAATCCTAAAAGATACCTTTTAATAAACAGTAATATGCGATAATTTGCTGCATCGCTAAATACTTATAAGGTCCCAAAGGCGAGACCAATTGCATTGCAAATGCTTGTTTAGCTCCGTATCTACGTTGTTTATGAGCCTATTTTAACACTCAGGGGCATATGTACAAGCCCCTATCACCACCACAACGTCACTTTTTCTGACGTTGTGGTGGCGATAGGGGACTTGCCTTATTACAAGGCAGTGTTAAGCCACTTAACGTGGCTTAACACTGCCTTGTAAACAAGGCCACCTTTTACGCTATGCTTAGCGTGAAAGGGGTGGGCAGTGGGTGTTGCGGTGGTCGTTCCACCGCAACACCCATTGATTTTGACCCTGCCCCCTATGTACAAGGGCAGCGTATATAGGAGGCAGCACCAAAATTAAGACCAGGGAAAACCTGGTCTTAAGTTGGCGAAGCGAGGAGAAATGCATTATTTCTCCTCGTTTTTGCTTTTTCCATGTGTGCTGCCTTGTGCAGCACACATGGAAAAAGCAAACTGCCATGGATTGTTTATGTACAGGAAGGTCCCCCTTCCTGTACATAAACAATCTGTGAAAAGATGTCATTTTGTGACATTCATGTGTGCTCCATGAAGCAGCACACATAAAAGTGACAAAATGGCATTTTAGGATTGTTTATGTGCAGGAAGGGACACCTTCTTACACATAAACAATCCTCCCCTGCACGCAGACACCCTTGCACTATCATGCAAGGGCGCCTGCGTTGGTGCTATGCTGCTAAGTGTAGCGCCAGCACAGGGGGAAACACAAGGCTGCACCATATCCTCGTAGATATGGTGCAGCCTTGCGTTTCAGAAGTGGCGGAGTGTGTCGTTAAGCCATGATGGCTAACGCCTCACTCCGCCACTTCGCTTGTACGTATCCCCCTCAGTGTATTGACAACTGAGGTGTCAACATCACTACTCCAGAAATGTTCATTAAGCTTATTTCATTTGCTCAAATTATGTTACTTTTGGAATCAGCCGTACCCTTGTTAAACGTGTGTGTATTTATATTTTCGTTCAATAGTAACAACATGCAAAATTTGATTTTTACACTCGAAAATACATTTATACACCGATCTAATGCTGTTGCCATTGAAACGAGTTTTCTAGACCAATGTTAAATAGGCCGCAATTTGAAACTGCAATCTATCTTGTCCAAAATGGATGTCACCCTTGTCCCCACTCCTGCACATCACCATGCTTGACATTTCTGCAGCACACTGTCAAGCAGATCTGTTCTTGTTTACTTCCATTGTTATTGTTCATGCTTTCCCAATAAATCTTCCCTGGCTCAGCCACAAAATCTTTAACCATTTCAAGGACCTTCCTCTAGTTCACTGTGCCCTATTCATTCATATAACTCGCTGTTGTTCATGTAACTAGTTCATGTGGTGGGATGGTGCTTAGATACTAATGCAATATGACTTTGAATTAAGTTGTGCTCTAATTTGCTAAAGAAATATACTTTCTTGCACACCACAGTGATTCTGCTGTTCTGTTAATTTAATATGCAAAATAATGTATAAAAACTCTTAATTTTGAGGGTGAGCCAGAAGACGTTTCAGACTTAGATGCTATGAGGATGATGTCTGTTTCTCTCCTGATTTTTGATTTTACTGCCCACTTGTGTTGCCCTATTCATTGCCTTTATGACATTGACTCTATTGCCTTAATTTTAAATTTTAAAATAAACCCTTCAACTATTTCGCTGATCTAGAGCTCAGTTACTGAGTGGCCTTTTTACTTAATTGAATATATTTTCTTTATTTAAATGTGTGGAGTGGTGCCCTAACTCAGGGACACATTGCCTTGTGATATTGAGGTTTAATACCATCTCCGATTCTCTGACTTTGGTCGTTCTGATTGAGATACATTTTGGGGAGTCACATTTGCGGTGGTCGCCTGTGCCCACACATATGAGACACATTCAGAGTCTGTAAGCTAGTCCATATCCATATGAAGGAAACATCATGTCTCAAAGTGACATTTTAACAATGTGATGATGATGGAGAAGGATTGATGCTGATACAAAAATAAAAACATTCTTAAATAGGCATTGCGGAGCAGCTCCTGTAGCTCTGGAAGTCCCTGCAGTATGTGAGAGTGATAAGAAGAGCGGACATGGTGTCAGACCATCACCTTGTTGTGGCCAGGCTAAAGCTAAAGCTGAGGAAAGCATGGATCGAGACAACAAACAAATGCTAGCGATATAAATCCACCCTCCTCAAAGATGCACAGAAACGGAGTGAATGCATAGTCACCCTCAGTAACAAGTTTCAAGTCCTGAAAGAACAAGAGGATGACAGAGACCCAGTAGAAAGCCAGTGGGAGAGATCAAAGAAACAGCAATATCAACCTGCCAGGAGGTGCTGGGTCCCAAGAAACAGCAGCACAAATAATGGATCTCCATCGAGACTCTCTGCAAAATCCAAGTAAGAATGGAAAAGAAAGCTGCGGTCATTACCAGTTGAACAAGAGCAGAAAAAGTGAAATCTCAAGGCGAATACACCAAAACCAACAAGGAAGCAAAGGGAAGCTTAAGAGCAGACAAGTGAAGATTCATCGATGGTCTTGGAAGCAGCAAGCCATGGAAACTTGAAAGAACTCTACAATATAACAAGGAAACTCTCTGGCAGACACATCAAGCCAGAAAGACCTGTTAAAGGCAAAGCTGGGAATACAATCATGGGTAATGAAGGCCAGCAACGAAGATGGGTGGAGCACTTTGAAGAACTGCTGAACCAGCCCATGTCATAATCTTCACCAAACATAAAGCACGCTGACAAGGACTTGCCTATCGACTGCAGCAGACCGACCAAGGGAGACATTTGGTAAGCCATCAAGCATCTGTGAAATGGAAAGGCAACAGGACATGACCACATTCCTGCAGAGGCACTGAAGGCAGTGATTGAAACATCAGTAGATATACTCTACCCCATGTTTGGAAGGATCTGGGAAGAGGAAAAGGTTCCATCAGACTGGAAGGAGGGATATTAATGCATTTGAATGAATTTTAATTTTTAAAGCGTACAAATACCAGAGGGTGTCTTGGAGCTAAGAATCTAAGACAAACTGACCGGGGAGCTTTAGGGGTTAAAATGATGAAGAAAACAGCCAAGATTTCAGCTGTTTATGAAAGCTATAAAGATTCAAGTGACTTTTAAGATGTAATGACAATTTGTTCCAAAGCTGACAGGTGTTATAAACAAAGCTGTGGCCGCCCCAGGAAACTTTGTTAATCCTGGGGACAGCAACTAACTGTGAGGCAGCAGATCTCAGACTTCGATTTGGTTGATATTACCTGAATTTGCTTGCAAGATAGTTAGGTCCTGCACCATGCAGGGCTGTATGAGCCAAGTAGAGTGCTTTGAATGCCTCTTCTTTTTTTACAGGAAGCCAGTGAAGTTCCACTAGGGCGTTGGGCACCAATTTGTGTTTGGGGAGATTTATGAGGCAGCGAGTGGCTGAATTCTGCAGCATTTCAAGCTTTTTGAGTGCCGATTGTCTGATGCCCATATAGAGAGCATTACAATAATCAATCCGGGATAGGGCAAGAGCAATGATTTTTGGAGCTGTAAAGGACTGAAGAAGAACACCTTCCTCAAAGACCTAAGCATTAGGAAGAAAGAGGATGTTTGTTTATTAATTTGTTCCCGGGAGGACAGATCAACATCAAAAACTATTCCAAGATTTATTACTTTGGAGACTGGCTCAAGGGGAGACCCAAGGTCCTGTGACCACCATGAGTATATCCAAAAGCTGGACTCCTTCACAAAAATAAGAATCTCAGTTTTGTCTGAATTTAACTTCAGACAATAAACAGTCATCCAGTTAACAATGGCATTCATGCATTTATTGAATCTATCAGCAACCTCCTCCATGTTGCTCAGGACTGATACCACAATCTGGGTATCATCAGCATAGACAATTGTGGCGAATCCATGAGAGTGGATCAGCTTAGCCAACGGCGCTACATATATGTTAAAAAGCATAGGGCTAAGCGATGACCCCTGAGGAACCTCACAGGAAAGGGAGAATGATTTTGAGTTAAACTCCCCAACTCCAACCGTCTACTCCATATCTCTCAAGAAAGATGAAATGAGATTATACTCTGAGCCACTAATCTCAATTTCAGTCAGGCGTTCTAACAGAACGGTGTGACAGATCGTGTCAAATGCAGCTTAAAGATCCAAAAGGACCACCACCACTCTCCCACCATTACCTTTCATGGCTCTGATCTCTTCTGAGACAGCTATCAGAGCTTTCTTGGTGCTATAGCCAGATCTGAAACCATACTGTGCCTTAAGATTATTCTCTTCCAGGTAACCAGATAGGCTAGCATTGGGATGTTTTTCAAGTAACTTAGCTGAATAGGGTAACCATGAGATTGGGCAAATTTTGTTTCTCCTCCTTGGGATCCAGCAAGGTTTTTTTTTTTAGCAGAAGCAGGATTGAGACCTTGTTCCAGTCAGATGGAAAGACACCTGCTGTAATGATAACATTCAGCAGAGTCATCAAGACTGGAGCAAGACTGTCCATGATGTCCTGCACAATATTAGGTGGGCAGAGATCAGAAGGAGCTCCAAACTTTACACGGCCAATTAGCTTAATCACTTGGCCAGTGGTCAGAAGTGGACAATTGCACAACATGGGTTAATTTGAGCCCAAAGTCAAGAGCTCTCGTCTGATATAAAATAGAGAGCAGGTGGAGTCAAATTCCCTGTAAACCATCTCCACTTTGTTTTTAAGGAACTCAGCCAGTCTGTCACAAAATGCCAGGCTGGGGGGAAACTAGAAGGAAGGTTTGAACTTGAAAGCGACTGGACTACTTTGAAGAGTTCTGTCGAGGAATTTGAGACCAGTTCGATTTTGTCTGTGTAAAATTTAGTGTTTTCATCCAGAATTACTTTTTATATTCACCAATAGCTTTTCTATATCTGCCTCTACCTGTCTCACTATAATACTGTCTCCAAGCTTGCTCAAGTCAATGGCATTTTTGTTTCATGGCTTTAAATGCTAAAGAGAAACAAGTGGCAGATGGCCTTTTCCTGTGGGATTTAACTTTTTTAACAGAACTTCCTTCAGGAGTTTCCTGCTCAGCCACTCATGATAACTCCCTGCCTCTGCATTAGGCTCACTGACTAAATAAGGTTTAGACAAAACAAGGCTCTCAGCTTAGGGCCCTTTCATTTATCTTATTCTATAAGTGGATAGTTTTTCTCTCCGCTGATGTTTTTGAGTCAAGACTAGATGTTGGATTATTTATGCTCAGCTGAACTGCCATATGATCCGACCAAATTAAAGATAGTATAGTATCCAACCTCAGTTTGGGATCATTTGAAAAAATGCCAACTAAAATGTGGCCCGCTTTCTGTGTGGCAGTCTTTACTCTTTGTTTCAGCTTAAAGCAGCTTCAATTAATAGAACTGCATCTTTATAATTCGGGCCTTCCAAATGGAAGTTGAAATCCCCTAATATAGTGTAATTAGGGTGTTGAACACTGATGTCAATATGATTACACACAGCGTCTAAAAAAGTAGGCTTAGGTCCACGGGACCCATAGATCAAAAGTCCATGGAGAGTGTAGCTATCTGTTATCTTGCATCTAAAGGAGAAAGCTTCACAATTTAAAATAATAGAAGGTTTGCATATTAAACTCAACGAGTCGCGATGCACTCCAAGGCCAACACCATGTGTACCCAGCCTGTCATGTCTACTAATGGCATAGCCTGCGGGCAGTGCTGATACAACATCTGGGTCAAAAGCTTCATTCAACCATGTTTTGGTTAGGAATACCAGTTGGGGTGTGTAAGAATCTAAAAACTCCAAAAATTCAAATGTATGTTTAACAAGTGACTGGGTGTTTACTAAGAAACAACACAAGGAGTTTACTTTGTGCTGTGAGTGCTTGCACGTCCTTGTCGACCTAATCGAGTGATCCAAGCCTTCCAAACAAGGGGGTAAAATTACAGTTAGTGCATCAAAAATGATCTAATTTTGCTTCAGGGTTTAAAAGAATACAATCCGGTTGACTACCTGGTAAGTTCAAACCCAACGACGCTTCCTTAGTGTAACAGTATGCAGAAGAACGGCCAGGGGTCCTGGCACATGGCACATTCCGGACGCAGACGGGCTTGCCATTGGTGCACCCGCTGTGTGGTCATGCTAACTTAGTGTTTAAATAGTCTTCTCCTAAGAAGACTAGACCACAAGCTGCCAGAAAATGGCGTCCACTTGCCCTTACAGGCGAGTTAGGGACGCTCAAACAACAGAAAGTGCCTCGTGCAGAAGACAATGCCTCCTAAGTTAAAACACACTAAAAATAACATTTGTAACAAGATTAAAAAGCCCCCAACAGATTGATTCAGCAGTAAGTCAGTGATTCTCTGATCTGATCAATCTCTCTAAGAAAGGTGACCTGAGTAACTGCGCAAACTACAGACAGATAATTCTTCTATCAGACGTAGGCAAAGTGTTCAACAGAGTCATCCTGAACAAAATGAAGGAAAAAGTTGACGCTCAGTTGGGAGACCAGCAAGCGGACTTCCACAAAGACAGATCATCCACAGACCAGATTGTAACACTGTGTATCACTCTTGAACATTCGATGGAAGGGAACACCCCCCTCTATGTCAACTTCGACTACGAGAAATCATTTGACAGTAAGTGCAGAGACTCTTTCGAAACTCCTCCACCACTACGGTGTGCCAGATAAAATTATAAGAATCATCAAGAAGTCTTACGAGGGAATGACCTGTAAGAAAGTCCTTGGAGGACAATAAACAGAAGCCTTTGAAGTGAGGACTGGAGTCGGCCAGGGTAGTTTGTTCTTGCCTTTTCTCTTCCTGCAGGCCAGAGACTGGATCAAGAAGACGTCCACAGCAAGGAGACGTGGACACCTAGGACACAGCTCAATGACCTAGACTTTGCACACAACCTGGCCCTACTTACCCATACCTCTCTGCAAATACAAGAGAAGACCGACAAAATGGCAGCCACATCAGCGCAACTTGGCCTCACCATCCACAGGGGAAAAACCAAGATCCTGAAGGCTAACACAGCCAGCATTACTGCAATCACTTTTGCAGGCGATGCATTGGAAAAGGTTGTGGCAAAGCAAGGGCTGCCTTCATTCAGCTAAAGAAGATCTGGGGCTCCAAGACCTAATGCTGAAACCAAGTTCAAGGTTTTTAACACCAACGTAAAATTGGTTTTTCTGTATGGAGCAGAAACTTGGAGAACAGTGACCATCGCCAACAAAGTCCAGACCTTCATCAATACCTGTCTGAAAAAAATCATCCCAATCCGCTGACCAAACACCATCAGCAAAAACAACCTGTGGCAACAGACCTTCCCACCCAGTGCTCATGAAGAAATCATGGAAAGACACTGGGGTTGGGTAGGTCACACCCTCTGCAAGCCTATTTCAAATACCACCAGGCAAGCCCTCACCTGGAACCCTCAAGCTATAAAGGAAAAGAGGAAGGCCAAGAAACAGCTGGCATCAAGGCCTCGATGTTGACTGCAAGGAAGATGGGTTAGAACTGGAGTCAGATTGAAGGAAAAGCCCAGGACAGAGATGACTGGAGAGTCCTGGTTGATAGCCTATACCTCAGGAGGGGTAGTAGGCATAAGTAAGTTAGTTAAATGGGCGCACGATAAAACCCAAAATGCATGGTGAAGATTTAATATCTTAGTAAAATCAAGACTTTCCCTTGTAATAGATGGGGAAAACTGCATTTCGTACAAGATCTGGGGCTATTGCTATGTTTTGTTAATGCATATACACAGACAGAATGTGACCCCCTGATTAGCAATAGAAAGATGAAACTACTAAAAACAGTAACTGTATACAAAATACAAAAATGCTCTCACATAAATATGTATTAGCTATGAGTATTTCAAGTAAAGAGCAAGAAAGGTGATCTCAAACCCTTAAAATAGTCAAATGAAACTGAAGAAAACAATAGTGCTGCTGCCAAAGGTAGTTTGAACTGTATTTGAACACAAAGGTGTACCCAAAGATATGACCAGGAACCTTGGGTGATCTAAGTAAGAAGAAACAGTGGTTCCTCGAATTGTTGAAAATGCAATACTTATAAGAACGTTTATTGTCATAATACACTAAATACAACCACATACTGTAAATCAACATGTATTAACAGATGATTATTATTAGACAGACAAAATGCAAAGTACCAAAATTAAGCACATATTTTGATCTATAAAATGCAAATACATCAGTATCAAGTTAATAGGTGGTAAATGTGTTTGGTGCTCAAAGTTGTGCATACACACAAAACACAACAAAATGTGTTTTTAAAAGTGGGAAATACAACATTTTGGCCCTGCAACCAACTCACTATGAGTGGCCAACCTCTGCTGTCCACAGCGTTTAGCCAGATGCAGTAGTGTTTGACAGAAGGCCCAGGCATCTAGTGAGGTACTACACACAGCCCACAGCAGGAGTCAAACCATTGCTGTACACAGTTGAAGGGTGTGTGCAGTGGGGACCAGTCACCTCTGGTGTGTTGGCCACACCCCACTGTGCATGACTAAGACCTTAGCTGTAGGCCTGGCCCTGTTGCCAACCCCCCTAGTGTTACCTCAAGGCTATGAGCAATGTGAGTTGGCAGGCTGTGAATAGCTGGATGAAGGGGCTGGATGGTGGGCTGAGACAAGGGAAGACTCTGCATCCAGCTCCACTGTGAATGGCCAATGGCCATGCACAGTAGGAATTTATCCCTAACAGCATGTTAGGTGCAAGGCCTGACTTGAATTAGGATCCAGTGGCCTTACCATGATGTGCATGGCACAGGACCAAGCTGTAGGCCAGGATCTATGACCAAATTCCTTAATTCATGGTGGAAGGCCTCACATAACCGTGATGATTCCCCCTGTGGGTTGCATGGCCACAACCCGAGGCCAATGCCGGATGCACATGACTGAAGGCTATCTGCATTTGGCCGTGGCTAATGGAGGCAGTGTGGGTGTTCTGCCTGGTGGGAGGCCAGGCCCTGTGACCAAACCCCACTAAGTGACTTTTCGCCATGAGCAGCGGGAGTTGGCTGAACATGGCGGGTTGGGTGCAGGGCCAGGCTGGAGGGTAGGTCCAGCCACTAACCTCCACTGCACACAGCACTTGGTTTTGAGGATCAAGATTTCCACCCACTTCTGGTTTTACACAGGGCCAGGTCATAGGTGAGGCCATGTGGCCAACCCATTCTGTGCTCAGCTGAAAGCAGGGTCTGGCCAGATGACTGGCCCTTATGGCCAATTGTAGCTGACCATGATAGTGGTGCAGAGATGTGATTGGTTTCTTGAAGCAGGTTGTGTGCATGGCGAGGTTGGGGGGCCAAATTCGTTGGGCAGCCCCCACAGAGTGTTAGGGCAGGACCACATATATTGTCAGGTCCTTCTGCAAACCCAAGAGGGAATGGAATAGGCAATGTACAAGTGGTGCAGGCTGTCTGTGGTGTATTGGGTACGGGTCTTATCCAGAGAGAAGGTCTTGTGGCCAAATACTGCTGTGCTTGGCTGAAGGCCAGGCCCTCCACCCAACACCTGCTGTGCATGTCCAAAACTCTGAGTAGTAGAGGTTGTCTGCCACTGGCTGATTTGGTTGATAGACCTTACCAGAGGAAAAGTCCTGCAGACAACCCTCACTGCACATGGTGCAATACCTGGTTGAAGATGGGTGCAGTGGAATGGGTGAAGGACCAGGCACTGGTAAAGCCACACTACTCCCTGCTAGTGTGAATAGGGGCTGCTTAGCCACAGTGTGTTGGGTGCAGGCCAGAAAGGCATGCCCAGTGGGCGTTAACCACCTGTGGCAGGTTTGGTGTAGGACCTGGCCAGAAGCAAGGTCCAGTGGCCAAAAACCACTGTACATGCCTCAGGGCATAGCAGTAGACCAGGTCCTATGGCCAACCCCCTCTTTGCAAAGCTGAACTCCATAGTCAGCAGGGTCATCCACCCACACTTCTATGAAGAGTTTACATTTTAGCGATATCTCGCCCATCAGCCATTCGGGGTTCACAGATTCACAGACCAATCTATAATAAGGGAATCATCTTATTTGATGGTTGCAAATGTTGTGGCTACCATTTCAGGATGTGATGACTCAATTGTATTGCTGGCTGCAGGCCAGGCCCTGCAAACAATAATTGCTGGTGAGCTACCCCTGCAGCAGGTGGCCAAACATGGTGCATGTCGCCTTTGACCAGACATAGTGAGGTTTGGCAGCAGAGCCTGGCCTCTGGCCAGAACTTTCAGACAAATAGTGGCAGACTGTGAACCCCTGCTGTGGTGCTGTGGGTGCAGGATCTGGCTAGAGGATAGGCTTTTCAGCCAGCCTCAGTGCGCACAGCCAAAGACCACGTGAAATGGGTATTGACTGCCTGTGACATGTTTGGAAAGTGTCTGGCCTTAGGAAAGGCCCTACAACCAATCCTCACTGTTAAAGGTACAGGGCCTAGATGTAGGCCAGGCTCTGTTGCTAACATCCACAGATTTAGCTGAAGGCTGTGTGCAGTGGGGGGATGGCTGACCATGGTGGGATGATCTTGGGTCCTGGCCAACGTTCAATTTCTGCCACCAGCCCTGCCATGAATGGTCTATGGCCTCGTACAGGGGCTTTTGGCCATCAGTGATGTATTAGGTGCAGGACCTGGCCAAACCCAGAATCTTGTGGCCAAACCATGATGCACATGGCACAGAACATAGAGGATAGGTCGAGCACTGTGCCTAACCTTTGTTCATGCACTCTGGGTGGGTTGGGTGCAATTCACCGCCCTAAACCCGGAACTGTAGCCAGTGACAGCTCCACATGGCTGGCATGTTTGGGTTGGTGGAGGGCCTGGTCAATGGCTGGAGGGGTTCTCCACCCACTTACCACTTGATGCCAGCCTGAACCTATGTTATATCCCTGCTGTATACTGCCAAAGGCTGTGCACAGCAGGGTTGGACATTGTGATGGGTTGGACAAAGCACCTGACCTATGGTCAGTTCTTCCATCCAAGCCCCACTGGTGTGTGTACCAATGGTTGGCTGCTCAAGGTGTGTTGGATGCAGGGACTGGTCAGATGCAAAGTCCTTCTAACAAACCTCCCTGCCCTGTGGATGAACACATTTTCACATGGCCAAAAGCTGTGCACAATGGGGATCATGTGCAGGGCCTGACCTTAGGCCTGCCTCTGACCCCCTCTGTGCCTGGCGGGGGGGGGAGTTTGAACACCCATGTCAGTTTGATTGCAGGGCTTCACCAGAGGTAAAGCCCTTCAGTCAGCCCCACAGAATTTCATTAAAGGCTGTTCACAGCCTGGGTTGCCTGTATATGACAGGTAGTGTGCAAGATATGGATATGATCGAGGCTCTGTGGCCAGCTACTGCTGCATAATACAACAAGCAATGCACTTGTGGAGGTTTGGGTGGATGGCCTGAACAGAGGTCAATCACATTGGCAAACTCAGGCTGGTTGCCTGTGGTGCCTGGATGTAGGGCCTTGCCAAATGCCAGTCTCTTTGGCTAAACCCCACAGGGAGTTGAACACAGGGCTTGCCCTATCGCCAGATGCTTCTCCCAACCTCCACTTCATATTGCTGAAGTTCTGCACAGAATTAGTTGGCCACTTGTGGTATATTGGGCACAGGTCTTGGTCAAAGGCAAGGTCCTGCAGCCACAGGGTCTATCTGTAGGCTGGGCCATTCAGCCAACCCACTCTGCAGAGGGCTGAAGGTCATGCTCAGCTGGATTTGGTCACTAGCCATGGGTTGTACTTATCATTGGCTGGTTGCCTGTGGCATGTTGGATGAAGGGCCTTAGCTCTGGCCAAGCTCTGCAGGCAACCCCAAGGGAGGGTTGGGCCATAGACCAGGTCCTGTGACCAAACTCTGTTGCATTGGCCAAAGGTTTTGCACAGTGAGGATTGGTCGATAGTAGCTAAACCTGTTGCGCACAGATGGCTGCCCAAAGCGGATTGTGCAAAGGCAGCTATTCCCCTAGCCACATGGCCTTTGGCTTTGCACAGCAGGGTTTGGATGCCTGTTATGGCTTGTGTTCAGGGCCAAGCCAAAGACCATGCCCTGTGGTCAGTACTTCCCGTCCAAGGCCTTTGGCAATGGGAGGGGATTTTGGCCACAATGACTGATTACGTACACATACTTATGGATAAAATGTAAACATAATGAAATATGCAGTCAAAGATAAAAGGTGCAAGATTTGTGACCTCAAATCATTTTCTTGAAACCCATAAATTAAAGTCCTCAAAGTGCACCGTGCACCAAAATGGTCCAGATGAATGGACTTTTATCCTGATATTGCGATGGATCGGGGAATTGAAAAACATCCCAAAAACATTTTAGAAGGATGGGGCTCCATCATTCTCGCTGACTTTGGGCATTTTGGAAGCAAACAATCTCTGACTTGAGAGATGACTACATCCTGGTTGTAAGTCCTTGAGTGTTGGAGGGAGTGGCCGAGAGTGAGTTAGCCTGGAACTTTCTTCTCACCTCCTTTGGACTGCAGAGGTTGGGATTGACAGACAGGCTGTGGTGGTGTTCCCTGGAAGTGTTTGTAGTTGCTTCCAGGAGCGGTGAAGAAGCAAGCGGCCTACAGTAATAGACAGTGTGTGGCATCAGTTGTGGAGGCACGCTCTCTGGTAGGCAAAGCAAATATTTTGGGGTGCTGAGCCGAAGGAGGAGAAATTTCACCCCAGCCTACATGCCTGCCCATCTTGCCTTGAAGTGATCAATGGGATGTACGAAAAAAGTAGAAATGGGACGAAGTGATATGTAGTCTCAAAGAGAAAGACTCTAGTGTTGTGTAGTTCCTACAACTCTATATAGGATCTGCGTGTTGAGATAACATAAACTAAGGGATTGGTGTCCAGACTGATTCCAGACACCCCCAAGGTTATTTTAGTCTGTAGACCAGCTAGCTTACAGTGCCACTATAAGCCCCACAACCTTACCAAGGAGCGAATAGTTTCCGGCAACTATCGACCATGACAACCCTGACCCCTCAGGGCTTGTGGAAATAGTACAGTACTTTTCGCTCAGTCACTCGTGCTCACTCTGTCTCAGAGTGATATACAGAATAAACAGTGGGGACGTTTTTAATAAGCATTTATTGAACCAGCGTCATTCTAGTATAAATATGTGTGCTGCAACAACCATTAGACAGAAACAGATGTATGCGGTTATAAGCACCAACAGAGTAAATAAAAGGTAGAATTCTACCATGGTGCTAAAACAATGGACATATGCAGGCATATGGATACATGGCAGTAATCATGAGTACTCCTACGATGCAATCCCTAACTAGATGTACCTGAGTGTACCTAGCGTGTATGTAGGTGTATAGCCAAGAATCCCCCTAGGAAAGAGCCAACCCCATTACCTGATGGGAGAGAATGAAGAACCCCGTCTTGGTCTCGAGTTGGACACCCCGCAAGGGATGTCAGACTACTGCGTGCTGGAGTGTCTACGTGCAGGGACTCCAGCGACTTGTGTCAGCATGGAAGCCTCTCCTTTAGTTTGCGCAGCGGAGATGTGGTACTTATATACCCAAAGGGTACCCTCAGGGGCTCTAATGAGATGTGACATGGTACTGTGGACTTGTCGGCCAAGGATGACCATAGTGGTGGCTCATCTACAGAGTTATTATGCAGAAGATGGTAATCCTGCTGTGATACTAAGAATCCTCATGCATAATAAATTAGGCTAGTTTTTTTAAGAAAACCACACAACATTTATTCGGCACCTAACTAGGTAAAAGGTCAGCACCAGAGCCGTTCTGTAGAACAAGGTAGGACAAATGAAGGTAAAAGGTCGTGCAACTCCCCAGGCCTATATTGGGGCTCATAACACCCACTCCACCTGCGACTGGATGACAAAATTACCAAACGCTAAAATACGCCTGTTTTTAAAAACATAAAAGACATTGCTAAAATATGAGTAAAAAAACATCTAAAAACATGGTATGTATTAAAAACGATGCAAATGGTAAAAAAGCTCTATTAGGCCTCTAAATAGTCAATATACTGTTAGACCAACTGAGCACACCGAAAGCCATACTGCTCAGTGAGAGCAAAAATGAAAAATAAAACAAAAATGATGTTGTCGAATTCCAATTTGGGTTGTTTTGGAAAAAGGTCGAATTGTTCCCATAACACGGAGAGCCAAATGTTTATGTGTCCTGTGTAGGAAACGCAACATCACTGCTGCTTGCTTTCGCAGACATCGGTCCCTGTAACACCTCTTGGATCAGGTCAATAGAGTAAAGGTGATCTTCTCCTGTTCCCACAGCCGTGGCTGAGGAAGTACTCGAAGCCTGTGAGCCTGTAGCAGAGCCGGTGTCCATTCCGACAAGAGCTGAAGCATCCTGTGGTGGCTCTAAGAATGCCGACATCAACATTGGAATCCGCTGAGGACACTGCACTACATGGGCCTTTAATGGGTCCAGCAGTACGTCCACGTCCGGAGGCGCGACCAATGGAAGTGTTAGACATATGTCAAACACGCATTTGTATCCGCAGAATAGGTGCAGCAGAGCACAGACAAGACGCAGTCAACCCAGACTGATCTGAACGATAGGAACTAATGTGCACCCAAATGGAGTACCATGCGTTCATGGCAACGTCACACAAAGAGTGCTTTTTACATCTCTTTGGAAACTGGGACGTCCATTGCGTAGCAGGAAAATTAAAACCAGGATACCCACTACTAGTGGTAGGACCAGCGGAAGCCCTCCAAAAACGCTTCCCAATAGTGTATAAATGATGGAATAACTTCGAAGATTGTCTGAAAGTTGCTTAATAGTCCAGAACCTTTGGTCTTAAATAGGTGTACTATCCCACTCGTATCAGACAAGTTAAAGATATGATATACCATTTCTCCGAAAAGGAGCGGGAAATTAGTTCAGACTAATGCCTCTATCTCAGCCGAAGACCTTGCAACCTGGAGATCAAAAGTCTCTTGGGCTGAGGTTAAGGCCACATCCTTCTGTAAACATATGGCTTTCAGTCTGCTCAGAGAATCAAACCGTATAAGGGAAACATTCAATGAAGGCTATAGTGGCGCCTCCCTAACTGTGTGGGTCGGTGGAAACAATACTTGCATACAACAAGTAACCCTAGAACTTACTGTGACAAGATATGCGATGCCTGGCAGCATCCAACAACAACCTTGACCATTCAACATCAAATAACTCCCATTCGAGAGTAGTTTGAACACCTGACGAATCACGGCAGCTGGGGATCCTTACAAGTGACATGACAGGTTTGCAACCGCACCATTACAAGCGCCGTGAAGCATAATATCCTGACAAATTAGAGACCCACTTAACAAATTCTCACAGTCTGAACCGCTGAGAAAGACTTCGGTGTCCCCATTCCTGCATCTAAATCTGTACGGTAATTACCAAGATTCATGTATGTATTCCTTACCCAACTCTTCATGCCTGCCTACTTGCTGATACTGTAGATAGTATTGAAATTAGAATGTCGTGACTGGCAGTGTAATATGGGCATGAATTAACCATTCTGTGGAGGGTGACTCAGCCACAGTGAAAGGTAATTGGTCCAATTTTTCAGTGTGCAGCATTGTATATTTTGCATCTCTTCGTGCCATTGTTGTCTGTCTTTCTATTAGATTATATGCAGAAAACAGAGACGTACTGTTGGTATACCACCAGGGAACGAGACCAGAGCGCAATGAGTGTAGCGTCCAGCTTAATAATAGAATGGACCGCAATTGCGATTGCCCATGATGAAGAATAGACAAATCCTGTTCTATTATATGTATTGCAGAAGACACAATGTTGCCCAGTGAATAAATCCTGGATGCTAGTGTGGTCATACCATTGTCAATCACTGCCAAAGCCTATTCTAGATTAATCCTGTCAATCTCACGCAATCGCTCAGCAGCTTCCTGTTGAGAGATTTTTCATACTTCATTGTAAATTGCATAGAAGAAGCGTTTCTGACGTGGTTTCTGGGGACCTAACATAAAATCCCTAAGATCCATGTCATCTGAGAGTAAGGACAATTGTTTTTTCACCTGGGACAGTGTTGAAGTTTTTAGCCACTCTAGGCATAACTTCCCAACACTGTAAGATGTCACCACCCCGAGTGTTCTTGTTGTACGTAGCGCTGGTCAGGCCTATCGATACTAAACCCTTCGGTGGTACCCTTGAATCTTGACTGACACCTATTTGTGTCGATAGCCAAACCAACCATCCCTTCCAATTGGGGTCTGAGGAATTGTATGAACCATCATGTATAATGTCATCTAGGATATCCTCACCATGTTGTGTATAGTTATGCCATGCCTCAAAGTTTGCAAGTGAGGGAATCCGAGTTTTGTTCAAGTCCTTAATCTTGGCTAGTCCAAGACAGGAAGTCTGTTGCACTGTTTCGTTAGGAAAATAATCTGCTGTGGTATGAGACATGCTCTAAATGATGCCTCAGTTCCCTGAACTTGCCAATCTTTAGTCCCCCAGACCGATTTTGTGTCTATGGTGTCCTTCCAAAAGTCAAAACCCTGTAAAGACAGCTGGGAAATAAAGCAAGCAGAGTATATCTGTTTCATGTTGATGAGCATATTTTTCTTTGCAGGTGTAGCTGCAACCTTATAATAATAAGATGTCGGGTCTGAAGTGTTAAACACAGAAAAAAAATCAAACTTCTGTGCAAACGTTTGTGAACTACCTTTCGGTGGTGTTGGACAATGTTCCCATTGATAAGTACAAACATTACGTGGGATACTTGCTTTGTGCAAGAAATGATGACCATAGTGTTGGTAACAATACATGGTGTCCTAATCAGATGTATCATCATACAATTCGTTACTGAAAAATGCAGCAGATTGTTCTAAATCAGACAGCATAGAATTTACAGTTTCAAAATCCCAATCATCAGAGAAAGTACTGGAGGTGATGATATCATTCAAAGAAATTTTAAACAAATGTGGTATTTTGAAAAGTTCAGTGGGACCAAATACATCATATGAAACCCTATCCCAAACTATTCCTTCAGGAACGGGAACTGCTGTAATGTTCACAAAGGACAGGTCCCTTTGTTCACGATGAGCTGATGTATGTGGTTTCAGGACCAAGTTCACATGTGGTACTGCGGAGCGTTCTGGGAGATAGTGTCCATTTAGGAGCAGGAAAAAGACAGTCACTACACCAATCCAAAGGACTAGGAAAAGTAGACCAATTGCAATCCAGAGCTGTAGCGAGGGAGAAACAAGGTAAGTCTTTTTCAGCCAAAGGTAGAGATCATATATTTTTTCTTTATGGGAAACAGAAGCTGGCGGTGACTCAGGTTCACTTGGGTCCAGAGAAAAGGTGTCAAAATCAATGAAGTAACCAGACGCTGTTATGTCTATCTTTGGTAGCTCTGCAGGTTTCGTTGAACTGGCAGATGACTCGTTTCGAGACATATTCACATAGATGTTGGTATTAGGCCGAATTGAGATCTGTGTTTCATTTGTGTTTTGTTGTTGTTCTATTTCAACCGGCACGAGTTCCATTCCATTGTTGGTTGCTCCATTACTTTGTATAGTAGAATCTTCAAACGTTATTAGTCTTTCAGTCTGAACTTCCTGTATGGTAGTGAGAGGAGATCGACGGCTACCCAGGAGCCCACATGGCCTGCTATTCAGTGTCGGCCACATAGTGTGGTTTAATCAGATCAATGGAGATGAATCTCTTTTCTTTCTTGCCGGCAAAAGGCAGAAGAAGTACTGTTCTTGTTCCTTCGACAGCCAGGACAGGTACAGGCGCTCTCTAAGATGGCCCGAATTATTTTTTGTCCACACTCTTTTCTCTGACCCGATCTTTAGGACCCAGCCAGGTCTTGCCGAAACAGCGTTTACTTCCCAAGTGGCGGTGCGTTTTACTTGGATGTTGCTTTGTAATTCCCGGAATTCATTGAGTTCCTGTAAAACAGCCAAATGATCATTGATGTCAAATGCTTTTTCATCCCCCACTGTGCTGCCACAATCGAGGTCGGGTACCCACATTCTAGTCCCAAACAGGACCTCATATGGGAACTTCTTGGCATATTATTAAGTGCCCTCTGGACCCCATATAGGTGATTGACCCAACTGCCACTCGAGCCTAATACCCTCGCTGTTAAGGATTGCTTTAAGTCCCAGTTTTTCCTCTCCACAATTGAATTTCCCTCGGGATGATA
Source organism: Calotriton arnoldi (assembly GCA_963921515.1). Lineage (NCBI taxonomy): Eukaryota > Metazoa > Chordata > Amphibia > Caudata > Salamandridae > Calotriton > Calotriton arnoldi. Next base: position 588,172 of record CAWUFW010000145.1, read on the forward strand.
TGGAGAGGAGTACCACAAGACAACACCCAAGCTTCCCATAGCTTCTTTGTAAGCCCGAGAGTTAAACGCAAGGCTTACGGTCAGAGTGTAATGTGCTAATTGCATATGTCCCTATAAAGACTCGCAAATCCTATAACAGTTAGAGTGTCAGCCAAGCATTGGGGCCAAACCCACAGGATTCTAGAGCATTAATCCACTGCTACCAAGATGTACTTGTAACCCCCGGCAGATTGTAGGGTGCCACAGTGGTCCAATTAGACACATGCAAGAGGTCTGTCTGATATCAGTAATGGTGTCTGTGCTACGGTGGAAACCTTCATCTGCTGACAGATGTCGCACTTAAGGACAAAGCCCTTGGTCTGTTTAGTAACACCCGGACATTAATAACGTTGTTACAATAGTAAAACCGTTGCAGTAATACCTGCATGTGCTGAACCCAGACCCTCGTGTGCAGCTAGAAATAAACCTAACCTGCGGTACATGTTTGGTATTACTCTATCCCCCACTCTTGGAATTTGAGCATACAGAATATTTTGTGCATCTAACTTGTAGGAGTACTTCAGTGGAAAACCTTTTGGCAAGACTGAGCTGTTATTGCGCAAAGTGTTGACAGCTACCATTATCTGTCCATCTATCCTTGTCCTAGAACAAGTGATTGCAGCAACGGCAGCATTTCTCACTGTCGCCTTGGCGGCTTCATCATCCAATGAATTCCCTTCAATGTGCATGCCAACATACTGATAACTCAGGATATGATGCACGTGAGCCCGTGGCAAGCCATTTTACAGCTCTGCCACTTGTTTCCAAAGCAACTTGTGCTTTATTGTGCAACCTTTTGAATCTCTAAACGCATTCTGGCCCCAATAGTGAAGATATTCATTGTATGACTGGGCAAAGTAAAATGAATCGCAGACAATTAATGTGGGGATTTCCTGATCTGTATTTTTTAGTGCCAATATAAGGGCTCTTAGGTCTGCCAGCTGTGCTGTGCAATCTCCTAGAGACTGAGTCTACGTATTACTAGGACGGAACTTACCGTCCCGCATACATCCCTTTACAATCGCACCTGCTGCGCTGTATTGCTGTTTACTTCTTACGGCAGGCTGAGCAGGTCCGTCAGTGTAAATTATGTATTCATACTGATCTAGAGGCATTATTTAATTCCGGAGAGGATATTCTTGTTCGTACTGCAGGAATGCTTGTGTTTTCAATGTAGAGTCAAACTTGTACTCTACATCTGTTGCAGTGAGAGAATTAGCCCACTGTATCAATCTAGGATGCAGTGCTTTTGCATTTGGAAAGCTTGCTTTTGTAACCGCGTCTAAGGGCGGTACTGGAGTCACGACAATTATTCGTTTCCCCTGAGCTAATGCTCTTTCTCTCACTACAGCAGTCTGTACTGCTGTCAGTATTTTTTTAGTTGATGCAAAATGCATTTCAGAGTTTGTGTACAAATGAGATTTGTATGCAATGGGTACTGTTTCACCTTCATTGAAGGTTAGGTAAGTGTACCCGGATTGACCCGTGATTACACGGATCACCAAATTCCTGGTGTGTACACGTGTGTGTAAGTGTTTGGAAGCTATCATGTCAGCTTGCAAGGAACGGAGGATTTCTTTGTGTTGCTGTGTCCAATGTCGGACTGAAAAATCAGGTCTGATTAAGTTGTAGAAAGGTTTCACTTTTCTTCGTAATCCAAAATGCATGTTCTGCCAAAAGTTAGGAATCCTAAAATGGATTGTAAGTTTTTTCAGAGTTTTTGGAGGTTGGAGTAATTCACATTTCTCTGAACAATTAGCTGCCAGGCTTTTTCCCTTCATTTGTGAGCTCATATGCCAAACATAGGACATTGAGGTGGGCAATCTTTGATTTTTTTAAGTTAAATTTATAGCCCCCAGAGGTGAATCCCATAACTATGTTGTTCACCCTGTTCAAATTTCCCAATAATTGATTGTCTGTCAGATAGATATCATCTACGTAGGACAATGCCTCCTCATTAAATTTTGAAGTAACTCTGATTTTCTTGCTGAGAAAAAACCCAGGGCTATTCTTATACCCTTGGAGCAGTCTACAGAATTGGCGTTGAGAGCCTAGGGCAAAAAATACTGTCAAATATCTGCTTTCAGGTGCTATATTTTGGCAAAAGAATCCATTTGAGATATCTAATGTTGTTTTTATTTCTCCCGCACAATGTTATTCATTAATGCGGCACTGTGTGCATTTAGTACTGCAAATGTCTTCGTGCATGTGTTTGAATGCCTGGAGTCTAAAGCTAGATGGTATGAATTGTCGGGTTTCATTACGGGAAACAAAGGATTATTCATGGGAGAGGTTCAACTCTTAATCACACCTTGATATTCAAGGTGATCTAAGATCTCCCTAACTTGTTTTTTCGCATCGTGTTTTATTGGATACTGCCTCTGCGGAGTTGGAGTAGTTTTTACTGCGATTTCATGGTGAGGTGACTCAACATCCCACCCTACATGATTGTGGTATAATGCAGGAGCTAGTACTACTGCCCACCCCTGTGCGTAGGAATATTTGATTGATTCTGGAACGAGGTCAGAAAAAGCTGGTAAAATTACGGTTTCACCTTTTGGGCAGTCCCTAACGAACTCAGGCGGCCAATCTTTTTCAGCCAAAAAGATATTGTATCCAAAAGTCAGGTTCTTCCAAAAGAGACCTTTCACTTTCCTGGAGATGTCCCCCTCCATTTGGAGTGTTATGTCATATAACTGATGTGGTACACTTTCCCTAGTATCACGTATTTCCACCGTAATATGCTCATTCAATGCTGCTGTCACCAGAAATTCCATCAGGTTCTGGAAAGCTATTGTTACTTCTGCTGCACTGTCTAGTATCGTCGGAGCCCATTCCCTGTTCCGAAGTCGAGTCCTCAGTAGCCTGGGCTTTTCTAACTTTAAGACCAGCTACTTCCTTTTAAATTGAGGTTTACTTTTTTGATAATGTAGTCTGATAATATAGTCTGAAGTGCGATGTGTTTCTCTTGGCTTTGTTCAGTCTTCTGATCTGCGTTCTGACCGTCCTTCCCTCTCGGAGTTTTTTTATGAACCCTGAAAGGAATGAGAATAACGTGTATCAGTATCCTGATACCTGTCAGGTTTTTTAATATTATTACGATTTCTCAGGTTACATTTCCTGTCAGAGGGCTCCTGTTGAGGAGACCCACTCCGTGATTGTGATTTATTCTGTTTTTTTTTTTTTATTGTTTATTATCCTATTTCTTTTTAGAAAAATCTTGTGCTTGCTTGGAATTATCCTTTTCAGGATTATCCATTAATTGTGGTTTCACAGCTCTAGCTCCCAAATTATCTCTTCCCAGCGAAGCATAGGCCTCTTCGATAATTTTAGGTAACACCCGCTCCTGTTGTGCATTCCATCAGGCGATGGCGTACAGCCACCGCTGCTGCCTCCTCTTTTATGTTTGCTAACATAATTGTAGATACCTGGGAAAAATTGGCAGGTTCTGCCCCGTGCTCGTTCTGTATTTGCTTTAATACTTCTTGTATGACTGCTATTGAGGGGGTACCATGAGTCCCCGTTGGCAATCAGATTGTCAATATTCTGTGTTTTTCTTACGGGCGTGTGTGTGGAAATGCTTCAAGCTGTGCTATTTTCTGTGCTATCCAGAATGTAATTGGCTGTATGCGGTGTGTAAGCAGCTAGAACCGGCCAAGTCGCTCCGTCTCTGCTGAGCGGACTGAGTCTCACTTTATCTGTGGTATGGGGGAAGGCACCTTTAAACCATTTTATATGCTCTTGGTAAGGGAGCGGGACTTCTATGTCCTCATATTGAGAGTATTCATCTGGTATTTCATCCGGAGTGTAAGAATAAAATGTATGTGTGCCTGCTTCTGCAGCTTGAATAAACTTACAGCCAATACATAGGGTAAACCTACTCAGCTGCGGCGGATTTTCTCTCCCCACTCCAGATGTCTCTGGGTAAATGTGAGTAGGGGTCTCTGAGAAAGCACAAATGTACTACTCAGATTTGACTGTTAAATAAGAACCAAGCCAACGTTGGCAGTGCCATGTTGTGTAGTTCCTACAAATCTATATAGGATCTGCACGTTTAGATAACATAAACTAAGGGATTGGTGTCCAGACTGAATCTAGAAACCCCCCAAGGATATGTTAGTTTGTAGACCAGCTAGCTTACAGTGCCACTATAAGCCCCACAACCTTACCAATGAGCGAATAGTTTCTGGCAACTATCAAACATGACAACCCTGTCCTCTCAGGGATTATGGAAACAATACAGTACTTTTCGCTCAGTCACTCGTGATCACTCAGTCTCGGAGCGATATACAAAATAAATGGTGGGGACTTTTTCAATAAACATTTATTGAACCAGCGTCATTCTTGTATAAAATATGTTTGCTGCAACAACCATTAGACAGAAACAGATGTATACGGTTATAAGCACCAACAGAGTAAATAAAAGGTAGAATTGTACCCTGGTGCTAAAACAATGAACATATGCTGGCATTTAGATACCTGGCAGTAATCATGAGTACTCCTACGATGCAAACCCTAACTAGATGTACCTAAGTGTACCTAGCATGTATGTAGGTGTATAGCCAAGAATCCCCCTAGGAAAGAGCCAACTCCATTACCTGATCGGAGAGAACGAAGGATCCAATCTTGGTTTTGAGTTGGACACCCCACGAGAGATGTCAGACCACTGCGTGCTGGAGTGTCTGCGTGCAGGGTCTTCAGCATCTCGTGTCAGCATGGAAGCTTCTCTTCTAGTTTGCCCAGCGGAGATGTGGTACCTATATACCCGAAAGGTACCCTCAGGGGCTCTACCTAGATGTGTCATGGTACTGTGGGCTTGTCGGCCAAGGATGACGATAGTGGTGACTCTTGTACAGAGTTATTATGCAGAAGATGGTAATCCTGCTGTGATACTAAGAATCCTCATGCATAATAAATTAGGCAAATTTGTTAAGAAAACCACACAACATTTATTCGGCACCTAACTAGGTAAAAGGTCAGCACCAGAGCCGTTATGTAGAGCAAGGTAGGACAAATGTAGGTAAAAGGTTGTGCAACTACCTAGGCCTATATTGGGGTACATTGGGGCTCATAACGCTAGTAGTGACCTGGGGTCCCTTTTTGGTGTTTGGACTGAGCTCCCACTTAGTGGACAATGGTGACATGAAAGGGAAGGTGATCCCCTGCACCCCTTCCCCAGAGACTGAGCCATACGAGTGACATAAACAGACTAAGTAGAGTGTGCATAGATCTTATCACAGGCCACAATGGCTTCCCTCTGACAATCTGGCTGTGTGTATTTGCTGGTGCCCCTCTTGTGACATGGACCTGTGAAATTCCTTCTATTTTGGTGCTGTGGCTGGCTGGACTGGTATGGGCATTCAGAGCTTGACCCTCCACCCCACCTGGAAGTACCCAAAAGTACATGTCAAATAAAAAGGTGGAAGGTGCTGGGTAAGCAAGGGAAATAGTTTTGGGGGACTGAGCTGACAGGATGTAAGCCAGAGAGTGCTGCACAGAGATTACAGTGGTAGAAGCGAGCCAGTCACCTGCAGATGGAGATCATGGACTCTGGTCTTTCTGGTGATCACCATTAAGCCTGGGTGGAGTTCACAGAGTTCTGCTATGCGGAACTCCGTGAAGTGCAAAAACTCCGCTGCACTACGCGGAGCTCTGCAAGCAGCCGAGTGCGTTAGATAAATGTTATTCGCTGTGATTTTCAGTGCCAGGTGCTTGTCCGCACTGTGCAATCATCGCGAACGGCACCATGCACAGCGCAAGTGGGCGCTGCTTCCTTTCTGCCGCTTGAGTAGATTTTTACACGAACGGAAGCTTATTCAACGCGAACAGACGGTTTCTCAAGGCAAGCGTTCGCGAGCATATGTGACCACTCGCAATGAGAAATCTGACCCCCCCGCCCCGTTGAGAAATCTCGCCGGGAGGTTGATTTTCCACATTCGCGCACGCCAACTTGATGTTGACGATCGCGAACGAGGAAAAATCTCACTGGGAGGTGCATTTTCCTCGCTCGCTAACTTGATGTTGACAAACACGAGCGAGGAAAAAACCTCCCCTCCACGTAGTGTGGAAAACTCCGCAAACTCTGCAAGCTGAGCGGAGTTCACCCCCCAGAATTAATCACCACACAAAAGTTGCATTGATGAAGAGCTCAGAAACCACAGATAGTTTGATACGATACTGGATGCCATTATAGCATCCCAAGAGGCACTTAGATCAACGATTGATGGGCTAGATTTGAGCTGAACTTGCTCAGATGCTCAGTGAAGGCCAGAACAAACTCTCAGAAAGTCACCGAAATAAAGCCAGCCCTGGTGACTGCATCCATCTACAGTGGAGGAGCCATAGAAGCAGTTTGCAGATTTTAATCCCAGTGCTGTAATATAGAGCTGATGATGCAGAAGGCTGCTCCAGAAAGAACAGTATTATGCTCATCAATTTGCTAGAGAAAAATGTGTTGTATGGCTTAAACTTTCTCAAGCAAAAGTGTGCATTTGATGGACAACATAACTGTCCGAAATGTGCAAGACTCATTCTGTGCACACCTTTCAGATATGTTGGTTGATGTCCTGCTAGCTCACAGTGCACCATCTGTATCCTTAACCTGACAGGGTGACAAATGGATTGTGCAACCTCAGAACATGACAACCCTGAATCCCAAAGAAAATTGTGGTAACAGATCTAGAACCCTTTCGTGGAGTTACTTATGAATATCCAAGGAAATGAACAAGAAATACACAGTACAGCATTTCAATATTTATTGAAAAATTGTGCTTCTTGAGTAAAATACTTACACTGCAATAATCAATAGAAGGAAACAGAAAAATATGATTAGCATTACAAGAATTGTGAAAAAGAGGAACAGTTCAACCATTTTGCTTATTGCAGAGAATATATGCTTGCATACAAGTACTCTAATATAGTGTACTCCTAACTAGCACATCCTAACCTATCAAGTCTAAGGTGTGTGAATCTGCAAAATCCCTGTAGGGTGAGTTAACTCCCCATTACCTGTGGGTTAGTGTCATCAAGCTGTCTATCTTCACGTACAGCCTGACAGCATCCATTGCATGAGGTAAACAGGAATCAGCTGAGCTGGAATTCCGGCATGGATTGACCTCTCAGTGCCAGCGAAATGCTCCTCTGTCTAAACAAAGACTTGATGTCAGATATATAATAACATCCTCCATGTTAACATGCTGAAGCCCCAGCCAGGCCGCTATTGTTTATTCTATTGTGATAGGTCTGTCGCCGAGTAGCCAAAACAAATAACATCTCTTGTGATGAACTTAGCCCTTGTACAGAATGTTCAAGGTGTTTTGATAGAGTCCCTACAAAGTGGTAGTGTAAGCAAAACCGAGTTTGAAGAATATTATCCTGTATGTGCACACAAATGAATGCGTGTCAAATGTCATCGTGTTTAGGGAGAGAAGGCAAATTAAGAACGTGAGCAAGCAAAATGGCATTTTTTAACCTGGCCTCGTGTGCCCACATGACACCCATTCCTTGGACGTGAGATGACTAAAAACAAAGCTATCTAAATACAATGCTAAACCTACGTAAAAAAGCATCAAAACTCCAAAAATATAAAAAGGCACTATGCTGGTTTGAAGGTAAAAGCATACGGAAAATCAAATTAAAAAATATGTAAAAGCAAGTTAAAAACAGTTTGATCCCTAAAAACAATTTGGGATGTTAAAATATTTTTAAATTAAAATATACCCACAACTCGAAACTGCCTGATTGTTTTTGTTTTGAGGAATAGATGAAACATTGCTATTCCCAGCAACCGCAAATGATGTTCCCAGAGGCACCCAACACATCAAGTCCATAGTCTATCCCCTCAGCTTTCGTCAAAGGAGGAACAGCCAGTGCTGATTTTGGGGAAGACGAGCTAGGATCCAGATCACCAGGAGCCAAAGAACCCCAGGAGGGCTCATAGTATGCATTTAGGAGCAATGGCGAAGGACAATGGACCCACCAGTTCGTCAATGTTTGGAGATTGAACCAATTGCGATCCAAAGCATATGTTTGGGGCACACTCAAAAGTGCACAGCAGATAGCGGAAAATGGGCTGCACGCAGTGTAGCAAGACAGGCCGAAAGGAAAAGAACTAGTGTTCATTAAGTTCCTGAAGCATGGGTGCGCCAAAGCACTATATCCTGCGTTAACGACACAGGAGCACTCGTGGTAGCGCTATTCCCCATTTGGCATCATGATGGGACATCCATTGGAAAGCAGAAAAATTAAATACCCATTAATGACACCTAGGAACAGGACGAGCGGTAAGCCTCCAAAGATGCTTCCAAGAGTGTATGAATGATGGAATAACTCTGCAGACTGTCTGAAAGGTGTTAACCAACCCAGAGCCTTAACCCAGCTGTCTTAAAAAAGTGCGCTACTCCTGTTGTATTTGACATGTTAAAAATGTGGCGCATGAGCTCCCCAAAATGGTGTGGGAAAGAAGTACAGAGTGGCAACTGTATTTCAGAAGAGGACCTTGCAACTTGTAGATCAAACATCTCCCTTGCAGATGTTAAGGCCACATCTTTCTGGAGTAATAAAGCTTTCAGTCTGCTTAAATCATCAAAGCCCACATTTGTAAGCTTTATTGAAGGCCAAAGCATCTGATCCATAACTGTGTGGACAGGTGGAAGCAGTACTTGTGTTCAACAGGTCACAAGTGCAGAGACCATTTCCAGATAGGCAATTCCTGGTCTCATCCCAGAGCATCCTTGATCATTCAGGATCAAATGTAGTATGGTGTTTCAGTCCCTACATGCCAATGTTCGATGGTCCCAAGCATAGTTCTGTTCCTGAGCAGAATCCCTGCTACATGGCGCCACCATTGTTTTGGTCAGGTACTTACTTGTGGGAACCCTGAGTAGTGCTTCTGCTTGTACACAATACCTTTGCACCTGCAGCATATTGACCTTATGCTCTTGTTGAAAATCCTCTTACAGTCTGGGAGCACCAGACTTGGTTTAATGGCGCCCTTCCCCATGTGCCTGGGCCAGGATGAATGGGTCCTCTCAGTAATGATGGGGGCCACCTGGCCTCATTGGCTGGATAAACACTATATCCAGATTTAGGTAATTTAAATCTATTACAAATCCATACGTTGTATAATGTTCTTGTCATCTTATATTGACTGCTAACTCAATGTATTTCACATACATTACTAGCTGGTCCAGCTAGACTTGGCCTTCAAGCACAATCCTAGTTGCCTGAAGCACCTGTAATTAGTCCTGTAATTGTTCATTCAGTTATGGGCAAACGGGCCACTAATCGTGAGGAAATATAGTTTCGGATTGCCCCAAAAAATCGATCAACCTTACTGGACCACAAGGCAAGCACAGAATTTTAACTATGTGCTTACACACTGGACGAGTTCCCACTCTAGATGACTGCAACACCTGGGGTACTATTTTTGCCACGGTCTACACGCTTTAGCATGGCACTCCCTCCATGGCCATTCTACTGAACTTCCTTCAACAAATACAGAAGGACCATGGGGCATGTCCTGGCCTCAATTTGAGGATAAAACTCATGGGTAATTTTCTTTTTGACTCTGAAATGATTCTTTCTAATGTTAAAGGTGAAGCAGCGTCTTTGGCTATATGCCAGTGACTTGCGCAGGTGCAGTGGCCGACCGCAAGCGAGAGTTGCCAGTTATTACTGCTAATGTATATACGTCTTTAGGATGTAATAGTTTGGGAACCAGACCTTCAGTACCACCACTTGGCAAGCCTAGCTGTGACGAGGATGCCAGACCAGCCCATGAGTTTGCTAAAAAAAAGAATTGAATAAATCTAAACAACAACAGAAAGGTAGGCAATGTGGAGGTTCTCCACCCCAGAGTCCCCTGAAAGACTTGGACAGGTATCAGGCATCTGATACATGTTCTCCTTGTTCCTTTCAGGAATCTTCTGATCAGCAGTACGACAGAGGAGGGAAATCTGACCGCAGACAAGAAGAGTATGTGAAACCAAAAAGTGAAATACAATACCCGTCTGACAGGAAGATAAAAGGAGGAGGACAGGCCTCCTCCATATAAACCCCCTTTTCAGAAAAAGAAAGTTGCAGCTTTAAATGCTAAATATGCCACAGACAGTAAGAACCCTCCTCCTGAACAGGAGTTAGGCGGTGACTCTCCTCGACAGCGTGGCAGAAGTCACCATAGTATGCAGGACTTTCCACAAATTTCTGGTAGCGAAAGCAACTGAAACATTTATTATGGTTGAAACTGTGGATACCCACGTGGCCCCTCCAGACAGACTATATCATTTAGATATTCAAATTGAAGGTGCCGTTAAATGCAAGATTAAAGCAATATTTTTGGACAACTTAACTACATCTTCTGACATACTTTTGGTGGAGGTCGATTGGCCCCCACCTTTTGTTCTTGTATTCCCTCTGGGTAGGATGTGATTCTACCTTCTTTTTCACACCTTGTCCCAGACCAAGTCAAACAAGCTTGCGCTTCAGTTCCTATAGCATATAAATCATATTTATATTCCACTGAAGAAAAGCATTTTGCTTCCACTGAAAAAATACTGACTGCTGTGCAGATGGCCATCATTAAAGAAAGGCCCCTTGCATAAGGGAAATGCATTATTGTTGTTACTCCTGTGCCGGCCTTAGAGGCTGTTAAAAAAGCTAGTGTTCCTAACTCTAAAACTCATCGATGGATGCAATGGGCTATGTTCTTAACAGCCGTAGATGGAGACTTTGTCTTCGACCATTCTCTCCAAAACACAAGACTTTCTACAGTATGGACATGTCTATCCTTTGCCCTCTACTGTTCTGCCTCTTCATCAGTATGAACATGTTGTTTACACTTACGGTTCAGCTCAACCTGCTATAGGTTCTCAGCAGAAGTACTCTGCCACAGCACCATCCTCATTGGCGTTATGTTAGATGTTGTTTTTCACCCCAAACAACTCAAACGCAGTCTTTAGATAACTTCACTGCGCAGTTAGCGGAACTGAAGGCTTGCTTCTTGCACTTAAAAATACGGATCTTAAATTCCCCACACTTATTGTGTGTGATTTGTGTTATTGTGTACACTTTTTTAATGACAATTTGCATTTTTTGAGAAAAAATGATTTCAAAGATTCAAAGAGTAGCACTATCAAGCACAAACTGCTTAGGGTGAAAGTGGTAGATCTTATTAGGTTGCCACTGACTCATGTAATACATACATTGAGTCATCAACATGTAGGAACACACTGTAGGGAATTCTCTGGCTGATGAAGCAGCCAAATCTGCAGTAGCCACAGCCAAAATAGCAGTAGTTACAAGCTCTAAAACATGTATTGATAATGATATCTTGGCTGCAGTAAATACATTTAAAAATGGCACCCCTTTACCTAAGGGTTTTCCTTCTAAATACTCTTATCACTTAAATGACCAGAATGTTCCTTTTGTAACTATTCCTGGAGTTGGCAATCGTGTGATTCCCAATTAGGGCTGCAGACAGGCTTTAATTGTTGCCGCACATGAAGGTGTAGCTTCCGCCCATGCAGGAGTGGCGGCCACTATTTCACTCTTACAGCAAGTCTATTGGTGGCAGTGCTTATATCAACAGACTAAGCAATTTGTCCTTTGTTGAGACATTTGTCAGCAAATTAAAAACTCTACTGTGTCTCGTCCATCGTAGACACATCTCTTAATTTCTAACAAGCCATTTGGCTGTGTTTATCTTGATCATTGTGGTTCACTGATTTAGGATACTGCATTCAAATGTATATTGGTTGCAGCTGATTCTTGCTCTAGGTTCCTCAGGGATTGGCCATAGCACTCCGCTAATGCTCAAACTGTTATTAAAGACTTGCAAGTCTTCATTGGTACTTATGCTTGAAGTGCTTTCCATTCCGACCAGGGTCCGGGTTTCGCCTCTAAAGCGTATCATGATTCAATGACATCTATGGTGTACAGGTGCATTATTCTTCTCCATATAGGCCAGAGGGCAATTCTGTTGTGGAAAGAATGAACTGTGACTTAAAGCAGTCCTTGACTGCTAGATATTAGGTACAGGTCATGGTTGGTTTTACCATCTCTATGGAGTTCAACGAGCACTTAATAAAATCCCCAAAAGATCTCTGGGTGGGCGGAACTCATACGAAATGCTTTTTTGGCATCAAGATGTATGCTCCAGACTTTGACGGTCCAGACATTGTATTGACTGCCGCAACCTTTGAAGTCGATAACCATTGTGCTGTCTTACAGGACCTACAAAAGTTCTGCGACGCTCAGTCTTACAAACACTTGCCTGCATCTCTGTCTTCGAGTAATGAGAACCAAACTCCGGTTTCAGTCTGGCTTCCAAAAGTTGGAGGTCTGGTTCAGGAGAAGGTGGCGATATAATAGTAATATGGCCCAATGTACCGTGCTCCTATTCCAATCCTTGGCATACAAGGTACATGAACTGTGATCTTGCCGCCACTTCCAGTATCTAAAGACAAACACTTTGTTCCAATTGAACATGTCAAACTATACCATGTGGCAGATTCTCAATAGTATGCCACAAAGTGTTCATGCGCTTCCGCAAGACTTTTCTTTACAGCCCTTGAGCACCACAGATGCTGACTCTCCCCAGCTGGGGGGGGAGGGGGGGTGGAAGTTCGAGTCCTCCCCTGATAATTTGACGGACACAGTACCTGTTTCTACTATTATGTCTTCTACGATGGATGCTATTTATACAGAGCCACTATTGGCGAGTACTTCCGAACTGGATTTTTCGGGTCCTATGCCTGAGTCACAGCCTCCAGTTTTCCAGTTGAGTACCTGTGAGTACTATATGGATCAAGATGATTTTTCTTAAGACAGTTCTTCTGTTTTGCATCCACCTCCCTCACGGATTTGCGTTTTTTATTTCATGGTTAAAACACACCTATTTAGTCCCACCTTGGACATATATCTGGATCATACTCTCCTTGGTTTTTCCGTTCATGTGGATTGGATTTTTTCCAGTTAATCAATGATCATTACCTACTGGAATGTTCTTCTACGGAACTCATTAACAGTTGCCCCCTGTTCTTCATCGCATAAACTGAAAAGAGAGTTGTCCCTCGTCAAAATTCAGCTGTTCCAGTGACTGTTGGAATTGTTTGAGATAAAGTTATTTTTGACATATTCGGCCCTACGGAGATCCTGCAGATCCCATATGTGTTAAAAGTTTCTATGGGTGATGTAATGGTGCGTGGTTTACATTCGGATGATTAGGATGTTGATACCGTAACTTCTATGCTTTCAGAACTAGAGTATTATACTTTTTTCGAATCCAAGGACCGATATCTTAATTTTGCCAAATATGCCGATATGTTCTGTTATCCTCATTATGGACATGATTTTCTGCACAGAGCCAGTGGTCAGCTTCCACATTTTAATTACACACAATGAGAACATTGTCCAACTCCCCCACCTGGGAGTTCCAAAAAGCAAAAAGACAAATTCACATATTTTACAGGATCTGACTCTTCTGATCATATTATTTCAAATTAGTTCCTACCCCACCAAAAAATATATGCTCACCCAGACTAAGCTCATATATACAGGTTTGTTTGTCAACCAGCTCCCCCTTAAAGGCTTTTTTTTAAATGTTTGACAATGTGTTTATTAACATAATGTTCAAACTTCTCTTTCTTTTACAAAAATATATTTTGGGGGGATTTTGCCATATTATCACATAATTCATTAATATCCACAGCAGTTCATACCATAACTTATATATAATTCTTAAACTGAAAAATTCTAAGCACAAATTCATCGTATGACCTTAAAATAGCCATTAATATCCACCAGAAGGTTTACCAATGTTTCTAATAGAAAGAAACAATATAAATATCACACTAAGTGCTTTTGTGAGATGCAATTTCACTAAGGCCAGCCCTAGCCCCTCCCCGGAGAAGACATAGTCTACGTAACTCCCTCCATTCTCCTACTAACCCTTCAAACAGGAAATACTGAGAACCCACGTCAATCCACACAATATATACATTATACATTAGTTGACAAGGTCTGTGCAAAAACTCATCATAAAACCTTAACAAAAGTATAATTATTTAGCTATAAGTTTGTAAAAATGTCCGAAAACCGCTAAAAACACTATTATGAGATCATATTCCCTCAGGGCAACTCTAATCCTTTCCTGGAGAGAGGCCTCAGCTAATAAAAAACCTCCCTCCCTTCTCCTACTGATCATTAATCCAAGTAGCGTTAGGAGCCTATATCCTGCAGCCCATACTCTTTTTTCTTTTCACCCTTTAAGGTTATAAAGATGGAATTCAATATTATAAACAGCTAAGAATCTTATTCTCCAGATAGCAAATGTTGGGGGGTCGGGACTTAACCATTGCAAAGTGATACGGAGGCGAACTATTGCCATAACCAAAAATAAAAATTGAGCCTCCCAATCACCACTTCGTTCGATTCTTTGTTACCAAACACCCCCAAAATCATGAAATGGGGGTAATTAAAACTATTTACCCCCCATCCTGCCACCCCATTTTTCCTCTTTTATAGGTGTATAATATAGGTTGAAAATTGACATAAAATGTTGGCTCATCACGTTACCTGTTAAAAGGACATTATTAGCCAATTCCAGTGATTCTTCCATAAAAGACCCCTCTAAACCTAGTCTGGATTCACATTTCGAGTGTTGCACCCCGATATCATGGGGACATCCCTGATCCAGTATCTCATAGATCTTACCAATTCAAGGCCTGTTTTCATTGCCTCCACTAATGGTAGCTTTGTAACCGATTGTGCTTCTTTCATGTTCTTGATGAGAAAACCCCACAACTGTAAGTATTTTTTAAAAATCCCCCCTTATCTAGGCCTGGGCGGAAAACTACGCTACGCTCGCGGAGTTTGCGTAGTTTGCGCTACTACTCGCTACGCGAATTGCACGTAGCACAGTGCACACGCGTAGCGTAGCGGGCATTTTTTGCTTGCTCGCGGTCCTCAACGTCAAGTTGGCGACCGCGAGCGAGCAAAATCAACATCCCGGCGAGACTTTTTCCTCGTTCGCGATCAGCAACATCAAGTTGCCGATCGCGAGCGTGGAAAATAAACCTCCCGGCGAGATTCTCAACGCGGGAAGTCAGGTTTCTCATTGCAAGTGGTCGCGTATGCTCGCGATGAGAAACTACCAGTCCGCGTTGAGAAAGCTGCCGCTCGAGTACAAATCTACTCGAGCGGCAGAAAACGACCGCTTGCACTGTGCAAGATGCTGTTTGCAATGATTGCACAGTGCGGACAAGCATCCGGCACTGTGCAATCAGTGCGAACAGCATTTCCCTACCGCACTACGCAGTTCACGTAGCTATGCGTAGCGTGCGTAGTGCGAGGTGCACTTCGCGTAGCTACGGGTAGCGCCACTACGCGAACTACGCCCAGGGTTACCCTTATCAAGCCATATGACTCCTGTAATTCTGAAAAGGAGCAGAACTGTCCATCAATAAACATATCCCCACAGATTTCCCCCATGCTCCCACCTGAATGTTATATGATCTTGAAATATTGGAGGAAGAATTATTGGTCCCGTCATAGGTGTATAGTCAGTTTAGGGATGCCGAATTTCCGTCTCCCCTGCATCCAAACCCTAAAAGCTGCTTTTAAGATTTTAAATCTTGTCTTTTTATAACAGGCAGGTTCTAATATCTTAACCAGACACCATCTGTCCTCACTTCCCAAAACTAGCTCATAGATAATTGGCTTCTCTGCTGCATTCATTTTCCCCAGGCTGTCTGAAACCAAAATACCCGTATATTGCAGCATACATGCCCAGTATACAACGTGAAGCTGGGGACTGCCCACCCACCATGTAGTCTTGGCAAAATCATCCACTTAGCAGCCCTCCTGGATTTACGATAGCCCCATAAATAACTAAAACAGATCCTTTCAAAACTCAGCAACCAAAATTAGTTAATTTTTAGAGGGACTGTTCTCAAAACATATAGTACTTGTAAAATGGTCATTTTTAACATCCCTTCTAGTATTATCTAAGATCGGGCCAGATTCAAACCAACAATCTCGTCCTGGACTGCTGTGATTTTAATCCCCAAATAGACAGCCTCAGAGACTACCGGCAAATCCCTAAATTGCAGTCCCTTTGTGCATAGAATTTGTGTCGTATTTTCATTCAGTTTATATTCAGACCATGACACAAAATTGCCTGGCGAGGGCCTCGATCTCAGAAAGTGCAGGCGCCGGGTCCGTGGTAATTACCGCTATATCGTCAGCATATGCAAGGGCCCTTTACTCCACTGTATTAAGTACCACCAGATCAATATTGGTGCTCCCCACCAATTTTTCTAAAAAGGATCGATATAAAAGGCAAGTAAAAGTGGGGAGCATTGCATCCTTGTCTGGTGTCTCTTGTAATATCGATTGCCTCAGAATCTTGTCCAATTATTTGAATAATGGCCCTAGGTGTATGATACAGCACTTTGATTGCCTGAATGGAGTTATCACCAAACCCTTCCCACTGTAAAACCGACCACAAAAACTGCCATGAAACATGGTCAGATGCCTTTTCGGTATCTAGTAACATCACCCCCAATGGTGGACTAGTAGCTTGAGCCCAATCTAACATCGTGATCACCCAACAAACATGATCAGTCGTGCTTCTCCCTGGGATAAATCCATGCTGCCGAGATGATACTAACGGGACACTGACTTTCCGTAATCGATTAGCCAGTATTTTTTAATAGATTTTGCAATCACAGTTTATAAGGGAAATCGGCCTATAAGATCCAGGCAGCATTTCTGTTGTCCCTTTCTTTTTAAAGGATATAATATTATTAATTTGCCAAGAGGCCGGAGTTATCCCTGCCTGAGCCTGTAGGAAGATCTGCAACATATCCTGTCGTACAACCTGAAAAAAAGTTTTAAACATTCCAGAGGAATGTTATCGGGGCCTGAGATCTTGTCTGAAGCTAGAGACTGTATCGCTTCTTCTATTTTCTCCACAGTTATTGGGGCTGCTAACATCGCATCGTCTTCCCTTGTGACCTTAGCCGTACCAAATCCTTAAAACAATTCCCATACCCATCAACCGGGGGAGCTCGTTCCTCTGTATATAACTGTTCAAAAATATCCTTAAAGACCCTTAAAATATCTGGTGTAGACTCAAACACTTGTCCTGACTGATCTTTAATTGCCACAATCTGGTTCTTCACTTTTTCTGCTGAATGCATTTGGATAACAGCCGACCCGTGTTTTCTCCCAACTCATAAGATTCTGATTTATATTGATAGAATTTTGCAGTAACATCAGCACCAAAATTCTGATTGATTTTAGCTTTCAGGATCGCTTATTTCTGCTGGATCTCTTGAACATCTAGCCCCCTGGACACCTTAACCATAAGTTCCACTTCTGCTACTATCAGCTGCACATGCCATTGACGAAGCTCAGCTCATTTTATATTTTGCTGATGGTGAGAAAAACTCAGTTTCCCCTCTGCCCCCTGCTTTGAAGGCATCTCAAACAGAGCTGAGTGACACCGTCACCCTATTAGTCTAAAAAAATCTCAAATCCATTCAGACATATGATCTCTATAAGTCTGATCAAGCAGGAGCTTCCTCTCAAAAGTCCAGGGCGATTGATCTCTAATAATATCTGTGGCTGCAAGATCTAACACAAAGGGATTATGGTCCGACATTACCCTTGGATGACTCTCAATCACAACGAGTCGCGCCAGAGTAGTTGAAATAAACAAATAATCCAGCTGTACCAGTTTGTTATGCAGGGCAGAATAGAATGTAAAGCCTGGTTCAGGTGCCTTGCATCTAGCCGATACATCCACAAAACCTTTATCCATGACCAGTATTAAAGTGCTTTATAAACCCCTGGCTTCTTGCCTATATAAGGTTGATTTCCCTTTAGATTGCCCTGTATATCTACATAAATATTTAAATTTCCACAGAGAATTAGGGGACCCAGCCACAAAGCCAACTCGGTATTCAAAAAATCCAACACCTCAGCCTTATCAAAGTTAGAAACCATATATAAAGCAGATTGTCAACCGGGCACCCCCTGCCTTCACCACACATTCCATAATGGCCCACTGGCCAAATTTATCCTCTTTGACTCATTTGTGGGGACAGATCGTTTTGTTCTCTAAAATTGCAACACCTGTTGAGTTTGACCTTTGATGAGTACATGCCAATACTGATAAGCCCAAATCTTTCAACCATCTCGGTTTATCCCAGGATATATGAGTCTCTTGCAAACACACAATGTAAGCCTTCATATACCGTAAAACCCTTGCAACCCTGCCCCTCTACCCTTAAAGGCTATGATTACTGGATGGCCACCATTGATTTGAAGTCGATTTGGGGAACTAAATCTTGGCAGGTTCAGGGAATGGAAACATTATTCTGAGCCTGTTTAATCCCCACTCAAATAATTTTCTTGAATATCTGGGATTGGCAAAAATTAATGCTCCAACAATTCCCTCTATTGCCCGCTTTGATAACTGGCAGAATTTCACAAATTACACAGAAGAACAGTTAAATAGCGTGGTGCAAAATGGTACATTTAAGTACTCATTTTCGAGTCCTGACGGGGTGGTTGTTGTGGCCAGTAGATACTAATGGTTGCCACGCTCGTTTTTCTTAATTGCACACCTGGATTTAAATAAAATAGACCTGATCCCCAATATGCTCTGTCAACACATTCTGTAATTATTACCACTTTTCGAAATTGGGGCCTCAAGTTGGCAAAGAGATGCACCTTGTCCAAGTAGGTACCCTTCTTTCTAGTGGGGGTAAGGGGATTACACTTCTAAAATAAACCCTGCTCACCCACTTGGTAGTTTGGCACGAGCAGCCAGGCACAATGTGTAAAGCATTTGCACAAAACACACAGTAATAAAGTGAAAATACTACAAAAGGACACAACAGCAGTTTTAGAACAAAGCCAATATTTATATGTGTAAAATAAGACCAAAATGATGAAAATCCAACATACAGTAACTAAAATACGAATACTTTAAAAATAGACTTAAAATACAGTTCCTTGAAGTCGATAGCTCTGACCGGGGCTATCACAGCGTCGTAAATAAACAAATCCAACAGTTCAGGCCGACCGCTGCATCGCAGGCTAGTCACGGTGTTGGGAATACCTGCAAACAGTTCCTTGGAAATGCAGGGCATTGTGGATCTTGCGATGAGCTCCGAAGAGGTGGCATCAGCAGGCGTCGGACTAAGGGGTCGGTGCAGGAGTCGTAGGGCCCTTGAACTCACATGTGTTGCAGATAAAATTCCGTGAGGTTCAAGTCAGGAGCGCCGGGGTCACCAGGCGTCGGGGTTGCTATGCAAAGTGGAGCGGTGCGACGTGTGGTGCTCTTAGGTTGCAGTGCAGGCAGTGGCTCGGTGATGGCGTCCAGTGGTGTCGGTGAGACTAGGGCTGCAGTGCGAAGTGGGGTGGTGCTCATCGCGGTGCTGGCAGGTCACGGTGCAAGCAGCGTCATTGTCGTCGTTGCTGAAGTGCTGTCATCAATAGACAATATGGAGTCCATGGTGCCGGCATCTGTAGGCCAAGGCTTTGGTGTGGGATGGTGCGGTGCATCGAGTATCTTATGAGCGGTGCTCCCAGGCCACCTTGCAGGCAGCTACGTCGATGTTGGTGTAGTAAGGCATCAGCTTGGATACCAGGACGGCAATGTGAAGTGAGGCGGTGTGAAGTGCGGTGCCCCCAAGTCACGGTGCAAGCAGCAGCTCGGTGGCAGAGTTGGGTGGTGTCGTCAGTGAGACCAGGGCTCCAGTGCAAAGCAGGGCAGTGTTCTCTGGGGTGCCAACAGGTCATGGAGCTGGCAGTGGCATTGTTAACGGCGCTGGGTTGCTTTTTCCTCTGTGGCAGCTGAAACATGTAGTTCCAGATGTGGGTACCCAGACCATGGTGAAGTCTTTGGTGTGCCTGAGGCTTCCAACAGGAGACAAGCTCTAATTCAAGTCCTTGGAGAAACTTTAACAGCAGTATTCAAGAAAGTTAAGTCCAGTCCTTTCAATGCTCAAGACAGAAGCAGCAACTGCAGGCCAACCCAACAGCAAAGGGGCCGTACTCCTCCTGGCTCTTCCACTCTTCTTCTTGGCATGGTCCTCAGTCCAAAGGTGTTCTAAAGTTCTGCCCTCAGGGCCCCAATACTTATACTACTTTTCCCTTTGAAGTTTTAGGCAGCAAGTCTCTCTTGCTCAGTAGAAACCAGTTCTGTCCTCTTTAGTACAGTTTCACTACAGTGGGTGAAGACAGCCTTGTGCAGAGCAGACAGCCTATTCAGGTGCTAGTGAAAACTCCTCCCAACGCTCTAAGTGCAGAAAGGTCTATTCAGCCTTGCTATGAGCCACCCAGGAAAGTCAGGACACGCTTGTACCCCCCTTGTAGCTGTCTAGAGTGAATTCACATCCCCATCCCCTGTCACTCCTAAACCAGACAGTGAATACACAAACAGGCAGAGGCACACAGCATGATTAATCAAGAAAATGTCCAGTTTCTAAAAATGGCATTTTCAAACACACAATTTAGAAACCACCTTTACTAAAAGGTGGGTTATTAAATCCTGAGTTCAGAAAGGCTAAACTCTCTATCTGTTCCCAATTGAAAGTTACACTTGTAAAATATTACAAGGTGGCTCCAATGATAGCCTATGGGTGAGCTAGTCCTTGCAATAGTGAAACACAAAATCCACAGTATTTTACTATCAGGACATGTAAAACACACCAGCACATGTCCTACCTTTCACATACATTGCACCCTGCCCACAGGAACACCTTGGGCATACCTTAGATGTGACTTACATGTAAGAAAGGGGAAGGCCAAGGCCTGGCAAGTGGGTGCATTGGCCAGGTCGACATGGCAGTTAAAAACTGCATTCACAGACACTGCAGTGGCAGGTCTGAGACACATTTGAAAGAGCTACTTGTGTGGGTGGCACAACCAGTGCTGCAGGCCCACTAGTAGCTTTTGATTTACAAGCCCTAGTCACACACCGCGCACTCTACCAGGGACCTACCAGTAAATCAAATATGGCAATCATGGATAACCAATCATAACGCAATTTACAGTAGGAACACTTGCACTTTAGCACTGAATAGCAGTACAAAATTGTGCAGAGACACTAAACCAGCAAAAACAAAGTCCAGCATACAATCAAAACAGGAGGTCAGAAAGCAAAAAGACAGGAAGCACGGCAAAAATGGCAGGTCTAACAACCACCTATTCGGTGGGAAGGTTATCTCAGCAATGGCTGGATCATTACACACTGTCTGCAGTGAAGCAACATCTTTCTCTCTTGTCCAAAGACATGAATTTATCAGATTTTCTTTTAGGTCCCAAATTCCCACGTTCTAGAAGATTTATATATGCCATTCACAAACAGAGCTTGGTTTACCTTAATAGGCTATGTCTGTTCAATACCTCATCTGAAATTGAATTTTAAGTCAAAGGTTTCACTTCTATACAGTAGCCAATTATAAGGCATGGACTACCAGGCCCTTTAGACAACCTTCAATTGTATGTAAAAAATATCTTGCACCTATTCCTGAAATGAGCAGAAAGGTGTACAGAATGTTGAGAATGCTTACAATCATACTGCAATTCAAACCTTCTGTGAGTCAGGCATACATTATAAATTCTACAGCAATGTATGTCTCAGAATTTTCAGTTAACTTTGGAAATAAATATTTCCAGTTTCTATATACATTGTCTATAGCATGTCAGCATGTCACAGACTTCCACAGAAGAGTAATATATTTTGAGGAGCAATTTACATTTTTTTCACATACTTTCAGTAACAGACCATAAAATGCAGACACAGTGTAAATGAAATGTACGATTGCAACTTACAATGTTTGCACTCAGTCTCTATCTTGCTTTAATGAAATTCTGCTTGCGCTTAAAACTTCCCTGGTAGCTAAAGTGTGCACCCTATAGCTTGCACCATACTGAATAATACTTGTCTCCTGTACTACATTGTTTTTATTTGAGTGATGTCATCATTTATGTCACTTAACATGCCATGAGTGATGTAATATGTGAGGTCATAATCTGGACATGGCGGTGTAAACTAGTCAGCTCAGAAAACAATAACTAGTGGATTTCAGTGTTTTTTAGTTTTAAAACATTAATTTTGTATTATTACTACACCTAACTATGTTACTTTAACATTTGTTTTTCTCTGTGACTTTATAGAATGTTTTAAACGTCAGCTTAAATGCACCACTTTGCCACTGTGTAAGATGACAATAACTTGTGCCCCGCCATGCACAATTTTTTCATAAATAATTTATTTGAAAATGTTACAATGATATTATCAATGATATCATAGAAAATGTCATGAGTGAAATAATATGTGGGGTAATTAGCAGTGCATGGCGAGGGTGCAACTTATAGTCAGTTCAGTGTATGAGTTATTGTTACTTGAGATAACTATAACTGATGAATTTCCATAGATTTATATGTTTAAAACATTATGTTCTCCCTGAAATGTTCACCTAACTATGTCTTCATCTACGATACGCACTTCGTGTCAACGAAATCAAGACTTTTCAAAGATTACTTGCTTTTTGAATTAATTTCTATGAACATTTTGTTTTGTATTATAAACTTTATATTAATTTGGGCTTATTAAAAAATAAACTGACTACAAGGTCAGTTACAATACTATACAGTGGCTGTGCTCTGTTAATTTTTTTGTAATGTTATTTTAACCTTTTGCTTTTTCCAGTGAATTTCTAGCGTTTTTTTAATGTAAAGTAATATTTTATTACCATAGGTAAATTCAACCCTTGCCTTTGGCCATGCAGGGAGAAGGTGTTGGCTGCAACCCCCCCGCTGGCAGCCAACCCCACATACCGCACGTGGTCTTCAGAAGTGGTGTATTCAAACTTGAGGGGCCCCCCCTGCAAGATATGTTGATGGGGCATGTCTCCCCACTCCAATAAATACAGTAAATATAAGTATTTGTGGGAAGATTTATAGTCTAGATACGGGATTACCCATAGTGAAAGCAGCAGACCTAACTTCTATTTATTATATTTGTATTTTGTTTCCAGGTACACAAAACAGAAAAGTAAATATCTTACTGAAAAATGATAAACAAAATCCAATTTAATACACATTACATCTTTAACCACAAAATACCACTTGAATATAGAATTCATTATTACATAACATAGAACCTAAAAACCAAAAGGTTTTGGATTCCAGTCCCTGCAATTCGCAAAGTCATTGGAATTGCAACCAAAAAATGTCTTTATAATATGCACTATGTCAATTTTACAATTCAGTAAAGCCTTTCAGACTCTCCTTTCAGCAATAACCCACTTACAACCACCTGACATTATCAACATCTGAGCCATAAAATCATGTGCTTGGGTCCCTTCATCACAGGCCTATATACAATGCTTTTGTATTATTATAAGAATTTTAGTTTTGAAACTAAAATTGCAATGCTGCTGAACATTTACTATTCCAGTATGAAAACACAAGCGTACTTTGTGGAAGCAATGAAGGAAAAGTCTTTCACACTGTATATGTGTACAAGAAATCATCCATTAGACTGTACAGAGTACTCCTCACATTTTTCCATTTCAGGTGTGATTAGTTGCTGTATTGTATTCTGGTACTTGTAGTCATGTCTATAACTGTAAAAGCAAAATAACAAGAACCAGGTTACAAAAAAAGATACATCTGACAAGAGAGAGGTTGAGATATCTGCTTTACAATACTGCAACTTAAAATGGTTATTTAAATATTGAATACACTGAATCTTTTTATGTAACACAAAGGCAATCTGCTTTGTAGAGTACTTTGGTTTAAAAATACACAATGCGCTTTGAAATATTTAGGCAAACCTGGTCACTTTTGTTTTTCAATGTTGTGCTTTTATAGGTATATATTTGTTAATTATTTTTAAACAATGTATATTGCATGTTGCTTTTAACTTTTGCATGACACCTTATTCAAAGCATGCCTAAGGGAAACAAGAACTCTGGGGTTCTAGCCAGATCCTTTAAAAGAAACATTTGGAAATCACTTGCAATGACTAGCATCGAATGTCCGGGCTGGTATTTTTTTCCCTTCTCAATGCATACTTTTAACAGTTAATATAAGAAAACACTTTAAAATGTTTTCTGCTGCCCTAATGGCCTCTGACTGATAACTTGAGTAAACAAAGACAGAAAGGCAATGTTAAAATGAATACAGATTATTTCATATAGCGTTCCACTTACGAATAATGTGCAGGCCTTCGCAGAATCTTAAAACATGGAGAGAGCGCGGTCATTTTTCTCTTGGAATGGTGGCAACTCTCCCTCTGCTCCAGTGCTTCTTTCCTCTAAGAGGAGCAGTGCTCTGTAAAGGATGGTCCCCTTCATGGTGCCCCATACACTCTTGGAAGGGGTTGACAGGCTCGGACTGAAGAGAAAAAATTAAGTTATTTTGTTTCTTTTTAGTGCTGGGTCTGTGCGGTGTCAGCTCAGTGTATGCTGCACACTGCAGCTGCTTTAGAGATGCACACTGCACAGACATGCGGAGGGGGTCTCCTTCATCTAGAGAAGACTCGGTCCCCCCACAACGTGGGGGCTGTGGGAGTGTCTGTTAGGCTTCGGGTGCCTGGCTCATCCAGTGATTAATTTCCTGGAGCACGTGCAAACCCAGAGTCGTGAGTGGGCAAAAGAGGCTCATGAGCCCAATGAGCTCTGAGTCCAGGCAGCCCAGTTCTACTGAAGAACCAAGGGACACTGCTGAGAAAGCAGGACTGAAGGCCTCAGGCTGTCCCTGGCAGTAACCCTGCCTGGTTCTGGGGGAGATAGAAGGCTTCACTCCCTACATGTCCCTCTATTAAGAGGGAGTGACTTTTCTATCAAATTAATTGGAGGTCACTGGCAGGTGCTGCTTGCGGGACCTGCAGCAGAGAGCTCAAGGTACCTGAGGGTAGCAACCAGACTGAATCAGAGGATGGAGAGACAAAGTGAAACACAGAGGGTGAGAGAGACATGGCAAGGAGAGAGAGGTAGAGCAAGATTGAGAGAAAGAGGGAGGGGCTTGCAAGATGGAGCTAGAGAGACACACAGAGGGAAGGGGAGAGAGACAAAGTGCGAAGGGAAAGATAGAGGGAGATTGAGAGAAGAGGAGACACTAGAGAGATGGAGAGAGAAGCAGGCAGAGTGACACATAGGAGTGAGTGAGGTTGAGAGACAAAGTGAGGAACGAGAGAGAGTAAGTGGCAGAGACTTAGAGAATGGGAGTGACTATAAGAGAAAAAGAGATAGATAATGCAAGGGAACTAGACAGAGGATATAGTGTGTGTGGGTGAGACAGAGAGAGACAGGTAGCCAGGGAGAGGTGGGAGAAGTAGAGGCAGAGTGGTTGTGTGAAAGAGAAGAGAGGGTGTGAGAGAAAGTGTGAGAAAGTGTAAAAGCAAGATACAAAGAGAGATAATAAAGTGTAAGAGAGAGCAAGACAGTGGAGAGAGAGAGGAGTGAGAGCACAAGACAGAATGAAAGAATTTGAGATACAGAGAAAAATAGGGGGCAGTGTGTGTGTGTGTGTGTGTGTTAGAGAGAGGCAGAAAGAGACAGACTATGAATAGATAGTGTTATTCAGAGCAACACTGAAGGACTGTGAAGGTGAGAGTTAAACAGAACAACTATTGGCAAAGGCTAGAGGCCTCCCATTTGGGACCGATTAGGTTTGCCAATGATTTTTAGCCCTGATGCTGTGCAGCATAACTAAAAAATAAAAAGAAAGCTTTTGACGTGGCTGCCTGTGTCATTTTGTAGGTGCGAACACTACACATGCACATCCACAAAATGATGTGGCATTTTTTATCTGTTTAGTTACCAATCAAAGTTGTGCAAAATTGTTTCTTTTTTTATTAAAAAGCAGGTGTGGAAAGAAATGGGGGTGCCAAAACACTATGAAGGTGCTGAAATAACACTGGGATGGGGTTGTGGAAGCAACACAGAGGGCGTGAGTGGTGAAGGAGGAGCAAAGGATGAGAAAGCAATGTGAAGTGGGATGGGGTGAATTATATGGGGAGCAGGCAACCGGTGGAGTACAGAGCTGGGAAGGAGATGCAACAGGCAAGACAGGAGGGTGTAGGTTGGGAAGCAACAAGGAAGGCGCGGTTGGGGAGGAGAAGCAATGGGCCAGAGAGCAACATGGAGTGGGCGGGGGAGAAGCACATGGGCAAAAAAGCAATGGGTGGGATGTACACAAAGGAAGGGCAACATGGACGACAGAGAGCAACATGATGTGCAAGGGGACAGAAGTGCACAAGGAATACAACTGGAAAAAAGGATGTATTGTCACTGAGTGCTTGACCAAAACAAAATAGTGCTGGAAAAGCAAGCAGTGGAAGCCCAGAAGCCAGCCAATCAAAAGAGGCAATGCTTCATGGGAGGGATCATACAGTCTTACAAGCTGAGACACAAATAAGAAGCAGGGGAGAGAGTGAGAGGAAAGCCAACCAATGGTAGGGATTGGCGAGCTCCAAGCCCCAGTAAGTTCTTGGTAAGTGCACAATATGTCTCACAACAGATAGCACATGTGCTTTCTAGTAAGCGTGACCTAAAATGGCCTAGCCCATCCTTAAGTGAAATCAGCTGAGGCAGGGGTTGGTGAGTTCAGTAGCTGGGGAGAGAAAGAAGCCCTCAGGGTCAGAGAGTAGGGGGGCATACATTTCTCTTCACATGATCTATAGCTTGCACGTGGATCTCGGCAAAAGGGGCTTTGAGATACTTCAGCAGCTCAGCAGTACCAGCTCAGTAGTACTGTGCACCCACTTCTTAGGGATCCCCTTTTCATCCAGCACACCTGAGACTTGGATTAGCACTAACAAGACCCCCCGCAAGCAATGTGGTATGTTTCTGTAAAAATATGTTTGACTCTGGACTTAGATTCATAGACTGTATATTTTCTCAAAACGCAGACGTAATGTGAAAGCTCCTGCTGGTACTTGCTCCATTTCTAACTAGCTGTCCTCAAGGCTTATGAATATTGGTTCTCTCTATTTCTGAAAAAATACAAATGTCTTTTATTCTGAGCCCGACTCTTAACACATACATGTACACACACAGATTACATCTTCACTGCCCCCCAAAGACGCCTGAAGGAGCTTGCTATTTGCTCTCAAAGTTGCTTGTGTCCAACTGATGCAGTAGCATGACTTCCCCCCCCCCCAAGGGCACTGGCTTTACATCATCTGCAACAAGCATACAGGGAGCCTCTCAGCTTGAGTAGCCTCTGGAAGTGCACATTGAAGGAACGAGATAGAGGTGGGTAACGTAGCTTCATTTTTTTCCCTTGTGCAACATGTGCAATTTCTGCTACAATTATTGATTTTATGAAAGGTTATACAAGGAATGCTTCTGTGTGAAAATCAAGAGCATCCCAAATACTTTGTGTCATATGATTTTCATTTGCATCATTTGCTCATGAGTAAAAATCATGTGACGTAGCTTTCCCCTGTCACTGTGCTCTATCCTGCCCGTCGTTAGCCAGTGAGGTGTGAACTCCCATACAAAAGGCTTGTGAGAGGCTTATGTGCAGCCAGTTTTTGTAAGTCGAGCAATGACCCTGGTGCAGTGCATCACGCCATGGTACACAGTACTGAGAAGACATTTGTGCTTGAACCAAGTCTTGCACAAGACAAACGTAAGCGTTCTGAGTAGAGATAACCCCCCTCAAGAAATTATATAAAATACAGATGACACAATAGTTTATGCAAGCTTATGACAGTGTCCAAAAATGATGCACAACCATGGGTAAAGCAAAAACATCCTGACCTAGTGCTTCAAGCTCAATCAGACGCATGAACATGCTTACAAGACAAGATGCAGAAAGTGCAGCAAAAGCTGCACTGACATGCTGAGGGGGCTCCTTCATGTAGAGAAGACAAGGGGCCCCCCTGCACAGCTGGGGCTTCAGGGTTGTGTGATGGAACCATGCATTCAATTACCACACATGCCGGTTCCACACAGTCTGAACCACGCATGTCTTTACAACGCAATATGCATTGTTAAGGCATGTATGACAAAAACATATGTGTGGTTAAGAATTTTCAGGTAACTGTAAGTACCCTGATCCCTGCCAATGCTCTGAGCCCTAAAACAGCTCCCAACCCCCTGCTCTGAGACCTAAAACCAACCCCTTTCCCCAAGCACTAAAAACTTCCCTGCCCCCCAAGCCCTAAAAAGTACGCCCAATCCCTGCCCCCACCCTGAGCCCTAAAATAGTCCCCAAGCCTGAGAGCTACAACTACCCCCTCCCCGAGCCCTAAAAACT
Organism: Calotriton arnoldi; assembly: GCA_963921515.1. Lineage (NCBI taxonomy): Eukaryota > Metazoa > Chordata > Amphibia > Caudata > Salamandridae > Calotriton > Calotriton arnoldi. The sequence continues at coordinate 616,504 of CAWUFW010000145.1, forward strand.
TCCCAGCCCCCCTTAGTCCTAAAACCTTTCACGACCCCCAGCCCTGAAAACATCCCTGACCCCCAACCCTGAAAACTACCCCAACTCTTAAAAACCACCTCCAAAATCCTGCCCTAGTGCCACTTACATCACCACGTCCTCGCCCGATCCTTCCTTCCACCCATTCCAGCAGCCAGACCGCACACTGCATTAACCACACATATGCGTGATTAGGGCATATGCCTGGTTAAAGCAAGCGTGGTAGCGTTGTAGGGACACACATGGCTCTGCCCGCGATGTTCCGTCCATTTCCCGGGCTGCAGGGGTGTCCGTTATACCCCTGGCCTTCAGCCTTGTGCAGTGTGGGTTTGGCCGCAGGGCATCGAACCAACTTGGCACTGCCCCCCCTCCCGAAGCCTCTTTGGGTCACTTGGGCCTGATCACCGGGGCCTTTTTATATGAGGAAGGGTCATACGGCCCCCATACCCAAACACTTTGGCCCCCAGGAACACCCTTCCCCAGAGCCCTTGTGTTTTTTGTAAGAGGAGGGGTGCGCACAGCCTCCCTCCCCAAGCCACTAAGTACCACAGAGACCCCTTTCCCCAGGGCCTTTTTTTAAATTGAGGGGAGGGGGTCATGCCATCTCCCTCTCTGAGCCACTAAGAGCCACGTCCCCATGACCCAAAACACATTTGTAAAGGGGAGGGAGCATGCATCCCCCCCCTCCCCGAGCCATTAAGGACCCCAGAGACCCATTACCTGGGACCTCTAGGGCATGGGGTGTGCAGCCCCCCTCCCTGAGACAATACTGGCAACAGGGACCCCATCCCCTAGCCTTACATTGGTGTGGGTAGGTGACCCGGTACCCACCTGGGGCACCCACCAAAAAGTATGTTGGCGGCAGGGGGGGAACCCCAGAGTCTCCCGGACCACGCTGGCTCCCAGCAGCCTAAAAAGGTGCTTGCATTGGCCATGAAGAGGTTACATTTTAGAGCTATCTGAAATGTTATTTTGTGTAGCACATGCACTTTACCTTTGGTTATCAGGGTTAAAGTGCACAGAGTTCTAAAGTCAGTCGAGCAGATAAAGCAAAGTTCTGGGGGGCATCACTCAACAGATGGTCCAGTTGCGGCCGGCATGACTCGCAGGTGGAGGGATGGAAGGGTCGCGCGGGGAGGGGGTTAATTTTTTTTTTCTTCAAAACTAAACTTACCATCTCCTCCAGCCCCGCGTCGCATCGCGTCTCCTCTCTCCTCTCCATACAGGAAGGAGGCAGCCTTCCTCCCCTCCCCAAAGCCAATCACAACGCTGCAATGGCAGCGTTGTGATTGGCTAGGACGCCGACCCCACAGGCATCTATGGGGAGGCCATTTTCTCTATGTAGGCTGCATGCAGCCTACATAGAGAAAATGCAGAGTGTGTATGACTGGTTTGGTCGGCCCTGGACTCCAGCAGGACCGCCCACCCGCCCGCCCCCCCCAGGCATACCCTTCTGCTTTCTCGCAGTGCGAGAAGCAGAAACATAAAATGGTATTTAAAATACCATTTTATGTTTCTGCTTCTCGCACTGCGAGAAAGCAGTGGGGCGACGCTCCTCCGCCCACGTGGAGGAGCCGCCCCTGAGATGGTCATTTCTTACAAGCAGGTTCCTTAATTATTCCACTTTACGTTGAATGCCATTGATAAAAGTATAAGCAGCCCAACTTTTTAGATGAACTCCTTTTGCTGGGTTCTCAATTCCACAGCAACAGCCACCTAAGTATTAGATTGAATTCACAGTAAATGCTCCAGCCAGATAGGTTTACTGGTTTGTTTGTTTGTGCAGTGAGGGGTAGGGAGTTGTGGAATGCTTCTGCAACTGCTTCTCTAACTGCACATTAACTCAAACGAATGGAACTGTCGGTACCCATGATAGAAAAGGGAAATGAGATGCCAAGGAGACAATGGTTGCAGGAAACTATATTTGAAATGTTTGGCTTCCCCTGCATTCTGCATGACTCACTAGAGGCTGTTCAAATGTCTGCATTTAATAGCGCTTGTAATTACCTAATTATCTCCTTTTGTCAAACGATAACCCAGCTACTGTTCATTTTAGCTTCCAACACATTTGTCCTAGTAAGTTTTCTAGGGATTAATTTACCTAATTTGAAGGCATCGTCGCTATATGTCACATACTTCATGTAATTGTCTGTTAAGAGCCATGACCTTTCATTAGTATTATGTCACCTTTCTATTTTATAACGTGCACTTATTTTAAACGAGTGACATCTTGTGATAGATTTTTCTCGCTGCAATCAATCTCAGTGGGTTTGTAGGAAGTTAGTTAATAGCATTTGGTGACTTATAATTGGAAGGTGAATGAGATTGTTATCTTAAATACTTGTCAGAAAACAATACCCCAAGTCTCACGCCTTGTTCTATTATGCAAATGAAATCACCAGCAACATTCGTTATATAGTTCAGTATATATGTTCATGCAACTTCATAACTGAATACCTGTGAAAGCCTTGGGGTCCTGCCTCTATAAACAATTGCCGGGTAATTTAGATATGGAAAATAATTTTCCCCATGTGGGCATTTTGTTGATTTTGAGATAAAATCACACTTTGTAAACATAGAGCACAGCATTGTAAATCTACGCTGTAATTTTAAAATGTGTGGTTCCAGACAAGGATCTGTGAATCTAAATGTATTTTTAAAGAAATAATAAATAAGGTGAAGCACAGCATTGCAAATCTATGCTGTAATACTAAAATTTGTGGTTCCAGACTAGGATCCGTGAATCCAAGTGATTTTTTAATAATTAATAAATAAGGCAAAGCCAATGAAAGTGCTGTATAGGCCAGCCTGGGTTTGGCCACCCCTAGCAGGTTGTGCGAATGACCTGGCCGGAAGCCTTATGGACAACACAGCATCGGTTAGCCATCTGTGGTCAGTTGGGTGCAAGGCCTCTGCGAAGACCATGCCATGTGGCTACTGCCTTCTGCACACAGTCGAAGAGGGCAGGTTGGCCACCCACAGTAGCTTAGGAGCATTTGAGACAAATGCCTACTCTGTATGGCCAAAGGCAGCGTTGGAAATAAGTACAGTGTAAAAAAAGAAATCTTGCACAATTTGCTGTAGCGTAATTATTACGAAATTACGCTCACTTACCCAAAACGCATCTTGTAGTCAATTTCTTTTATATGAAGTAGATTTCCAGTTGCTCACATTCAAAACAAAACTGCTCACTTTTGGATTTGTGGTTTTGTGCTAAAAAAATTACCCAAACAGTCCTCTCGGGGAAAAAAATGTGCCTAAAATATTTGTTCACTGCATTGAAGGAAGTGCTGGTGGAGTCCAAAAACTGCTACTCGCTTTTGGATTTGGAGTTTCACGCTCACAAATAGCCCAAACTACCTGCTTGGGTAATAAATCTACCTGAAATGTTGCTCGTGTTCAAAAATTACTTGGACACTATGTCTCATGTTAAAATTTCTCCCTGAAATTAGGTGATGTTGCATGATGTCATAATCACGGTAAGCTTGCATACATTTTGTTACACAAAATTACCAAAATTACACCATTACGCCAGCATAATAAAAATTTCACCCAGGCTCAAATCTATTCTATTATAGTATATTGTTATGTGATGTGATGTTATCATTGAGAGGAGTGTGGGGATGGTCCTGAGAGGCAATGCCTTACATAGGTCTTCTGGGTCACGCTGTCCCTTCCCTCACTCAACAATCATATTAAACAGCTTATTACATTCTGCTCTTAAGCATATATGGTTTATGGCACCCAATTGTTCCCTATGTATATGATTTTAAAACCTTTAGTTAAAGGTATGATGGAAGTGGATTACATTTGTGCAATAAGTTAGAGTTGAAGAGGCCTCTTAACTGCTAGCAGGGTTGTTTCCCAGTTGAATGTTTTTATAACATTCTATGAGGCTGTACTGTGGCAATGACATGGAATTTTACCTTTGCAGTTTAGAGTTAAATGTGTGGGTGTATGTTCATTAGTAGGGGTATTTTACCAAAACGCAATGGTGTAAAAACCCATATGTACAGTAAACCATGAACAATGGAAAATGTTTCAGGGGTGCATTTGAAATATATGTTCCATCATCATAATCTTTCCCAAACCACTCTGAAGAGCTTTGGCATTGTCAGAGCGACTAGGATTTTGTGGTATCGGAAGATCAAATTATTTAGCATGCTTTTATAAATTATGCAGCAAAAAAAGATAAATTATGTGACACATTTCTACCATCCTTTTGATCCAGTTAGGCTAGAAATAACATTATGTTGAACAATGTAACTAATGCTTGACATTATGGAATGTGTTGGAAATCCTTAATTGTGCACTAAGTGCCCTATGTTCATATAGAGGCCCTAATATAGACATGTTCATATATGCCCTAATATAGACATGTTCATATATATTCTAATATAGACATAATCGTATATACCCTATTATGGTCATAATCGTATATGCCCTATTATAGTCATGATCTCCTATGTCCTAATATAGGCATGATCTTTCACCTACATTAGTTGCCTACAGTACACAACGAACAACGAGGGTTGAACGTTATCTAGTCTGTGGTTTGAACATTGAAGGGTTGTTGGAAAACGAGGCAGTATCTGTGAGGCCTGCACAAATAACATGACTACATTTGTCCTTCACTGGGAACCAAACACCCAATTGTAGCGCCTGACTCTCAGAGGGTAGCGTTGCAGAGCAGTCTGAGGCTTTACTCAAGGGAGGTGGTGTGGGCTAGTAATCGCCATTTGCAGGTGCGCAGAAATAACACTCAATAATTGATTGTCCAGTCTGTACTTTGCTTTATAAAAGTAAGAGTACATTTATTAAACACACACACTACTCAATACTATGCACCAATTTACAAATATACATAAGCTGTTGGAATTACTTTGTGACATTGCGTAACATCTCCACCCCTCCCAAAAAGGGGGGTGGGGTCTAGTACCACCACTCCCATGTATGCACATCATCTTGCCCCCTAATGCAGTGTGTTGAGCCTAACCTGGAGCGAGGGCCCTGCGCACTGGCACCATCCCAGTGGCGACCCACCCCATTACCTCAACGCGCATTAAAAATGGGTACACCTGCCTTGGTGACACATAACCCTGACATGACCATAAAGTATGCACCTCTATATCTTAAGGGCTAGCAGTCTGGGTCTTCACCTAAGTGCAGCAGCAAGAATACATGTTTACGCACACCTTAGAATGACAGTACTCATCACCTTTGTTGGACATTAGAATGCATTGCAATTACAGCCCCTAAGGGCATCACAGATGAAATCACAGGATTACGCCTATACAGCCAGACACCCTAGCAGGAATGTCTGGCAACATAACCCACTTTGCTTATGACATCACCTTACACAGGTACTTCACATTACATATGTGACCTCCAGTCCCTCTAGAAAAAGAATAACAGTTAGTAAATGCAGTTCTGGTGCAATTACACCTCTTCACCTCCAGGGGATGCTCTTCTGGAGCCATCCCCAACTCAGCCTTTCACTCCATGAAGCCCATCGCAATACACCCTCAGCTGTAGAACAAAAGTTCCAGCCTAGAAGGTGTATAAATACAGGTTGAGCCCTTGAGGGGTTATCCTTTCCAAATCCCTAGGAAACTTAGGGTGGGACTGAACTTTGTGCTGGGGGACTGCGCTTCTCCAGCAGCTCCCCCAGCACCCTTTTTCACTCTTGAGGGTGACCCCCTCCTCTGGGGGCCACCAAGCACAAAAACTGTAGATTTCCAAATGCCTTGCAAGCCATTATGGGGCGCTTCGTGCTCCTCTGCATGCATATATGATGAGCGGCTCTCCCGCTGTGCCGGGAGAGCCGCGATCCATCTGGCGCTCCGCGCCGCCTCCCACGCGGGGTGGGGGCCCGGTCCCACCCGGACCCCCAGGTAAGGGAGACGGCTCGGGAGCCCACCCCGGCCGCTCCGGCCACGTGTTGGGGGCCCGGTCCCACCCGGGCCCCGCAATGCCTGGCTCCTCCTTCTGCGGGTCCCAGTCCCACCCGGGACCCACGACAGCCTGACGGGAAGGAGGGCAGCCTGGGGAGCCCAACCCTGGCTGCCCCCGCCGGCGCTCCCCGTCTGGATTTTGCTCGCGGGGGCCAGGGTGGGCTCCTGACTCCCCCGCCTTCCTCCGCTTCACGGGGGGCGCGATGGCGTCCCCCGGCTTTACTTCGGGGCCCGGGGATGGGGTCCCGGGCCCCTGGGGATCTCCTCGCGGGGGCGCGACGGCGCTTCCCCGCCTTCCTCCGCTTCACGGGGCGCGACGGCGTCCCCGGCTTTACTTCAGGGCCCGGGGATGGGGTCCCGGGCCCCTGGGGATCTCCTCGCGGGGGCGCGACGGCGCTCCCCCGCCTCCATTTTCGGTGGGGGCCAGGGTGGGCTCCTGGCCCCCAGGCAGGGCACTTTCGCGGGGAGCGCGACGGCGCTCCCCGCTTCTCCAGGGGTCAAAGGTCGCTCACCTTCCGGGGGCCATATCTCAGCCCCTGGGGGTCCGATCTGCCCCATTTTCGCGTCCTCTTGCTCCTGGCGGCGGCCCCCAGCCACGGGGAGCACTCTCCTTTGCCCTCTGGATCTCCAAGAGGGGGCATTCTGCAGGGAGCGGTCTTCACTGGCTCCCTGCGCCAGACTTTCGCCTGGCTCTCCTCCTGGGCCTCTCTTCTCCCTGCGCAGAGGCCCCTGCTTCTGCGCACCGGTCCTGGGCTCCTCTTCTGGCGCTGTTAGGGGTCTGGGGGGCAGTCAGGGGGTACCTCCTTCCAACTGCCCATTGCCAGGCTCCAGCACCTTCCGCCTCAGCAGACCACACCCCAGAGAGCTTCCCTTCCTGTGCAAGCACTTTTTAAAAGTTGAGTAGGGGCTGGCAGGAAGTCTCTGTTGGTCCTATCCAACAGCGCCACATCACTTCCCTGCCCCTGCTCCCTCCTTCTTGTCCAGCCTCTGGGCTGGTTCAAAATGGCGTCGTCCAGGGTCTCTGGCCACATGGTCTCTGAAACCAGAGCCCTTCCCTCCTAGGTGCAGTCTGGTGCTGGCACCCAGTGATAGCTGCTGATGGATGAGCCTGTAGCTCCGCCTATCTTCCCTTCGTGGAAAGGAGGTCTTCGCTCTGGGAGGGAAAGGTCATCAATTCAGCCTGCTGAGGTCAACCCCCAGCCAGGCCCTGGTTATGATCTGACTCAGAGAGATGTAACATTTCTGGATGACCCAAAAGCAGTACAAATATGACTCTGGACTCTGCAGAATACTTCTTTTCACATCCGCTACAGTGGACTTTAGTGCGTGTCTGGAATCTGTAGGCCTTATGGAAGTTAATCTAGCACATGGGCTCCACATCCCCATAGGGGAATAATGAAGTGAAAAACATAGTAAAGCACACTGACTTTCCCTGGCATGTTCCTTCCCAGTGTATAAGGCCTATTCCGTGTCACCACCCACTTCTGCATAAGTCCCACCACACCATTAACTTTGTAGCTGCTCCTGGACTGCGCATGCCAGGAATCTCCCCTGCGCAGCCCCAACACGTGTGCACACGCTTGTACACAGGTGTCTGCATGTAACCAGCCCGGTGCCCCTTACTCCAGCTGCTGCGCAGCGGCCTAGTCAAGCTAGGGAGACACCAGTAAAATCCACATGCCGTCTCCTTCATTATGAGTTCACTGTGGATGAGTCCCAATTTATGAGGCTCTCCCACAGTAAAAGCTCCACACATAGGTGCTCAAAAAGCGAAAAATCTGGGCGGCCCATCGTGTCAGAACCACCTTCTAACAAGGGTTTTTCCCGAACACAGGCCTACAATGTACTCATAAATTACGCATGAGCATTCACCAGCTACATCTCCTGCATAATAGGTATGTACAAAGTTCACCCCTGACGTCTTCCTCATGTCTAACAAAGTCCAATACAAACCATACTGAGGGACGAGACACTTTACGGTATAAATACTAACCCTGGGCGTAGTTCGCGTAGTAGCGCTACGCGTAGCTACGCGAAGTGCACTTCGCACTTCGCGAGCTACGCGTAGCACTACGCGAACTGCGTAGTGCGGTATGAAATGCTGTTCGCGATGATTGCACAGTGCCGGATGCTTGTCCGCACTGTGCAATCATTGCAAACGGCATCTTGCACAGTGCAAGCGGTCGTTTTCTGCCGCTCGAGTAGATTTGTACTCGAGCAGCAGCTTTCTCATTGCGGACTGGTACTTTCTCATCGCGAGCGGTCGCGAGCATACGCGACCACTCGCAATGAGAAACCTGACCTCCCCGCGTTGAGAATCTCGCCGGGAGGTTTATTTTCCACGCTCGCGATCGGCAACTTGATGTTGCTGATCGCGAACGAGGAAAAAGTCTCGCCGGGATGTCATTTTGCTCGCTCGCGGTCGCCAACTTGACGTTGAGGACCGCGAGCAAGCAAAAAATGACCGCTACGCTACGCGTGTTTGCACTGTGCTACGTGCAATTCGCGGAGTGCGAAGTAGCGCAAACATCGCAAACTACGCGAGCGTAGCGTAGTACTTCGCCCAGGGCTAATAAATACACCACATCTTGCCACTGTAAGATAGAGGGAACCGTGACTTCCATGCCGACACACTGACCAGAGACGCTGAGGCTCCTGCATGCAGTCGTTCCAGCTGACAGCGGTCTAACACAGCCCTTGCGGGGTGTCCAACTCGAGACCAGGACGGGGTCCCACACTCTCTCTCTCTCTTCAGGTAATGGGGTTTGACTAAATCCTAGAGGGATTCTTGGCTCTTAGGTGTTTAGACCTACACATATGCTAGATACACTTAGGTACATCTAGTTAGGCATCGTAGGAGTATGCGCACTTTCATAATGCATTTGATATATTCATGTATGTAACCATTATTATTGCAATATGGTAGAACTGTACTATCAATCTGGGGTTCTAGGGACTGGCAGGTCCAGGGAACAGAAGCGCTTTTTAGAGCATGCCTCATTCCGCAGCAGATGATATTTCTAAATTAAACTGTGCAACAGACATCCTGTCTTGGACTAGCCAAGAACAAGGACATGAACACACCTGGGTTTCCATCACAGATGGGTGGGGGGCAGAATTCAACTACACATCGGATAGGATTAGATGACATTCTCCAGTACAACAGGTCAGATCCCAAGTGGACAGAATGGCTGATTTGGCCCTTTGACACGAACACATGTCAACAGAGATTCCTAGGTATAACTGAGGGGTTTAGTATCAGTAGGCCAGATACACGCTATGTACAAAGACAACACCCAGGGGTAGTGACATCCTATAGTGTTGGGAAGTTGTGCCTGGATTGGCTAGAAACCTCAACACTCATGGAAGTAAAACATCACTTGACCTTACTCACACCTGATGTAGACCTTAGGGATTTCCTGCTAGGCCCAAGGAAAACACGTCAGAAACGTTTCATATATGCTTGCATTTATGCCTACTATAATGAAAACTGGAAAATATCCCAACAGGAGGCCGCAGAAAGAATACGGGAAATAGACCGTATTAACTTAGAGAATGCATTAGCTGTAGTGGATAATGGGTTAACAACTTTGACCTCCAGGATTTACTCCTTAGGCAACATTGTATCTTCGGCACTTGACGTATTAGAACAAGACTTGGCCTTTTTACAACACGGGCAATCTCAGTTACGTTCTATTATAATGTTAAGCTGGATGCTGCAATCTTTGCGTGCAGGCTACGCGCCCTGGCGTTTCATAAACACCACGTCTCTGTTTTCGGGATACAATCTAACCGATAGACAGAAATGGCACAAAGGGGAGTCAAATATACAATGCTGCGTATTGAGAAAATGGAAAGGTTACCATTCACTGTAGCCGAATCACCATCAACTGAATGGCTAATTCATGGCCAAATCACTCTGCCTGTCACTACGTTTCAGTTTCAATATTGCCTTGAGCAAAGGCAGGCAGGTAAATATGAAAGGATGGGTAAGGGATATATTAAGGAAACCTGGGAGTTACCATATAGATTTCGATGCCGGAGTGGGGATCGAGAAGTGTGTCTGAGTGGTACAAACTGCAAGAACGCTTTAAGCGGTTCTCTCATGTGTCAGGATATTTCTCTGCACAGAGCATGTAGTGGTTCGGTAGCGAATCTATCTTGTCACATGTCAGGGACCCCAGCGGCAATGATCACGCCGGTTTTCCAGCTGCTCTCAAATGGGAGTTACTTGATGCCAAATGATCAAGGTTGCTGTGGGATGCATCCGGGCATCGCCTATCTGGTCACTGTTTACTCCAGGGTTACTTGCTGTATGCAAGTATTGTTTCCACCACTGAACACAGTCAGGGAGGCGCCGTTATGGCCTTCGTTGAATGTTTCCTTTATACAATTTGACACTTTGAGCAGACTGAAAGCCATGCTTTTGCAGCAACCCGTGCCCTTAACCTCCGCTCGAGAAACCTTTGAACTTCAAGTTGCAAGGACCTCGACTGAGATACAAGCGCTTATATGAACGAACTGCCCCTTTCATTTCGCAGGAATGGTGGGTCGTATCTTTAATATGTCTGATACGAGCGGTATTGTACACCTATTTAAGACCATAGGGTCCGGACAATTAAGCACCTTTCAGACAGTCCTCGGAGTAATCCCAAATTTTATACACTCCGTATTGGGAAGCGTCTTTGGAGGTCTCCCGCTTATCCTGTTCCTAATTGCAGGAGTCCTGATTGTAATATTACTGCTACGCAATGGACGGCCTAATTTCCGAGGAAATGGCAAACATACTCATGGAGCGGAAATACCGTGAACGCATGGTGCAGCTTCTGGGTATACCTTGCCTAAGAGAACTGAACGCCTATTAGTTTCTATCGTTTAGACCAGTCTGGGTGTACTGCATCTTACCTGTTCTTCGATGCCTGTTTTGTGGAGAAGAATGCGCGTTGGATCTCTGTCTAACGTTTCCATCAGATACGTCTCCGGACATGGATGCTATGCTGGACCCCCTAAAGGCCCATGCTCTGCATTGTCCCCAGCGTCTTCCGATTCTGATGAATGCATTCCTTGAGAATCCACAGGTGCCGTTTGCTCTTGCTGGGTTAGGTGACTCCTCCACAGGCACCCAGGTAACAACTGCCGCACAAGCTGCCACAGCACCGACTGTTGGCAGTGCTGAATTCCATCTATGTGTGATTGACGTTCTCTGTGAGGCGTTGGATTTGTCGTCTGCAGTAGCTAACATCGATAATGCTGTATCTCCCAGCCAGGACACTTAATCTTGAATTGGCTCATCGCGTCCTGGGAAAGAATTCGGCTTCTCCACTTCGTTCATAAATAAACGAACAAAATTTGGAACATTTCCTAAATTGACACTTTCGCTTGAAAGGCATGGCCTTATTCTGCTTGTAGTGATGCAACTTTTATAAGTGGGACAGAATTGACTTTTTCAAGTGACAAGAAAGCATAGCCTATTTTAACATTTTAAAAAAAATTTAACATCTTTTTAAAGTCATGTTTTTAGCTGGTTTTAAGTATATTTTTAAGATTGTCCAGATTTAAGTATGGTCATTGTCATCCAATTCGAAAGAGGAGTGGGTGTTATGTTTCATATAGAGGCCCTAATAAAGACATGTTCATATGTGCCCTAATATAGACATGTTCATATATATCCTAATATAGACATACTTGTATATGCCCTATTATGGTCATAATCGTATATGCCCTATTATAGTCATGATCTCCTATGTCCTAATATAGGCATGAACTTTCACCTACATTAGTTCCCTACAGTACACAATGAACACTGAGGGTTGAATGTTATCTAGTCTGTGGTTTGAACACTGAAGGGTTTTTCCCGAACACAGGCCTACAATGTACTCATAAATTATGCATGAGCATTCACCAGCTACATCTCTTGCATAATAGGTATGTACAAAGTTCACCCCTGACGTTTTCCTCATGTCTAACAAACACCAATACAAACCGTACTGAGGGACGAGACACTTTGGGGTATAAATACACCACATCTTGCCACGGTAAGATAGAGGGAACCGTGACTTCCATGCTGACACACTGACCAGAGACGCTGAGGCTCCTGCATGCAGTTGCTCCAGCTGACAGTGGTCTAACACAGCCCTTGCGGGGTGTCCAACTCGAGACCAGGACGGGTTCCACACTCTCTCTCTCTTCAGGTAATGGGGTTCGACTAAATCCTAGAGGGATCCTTGGCTCTTAGGTTTTTAGACCTACACATATGCTAGATACACTTAGGTACATCTAGTTAGGCATCGTAGGAGTATGCACACTTTTATAATGCATTTTATATATTCATGTTTGTAACCATTATTATTTCAATATGGTAGAACTGTACTATCCTTTCACTTTTATCGTACTGCTGATAATATATCTCTGCTACTGTCTGCTGGTTGCTGCAGCACATATATTCTACACTAGAATAACAACTGTTCAATAAATACTTATTGAAACGCCCAGACTGTTTATTCTGTGTAACTCTCTTAGACAAACCGAATAAGTAAGCACAAGTGACTGAGCGAAAAGTAGTACATTGTTTCCACGATTCTGAGGGATCAGGGTTGTCATGATCTAAGGTTGCCAGAAACTAATCTCTCCCCGATAAGAGGAGATTCTAGTGGCACTGTGAGCTAGCTAATGCAAAACAGGCTAACATACGCGGTGGGGGTGCGCAGAGCCAGTCTGCCACCAAACCTGCAGTTTATGTTATCCAAATGTGCAGGTCCTGCATGGGTACTATAGGAACTACACGACATGGCGCCACCAATGTTGGTTGGGTACTTATTTAACAGTAGAATCTGAGTAGTTCAGTTGTGCTATTCTCAGAGAACCTACTCACAAAACCCCAGAGACGTCTGGAGTAGGTGGGCACAAAATCCGCCGCAGCTGAGTAGTACGAAAATACTATATTTTGGCTGTTGGTTATTCAAGCTTGAAAGGACATAGTGTTCCTAAAATTGTGCCTAAAACCTTATCATAGTTTCTTTGAAATATTAGTCCGTGTTCTATACACGATGACTACCGCGGTCTTAGATCCACTACGAATGCCACTGCCCTTGTCAGATGAGGCAGAAGATCCTGCGGATGCAATACAGATTGCACCAAAATTCAGAAGGACAGTCACCCTAAGACTATTAGAAAATAGTTTACAAGCTAGGGGTGGCATGGTAGTTTTCGTGATTGAGGCACACAAATCAAACAAAACAGAGGTATTCTATTCATGGGTTACACTCCCAGCAGCAAATGCAGTAACAAATACATTTCACTACTTTATACAAGGAGATGCACCACGGGAATATTGTCCGTTTGAGGACATAGAGATTCCACTCACTTATCAGGAACATTATTACTGGTTTAATGGCGCCCTACCCCACGTATAAGGAGGAGCAACGTTAGGCAAACTCGGAGGAGAAGGAGCCACATGGCCAATATTAGCGGCCTACACACCACATCCTGACATTGCCACAATGCCACCAGGAGACTTACTCGTACAACACACATATTTAATTAAAATCTACAGAAATCTGACACAATTTGTCATGAGGACTTTAACAATCCAACCTGCACCAGGTACAGCAAATAGTACTCCAGCTCAGGGTACAGGAAATAAAATTACTCCTCAAACATTACACGCCGTATGGGCAAAATGCCAGCAAAACGCGAACAAATACCATTCTGGATAGCTCAGAAAATAACTCTGCTTGAGGCGGTATTCCCGAATACTACCACCTGTGATAAACACAGAATACTAACAATCTGCTTGCCCATGGGGATCACACCACAAATAGAGGACTGCACCTCTTGAGGTACAGTCTTTGCTGCCATATATCCCAGAACACATGGTATCCCATCATTAGCAGTAGTACCTGACGTATTGAGACAGATACAAAATGAGTACGGAGCAGAGCCTGCCCTTAACTTAGGGATGAAGTTACTAGGTAACTACGAACCGGTATCAGCCATAATACTAGCTAACATTAAGGGGGAAGCAGCTGCAGTGGCGATCCGCCAACGCCTAAGGGAGTTCAGTCCAGTAGATCAACAACACGAACTACCCAAAATAACTGAAACTGCATATGCAGAACTCGGCAGAGACAGCTTAGGTGGGAAAGCATTAACCCCTTGCATGCTGCGCACATTCCCCTGCTGTGCGGGAGAATTAATGAGTGGGCGGGATTCGGACGGCCCCCGGCCATCCTCCGCACACGCCCACCGTGACGTCGGACGGCCGGGGGCCGTCCTAAGCATGCAAGGGGTTAAAACCACAACTGGTGGGCAGTTCTGAAAAGGACACTACAAAGCAGACACCTACTTCTTCTAAAAAGAAGTGGGAAAATAAAAAGCAACAAAAATCTAAAGACAGCAGATCTCAATCCCGAGGCAGGTCTCCTCAACAGGAGCCCTCTGAAAGGAGGTATAACCTCAGGAACAGGGATAATATTAGGAAACCTGACAGGTATCAGGATACTGATACACGTTCCTCTCGTTCCTTTCAGGGTTCATCAAAAAACTCAGAGAGGGAAGGACGGTCAGAACAAAGACAAGAGGAGCGTACAAAGTCCAGAGACACACAACACGCTGCGGACTATGCACCTAAAAAAGAAGATAAACAAAAACAAAAACCTCAGGTCAAAAAGAAAAAGGTAGCAGGTCTTAAGATCAGACATGCCCAGAATTCTGAGGACACAGCTTCTGAACGGGGAATGGGCTCTGACGATGCTAGACAGCACAGCAGAAGTAACAATAGCTCGCCAGAACCTGAAGGAATTTCTGGTGACAGCGGAGTTGAGTGAGTATATCGCAGTGGAAACACCTGATACTCGGTTAAGTGTCCCACATAAGTTACATGAGATAACACTACGGATGGAGGGGGACAAGCCCAGAAAAATTAAAGGTCTATTTTGGAAAAATCTGTCATCTGGATATGACATCCTATTAGCAGAGCAAGACTGGCCGCCAGCATTTATCATGGAGTGCCCCAGGGGTGAAGAGATCATTTTTCCAGCCTTTTCCGACCTCGTTCCCATACATTTAAAACATGCATATGCGCAGGAGTGGGCGGTTGCCCTAGCTCCAGCATTGTACAAAAATCATGCTGGTTGGGATGAGGATTCAACCCACCACGTGATCCCGTTAAAAGTTTCACCAAATGCTCAAAGGCAATACCCTATAAAGCAGGAAGCTAAAAAACAAGTCAGGGAGATCCTAGATCAACTAGAATACCAGGGGGTGCTTGAAAATTGCACTTCACATATGAACAATCCTTTGTTTCCCGTAACGAAACCTGACAACACATATCGTTTAGTTTTGGATTACAGACATTTAAACACTTGCACAAAGACATTTGCAGTTTAAAATGCACACAGTGCCGCATTAATGAATAACATTGTGCGGAAAAATACAAAACTACACTTGATAACTCAAATGAATTTTTCTGCCAAAATATAGCGCCTGAAAGCAGGTATTTGACCGCATTCTCAGCGCTAGGGTCCCATCGGCAATTTTGTCGACTCCCCCAAGGGAATAAGAATAGCCCGGGGTTGTTTTCAGCAAGGGTAACAGAGTTACTCCAAAATTTGGATGAAGAAGCATTGTCCTATGTGGATGATATTTATCTGACGGACGATGACTTACCAAAGCACTTGACCAGGGTGAGCACCATTATTATGGGATTAGCCTCTGAGGGCTATAAATTTAATTTCAAAAAATCAAAAATTGCCCATCTCAATGTCCTGTTCTTAGGGTACGAGCTGTCAAGTGAAGGAAAAAGCCTAGCAGCTAACTTTTTAGAAATGTGTGCGCTGCTCTAACCTCCAAAATCGCTAAAGAATTTACAATCAATTCTGGGATTCCTACATTTTGGTCGAACATACATTTTGGATTACACAGAAAGAGTAAAACCTTTCTATGACTTAATAAAACCTGATTTTTCAGTCAGACAATGGACACAGGAACATACAAACATCCTAAGTTTACTACAGGAAGACATGATAGCTTCAAAACACTTACAGACACGCGTAAATGTACGCAACTTAGTGATCCGAGTAATAGCGGGTCAATGTGGGTACACTTACTTAACCTTCAATGAAGGTGAAACTGTACCAATTGCATACAAATCACACCTGTACACAAACGCAGAGATAAGTTTCACTTCAACAGAAAAAATCCTGACAGCAGTGCAGACCGCTGTAGCAAGAGAAAGAGCTCTGGCTCAGGGAAAGCGCATAATAGTCGTGACCCCAGTACCAGCGTTAGAGGCTGTTACAAAGGCTAGCATTCCAAATACAAAAGCCTTACATCCCAGATGGATACAATGGGCTAATTCTCTTACTGCAACGGTTGTTGAATACAGATTTGATCCAAGTTTAAAAACACAAGCATTTCTGCAATACGAACAAGAATATCCTCTACCGAATGAGATTTTGCCTCTAGATCAGTATGAATACATTATTTACACTGACGGATCTGCTCAACTGGCCATAGGGAGTAAGAAAGCTTACAGCGCAGCGTGTGCTATCGTTAAAGGTCGCATGCACGATGGAAAGTTCCATCCAAGTTGCACTAAAACGCAATCCCTAGGAGACTGCACCGCTCAGTTAGCAGAATTAAAAGCACTGATACTGGCACTTGTAAAAACGGATCACGAGTATCCCACACTAATTGTGTGTGATTCCTTTTACTGTGTACAGTCATACAATGAATATCTACATCATTGGGAACAAAACAGGTTCAAAGATGCGAAAGGTGGCACAATTAAGCATAGAATGCTATGGGAACAGGTAGTAGAGTTGAAAAACGAACTACCAAGGGCTCACGTGATACACACACTGAGTCATCAGCGTGATGGCGTTCACGTTGAAGGGAATTCATTGGCTGATGAAGCTGCGAAGGGGGCTGTATGCACAGCGTCCGTAGCTGCAATCACTCGTTCCAAAACGAGGGTAGACGGTGAGATTATGGTAGCTGTCATTGCTTCATGCAAAGGCAGCACAGCAGTACCAAAGAAATTTCCACTCAAGTACTCCTACAAGTTAGATGCACACAACATTCCATATGCTCAGATTCCTGGAGTGGGGGATAGAGTAATACCAAATATGGATCGTAGGCAAGGTTTAATTGTGGCAGCACACGAAGAGATAAGTTCTGTACATACGGGACTTAGGGAGACTGTTTCTTTGTTGAAACAATGCTACTGGTGGCCTGTGATGAGAAGGCAGATCAGAGACTATGTCTGGAACTGCGACATCTGCAAGCAGATGAAAGGGTCCACCACAACACGTCCAGTACAGATACCATTATTAGACAGCATTAGGTTGTCTATTCGTGTGCGTCCAGCTCCAGTTTCCTCAAGGTCTGGCCTCAGCGCTCGGCTGACGCTTGAACTGTTATAAAAGATTTGCGAGTCTTTATCGGCACATACGCAGTTGGCACGTTACTTTCTGACCGTGGCCCGGCGTGTAGCTCTCGGACTTACAAAGAGGCCATGGAAGGAATGGGCGTAGCATTGCGGTACTCCTCTCCGTACCATCCTGAGGGAAATTCGGTTGTGGAGAGGAAAAACCGGGACTTAAAGCAATCTTTAACAGCTAGGGTATTGGGCAAGGGCGGTAGTTGGGTCTGTCACTTTTATGGGGTCCAAAGAGCAATTAACAACCAGCCAAGAAGCTCTCTAGGGGGTGTCACTCCTTACGAGGTCCTATTTGGGACAAGAATGTGGGTACCTGATCTTGATTGTAAAGGCGCAGTGGCGGATGAAAAACCATTTGATATCCATGATCGTTTGGCTGTTTTACAGGATCTATATGAATCCAGGACACAACAAAGCAACATCCACTTAAAAAAGACCGCCACTGAGGAAGTCAAGGCAGTAACGGCAAGACCTGTCTGGATCCCAAAAGTTGGGGATCTGGTCAGAGAGAAGATTGCAGACAAGATAGAATTTGGGCCATCATACAGAACAGCTGTACCGGTCCTAGCAAGCCAAGGCACAAGAACTGTACTTCTGTCGCCTCTTGCCAGAAAAAAGGAGAAAAGATTTGTCTCAATCGACTTAATCAAACCACACTATGTGGCCGTTTCTAAACAGTTGGCCACGTGGACTCCACAGTAGCAGACGCCCTCCTCTTGCTACGATCCAAGAAGTTCAAACAGAAAGACTCATCACATTTGAAGAGCCACCTGTACGGTATAAAGGACTAAGCAACAATGCTATGGAACTCGTTCCACTTCAACAAGAAGTTCAACTTCAAGAAGAGAATCAACTTAACAACCAAGTTGCAATCAGACCGACTACAGATGTCTACGTCAACATGCCTCGTCAAGAGCAAAATCCGATTTCAACAAATCCCGATGCGATTCCAACAATTGATCGAACTGCTTCACGCTATTTCATGAACTTTGATACGTTTTCACTGGATCCAAGCGAGCCGGAAACGACGCCAGCCAAAAAATCACACAAACAAAAACTCATTGACTTTCTGAACTTTTAAAAAAAGACTTACCTGGTGTCACCTTGGATAGAACTATGGTATATCACTGGGATTCTATTTTTCATCTTCTGGCTAGGTTTAATTATAACTTTTAGTATGCTTATTAATGGACGATATCTTCAGCAGAGCTCTACAGCCCAAAAGGTTAATTTAATTTTAAAACCACACCAATCTTCACATCGTGAACCAAGAGATTTGTCTTCAGTGAACATCACAGCAGTTCCTATACCGGATAGTATAGTATGGGACAAGATTGATTTCGATATTTTCGGTCAGACTGAAAATATCGAACTTTTAAAGCTTAACATGTATTTAAAATTTCTTTAAGTGATATCGTTACCTCCAGTACATTTTCTGATGATTGGGACACTGAAACTGTAAATAATATGATGTCTGATTTGGAAAAAACTGCAGCATTTCCGAACAATGAAATGTTAGAAGGCACTTCAGACTATGATACATTGTACTGTTGCCAACATTATGGTCATCATTTCTTGCACAAATCTATAACACCTAGAAATGTATTTGAATACAACCAGTGGGAAGACTGCCCAACTCCTCCAAAAGGTAGTTTGCAAACCTTTGCACAGAAATTCACATACTTTTCAGGGTTCAACACATCTGACCCGAAGTCATTTTATTACAAAGTGGCAACAACTTCAGCACAGAAAATTATGTTGACTAACACCAAACAGATTTACTCTGCTTCCTTTATGGCCCAGTTGCCTACACAGGGTTTTGACCTATGGAAGGACACTATAGATTTAAAATCAATCTGGGGTTCTAGGGACTGGCAGGTCCAGGGAACAGAAGCGCTTTTTAGAGCATGCCTCATTCCGCAGCAGATGATATTTCTAAATTAAACTGTGCAACAGACATCCTGTCTTGGACTAGCCAAGAACAAGGACATGAACACACCTGGGTTTCCAGCACCATCACAGATGGGTGGGGGGCAGAATTCAACTACACATCGGATAGGATTAGATGACATTCTCCAGTACAACAGGTCAGATCCCAAGTGGACAGAATGGCTGATTTGGCCCTTTGACACGAACACATGTCAACAGAGATTCCTAGGTATAACTGAGGGGTTTAGTATCAGTAGGCCAGATACACGCTATGTACAAAGACAACACCCAGGGGTAGTGACATCCTATAGTGTTGGGAAGTTGTGCCTGGATTGGCTAGAAACCTCAACACTCATGGAAGTAAAACATCACTTGACCTTACTCACACCTGATGTAGACCTTAGGGATTTCCTGCTAGGCCCAAGGAAAACACGTCAGAAACGTTTCATATATGCTGGCATTTATGCCTACTATATTGAAAACTGGAAAATATCCCAACAGGAGGCCGCAGAAAGAATACGGGAAATAGACCGTATTAACTTAGAGAATGCATTAGCTGTAGTGGATAATGGGTTAACAACTTTGACCTCCAGGATTTACTCCTTAGGCAACATTGTATCTTTGGCACCTGACGTATTGGAACAAGACTTGGCCTTTTTACAACACGGGCAATCTCAGTTACGTTCTATTATAATGTTAAGCTGGATGCTGCAATCTTTGCGTGCAGGCTACGCGCCCTGGCGTTTCATAAACACCACGTCTCTGTTTTCGGGATACAATCTAACCGATAAACAGACAGAAATGGCACAAAGGGGAGTCAAATATACAATGCTGCGTATTGAGAAACTGGAAAGGTTACCATTCACTGTAGCCGAATCACCATCAACTGAATGGCTAATTCATGGCCAAATCACTCTGCCTGTCACTAGGTTTCAGTTTTAATATTGCCTTGAGCAAAGGCAGGCAGGTAAATATGAAAGGATGGGTAAGGGATATATTAAGGAAACTTGGGAGTTACCATATAGATTTCGATGCCGGAGTGGGGATCGAGAAGTGTGTCTGAGTGGTACAAACTGCAAGAACGCTTTAAGCGGTTCTCTCATGTGTCAGGATATTTCTCTGCACAGAGCATGTAGTGGTTCGGTAGCGAATCTATCTTGTCACATGTCAGGGACCCCAGCGGCAATGATCACGCCGGTTTTCCAGCTGCTCTCAAATGGGAGTTACTTGATGCCAAATGATCAAGGTTGCTGTGGGATGCATCCGGGCATCGCCTATCTGGTCACTGTTTACTCCAGGGTTACTTGCTGTATGCAAGTATTGTTTCCACCACTGAACACAGTCAGGGAGGCGCCGTTATGGCCTTCGTTGAATGTTTCCTTTATACAATTTGACACTTTGAGCAGACTGAAAGCCATGCTTTTGCAGCAACCTGTGCCCTTAACCTCCGCTCGAGAAACCTTTGAACTTCAAGTTGCAAGGACCTCGACTGAGATACAAGCGCTTATATGAACGAACTGCCCCTTTCATTTCACAGGAATGGTGGGTCGTATCTTTAATATGTCTGATACGAGCGGTATTGTACACCTATTTAAGACCATAGGGTCAGGACAATTAAGCACCTTTCAGACAGTCCTCGGAGTAATCCCAAATTTTATACACTCCGTATTGGGAAGCGTCTTTGGAGGTCTCCCACTTATCCTGCTCCTAATTGCAGGAGTCCTGATTGTAATATTACTGCTACGCAATGGACGGCCTAATTTCCGAGGAAATGGCAAACATACTCATGGAGCGGAAATACCGTGAACGCATGGTGCAGCTTCTGGGTATACCTTGCCTAAGAGAACTGAACGCCTATTAGTTTCTATCGTTTAGACCAGTCTGGGTGTACTGCATCTTACCTGTTCTTCGATGCCTGTTTTGCGGAGAAGAATGCGCGTTGGATCTCTGTCTAACGTTTCCATCAGATACGTCTCCGGACATGGATGCTATGCTGGACCCCCTAAAGGCCCATGCTCTGCATTGTCCCCAGCGTCTTCCGATTCTGATGAATGCATTCCTTGAGAATCCACAGGTGCCGTTTGCTCTTGCTGGGTTAGGTGACTCCTCCACAGGCACCCAGGTAACAACTGCCGCACAAGCTGCCACAGCACCGACTGTTGGCAGTGCTGAATTCCATCTATGTGCGATTGACGTTCTCTGTGAGGCGTTGGATTTGTCGTCTGCAGTAGCTAACATCGATAATGCTGTATCTCCTAGCCAGTACACTTAATCTTGAATTGGCTCATCGCGTCCTGGGAAAGAATTCGGCTTCTCCACTTCGTTCATAAATAAACGAACAACATTTGGAACATTTCCTAAATTGACACTTTCGCTTGAAAGGCATGGCCTTATTCTGCTTGTAGTGATGCAACTTTTATAAGTGGGACAGAATTGACTTTTTCAAGTGACAAGAAAGCATAGCCTATTTTAACATTTTAAACATTTTTTAACATCTTTTTAAAGTCCTGTTTTTTAGCTGGTTTTAAGTATATTTTTAAGATTGTCCAGATTTAAGTATGGTCATTGTCGTCCAATTCGAAAGAGGAGTGGGTGTTATGTTTCATATAGAGGCCCTAATAAAGCCATGTTCATATGTGCCCTAATATAGACATGTTCATATATATCCTAATATAGACATACTCGTATATGCCCTATTATGGTCATAATCGTATATGCCCTATTATAGTCATGATCTCCTATGTCCTAATATAGGCATGAATTTTCACCTACATTAGTTCCCTACAGTACACAACGAACACTGAGGGTTGAACGTTATCTAGTCTGTGGTTTGAACACTGAAGGGTTTTTCCCGAACACAGGCCTACAATGTACTCATAAATTATGCATGAGCATTCACCAGCTACATCTCTTGCATAATAGGTAGGTACAAAGTTCACCCCTGACGTTTTCCTCATGTCTAACAAAGACCAATACAAACCGTACTGAGGGACGAGACACTTTGGGGTATAAATACACCACATCTTGCCACGGTAAGATAGAGGGAATCGTGTCTTCCATGCTGACACACTGACCAGAGACGCTGAGGCTCCTGCATGCAGTTGCTCCAGCTGACAGTGGTCTAACACAGCCCTTGCGGGGTGTCCAACTCGAGACCAGGACGGGTTCCACACTCTCTCTCTCTTCAGGTAATGGGGTTCGACTAAATCCTAGAGGGATCCTTGGCTCTTAGGTTTTTAGACCTACACATATGCTAGATACACTTAGGTACATCTAGTTAGGCATTGTAGGAGTATGCGCAGTTTTATAATGCATTTTATATATTCATGTTTGTAATCATTATTATTGCAATATGGTAGAACTGTACTATCCTTTCACTTTTATCGTACTGCTGATAATATATCTCTGCTACTGTCTGCTGGTTGCTGCAGCACATATATTCTACACTAGAATAACAACTGTTCAATAAATACTTATTGAAACGCCCAGACTGTTTATTCTGTGTAACTCTCTGAGACAAACCGAATAAGTAAGCACGAGTGACTGAGCGAAAAGTAGTACATTGTTTCCACGATTCTGAGGGATCAGGGTTGTCATGATCTAAGGTTGCCAGAAACTAATCTCTCTCCGATAAGAGGAGATTCTAGTGGCACTGTGAGCTAGCTAATGCAAAACAGGCTAACATACGCGGTGGGGGTGCACAGAGCCAGTCTGCCACCAAACCCACAGTTTGTTATCCAAATGCGCAGGTTCTGCATGGGTACTATAGGAACTACACAACACGATTAAAGATTCACATAAATCCACTGCCTTGACCATTGTCCATTATTTTATCAAAATCTATTTTTGAAACCTAAATTGTCTAATTTTAATTAATGACATGTAGGTTTCACCTTACAGAGAATAGCTTCAACAGTCTCTCCATTGTACAAAGATGTCTTTTTACAAACAAAAAGGTGCTTGTTTCTTCTAAATTTTTCAGTTTTAATTACAATTGTTCTATTTACTGGAGAAAACTAAACAGTATAGGATTACTATTTTCAACAAACCTTTTTTTTGTTTGAAAAACACCTTTTTCTAGTTAACTGCTCCAAAGTGAACAAGCAACTGGTAATGTATCAAGGGTCTCACATTGCCATCTCAGAGTTTTGGTGGGATTTACAAATCACTCAGGCTGCGGCCTTTTGGTTTAATTCCACCATAACCTCTCACAAAAGCAGTATTGGCCATACAACATAGTCACATGTTTCTCATGGCTTTGTTGCTGTTTGCCAAATCAAAAGCATGAGCAAAAATCTGAATTACGTTTAAGTTTGGCATTCATACAGATCCATTGGATTTAAAATCAAGGGAGAGTTAAAACAGAGAATTTCTTAATGTTGTCTCATTGGAAAGCATAGTCTCCACTACTCAGAAAATGCTGAGCAGAATTACATCAAACTTGACTTGAAACTAGGTCTTTACTCAGGGGAGTGCCTTAGCTCATCATGGTATGAATGAGTTCAGTAGTTTTTGACAAATGAGCATTACAAAATGTGTTGGATGGGCTTTGAAGGATTAGATTATAGCGATATCTGGACAATTTGCTTGTGGACAGTTCTCAAACTGGTGTTCAGAACTGTTCACAGGCTCAAACTTAAAAAATAAGGAAAACTCCTAAGCCAAAGCTGCTTCTGTGCTCCCACTTTCTCTGATTGGCTGACCATAACATTCAAATTTCTGCTGTGACTGCCTTTACAGGACTTGAAACACAGGCCCCGCATCCTGAAAAAGGGTCTGATAATGAGCCTCTGTGAGCACACCCTGAACTCCAGCCTAAGCTGCGAGCTCCCTCCCCCTGAAATGCTCCCCCAGAGTTAAAAAAACAACTAAAAATATATGTGTGCACTGTCGGGGTTTGCAAACTTTACACATGTTTGGTGAACTCCAAATGAGTGTCTGCAACCAACTGTAACCTCACCTCTCATAAGAGTTCATGAATGTTAGAACCCCATACAGAGGGACATGAGATAAGCAGGAGCTACTGGGCCTAACCGTGGGGGTTGAGGCCTTTTACCCCTGATATCCCAGGATACAACCTACTATAAGTCCTGAGCATCTGGGCCGAGTATCCCTTCAGCACTTGACTCAGTGGTAGTGTGGTCCAAGCAGTCCAAAGCTTCTCGGTGTGCGGGGGGCAGTAGATGTAGGAGGGTGAACACAGAATCACAACTCAAAATACGGTCATTAGCAGCAATGAATGATTGTCCAGTAAAATACTTGCTTTTATGAAAAAGGAGTGAACACAAAGTGAAATACAGCATACACAAGCAATTCACAGATTCCCTGAGGTCGGGGCTCCAGGTGTTCAATAGGTAGTTCCCTGTGTCCCACATCTCTCTCACTAGCAGTAGTGGTTATTCCCCATTCACTATAGACGACATTCAGGTTAGGCCCCGCTAGTATTCTGAGTCTCAAGAATCACAGTCTGACTCTTCTAGCCCTATGATTAGTCATACCCACTCCTGCAGGGATTGCGCAACTGAAGGCTCTGGAATTCTTCACTCCCGGGTGGGACAGAGAACTGTAGAGGCTGCTGTTGGTGGGTAGCACTCCTGACTCTGCACATGCAGCAGCTGGGCGTCCACTGCGCTTACTCTTGTGAAACTTTAAGTTCTTCTGATCCTTCTAACAGATGAAGGGAGTCACCTGCTCCGATTCTGATCCTCTGTTGGGGCCTTGCACCACATGAGTCACCACATGGCTTCTCCTCTCGATGACAGCTGGAACCAGGCAACAGTACTGGACCTTTCCGGTGGCCCCTCTGGGATACTGGTTCACTGACCTTGCTCCATGCATGGGTGATGGCATGAAAGCAACTTCTTCTTTATGGTTTCCCCCTCTGGCATACAGGGTGGCCAACTGCACTCCACACATGGGCTACAGCCGGATCGGCACAGCAGTAATCTTCACGGTGGCCCCTCTGGCATACGGGGTTGCTAACTTCACTCCACATGTGGGCTACAGCCCGAACAGCACGGCAGGAATCACAGCCACAAGTGACCTTATGGCAACCCCCTCTGCCATAACGGGTCACTAACTTTAACCTGCATACAGGTGACAACCTGATCAGTGTAGCAGGTGTCTCTTCACACCTCGCAACAGGGATCCACTGGCCAGGATCTCCCGCTGAACTTCACTCCCTCTAGTGCTCTCCTCTCCATCACATGGCACACTGGTCTTTGCAAGCAGGCAGCCACTGGCGCTGCAGGCTCCAGGGGCAGGTGGTCTTCGATTTTTCTGCGCAATGTCCCCTCACCCAGCTGGGAGACTGGCAGGCCTTGGCCCCCAGTCCTGGTCACAATTGGAAGTCTTGCAGAGCTTCTTCTCTTCATACAGCCCAACTGGCTGCTTGGCAGTTGACAATTTTGATGGCCTCAAGCTCCCCTTCTTTTAGTCCATCTCGAGACACCAAATGTAATTTAGGTGTGAGTCTTAGAAGTTTGTGCTGGGGGTCTCCTTCCTTTTGAAGTGCCCACTCCTTTGCCTTTCCTCCAGAAAGCAGTCTGTCATGCAGAAGCAACTCTATTAGCCCCACAACACAGGCCATGGGAGTGACTAGAGGTTCACACCTGGATGTCAGCCATAGTGAATGTACATAAAAAGGTTGCCCAGGGTCCAAACCCTACTCTTTGATTCTCTTATCAGCCCCATCTCTGAGATGTGTCCAGACTCCTTTCCAATGACTTCTCTTTGAATCAAAGAGCATCCTTTGAAGTATACTGAAGAGCCTGGCTCTTTGTCCTCTAGTGTGTATGTCTCCCACTTGGCTCACAGGAATGCAGCAATCCACAAATCTGCTTGGGGGATTCCTTTATCTCAACATGCTCCTTCAGTCAGCCCTTTGTCTCCTAAAATGAAACCCAGAGTTCCCCATGTATTGCACAGTTCACAGGCACACATACACAAAGCACATGCATGCAACCACACGTGTGGTGGATAGCAATACATACTAACTTGATGTATGCCATGGGTGAGTTAAGCACACAACAGAGAAACTTTCAATGGGTAACCCTGTAGGCCTCACTCCAGTGACACAGATGAAAAAGCATGTTCCTTTCTACTGATCACTACACCATATGCTGCCACCAACACACTTGTGCTACTTATCTCCTGGTAAAGGCAGTAGCCTTTCACTATCATGAGGTTAGCACTTTGGGAGCCCCTCCCGGTCCAACAAGACCGCAATCCATGAGACGGGCCCATCTCATGGTGCTCTGCCATAGATCATAGACTAATATAGTTCATCAAGCCAGTGCAGAGTTTGTAAACTGTAAAACTTGTGGACCAATGTTTGGTTCATTTCTGTAGTCTGTGAAATCCGTACTGAGTTGAAGGACTACACTCGCATTTGGATGTGTCTTGAGTCTATGAGTTCAATTTAAAGTCCACGAGCTGTAGTGACATTTGGGCACCTGTGAAATAA
Source organism: Calotriton arnoldi (assembly GCA_963921515.1). Taxonomy (NCBI): domain Eukaryota; kingdom Metazoa; phylum Chordata; class Amphibia; order Caudata; family Salamandridae; genus Calotriton; species Calotriton arnoldi. The sequence continues at coordinate 643,310 of CAWUFW010000145.1, forward strand.
AATTTAAAAATACATTATTTTAACTTTTAATTTTTTCTTCATGAAAGTGCCTGGGTCAGATTGTATTTCATGGGCTTCGTTTAAGTAAACTTAAACTTTTTATCAACATTGTGAGTGCATGAACACAGATTCCAGTCCGCCAACCAGGTATGTCTTGCAACAAGGGCAGGACTTCCCCTAAAGTCTGCTGCTTTGGAGCAGACTCTGTGGGCTTTCAACCACGTCAGAGTAATGTATGACTCAGCAGAAAAGGTGGCTCAGGACAATAACCTGCTTCTTAACAAGACAAGGTAGAATTAATCTGCAGTCATCTACATAGGTGAGACTGTGGAGACAGAAGCGAACACAACAAACATCATGCTTTTGAGTGCCTTACAGATGCCATGGAGTGAAGAAACTGAAAACATAAAGGGTAAAGCGTAAACTGTGTATCATAAAGCTCAGTGGAGGACAGAGGCTTATACTTGGGACATGAACCATGAGAAGGCACCTCAAAGCATAGCAGTTTGAACACTTCTTAAGTGACCAAGGTCAACAGAAGAAAGAGGCACACTAGAAACAGTTCCTGTAGAAGTGCTGAGGACCAAATCAAAGAACAAAACATCCCTTAGCTTAGCATCCTTTTCTTTTATTACATGGAGTAGAAAACTAATATGTGATGAGAACAGAATTCAAGAATTGGGAATAGAAAGATGGAAAAGCACTAATAGATATTTTACCAATAAAAAACTAAAATAGTTCTGAAATTGGATGCAGTAGCACATTAACCCCCAACCTCACAAAATTACTTAAACAAATACAGTTAAGTGAAGGTATAATTAGCTTTAATTATACCACGTTAACATATGTTTTAAAAAAACTCTGAAATTCACTTAAAAATCAAAGTTAAAGTACGATTACAGCTAGCCACGAATTAAAACCAAAAACAAATCAAATTTGCCACTTACTCACAAAACAACTCTGCAAACCATAACTCGCACATCTCATGCAATGTTAATGACCTCACAGTATTCATACCAAAAAGTAACAATGCCTAAAAGCAAAAAGTCCTTAAATAACAACACATACTCAAACCAATAATTAATGCTATATTCATAGATAACTGTACTTCAACATTTTTGTGGAAAGACATGTAAATGCAGACATATTAGTACGACGCACATACAAATGAATAAGGGTTTCTGCTATGTAAGGGGCAGTATTTGCCATTTGGTTTCAATCTATAGAGTTTTAATACAGTTTAAAATTTACAGACTTCCATTCAGGAAAAAGCTTTACACAAAATTAGACCCTTTTACATTCTGAATAAATTATTCATATGGCTCTGTCAAAAATGTGAACCTAAGACAGTACAATTACATTGCGGCTGTGGCAAATTTTAACAAAGTACAAACATTTCCAAACAAACGCAGTATACATAGCAGCCAGTATAATTAAATTAATGTTGACATGCAGACAGTAGGATAAATACTCAACTGTGCACTAGCATATTGACCTACTCTGCACTGTTGGCAAACATCTCCTGTCTCCTGGCAAAGACTCAAGCATTTTTGAAGACAGTTTTCTGTTCAACATATTTGGATGCCTAAACTCACCTATTGAGAAGTGAAGCCCTTTTTAGCAGCGAAACTTAAATGTAAATCAGGATTTCTGCTGAAATACCAAGTCTAAAACCTAGCCTGATATTTAGATGGGCATGCTATTGGTCAGAGTAGTAATATTTCATATGCCAACTTTACGTGGCATACAACTTTTTTGGGTTATTTTACCTTGATGAGAATATTGGTGATAAAATATATAATATTTCTGATGTATCAAAACCATTCTTCCTATATTCCGTTGCAGTAAAAACCTGAAAAATGGGAAAGTAAAACACCACCACCACAGCACAGTTTTTAATGGCAGATTGTGGCCAATTCACTGCTTCTCCATTTCTAATTTAAATGCTGAGAGAGAGAAAGAAAATCAAAATTTATTTAGACCAGAAAGGATAAAAACTCATGTATAAAATTTTTTAATTTCCAGCGGATTTACATGGTGAAAACATGATGCAAAAACAACAGTTGATGGACAGAATGCAGAACAATGTCATACATTCACCCCAGTACAGAGATCTGGGCCTAAATCCATCGTTTTTTTTGCTCATCATGCCATTCCAGTATGAACCCAGCCATATGCAAATCAGTCTTGACCCTGTGCCTCATGGGAACAGTCCAGCCCGAACTGCCAAGCCAGTTCCTCCCTGGACTAGAAACAAGCATCCTAGGACCGGTTTCGGGGTTTCACCCCTCTTCAGCCAGGATAGCTTGATTCCAGTGGCATGGAGAGCACAGGACCCACGTCTGGGCATACCCGCCCCACTCGGGGTGACAAATGCAAAAACAACAGTTGATGGACAGAATGCAGAAAAATGTCATACATTCACCCCAGTACAGAGATCTGGGCCTAAATCCATCGTTTTTTTGCTCACCATGCCAGTCCAGTTTGAACCCAGCCATATGCAAATCAGTCTTGACCCTGTGCCTCATGGGAACAGTCCAGCCCGAACTGCCAAGCCAGTTCCTCCCTGGACTGGAAACAAGCATCCTAGGACCGGTTTCGGGGTTTCACCCCTCTTCAGCCAGGATAGCTTGATTCCAGTGGCATGGAGAGCATACCCGTCCCACTCTGGGTGACAAATGCAAAAACAACAGTTGATGGACAGAATGCAGAACAATGTCATACATTCCCCCCAGTACAGAGATCTGGGCCTGTGTGGAACTCTTTGAGTTGAGGTAACTCTAATCACTGGCCCTAAATTCAATAGTACATATTTCTTTAACTCCTTTTTTGTATAATAAATAGGGGCATCATCTTTAAAATCTTGTAAATTAAGCAAGAGGGCCAGATCCAAGAAGTTAACCCAATTTCTACACGGATCACTTGTACCATTGTCAATAGGGAAATACTTAAAGGTTTTTTAAGGCAGTTACCTTCCATTTTATTTGAATCATATTTTGATTCTAAACTTATAATCTCTGCACCATATAACATTTGTGGGAGGACCATAGCCTTATAGGCGGTAATCGCCCGATAATTCACAGTCCACAAAAATCCCTTTTTTACATTTCTTTAAACCTCCCATGGATGTAATTGCTCTTCTTCACAAGCAGTCTAAATGCATTTTCCAATGTAACTTTTTATTAAACAAAATACCAAGGTACTTGTATAATAGAGTTTCCTCTATATTCATACCCCCCAATATACCACAAACAAGGATTAGGATTTTTGCCATAACCAAAATATTTGTTTTCTCACTGTTTGTAATTAAATAATTTGCTTTACAATATGTATTAAAAGTATGCCGCTTTCTTTGGAGTCCCAGATGAGTCACATCAAGAATAACAAGGTCATCTTCATACAATAAACAAGTTGTGATGATCACCTATCCTAGTGGAGAAATAATGTGCATTATTTAACATTCCAGGGAGTTCTGCAGATATAAAGCAAATAATGTGGGGGCAAGTACGCAACCTTGACACAGGCCATTGTTAATTGGGACTTTCCTTGATAGGGCCCCATTTAAATCTAGCTCAACCCTGGCTCAATTCACTCAATTCAGTTCTTTCATCACTGCCAATAATGCAGCCGGAATATTCATCTCTGACAACTTTTCCCTAAAAATATTCCCTTCACCAGATCAAACGCTGATTGAAAGTCAATGAAACAACAATACAAGTTCCTCATGTTTCTATCATTTTCCACAGCAACACTCAGAGGCTAAAACAATGATCATTGGTTGACTGCTCCTCAAAAACCACCTAACTCAGTGGGTATTAACTTACTGGTATCAATCCAATCTTTTTGATAAAGAATAATTTGCTATCAGAATATTTTTGCTCCTACATCGATTAAACTGATTTAATGGTAATTTTAGAGTCAGAAGGATCATTCTTTTAAAATATTTGTTTAATTATGGCTCCTTTCCATTTCACCAGGAAATTTGAAGTAATCTGGAAGTCAGTGAAAAGTAAATGGAAGAAAAAGGCCCACCAGTTGAGATTTCATTAGCTAGCAATTGCAGGTAAATTATTCAGTTCCACTGCCCTAGTAAGATTTGTACTAGTTAGTCTTTTTTTATTGCTGATATAGAGGTCTTTTATACAAGATCCTTGTCTGGTCTATTCAGACCCCGAAGTCTAGCCAAGGCTACTTCTGGGTTCATTGAGTCATCTTTATTCTTATTACAATCTTTCTTGACCAGATTCCTGAATTCCTTAGTATCCTTCAATGTTAAAACAAATAACCTTTTATCCCAGTTTGTTTTGTTGTACGCCATCTTCTTTTCTTTAATTAAAGTGGCATATTCAATTTTGACTTTTCAAATATTCTCCTCCCTTTCCCTATTTAATATTACACTTTTATTTTGTCTAAGGTTTCTGAAATCCCTTTTTAAGGCTTGACAATATAAATGAAACCATTCCTGCCTGGTGAATCATTGCTTGATGTTTAATGGGAAATGTGAGTTTTTCTTGAGAAATACAACCAACCAATCAACCACTTTGTTTAGTGTCTTATCACACCAGGACACTATTCTGGGTTTTAATATCATTAGACTACAGATCTTCAGAAAATTGCATACAAGCTGACATTACCAGTTGCTTTTCATTTATAAAAGTAGTCGAATGTTTGGGATAGTCAATTTATAGGGGTTATACACACGCCTTTTCCTGGATCCCTGTTTTTAGCCTCATAGAAATTGGCCAATGATCGGTATCTCGGACCTTCAAGAGCTGGAATTTCTCACACAGGTCGAAATAACCTAATTGGATGACTATATCAATCAGTCCTTTGCTTTGACCCAATGTGAAAGTTTGTCTGGCAGATCTATGTGCCTCAAACTGGCCATTTAGGCATATGAAGCCGGCTTCAGCCAAGGTACATTGCACCTTTGAAGCCATTTCCCATGGGACACATTTGTGGAAGCTGGCAATAGGAATATTATAAGCTTAGACCATATCTCCCAGATCGCTGTCCATCTGGGCTGGGTTTAAATGCATGTTGAAAACACCCATAATTAAAACTGTGGCATGTTTATTTACAGCACACAGATTACACATGTCCTCCCGAAATCGTACTACCTTCTCCATGCTTGATTGTTTATCCACAGAGTCAACATATACATTAATCCCAGTTCATGTTTCACAGTTTATAACATTCGGGTTCAGGTATACAACAAAAAGCCTGTAGCCAATCACATTTCAACTTTACTCATAAGTTTTGATTAGCGATTTTAGTTGAAACACGCATCAATAAACCCCTGGTCAGTAACCCTGGTCCCTTTTGTTGGGCCATACAGTAACTTTGTACGAAACCATCCTAAATTGGTACAGCACCTGATAGCCATGTCTCTTTTATTTAAACAACCATTATTTATCAATCTCCTCAACCCAGGGACATTTCCTAGGCTATCTTGTGAACACATTCCTGAATCAATATTGCTCAAATTTGGAGTAACTGCATCATAAAAAATCTGTTGCTAACCCTGTTATCTGTTCCTTGGCAGGTATTACTTTTTTTGTGGGCAGCAACTCTTAGGTTTCCTCCTCGGAAACCCACCAACTTCCTTTATGTCTCCACAGTTACATCAACCAGTGATAGATTTAACTGCAAGCCACACAGTCCTGTGTGATTGTAAAAATATTTTTTCCGTGACTTGCATTATTTCCTTGTTTTACCCTACTCTGAGACCCTGGAGGTTTAGTTCCCTCTGTGAATCCATGAACACACTTTGAGTTGAAAACTACTTCTGAAACCTCTACCTGTTTTGGATCATTGGAGGCTACAGGTCCCTAGGGAAGCCCAATTTTTAAAAGCTTGCAAGAGATGAGACCTAATTAAAGGATTCCACTTTATATTTCTCTTCCCCTTTCAACTTACATCAAAATACAAGAGTGGGTGAATTTGAGTTATATTGGTTCTCTGTTGAGTGTACTCTTTTGAAGATTGTGTAACCTTCGAGGATGTTGTCATGGAAGATACTCTCTGATCTTGACACTCCAAGTAATTGTGCCCTTGCTTTTCCTCTGCCATCAATTTCTTTACTTTGGGAGTACAAAGATGGATTATTGAGATACACTTTTTTAATTTACTTGTTACAAAATCCTTCTTGAGAGATACTACTCTTCTACCTCACTCCCGATTTTGTAATCTCCCTCTACTAACTTAATTCTTCCCTATTGAGCTCCCCTTTCCTACCCTTTCAATTCCTCCTTTTAATCCCTTGATATTATATTTAGGTGCTGGCTTCCTATCCTGTTAAGTCTTGGGGGAGTCTCCTACCATATATGGTACACCTTGGGTAAAATAACGGCCTACCCCTTCTCTTAACTAGCATTGGCATTCTTGAAACGTACCCTGAAGGTTGACTGTGTGTGTTTATTCCCATTCCCGTTGCCAGCCCACCCAATCTTCTATACAGCACTTTAATTTAAATTCTTGTTTGAAACTGTAGGAAACAAAAAAGAGTTGTCAAGTGTAAACTCTTGCTACATACTAATCAAGTATCTCAATTACACCATGTAGGAAGGAAGGATCTGCTTTTATGGTTCCCCCAATGTTTGCCTGGTGCTATGCTGTGTCTGACTATTCTGTCTAGGATCCTGCTAACCAGGAACGCAGTCTCTGTGCTTTCTCCCCTAAATTGGTTATGGTAAGTACTTAGATACATCCCAGGTTGGATACTGGTGTATCCTTATAAGTCACTAGTATATGGTACTGAGGTACCCAGGGGATAGGTACACCAGGGGTCCCCCATGGGCTGAAGCATGTATTATGCCACTCATGGGAGACCACTCAAACTGTAGCTACAGGCCTGCCATTGCAGCCTGTGTAAGCTGGTGCTAGCACCACTTACGACAGGTATATGTTTCCCTATATCTAAGGTCACTGCACTTAAGACCTATGTCACCCCTCAAGCAGGCCTTTCGGTCACTGAAGGCAGGGTGCTCGGTTCTAAGTATGAGGGTGCCCCTGCATGAGCAGGACACCCCTAAAACCTTTGGAGTCCATTTTCCTGGGTTGTAAGTGCATCAACCATTATGATACATAGAGCGGCCATGCGTCATTACGCCATGACATCTCTAAACTGGCTATAACGAACCCTGTCATGTTTGGTATCAAACATATTGGAATCATACCCCCATACCAGAAACGGTGTGGGAGGTATGATTCCATTCACTGTAAAGCTCCTCCAGGAGACCCTCAGTGTTCCCGGTACCAGTCTTTCAGACCTGTACAGCACAACATGGCTGCTGTTGACCTGAGACACAATTCTGCCCTCCTGCTGCTGAGCCAAGCTCGAGCAGGGGAAGGCAGAACAATGGGTATCCTGTCACAGGGAGGTGTGACCACCTCCCTGACAGGGTTTATTGTATTGGGGCCAGGTGGGGGCGATTGCCAGCGCCAAACAGTCTGCTTGAGGGGCACATTTTGTGACCTCCTTGCATAGTCCAGTTCAAACAAGCTCAGGGAGCCGTTGGCGCCCGCTCTGGCGTGAAACTGTACAAAGGACATGGGAGTATCCTCCCCGCTGTCCAATCCATCCCCTAGTAGGTAACCCTGAATCATCCCACGAGAGAGTTCCTGATCTCGCAGCTGCCCCTTTTGTCCCGCCAGACAGTGCCTCGCCCAGCGGTCATCCCGACTAGGGTCCTGAACGGCGAAACCCTTGGATCTGACAGTTTGGTCTGAAGAGTCGGCAGTGGAGAATAAATTTGTTTGACCTGTGTGCACCGGGTGAGTTTGTTTTGGTTCTTTGTGGATATGGTACCATTTTGGTTTGTATTTGGCAGGGTGTGAGGACCGATTTTGGTACGAGGTGTTTGTGAACACTTCGCCAGGCAACATAACGAATTTGGCTCACTCTTGAAAATGCCTGGGTTTAGCAGGTTCTTGGTTTCTTGTTGTCGTTGTTGGTCTGCAGATGCTCGATTGGAAGAAAGTCAGCCGGCGCCTCCAGAAGGCACTCCGAACTTTGATATGTATGTGCAGCATGACCTTGGCCCTATTATGTTTAGTATGTTATGGCACAAATATACGAGGGACAATGCCGAGTTACAGTGGCCGTTGATGGGCACTTTTGATGAACAAACAATTGGGTTTGTACAGGAGAAGTTGTTTGTGAAAAGAAGTAGACAGTCTATGTTTGATTCTCTTCGAACGTGGCAAAAGGAGGCTGAGCAGAGGCGAATGAAAGCAGAGAAAGCGGCCCGGAAGGGAGGATGCAAACATTGACTCAGAAGGCTGTAGCACATGATAGAGAGAAACAAGAGATAGGAATTGAACATGAAGATAGGAGATTTCCATTGAATATTGATAAATCTTATGTAGCCCGAGAAGAAAATGATACTTTTGTGGAAGAACTGTTGGATACTCGAACCCCACCCCCATATGCCCCGTAGAGGATATATCCCGCTCTTCCCTCACAGGCCCAGCTACCCGGTTCTTCTGTCTCTGCTGTTTCTGCTTCTGTTACTGTTGATCAGACTGCCTTGGCCACGGCACCTCCTGTCCTTTCTTTGTCTTTGCCGTCTGTGGCAATTATGACCGTTAGTACTCCTCCAACACCTATTGCTTCGGCGTCTCTTTCGCCAGTTCTTACACCTGCGACGCAGCCGGCAGCGACGTTGGTGCCTGCTCCTTCTGTTGCTACCCCCTCCTTCTGTTGCTACCCCCACTGTGTTCTTCCATCCCCAACATTACTGAGTAGTGGGACACCAGTATGTGGATTTGAGGATAGAGACTAGATGAAATTTAAGGAACGTATTGGGCGGATATTAGTCTGATCTGATGTGAGAGATGAGGAGAAAAGAGTAGGAGCTAATCAGGCTGCCCAGTGGGCCCGAAACCCCATATACAGTGTGGAAGATGTGTGGAGTGTGATGAAAGATTATGAGCCTTTTCTACAACAGCATGCCCTCAAGCATATGTCTGCTACTCTGATTGGCCTTTGGGAGCAGTGTTTCAAAGATGCAGCACCGCAGAATATATATGATATTAAGGATCATGTATATGTTACTGATATGGAGCCTGGCCAAGTGTTTGGCAATGTTGCGACATTGGTTGCTTATCGGGGTAGGCTACTTGAGAAGAGTCCCACACCAGTATCTCAGTTTCCGATGCAGGAGGTTCATCCTATATATCACCCTGAAATACCAGAGCTAAGGGATCAGCACAATCATGTTATTAGACAAGGTGTAGAGGCCCGCTTCCAAGAACAATGGGTTTATACTCCATGGAAAAGGAGTGAAGTCTTGTCTCTTAAGACTCCGTTACCTGATCCTAGGAAGAATCCGACTGCTTATTATAAAGAATTGACTGAAGCTGCCTCTTCCACAGTGATGACACTTGCTGATATTGACATTTTTTGGGGTTTATAAGTTTCGGTTGATATTTGGAGACAAGTACATACACAGGATCACGTTGCGGAATTGGGTGGTACCTGGGACCAAATTAAGGCATGGGATCAGGAACGGAAGCCCGATGATAAGCCCAGACCAGAGATACTTGCTTTGCCCAGCCGTATCATTACATATATGCATTCTCTTATCCCTCCGAGAAAAGTTGATTGGGACAAGTTATCGGCTTGTCGTCAGAAGAAAGATGAGAGTGTGTCTGATTTTTTTCACTCGGTTTGAAGGTGTGTTTCTAGACTTTAGTGGACAGGATTTGTCGATCGAAGGTGGCGTTCAATTGTTTGTTAATAGATTTGTTTCAAATTTGCTTCCCTAGATTGCGACTCGATTGCAGGCTTCCGAGAGCACCTGGTCCACCTCTTCTCCTTTTGTTATTTTGAATATGGCACAGTATTATGAGCACACGGAAAATGAGGATAAGGAGAGGACGGAGAAGAAGCACAAGGATTTGAAGACAAAGGTGTTGGTGCAGCAGGCTTCTAGGGGGAATGGTAGAGGACGTGGTGGTTTGGCCCAACAGCTTCCACGCACTAGCAGGCCTACAAATACCATGCCTGTAGGGCCGAATCAGTGTGCGTATTGCAAGGAGGAGGGACACTGGAATAGCGAGTGTCCTGTGCTTTTGCAGAAGGTGGCGGTCCCGAGAGGAGGTGGTTCTCGTGGACGGGGTCGTGGAGCTGGTGGCCAGGACAGGGCTCCGAATGCAGTGGCCTCGCATGGTCGTTCTGATCAAAATTATTTTGATGACCCTCCGGGAGGACAGTATTATCATGATGATTACAATACGGATGAGGTGACAGGGGTGTCTTACAGTTAGGACAGCCAGGGACAGAGTGAGGGACCAGTTCCGATACCTGTAGATCAACGTGGTCCGTACGGTAGTGCGGATGTGCATGGTTCGACTAAGGAGTTCTTGGTGGATACAGGTGCAACAAACAGTTCTATTTCTCGTTCCTTGGTACCTGGGGTTGCTCTGTCTGGCCATAATAATGTTTCAGTAGGTTTTTCTGGTGTACCAGTTGTGAGCCCCATTTCAAAACACCTTGTGTTGACTATTGGTCCTTTCACTGTGTATTCGCCATTCTTGCTGACGTCTAATTGTGGAGAAAATTTGATGGGTTTGGACTTGTTGAAGAAATTGCATGCCACGATTTATTGCTCTCTGGCAGGTGTTTACATGACAATAGGTCCAGATGTTGTGCGTGCTACGCAGTGTCTGTCCAAAGATGAGCCTCTTACTGCAGAGTTTAGAGATGTACCGCCCACTCTTTGGGTGACAGGTGACACAGATGTGGGATTGTTACAGATACCACCAGTTTCGATCCGAGCTAAAGACAATGCTATTTTACCTCGCATCCCTCAGTATAAAATACCACAGGCAGGTGAGCGTGCTCTATTGCACATTGTACAGGATTTGATTGAGAAAGGAGTGGTTGAGGAGACGACTGCTAATGTTTGTAATAGCCCTATTCTTCCCATTCTAAAACGGACACCTTCGGGTTCTTCTGATGATCATGCAGATGTTTATCGCTTTGTGATTGACTTGGGGGAAGTTAATAAAATAGTGAATCCCCAGTTTCTGGTGGTCCCTGACATTACGACTCTTTTGACAATGATTCGTTCTTCAGTATTCCCATCCATCCAGACAGCAGGTATCTGTTTGGGTTCACCCTAGCTGGTAGAAGCTTTAGATTCTGTCACGCTCCTCAAGGCTATACAGAGAGTCTGAGTATCTATAGTCAGGCATTGAATGGTCAGCTTGATTCGTTGTCACTCCCTACAGGTAATGTATTGCTTCAGTATGTCGATGACTTGCTCATCGCCTCGGATACAGAACAAGGAGACAGTACGGTTAAATTACTATTACATTTAGCTCAACATGGCCATAAAGTATCCCTTTCCAAATTTCAGTATTGTCGACAGGAGGTCAACTACTTAGGTCACCTACTGTCGAAGGAGGGTAGGAGATTGACCCCTAAGCGCATCAGTACCATTGTTAAAATGCCTATTCCACAAACTCAAAAAGATGTGCGCGCTTTTATTGGCATTACTTCCTACTGTCGCCAGTGGATTCCAAATTATTCCCTACTAACCAAACCCTATTTGCTCTGACTACTAAAGATGTGCATGAACCCCGGCCTTGGATGACTGAATGTCAGCAGTCTTTTGAGCAATTAAAAACTGTGCTTTGTTCAGCTCCAGTGTTCGGCACGCCTAACTACAGCAAGCCATTTGTATTTTATGTCCATCAGACGACTGGTTGTGCGCTTTCTGTTCTAACACAAAACTTTGGAGATAAGCAACAGCCGTGTGCTTATTTCTCTGCTGTGCTTGATGCAGTCGCACGAGCCCTCCCGAGCTGTCTAAGAGTGGTCGCGGCTGTGGCTGTCTTGATAAAGCAATCGGCTGGTCTCGTACTTGATACTGACCTCACAGTCATGGTACCCCATGCTGTAGATACACTTTTGAATAAGACAAAGACGCAGCACCTCACCAGTGCACATCTGACAGGTCATGAGTTAACGCTGTTCGCCAAACATATTACGATCAAACGATGTGCCACTCTGATTTCAGCTACGTTACTAACCCTCCCTTCTGGGAATGAGGAGATTGACATACATGATTGTATCTTCCGGATGGAAGAAGAGATGGAAGGACGGGTAGACCTGACTGATGTTCCCTTATCTGACCCCCCAGGGGAACTATATGTCGATGGCTCTTGCTTTAAATTACCAGATGGCACTACAATGGCACTACAACCGCTGCGTACGCTATTACTACGCTGCTCACGGTAATTGAGACATCACGAGTTCCCTATCAATCGGCCCAAGCTGCAGAGCTCATTGCCCTAATACGAGCTTGCGAATTGAGTGCGGGACTGGTTGTTAATATTTATATTGACAGCCAGTACACCTTTGGAGTCACCCATAATTTCAGGCGACTCTGGGTAGAGAGAGGGTTCCTTACTTCCCATGGGACAAAGATTCAGCATGGTCATCTTATATATAAGCTACTGTCCGCTTTGACACTCCCCAAGAAGTTGGCAATAGTCAAGTGTAGCGCCCATAGGAAAGTTACTGATGATGTAGGTAAAAGAAACGCCTTTGCAGATCAGACAACTAAGGAAACAGCCCTACCTAGAATGAAAAGAATGTTCGTAGCAGGTCCCGCTAGGTGGGTGCCCGAGGTCACAATGTTTGAAGATACACTTGAGAATGTGAAGGAAATACAGAGTGAGGCCACAGTGGAGGAATTAGCAGTGTGGCAAGAAAGTACAGCACAATTGAACGATGAGGGATGTTGGATTGACAAGTCAGGGAAGCAAAGATGGATGTTGCCAGATGCATATGTTCTTCCTGTAGTCACGATGGCTAATGGCCCAGCCCATATCAGCGCCAAGGGTATTTGCAAGTTGTTAGAAACTGTATGGCAGAATGATAAAATATTGAGAACTGCTGCACATCTAGTGAAGTGCTGTATGGTGTGCATGACGCACAATCCTGGAAAATTTACCCCTACACCACCTGGTAATTTTGCACCACCTACTTTTCCTTTTGAGGTCCTCCAGATAGACTATAATGAATTAGACAGGGTCAATAATTTGAGGTACGTGTTGGTGGTTGTTTGTGCATTCAGTAAATGGGTTGAAGCTTACCCCACCAAAGACAATACAGCCATGACGACTGCAAAGGTACTCCTAAAGGAGTTCTTTCCTCGTTTCGGCTTGCCCCGTTTGAACTGGAGTGATAACGGAAGTCACTTTAATGCCAAAGTCATACAGTTAGTTTGTGACAGTTTGCACATAAAGCAGAAGTTTCATACTGCAAATCACCCCCAGTCAGCAGGTTTGGTTGAGAAGTACAATGGTACTCTCAAACTGAAATTGGCAAAGATTCAGGAAAGTACAGGCTTACAGTGGCCAGATGCTTTCCCATTAGCTCGTTTGTCGACAAGAACAGCAGCACATTCTAGAACAGGATTGTCACCTTACGAGGTCGTGTTTGGACGTCCCGCAAATGTCTGGGGCGTCCCGCGCCCTCGTAAATTCTCTGATATTGAGTTTCCATTGTTAACAGACTACCTGTGCCAGTTAACCAAAAATCTGCGTTCTATTTACCAACAGATCCGGGAGGCTCTGCCTGATATACCAGAGGGACCCGGACACAACATCCAGCCTGGTGATTGGATTCCTGTATGCAATTTTTAGCGGAAGAAGAGTTTGGAGCCGCGCTGGAAGGGACCTGAGCAGGTCCTTCTAGCCACCAGAATCGCAGTCAAGGTTGCTGGCCGAAAGAACGGGATCCATGGCACTCATTGTAAACGAGCGCCTCTACCTTTGCCCTATGACCAATGGGTCGCTGATGGAGTTGGGGATACTGAGTGTGAGACGGTGCCTAAGTTTGTCCCCTCCAGCGACGTAAAATGAGCGTGAACCCAAACGGATGCAGAGAATGATGACGTGCTAAATGCAGCGGTCCCTCCAGAAATCCGAGCCATTAAAGAGCCACTGTTTGTTGACCCCTCTGTGCCTGAAGTCACCAGGTACAATTTTCGGTCCCGGGCTGAGGAATGGGGCACCAAAGGAGAAGTTAGATTAGTTAGGGGTGAACTGTGTAAGTTAGGGTGTACTTTGCTCTAGTACCAACGGTGTTAGTTTAGGGTGTTTTGAGATTGGTGCACTGTTCTGACATTGGACAGGATAGATCGAACGTGCTCCCCAGGAGGGAGGTACATTATCCTGTGCGACGTGGGATTCATCGAGAGCTTAGGACTGAGCAAGCTCCACCGCCGGTGCTCAAGAGCGCCAACATTGATGAACAATAGGAGCCTGTACCAGTGAGGCTCAGACGGACACTGGGAACACTTACCTTTGCTATCAGTTTTATTGTATTCCTCTTCTTGCTTCATAATGCATCCAATTGGTCGACCTATTGAGGAGGAGGAACGGCCATTTGCACCATCGCGTTTAGCGCGGGGGTGGTTAACAAAGAGTAAAATAGCTTGCATATTAATTGTTGTGATTACGCTAATAATAATACTTGGAATATCCTGGTTTCTAGAGGAAAAGTATCTTGTACACACCTTGGTTGGTACGACGCCCATTCCCCCTGAGCACATTTTTGTTACTTTGGCCCCTCACAAAGAAGAGCATAGAAAGTCTTATACAGATAATGTATTCATACAAATGTTGCATCAAGACCATGATGTGTCCAATACAACTAATTGTTGGGTTTGTGGATTGCTCCCCTCAGTTACTCATAAGAGTGACAATTTGTTGTCCATGTCATTATCATATATCGGCAGCTATGAAGGTTGGTTTGAATTGTTCATTATGGTGCACTACCATTTACAACTCTCCACTCTGGTTATGACACCCGCTGATTCTCGCACTGTGGTAGAGTATATAAGTTTTCATCATGGGTTTACTCCCATAGGAACGACAGGACAAGGGACTTCTGGTACATTGTCCTCAAACTCCTGTATGAGCATATATGATAAAATGAAGAACAAAACATGGCTCCGAATGGAAATGGCTGATTTCCAAAGGTTCAACACCTCTGAGTATTTTCAATCGTTCCAAGCCCGCAATATTACTAAGGACAAACACGGTGTCCGTGGTCAACATAGCAGCTAGTTTCTGCGCCCAGGGGACTGGGGCGGTAAAGGTGGGGGAGAGTAAATGCAATTTCCCTTACAGACTGAGAACGATTAATAGTCTGCCTTTGATCCTACCCCATAATGTCTATTTTGTTTCTGGATCCCAAGCTCATGTCTGGCTTCCGAGGGGATGGTCAGGCAGATGTTAACTCTCTTTCCTCCTTCCCCCGGTGTATATTGCCCCATCCAATTACCATAAAGATCATCAGCTGCAGCGTAGGAGTACCTACTTGCCCCGAGTCAGAAGGGTTGTTGACACAAAGGATATAGATCAGACAGATACCACCGCACAACAGTTTGAGGATGCCATAAAGGGTCTCCTACCTTTTTGGTGCCCCATGGCCAATAGCCTTCAAATTCATCGGCTAACAAGAGTTGTTGAAGGGGTTGTCAATACGACTGCTGGAATAATGAAAAATATCACTGCTGAGCTCCAGGCTACCAGATTAGACACTTTGCAGAACCGGATGGTGTTAGACGTCATCCTTGCAGATCGGTGAGGGGCTTGTCGCGTCATTGGCAGCAGCTGTTGTGTTTACATACCTCATCACGCTCCCAACGTGTATGCAGCTATAGAAAGTTTGCATAGACTTTCGTCTGGCATACACCAAGAGACAGGTACTAGGACCCTACCAGGGTGGTTCTGGAACATACTCACCTCCTGGGGTTGGAAGATCCTTACTTTTCTGTCTGTAGTTGCCGGCATCTTCTTCACGTGCTGCCTCTGCATACAATGTTTCCCAGCTTGTTGTTCCTATTGTGCCACTATCCTCATTCCCAAGCCGAAAATGCCAGTTCATGATACTAATGAAGCAGTTATGTTACAAAAACAGATTGACGAAATAATGCAGATTGACGAGGGTCTTTGATTCTACATCATCCCTTGCATCTTCTATTTCTGATGCAGAGTATATGAATTGTTCTGAGTACTGATGTCCTTTTGCTTATTCAAATGTTATGTCTTTTCTGCCCACCATATAAAATTGTTAGTGAATGCTAAAAGGAGGGTCTGATGAAATGAATATGTTTTTGCTATTTTGTTTGTGCATTGTTCCATGTAAGTTAGCATTTGCTGCACCATTTTATCTTTAGCCGCCATTTTGAATTATGCTATTAACTGCGATTCCCTCCTCGAGAAGCAGGCTGCTGAAAGTTTAATTTCTCCAAGGTTAGGCCTTGCTCTGCTAATGAATACACTGTTCTTATTAGCGCATACCTTCCCCACTAGATAGAGGCCTTCTCCCACTAGTCTAGCGGTAGGCACGGACAGAACGACCTTGGCATAGAGATAATGTGTGACCGGCCTCAGAGTCGAAGCTCATCCTACTGTACTTCTCTGTTTTAGCTGCACCTGCTTGTAAAAGTCCATTATGGGCGGGTCTTCCTTGGTTCTGAAACGTACATAATGTTTCTCTATGTTTGCTGATGTAAGTCCTCTCTGCAGCACCCCTAAGCAACTGGGCAGATGGGGCTCCGCTCGAGTGTATCCGAATAAACATATACTTGGTTTGTATTCTCTACTGTCTGACCGACTCTTCATTTGTATGGAAGGCTGAGAGGTGGTCGCGAGTGACCTGGGTGGCCCTAATTGGGTCACTTCCTTCACGAACCTGGGCTACCCCGGATTCTCCCAGGGTCAGCAAAACAGGTGGTGGTTCTGCAGAACCACCACCTGTTTTGCTGAGCCTGGGAGAATTGCAATCCCTCAAGGCCTAAGTTGTCCTCTTGTCGAGTTGAGGCCAGCATCCCTCGTAGAACGCCCTGCAACCAACCGAACCCCGGTGCACTGTGTCATTGCATTGTTTCTCCATGCGGTAACAGCAACGGTTACTACAACCGACTCGTACTGACAGAGTTGGACACATCGAAAGGTTCTGTCGATGAGTCTGTCCCCGCTATAACTGATGCGTGCCGACACGATTGGTTGGACGGACGGACCATGTGGTCTTCAGCATCCCGGTGGCTCGGGCTGAGCTACCGATTCGGTGTACCCGTACTTGAAGCTTCTTCATCACTTGACCTGTTTCACTGAACTTGAATGACCTTCGTCTTCCGTGCATCCTGGACATCCCGGTGTGGCATAGACTCTGTTCCCTCTGATTTCAGGTACTGTTTGAAACGAACCCGTGACCAGGTTCCAACAGACACTTTCATCCTTCTTCAACAGCGGTCTCGTCCTGAAGTCCTCGATTGTGCTCGACAGTGGTTGTAGGTATCCTGATTCCGAGGGTATCCACAGGTGGGGTAGCTCTTCAATCTTCTGTCTTCCACGGGGTGTCCTCATGGTCCACTTGGAAGGGTCCTTCTTCTTTAACATTGTAACCATGACTTAACCATTGACTTGTATTGAGCCAGCGGTCGTGTTCTCACTCTGCACACGGCTACCGTGGGGTTCGTGGTTACTTACCTCCGGTGGTTCCGTGGGTCCCCGGCACTTCTACGTCTTCTGGGTATAGTCTTGACTTGAGTTGTGGTTCACATACCACTATTTTTTATATGGTTTTGTCTCCCCCGGCGACCACTGTGTATATCTCTGAGGAGGAGATATCTGTGTTAGTGAGTGTCTTATAATAAATACATATTTTATAAATACCATGTGTGGTTCTTTTTCACTTAATCTAAACCAATAAATTATGTTCTGGTAAAACAAGCTGCTTTACATTCCTTCTGGACTAAGCCTGAAGGCTGCTCTCCACAGCCACCACTTGGAGAGCATTCTAAGGTTGTAAAAGACCACTAAAATCACCGTAAGGGCTGTCTGGATTGGTGCAGGGTGCCCACTTACATAAGTGTGCACCATATACCAAGTCCGCTTCTCACACACCAGTACTGAAATAAGGTGGTAATTTTGAGTATGGTAAGTGGCCAACCATTCTGCTGGTGCAGCCGAGGCCCCCGCCTGTCTAATGGATGTTCACCTGACCTAGTTAGATCTTATCAGTGATGTCTTGATGATGCCAATTGAGATTTAATTTGAGATTTCCTAAGCGAGGTCATGAGCAGGGCAGAATAGGGGCATATGTTGTAGTTTGCATAGTTAATTGTACCTGGAAAATTTAAGCGATGTTTCATTTGAAAATTATACCTATAATTCACTGTAAATGTGCATTTTTCAGTGACTTTCAGAATTGTATTAGAAATGTTGGTATTATGAGCAAAGGTAACAGTCACTTATCATTAACAAAGTTCTTTCAGTGAATTTTTGCTTTTTATTATATACAGCATGCGGATTCCATGTTAATGTTCTGTGCATAGCCTTTACCCACAAGTAGTCACTGTTGCGCTCCATACTTGGCCATTTTCTTGAATGCTCAATTCTGCTTTTGCAAATAACACCCATAATGAAAGCTTGCTTAACCCTTAAATCCATTGGCATATTTGCAATCGTGCTTCAATAATGAGTGAATGTATTTTTGTATTTTCAGGGCAGTATTGTCTGGGCCCCTCCACAGCGCACCAACACTCCATGACGCCCTCTGACACTTTTTAAAGATGAAGGCTGTGGTGCCTCTCACTCGGTTATGCCTGCCAATCAGGTTGTCCTTATCTTCTAATCCTCAGCAGACCCCACATTGGACAAAGGGTAAAAAATCCCTTGCCTTCTTGATTTAGCTTATATTGCCAGTTTGGATATTCAAATCCTCAGCAGATTCCCATCTGTGCCGGGTTTGCAAATAATTAAGATATTTTGGAGAAATCTGGTTCAGGTGGTCACAGTGCTATATACACTTACTGGGCTCCAGTTATGTCAACTGGGCCTCAGTTATGTTAACTGGGCTCATTCACATCTTGTGTCCTGTGGCTTCTCTACCACAGACCCTCAAACCGGCTATTAATAACCCACTTTCTTGATTCTCAGGATAGCAAAGCGATACCAAAGGGGATGATGGACGGAGCGTTAGAGCAAATCAAACACTCACCCCCAGTCAACTGATCTGGGTTTAATCCATCATCATTCTTTAGCTCACTCCACCACCCCAGTTCAGACATGGCCATATGCAAATCAGTCTGACCCTGTGCCTCATGGGAACAGTCCAGCCCGAACTGCCAAGCCATGTCTTCCCTGGACCGGAAACAAGCATCCTGGGACCGGTTTCGGGTTCAAAACCCTCATCAGCCAGGCTATCTTGAATCCAGTGGCAAAGTGAGCAAGGGACCCATGTCTGGGCATACCCTGCCAACTTAGGGCGAACAAAGCGATACCAAAGGGGATGATGGATGGAGCGTTAGAGCAAATCAAACACTCACCCCCAGTCAACTGATCTGGGTTTAATCCATCATCATTCTTTAGCTCACTCCACCACCCCAGTTCAGACATGGCCATATGCAAATCAGTCTGACCCTGTGCCTCATGGGAACAGTCCAGCCCGAACTGCCAAGCCATGTCTTCCCTGGACCGGAAACAAGCATCCTGGGACCGGTTTCGGGTTCAAAACCCTCATCAGCCAGGCTATCTTGAATCCAGTGGCAAAGTGAGCAAGGGACCCACGTCTGGGCATACCCTGCCAACTTAGGGCGAACAAAGCGATACCAAAGGGGATGATGGACGGAGCGTTAGAGCAAATCAAACACTCACCCCCAGTCAACTGATCTGGGTTTAATCCATCATCATTCTTTAGCTCACTCCACCACCCCAGTTCAGACATGGCCATATGCAAATCAGTCTGACCCTGTGCCTCATGGGAACAGTCCAGCCCGAACTGCCAAGCCATGTCTTCCCTGGACCGGAAACAAGCATCCTGGGACCGGTTTCGGGTTCAAAACCCTCATCAGCCAGGCTATCTTGAATCCAGTGGCAAAGTGAGCAAGGGACCCACGTCTGGGCATACCCTGCCAACTTAGGGGCGAACAAAGCGATACCAAAGGGGATGATGGACGGAGCGTTAGAGCAAATCAAACACTCACCCCCAGTCAACTGATCTGGGTTTAATCCATCATCATTCTTTAGCTCACTCCACCACCCCAGTTCAGACATGGCCATATGCAAATCAGTCTGACCCTGTGCCTCATGGGAACAGTCCAGCCCGAACTGCCAAGCCATGTCTTCCCTGGACTGGAAACAAGCATCCTGGGACCGGTTTCGGGTTCAAAACCCTCATCAGCCAGGCTATCTGGAATCCAGTGGCAAAGTGAGCAAGGGACCCACGTCTGGGCATACCCTGCCAACTTAGGGCGAACAAAGCGATACCAAAGGGGATGATGGACGGAGCGTTAGAGCAAATCAAACACTCACCCCCAGTCAACTGATCTGGGTTTAATCCATCATCATTCTTTAGCTCACTCCACCACCCCAGTTCAGACATGGCCATATGCAAATCAGTCTGACCCTGTGCCTCATGGGAACAGTCCAGCCCGAACTGCCAAGCCATGTCTACCCTGTACCGGAAACAAGCATCCTGGGACCGGTTTCGGGTTCAAAACCCTCATCAGCCAGGCTATCTTGAATCCAGTGGCAAAGTGAGCAAGGGACCCACGTCTGGGCATACCCTGCCAACTTAGGGCGAACAAAGCGATACCAAAGGGGATGATGGACGGAGCGTTAGAGCAAATCAAACACTCACCCCCAGTCAACTGATCTGGGTTTAATCCATCATCATTCTTTAGCTCACTCCACCACCCCAGTTCAGACATGGCCATATGCAAATCAGTCTGACCCTGTGCCTCATGGGAACAGTCCAGCCCGAACTGCCAAGCTATGTCTACCCTGGACCGGAAACAAGCATCCTGGGACCGGTTTCGGGTTCAAAACCCTCATCAGCCAGGCTATCTTGAATCCAGTGGCAAAGTGAGCAAGGGACCCACGTCTGGGCATACCCTGCCAACTTAGGGCGAACAAGGCGATACCAAAGGGGATGATGGACGGAGCGTTAGAGCAAATCAAACACTCACCCCCAGTCAACTGATCTGGGTTTAATCCATCATCATTCTTTAGCTCACTCCACCACCCCAGTTCAGACATGGCCATATGCAAATCAGTCTGACCCTGTGCCTCATGGGAACAGTCCAGCCCGAACTGCCAAGCCATGTCTACCCTGGACCGGAAACAAGCATCCTGGGACCGGTTTCGGGTTCAAAACCCTCATTAGCCAGGCTATCTTGAATCCAGTGGCAAAGTGAGCAAGGGACCCACGTCTGGGCATACCCTGCCAACTTAGGGCGAACAAAGCGATACCAAAGGGGATGATGGACGGAGCGATAGAGCAAATCAAACACTCACCCCCAGTCAACTGATCTGGGTTTAATCCATCATCATTCTTTAGCTCACTCCACCACCCCAGTTCAGACATGGCCATATGCAAATCAGTCTGACCCTGTGCCTCATGGGAACAGTCCAGCCCGAACTGCCAAGCCATGTCTTCCCTGGACCGGAAACAAGCATCCTGGGACCGGTTTCGGGTTCAAAACCCTCATCAGCCAGGCTATCTTGAATCCAGTGGCAAAGTGAGCAAGGGACCCACGTCTGGGCATACCCTGCCAACTTAGTGCGAACAAGGCGATACCAAAGGGGATGATGGACGGAGCGTTAGAGCAAATCAAACACTCACCCCCAGTCAACTGATCTGGGTTTAATCCATCATCATTCTTTAGCTCACTCCACCACTCCCAGTTCAGACATGGCCATATGCAAATCAGTCTGACCCTGTGCCTCATGGGAACAGTCCAGCCCGAACTGCCAAGCCATGTCTTCCCTGGACCGGAAACAAGCATCCTGGGACCGGTTTCGGGTTCAAAACCCTCATCAGCCAGGCTATCTTGAATCCAGTGGCAAAGTGAGCAAGGGACCCACGTCTGGGCATACCCTGCCAACTTAGGGCGAACAAAGCGATACCAAAGGGGATGATGGACGGAGCGTTAGAGCAAATCAAACACTCACCCCCAGTCAACTGATCTGGGTTTAATCCATCATCATTCTTTAGCTCACTCCACCACCCCAGTTCAGACATGGCCATATGCAAATCAGTCTGACCCTGTGCCTCATGGGAACAGTCCAGCCCGAACTGCCAAGCCATGTCTTCCCTGGACCAGAAACAAGCATCCTGGGACCGGTTTCGGGTTCAAAACCCTCATCAGCCAGGCTATCTTGAATCCAGTGGCAAAGTGAGCAAGGGACCCACGTCTGGGCATACCCTGCCAACTTAGGGCGAACAAAGCGATACCAAAGGGGATGATGGACGGAGCGTTAGAGCAAATCAAACACTCACCCCCAGTCAACTGATCTGGGTTTAATCCATCATCATTCTTTAGCTCACTCCACCACCCCAGTTCAGACATGGCCATATGCAAATCAGTCTGACCCTGTGCCTCATGGGAACAGTCCAGCCCGAACTGCCAAGCCATGTCTTCCCTGGACCGGAAACAAGCATCCTGGGACCGGTTTCGGGTTCAAAACCCTCATCAGCCAGGCCAGCTTGAATCCAGTGGCAAAGTGAGCAAGGGACCCACGTCTGGGCATACCCTGCCAACTTAGGGCGAACAAAGCGATACCAAAGGGGATGATGGAAGGAGCGTTAGAGCAAATCAAACACTCACCCCCAGTCAACTGATCTGGGTTTAATCCATCATCATTCTTTAGCTCACTCCACCACCCCAGTTCAGACATGGCCATATGCAAATCAGTCTGACCCTGTGCCTCATGGGAACAGTCCAGCCCGAACTGCCAAGCCATGTCTTCCCTGGACCGGAAACAAGCATCCTGGGACCGGTTTCGGGTTCAAAACCCTCATCAGCCAGGCTATCTTGAATCCAGTGGCAAAGTGAGCAAGGGACCCACGTCTGGGCATACTCTGCCAACTTAGGGCGAACAAAGCGATACCAAAGGGGATGATGGACGGAGCGTTAGAGCAAATCAAACACTCACCCCCAGTCAACTGATCTGGGTTTAATCCATCATCATTCTTTAGCTCACTCCACCACCCCAGTTCAGACATGGCCATATGCAAATCAGTCTGACCCTGTGCCTCATGGGAACAGTCCAGCCCGAACTGCCAAGCCATGTCTTCCCTGGACCGGAAACAAGCATCCTGGGACCGGTTTCGGGTTCAAAACCCTCATCAGCCAGGCCAGCTTGAATCCAGTGGCAAAGTGAGCAAGGGACCCACGTCTGGGCATACCCTGCCAACTTAGGGCGAACAAAGCGATACCAAAGGGATGATGGACGGAGCGTTAGAGCAAATCAAACACTCACCCCCAGTCAACTGATCTGGGTTTAATCCATCATCATTCTTTAGCTCACTCCACCACCCCAGTTCAGACATGGCCATATGCAAATCAGTCTGACCCTGTGCCTCATGGGAACAGTCCAGCCCGAACTGCCAAGCCATGTCTTCCCTGGACCGGAAACAAGCATCCTGGGACCGGTTTCGGGTTCAAAACCCTCATCAGCCAGGCTATCTTGAATCCAGTGAGCAAGGGACCGACGTCTGGGCATACCCTGCCAACTTAGGGCGAACAAAGCGATACCAAAGGGGATGATGGACGGAGCGTTAGAGCAAATCAAACACTCACCTCCAGTCAACTGATCTGGGTTTAATCCATCATCATTCTTTAGCTCACTCCACCACCCCAGTTCAGACATGGCCATATGCAAATCAGTCTGACCCTGTGCCTCATGGGAACAGTCCAGCCCGAACTGCCAAGCCATGTCTTCCCTGGACCGGAAACAAGCATCCTGGGACCGGTTTCGGGTTCAAAACCCTCATCAGCCAGGCTATCTTGAATCCAGTGGCAAAGTGAGCAAGGGACCCACGTCTGGGCATACCCTGCCAACTTAGGGCGAACAAAGCGATACCAAAGGGGATGATGGACGGAGCGTTAGAGCAAATCAAACACTCACCCCCAGTCAACTGATCTGGGTTTAATCCATCATCATTCTTTAGCTCACTCCACCACCCCAGTTCAGACATGGCCATATGCAAATCAGTCTGACCCTGTGCCTCATGGGAACAGTCCAGCCCGAACTGCCAAGCCATGTCTTCCCTGGACCGGAAACAAGCATCCTGGGACCGGTTTCGGGTTCAAAACCCTCATCAGCCAGGCTATCTTGAATCCAGTGGCAAAGTGAGCAAGGGACCCACGTCTGGGCATACCCTGCCAACTTAGGGCGAACAAAGCGATACCAAGGGGATGATGGACGGAGCGTTAGAGCAAATCAAACACTCACCCCCAGTCAACTGATCTGGGTTTAATCCATCATCATTCTTTAGCTCACTCCACCACCCCAGTTCAGACATGGCCAAATGCAAATCAGTCTGACCCTGTGCCTCATGGGAACAGTCCAGCCCGAACTGCCAAGCCATGTCTTCCCTGGACCGGAAACAAGCATCCTGGGACCGGTTTCGGGTTCAAAACCCTCATCAGCCAGGCTATCTTGAATCCAGTGGCAAAGTGAGCAAGGGACCCACGTCTGGGCATACCCTGCCAACTTAGGGCGAACAAAGCGATACCAAAGGGGATGATGGACGGAGCGTTAGAGCAAATCAAACACTCACCCCCAGTCAACTGATCTGGGTTTAATCCATCATCATTCTTTAGCTCACTCCACCACCCCAGTTCAGACATGGCCATATGCAAATCAGTCTGACCCTGTGCCTCATGGGAACAGTCCAGCCCGAACTGCCAAGCCATGTCTTCCCTGGACCAGAAACAAGCATCCTGGGACCGGTTTCGGGTTCAAAACCCTCATCAGCCAGGCTATCTTGAATCCAGTGGCAAAGTGAGCAAGGGACCCACGTCTGGGCATACCCTGCCAACTTAGGGCGAACAAAGCGATACCAAAGGGGATGATGGACGGAGCGTTAGAGCAAATCAAACACTCACCCCCAGTCAACTGATCTGGGTTTAATCCATCATCATTCTTTAGCTCACTCCACCACCCCAGTTCAGACATGGCCATATGCAAATCAGTCTGACCCTGTGCCTCATGGGAACAGTCCAGCCCGAACTGCCAAGCCATGTCTTCCCTGGACCGGAAACAAGCATCCTGGGACCGGTTTCGGGTTCAAAACCCTCATCAGCCAGGCCAGCTTGAATCCAGTGGCAAAGTGAGCAAGGGACCCACGTCTGGGCATACCCTGCCAACTTAGGGCGAACAAAGCGATACCAAAGGGGATGATGGACGGAGGGTTAGAGCAAATCAAACACTCACCCCCAGTCAACTGATCTGGGTTTAATCCATCATCATTCTTTAGCTCACTCCACCACCCCAGTTCAGACATGGCCATATGCAAATCAGTCTGACCCTGTGCCTCATGGGAACAGTCCAGCCCGAACTGCCAAGCCATGTCTTCCCTGGACCGGAAACAAGCATCCTGGGACCGGTTTCGGGTTCAAAACCCTCATCAGCCAGGCTATCTTGAATCCATTGGCAAAGTGAGCAAGGGACCCACGTCTGGGCATACCCTGCCAACTTAGGGCGAACAAAGTGATACCAAAGGGGATGATGGACGGAGCGTTAGAGCAAATCAAACACTCACCCCCAGTCAACTGATCTGGGTTTAATCCATCATCATTCTTTAGCTCACTCCACCACCCCAGTTCAGACATGGCCATATGCAAATCAGTCTGACCCTGTGCCTCATGGGAACAGTCCAGCCCGAACTGCCAAGCCATGTCTTCCCTGGACCGGAAACAAGCATCCTGGGACCGGTTTCGGGTTCAAAACCCTCATCAGCCAGGCTATCTTGAATCCAGTGGCAAAGTGAGCAAGGGACCCACGTCTGGGCATACCCTGCCAACTTAGGGCGAACAAAGCGATACCAAAGGGGATGATGGACGGAGCGTTAGAGCAAATCAAACACTCACCCCCAGTCAACTGATCTGGGTTTAATCCATCATCATTCTTTAGCTCACTCCACCACCCCAGTTCAGACATGGCCATATGCAAATCAGTCTGACCCTGTGCCTCATGGGAACAGTCCAGCCCGAACTGCCAAGCCATGTCTTCCCTGGACCGGAAACAAGCATCCTGGGATCGGTTTTGGGTTCAAAACCCTCATCAGCCAGGCTAGCTTGAATCCAGTGGCAAAGTGAGCAAGGGACCCACGTCTGGGCATACCCTGCCAACTTAGGGCGAACAAAGCGATACCAAAGGGGATGATGGACGGAGCGTTAGAGCAAATCAAACACTCACCCCCAGTCAACTGATATGGGTTTAATCCATCATCATTCTTTAGCTCACTCCACCACCCCAGTTCAGACATGGCCATATGCAAATCAGTCTGACCCTGTGCCTCATGGGAACAGTCCAGCCCGAACTGCCAAGCCATGTCTTCCCTGGACCGGAAACAAGCATCCTGGGACCGGTTTCGGGTTCAAAACCCTCATCAGCCAGGCTATCTTGAATCCAGTGGCAAAGTGAGCAAGGGACCCACGTCTGGGCATACCCTGCCAACTTAGGGCGAACAAAGCGATACCAAAGGGGATGATGGATGGAGCGTTAGAGCAAATCAAACACTCACCCCCAGTCAACTGATCTGCGTTTAATCCATCATCATTCTTTAACTCACTCCACCACCCCAGTTCAGACATGGCCATATGCAAATCAGTCTGACCCTGTGCCTCCTGGGAACAGTCCAGCCCGAACTGCCAAGCCATGTCTTCCCTGGACCGGAAACAAGCATCCTGGGACCGGTTTCGGGTTCAAAACCCTCATCAGCCAGGCTATCTTGAATCCAGTGGCAAAGTGAGCAAGGGACCCACGTCTGGGCATACCCTGCCAACTTAGGGCGAACAAGCGATACCAAGGGGATGATGGACGGAGCATTAGAGCAAATCAAACACTCACCCCCAGTCAACTGATCTGGGTTTAATCCATCATCATTCTTTAGCTCACTCCACCACCCCAGTTCAGACATGGCCATATGCAAATCAGTCTGACCCTGTGCCTCATGGGAACAGTCCAGCCTGAACTGCCAAGCCATGTCTTCCCTGGACCGGAAACAAGCATCCTGGGACCGGTTTCGTGTTCAAAACCCTCATCAGCCAGGCTATGTTGAATCCAGTGGCAAAGTGAGCAAGGGACCCACGTCTGGGCATACCCTGCCAACTTAGGGCGAACAAGCGATACCAAAGGGATGATGGACGGAGGGTTAGAGCAAATCAAACACTCACCCTCAGTCAACTGATCTGGGTTAAATCCATCATCATTCTTTAGCTCACTCCACCACCCCAGTTCAGACATGGCCATATGCAAATCAGTCTGACCCTGTGCCTCATGGGAACAGTCCAGCCCGAACTGCCAAGCCATGTCTTCCCTGGACCGGAAACAAGCATCCTGGGACCGGTTTCGGGTTCAAAACCCTCATCAGCCAGGCTATCTTGAATCCAGTGGCAAAGTGAGCAAGGGACCCACGTCTGGGCATACCCTGCCAACTTAGGGCGAACAAGCGATACCAAAGGGGTGATGGACGGAGCGTTAGAGCAAATCAAACACTCACCCCCAGTCAACTGATCTGGGTTTAATCCATCATCATTCTTTAGCTCACTCCACCACCCCAGTTCAGACATGGCCATATGCAAATCAGTCTGACCCTGTGCCTCATGGGAACAGTCAAGCCCAGGGCACAGGGTCAGACTGATTTGCATATGGCCATGTCTGAACTGGGGTGGTGGAGTGAGCTAAGAATGATGATGGATTAAACCCAGATCAGTTGACTGGGGTGAGTGTTTGATTTGCTCAAGCGCTCCGTCCATCATCCCCTTTGGTATCGCTTGTTCGCCCTAAGTTGGCAGGGTATGCCCAGACGTGGGTCCCTTGCTCACTTTGCCACTGGATACAAGCTAGCCTGGCTGATGACGGCTGAATAGCCAGAAACCGGGCCCAGGATGCTTGTTTCCGGTCCAGGGAAGACATGGCTTGGCAGTTCGTGCTGGACTGTTCCCATGAGGCACAGGGTCAGACTGATTTGCATATGGCCATGTCTGAACTGGGGTGGTGGAGTGAGCTAAAGAATGATGATGGATTAAACCCAGATCAGTTGACTGGGGGTGAGTGCTTGATTTGCTCAAACGCTCTGTCCATCATCCCCTTTGGTATCGCTTGTTCGCCTAAGCTGGCAGGGTATGCCCAGACGTGGTCCCTTGCTCACTTTGCCACCGGATACAAGCTAGCCTGGCTGATGACGGCTGAATAGCCAGAAACCGGTTCCAGGATGCTTGTTTCGGTCCAGGGAAGACATGGCTTGGCAGTTCGTGCTGGACTGTTCCCATGAGCACAGGGTCAGACTGATTTGCATATGGCCATGTCTGAACTGGGGTGGTGGAGTGAGCTAAAGAATGATGATGGATTAAACCCAGATCAGTTGACTGGGGTGAGTGTTTGATTTGCTCAACGCTCCGTCCATCATCCCCTTTGGTATCGCTCAGGATAGCAAGGCAGCTCAGTTCCAGGTTGATTCAGGGTGGTACTCTGGGCTAGAAGCTCAGAATTCAGCAATGCATAAAGTAAATTATTGTAAAGATTCGAGGCCCCCTGCTATTAATAGAAGTTCACCTAGGCAGGGAAATACATACTGTAAAGTTCCTAGGGCAACTTCAATACATGTTTAAAAATACATAATGATATTATATTCGAGGGAAGAGACCATCACTCAGTATTAGAAAAATACAAATATATATTTTATTTAAATACTCTCTGCGATGATTATGCAATATTTTGATATTTATAACTGAGAAATCAACATTTCAGTCTACAGACATACCACATTCATCCATTTATCCGTACACACAAATCACATACATGTTTGGCTTATTTTAAATGTTCTGTATATCTGATATGCAATAATTGTAAACAGACAACAATACAATATTCCAGTTATAATGACATGATTGCACTATTTATATATCCAAGCGGAAGATGCGCCAATGAGAGGTGTGGCAATTATTCATCATTCTACACGCGTTTCGGCAGAGAACTGCCTTCTTCAGGAAAGCCACTTCCTAAGTTGTTTCTCAAATAGTGCTGGTCACACAAAGTAGAAAGGAGTGTCCTCAATACAGGGCAATCCCTAGATACGAGAATTCCTTGGTTTTGGTAACAGAGGGTCCAATCTATAAATGTCCATAGAGCTAAGGCAAAGCTCCTGGTGCGTGATATGGCGTATATTCGTTAAAAGATTTTTATGTGAACTGGTCCTAAGAAGTCTGTGTTTACCAAGAAGCGTCGAGCTGTGTGTCCATTTTCTAAAAAAGTGTGCTTTACATGGAGAATGATGAACCTCTTCGATCCTCGCGTGTTCCTAAAAATGTCTGTACAGGCAGGCGACGTTACTTCCTGGGTAAGTAAATTGTCAAGTCACTGCTTTTTGTTTTAAGAAAGGGAATTTTTTCCACAAGGCGGGTGCTAATTGTTTCATGTGGGTGCCCCTATACCTCCCATGAGGCACTCACACCATTATCCTTTGGGGACATACTGTGGTCCCAAAGCTGCCTGCTCTTGTGCTTTCCCCACCTCTTGTTTGTCAGCACCAGCCCTGTGCCTCCAAGCCTTATTTTAAATAGAGGGGTCATGCACCAAGGTCACCCAGGTACCCACCTGAAAACAGGCTTCCCTCGCAGATTCCATGGATTGTCAACCCTCTTTGGTCCCAGGAAAGAGCCAGGGAGCTGATGTAACTATCACTGGAAAGAGTGTGTGAAGGGCCAGACTACAAGTTAGGTGTCTCCTGATGCCTAACAGTAGTGTATCAGCCCACATTGGCCATCCTCCCCTTTTCAGCAACCCCTCCTCAGATTTCTGAGATTTTGCAGGGACTTAAAAAGGGAGGTAGGATTTCCTATGGCTAGTGAAGCACCCTCCCAACATGAAGGTGCTACATCTTCCAACCACCTCTTACTGTGACTCATTGGATCCAGCCTATTGTTTGTCCCATCCTCCCTGACACTCGGGAAAGATTTCAAAGTGACATCTCTTTCCAAAATGGAAGTATATCGCTCCCTCTGAGTCATGTTTTCGACTGGGCTCTTCCCTAAAAGACTACAAAGACTCATGTGGTGACTACAGCACAAATTCTATCTGCTTTCCTTTTGTCCAATGTGAGAGTATCCTCCATTCCTAAATTTCAGGCAGCTTCCTCTAACAGCAATGAGTGGAATATTCAGAAGGTCTTTGATATGACAGCTGAGGGGGCATTACCTCCCCAAGCCAAGCAGCTCAAAGTGCAAATCTGTCAGATTCAACTTTATAATTTCAGTTCTCATGGCATAGGGCACCAATTATCAATCATCACCAAATATCAGTAATCATTATTACTGCTACGAAAACAGTTCGAGATAATTGAAAAACTAAAAGAGAAAGAGGCAGTCTATAACCTCCTCTGCTTTGGAATAATCTTCAAGAGCAGAATCAAGATATTTGTTTAAGAAAAGAAAATAGACAAACCTGTCCTAATTATGTTCTGGTGCTTTACTCAAAAGGATCAAAAGATAAGTAACTGACGTGAATGTGACAATGGCCTAAGGTGAACTGCAGAAGAATGTTACTCATACTTGCATCAGTCCCATCCGGGGATGTTCTGCACAGTAAGAAAATATACCCACAGAATAGAATAAGATGGGTCCTCTTAAGAAGCAGTTTAAACACATTTCCAGGGAAATGTCCAACTATAGAAAATCATAAAGTTTTCAGAGCCTTATTATACCTATTAAGCCTTACTTTGAGATACCAAATCAAGTGGAAATGTTGAATATTCAGCTAAAATCTCCTTCAAACATTCAAGACTCTCCAGCATCAATTAGTGTCATGCGGCTTCTAACTCCCGGTAGGAACTGCATGTTTGTTGGACAACATAAATGTTGGAATGGTGCCAGACTAATTCTATGCCCCACTCAGTATATGTTGGCCTGTAGTCCTGCTAGTTCACAGCTCCACCATAAGTACCCCCTAAACCTAGGAAGGTAACGAATGGATGTGGCAAACTCAGAACATGACAACCCTGACTCCCCAAAGAATCATGGTAACTGATCTAGAACCTTTTCGCTCAGTCACTCCTGCATGCCCAGAGAGATGCACAATAAATACGCACAGAGGCGTTTTAATATTTATTGAACCATCGTGAATCTTGAGTAAAATATATGCACTGCAATGTTTAATAGACAGAAGCAGATAAAAGTGATCCGTAGTATGAGAACAGTCAAAAGGATAAACCATTCCCCCATTGTGCTAAAACAGTGTATATATGCTGGAATAAATGTACTGTGTATAGTATACTCCTACTATGCGCTTCCTAGCCTAGATGGCTAGGGTGGGGGATCTGCCAAAATCACCTAACTGGATGATCTAACTCCCCATTACCTAAAGGTAGGTTTATGCAGGTCCCCTGTCTTGGTCACAAGTTGGACAGCGCTCCTCAAAGAGGGAAAACAGGAATCAGCTGGGCTGAGACTCCAACAACAGTGCTCCTATAGCACCTTCGCCGCGATCGGAATTCCGCCCAGGTGCTGGACATTCCGATCGCGGGCGTGGTCGTAACGAGCTCAGCTCGTCATGCGCACACGCCGACCGCGCAGCATGACGAGCTGAGCTCGTCATGAGCATCGAAGGGGTTAATTTGAACACGGAAATGCGCATGCATTTCTAATAACAATATACATGCTTCCGTGCCGCAACCTAAAACAGGCTGTCATCGTTTATACCCTTGTCATAGCTATGCCGCCTTATGGATGAATAACGAATAACATTTGTACTAAATGTTCCCCAGGTGTCGTGATGGTGTACTTACGAAGTGGAAATGTAATATATATGGTTTCAGAGAAACGAATCCTGCATTATCAACCAGGCAAATGTGTGTCAAAGTCATCGTGTAGAAAAGAATACAACTTAAGAAATGTGTGCATGCAAAATAGCAGTGTTTCTTCCCAGGTCTAACACAACCATGTGACATCAGAAATCTTTCAGCCAATCAAACTTTTCCACCAAATACCAACAAGATCTACTCAGTGTCTCCTATGTAGAGGTAGGTGCTTGACAGAAACTCATGAAGTCAGGCTTAAAGAAATATGATAAATTTAAAAAGTTGTGATGAAATCCATATATATCAAAACTAACTTCCTATTTGGATTTTCAGGCCCAAAGCTTTATACACAAGGCAATGACTGTGACTCTTGTATCACATTCTAACCTGAAGTTACCTTAAAACAGCATTTTATACATATTGTGTGCAATGAAAAACATGCCGCTATCACTCCCATCACTGTGCACACAATTTCACATACAACATTTAAAGAGTCCTTTACCCTAGCTGCAGTTATCCTTATTTTAAAGAACTGGACCTGAAGGTTACACCTCTAAACCACATTAACATTGCCCAGTGAGTGAGATACCATTTGGGGGTCCTATGTCATAATAGCGGTCTACAAAACAGAGATCCAAAAGTGAAAAAATACTCCTTACAATGTCTTTATAATTTAATCCTTTGAAGGCTAACCTGCTCGAGATGAGTGACCCAGTTACCCCTGGGCCTCTTGGCCACGACACCACCACCCATAATCATAACACTTCCAGACCTTGTGGTGGTGTAAAAGTGGCCGCAGTTTATTAGCATTTGGTCACAATCCACATGATCGGTCATAAATCATCAGAACAATACTCAGTCATATGCACACAATAACGAAATGGCATCAGCCATATTTAATTTGTCCATCTGCAAATCATTGATCCCCTGTCTTTAGCTGGTGGGTCATCACAGTATTCATCTTTGACAGCACTCTCCGGTTCAGTTTCAGTCCGTGATATGGCCGGGCTGCAAGTGCCTTGTTCACTTTGCGGCTAGCCACCTTCTTGGCTCTTCCATTGGCCCACAGTGTCCCTGCCATGAGGCATCCCAAAGACACTGCTCTGACATTTCTTCCCATCTGGCTGCCCTACTGTGTTGTTGATACCGGGTATTGGTGCTGCCTCCACCACGCTGTCAGTGGTTTCATGACCGCCGACCGCTCCCCCTTTCTTCGGAAGCATTTATTTCTGCACAAGTACACTAGCCCCTATGATGATCGGGAGCGACCCATCCAGACCAACCCGAGAGGATGAATACTTTGTCCTCGCTATTCATATAGTTCAAATTTACTGGAAGCCATTTTGCACCAGCTACATTACAGGTAGGACTCATTCATGTTTATTACAGGCCCAGGAGAATAAATGATTTGCCCAGCATCACCTGCTGTTGATCCACCGCTGAGACTCAAACCTGCTTGCCTAGTTCAAAAGTCGCCCCATCCTCACCCTTTATATACCGTTAGCTATTCCTTTCATCCAGAGACACCTATTTCTCTGCATGGTTTCATGAGCTCAGGCAATGTCTTGAAGCCACCGGTCCCTACCAATACAAGATGTGGACCCAGTCTTCTGAGTGGTAGCCTGGTACTTGAGGTTGAAGAGCCTGTGTCTAACACGCACCGAACCATGCCCTTGCAATGTGTATTCATTGCAATCGTGAGGTTCCTTCCGGGCGATCAGCTAGGTTGACCACCCTTGCCTGGCCTGTCTACTGGGACTATGTTGCCGCAAGTGACTGTACCCCTGTTTGGTCCTTTCCCTCCTGTCGTCCTTAGCCGGAATTGTTTGACCGGTATCACAGTCAGCAGATTACCGCTGCCCTGGCTGGCCTCCACTTTTGTCCTTGCCAGAGGACATTCCCTCTCTTCTGCAATGGTCTGTTCAAACCACTCTGACCAATGCCACGGGTGGCCTTTTCTGGGCCATGGCTGTGACCCAAGAGTGTGTTCCTGGCACCCTTCGAGCATGTTAGCCACGGTCCTCTTACAGTTCCCGGCCCGCTCCTCATCTTTTCCTAACTTAAATATCTAAAGATATATTGCCATGTAAAGGACCTATTTGAAGAGAAGTAATCATTTTGTGCCTAGTTTAATGTATTTCCGGGAGTAAGCCATTAGTACTCTTAGCTTATTATTTGAATTCAAGTCTAAGTTAGGAGTACTACACTTGCTCACAGCCAACATTTTGTGAATCATTTCACTCTGTCTATAAAAGGGTGAAATTATTGAAGGTCTTCTCTAAAATGTGCAGCTAACACGTTTTGTTTTGCATACCTTTCATTACTAGAATGTTGATTAAACAAAGGATAATTTGAAAGCTCAGCAAAGAGGTTTGGGGCAGTCAATATGATATTGAAACCCACATTTCATTTCACAAATTTCAACTAGTTCTACTGCCTTGAAAATCATAACTCACCCACCAAATGTACGGCTCACGAGCTCCCACGTGATGTGACAGATGACATCATAAATGACTTTGATGGCGTTCCTGGTGACATTACATATCATCTCAGAAGTGACATGGTAGATAAAGTCACTATGGATACAGTATAATTTACTTGTTTGGAACTATGTTGCTATTTATTAATGTTGGGATGTATATTTAAATTCTTTCTAATGCAGTTAATTTGGAGGGGGGAATATGGTTTTCATAGTGGGGGCATGAGTTAGGGTTTGTGTGTAACAATTTATGAATAGTTAATTTTACTGATTTTAAACTTTATTTTGTAAACATATATGCACTTTAAAGTGTTTTAAGGGCGTTTCAGACGTTTTTAAATCTGTACTAAGGTGTTATGAGCAGAAGACACCATACTTCCACTTCACAAAGTTTTTCATTGAATTTCTGTTTTTAATATGATATACTACATCTATCTTCTATGAAAGAAAACCACTTGTGCACCTGTCCTTTGTTGTAGAGCGCTGGTTGGTTGTTGAGTCTAGCCTTTAATCAGGCCATGACCCAAACACTCCACTGTATCCCCAATGTGCACAGCCTTTAGATGCATGGCCATTCCTGTGCCAATGTATTTTCTACACAGCCAAGGGCCAGGAGGAATGGGGGTTGCCTGTGAGTGGGTTAGGCACAGGCCCTGACCACAGAACTGGAGAATTGTACGGTGCCTAAAACAAGGGATAGTGAACCACTGTTGCATTCAGCCTCCTGCTGAGTGCACCAGTGGTAGGCCACAGAACATTTGTAGTGGTTTATACATAATCTTCTTTATTCTTCACCTATTACTACTCTGGTGAGGTGGTCAATAAATGCATGCAACACAAATCGTTGATGAAGGAACTATTTATAACTTTACAGACCCCATCCACAGCATTAGCTCCAGCAGAAACTGTTCACCTTAACGTTCTATAGACTAAGCATAAACAACTGAGGAACTCTCACTCACATTAATTCCACATTCCAATGCACTCCAATGCCAAGGCAGCATACCACATCTGGATTTATTTGTATTACAATATTACAAATGTAATAGGTTGGAAAAAATGAATACTATGGTGTTTATGAAAATATTTAAAATGTTTGACCGTTAAGTCATTCTAAAATGGAGAGGTTTTATGTGTGCTAATTTTAGGTATTTTTTAACTTTATATTTGTATCTATGTATTTGTGGATTGAACGTAAAGTAGAAATTGAAACCAAATTTGGAAACGAGAAGTTAGTGAAAAGTATCACCACACTCAAAACAACTTCGGTCCTTCTGCCCCAGCAAAATATGTTGAAGCTGCTGTTGGAACTGTGGTACTGTGGTCTGGCTTGCCTCACCAGAGGCTTTTTGGAAAGACATACGCTTTTTTCCTCCTGCTTTGGATGCCATGGTGGCGTATCAGCCCGCAGAAATGGTACTGATATTCAAATGAATTCTAATACTGTGCACAGATTTTTTTTATTAAAGGTTAAAAGGTTAGATTTATAAACCCTCCGGATGCATGGGCTTAAATCAGCTTATCTGTGGCCCTGAACACCAATCAGCACCATTGGACTAGTTTGGTAGTGATGGCTGCAGTTTCTGTGTGGACTTATGCACTGTTTTTAATCACTCATGAATCTGGGCAGACGTTTGCTGGTCTACTTTACCTGGACCAATTGTGAGTGTTGTAGATCAGAAATACAGGGTATGCAACCTGTGGATACACGTTGTTGGTGATTATTGGCATAATAACACGGAAGAAGCTCTCAGCCACTCACTGAATGATGTGTAGCTGAAGGGACGGTGTCTTTGATATAGGTGGAGTATAATCAGCAAGGTGTGAACTGGAGCGAGGTGAGCTGGATGGAGCTGCTGTCCGGTACTACACAGGACTTTGTTTGCTCAAGATGAAAATGTTACTTAGCTACCAGTGTGCTAATGTTAGATAAGCTGTGGTACCCTGGACATTAAATGGCATTTATATGCTTGAACAAACATGCAGAGCCGAAAAGCACCCAAAGTACAGGAGCAGAGATGCATATGCCATACACCAGCCTGTGGAGGTTATAATCACCCCTAGAGTTCTTCTTGCTCTGGCAACATCTCCTTGTAGGCATCTTGCCCACAGGCCAACAGCACAGCCTCATATATGACCCAATATGACAGGATTGACTCTCCTCCTCAGACAAACAGGGGCGGCTCCTCCATTAGAGTGGAGGGGAGTCGCCCGCCAAGTAAAATGCCCCCAAAATCCTCTACTAGATGAAAAATAAAATGGTAATTAAGTTAATTTATTACCATTTTATTTTTCTTCCCTGAACTGAACTGAGGGTCAGGACGGGGCGGGGCTTGCACAGTGACGGCAGCAGGGAGGACGGTGGACTGCCTTGAGCACTTTTCAAAGAGCGCATGTGCCTTTGACCGGCCGTCTTTGGATGGCCAGCCAGACATTCACACTTTGAAAGCTCTAGCCTAACTGTCTTAAGACTGCTGAGTTAGAGCAAGTGCAGGGCTCCAGTATCCTCGGAGGGGTGAGAGAGGCCGCTCCCTCCAATCCCGGCGCTGCTCTCATGCTGGTGAGAGAGCGCAAGGATTAGTTAATGCCGTTGGCTGGGGCCTGCCTGAATATCGGACTGCAGGAGGAGGAGGACGTGCTGCGAGGAGGATGCTGTGTCGTCCATGTAAGGTAAGTGGTTTTTACTTTTTTTTTCTTGCTGCACGCGTGCGATGCTGCACTACCCACCACCCATTTGCCCGCCCACCACTACCTGTAGATGCCAGCCGCCCCTGCAGACAAAGACAAAGTCATCAATTAAACCAATTCATTTTGTAGTTCCAACATAAGAAAGCCCTAGTGCAGATTCTAATTATGGATTGATGGGGACTGTGCACCTGTGTCCTTCATGCGCTTCCCTGTATTACTTGCTCTGTCAGGAGCTCCAGGTTATTTGAGCTGCCCAGGTGTGCCAAGGCTTGTTCAGCAATCTACTGATGTCCGGTTTAGGTCAAATCAACTTAAGTGCATGATTTGGGGATAGATGAGGACTTCTTTGATTTTTATCAGCTTTAGGTTAAATAAGCTACAGTGCATGGTTCGGAATACGATAACAAAGTTCCCTGATGAGAACTCTGATCCCACCCACCCCCCGTTTGTGTATCTCGGTGTCATGCCACGCCCACACATCTATTGCGATGTTTTTTTTTTAATAAATATTAGCATTCTGGATTATATAATGTTGGGCATGTCTCATAGAATCGGATGTCCTTAAGCTAGAGCTTTTTTCTTGATGTAGACCGCATTAGGATTTTCGGAGCTTAACTTAGAAAGTTAAACCTCTGCAGCCAGGTTTGGATATTAGGTTTAGTTTCATAAAATTCCAAGCATGGAGCATGTTTAAATAAAACAGCTTTTCAAAGATTATAAACCTCTGAAAGTCAGATTTGTCCTCTCCCGTGCTCGATTGTAGTGCCAGTAATATCTCACCCCACCAGCGGATGAGTTTTCTACGAAAAAAGTGGGGTTGATGTCCTCATTAGCCCCCTTTTCTACATCACGGATGTAGTTATATTCTTGCAGTTCTTTTGGCATTTATGAGCACAGAGCCCATCTTTTCCATCTCACATCGTGCTGATGGGTAAGTGCCCTTCAAATGTCAAAAGTCTCTTTGCAGGTGGTTGAGGCAAAGTACATCTTGTGAGTCTATGTTATTATTTGTGAATGATTGCTGAAGACTGGCAGCTAAGCACTAAGTCAAGAGTATGCAAACAAATTCATCCACTTCTTTCGGGGAAGGGGCACCAGTTCATCTCTAAATTGCCCTCTTGCCTTATATAATAATTTTCTTTGGCATGTTGCCAAAAACAATGGATGGCTGCTGTCATGAACCAGAAAGTGCAATAAAGTGAGCACTGTCTCTCAAATCAAGACTTTCATGAAGATAGAGCACATTTTTTTTCGTGATATATCCGCAGTGCGCAATTTATAAACAAAATAAAATGCAGATGGCACCATTGATTCTTAGGGGGCAGGTGTCCATTTCATCAGTGGCATTTCCTACTTGCGGTTGTATGACAAAAGCACGCATGGCTAAACCACATGTGCCTAAACAACGCAGTCCCAACAATAAATGCATCTTAACCATGCATTCCTTTACCATGCATACCTTTACCACGCAATTTCATTGTAAAGGCATGATTGGTAAAGGGATATGCGTGGTAAAGATCACACCCAGGCCCTCCACCCTGAGCCCTAAACCCAGCCCCATGCCTCCAATCTACCTGCTCCTGCCCTAAAAACTATCCCAAGGCCCCTCTCTGAGCCAATTACCCAGCCTCTAGCCTGAAATACTACCCCGGACCACCAACCTGAGCCTTAAAACTGCACCCATCCCTGAAAACTTTCCTTCCCCCCACCCTGAGCCCTAAAACTCGCCCCCATGTCTAAAAGCTACCCCGACCTCAGCCCCCCACCCTGATTTCTAAAACTGCCCCAGCCCTGAAAACTGCCCTCCCCCCCCCCGCCCTGAGCCCTAAATCTTGGCTCCCATGTCCTAAA
Organism: Calotriton arnoldi; assembly: GCA_963921515.1. Lineage (NCBI taxonomy): Eukaryota > Metazoa > Chordata > Amphibia > Caudata > Salamandridae > Calotriton > Calotriton arnoldi. The sequence continues at coordinate 682,168 of CAWUFW010000145.1, forward strand.
AACTACCCTGGCCCCAGGCCACTGCCATGAGACCTAAATCTTGGCCCCCAGCCCTATAAACCACCCCGACCCCAGTCCCTCCACCCTGAGCCCTAAAATTGAACCTCGCCCCTGAAAATGATCCCTTCCCCCTGTCCTGAGCCCTGAAACCCGGCCCTAAAAACTACCCTGACCCCCTGAGCCCTAAACCAACCCCCAGACCTAAAACCTACCCACCACAACCCAGCCCTAGCCCCACTTACCAGACCACGTCCCAGAGCTTCCTCTCCCAATCCTTCTTGTTTCTCTCCCCACCTATCTGCACATAAAGACCGCACACTGCCTTAACCACGCATATGGATGGGTAAGGCAAGCGTGGGTCCGCTTGCGGGGAAACTGCACTCATGGTTCAGCCTGTGTTGTAAAGGCCATTTCCCCCTACTTGCACCTGTGCACAAACCACTTCCACCACTGCTGCCATTCATTCCCTTCTTGGTTTGTACCCACAGCTGGATGGTGCAAGAGAGCTTACCCTTCTCAGATGGTGTTCCGGACTTTTACCTCATGCAAAAAGGTTAAAAAAAAGTTATCTAATAGTGAATTTTAGATCCAAATTTTAACATAAAATTGCTAAACTCTGAAAGGGCCTTCTGAAATGGCACACTTGAAATATTCCAGCATTTTCTGGGTTGGTTTGGGGGAGCATCTCAAAAACATTACACTTTGAAAATAATGTTTTCTTTAATGCATTCATCTATTTATTCTTATTCATAACATACTCATGCTGTTATAAACAACTGCTTTAAAGTACGGGTGTGCAAAACTCGTGTGATTTGCTTTCATGTAATTATTAAAAAAAATCTGGAAAATTATGTGAAATTATGCATATTTATGCTAAATGCAAATCCTCCATTTAGCCCTATATGTTAGCTCAAAATGCGTCCTTGTGTCAATTTTTGATGCAAGGATGCATTTCATGCAAAAAAAAAGCATGACAAATAACACTTGCTATGAACTACTCGTTTTTAGGTCTCGTCTGGCGTTAGCAGCGCGCATGCGCTGCTCTCGCAATGACGAGGGCCTTTTGGAATCGATACGGATTCCAAAGCGTGCACGCGGGGAGTCAGAAGAGACAGAAGATGTGCACGCGGGGATCGGATGCTTTACTGGCGGCGTGATACACTGGGGACTTTTTTTTTCGCCGCCAGTAAAGGCAGTCCCCGCGTGCACATCTTCTGTCCGTCCCATGACGGGCCGCGCTTGTTAAATGCGGTGATGGGTTCCAATGCCCAGCACTGTTCCTGCGCTGTTGAACAGCCGATCAAAATGTCTCTGCCAGAAGAGTTAAAAACACACCGGTATTGACGTTAATAAATGTCAGGGTGCTGCCGATACATGCCACTGCACGCCCAAAATATGACCCGATACTAGAATATTGTGGTACAAATACCGCCTGACAGAATCTGTTTACGCAAACGCCCCACTAGAGTCTATCCTGAATGGAGCGATATTTTAGGAAACTATTTTGCTACGATATGTCAGACAATATCTCTGTTATAGATATTCTGACCTACAACCTAAAATCTGTGTGTTTTGCTCACATATTCCATGGTGCTAACTGTTCTATTCCATCATTCTGTCATGGGGACGTATTCCAGAGTTGTGCTAATGATAGGATAGTCACTGTGTGTCCAGGTCAAAGTGCAAATATACTACGCGTACTCTTGGCGTGCGGTGCGATCACCAATGCTGAAGTCGTCCAGGCTGCCAGGAGTTTGCACACTGTAGGCAGAGGAGGAGGGAAGGGGGCCTGAGAGAGGATGTGGGGGAGGGGGGTAAAGGGGATCAGAGCTGAGTGCCTGGACAGATGCTGTTACTTGTTACACTCAGGTTAGTAGCCTTACAAGCTGAGGTCTCATACATAAAATGATCCTTCTGGTTTCAGATACTGCAGTGCTGAGCACGTGTGTAAAGCACACATTCCCATCCCTGGCTGTAACCACGTTGCCCTGTGGCATGCACAGCTAGTACGGCCATGCCAGTTTAAATGCCACCTTGCACCAGTATGTAAAGCCCGCATCGACATGCATTTTCTCCAAAAAGCACTGGTATTTCAATCCCCACATGAGTCTGAAGGAAGGGAGGTTACATGCTCCAGCAGACCTCACAAGGTGCCATCACAGCTAGTGTGCCTAGAAGACCACGGGCAGCCAGAGCGCCTCCATCGCACGCCACAATGAATACTTTTACCCTCTTCTATTACATGCCAGAAGCTGTTCATTATTTACCTTGCACAATGATGTCCCAGAACTCGCTCAGCGTCCTCTCCTCCACCCTGTCTTTCAGGACACGCAGAAAGGAGTTGAACTGCTCGGCCTTGGACAGCTGAAAAGCAGGGAAGCAGGACATGGTTATCAAAGCGTGTACCTCCTTCCCAGGCTAGGCCCGGCGTGGCCTTCGGTATCGGAAGGATGCAGCTACTCAAAGCACCTAGCGAGGACTTGAAGTACAGAGAGAACACACAATCAAGGGAAGATGCAGCGTGTCAACAGCTTCATTGTGCACGTGAGCCACTGTGAACTCTCACGGCGAAAGAAGGCCCCCTCCGAGGCCGCCCTTTTTGTCTGCTGCCTGCACATTGATTTTTAATTGTGCTCTACCTGGGTTCTTGATGTGAAGTCTGTTCTGCACTTATTACATCGAAAAACAACATAAAGGGCTGACAATAAGCAAATAGGTAATAGGAAAACAGGAAGACACTTGTAACAGGATCCTAGGTAAGAGAAGAAAAAAGGAAGACACTTGTAATAAAATAGGAAAACAGGATGACACATAATGGGAACATAGTTGATAGGAAAGCAAGAAGGCGCATTTAATAGGAAAACAGGAAGACACACTGGTAATAAAAAAATACATAATAGGAAAACAAGGAAGACATTTGCCACATTGTCTGCACCTGCCCAGCTCTAAAGACGCCTTGACACCTTCGGGTATTTGTGTGCTTTACAAATATTATCCTATCCTAACAGCATACATATGTGCCACAAGGGATTTCAGCCTGCCTTCAAGGAGCGGACGCGATGTTCTGTGGGCAATTCCTTAAGTTTATGTGCATTTCAGATTCATCATCATCATAAAAACTTTATTTCGGCAATCAATGCCATAAAAGCAAGATTAAAAAACAGACAATAAAATACACTGAATTCATAAAGATTTACACAGTTTAAAAAAGTAATAAAAAAATTAGGTATAGTACTAGTCACTAATCCGATTAATAAAATTGATATAGCCCCTCCCGCAACCGAGAATGTATCCAAAAGAATGCAGTATTAGGGTCACTCATACAGTTCCTACAATATCTTACTGCTGGGCCATTCTTTTTAGAATGGCCCTTCGGGTACACCACATAGTAAATAAAAACCGTGAGATGGAGTAGACAATAGGCATTTGCGTGCTCGATTTAAATATCCTGTACACTTCACTGCAACGTCTGGACCCCAAATTTCTACAAAGTTGGATTAGCCAGCGTGTTCTGGCCTTTCCATAACCCTTGCAGAAAAATAGTACGTGCAATTCCGTTTCATCAGGATGGTTACAGGCCGGGCATCCCCCGTTTGAAGTCCCCACCCACTTGCAAGTAAAAGAGCGCAACGGGAGGACTCCGTGTCTGAACTGGACATAAAGCTTTTTGGCAAGGAGTGGGTGAATGTCGTCCAACACCGGTTCTAGACTGTACCTGTTTTTTACTGCCAGGAATTCCACCGTCAAACGGCCGGCGGTAGTTCTCCTTTCAAGCTCGTTGAGCTTTTGCTCTCTGAAGCTCTCTACCAGGGACTTTCTAGCTGTTGTTTGGGAGATGTCTTCCGCATTACACCATAAGTTACCCCTTCCCAGGCCCTCACAAATATTCTTAATATAGGTCAACCAAGGTATCCTCCCCGAACCTCGCATACCCATTACGTCAGTTAATTTGTCCCTGTAAGCAGCTAGTTCCGGGGTACTCCAAAGGCGGCGCCAATAGAGAAGGGGCCTGAGGGCAACCTCTTCCGCTATGGGTCTAACCCCAAGGTCCAAGCGGAGTGGAGTTAAGGGAGTACTGGTGGGGAGGCCCAAAAGCTGTCTAATAAAAAAATTCTCTGTTCGGACTAACGGGCCCGATGCCCCCAAAGTTCGGCTCCGTAGAGGGCAGCAGACCTGGCCTGTACCTTGTAGATTTCTATCACTGGGCTAAGTATTTTTTCAGTGCAACTCCTATATAATTTTAAGATACCCCCCGTTGTTTGAGTAAATTTCAGCCCTGCTTTATTTATTTGGGCACCCCAATCCATTTTCTCGGTCAGCGCCAATCCTAGGTATTCAAAAATAGTTACTCTCTCTAGGGGTCTGCCGTCCAAGCAAGGATTGGGGCGGGTAGAGTTGCCTACATTAAAAGCCATGTACTTAGTTTTTTGCAGGTTAATTTCCAGGCCCCGATGTTTGCAGAAGGTACTAAGGTTGTCAAGAGTCCTCTGAATTCCCATCGGGGATTTTGCGAGGAGAAGCGTATCATCCGCAAACATCAGGGCCGGGATCCTGCGCTGCGCCAACCTGGGGGCATCAATGTTCTTCCCTGCAATCAGAAAGTCTATTAAGCCATTAATGTAAAGGGAAAAAAGTGTAGGTGCCAGGACACAGCCCTGTCGAACCCCTCTCTCTACGGGCAAAGGGGCTGAGAGTTCGCCGTTCTTACCATATCTGATACGAGCAAAGTTACCCTCATGAAGACGTTTTAACTGCTTACTCAGGTATTCTGGTACTCCCATATCTTTTAAAATTGCCCATAATTCTTCCCTTGGAACCAGGTCGAAAGCAGATTTTAAATCTACAAAAATAAGATAAAGGCTGCCCCCCTCGATGGATACGGATTTCCAATATATCAGCTGCAGCCTGAATATTTGGTCGATCGTTGATGTCCTGGCTCTAAACCCGGCTTGAAGGGGGGTTAAGATATTATGTTCCTCCATCCAGACTTGAAGGCGCCCCAATAAGACACGGGCAAAGATTTTCTGGCCAACGTCTATAAGACTAATCAGGCGATAATTAGCAGGCAGGAGCGGGGAGCCCTTTTTGTAGATCGGTATTATTTCAGCTCCAGCCCAAGTGGTGGGGATTGCCATGCCTTGTAGTATGGCATTAAACAGAATGGCCAAATAGGGTGCCCAGATGGTAGGTTCAGATCGGTAGAGATCGCCAGGGATATTATCCAAACCTGCCGCTTTTGCAGGTAGTATTTTCCCTAAGGCGTCGCTGGTTTCTCTTACCGTAATTGGGGGAGCATCTTCTGGGTTTAAACCCGAATGCGGCGAAGCTCCTACCATGCTTTCTTCCCCTTCCTTGTCCTTTCTATAGAGAGTTTCATAGTGTGCCCTCCAAACACCTTCATCTATATTAGGTTCAATAGCCGATCTGCCTACCTGGGTGCCAGTGTTTACGATATTCCAGAAGGACCTCAGATCGTGTGAAATTAATGCATTTCTGACGTCCTCCCATTTTTGGGCTTCCCAGTGTTGTTTTGCTTTGGTTATGGCGCCTTTGTACACTGCTCTAGCTTCTTTGATTTTTGTTTTATCACTGCTTTTAATGGCAGTGATTAAGTTGAATTTAGCGACTCGGCAATTGGCATTAAACCATTTATACTTGGGCTTATTGGGCGCTCTCTGCTTTTTATTTTGGTAAAAAGGTGGCCATGGTAGCAACCAGGTCATGGTGATTTTGGGAAATCCTTGTAAGGGAATTAGGGGGTCCATTGCTCTCTATTAATTGGGATGTAATTAAAAAATAAAGGACTGCTTGATGATAAAGTTTGGCCAATTTATCTTGCGATTGGGTGATTTCGGCCCACCGTAGTCTTTTCCCCCCTTTGGTCTGGATTAGGCTTTGGGCTGGAGTTGGGGATTTGACCTGTGCCTTCGTATTACATGGCGATACTATTTCTAAGGTAAGGGCGTTGTGGTCACTGTCATGCCACGGACTGATTTTAAAATCTATCACCATATGCCAGGACTTTGAATCTAGCATAATGTAATCAATAATTGAAGTGTGGCCCGGTCTATTAAAGGTATGATTACCCGGGCTATCAGATATGGTGCGTCCATTGCATGCTTTTAAAGAAAAATTTAGTGTTAATGTTTGTATCTGGAGTGCTAACGGGGTCCAAACCCTCACTGGAGAAATGTTAGGCTCGGGGATGGACCAATGTTGGTCCTCCTCATCCATTAGACCTGAAACCAGACCGTCCAGGGGCTCAAATTGGCAGTTAAAGTCGCCGCCAACAATTAATCCGCAATTTGATGGGATGGTTGGGAGGAGGACATTAAGTTGATCGAGGATACTAGACTCTTGACCCTGGGGCGTCGGGCGTGAATATAGATTTATTAACAGAATGCTTTGTTTTGACTGGAAGGTTAAAAGGACACAAAGAATATCGCGAGAGGAACTTTCAATAAGTTTTGCCTCGCAGCCTAGATGGACTCCAACCCAAGTGGACAGTCCCCCAGAGGGTCTACCTCTCCCCGTGTGGATCGCTGGGATACTAAAGACCGCATACCCCTGTCTACTCAGTTCGTCCCTAGACCATGTTTCTTGGAACATACAAATTTTGTGATGTTCAATGAAGAGTCCCCAATCAGGGTTCTACAGCCTAGATGTTAATCCCGCTATGTTCCAGGAAAGTATTTTCACACTTGGGGGGTGCACTGGAGAGGCATATAAGGGGCGTTCGGTGGTTGTACTATCTAGAGTAAACTCTTTTTGGGAAGCTAAACTTGGGTTGGGGTTTAGAATATGTGCATTTCTGGATGCTGGGGAAGATTTTTCATCCCTATATGCTGATTTACTTAGGTGCGTGTCAGTAAGGGGTTTATCTAGGTTCATTATGCCCACAAGATCTTGATTCGATTTATCCTCTAGTAAAATACATTTCCCCGCCTCTATAGGCTGGACTGTGGCCGTGAGTTGTGTTAGGTGGTCACTCCATTGGACAGACCCACTTGCCTGTATGGTGCGCGTTCTAAGATGAGCTTTATCTTGTATGGAGGGTACCACTTTCGTCAGTCAGTCTACTGCCTCGAGGGGGATAAACCTGTTATTCACAGGGATATTAAAAAATAGTGGAGCTGATTGCGCCTGCAATGGTGTAAGAAATTGGTTGCTCTGATTCATTGCCCACCTCGGGTAATAGGCTCCTCTGGGCTCTTGTGGATACTGACCTGGAGGGTAAAAATAGCGTAAGGGCAATAATTTGACAGACCCCCCAAGCCTGTATATATGGTGATCTAAAAGAGAATTTACAATCACCCTGTTCCTAAAATTGATGACAACGCAATCGCCAGTGATATCTTTGGGTCTCCAACCTACCCACCCCACCCTACGAATCATAATGATTTCATTTAGATCTCTATTGGAAAACTGTTTGTTGTTGATTAGCTAATGGATACATTTATTCTTCAGATCGAAGTAGGATTCCCTAGTGCCTTTTTTTAATTCCGGGACTCCAGCTAGAATAATTACATAAGGGATTGAGGCTGGGGTAGATTAATGCACGGAAGGGCTGTCCCTACTTCATGGGGTCCCCCCTGTGGCCTGCTCTTCTGCCTGACCCTCACACCAGTAGAACAGCTCTCAGAGGTTCTGACAACCCCCCCAGCATTGTCTTTTTCCTTCTGTGCTCCCTGCTTATGTTCCTGCCCATGAGTACTATTTCCTTTCCTCACCCCCCTAGGGCTACTGGATCGCTTTCCCTCCTTCTCCTGATTTAATTGTGGTGTCTTATTGGGAGGGGGCATGTTAACTTTAGTAAGCTGGGAACCAGGTCTTATGTGGGGCGATATATTAGCCGACTCCTTTTCCCTCAAAATCACCTCGGTCCTATCCACCCAGCGCTCTACCAATTTTGCGAGTTTATCAACCCGATCCCATAGATTGTTTAGTTCATCCCTCCTTCTTATTTGGACCTGCATGTCTACGACCACGTCCATAACCCAGGCTGGCTGTTCTGGGCCTCCTTTAGATACGAGACTATGATCATTTGCCCTTACGGCGGTAGGAGTCTCTGGGGCTGGAACTTTTTGTTTGGGCCCTCTGGATGCGGTGGCTTTGGTTTTCCCTTTTTTTGGGCGGCCCCCCCCTGGGTATAAATTGTCCGCCCTGCTTTCTGGGGAAGGTCTTGTGTCACACGAGGCGAGTTCCTGGTCCGTGGTCCGGGGCGCGTCTGTTATATCAAGTGGGCTAGGAGGTGCAGCAAGATTTGGTGTGAGGGATAATCGCCTTTCAGTTAATTCAATCTCGTTTGCCACTACGCCAATGGCTCTCTGGAGCATCCGGTCTATAGATGTCTGCTGGATAGAAGAGGCCGGCTGTGCTGGTGCTGCTTTTGGCTTCCCCGCCCCAACTCTCCTCCCCATATTTGCAAAAAGGGACGATTTAGTATCCCAGAATAAGTGCACTGGGGGCCTTATGTCACTAACCTTAATTAGGCTTTGAAGGGGTCCACTTTCCAAGAATTATCCCGCTCCCCTTCGGGATGTCAGAGGGGTGGCCCAGCCTCTTCCGGCCGCTGACGGGCGCTGACGGGCCCGCCCTTGGCCCGGGCTTTGCCCGGGCACGCCCGCGCACGTCCCGCGCTGCGGGAGGGCCTCTTCGATGATATCGCGCCTCCAGGCGCCGCAATGACGTCCCCAGCAAGCGTCAGGCAGTGCCTGCTGGGGATTATAGTTTTACCGCTGGTGCCGTTGCCCTCACGGCGGGAACCTGCCGAAATGCCCCCAAGCGTTCCCCTCACGGCTGGATGTCCGCTGTCAAAGGGAAGACGAAGGGTGGAAAGCCGTTCCCCTCACAGCACTGGTGTCGGTAATAGGTGAGCGTGTCCCGCGCTGCGGGAGGGCCTCTCCGATGATATCGCGCCTCCAGGCGCCGCGATGAAGTCCCCAGAAAGCGTCAGGCAGTGCCTGCTGGGGATTATAGTTTTACCGCTGGTGCCGTTGCCCTCACGGCGGGAACCTGCCGAAATGCCCCCAAGCGTTCCCCTCACGGCTGGATGTCCGCTGTCAAAGGGAAGACGAAGGGTGGAAAGCCGTTCCCCTCACGGCACTGGTGTCGGTAGTAGGTGAGCGCGTCCCGCGCTGCGTGGGGGCCTCTCCGATGATATCGCGCCTCCAGGCGCCACGATGACATCCCCAGCAAGCGTCAGGCAGTGCCTGCTGGGGATTATAGTTTTACCGCTGGTGCCGTTGCCCTCACGGCGGGAACCTGCCAAAATGCCCCCAAGCGTTCCCCTCACGGCTGGATGTCCGCTGTCAAAGGGAAGACGAAGGATGGAAAGCCGTTCCCCTCACGGCACTGGTGTCGGTAGTAGGTGAGCGCGTCCCGCGCTGTGGGAGGGCCTCTCCGATGATATCGCGCCTCCAGGCGCCGCGATGACGTCCCCAGCAAGCGTCAGGCAGTGCCTGCTGGGGATTATAGTTTTACCGCTGGTGCCGTTGCCCTCACGGCGGGAACCTGCCGAAATGCCCCCAAGCGTCCCCCTCACGGCTGGATGTCCGCTGTCAAAGGGAAGACGAAGGGTGGAAAGCCGTTCCCCTCACGGCACTGGTGTTGGTAGTAGGTGAGTGCATCCCGCGCTGCGGGAGGGCCTCTCCGATGATATCGCACCTCCAGGCGCCGCGATGTCGTCCCCAGCAAGCGTCAGGCAGTGCCTACTGGGGATTATAGTTTTACCGCTGGTGCCGTTGCCCTCACGGCGGGAACCTGCCGAAATGCCCCCAAGCGTTCCCCTCACGGCTGGATGTCTGCTGTCAAAGGGAAGACGAAGGGTGGAAAGCCGTTCCCCTCACAGCACTGGTGTCGGTAATAGGTGAGCGTGTCCCGCGCTGCGGGAGGGCCTCTCTGATGATATCGCGCCTCCAGGCGCCGCGATGAAGTCCCCAGCAAGCGTCAGGCAGTGCCTGCTGGGGATTATAGTTTTACCGCTGGTGCCGTTGCCCTCACGGCACTTAAGTATTCCTTCGCAGGACATAACATAGAATATGCTGCATGTGCTTCTTGGTTGCTTTTAGTATTAACTTCAGTGACTTCTCACAAACAGACATCTTCCTTTCTGGACCCCATGATGGAAGGAAGGACCCCATGATGGAAGGACCCCGTGATGGAAGAGCCCCATGATGGAAGAGCCAAAGTCAAAGCACTGAGCACTTTCTCCCAGAGCACTTGCATAAGCACAGCAATTACGCTTTAGGCTCTGTACTTTTTATTTCGACTGTTCCTAGTATAGTGATTTGATAACCAAGTCGAGTACCTTTCCTGAGATATTTGTTCTATAAAAGCCAATATATTGTAAGCCTGCTGCCTTCCTCACTTGGTCTAACATCTACTGAGTGATGCTTTTGAGTCTAAGACAAAGCACACTGCCTTACTCTCCTGAGGATGTGCATTAGTAATAGTAAGCCAGTCATGTCTGATTTATATTGTACACTCCTTTCAATCCTGACTGAGGAATGATGCCAAGACAAAGCACTGAGATCTTTCTTTCCATAGTATTTGTACATGGAAAGCTATTATACTTTATACCTTGTAGTTTCTTTTTCTACTGTCCTCAGTTTGACGACAGGGAACTCATGTCAAGCACTAAGCACTTTTCTTTGAGTATTTGCACTATCAAAGCTTTTGTAATGTTAGCTTGCTGACTCTTATCCGGTCTTGTATTTTCTGAGTGATGAATTCTGAAATTAAACCAAGGCGCTCTACCTGGACTTTTGAGTATTTGAATGAGCAATGCAATCACGAAGTACTTATATTGTATATTCTTTAATTCTTTTATGTTTTAGCTCTGGCCACTCTGACAATTCGTACTAGTAATGCAATAATGTATGACTTCTATCGTAAATTCTTTTTTAATTCTTTTAATCTGGTACGGGTGTAGGTGATAAGGCACGTCAGCTCTTTTTATTTTTTTATAACAAATGAAGGTTGACAGTAAAAATATATATAAATGATGGATTTTATGGCATGAGGTTTTAACTTGTGACTTCCTGACTAAATTGTAAGTTTTAAGTAACTGAAGAAAAGATTCAAAAATAATAATAGGAAAACAGGAACGCACACTGACGCTGCTTAGACATGGGACTGCGTTCTTATGGCGAGAGTGCATCTTCTAGACTTGTAATTACAGAATGATGAAAAGAGGCCACACCTGCTGCCAAGATATGTCCTCCTAAATACTTCTGGCACGTTATAATCAGAGCTACTGAACTGTTTGCAGGGTGATCGTTAGGGTCTCAGACAAGAGAGCACCAGCACAGCTATTTCAAGTGCAGTAGGAGCAGCGGCACCGGAGCCAACTGATATAGGAGCCCACTGCACCCTAGAATCAAGTTTTGCTCTCAAAAGTTTGGAAGGATAGGGTACCACCAATCCCCCCATAACACAACTAAAAGTAAATACGGGCCAAATCAAGTTCACAAATACAATGAAAAGTACCATCTAATAAGGACAACGAATCTGGTAAAGCCCTGTGTTTAACCATTCCAACGAAAGTCAACAGCAAGAACCATTAGCATTGGTTCCTATGGAAATGAGCGCTATTCAGGTCACCTTGCGGGTCTCCAACGGGTAGGCCGAGTGAACCGCGGCGTTTAATGCTCATCGCCTCCCTGAAGCTGGGCTGCCGCTCCTACACTGATGACACTCAGATCATAGTCACAGCAGATTGACCTAGAACACAGAGCCTGTGGTAGAGCTAGGAACATACAGAAGATTGGATGAAAGCCACAGCTCAACACCTAGACACCTACAAGTGCAGGCAGGACTTTGTGCGGGAGGGGCTCTAAAAGGAGCGTGCCCCCCACATTTGTATTAAGGGTATGTCTAAAATACGTAAACTAAACTTCTGTGATTTCTATAGTGATCTATCCGATCAGCATATTCTTTCCTCTCCCAGCTTTCTGATATTGCATTCAGATATATAGCCACTGACATAAACCTAAAACTATCCACTACTATTGGCTTAGCCAATGGGCAGCCTATGATAAATGAGTAACAATAATTTTGCTGTAACTAATTAATATTGAAAATGTTTCAGTTCTGAAATTGCGAGACTGTGAATTCAACATTACTGAGGCTGAGATAGGAGTAGTGGTCTACGGAGTGCCTCAGTTGCTCCTGGTAGGTTTATTTTATGTTAGAAACGTATGCCCTTTTTCTCTCAACATCTCCATGTTTATATCACAGACCTCCTCTTTCCTCTTCCTCACCCTCTTTTTCACTTCCTCGCATGTCCTTCACTTCACCACCCTCTGAACACACAACGCACCCGCTCACTTGTAAACACTGCGTTTTCTCTTCGCCTTGTCAATTTTATGACAGCTGTTTACGTTCTTAACACACATGTGCACAGAATCACAATTGCAACTGGAATGCATGACGATTGCTCTGTGCGCTCAGCAGAAGGGCCAGGAATTTGATGACCATGTATTTTGTACACCTTTTTGACCCACTGACAGGCGCTATAAGAAAAGCACACTGCCTTCAACCTCAACTCAATAGCTCTCAATCGTGGGCTGTTATAAACACCTCAAAGGGACTCAGTTCAAAGTATGCACTATATACCAGTAATATGCTATAAGAAGAAAATCCAGAAACACAGCATCCTGAAAGTAGCTTACCTAATCTTGCATTTCCTAAGAGTGTTAAACGTGAAATATATACAGAAAATAAATCATTGACACGTATTACTTTAATGTTTTTTTACATTTATTGCTCAGAAGTTAATCAATGTTTTTGACAGTAAGGTAAAGACATAAACATAGGGACCCGTTTCAATGCCTGTTTTTATTTACTACCAGGTCTGAGACTCGGACAGACCTGGCTCACTTAAAGCCCTGGGTGCAGGGATGCTGATTGGTACCACTGAACCACTCTGATGATCCAGCCAGCACCTGAGGTGAAGAGCCTTCTGACACAGGACCTTAGACTCTACTCCGATTTGTTTATTGCATTACCACATGGCGGTGGTTTTGCCCATGAGAACCTCCAACCCCCCTCCCTTTGATGGTTGGCAGGAAGGCCTTCATTGCCAACTGAATCACCGGCACCTCCAATAAACTGATATGGAGGCAGGTATCTGCCCGAGTCCAGAGACCTCCACCTCTCCCAAATGGCTTCCCCAATCCAGTAGTGACGCTTCTGTCACCACCATCAGTTTTGGGTGGGGCAGGGAGAGTGGTCTACCACTGGTCCAATTGCAGTCGAGCAGCTAGCACTGCAGATCTTTTGCAGCCAGATATGACCTCAGCAGGTTGATCGAGAACCCCCATCAGCGCCCTGATACCATCACGGGCGACCAGAAGTGCTCTACAAATCCACCTTATATTACATTACATTACAACAATGTCAAGAGGCTCGCTGTTGTCTGGAGGTGGTCTGTGACCGACTCTGATGAGCCAAATGTCAACAGGCAGTCATTGAAGTAGGGAAGAATGGTACCCTCGACCTCCACAGACAGGCAGCGACCACCGCAATCACCATCACCTTTCTGAACATAAGGGGTACTGGTGAGGCTGAAATGGAGCAAAGCAAACTTAAATTGCTCGTGACCCAGCCTGAACCGCAGTTAGGCCCTGTGAGTCTGCAGAAGGGGGTTTGAAAATAAGTGCCCTGCAGGTCCAATGCCACCACCCAGTCTGCAAGATTCAGGACACACCGAACCTGGGCCAAAGTGAGCACCTTGAATTTGTCTTTGTGCAGGATGGAATTGAGAGGTCTAAGGTCGAGAATAGGCTAGAGGCCTCTGCCCTTCTTCAGCACCAGGGAGTAACAGGAATAACAACCAATCCTGCTTCCAATGCCGGAACTGCCTCTATGGCTCTTCTGGCCAAAAGAGCCTGCACTTTTGGCGTAAGATGGACAAATGGTTCTCTTGACAGGGGCTACACCATAAGTGGCAGGTGTGGTAGGCCGAGAAGAAATATCAGGATGTAACCCGGTTGGACAATCTGCAGCGCCCGTTCGTCAGATGTGAAGTTGTATCAAATACACAAAAGGAAATGGGAGGAATGCTTGCAATAAGTTTAGCCACTAGCAATCGCTCGGGGTAGCGTTCCCACCAATTGTTCTTTTGCCCACCATGCCACCTCAGATTAGAACCAGCCATATGCAAATCAGTCTTGGTCCTGCTCGAATAGGAATGAACAGACCAAAATAAGACCGAAATGGCAGGCAAAAGAGCGATTGGTTGGAATGCTACGCCGAGCGATTGCCAGTGGTTAGACTTCCTGCTACCATTCCTCCATTACCTCTTGTGTGTTAGATGTGATGTTGTGCCACTCTTGCGGGAAGTGGTATTTCCTGCCGCCCACCGGCTGTACTAAGTGGGGTTTAAGCAGTGCTTAATTTGTAAAATATGAAGTGCAGGTGCTCAAATGTTTGTCGGAGGCCACACCTACTTTTCTCCAGCCCCACCCACTTCCTCCACTGGCTCCACCCACTTACTCTATTAGCTCCACCCACATCCTCAACTGGCACTGCTAAAAGTCAGATGTAATACCCGATCTGAATTTCAGCAAGGGAGCCTTCCTCATTGTAAGGTTTTGATCACACTAGTGGACTATTTTTTCTACGGAGCAAAATAGAGTACATTTTCACCATAACCTTGGCCTACAAATTAGAAGCATCACTCAAAGGTGTTGAACAATCACAGACATGTAACGCCCTGTTTGGGAGCATAATGTGGCGGATGCTATAATAAAGGGTGAGGATTCAGCTTAAAACGTATGATTTAGACAATCTCGATGCACAAATGGGTGCAATGTCTGATATTTATGTTTCTAATCTCTCGTCTTCATTGCTTGATTTTACTCCCTAGACAGTGTCATTCATAGTTGTTACAATGTCACTCATAATTACACTGAATTGACTGAAATTATGAAAATGGCACTCACAGCAATCTGAAACCTTGGCAGCTATGCGGCGGGTGTCAGTGTCACTGGGTGAAGGGTGCACTGCACTGCAACGAGAGCAGAAGGACTTCACTACCTGGCAAATTAAACTCTTCACTGTGAGCCCTGCAGCCAAGAGAAGAGCACTTCCTTCCAGGCCTTGCTGTTCCCCATTTACTCATCCAGCCTCTGCCTGCGAGGGAACCAAGCTGCTTCCTGCACCAGAGATTGTATCCTGCTACCAATGTCTATACTTGCTGTTAAAGGCCCCTACCCGAATTAAAGGCCCAACTCAAAGGCCTATAAGGGATAGAGGGCGATCCTTTAATAAGTGGTATCGACATACACAGAAGGTTAATAAAGCTGTTAGTATTTTGCCCAATGGTAATATGATATTCTAAACTGGAGCTAAAAGTCTTCCAAGGCAGTGCAAGCAGGCACCTCAATCTGTCGGCCTATGGTATGGGCCCCAGGCATGCATAGGTAAATGCAGAGAACAAATTATTCGGCTGTGTCCGGCCAGTGGCTGTCGGTTGATGCCAAACTAAACTCACCTGCTAAAGCCCCCAGGACCATGCTATTCTACAGAAACCTAAATAAATGCCTCCAGGTGGCTCCATGCAAATGAAGAAAACCTTTTTCTCAGTGCACCCTCTCTAAGCGACCGCATGGAGACATCAGCGTAGGGCAAAGGAGCAGGCAGGGGCCACACTGTGTGCCTCATATGAGTTGGTGCACTGACTGTGGCCACCCCTTGAAAGGGGAGAAAAGGAGGTACCGTGGATGCCCCAGACATACCCTCTCCAGGCAGGTGCAGTAACAACAGGCCATGTTGCCATTGCATTGTGAAAGTGGAACAGCTACTTTAGTCAGCTGGTCCATTTTTTTCACTAATGTGCTGCCTCCATCGCAGTTTCAGTCAAGTGAGGTAGGGTATCAATATACTGAGTTGGAGGGTCTCTCAGTCCAGTGAGGGGAAAGTTTCAGCCCATTCATTTGAGGGTCTCTCAGGCTAACAGAAAGGAGTCTAAGAGACCAGTTAAACAAGAGTGCAGCTGAGTGAAGAGGTCTTCGACCATTATTAAGGCAGGCATTTAAGGCTAGTATCAGTCAAGTGAGTGAGGTGGATGTCTCATAGGTGACAGGAGGTGTATCAGTCTATTTAGGAGGGTTGCTCATTGTGATGATGAAAGAGTGTCTGACCAATGTGAGTAGGTATTTTGTAGTAAAATGGTGTTTTAGACCAAAGGCCTGGTGTCTTGGTTCACATAGTTACTTGGGGGCTCACAACAAGTGACGTATGATGCTAATACAGTGCGGAAAGGACTCGGAGGCTTTGTGTGTAATCTTGGAGTTGCGGATTATATGAAGTTAGGTGGAGGTCTCATAATATTGAGTTTGGAGTCCTATCCAGTCTGCAAGTATGGAGAAAGCGCACCCCTTCAGGGTACGTGGCATCAGCCGTGGCATTAGGACCCGGGTCTCCTTTGGGGCCGGGCCCACATCCTCCCTTGCTTGCTCTCATGATTCTTTGGCCGGGGAGCTGCTAGTGGAAGGATACATGAGGCACTTTATTTGTCTGTGATACTGATAGGTGACTGACTTCCAGTCCATTGAAATACTTCTAGACTCCTCAAACATTCGCCCCTGCTGTAAGACCAAAGGCAGAGGAGCAGCTTTAAAACCAGCACGTAGGCAGGAAAATGTCATTCTGATGCTCAGTATATCCAATATGGCCACCCCAAATCCTATATACAAATGAAAATGTATATGGAGCTAGTTACACACAGTTTGGCGCCACACCTTTGTGGACTGAAGGCATAACAAATTGATCAGTCTTTGTATCTGGTAATCGGTATCATGTCATCGGTATGGTAGCATTGGTAACCGAATGAATATTAATTGGAGGCTGACGGAGGCTCATATGAGGAAATAGATGCATGTGCTTGAAAGCAGCTTCACAGAAGACACAATTAACTTAAATTCAGAGGTCATACTACTATTTAATTATGGCATGGTTTCACTACTGGAACTTAATCTATACTCACATGGATGGTCACGTCATACAATAACTGCAAGAACTGATGGTGAACCAAACATAGAGGGAGACCTACACGGTCAGGAAAACCACATTCTGAGTACACCCTGGTGCCCCTTGAATCGTAGTCAGTGGAGTACATAATACATTTTGCCGTTTTGTGTGCTAGGGCCTAGGGCAATTGATAACACATTCAGTGGGGTGGACAGTGGACTCTGTTTATTTATTTTGGAGCGGCACTGAGGGACCAGAATAGGAGCGCATTTCAGTGATTGCTGTTTATTTACTGATGATCGTCCAATCCGATTGCACATGAACTAGCGCCAGCAAATAATGTTCGTGTAACCGTTTTAACGGCGCAAGAAAATGGTAATTTAAACAGTGTCACGAAGCTCGACAGCCCCGTACACAGATGCTGGTACGGTGCCACACCAAGAGGCTCATTTGGCAGCCCAAGCTATGCCACAGGCTGGGGGCGGAGTGGCGGACAGTACCAACGAAGCGTTTATGGCTACTACTGCTTACTATAAAATGAATACTGCTATTTAGTACTACTTACGGTTACGTGTTGGCCGGGGCGGGCACACTGCCTAAGAGCCTTTATTAATAAAATGGCCTGGGCCTGGTGCTACTGGCTGCCGCCTGCCCTCTACGTCGTCGTGCTGCGGTCGCTGCCTTGAATAATGATGACTGCGGGTGTGCCGGGCGTGGCAATCTAAATAAAATCTGCGCACGTTGCCGCACAGCCCCTACCCCTGAACAACCAAATCCAGCCCAATGCCCCAATCTCGATGTCCCGCCCACCGGCAACAGCAACACTGAATTAAGGGCCGAGGCTGCCAATGCCATGATTGTCCAGGGCTCTAACAACATCTCACTCCTGCCGTTTTCAAAGTAGCCGCTAGAACTATTTGCAAGAGTGTGTGTGACGCCGCCCCCCCCACCCCGAGAACCTTTTATCGTCGTTTCCATATTGATTTATTTAACTACTTTCTATCGCGTGGAATTTTCACTTGTTTGGGTCTCCAGAGTTTTCTTTATTCACTGAGTAACTTTGTTCTTCCGAACACCCTATTGTGCACCAGGAGTGCCTTTGGTGCGTTTTACTAGGCTTCTAAGCACCCATTTAAAATGTAGGGATTAGAGAGTGTGTGGAGTGGCGCACGTTTACCGGAGAATATGTTACCTAATCGGTAGAGGCGTTGAGTTTGTAACTAAAGAAAGAGGTTCCAATCCTGGCGTCGATTCGACATCCTGTGATTCTGGGCAAATCATACGTACCGCCTAAAGCAAACAAGCACTGGCAAAGGCAATAGGTCTCGCCTTTAAAAACGCACGCTGTGGCTTTACCAAACCTTGTTTGCACTAACATGGTCTTTGTCACCATATTTGAATCTTCTGTTCTTGGCCGAATCAATGGCTCTGGCTCTCTCAGCCGCCGCAACACTCTTCCTCACCGGGACTCGGGAGCAGAGTCGGACTTGGGAGCAATCAAAAACAACACTCTGCGCCGAGTCAGTGAGTTATATGTGAGTTATATATAATATATATGTGAATAATACTGCGTGCAGCAGACGCATAGACCCGGCCCTGATAAATAAGTGCCGGTGCTAAGCACCGGAAAGCACCGGCACAAATTAAGCACTGGGTTTAAGGTTGTATTCATAAGATAAGGAATCTGTGATTAGAAGTATCCATCAGCAACATAAATATAATTATGTGATGCGGACTGTTGTATATAATGCTACTAAAAGAAACAAGGTATATTCCATAAGCAGAGTGGGGTACACATGGCACTCGGACTTGAGACACATCACACAAGAGGAGGGCGGGAAATTGAACAAGCATTGGAATAGCCAATAGGTCTCGCCTTTGGGACCTTATAAGTGTTTAGTTATCCAGCACAATATCCTTGGTGCAACAACATCAAGTGTTGATGGCTAAACACTTATAAGGTCCCAAAGGCGAGACCTATTGGCTATGCCAATGCTTGTTTGCATTGTTCCTGCACTCCCGCACAGAAATGTTGTCACGAACAAAGGGGCGCACTTACATTTCAAGAATTTGGTATAACAAGCATAATACACAAATACACGTATGACACAAGCGGAATTTAAATTTCGCCCAGGCCTACTTTAAAGCCTTCATTGGTATTTGTATATGGAATGCATACACCCACTGTGTTTATCATATATACAAAAACTTGGGGAGTACAGAAGACATAATTTATTTATTTATTATTTCAGGCTCTTACTTTACACTAGATATTTCGAAAAAGAGTCAGCCTGCTCGATTGCACATGATGCAATAGCCAATGTTTGGGCACTGCAGGGCATAGGGCCATGGATTCAGGACTCTAGCTGGCACTGGAGTGCCCCGTCTGCCACACGGTTGCTGAGGGGTGTGGGCTCCTAGTAAGAACTGACTGGTTATGAATGTTGATGAAATCTTGGAGGAAGGATCCGTTTTTTAAAAACTCTTGCAAAAATGAATTGCAATGTATTCTAACCATAACATTATTGCAGAAACATTTATAACTTAAATTGCACATTGTAAAACATGTTGCTGCACTTCTAAAGAGCCATGCAAGATCACATAATTGATTTGTGGGAATTTGTTTTATAAACTTTTTATTAAATAAGACGACTTTTTGCAAATTGTGTGAAATACTCTCACTTCAAGATGGACGAACCGTGCCTGTGAAAGCTGTCCAGATTCTTTCATGTGTGCATTTATTTATTTATAATTCTGACATTGCTATAGTAGGTTTCAGGGCGCTTTATTGAAGGCAAATTAATTTCACTTAAAAACCAAACAATGGAATAAAAGGCAAGAAGATTTTTAGACCAACTTCCAGAAAATGATCTGCATTTGTTACTACTTTCTAAATTCCAATTTGCGGTCATCGAGACATAAGAAAACAAATTAAAGCAGAAATAGTATATGTGCTGTGCGAATGTGGATAATTAATTGGGGTAGATGGTAGTCCTCCACAAATACTATTGTGGCTATTCTTTTTAGATCCAGTAATGTTTTCAATCATTTAAACATGAGCTCAACTCCTGGCAGCTATGGCACTGAGCAGACAGGCTTAACTTGTGAAAATGTGTGCAGCTTTAGAAGAACCCAAACAGTGTAAAGTTTTGAGCATATAACACAATAAGAATCGCTCTCCAACTGATAAAAGCTAGACAATATTTGAATGAGCAAAGTGAAATCAAAATGACAAAAATCCAATAAAGGGAATCAACAATATGGGTTTTTGAAGTTTTAAATAAAAATAGTTTCAAAAAGCATTAAGCCCTACTGCAGTCATCTGGCTGCACTTGCCCGATACCTATGCATGATTTAAGGCTGATTACGATGGAGCACGGGTTGGCTATAGAAACCAGGTTTGACTTGGTTGGAAGATTTAACTTCTGACTTAGTCTCTGAAATAGAAGTAAAAAAAACTCAATTGGGAAAGGCAACAGCCTGGGGCCGAGAAGGGCTCCACGAGTCTTAAAAGACATCAGTTGAAGCTGTTGGCTTTTTGCAGGAAAGCTCATAGCAGGAGAAATTACAAATATGGCCCAAGGAAGGTCCCCTGTCTGCCAGAAAATATTGGCACCTTTGCCTAGAGAAGGTTTCTCTCTTCAGACTTTTTTGGAGCTCGGATTCCTCTAGCAGGGGATGCTGAAAGCTGTAGTTGAACTGGGCTCCATGAGGCTGGATAGTCTCTCTGCGACGTCTGTCTGAAATAGGTTTGTTGCTGTCAAGGTGTCTGTCTTAGCTCTAGGAGCAAGATCACAACTCATCAAGGAGATATTACGCTCCTGGGTGACAGTTAAAAGCCCGTGCAAATAGGATTCTAGAGGCTATAGGCAGGTAAAGGTGAATTTTTCCAAACTAACTTTTGTAAAAATATTTACTGCAAATCTGACTTAACCAATAAATTGGGCCTGTAATGAATATTTTAAAACGTCAAAAAATTCACTTTGTAGCTGTTTTATAAGCAGAGGTTATTTACTTAATTTTAGTATTATATACCAGTGCTTTTCTACGGAGCAGCTAACCCTGCTACAGTGAAAATAGCTTTTAGGGCCTTGTCATACTAAGTACATCTTTTACATTTAACTTCTACATGTCCTAATTTTAAACACCAAGCACCCTGCCTTACTGGGCAGTAAGGATGGCTTACAGGTGACTTAATAGTATTTAAAAAGAGGGTTTAGGCCTATCAAAAGGGGTTATTTTTACAGGTCGAATTTGCAGTGTTACACATGCCCAGAAGACTACAGTAGAGGCCTGCAGTCATGTTCTGCACCGGTACTCTGGTGTTGGCACACTGTGTGCTGCAGTCCACTAGTGACATTTAACTTGCATCCCCTGGGTACACTTTGTACAATATACTAGGGATTTAAAGGTATGTTAAATATGCTGTTTGGAAATATAACCAATTTCAACGTTTAGAGGCCACAGCACAAGCACTGAGGCTTAGTTAGCAGAGCCCCTGTGAAGGTAGTCAAGAAAATGGCTGCGTCAGTCCTATAAAAAGGGAGTGATCGGGCAAAAATAGGCATTTCCCTACATGTACTAGTACATTTGATCAGGTTTAGTTCTCAGGGTGCTGTCTGTATGGCTAAATGTGGCTGCCTCATGTGCCCAGCTGCAATGTAATGATTGCACTGGTATAATATTGATAAATCTTTGCATTTTTCTAGCATTGCCACTATGGTCCAGATCCTCATTCTGTGAGGTTGATGTAAACTGTCTATATTCACCCAGCCATTCATTCATTTATTATCCCATTCAACCAGCCATCTACTCACTAACCCAAGTATTCTTTTTTCTGTCATATGTACCTAGACGATGTGTAGAAACCCTTTTTAGTTTTCATGTTCATCATTTTAATTAATCGAACAATAAAGTAATTATTATCCTAGGAAAAAAGGATTCTTACTGACACAAAGAAAAGTTACCATTGACAATTAATGACTGTATCCTGAAGATGCAGCTTAAACACACATAAAGGACAAATCAAAGAAAAGGGTGGAGAATGGAAAGTAAATGCCCTGGCAAAGTAATCTATTAGTGCAGCAGCCCTGGCACTGAAGTGCACGTATATTAGGCAGATGTGCACACGTGATCCGAGAAATGCAGTCCCTCACAAAGAAAGAGAGCCAATTATGCCATTCTGTAGTGGGCAGTCATCTGGCCATCCACCCACAATAACACCAGTGGGCACCAGGAGGCCATTGGAATAAGAGAGTTCTTTCTAGAATAATAGCCACATTCTTTTTCAGTTCTCTCACATACATTGGGTGCCTAATCGTGCAGCCATCTATTGTGGAACCAGAAATGTTCAATTCTAAGCTCGGCTCCCCCACACTTGAGCAAACCGGACCCAGGGAAAATCAAGGTGTATAGTTTTTCTGAGGATAGGGTTTTAAGCGCTACTGTCACCAACAAGCAGCACCTTGACTTTGGTTCTGTGAAAGGCCATTATTAAGAGCAAAATACAGAAATCGAAATCTATCCTATTCTCTGCTACAATGAGATGGAAACTATTGCTTTCAAGAGCACTGTAATAGAATAAAACACAAAATTACATTTTAAACACTTCTAATGTATGATCCTGAGCAAATCCCTTTTGTCTGTCTCTGTGGTTGATATTTGAGCTGGACCTCGCTATCAAGATTTACATTACAATAGTGGAAAACTGACCAAAAGAGAATAAAAATAAAGTAATCTACAGCCTTACCCACCCATTTTAGTCCCTCTGCATTTTTAGCACAGTTTACCTGGAAGTACTTATTTCAGCCATGCATTGTCCAGTGATGCTGCCCTCAAAATATGGGCATGATTTATTTTTTGATTTCGAGTCAACATTTTCAAAAAGTCTGTCCTTCGACACATGCAAGCACAAACAGAGAAAGAGACAGCACAGACAGGTGATAGAGAAAAGAGAGACAGGACATTTGTGGGACAATGAGAACGTTATAAAGAAAGATATGCCTGTGAAACAATTGAAAGGTAGCAAAGAGCTAGATATCTAGATAGAGCACTGAAGATAAAGATATAGTCAGACTCATAAGGCGATACAGAAAACTAAGTAGACAGACCAATGGAGAATGTGAGTGATACATTAACAGACAGAGAGAGGCAATGATAGCAAGAGATGGGTATTAGTGTGGTTTTGTCAGATACAGTCAAATAGATACCACGAGGCAAGCAAAGGCAAGTGATAGAGAAATAGAGAGCGATAGGGAGACTGACAGGGAGCTCGTAGCCCAGGTACAGAGATGGAGAAAAGCGAAGAAGGCGGCAGGCAGGTAGAGCCAGAAGGACATGAGATCGAGAGTCCGGATTCTCACCACCACAAGTAGCTCTTCCACTTTGAAAGAGGAAGGACATGTGGAAATAAACCTCCTGCATCTTTTCAGATGGAATCTTATTGTTGTCTTAACAGTTCATCTAGCAGCATCCTGTTTTAACATTCTACATTTGGATTATGTCATGTGTTAAACCCTTGTGCTCTTGCAGTGATAAATATCGTATCCTTTTTGGGTCGCTCAGTATTTAAAGGCATACAAAGCATCTTGCCGGAAAAAGGACTTGTAAATGTTAACTTGGTTTGCTTTATTTTCATTTCACCAGAAATGTTTGGATTGCAGCCCCAAATCCCCTCAATGAATCATTGAGCAATGGGAGCTTGAGGTAGAGTGAGTATGCGACCTGTCAGTGTGGTGGTTGGTGGCAGAAGAGTTTCTACTCCCTCTAAAAGTGTCATTTCAGATAGTTGGGCTTGTGTTTAAGTTAACAGTCTTTTGGTAGAATTTCTTTGCGTAGCAATTTGCGCTCCCTTTCGCTTCCACATCCTCCTCTTTCTTGTAATGTTAAATAATATATGGAGAAATTAGACAATTATAGTAATATCTATACTAATAGTAGTAATCATAGTAAAAACGAATTACACCAGGTTTAAAGCATACAAGAATAAAGAAAGGCTGTGTTCACAGGCCAATCCAAGAATTTATGAAGGATATAACTTAGAAGTAAAAGTGTGTTCCTATTTTCTTGCCGGAGGGTGGGGGGTGCTGCGGGGGGCACAACCTACTGACTTGAGTATCACACTTAGTTCAAGGACCCTTCTCTACTACAGCCCGGGTTCAAACAACAATAATTAAAAGCGTCATAATTTTTTAATAGACAATTATATTGGAAAAGGATCTGGTGGAAAGCTTATGAAATGCGAGCTTGGAGAATGCTGTAAGCTTTGGGGGGCTGGAGGGAGGAGAAGGCCTGACTAGTTTGGGAGCCACACTAAGGACTTGGACCAACCTCCACCCCCCCCTTCACCCCAGCTGCACCTGTGCGTTCCGACATATGTTCAGTTCAGTAGGGATGTCAGCACTCCTTATAGAGCTGTCCAATCAGTGAACCGCAACACACATTACTTCGTGAGGGATTCTGGACAATTAAGTCCTGTATTGTCTTTTCTAGTATGTGTTTAGGTGACCCCTTCCCCTCACCCTCAATGTCTCTCCCCTACAGCAGATTGAAGGCACTTCCTCTAACATAGTATGGTCGATGGGAGGGGTTATTGAGGGGGCTGTGGGCAGCTGGATTCCCTTTCCTCTTCCCTATTGTGGTGTCAGGTGACGCCCTGATCTCACTTTCATCTCTTATGTGCAGCAGGATGGCCAATGCTCCTGCTAGCACCCTGCAGTCATTAGGCAGCGCCAAGCGTTAATCATAGCTGAAGGCTGGGGGAAATTGAGTCCCACATTCTCTTCTCTAGTATGGTGACGGGAGACCCCCCTGCTCAGGCCTCCAATGTCTCTAAAGCATTCATCCATGCAGTCGCCCATAAATCCATCTATCTTTGCACTCACCTGCTCTTTACTTATCCCTGCATTTGGTTACTCATTCATTATACCATCCAGCAACTTATAAAAATGAACCATTGTCACATTCACCCACTCACTCACCCACCCACAGAACTACACATAGAAACTTGTGTTCAATAAAGAAGACACTCTCTCTCGTAAATTGCCGCTGGTTGTCTGAGCCACTGTGCACATAGCTTTCTTCGTTTATTTGCAATTCTTTTTCTACTTCCTCCATCATCGAAATGAATAATCTTCCATACCTAAGAAAGGTGTGTTGAGGCTACTTAGAAACTGATATAGTCCTCAGGGCTGGCTTTAGGGTGGTGTGACTGGTGCTGCGCTGACCTGCAGGGGTGGCCACTGACGTTGGGGGAGTGATGGGGGGGCGCTGTGTTTAGCAATAACTTGTGATTTAGAAGCACCTACTGCAGAGTTCCTAGTGCATCCAGCTTTGAGGCAGCAATACAAATGTCAAGATAACTATTGTGATTAATGTTCCTGCTAGAGCGAGAGATGGGAGTTTTCTCTAGTGCCACTTTTGACTCGCCATAAAGTAGTGCAGAGGGTTAGTATGCCTGCTGCAAAGAACAGATCTGTATTTTTTGTGGGTAGCTGAGTGGATTAGCAAAGCCAGCCTTTACCAGCTGTTTAAAACCAAATTAAATGTATGTGACAGAGGGGCCAAGGAGAAATGAGGGGCACTTTTGCTGGTTGGTATAGAGGGAACTTGAAGAGGAGGTCACAGGGGGAGGGGGCGCCAAAAAAGATTGTCCCACCAGGCGCCACCCTCGCTAAAGACGGCCCTAATATTTCTATAATGTCTTGTTACATGTGTCTGCATTTTACATATCGGAGCTGTCAGGTTGGGCAAAAGTAACACGATTTATTTTTAACTGTTAAGCTCCAATTCAGTTAGTGACTGATCATAAACACAAAGTCAGTTTTACAAATATTACTATTTCACAGCAGAGATTCCTGTTCTCATCAGAAATCATATCTCTCGATAAGGTGAATAAGAGCAAGGTTAAGAGAGCATACAGTAATGTTGAGCGATGTACTTGCAAGTACTACATTTTCTTTCATGGAGATTTATCCGAAAAAGGGAACGTGTATTCCATCATTTATTTTAGTGACCAGCGGGAGTAACTTTCAGGCCCACTAAAGAGCTCTGTGTCCGGTGTAGTTAATCTTTATAAAATTGCACCTGCAGTTATCAAGCTGCCTTTTCTAGATCAAACGTGAGAAATGGGCTTTCTGCAGTCTATAATTGATCCGCATAATTTGACACGTTTCAAAACGTGTTTTGATTCTTTGATCTACCCCATGTGAATACTGTTGGAAACATTTGGGAGCATTTCACTGAAATCCCACTGCTCGGTTTCAAAAAGTTGGCCCAGATCACGGAAATGCCTTCTTCAAAATGCGTATTTAGTCTACATCGAGCTGTTCTTCAGATTTTGTTCGTTTGGACTCCACACTTGATACCCTTCGGTTTATACTTGATAATGAGCTTGCTGATATCTATGTCAGCACAGCAGAGTAAAGAATGTAAAACCATGGACGTCGAAGTCTACATCACTGTGAACCTGTGCTACAGTAAATGCCTTGGTGAAAACAAGCAGGATTCTCAAAACAGTTCCGTCTTTGAGTTCAAGTTACGGGGTAATATTTCAATCTAAAGCACAGAGCAGCATTTCATGTAAAAATAGAAAGAATTAATTGGTGTCATTTTGACTAACATTTCAAGTCAAATAATGCACATATTAATAAGAAAACGTACAGTCTAGTGCGCCTTGGAGCGGATGCAGGCTATCGGCTGAGAACGCCGTAACCACACCCCCCTTTCCTCTTCCGAGGCCAGACGCGGGAAACAGGAGGAGAATCGCTAAGCCGCTGAAAACGCTATGAAACGCTGTGTTCCGGGGGAAAATGCGGAAAACTCGCCAGCGTGACCCCGTGTAACAGGAGACAGGGAGCTTGAGCTGGAGCAATCAAGGAGCAATACGGGATCCAAGCAAAGCACGGAAATACGCCAGCGTTAGCCCGGGTGAAATGAGAGACAGGGAGCTGGAGCTGGTGCAATACAGGAGCCGAGCGAAACAAGAAAATACCAGTAGCGGCTCCTGGTGGGAGTGCTACCGGGCGGTGACGTGGGGCGGGGGAGGGGCAGGGTGGGGGGTAGTAAACACCGGAATACAGATGGATGCAGGTAAGTAGACAATTAAATCAATAAAACGAATTTCGTTGTGCGCGCTGCATTGCATTTGGTGGTGCAGCGCGCTGAACGAAACGGACCCTCGTCGGTGGATAATCCTTTGGTTTTAAGTAAAGATCGGAGTCTTACGGATCCCACAGAGGGCAGTCACTCTCCCCCTCCTTCTGCCTCCTTGCCTTTGCCTTCCTTTGGGGGGAGCTCGCCTGAATAATCTGAACGATCTACTCCTGTGGAAGATGTCCCGACACCCCCAGTAGAGACTGTACCTTTAGATCCACAGGTTTCGCAGTCTGAAGCCAGGCCAGAACTAATTCAAGACAATCCCTCTCAAGATAATAGATCATTCTCCATGCAATGGGATGCTAAGAGCCTCCTTAATTTGATTTTGGAGGAGATTCGAGATCAGAAAGCCTCCCAATCTGCGGAAATTGCTGTAATCCACGCCCGTTTAACCAAAATAGAAGAAAATATGGCTCAGGTCCCGGCGCGTCTTCTTGAGGCAGAGACTAGGATTTCGCAATTGGAAGATCAGGTTTTGACTATGAACAATAAAGTTGGCACCTTTCAGAGCCAGAAGACAGCTTTGGAATATAGACTGGAAGAGTTAGAGAATCACTCTAGACGCTCCAATCTACGCATTCTTGGAATTCCGGAGGGCCTTTAGGGACAGCAGACCGTATCATGGGTGGATTCATTCATTAAAAAGAATGTCCTTCCGTAGTTTTAGGGGGACCTTACTATTATGCGAGCTCATCGGGTGCCACCACATCTCCCTCCCAACGCCAAATTCCCACGGACTATTCTGGTTAATTTTGGTGATTTCAGGGTTAGGGAACAAATATTAAGTAAGGCCATAAAACAGCGACAGTTCACCTCAAGAGAAGTTCCACTCTGTCGTATCTTCCCGGATATGTCGGCTTCCGCAGCCAAAAGGCGGAAAGAATTTGTAAAAATGTTACATTTGTTTAAAGAACAGGGAGCGCAGGCAATGATTGCTCAACAGAGCAAGTTAAAAGTGTTAGTTAAAGGTAGATTCCATGTCTTTTGCAATGTCCCGGAAGCACAGGAATTACTGCAACAAATCTCGTTGGATAAATCCTAGTGGTCTACAGACTATAACATGTTAATATAATGTTACAGTGTTGATGTTATGAGTGACCATGTATTATTGATCTCTTTTCTTGCTGCTTTCTCCAATTCCAATTGCTAGCGTATATATGTAGATAATTGCATATAGTCAGTTATAGATCGTTTTCCTAGATCTGTCCTGTTCGTCCTCTGGTTTCTTTTTTCCTTTTTTTGTGGTTTTTTTCTTTCTTGCTTTTTTTTTTTTTTTTGCTCCTTGTTCTTGTCTGAGCTCCTCGTTTCTCATTTATATATTTCTTTTCTTATGAAGGAAGGGGGGGAAGGGAGACCGGTAGCACTAGGCACCAAGTCATAGTGCCAGTCAAGGGGGGGAAGCGTACCAGATGTGAGCAGGGATGGCGATCTGCTCATGGTGGCATCGGGAGCTGGGAGGGGTCACGGGGGTGAAAAAGGGAGCATGGGGAAAAAACGAAATCCATTTTTTAAAATCCATATACATTCACTTTCATTCATTATTAGTAGACTCACATTTTTCTAGATTTCAGACGGGGCCATTGATTATTGTCGTAGCCTTTCAGCACATTTCTATCTATGGTATTAGGCTACTCAGATAATACCTTGCCTGTTGTTAATGGATAAAAAGAGAAAATAGTCTCTTTTAATGTTAACAGACTTAATAATAAAAAGAAAATGCGGGCCATTGAGGCATGGATTAAGACAGAAAATCCAGCGGCCATTTTATTACAAGAGACCCATATACCAGCTGGGAAACTTGCAGATTTCTCAATGTTTAGGTCCTGGGCAGCTTATAGGGGCTTCTCTTCATCTTCGACATCTCATAGGGGCACAGCGAGTTTTCTCAGTAAAAAACTTCAGGCTGACATTGTCAATTCTTTAAATGATCAGAGTGGAAGGTGGTGTTGGGTCACCTGTAACCTAGGGGGCAGACTTTTAACATTCGCCAGCATATATGCCCCAGTGGAAGATAACCCTATGCCGTAAGAGGAACTTTTTCAATCATTAATCCAAGTACCCGGCGAATTGATCTTAGGGGGGATTTTAATTTTTTAATGGACCCTAAAATCGACTCCTCCGCTTTGTCCAAAAAACCTAAAACATTAAGAGCTTTGCAAAATTATAGCTTGACTATGGATATTTTGGATCCCTGGAGGGCTGTATTTCCAACTAAGATTGCCTATACTTGCTCCTCAGGTAGATTTCGTACTTCATCACGCATTGATTTTTTCTCATTTCTAGAACATTGATTTTTAGCCAGCAGAGAATCCTACAGAATGGGTTTTCGGATCATGCAATGGTGATTCTTGAGTTAGAGCTAGGTAAATACACCATGACCCCTAAAAGATGGATGTTAAATAGGCAATACTTATCAGATGAGAACTGGGTGCTTTTTATTAAAACTGAGATTACAGAATTTTTTGAGCAAAATCATGACTCAGCACCTCCGCATGTGGTCTGGGACTCGTTCAAGGCCTTTCTAAGGGGACTAGCCATCGGGAAGGATGCCGATAATTTTAGGAAAGCCAAGGAAGAAAAGCGAACATTAGAACAGAAAGTGCAAAGGTCCTTCGATACATTTCTCAGCAGTCCTTCAGCTTGTAACCAACGGCAGTTGGATCAGGCTAACCGGGATCTTAGTGAAAAATATTATCTCAAAAGTAAATCTTTTTATCAGCACCACAGGCAAAAAAATCTACGAAGAGAGTAACTATACCGGGAGGTTCCTTGCGTGGCAGGCAAGGGAGCAGGCCATAACTAATCAAATAACTGCATTGAAATGTCCTATAACTGCTTCCTGAACTGACGACCCGGTAGCAATAGGGGATATAATGCTACAACATTATAGGAGCATATACGGCCAACAACAGACTATTGATATGACAACCCTGAGAAATTTTCTTCAGAAGCATGAACTGCCTGTACTCTCAGATGTTGAGAAATTAAGCATGGCGAGTCCTTTCACAAAAAATGAACTGGAGGATGTGATTAAAAATCTTCCGAATGGCAAAGCCTGTGGGCCGGACGGCCTCCCGGCGGAATTCTTTAAAACATTTTCCAGCACCATCTCGGATTATTTTTTATTGCTGGCCAACTCAATTTTAGAGGGTGGAGTGATACCATTGTCATTTAAAAATGGGAATATAGTTAGTTTTTAAAAAAAAGGTAAGGATAGTGAAGACCCCAATTCCTATCGTCCCATCACGCTTTTAAACTCTGACTATAAAATAATCACTAAACTTTTAGCTAATCGTTTTAACCGAATTGCCTCGCATTTGAAATGAAATGAAATGAAAATTGGTATTTATAAAGCGCTAACTGCCACTCCGAAGGGAGCATCCTGGCGCTGGTATGGAAGTGAGCGGCTGCTCAGCAATTCTTAGATGAGAGAAAGGCAAAATTCATCTGAGGCTCCGAAGATCCAAGTCTTTAGTTCCTTCCTATATTGTGTTTCAGATTTATGCATTCTTAGATGTGGTGGCAGTAGGTTCCAGGCTCTGGTGCCTAATGCTGTTAATGTTTTTCCTCCCCTAGTTTTGCATCTAAAGCTGGGCGGTTTAAGTAGATTCGCTGATGATGACCTAAGGGTTCTAGATGTGCTATAAGGAGTGAATCTTGATGCAAGATATTGAGGCCCTAGTTTGAGTGAAGCTCTGAAGGTGATGAGGAGGATCTTGAAAAGTATTCTCTTGTGTAATGGAAGCTAATGAAGGGTTTTCAGAGCTGTGGAGGCGGAGGACCTTCGTGGTAGTTTTAAAACCAACCGTGCTGCTGCGTGTTGGTCTACTTGGAGTCTTTTTAATATTTGTTTGTTGGCTCCTGCCAGAAGACTGTTGCAGTAGTCCAGTCGCGCCAGTATCAAGGCAACTGCTACTGATTTCCTTGCCGCAAGTGGGAGTAAATCGAAGAATTTTTTCAAAGATTTTATAAGGCTGAAACAGGTCCCTGCAACCTTCAATGCATGTGGTTTAAAGCTAAGGGCGGAGTCAAACTGCACTCCTAAGTTTCTTGCCACCGTTACTGTATCAGGTGGGGGTGACGTGCCCTCTGGCCACCATTCCTCTGGCGAGAAAGAGACTTCTTTGCCTATTGGCAATATCTCAGTTTTTTCAGTATTGCACTTGAGGTGGTTATCCGTCATCCACTGGAGGACTTTAGAGAAGCATTGTTTAAAATTGAGTTCAGTCTCCTTAGAGTTTTGATCCAGAGATAGGATCATTTGGGTGTCGTCTGCATAGGACGTAACTTCGATCCCAAATGAAGTTATTAGTGAAATAAGTGGGGTCATATAAACATTAAATAGCAGAGGGCTTAACGAAGAGCCCTGTGGTACTCCTGTTGTGATGGTGCGTTCCACTGAAAAGAACGTTCCAAGGGACACAGCTTGCCTGCTCCTGGAAAGAAAGGATTTTAACCATTCCAGGGCTATATGTGAGATACCACATGATTTGAGCCTGGAAAGGAGGATATTATATGAAATAGTATCAAATGCAGCCGACAAGTCGAGTAGGATCAGTACTGCCTTCTTACCTTTGTCTGCAATCATTTTAAGAGAGTCTGTGATTTCTAGTAGTGCCGACTCAGTGGAATGCTTAGGGCGAAAACCATTGTTGGGGGTGGAGGATCTTTGCGACCTCTATGAATTTAGTTAGCTCTTTATGCACACATTTTTCGGTAATTTTTCCTAGTAAGGGAAGAAGTGATATGGGGCGTAAGTTGGAAAGGACCGATGGATCAATATTTGGCTTCTTTTTCAAGGGTTTCACTATTGCCAACTTCCAATCTTCTGGCACTACTCCTGAACTTAAAGAAGAATTGACAATCTGATTTATAATTGGGTTGACTGTGTCAATAATCTGATGAAGAACTGAGGGGGACAGGCATCTAAGGGAGATCCAGATTTGCATGTTATAATAGCTTCGCGAGTTTGATCAAGTGACACTGGTTCAAATGAGCAGATAGAGTATAGGGTGGCGCCATATTCATGCTCTGAGTTGGTATGTGTCAAGGGGCTAATGTCTGTGTTAAAATCTTTTTGGATGTTCATGATCTTTTCTTCGAAGAAGCATGAAATTTGGTCGCATAGCCTTTGTGACGGGGGAAGTTCTTTTTGTAAAGCTTTAGGGTTTGTGAAAGACTTTACCACAGAAAAAATAGTTTTTTGGTCAAGTTTGGCTTCCTGTATTTGATTCATCCTGATCAAAATGGGTTCATTGCTGGGAGGCAGCTTGGCACTAATACGCACTATTTAGCGGAAGCACTTGATTATTTTGAGACTCGGAAGATACCAGCTCTGGTCCTCCTTTTAGATGCCGAAAAGGCATTTGACCTAGTTGTCTGGGAGACTTTATTTTTAATTTTGGCAAATTTCGGCATACCTCCTGAGATCACAGGGTTGGTCCAGAAATTATATCTGAATGCAGAAGCCAACATAATTATTAACACCACGGCGTTCGGCCAAGTTAAGGTTAAACGGGGGACTAGACAAGGATGTCCATTGTCCCCGGTGCTATTTGCCTTTTTTATTGAGCCATTGGCGATCGCCATCAGGAATAGCACGGATATCTGCCCTCCATTGCCAACTGTGGCAAAATTGAAATTATATGCCGACGACATTATGCTTATTATAAAGCCTGGGGAGGAGGTTCAAGCAAAAACGTTTGAAATTTTTGAACAATTCGAATCGTTTGGCGGATATAAAATAAATTAAAAAAAGATAGAAGTTATACAGTGTGGCGGAGCACCTATGGATTTGTATCTCGATATTCTTTCTTGTTTAAATACAAAACCGAAAAGATATCTTGGGGTTTATTTTTCGGCACAAATTATTGACTTATATGATTTGAATTTTGCCCCACTTTTACGAAAGGTCCAGGATTTATTCTTCCGATGGAATTCACTGCCATTAACCATTTTGGGCAGGGATGCATTGATTAAAATGTCAGTTCTTCCGCTGTTTAATTTTCTCTTCTCGGCGATTCCCTGTGTTTTAATGAGTTCCTCTTTTTCCAAAATAGAGTCTATGTTTACATCTTTTTTATGGGGAAAAAAGGTCCCCCGAATTGCACTTAGCACTTTATATGAGGAACTGGAAAATGGTGGATTAGCTCTCCCAAATTTGAGGGATTATTATTTTGCATATTTTGCACAATACATGTCCACATTTAAGCCGGAATTGCAATCGGGTCTTTTTATTAATTATTTTATTAACTTTATTTGGAAAGAAAATCAGATCCACTGCCCATTAACAATTGTTAAATCTCCTAAATTAGTACGATATAAGTGCATACAGTGGTTTTTCCATAAACGCCAGGCCTTTTATAGAAGATACTCTATTCCTGTAATTAACTCTTCAACTTAGTTATCTGGCCCTATTTTACAATCCGGGATAAGAAAATCGTCGGTAATCACACAAAAATGGGCAAAGGCTGGATTTGGGAAAATTTCAGATTTTTTAAGGAATGATAGATGGCTGAATATAACTGAAATGTCTTATTTAATTCCAAATTACTTTCTTCTCCTTGGGGCATATGTCTTTAGTAAGTTTTTAAGTAAACTAGATCTGGTTCAGATCATTGAACGGAAATCCTTAGTTTATGATCTATTAGAAGACATTGTATTGAAGAAGCCTGGGGAATGGAAAAAGCGTTTAGCCTCTATCAAGGGTATTGATTTGGAGGCGAAGGCCATAGCGAAATGGGCAAAACATGAGGAGATGGAAATTACAGCGAATCTGTGGTCAGCAGTTAATAATCTGAATTTGTGTACATTAAGGGGAGCTAATTGGCGTAGGATGTTGTTTTTTAGTAAATGGCTACTTTATAGAACTCCACTTTTTCTATCTAAGGTTTATTCCAACCAATCTGCACAGTGTTTTCGTTGCCTTAACCATCCTTCCGCCAATTGGACACATATTATACTACAATGCCCCTTGATTCAGAGGTTCTGGAAGGACATTTTTTACTATCTGGAACACGAATGTGGAATTTTTACAGGTTTAAATACTCGGTTAATAGTATTTGGCTATGACCCAGACTCCTTTCAGATAAGCTGATTAAATTATTATATATCGCAATGGCTGTCGCAAGATCCCTTTTACTTCAGAGATGGCGATCAGACGCTATACCATCTAAATATGAATGGATTCAGAAAATGAAGCAAGTAAAAAAAAGCGAACAAGATTATGCATTAAGAATAGGCGGACTTAAGAAGTTTGAGAGGGTTTGGGTAGTCTATTTTGATTAAGATTTTAGAATTTAGCCTATCTCAGCGAAGGGATTCTTAAAATATGTTTGACTTTTATGCATAGTAATATCTGTATCGTAATCTATTTTATGACATTCGATATTTTCCTTGTATTTTAACCATATTAATGAATACAGGATCAATCAGTATTTTGAACATACTTATGGATCTGTATGTACACGTCTAAGGTTTAATCAATTGTTTAGTGTGTAGTAATTATTAGCAGTGGATTCTGTTCCAGGATATAACATGTGGGTCTTCTCTACAGATTTTAGAATGTACTGTTCTTCCGGCTAATTGGTGCTATTTAACAATTCTGTATTGTTTTTTGATGTATTTGATGAATTTTATGGAGGTATTTATGGATAACAACTTTTGGTTATATGGATTTCAATTAAAAAAACATACAGTCTAATTCTGTTGAAATCCCGATGTTGTCGCAGGTAATAATTACAGAGTGGTTTGTTTAAAACGTAAACAGTGTGGAACAAACAAGTATGTCTGAAAAACACTAGGAATTGTGTCCTCTTGGACACTTAGGACGTTATCTAGTCATCAAGAATGTTCTGAAAGCTGAAAAAGGTAATAATTCAACAACTGTACATCAGAGGTTGTTCCTGAGCCTCATTAATGGTTGCAAGGCTGTGGACCCCGCAGTAGTTAAACACTCTGGGGCATATTTATGGAATTGGTGGCACCTGCCCTGCGCCACAAGGAAATTTCTGTCCCCCCACCCTGAGCTGGCACTGTTTTGGCAGGCTAGCACCAACGCAGGCACCCTTGCACCATGGAGCACCTTCCTGCAGAAAAACAATTCATAGTCATTTTTCTCTTTCTATGTGTGCTGCTGGAAAAACTGAGGAGAAATAAAGATATTTCTTCTCATTATGCCTCAGGAGGCGTAAGATTTTGACACATTCCTTGTAAGTCTGGGAATGCATCAAAAACCAAGGGAGTTGCATGGGAGCTCCCACTGTAATGCCCATGGGACACCTCCCTGACACAGAGTAAGGCAACGCAGCCATTTGCTCTGCGTTTCATTACTCTAAATTTGTGAAGCCATTCAAAGTCACGCAAGGTGGCTTTGCTTGGCTTCATAAATATTACTTGGGGCTTTGCATCATGCATGTACTACTTTGCATGGTTCGAGCATAACACAAGGCCCTCATAAATATGCCCCTTTATTCCCTCTTTTATTGCCGGTGACTCATCTGTTGATGGTTTGAGGAGGATGATAGCTGTAGTTGGCAAGCACTCTGGACACCACATAATGAATCTCACAAAATTTGTCAGAGGACATTTGCTGAAAATAGGGAGAGCTCTAAATTTGTGACAAAAGATCATATGTAATATGGCTTATTATCCCAGTGGCATTACGGATATGGGGTACATTACGGCGTAGTCAGAATGTGTAACATTCAGCGGGAGATAGGGGCTGGTTACTGGAGTTTTGAACAGGCCCGGACTGCGGAACCAAATGCAGCCCAAGCAAAAATGCTAAAAACAGCCTCACTCCCTTGCTCTACTCGTGCAATCTCTTTATTTCCTTACATCCATTCACTCTCTCACCTGCTCTACTCTCTCTCTTCTTCCTCTCAAAGTAATTTCTCTCTACCTTTTACCTACATCGCTCTTTCACACTCTATTGAAGCCTCCCAGTGTCTGCTGCCCTTAACCTTGGGGATCTTGGGAAATTGACACAGGCACCAGGGAGCAGTCCTAGACTTTCAAAACCGGCCTTCAAAGGCTGTAGGCCACTGAAGAAATACCCAGTGAAATATAAGGCCAGCCTGGCCCTGGTTTTTAATAGGTAATGCCCTCCATTACACGACATGAACCAGACCCCTACTTTTATATACTTCATAGCTTGCAATGTCGCTGGTGTAAAACTGTGCATCCAGCATCATAATCTTTCTAATTTCCTACAGCAACAGCAGATAATTAAATTCAAAGTAATCTAGTAGCCTGATCCTACTTTTATTCAAGATTATTCTGTATTTTCTGCCAATGCTGCCAAGGTAAAAGGTAGACCAGGTGGCAGTCTTTTGGTAGATATAACAGATTTTGTTCAAAAATCCTCAAGCATATTGTGTTGTCACAGGATATTTCCGGGTTATTTTCATCCTTTGATTGATTGTTATTACAAGCATTACCATGTACCCTAGACTTGATCATTGGAATGAGACATTGTTTACCTTTCGTACCAAAGCAAATTTTAGAAGGCTGAGTGGGAATATTACAGGCGAGTTTAACGTCATCACATCTAAATGAATGGAAAGTCAATACCCCATCTTGACAATACCTTTGTTCCAAGGAAGCATTTTGAAGTGATAGTAGAATTCAAAATATTGGGAGCCACATGTACCAATATTAGGAATAGCGATTACTTAGGTACGATTTTCTGCAAATCGCAATAAGCTTATCGCTATTGCTAATGTATGAAACTCCATGAGTTTAATTTAGCGATTCCTAGGGGATCTCAAATCGACCTACCTCATTAATATTAATGAGGTAGGTCGCAATTTGTGACCCATTAGGAATCGCTAATATCACGGGGATGGTGGCCTGCTGGGGTCAGCAGACCACCATGTCTGTGATTGCTTTTAAATAAAGCAATCATTGTTTTTTTTTAATGGAGCACATTTTCCTTAAAGGAAAATGAGTTGTGTTTAAAAGAAAAAAATGAAAACTTTTCTTTTCACTTTTTAAGAGCAGGCAGTGGTCCGTGAGACCACTGCCTGCTCTTAAAAAAGTTTTCGCCACCATTCACATAGGGGAAGGGGTCTCATTGAGACCCCTTCCCATTTGCGAATGGGTTATCATCAGATTGAACCTGATTGTAAACTGCGAATGTTTTGCGACCCATATTTGGTTGCAAAACATTCATACATACCTCTGCGATTTGGTATTAGAAAGGGACACCCTAAACACGCCCCTTCCTAATACCGACTCGCAAACCCATTTTGCGATTCGGTAACAGGTTGGTACATTGGTAAAGCCTGTTTGCGACCGCAAAAGAGCTTCATACATGAGGCCCTAGATGTTTATATCATTCTGCTCCAACCTCCTTTAGAATTGATTGATCTACTCTTTACCATCTTGGACACTTATCAAAGTTGGATGTCCTAATCAGTTAACCTACCCATCACTGATACTTAAAGAGATGTCTGCACTGGATAATCTATTACCTCACCTCACTTTAAATATGGGATTGCTGTGTACATGTATTTCCAATGCACACATCATTAGAGGTAGAGGGCAGAGCTGATGGCCATTAGGAAAATAAAAGCAGAGCATAGGGTCATCAGGAAAAACACCAAGCTTTAAAAGGAGATTTGTTAGAAATTGGGTTTCTGTTTGGCAGAGGTATGCCCCTCGTCCAAGCAGGAACCACAATCCTAGTCAGAGTAGGTCACAAACACACCACACATTAACCAGTGATCATCTTCTGGTAGCTTGGCACAGAGCAGTTGGGCTTAACTCAGGAGGCAATGCCTGAAGTATTTGTGCAATACTTCAAGCAGTAACACAGTGAAAACAATGCAAAAATACTCCAGACCAGGTTGGAAAAATAGAGTATAATTTTTTTAATAAAACAAGACCAAAGCACCAAAAATCCAATCAATAGACATCGAGTTGTGAATTTTGAAAGATCAGATTAAAATGCAAATATAGTGCTTAGAAGCAATAAGTGCTTAAAGAGTCAATTGAACATGCTGGACTGGGACAAAGGCAAGAGTTCAGCCGACCGCAATGGAGTGCGGGCCGGATACAGGATCCACGCAAGGCACGCTGAGCAAAAGTACCTTGTTCCTGCACACAATGAGATGTGGAGTGCAGCCGAGTGATGTGTTGGTGATCCCCTCACAGTTGGGGTGATACGCTGGATTTCTCCATGCAACGGTGGTGATGTGTTGGTTCCATGAACGATGCGTTGGTACAGAATGCAATGCAATGGTTTTTCCATGCTGTAGAGGCGATGCGTCTATCTTCTCCACTCAGTGGTGTTAATGCGTCGGTTCCGAAGTGTCAGTTCTGGAGGTGATGCAGCGGTTCCAAGTGCGATGCGTCTATCTGGTTCCCGCAACGGCGGCGATGCGTCGGATATGATCAGCGCAATGGTGTTGATGCATGGGTTCTGGCAGATGCAGCACTTTATACTCCCTTCCAAGGGCCCAGGACTGGGTTGGTACCACTTGGAAGAGCCAGACTTGCAGCAAGCAAGGCCCAGGTGCTGTTTGCAGAATGAAAAGAACTCTTCGATATCCCTGAGACTTCAGAAGAAGAGGCAAGCTAACAATCTCTTGGAGATACTTAGGTTCTGGGATGTATAGTTGCAGGTCCTGTCCTTCTCACTCCCAAGCAAGAAGGCAGCAGGCCAGCACAAAAAATCAGTCCTGCAGAGTGGCAGTCACTCCAGCAGCACAGCAGTCCTCCTTCCTGGTAGAATGTCCTCAGTTCCAGAAGTGTTCTGAGTTGGTGGTGTTAGGGGCCAAGTACTTTTACCCAGTTAGGCCTTTGAAGTGGGGGAGGCTACAAAGAGATGCCTGTGAAGAGCGCAAGTCCCTGCCTACCCTGCCCTGGCTCCAGACTCTCTATAGCGGGGTCTGCAACCTTTTGTGTGGGGACAGGAAAGGGCCCTTTCATGTGTAAGTGTCAGCTCTTTCTTTCCATCCTGCCCAAGCTGGCCCATCAGGATGTGGAAGGCCCATCAGTCACACCTACACTCCCTTTGTGCTTGCCTCTCTAGATGAAGGCACAAAGTCATCTGTCATCCCACCCCAGGCGTGTATTCAGAGACAGCCAGAAGGCACCAAAGGGTTACAGTAAGAAAATGCCAACTTTCTAAATGTGGCATTTTTAGAATTGCATTTTAAAATAAAGCTTCACCATAAGTTGTGTTTTTTTAAATTGTAATTCCAGAGATGCCACATTTGGGGGCCTCATCTCTTCCCAGTTGGAAATTAAAATGTAATAAGGCAATCCCAATGTTCTCCAATGGTAGAGCTAGGCCATACAGTAGTGAAAACCGAATTTAAAAGTATTTCACTCCAGGACATTTAAACTTAAAAGTTCATATCCCTTTTTTAAATACACTGCACCCTGCCCATGGACTGTACAGGGCCTATATTAGGGGTGACCTATGTTTAATAAAAAGGAAGATTTGGGCCGGGCAAGTGGGTTAATTTGGCAGGTCAACATAGCAGTTTAAAAACTGCACACACAAACTCTGCAGTGGCAGGCCTGAGACATGTTTAAAGGACTACTTAAGTGGGTAGCACAATCAGTGCTGCAGGCCCACTAGTAGCATTTAATTTACAGGCCTTGGGCACCTGCTGTGCACTTTACTAGGGATTTTTAAGTAAAGTGAATATGCCAATTGTGGATAAGCCAATGTTACCATGTTTTCAAATATAGAGCATATGACCTTAAGCATTGGTAACCAGTTGTAAAGGTCCCAGATTCCTAAAGCTAGAAAAATGAGATCAGCAGAGACAGCTAAAACAGGAGATCTGAAAGCAAAAAGTCAAGGTAAGCCACACCAAGGATGCCAGGTCTAACACAATTGTTATGTTATGTTATGCGGTTTTATATAGCGCACAGCTGCCCCAGCAAAGGGGCGTCCCAGCGCTGAACAAAAAACAGCAGGTCAGAAAACAACACACAACAGTCTAAGATGGAAAAGATACGTTTTAATGGCCCTGCGGAATGCCATATAGTTTTCCATGCTACGAATGACGGTGGGGAGCGCGTTCCAAAGTCTGGCCGCCAATACACCAAAAGAACGTCCACCAGCACGCACCCTCCTCACCCGTGGGACCACCGCCAGATGCTGGCCCATAGACCGAAGTTGGCGGGAGGGATGTAAGGTGTAAGCAGATTAGCCAAAATGTCTGGGGAGGAAGAATTCAAAATTTTAAAAGACATGCACAGAGTCTTGAACTCGATGCGCTTTGCTACAGGCAACCAATGTAGCCGACGGATAGCATTGGAAGTAGGGCATGTCCTGGGCAGACCTAACAAGGCTCTGGCGGCAGCATTCTGAACCCTTTGCAGTCTTGTGATCTCCACTTTATTAACTCCCAGGTAGAGTGAGTTGGCGTAGTCCAGTCTTGACAGAATAGATGCTTGGACAATTACCTGCCTCATGGCCGTGTCAAAAAACCTCAGCACTGGTTTGAGCCCCCGTAAGATGCCAAAACAGGTTCCTGCTACTTTCTTTGTTTGAGTCTGAAAGCTAAGGGTGGCATCTACCCACACACCCAGATTTTTTACCACCTGTTTGGGAGCAGGTGCATCGCCCAGCTTGGCAGGCCACCAATGCTCACTCCACAACTCAGGGGTCGATTCCGATTCGGGCCGGAAATCTCTCCGACCGAGCCGGACCCGGAGAGATTTCCGACCGAATCGGACCCGTGCAGTCCGACCGAACGAGTCCGATGCATTCGTATGCCACCGGACACGAGTCGGTCGGACTCCCATTGAACTCAATGGGAGCCGGTCGTACAACGCGTACGCGGGCTCCCATTGCCTCAATGGGTGCGAGGCGGACAAGGCGCGCCCTACAGCGAGTACGCCGCGAGGCGCCTCGCGGCGTACACGCACAGGTAGGGGGGACCCATGGGTCCCCCCTGTGTGCGCCTCGCACGGGTACGCGTACAGGGGGTCCGACACGGACCCCCAAAGTACGGCTCCGACAGCGAGTTCGAGTCGGACGGCGCGAGTCGGTCGGAGCGGTCGAGGTGCGCATCGTACTTACCCGGCCGGAAAACGTCTCCATTGCGCGGTGCGAATCGGGTCCGAGCGAGTCGGTCGGAGCGGTACGATCCGGGTACGAGTCGGTCGGAGCGGTCGGGTCGCCCGGATGAGTCGGTCGGCGAATTCGCATCGTACTCGCTCGGCCGGACCCGCGTACGATTCGGTCGGGAAAAAGGGCTCCGAATCGGATCCGGTAAAGCCGAATCCTATTCGGAGCCCTACCGGCCGAGATCGGAATCGGCCCCTCAGTGTTTCTACCGACCAGCAGGACCTCAGACTTGTTGGCATTTAACTGAAGACAGTTGGCAGTCATCCACTCATATATAAACTCTAGATCCCTCTGGAACTTGCATGAGCCCTGTCCTGAGTCTTCAGAGAGAGCAACTACCAACTGCATGTCGTCCGCGTAAGACACTGCTGTGAGCCCTCTACTTTTTGCCACTGCTGCCAAAGGGTGCAATTGTAAGACAGAAACTAAAAAATGCTAGATTATATTTAACTAATAGCAAATTTGGAAGGGTGAACGCTTATGTTAAAAAAAAGTTGCTGGGGCTCTAAAACAAAATTCTTGAAATTGGTGTTAAAGGGGACCGGTCAATTGATTGGCAGTTGTGAGTTAATTTATATTGGTGACGCTAACTATGAGGGCTACATATATGGTCTGTATAATAAAGGTATCTTGCATTATATAAGAGTGAGATATGAGCCCTCCCAGCAAGCAGACATTATTAACAACATTCTTTTTGTTAATTTGCTTTCTGACATAGAATATCAGATTAGTTCTTTGAGGGAGTCTTGCACTTTTAGACTGGATGGTTTTGCACACATGCCACTCTACAACAAAAAAGTCACCCTTCTGTAGAAAAAGGGACAGTGTAGTGTAAAACAAAAGACTATCTATATTATAAATAGACTTAATATTATATATGTATATTACATAAAGATAGACACTCAGGGGTCGATTACGATACCGGTCGTAAGCATTCCGACCAAATCGGTCTCGGAATGGTTTCCGACCAAATCGGATCCGGGGAGTCCGACTGACTGATTACGAACTCCAATTGACTTCAATAGGAGCCTGTGTTCCGACCGAATACACAGGTTCCCATTGAAGAAAGGGGTGGTTGGGGAAAATTGTGCACCCTGTGGCGGGCACCCCTTGGCACCAGCAACACTGTGCATGGTTGGAAAGGGGGGGTCCCTTGGCTTTCCCCATTCGGAAGGCTTCGGGTGAAGGGGGGGACCTGCTACGGGCCCCCAAAGTCAGATTCTGACAGCCGATCCGAGTAGGAACAAATGAATCGGAAAGGCTGTCCGAATATGACATCGTAATCGCTCGGTCCGAAACGCAGTCCGTAGACCTGTACGAGTCGGCACGGAATGACTCGATTTCTTCCGAATGCCATCCGGAACCAACTCGGAAAGTCCGAACTCTTTACGAACATCATAATCGGTCGTTCAGAAACCTTTCCGAATCTGCCGGAAAGACGGGTTGCGAATCGGATTCGGAAGACCCAAAGGCGATTCGGAGCCTTTCCGAACAGCATTGTAATCAACCCCTCAGTATTTAATTTTTTTTTTTATTACAATATGTTTAAAAGAATGATTTCAAAGTTCAAATGGACATGATTCTATATGGGTAATATAAATAGTACATTTCCAACACCCTTCTATATGCATCATAGATAGGGCTCCCTGTTTATGGTATTTATTTTTTTACCATTTCAGTCTGTATTTATCCATATTTATTTTTTGGTCATTTTATCTGTATTTATCCACATTTATTTTTGTCGTAAGCTAAAAAAGACGCTGCAGCTAGTATTTTTCCACATTTATTTAAATTGACATGCATACTTTGTCGGCTGAGTCCATAGTGAGAAAGAATAAGCAGCCGGGCAAACTGTCAGCTTTATGAAGGATCTGTTCAACCCCTGGAATATAGTTGACACTCCCAGGTGTCTTCCCTTCCCAGTCAAGACACTTAGGGGCCGATTCCGATCTTGCTGGGAAAGCCCTACGGCCGACTGGCGCCCGTAGAGCTTCCCGACCGACACGTGCTCCGGGGCTCCGACCGCCCAAGTACGATGCGAACAAGCGCTGACGGACACGGGTCGCTCGGAGCCCCATTGAAGTCAATGGGAGCCTGTTGTACGATGCGTACATAGGCTCCCATTGACGAAAAAGGTACGTTGCGCACAAGGGCGCCCCCTGTAGAGGGGACGCGTCTGTGCCACCCACCCCGTACATGCATGTGTAGGGGGGACCCCTGTGATCGTCTTGTAAGGCTACGGGTGAAAGGGGGTCCGGCGCGGACCCCCGAAGTCCGCTTCCCAGAGCGTTGACGTGTGGGAGGCTCCGACTCGATCCGGCTGTCCGAATCGTGCATCGTACTGGCTCGGTCGGAAATTGCCTCCATTGCACGGCATGCTTTGCTTACGGACGAGACGTACGGAGCGGTTCGGACCCGGAAATGACTCGGACGGCGATTTCGCGTTTCTCGCATCGTACTTGCTCGCTCGTACAGCTGTACGCGTCGGTCGGAAAACACGCGTACGACTCGTACTTTTTCCACCCGGATCGCGTTCGGAGCTCTTCCGAGCGAGATCGGAATCGGCCCCTTAATAGTAATAACTCCGTCAGAAACCAGGGTTAAGGATAAGATTCAGGAGATGCTGGCTTGGAATGGCAAATACCACAGCTTCGGACCTTCACAGAACTACTGCTTGCTAATATTGACAAAGCAACAATAATGTCCATTGTCTTTAGGAAACATTTCTTCAATAACAAATGCAAAGCATTTAAGACACGTGGTCACTCCGGGCTTTTTTTGTGTGTACAGAGATCATAATTTGTTTACTTGTATGCATGGTATATTCATCTTTTTCTACAACGGGATAATCTAGCACTGTGTGAAGGCTTAATTTGTCTACCAGGGCAACAGAACTGCTCATGGCGTCAGGCACATTTTACCATAGTCCTCTTTCCTCATTTACTTGTTACAAAGATAAAGACAGCAAGCTCATCAAAAAACAGAACTGGAAGGGAGACGGTGCCAAGGCTGTCCCATTTCACTGGCATCTCAACAACATAGGGAGCCAAAGCAGCCCACAACCCACATGCCTACACACAGCCTGCCTCTGGCCAAGGTCAGTAAAGTGGCGCTATGCAGGCTGTTATACTGCTGCCGCCAAACTCCTTCCCCCTCTCATACAACAAAAGGTTGCTGGGGCTGCAGCCGATGTCCTGGGGTGTTTTCACACCTCTTAATGGACATCGACTGCTTGCACTGCTCAAACAATTTACCTTGCATGAGCACCACAGCGAGGGGTGCTGGAGGGTCTCTGCAGACATGGCGCTCCCAGCTGCACTTGTTCACCCCTCTCCAGAGCGGCAGTAGTTTCAGATTTCTTTCGCAGCCCTTGTCTGTGCCCCTCTGACAC
Organism: Calotriton arnoldi; assembly: GCA_963921515.1. Classification (NCBI taxonomy): domain Eukaryota; kingdom Metazoa; phylum Chordata; class Amphibia; order Caudata; family Salamandridae; genus Calotriton; species Calotriton arnoldi. Next base: position 726,786 of record CAWUFW010000145.1, read on the forward strand.
ATATTTTATAGAGGAGCACAGAGACAGCAGGAGCATTTGTTTTGTTGGTATTTTCCCATTTCTATATATAAATACAGACAAAAAACAAAAGGTTTTCTGTCTGTATTTATATGTAAAAATCCGTTTAAACAGAAAACCGGGAGCCTTAATCATAGACTACACCATTGATATACAAAAAAGTATTTCCTTTTTTATCCAAATTAAAAACATCATTACATTACATTAAAATTTAAAAAAGTGAACAAGCACGTGATTATTTTTATACACATAATTAAATATCGATCCTAATTGACCTTCATCTCATGTTACAAAAATATTGATTTTCACAATCTATATATTGACCTGAACAAGATAAACAGTCTATAAATTTAATCCAAATAGACAAATAGTTCAAAAGAATGTCAACATAGCATTTTGGTGAACAATAAAGTTTTTCTTCCACCTTCTTCAGAACAAACAATGTAAACAGTTTTTTTCTGTGTCGGGAAAAATCCTCCACACAACGAGGCAGTTATGAATATATCCTGCATGTACCTAGCTGACACCTCCAAGATGTAAGTTTTCTTTTCTTGTGTATGTCACTATCTCAAAGTACTTGATGTAGCAGAGTGTATTTTGATATATACTTAGATATATCAATGAAATGCTTTGTTTTCAATAAGAACATTTTATACCAATGTCATAGCACAAGAGATCCTCAACCATTTTTTTAATATATGTGTACAATTCTCTTATCTTTAAGGTTATTGGATTGCAGATAGAAAATCACTTTACGGGGGCTTCCAAGTTTATCAATGTAATGGAGTCTTCATTTGAGCAATTATAGCTCTTGGTTTGTATAGCGCTCAATATTCTTTCTGTGTCAGGGAAAAGATTTACATACATGCCAACATTTTAGGCCTTGATGAGAGAAAAAATTCAGGAAAATTGGTTTCTTCCATTGATTTACATTAAAGCAAAGTAGATTTCAGGTGGGAAACACCGAAAATAAAGCCATTTTGGGGTTAATAAATCGGGAGTGTCCCGCCTGAAATGGGTCTGTTGGGATGTATGGGTCTTGCGATTACAGTAAACAAAAGTCATCAATCTTCAGAGAATGTCATGATCAAAGTACTTGAAGCCTCCCAGACCAACCTGATGATCTATCAGTTTGGGAGGCTTTGAAACTGGTCTCCACATATAAGCATGTGATTGCGCATTCCCAGGTAATAATTGCCTTTTGGCAAGATCTCTCTGAGCAAATTGCTTTAAAATGCCCTGTATCACTAAATCTTGCAGACGCGAAACACTTGCTGGAGTGGGTGGCTCTAAGTCCAAACACACACCTGGAGTAGAGGGGAGGAGCAAAAGGACCTCCATTTGGTTTCCAGGGCACTATAAAGTGCAAGACTCTGCCGTACTGCACGGGATGCACAACAATTTATGGGAGGGGACTCCAAGCCCCAGCGCACACCTGAAGGCAGAGGGAAGGAGCAAGAGGACCTCTAGTTGGTTTCCTGGGTGCTCTAAAGCATGTGACTCTGCCAAGCTCAGCACTGAGCAGGCCCGTTTGCACCCATCAGAGCCAAGAAGTGGCAGGGCCAGGCCACTCCTCTTCTGTGTTCGAAGGTGAGTCTGTTTTGTGTAATGCATAAATGTAACTATATTTGTCAGTATATCTATAGGGTGCATTCAGAAATTGGGTGTCAGGCTTGAATATTTTAGAATGATTACATCCCGCTTTTGAAGATCACTTTAAATCATTTGTCTCAATATATTTGTTGAGTTGAAGCTCCAACTTTTCTCCATTATTTGAGCCACTACTGTGTAATAGAACAGTTCGCAGCACTTACGGGGAAAAGAAAGCAGAGAAGCCACTTCAGGGAATGAGAAAAACAACATAGTTTGTTAAACATGCAGCTGAAAATTTTACCCTGAAAGAGATTGATGTACTAATTGAGGAGGTGAAGACTGTACTTAACCAGGGTAAGAAGTCTGCCACAGACACAATTGGAAAGGAAAAAATGACCCTCTAGCCACAAAAATCACTTGGTTGAATAAGAAAAGCCAACTGAAACAGGTGTGTAATAACCCTCAAAAACCTAAGAATCTTCAACTCCAGCTTCTCTGGATAACTGGTCTCCTGGGGCAGCCAGGGGGATGTGCCACAGGGAGAAGCATTCAATTCCAATTACCCCTTCTCACACAACATTCAAGGGTGCCAACCTGGTCAGGACAACCCACTCAGAGCAAGGGAGGGAGATACCCACTTAACCTCTTCAATCACATGTATGAATAGATTTGTCCTGTTGATGGATTTAAACCCTGAAAATCAAGCTCCTATTCATCCAAATCTGTATGGCACAGAACCGGACAGAAAGAAGAGATTGGACAAAAGAACCAGGGAACTTAAAGAGGTCAGGAATCTATTAGAAATACTGGCTGGGAGAATTCAGGAAGTGGTGGACCTAAGAGGCTTACATAATGACATGGTGTCTTGTACTGAACCTGGGAGTTCAACAAAAAGGGATTGTAAACTTTCCTCCCGAAGGAGACAGGAAGAGACGCAATCTGGAAAAATTGATTATTACAAAGATTGAGGGAGGATGGAGGATAGTCTCCCGAGCACTAATCGGAAGGGTACTGATAGTGTCAACTGTGAGGGAAAAGCGAAAGACTTTGTACGTTCTTGTATCAGCCCCCGGGGACTAGAGTGGTGGTAGGGGATCAGAGGACAGGGACCTGCCTTAAAAGTTCACATGGGAAACCTTAATTATTGTAACAGACCTTGCTCCCAGTTGATTTAATCTAGAACGTATAGCACAGGTTGGAGCTATGCCACCAAAGTGGAGGGAATGTAGGACGGGGATACAGATTCACTTATTAACATGTTAATGATTTGATTAACACATTTCTACCCTAGAGCCCACTAACTCTTCTATCCAGGCACTGATATGACGCAGTCTTTCACCCATGGTTATTACTAAGCCTGGGCGTAGTTCGCGAAGTAGCGCTACGCGAAGCTACGCAAAGTGCAGTTCGCACTACGCGAGCTACGCGTAGCACTACGCGAACTGCGTAGTGCACTGTTTGCAATGATTGCACAGTGCCGGATGCTTGTCCGCACTGTGCAATCATTGAAAACGGCATCTTGCACAGTGCGAGCTGTCTTTTACTGCCGCTCGAGTAGATTTTTACTCGAGCGGCAGCTTTCTCAACGCGGACTGGTAGTTTCTCATCGCGAGCGGTCGCGAGCATACGCGACCACTCGCAATGAGAAACCTGACCTCCCCGCGTTGAGAATCTCGCCGGAGGTTTATTTTCCACGCTCGCGATGGGCAACTTGATGTTGCTGATCGCGAACGAGGAAAAAGTCTCGCCGGGATGTCATTTTGCTTGCTCGCGGTCGCCAACTTGACGTTGAGGACCGCAAGCAAGCAAAAAATGACCGCTGCACTACGCTACGCTACGCGTGTTTGCACTGTGCTACGTGCAATTCGCGTTGTGCGAAGTAGTGCAAACTTCGCAAACTACGCGAGCGTAGCGTAGTGCTTTGCCCAGGGTTAGTTATTACTCTCCTGCTATGTCCTTGTTTATTAACTTATTGGCCTTTTCCTGATTCACACCATGCACTGTCAGCATATATGTTTGTTGGTTGTTCTATCTGTCTCTTCGTGCCTAACCATTTGTAAAGCAATCTGATACCCTCTTGTGTCAAGTTCACGCTATATAAAACTAAATAAATAAAATAAAAATAAGGCAAATTATTGGATTAGCAAGACCTTGCCTTTCTATCATCCATCCTGATATACAGATTTTTCAAAATGGCTGAGTAGCCTTACAGCTTCATATGATATTATGAAACAGTTTCTCTCCAATGCTCACTTGGTCGATGGTTTATTGGCCATAGATGCTCGCACATCTTCCTCTCTGCGTTTGAAACTTCAATTCAAACGGAATCCCTCTAACTCCTTTTTGTCTTCTAATCAACATCCTGCTGTTTCCCAGGGGCTGCATTGTTTTCTATATATGGGCTGTGAACTTATTGTGTTTATACCTTTTTAGGTATCCCCTGGGTGTATCAATATAGGTCTGATATCTGGCTAAGGTCCTGAGGAAGGTGGTGTTACCGTTCTCTAAGCCACCGAAACGCGCGTCGACCAATGCTGTTCAGATCCTGCTACATGCAGTTGCCTTAATTGGTCGCGGAGATTATAAACAACTTTTGTCTCCCATCCTCCAGATATATGCATTGATGAATGTGGTATGAGTGTATTTGAGATGGAATGTATGTGGGGTAGTTGTATGAATGTCCTTTTTTTGTGTCTGTACTCGGGGGTTAATGATGCAATGATGTTTGCACATGAACATGTCATGTTATTACTATGCAACATTGTTGTTAAATGTTTAACATATTAATTTTATATGTAAAAATATGCAAAAGAAAACATAAAAATATTTTTGATAAAACAAAGAAAATAAATAAATAATGTGAATATTTTTAAATATGGTTATGTTTTTGGACTTTGTTGCTGTTTAGTCTAATTTCAGCCCATGTTGAATTTATTTTCAGTTTGACAAAAGAAATATAGGTCACGAGGGAGCTTATTCAGATTGTGTTGGATCATTCCATGATGGTTCATCCCACGTCCGATGCTATTTACCACTGTGGATTGACTCAGTAAGAACCCAAACCCACTGGGGGAAATACTGCTATACTACCCTTCGCAATTTCTTGCCTTCGGGACTCACAATAAGGACGTTATAATACTGAGCCAATATTTGCCTGGCAATTCTCCAATTTGTAGTCAATTTATACACCAGGGAATAATCAGGCTCTGTGGGAGACACTAGGCTATTGGGGTACTGCCCCTTCCTGTTGTGAAGTCTGTATATTCTCAATTGCTGATTCAGAGAAGGCTATAGAATCCCTCAATTTCGAGAAGGCCCCAGGTCATGATAAAGTGCCCGGAGACTTTTATTGCTCAGAGAGAGGTGCATGAGCCTGTATATCAACGTCCTATCAAAGGCCATCATAAAGGCAGCCCTGATTCCAGCTTCTTGGAGAGCGGCAGAAATCATACCTGCCTTCAGAAAAGGTGACAAGCCCAATCCTTTCAATTACAGGCCTATCAGCCTGCTGGACAACCTGCAGAAGGTGTCCTGTAGACAGGTCCTGGAGAAACTCCAGCAATGGATGAACCAGGTAAAAATCTTATCTCCCTTCCAGGCCAAGTTACAGCTAATGTCAGCACTATAGACTAAGGGCCAGAGTTATCATAGTGTTGCATTGTCCGTGCAAGGGGGCACAAGGGCAATGCAACACTAATGTCAGATTTATCAAGCCACGCAAGGATACTTTGCATAGCCAAGTATGGCTTGATAAATCTGGAGTAATTCAAGGCAGTGCAAATCATAACTTGTGTTACTCTGCCTCAGGGAGGCATTCCATGGATGTAGCATGGGTGTTCCCACGCATCCACCCATGGATTTTTACGCATTCCCAGTTTTGCCATTAGTGGTAGACTTGGTAATGTGTCAACATGCTGCACCTCCCCAGAATAACTTTCTGCAGCACACACGGAAAGAGGAAAATTAATTTGAGGATTTTTTTTATGCAGGAAGGTGTCCCTTCCTGCACAAAACCAATCCTGCCTGCAATGCTCGCACCCTTGCACCATGACACAATGGTGCTTGTGTTGGCACTAGGCAGCCAAAGAGCACCAGCACAAGGAAACGACAGGAATGCGCCATATAATATTAAATATGGCACATTCCTGCACTGTCCCTTTCATGCGGTGCAGCAAGGTGGTTTGCTGCTCTCTGCTGCATGAAAGTATGATAAGTCTTTAGGCCAGCCCTCATCATGTGAAAATCCATTAAGTAAAACAAAGACCTTCTTCATGTGGACTTGATGGCTGCTTTTGATCTAGTTCCAAGAGATAAACTCTGGGACTCCCTCAAGTCACTGCGTGTGTCTTACAGGCTACTGCACATTTTGATGAGGCTCCATTAGCATAATTATGCACAAGTTTGGCGGGGAAAGCAGGGTGAGCTAATAGACAGAATCCTGATAATGGGAGTGGTACGGTTGGGATGAGTCCTTGCTCCTACTCTTTTTTTCATTATATATCAATGATGCATTTAACTACCTGACAAATTGTGGTGCTGAAACTAGCTGGTATACCTATGCCAGATCTATTGTATGCAGATGACACCTTCCTCATTTCAATAACTCCCATGGTGCTGCCAAATCTGCTGAATAGATTTCAAGCTTTGTCATGGGGTTTGGAGATTAACATCCAAAAGAAAAAGTTCATGGCAATCAAACCTTATAAGTCTGTTTGCAGTAATATGAAACTTGGGGACATTGTCAGTGAAGAAGTTGATAATTTTGATTATTTGTGTATAAGGGTTAATAATGGTCTCAGGGCCGGCTTTAGCGCTTGTTGAACCAATTGCCACTATGTTTGTTGGTTATGTTGGTATCCCCCCAATGAGCTCCTTCTAAAGAATTACCTCACTACCACCTTTTAACAGTGACCCTCAGTTCTCCATAACCACTCTCTCTCACATGCTTTTCTTTTGTTTTATAGCGCTATTCATAACAGTGTAGGGTGTAAGGGCACTTTACATCACTCACGCTACACAGAGACAATGAATCACATGTGTGTATTTTAGTGTATAGGAAATGTTACACAAGAAAGAGGACTGCTGTTACGCAGTATAGTTTAGGAGTGATGGATCTGGAGGAGCACAAACTCAGGATTCAAAATGTACCACCATGGTTGGGGGTGGTCTTTACTAATAAGAACTGATTTATACCCAAATGAACCCTTTTTAAAACATTAGGATAATGAAAGACTGGGGTAAAAAATCATAGCACACTACCCTATACCTTGCAGATTCAATACAGCTCTTTGATGACAATAAATTGCTTACTGTTCTATATTAGAATTTTAATTTATAAGTTGCAAATAACAAAATGATCTCTCAGACTAAAGTAGTAACCCACTGATCTATTTACATTATAACACTTCTGTGAGCTGCATGGTACACGTGCCATGCAGCAGGCATATTAACCCTCTCCACTACCTTATGATGAGTCAAAACTTCTGCTAAACATAACTAATCTCTCTCCAGCAGGTCCATTAATCATCAGAGTTATCTTGCCATTTTTATTCTTGGCTGAAAATTGCTGGAGACGAGGATTGCTGCAGCATATGCTTGTAAATCCACAATATATTTGACAACACAGCACCCCCTGAAGTCAGCGACCAGTGCGGTAGCACCGATAACACTGCCCTAGAGCCGGCCCGGCCTGGTCTCTACATTTAGAGAAGATTAGGACATTAATTGTCCATAGAGCTTCGGGCCTAGTAAAACTGTATAGATTTACAGCTACTAGATTAGTTTTCCCAGCATTAGAAGCTTAAAGAGCAGCCACACAGGTGGCAGTTCTTTATAGGGCTGGATTTTGGGGTATGGGTAATAGGAGGGCCTTAATACTAAACAAAATTGATTTGTTAAATCTTTAATTTACAACAGAACACTCCAATTCTCCCACTTTACTTTGATATTTGTTTAAAAAGAATTGAGTACTTGCCTGCCCTTAGACCGTGACTGTATTGGGCCATGTTGTGGTCAACCCTGAGCTTGAAACCTATAGAAATGGGTAATTGATATTACAAGATTAGTTAGGAATTGCAAGCTGGATTGGCTGTGCCACATTATGAAATGGCTCCACGCTTTGGGGCTGGAGGCATTGTAGTCTGACTCTCATGCCAATATCAGGCAGCAAGAGACACATTAAAGATCTACTGGTCCCACATCAACGACAAATTGCGTAAGAGCACAAAAGTTGGTAGCCTTTCAGATGAATTTCTGAACAATAACTCAGTTACATCTTTTGAAAAATATTCAGATGAAATGGTCCACTACAACGCCAATATGCTATCTATGAAGTTCAGATTTGGCACACTATTACTCAGTTACTTCACTTGCAAGTGGGGGAGTGGACTGGTAAGTGAAGGGTTGTGCAAGGCATATGGTAAGGGCAAGAAAATTCTCAAGCATGTTTTGTTTGTGTGCCCAATTTATGTCATACTATGCCTCAACATGGGGTTTTGTCACTGCAAACAGGCTCTTCAAGTGGCTCAAGATCTGTAATTATGTTCAATTTGACTACATTTATATGTTCGGTTTCCATATACTGAAAATTTCTCTGGCTACCCTTTTAATTTAGTTGCAATTTTATGTTTTGTACCTGACTCATGCGCACCTTGCACAGTGTGTGTGTGTGTGTGTGTGTGTTGGTGTGTGTGTGTGCATTTGTATTCTTTGAAAAAACCAAAGGTTACAGGGCAGTTCTAGTTAGGCTCAGGTTTCACTCAAACAAAACTAGTGAAATTCAGCAGTTATAGTTAGATGAGCTAACTATTAGCTCGCACCCTCCGCAATGCACTGCTTATGTCCTCACATATTACATCACTCATGACATGTTCAGTGACATCACTGATGACATCACTGATGACATCTCAATGATATCACTGATGACATCACTGATCACATCATCCAGTGACTGTGAGTGTTACATACATCTATCAAGGTGCATTTGTGAATCAGTGGGTGTATGAGTGCCTGTATGGAGGATTCAGTGGGTGTGTGACTGACTGTATAAATGAGTGATTAGGTGTACCAGTGAATGTATGGGTGAGTAGTTGTGTCAATGTCTGTAACAGTCTGCCAGTTGGTGTCTAAGTGGCTGTATGGGTGTGTGAGTGGGTATGTGAGTGGCTATATGGGTAAGTGATTGATTGTCTGAGTACCTGTATGGTTGTCTGTGTGGGTGGGTGAGGGGGTATGTGACTGCCTGTATGGGCGAGTGAGTTGGTGAGTCAGTGGCTATATGGGTTAGTGAGTGTGTGTGAGGGGCTATATGGGCGAGTGAAAGTGTGTATGGCCTTGTGGGTGAGTATGTGGATGTGTCAGTGGTATATGGGTGATTAACTGGGGATGTGAAAGGCAGTATAGGTAAGAGGTGGGGTATATGAGTGACTGTGTGGGTGAGTGAGTGAATGTGAGAGTGGGTGTATTGGTGAGCGCATGTTTGTGTCAGTGACCATATAGGTGAGTGAGTGTGTGTTAGTATCTATGAGTAAGTGAGTGGGTGTGTGTGTATATGGATGGGTGAGTAAGTGGCTGCATGATGGACTGTATGGGTGAGTGACTAGGTGTGTTAGTAGCTCTATGGGTGACTGACTCAGTGTGTGAGTGGCTGTATGGGTATATGAGTGGATATGTCAGTGGCTGTAGTAGTGAGTGAGTGTGTGTACAAGTGGCTGTATGGGTGAGTGAGTGGATGCATGTGTAGATCAATGAATCAGTGAGTGGGTGTGTAGTTACGGGTATGGGTCTGTGAATCGGTTTGAGAATGGTTCTGTGGGAGTGGGGGCGTCAGTCATTCTGATGATGATGTCATCAGTGATGTAATATGTGAGGTCATAAGCAGTGCATTGCGGGGGGCACGAGTTATAGTTAGCTCAGCTAATTATAACTACTGAATCTCATTGGTTTTGTACAAGTGAAACCTAAGCCTAACTCCTGTAACCTTTGGTTTTTTTCAATGAAATTCCAAAGTTTTTTTTATTCCATTTCTGAACTATAACGTCCCTGTAACCTTTGTTTTTTTTCAGTGAATTATAAAGGATTTTTAAATGCTATTTCCTAATTATAACGTCTCTGTAACCTTTGTTTTTTCAGTGAATTTCTGTGGTTTTTTAACTAGTAGTCGCGTTTGCAGTGTGGTGGAGAAAGGGGGCAGGGCCTCCGACTAGCTCTCAGCAATCCTCCTGTCTGGGACTTACTGGATGTATTAGGAGGTCTTGTTGGCCCACAAAGACCCTCAGCAGCCAAGTGGACTAAATCCCCCAACCAGCGGCGCACCAGGAGGCGCGTTTGCAGAGTGGTGGAGAAAGGGCAAGTTGGCGGGCATTTTTTTCTTTTTTTTTTTAGGGAAGGGGGGCTGGATAGCCCCCTATCCTGTGCCAATTCCGGCCCCAGGGACCTCATCCCCGGGGCTCGCCCTTTATTCTTCTGTAAATAAAGTGAGGGGGGCTGTGCGGTGCCCCTCCCGGGCTGATTTCAGCCCTGGGTACACCATCCCCCAGGGCCTGGCCTCTAGTCTGGGTGCCCTGGTCCCATCCAAGGCACCCAGACACTTTGTTGAGGACTGTGAGGGAGCCTGAAGGCTCCCGCAGTCCCTGCCAGCACCCCTCGTCCTGCTGTAGCCGGCATTGCTTTTGGACAGAGGGCGCTGCTGAACGTGCAGCTCCCTCTGTCCAAAAACTATTCTGCTCTGCTTTCAGCAAGGGAAAGCATTAAAAATGCTCTCACTTGCTGAAAGCAGACCAGCGTTTGCTGTGGCTTGGTGGGAGCAGTAAAGCTCCAGCCAAGCCATAGCAAACAGCTATGTCCCTGGGGTGGGCACCCCAGGACATAGCAGGAGCCAGCCGTGGGGGTGGCGGTACCCAGGGCCCTTATTGGCTCCAGGATGGATGCCGTGCGGCCCCTCTCCATTACAGATCACAGCCCAGGGGAGGTGTTGGGCCCAGGGGCTATAGGGGGCCTCGCAGCCCCCGCTTTAATTATAGCTATTTGCCCCGGGGAGGTGGCAGTCCCCGGGGCTGCGGAGGGGTAGAGCCCCCCGCATTAATATTTCATTTAGCCCCAGGAAGGTGGCATTCCCTGCACTGCGAGGAGGCCGTGTGCCCCCGCAATTCTCACATTAAGCCCTGGGGAGGTTGCGGTACCCAGGGCTGCGGGGGGCAAAGACCCCCTCATTAATATTTAATCTAACCCTGGGGAGGGGGCGGTCCCCGGGGCTGTGGGGGGGCCACGTGGCCTCCTGCATTTCTCATATTTAGCCCTAGGGAGGTGGCGGTCCCCGGGGCTGCAGGCGAACCACATGGGCCCCCTGTAGTCCATCATCATTTGCCCTGGGGAGGTGCCAGTCCCCAGGGTTGGGAGCTGTCTGCTGGCTTGTGCACTAGGGGAGAGTTTCCAGTGGAGGACCAGGCTATAGTCCCATTCTTGGTGAACTGAATGGGCATTCTTATCTTAGACAATAAGTCCCTTCCTAATCTATTGATCATGGAGGAAGGATAAAACAGCAGTTGTTCCCACACCTTGTTTTCCCCTATTCCCAACTTGAGGGTCTCTGTGAGGGGTATCTTGGCCATGGAACCCGATATCCCCTGTATTTTGGCAGTAGTCTTTGGTATGGGGCCTGCTTTTTCCCCAAGCATGACCTTGCTGCACTTGTTTCCACTAGAAAGTGGTATGGTGTTTCGCCTATTAACATCATGACTACAGGGCCCTCGTCAGGGCAACCCGAGCTGACAATGGGGTGAGCACGGTTTTGAGTGCCCTCACTATTGGACCTTGAGGAGCTAGAGCCTGTTTCCCAGATGTCACTAGCTCTGGGGTTGTGTGGGTTCCAAGTTGGGGTCACCCTGTCGTTCTACCATAGTTCAAGTTGGGCTTCTCATTTGTCCCTCTTCTGACCTGCATACCTGGTCTGTATTTGTGTCTTTGTCTGCTCTATGAAGTTGGTATCGAATGTTCCCCCCTCAGGCCAGAGGCATGCATATGCTTCGGTATGTGTGTGTCACTCGCAGCAATGTTTTCCTAATTTCCGAGCCTGTGTGGGAAGTCTAGCTTGCATATGGTAGAGTGGAGTCTCCATAATGGATTAGGGAACTCATTTTAAGGTATTTACAAACTTTTGATTGTCTCGAAATTTTAAATGATTACAAATTGTACTCTAATTGTGGGGAAAACTGCGTACATGGGGTTGTATCAGAAAACATTTACTGGTTACGAGCTCAAGAAAACTGATGCATCAAAAGATATTTAACAATTTGATAATGACAAATACATGAAATAATAAACTGTAACAAAGTGTAATTGTTAGTTCAGAATAATACGAGTTGACTTTAAGCAGTGAAATAGCAAATATGGAATTCTGATTTATGGAAAAAATAGTTATTACTTTATGAAATGCATAAACTTACTAACATGGCACAACATTTAAACATGAAGCACAACTTGTAAAATTTCAACAGCAGCACAACATCAATAATGCACAAAATGGAAAAATCTAAAAGAGACTAGAAGAAAAAGATTTGGCATAACAAATGGTTACTTTGTCCTAAAAACCTTAGTCCCCTGCCAGCGCCTACAGCCCGAGGAGAGGGATGCTCCGTGTGACACATAGAGCTAAGGGAGCTCAATATTCAGTCAATATCAGCTCGGCAGACAAAAATAGCAAAGATTTGTGCGGAGAAAAAAGGGGACAGCTGATGACTATCGGCCCTCTGTGGCCAGACATAAGCAATACCTTATTAACTAAGGTCCAAATTTTCCCTAACATCCAAATCACATCCTATTTCACACCCAGGGGTTGTGCATACCAGCTGCCTGATGCCCAGCGGTCCAAGCGAAAAAGTCCACCCTTCACTTCGTTCAAGGACCGTCGAGTGTTAATAAACTGACAGTTCCTAAGATAACTCCCTTTAACTAAACAATAAGATTCAGGTGGCGACCCTATATAACACACCAAGGGCCGGGGAGTACATGTTGTGTATCACTCAATGGTTCAAGCGTAGTAATTAAGCGACCCTACATAACACACCAAGGGCCGGGGTGTTCAAGCAAAAAAAAAAAACTGTAGCTACCTTCGCCTTCTCTAGGGTGCTGACTAGGGGAAAAGCAAAAGTGATCTATGCTGGGACTAAGGATCAAATGTAGTCTATTACCCTATGATGGCTGTCTCTGGACAGATCTCCGCCCCGTGAATTCAGCAGAACTTTTGATCAATTATGGTGTCTGCTCACTGATCACGCTGTGCATGTGTGAATCCGGTCAAGCCAGGTCCTTCCTTCGACAGCAGTCCAGCTCGATTAACCAATCTCTCCTTTCTGGCTCGCCAGAATGTTGCTCGAATATAACTTTAGAAGCGTTTGGCAAAACAGGAACAAGTTGGTTTAATTAAACGCAGCGGCCGGGAGAGTATCAACAGAGGCGCATCCAAAGACATTCTCGGTTTATCGAAGTTTTGTCCACAAATGTAGACATATTGTGGGTACAATAAAACACTTCCACATTCTCTGAAAAGTATCATTGTCATAAAGAAGTACAACCATCTGATAAGGGGGACACAGATGGCTCTCGACCTCGTGAAAAGCTAGTATGGGCCAGTGTGTGCGTGTACGGATGTCTGGTGTGGTGAGCGCGTGATCACCCCGTGCAGCGTACATGTCGTGTCCCGATTGGCTGGCTGTTCGTAACTACATGTGGCATCTAACTTTGTGGTATTTTGGGAACGCGTGCCTTTGGCCAAACGTGTTTTATTGGGGCCAATCTCCTTGGTCCTGTTTGTGGTGTGACTATCTGTGGGATCAATCAGGGTTTTCCCTGGGTGTGCCTTTGTCTTTGGGCTACGTGTAATCCCACCTGTGACCTGTCAATTGGTAGGCTTAGGTTTGGGTTGCAGGGCCTGTTTGACCACGTATCTCTGACTTGGAGTTGATGGGGAGGTCATCTTGGATAAATCCGACAGCAATGATACGAGTTTGTGAGTGTGTGCTCGTGTAATATGATGGTCATTGATATCATATTTACAGATATTCTCATTATTATACGTACAGTTGTTACTTCATACATCAACATTGCATTCGCTGAGATTGACATCATTATGTATGCATAAGTTAGGGTGTATATCAACATTGGATTTACTGGTATTGACATCACTGTACATGCATAGGTTATAACGTACATCAGTATTGCATTTACTGATATTGACATCATTGTGCATGCATAGATTACACTGTACATAGATATGGCATTTATTGGTACTGCCGCTGTTATGCCTACATACATCATGCTATCATATTTACCGATCTCAATAAATTGTAATTTATAAACTGTAGTCTTTATTGTGTGTTTTAATGTGATACTACCCCCAAATAAACATTTACAAACTAATTAAACTTGAACTGGTAATTTGTGAACTAGAGCATCCCAAGAATTTAAATTGGGTTCAATGATCTGTTGAACACTGCATTAGCTCATGTTTGACTTACTAAGACATTAAATAGGAAACCATTATTTTGTTTTGCTATTTTATCAATATCTAAATAGTGTTCAACTTTATGAACTAGTACAACTTTTAACTAAATACCCCAATGAGGTTATGGCCCAACTACCTCTGTGGGATTCAGTGTTTATAAAAATGTAATTGATTTGTTAAGCATTTTGATGGTGGTGGGGCGTTGACAGGACAGTTTCAAGTGCCATGGGGTATGAAATTGCTGCTTGTTTATTCCTCTCTTAACTTGTATATTGGTAACTTGGACCTACAATTGATATGAATTGATAATTAGCTGTTTCCCCCATGCCCTTTTCTATGCTTTTGATATGGTTCTTCTGGGTTGGAAACCAGTAAAGAGCAGGCCCAATTTATTCCACTGGAAGTGAGCTAGAATTGAGGTCCTCATGAGCAATACTAAAGTAGGGATTCTACACTGAATTATGAAAAAGGATGAGTAATGCAGTAACAACACATTGCAAATGAATCAATCTAAGGCCAAGATTATGGTCAGTGGTAAGCAATCACTATGTAAGAAATGTTAGTTTAATGAAGAGAAACCTAGGCAGATTGCTGTATACTGATGGAAATGAAGCTCTTATGGATTCACTCGCTACTTTGGAGGGCCAGAGAATCACTTATAAAGTAAAATATGAATGGGTTGATTAAAGTCTGAAATATTGTGGTTTGTGACTTGCTTCTTTGGTCACAGCATATCTAGAAAATGTAATTTATCAGTTGATATAGGGTTCCAAAATGTGGTGGCTCCAGAAGTAAAATAATACAAAAAGCCACACAACATGTTACTATGTCAATGCTCCTCCCTGTTCTAAAGATGACTGTATGTGCTTGATTTATAAGAGATGTGCAAATGAGTTTATTGGCAATACTTACATTAGGTTTACAAGTGTCAATTTGATAGTTGACAGTCCAGGTATCTGGAGAGCCACATGCTTTACAAGTGATTTTGCAAAAAAATAGACAGTCAATGTGTATCTTGCATATGTCTTGGAGATACAGTCTGATGGATTCCCAGAATGGATGCATGAGAATACAGGTAAAAGACGTGTCAAGATTACCTATTTTGTGTTGCAGTTATAACATGTATACGTTAACGTTAACAAAATCTAGCTAGCTTGGCTGGCTTTCAGAATGCTTTGTGAAGAGAAACTCTGAGTTAATCATTTTTTTCTGCAAGCATTTTTCAGGTTGCTGCCCATGCTTCCTTGGATAGGGAGCTCTTTTTATCCCTGGCAATTCTTTCTTCCACTTATATAGCAGTGAAGAAGTATCTTTTATTCTGACTTGAGTTACTAATTTGATAGATTTTTGAGGCAAGGTGTCCCAATTTGTTTAGTTTATTAAGAAGAGTTGCTTTTAGTTAAAGTTAATTGTAAACTCCTAGGTTGAGGAATGAGTGCTTATATTAAAGTTCCTCAAAAGAGAGGAGCCTTTCTGAAATTTCAAGATCTTTTTTCTGAACGAAATGACTCTCTCTGCTAAGGCATGACAAAATTGCTCATTTTAAATCTCTTGCTGTGCCATAGAACTATAATGTTAGGTTTATAGAGGGTTTATCAATTATTTTATCAAGTTGGAGTAGTGCAGAACCCATATCCAGTAGTCAACAGAATGTTTCTGGAATCAAGTGACATTATCAACTTCATTGCAGTTGCCATATTAAGTGGGAGTTTTAGGTCCTTCTTAGTATTTAGCCAGGTTGGGTGGTTTAGGCATTGTATGAGTGAACTCTAATGTGCTTTCCTTGCCATGAAAGCTAATTGGTGATGAATCCAAATTCTGGAGTTTTCAATCTCCAGACTGATAATCTAAGCAGAGCCTTTTATGGCAATTGTGGCTCTTTTTTTAATTGTCCATAAGAAGGGAGAGCATAATTTATACAGAGAAGTTAAATCATACTGGATAAAAAGTTGATATTCGGAGTGATCATTATTTTTATTGTTTCTAATCACTACCAGTAGGCGATACTCTTGGGGACCAGGTCTCCAATATGTCCCTGACTTTGTCTAAGGTGTTCATTTTATTATGTCCTACAGATTCAATCAGATCATTAGAGAACCATATGCCTAAATATTTGGCCAGCATCAAGTCCTAAATTCACAATAGGTTAACAAAAAGAACTTCTGTTTTATCTCTGTTCAATCAGTAGCTTGAGGTGTTAGATTATTTGTGTGATATATTGAAGAGGATTGGGATATATTTGGCCACACCAGTGGTGATACGATGTTGTTGTCTGTGTATGCTACAGATCTGAGTGTGTGGGACCTAAGTTTAACGCCGGTAATCACTCGATAGCTATTGATACATTGTGGGAGAGAGTCAATGGCTAAAATAAGTAGTAGTAGTAGGAGAGTATATACTTGTTGGGTACCTTGGCCCAAATGGAATGGTTCAAATAGCATTCCATTTGCTCTAACTCTTGCAAAAAAGCAGGCATAAGGACCCATTACTATTTCATAGATTGATCCCCCAATTTTGGAGCATTGCAATTAGATAAGTCCAGAAACTTTATCATAGGCCTTTTCTACTTTTAAAATAATAGCTGCTGCTTTCAATAGCATGCAAAATATGTAGCTGTTACCGCTTGCCCTTGGACCTTTGATAAATTCCGATTGTGATAGGTGGATTTATTTGGTAATTACTTTGTCTATCCTCCCAGCCTGAATTTTTGCTTATATTTTTGCTTCCATGTTTATTACAGACATTGGTGCACATTTTTTCTTTTGTGTGTGATCTTTACCCTCTTTGGGAATTACAATGATTGACTTCTGTTGAGGTGCTGGAGACAACACCATTGCAAGCAAAATGTTGCATGGGGGCATTTCTATGGGGGTCTATGATTATATCCAAAATATGTTACAAAAAACTGGAAAATGGGGCTTTGCTACTGTGTATTGAAGATAGTTCTGATATTATTTGAGCTCTCTCAAATGTTTTATAAAGATCATCTCCGTCATCCTCATGTATTTTATTGAGATTGAGTTTCCTAAGGAAGACAGAGGCTTTCTCTGTGGAATTTGTTTTTGCCACAAGTAGATGTGTATAGTGTTCTTTCAGTTTCAGTCACAAACCATGGAAAAAGTTACTGACTCCCTAGTTGGAGTTACTTTATTCACAAAAAGGATAGGATCACTGTTGGACCACTTCCCCTGAAGACTGCCAACTCTCTGTGAAGTTTTTAAAATAAGAAATCTTTAATTTTAAAAGCAGCTCTGTTTCATATAGCTCCACTAAAAACAAGCATTGGCATAGCCAATAGGTCTCGCTTTTGGGACCTTATAAGTATTTAGTTATGCAGCACAATATCCTTGGTGCAACAACATCAACTGTTGCATGGCTAAGCACTTATAAGGTCCCAAAGGCGAGACCTATTGGCTATGCCAATGCTTGTTACTATTGTTTTTGCCTTCTGTATTTTTTAATATTTAATAAATCTGCATGCTGTCTAAACTTCCTGGATTCAAACTTTATTAAGGCTTATTTAATTGATTATGCTGATTTAGTTGCTGGTAAACTGTTACCTGTAGTGAGACATTGCCTCGTGTATTTTTGAGGTTAACACCATCTCCCATCCTAGGAGGCGCTTCATCTTAGCGTATCTGATAAAGAGAGCATCAACCCACTTCTACATCCACTTTCTCTGATTCCACCGCAAACTGGCGTAATACACTTAAAGGATTCTTCTGAGAACACAAGACTAAACTCACTAAACAAAAAACATGCCAAAAAAAAACTGGGGTGTAGAGAGAGGTGTAGAGAGAGGTGTAGAGAGAGGTGTAGAGAGAGGTGTAGAGAGAGGTGTAGAGAGAGGTGTAGAGAGAGGTGTAGAGAGAGGTGTAGAGAGAGGTGTAGAGAGAGGTGTAGAGAGAGGTGTAGAGAGAGGTGTAGAGAGAGGTGTAGAGAGAGAGAGGTAGAGAGAGGTGTAGAGAGAGAGAGGTAGAGAGAGAGAGGTAGAGAGAGGTGTAGAGAGAGAGAGGTAGAGAGAGAGGTAGAGAGAGAGAGAGAGGTAGAGAGAGAGGTAGAGAGAGAGGTGTAGAGGTGTAGAGGGGTAGAGGGGTAGAGGTGTAGAGGGGTAGAGAGGTCTAGAGAGAGAGAGAGGGGTAGAGAGAGAGGTAGAGAGAGAGAGAGGTAGAGAGAGGTAAAGAGGTAGAGAGAGAGAGGTAGAGAGAGGTAAAGAGGTAGAGAGAGAGGTAGAGAGGTAGGTAGAGGTAGAGAGAGAGGTAGAGAGGTAGAGGGAGAGGTAGAGAGGTAGAGCAGTTCATCAAAATGCTCAGGTGCCAGGATCAGTTTTTAGGCCACAAAGCTGCGGGTTCATGTTTAATACTTTATTGGGCGATTAATTAAAACACATACGATATACTCAGTAATGCAGGCAAGCTGACCCTTTCTATGTAAACAAGGAGGCACTGCTCGCTCCTGCAGGCAAAATGCCGTGGGATGCGAGGAATGCAGCTGAGGGGGGAGGGGTGGGGGGAGTGCGGCCGAGAGCACACAAAGCGTTTCCCTTGCGGGAGCGAGCAGGGGCACCATCTGGTTGCAAGTTAATTACAAACAGATGGTTTCAAAGCTCGCTCCCGCAAGGGAATCGCCAAACGTGCACGCGTTGCCATTGAAAGCAATGCAAAGCGTGCACGTTTTTGGCCCAAAAAGTGAATTGATTCCTAAAGGTCTCCTCCTATCAGCGCATGCGTGCTGCATAGGCGAGACCTAAAAACCACAGCTGAGCGAATTGCACCAAACATGGCATGAAAGTAGAACTGTATTTAAGAGACTGCCTTTAGTGTAAATCTGTTCAGTCATTTTAAAGAAATTAGTGTTAAAAAAAAATGAGCTGGGTGGGCTTGAAAGGGTTAAAAAATTGGATATATAAGGGCGGAATCCCAGGTTTGTCGACCAATCGTGGACCCAGACTGAAAAATAAAAAAAGCAGTCTGATTGGATGAGGGAGCTTTTTATCCTTTAATCCAAAGCTGGTTTTGCGGACACAAAGGCTTTGATTGTCTAGCTTCAACTCTGAAACAAGCATTTGCAATGCAATAGGTCTTGCATTTACACAAGTTTAAGCTATTGGCATTGTAAATGACAATGCCTTTTATTTATGTTTTAAAAACTAAAACAAAATTAAAAGGCATTGTTATTTGCAATGTCAATAGCTCAAACTTCGCGTAAATGCGAGACCTATTGCATTGCAAATGCTTGTTGTATATTTGCCACTGGAATGGTGTCTGTGGAACCAGGTACTTTCACATTAACTAAGATTACAACCAGTACGCTTTTAAAGGACTGGCATTAGCCAAGACCTTTTGATTTTGCAAAAATTAAATGTATAGCATACTTTCAGTCAGCCCTCTTCGTCCATTCCTCTGTTGGTGTGTCATTCACATTTTTCTTCCACCGCCACAGCCTGGAATAGAGGGTAGACCCACTTCAGTCAGTGAGAGTGATGGCATTCTGCCCTTTGACAAGGAGCACATCCAAATATTAAGCAGATCCTAGAAGTGCCAGTGGCAACTACTATGCAATGGATGCTTTTTGAGACCAAAAACATATTTTTTGTTTCAGCCTGTTTTCTTGTTTGTTTTTGTTTTTTAAAGATTGAGTGCCCGGCAGTTTCGACTGCAATCAGTGTTTGGAAAAACAATGACGAAACAAAACAAGCATTGAAAAGGTTGATGGCCAATGACCGACATATTGGCTTTGCCAACGCTCTTTTAATGTAGGCGGGGGTATCGTGTCTTCTACTGCACTGGCAGGATGAGTGATCAGGACTACACCTGGTAACCAAGACACTTTTTTATCCTTTAGACAGTTTCTCTTGATGATGAAATCCAGTGTCCCTTGTGGGAGTGGTGCTCCCTTCTCTATCCGTTCTGGAGTCTCGTCCTACTGGCATTGGCACACACACAGCACTGGCATACTCAAACTAAAGGTGCAAAATTATACAAGACCGCTGCTGCGAATGGTCGGGAGCACAAAGTGAATGGCACAAAGTCGACCCAGTGACATTAGTTACCTGAGCTAGACAAAGGGGGATTAAAACAGAAGCAAAAAAGAATACAAGATTGATGTCAAACTTAAACATTTAGAGCTCGGAGAGGAAGCCTTCAAACGCAGCTTCACTATTCTTATAAATTGTTTGATCCTGGGCAAAGAACTGTCTTTTCCTGTTGATCAGTACTTGGAGCAGATTTTTTTGGCAGTGTGCACTATAAAATGTTCTCACTCATATGCCCCGTTTTATTTTATTCCCGCAACCGGGGGTTATCCTACACAACTTCAGTGCTGATTGCTCCCATGAATAGATCTATCACAAGTGCAGCGGGTACAGTGGCACCAGTGCCCGTGACTAGGATTGGCCCGCAGCTCCTCAATAGTGCCTGTCATTTACTGTTAAACCGGGGCGTCGGAAGACCCACTTTCCTTGTTTAAATTGACACCACTGTTGTTCCTCTGGTTTCAAGTTTTGCTGCATGGCAAAAGGATTCGCCACTTTTAAATTAAAGTGATGGTATACACTCAAAATAATTGATAATATATTTCAATAACAGAAACTGCGTTTTCACTCCTCCTTTACTGTATATTATGTAGCAGGTGCAGCACCGCTCCAGACCACCAGAGGGAGCTGCCGCACCTTATAATGTGTTGCGACTGGTGCTAAAAATGAAAATAAAGGTAATTGTTTGCCGCATCATTTTCCATCGGTTTCGTTAGCTGGAACCTCATCACCGCCGCCTTTCTCCAGTTATCCTGCTTCCTCGAAAGCACCGCCTCTGTTCACAGCTATATATGCACTTATAGTCATGAAATTTAAAGCAACAGCCGAATTATCGTATACATCACACACCAGCTGGCATGTAAAACAAGGAATAACTGTACCGCTGCAGTATATTTGAGTAGGCAGATGTGTACTCGCCGGGAACAAAAAACAAGCGCAACAAAACCCACAAATGGCGGCAAAAGTGAGAGCGTTTCCCTTGCGGGAGTGAGCAGCGCCCGGAGCTTTAATTGCTACCATATGGCGCCGCTCGCTCCCACAAGGGAATCGCCAAACGTGCACGCGTTGCCATTGGAAGCAATGCAACGCGTGCACGTTTTTGCCCACAAAGCTGTGTCGATGACTAAAGGTCTTTTTGCCTACGCAGCGCATGCGCGCTGCGTAGGCGAGACCTAAAAACCTTTTCTTTATTTAGATACGATCACAGACATAGTGGTCTGCTGACATTTACCTGCCACCATCCGTGTGATTTATCTAATCATAGTGAGTCACAATTCATGATCTACCTCAAGATCAGTAATGAGGTAGTTCAGATTTTGAATCACTGCGATTCAAAATGCATACTGAACTATGAGTACTTGGTCAGTTCACAGATTTCCACTCTGGTGGCAAAAAATATTGATTGCAAATTGTGACCAGTTTTTGTGATCAGTCAGATCATACCTTTAGCACTTTGTTATTGAAAGTATGGCAGTTGAAAAGTCATTGATAGCAGCAATTAGAAAGCTAATTTTTAAAAAATTTAAATAGGATGCAAACATTTTACCTGCTTTGATCGAGCAGCAGAGTCTCCTAATTGTTTGGTTTTGGACGTATGTGTATGCTCTTTTACATTAAAGTTTTTAGTATTTGTATTTGAAGCATCTCAGCCTTTCAAGGTGGTTAAGCTTTTGAGAGTGCCAGTATTGAGACTCTAGCCTTTCAAAATAGTTTGCTTGGTTTTCTAAGTTTTCATTGATCTTCTCATTTTTTATGGCAGTTCGGTTGATCATTATGCCATGCAAACAGGCTTTTAGTGCATCCCACAAGATAGCTGGTCATTACATGAATTTGAGTCCTCCTTAAGAACAGTTAAATGGCTTCTCAATATTTTCACATCTGGTACATTTTCTAATAGCTCCAGATTCCTACTCAAGCTGTTGCTTTTCACCCTTGGAGTGACACTGTCAAGATAGCTGTGAAACAGGCAATGTCTGAGATTATAATTGGTTCAATCACTGGGGCAGAGATATTATGTGGATGGGCAGCATCAATGCTGATATAGCTGTTTTGCAAATAACTTTGATGAGGAAAGGAAATATTGTGAATTCCCTTTCAGCGAAGTTGTACAGCCGTCTAATTTTGGGCTTTATAAATATGGTGCATTTGTTTGAGGCATTTAGATAGTCAAAATGTACATGTTGATTGTCTTAAATTAATTGCGCCAGTAGAAAGTTAAAGTCTCCCCCAAAGATGATGTTTGCATTCTGAGGGACATCTGCTAATTTTTGATTAGAGAAAAGCCAAACCTCTGGTACGTCAGAGTTAAGGGAATAGGGGCCAGATGTACGACGTAAAATTGCATGCGCAAACGGGTTTGCGACCCGTTTGCGCATGCAATTTTAGTCTGGGCCCTGTACTTACACTATTATGCGAGTCGCAAATAATTTGCGAGTCGCAAAATAGTGTATTGCGACTCGCTATTAGGAAGGGGCATTCCCTTCCTAATAGCGACCGCAGAGCCACGTATAAATGTTTTGCAACCGCAATTGCGGTCGCAAAACATTTGCAAATTACCGCCCTCTTCAAAAGGGTGGTAATGAAGTCGCAAATGGGAAGGGGTTCCCAGTGGACCCCTTCCCTTTGTGACTGGCTTAAAATATTTTTAAGGGCAGGCAGTGGTCCCAGGGACCACAGCCGGCCCTTAAAAATGAAACAAAAACGTTTCATTTAAAAAAAAAAAATGCATCCCGTTTTTCTTTAAGGCCTCACGTAACTTATGCTACATGATTACTGATTAAAATATACAGCTTATTACAAATGTTTATCTCCTTCTCACTATCTCTAATAGATTTAGGCCCCACCAATTAAAGGTGGAGAATAAACTCCAATATAGTTCTTAACCCAAATAATTTCATAAAATTGGCATCTGCCGTAAATGATTATTTTCTTAACAATAACCCTGAATATGATTCCAAAATGAATCATTAGAAGGCATTTAAAGCGTTTATTCGATGAGCCACAATCTATATTATGGCTCATGAAAATAAAATCTTTAATGCTCATCTTTCAACTATAGAAAAACAAATAGCGGATCTTGAAAGACTTTTTATCTCATCACGAGATCCACAATACAAATCTCAACTTCCACTTTATCTCAAACAAATCTGGTCAACTTGTAGCAAACTACCTATGCATTAAAAAAGAAAAAAACTCAAATACCTGCTATTAAAATAAATTACAGTACCTTAGTTTCTACTTCGGAGGAGATATTGGGAGTTTTTATCTTTTTATACCTCCTTATATCATAAGTAGGGCTCCCGGTTTTATGGTATTTTTTAACATTTCTGTCTGTATTTATCCATATTTATTTTTTACCCATTTTAATAGTATTTATTGCTATTTATTTTGTGTTTTGACAATTAATGGAGTTGTAAAATGGTATATTTCCATGTTTATTTACCTCTTGGATGTACACTCATACATGGATGCCTGTCATGTTTTAGCAGATTAAGCAGCCGCATGTAGCAAAACGCTATACTCACAGGTACATGTTAGCGTTATACTACAAATATAAGTTAACATATGCCTATATTTCCATGCTGTCTGTCTGCTCAGCTATTGTCTGGAATCCACGAAAGACAGCATGGAGAGTCCTTCACAAGAAGCACTATTTTCATTACTTTTCTGCTTTTAAAAATAAATAGAGACAGAAAACACATTGTTTTCTGTCTGTATTCATCTGTAAAAATCTGTAAAAATGGAAAACCAGAAGCCTTAATCATAAGCCTACAGTCGTTCAAGACAATATCCATGATACATTTCTTAAAGACTGCCAGTTACCTCAAATTACTGATAAAGATAGACTTGCTCTAGAAATAACTTTTGATATTCAGGAAATAAACACAGCCATCAAAGCACTAAGTTCCAACAAATCAACTGGACCAGATGGTATATCAGCTGAATTTTAAAAATGTTGTCAAACTCAACTCTCACCTATTCTACTTTCATTATTTGCATAGTTTCAACATGCTTCCATGATCAGTGGTTCTTTTAATGAAGCCACTATCATTGTTCTCCCAAAACCAAACAAAGATTCTACTTTGGTTCGGAAACCTTGTTTACGACCGAATCATACACAGTTCCCAACGACCGATTACGATGCCCGGAAACCATTAGGGCTGCCCAAATCAGTTCCGAAAGGCATTCGGACAGGTCTAGTCTTTCAGAGCCGAATCGTACAGCTCTATGGACTCCGTTTTGGAGCAAGCGATTATGATGAACGATTCGGACAGCCGTTCCGATTCGGTTTGCCTGAAATGAAATGGCTGTCGGAATCTGTCTTTGGGGGCCCATAGCAGGCCCCCCTTCACCCGGGGCCTTCCGAATCGGGCCTGTCTGGGTACCCAAGGGACCCCCCTTTCCAACCATGCACAGTGTGGCAGGCACCATGGGGTGCCCGCCACAGGGTGCACGATTTTCCCCAGCCACCCCTTTCTTCAATGGGAGCCTGTGTTCTTGTTCAGAACACAGGCTCCCATTGCAGTGAATGGGAGTCCAACCGAATCGTATCCGGAAGCATCCGGATGCATCAAAATTGCTCAGTCGGACTCCCCCGATCTGAGTTGTTTGGAAAGCATTGTGGAACAGAATCGGTCTGAATGCTTTCCGGATGAGATCGTAATCGGCCCCTTAGTCTTAAAACTTTACAAATTCCCAAATGTGAAGGAAGAGTTGGCCTACTTGATTTCAAGAAATATCACATAACTTTTCTTGTTGCACAATGTGCCCTATGGCTTCAAAATATTTTGTCTATTTCCATGAGGCTTATATTAGAAAGAGACTTACTTAAACCCTACCCTGTACCTCTCTTCTAACCATGTCAACTGTAAATTTGGTAAAATGTGACCCACTGTTGCAGCCTCTAAACATGCCCTTTTATCTTTTGATTAAAAAACTTTCCTATTAACATTGATAAAAAAGTTTCCCTTTGGTTTAACCCCAAACATAAATTGAATAAGCATATTTCTTTCTGGAGCTCCTGGACTAATGCTGGTATTTTTTATATTAATGATATTTGTCCAGGAAATATGTTCTATTCATTTGACAAACGAAGCGCCAAGTACTATTTACCTCAATCTGAATTTCCTAAATATGAATTACTCTGTAATACTATCCTCTGATTTGTTACCTTCTGCTAAGTTATCTAATATGGAGTTTTATTTTGGCCTGATTAGCTAGACAGGATATAGCTTCTAAAGCACATAAATAACTTTCTGCTCATCCTTTCCCTTTTGTGGTTCTAAATCAAAAATTGTCCTCAGACATGAATATACGATCTTCAAATGTACAATGGGATTCTATCTGGTTAACTGATATTGCTAATTACCTCTCAGCCACTCTTATACGAACTAATATTTATTTATTATACCAGTTAAATTATTCAAAGCTATATTCTTAGATTCACCAAACTGTTGGCATTGTAAAATTGCTATTGGAGATTTACAGCATATCATTTATAATTGTCCTATCATTTTTAGGTCTCGCCTGGCGTTAGCAGCGCGCATGCGCTGCTCTCGCCATGCGAGGGCTTCTTGGAATCGATACGATTCCAGAAGTCGTGTCGCTGCTCCGCCTGCAATTCTGATTGGTGCACGTCGTTTTGCGTCATGGATGATGCAAAACACAGTGTAATGACTGCACCAGGGGCAATCATTACACTGAGGGTTGCCACCCTGTCCGCTTTTGGCCCAGCCCACCGGGATTGGATCGTTTACTTGCGGAGGGACACGGCCTCCTTCAATTACTCTGTAAGCACTATTTGCTTGAGTCCTCCTCCTCTCTTCTCGCGTGCGTGCATTCCATAGAACTGATGTAACCCACCACGTCTGCCCTGCTGCCGACTCCCAGCGTGGCGCGTTGGCTGACCTGTAGTAGGCGAAGAGTTTGCGTTTCTGAGCCCCCTGCATGCTTTTTGTGCCTGGTCTCTCTATTGTTGCCTGTTTTTGTGCCTGCGCTACCCTAGTTTGTTATCATAAATTCGTTTGTGATTTTCTGTTTCTCGAGTTGAGCCTTTTCGGCTGGTGGGAGGACTGGGGCGGGGGTGGTGCCGGTGGATCGCGAGTGAAAACGTCACTGTCTAAAATACGAGTTCGCTTTTGGGCGGGTGCGGTTCATCCGCACAACATCTCAACTGCAAGAGAAGGTGAACAATTAAACGTGCCAGGAAAGTGCAAACTGCTTGTCTTTTGCACCGATCAGCCCGGTGCGCGGTTGCACGGATGTTTGTACTTTTCTTGTGTCTGCTCGCGCCCTTATAATCTCATGGAGTGACGCTGACTTCACCTAGTTCCACTGTGTAGCGCCTATCTCATATGAAAATCTTAATGCGCTTAAAAATTGAGCTGCTATTTTTGTCAACTCAATGTCATCATGTAATAAATAAAAAAGGGATGGTTTTTGGCTGCTGCGATCTTTAAAATAAACAGACCCAGTGAGACCGTGTTGCGTTTAACTTATTAAAGTCTAGTAAGTAATTTGCACCTTCAACTAGCCATGTTGTGCAATGCCAGACATTTGAGTTAATTTACAAAGCTATTTTATAATATATACTGCTCTCCCGTGTGCTCACGCGTGTACTCTGAATGTAGGAACCGTGCATACGTGTACATGGATGGAGTGATATTTCAAATACTGTCAGCTGATGGATGGACAGGCGCCTTCACCTATCACTCACAGCTCCTCGAGAACATGTGTACATGACTATGACGAGGCGCTAAACAACTCATCCAAGCGACGATGTAATTGCATTTGGATGTATATAGTTCTTACTATGTAGCGCTGATTGGTTCAACATTGTGAAAGCATTGCGTAAATGTTAATTCTTGCACTATCTGGAGTTTTTGGTTTAGTGTCTCATGTCACGTGGGGGGGCATCAGAGCGCCTTGCCTACAAGCACCGCTGCAGTGTTGAATGACATGAAGTGCGTTCTTGCCTTTGTGCGCAATATGACCCCTCTAGGTCCTTGCCCAGGAGGTGTTGAAAGGAGTACCCCGGACTGAGACACTGAGAAGGAGGGTCCTGCCACGACCCTGTCTTTGTTGCGGCTCCTCTTTCCTGCAGTGTAATTGCCTCCTCGGCCGCCAGCCCTCAGCCCTCCAGAACGTTATGTTTTGCCCCTCGTCGCCCCCTGTATACGGGTCTCTAATCATATTGTATGATAACGGTTTGGTTTAGAGAATGTGGCGTAACGGTCAGAGCCACCGACTTTGGAGCTGGTGAACCAGGTCGAGTCTCAGCATTGGCTCAACATCCTGTGATTGTGGGCAACTCCCTTAATCTCCCCGTGCCTACCAAAAACAAATATGTCAGTGTGTAATGTAACTGGTGCACATGAAAAGCGCTCCAATACCTTTGGGTCGAGTTCGAACTATATAAAAACTGCAACCCCCTCCCCCCCCAAAAAACAACCCAAAAACGACTGCATTACATCTTAGTGGGTTAAGCGCCTGCTGCAGAGATCCACAAACACTCCTATCAGTGAACAGATACGGCCGGTATTTCATCGCCTTTGGTGGTTGCCAATGAGAAAGTGAATCTGATTCAAACTGTTAATGCCACAAGCAAAGCAGGTAACAGCCAAACACCTGAATACATTACAAGGGAATAAAGATACCTGTCACTCCAAGTGGCATGAGCCTCACTGTTAAATGCTCTACGCATACACATACATATGTGATTCTAAGCGGGACTGGGTTGGCTTTCATCCTTCCCAAGTAAAAACGTGAGTGGCAAACTGTATCACCGCCCCCCCATCATCCATCGACCTCCGTTCCCGGATTGCCTGCCTCCTGTCGATCGCTCCCCCTGCCATCCAGCCACATTGCCCTATGCCCCCCCACCCTCATCATTGCTTGATCAACCCCGTCATTTAGTTGCTCTGTGTCCCTGCCCCTCCCCTCTTATCTGATTTCCCTCCACTCTTATCTCCCTCCAATCCCCCCTATGCCCTTTTCCCGCGGGCCATGCTGTGGATTGTATGTTTATACCCCGCAGGACGCGCGAGCTGGCAGCTGAAAGGGTCTGAGGAATGCCAGATATTCAGAGCTAGTGGCACCACCCCCACGCCCCCAGACTCCCCCACTGATTCCAGGCCCCCTTTCTCCCAGCGCGCAGAAGAGCAGGCTGCGGTGGGCAGCCCGCTCTCCTTACTCAAATGGGTGCTTGTGAGCAGTGGCTGCAATACTTCACCGCGGGGAGTTGGGAAATGAGGAAATATACTGTGTTTACTTTGTGAAAAACAGCCGGTCACCCCTTGATCACAGGTCGAGCACGCTTGCCAGGTTGGTCCAGCGGCATGCGTACCCAGGGTTTTCTTTCGCATGCATCTATCTTTTTATATTTTTTTGATGACTGTTTTTTCGATTTCTTGTTAACGTGGTGCCTAGAACTTTTTATTATTTCTCCAGCGACTGACTGGTGGCTTAAACATGACTGTTAATTCCAAAGTGTTTAAGACAAAGAGCTGTTGAAAACCCCCAGGATCCACAGTGATGAGTGTAGACCCAAACCTCCATCGAGCACTTCTCATAAAACAAGCATTGAAAATTCAATAGGTCTCGCCTTTGATTAAGTTAAAGCCATTTGCTTTGCTATACAATACCATTAGCAAAGCAAATGGCTTTAACTTAATCAAAGGCGAGACCTATTGCATTTTCAATGCTTGTTAAATTTTGTTCTGAAGTTTGGAACATTATTACCCAGCTATTGAAACTCTAAGTACCTTTAGCATTTCCTATATTAATCTATAAATCGTATTCTTTCAAAACAGTACTATCTCCTGATGATTGTAAACTTTTAGATGTTCTTATTTTTACTGTGATTAAATCAATTACTTAAAATTGGAAAGATACAAAATTATTATCGGTTAATGCTTATGGGAATGGTTTATTTTCCTGAGGCGTGGACAATGCTCATTAATACATACTCATAAAGGCTGTGCTGTTATTAGACCCAATGTGTGGCGTGCATTAGAAGTGCATATTTATATATGTAACTCATTAAAAAAATGCATATTACCTTATTTTATATTATACATTTTATTGTAGCCATTCTTTTTTTCATTCCTTTTTGTATTTATATTTAAATATTGATACAGTTCAATATATTGATGTAAGTTGATGTTCACACGTTGTGTAATTGTTCTCATATTTCATGCCTCACAGTTGAAGTATTGGTATTTGTGCTGTGTTCATTGTGTATAATATTTAAAATGAATAAATATTTCTCAATTAGAGAACATTTCAAAACCAGCTTTGAAGAGTAATACATTGTTGGGTGTCATTGTGGGAAAAGTGAGTGAAACGATAATAATCCACAGCAGTGACATTATTGATTTTTTTCATTGGAGTTGTCTTTTATGATAGCATCAGGTCTATCATTTGAGATGACCTCATGGACAATATAAATTAAGATGCCATCAGTGTATGAGGTCAAAACTAGTAAATGCCTTGATTTTGATCTATACGTATGATACATAGCAGGTAACTATGCTTTATGGTCCTATGCTGCCATTGAGGAACTATGATGACATCATAAACCATCAGGCTGAAGGCAGAATGGTTTGTAAATATCCCTAGTACCTCCAGCTGGCAATCTGTTATCACATTTAACATTTTGCTTTAATACATTTTTAAAGTAATTTGTTTGGTGGAAATAGTATGAAAATTGTTAATTTTTTCAAAAACCTAAATATTTATTAAAACAGTTAATGAAATAATTTTTGATAGTGTGTAGTAAAAAAGAGAGAAAAAGATTTAAATATGTAGTTAAGAATGTAGAAGAAACACAAGTTACTATGTTTAAAAACAAATTCTGTCTTAAAAAGACTGACATTTTGGAAGCTGTCTGTAAGGTAAAACTAGCAATGAGACTGTTTGCAATTTTTAAAGTTCCAGTTATGTTTACCTTGTAAGAATATGATGTTGATTAAACAAAGCATAATGTTAAAGCTTGAAACAGTGGTATTATGTCACATCTGCGAAATAGGGAAGGAACACTATTTACAGACTATATCTTAATGATGCTTTAGATGTCGTGTATCATTATAGAACATCATCTATAAATATGCACTAGGGCCTGAGATTCAAAGAGGCAGATCTCAGTGATTTTAAATTGCACACTGACTATTTGTGACCTTTCTGTGATTTTGTGATGTGTTGTGTATACTACTAGGTCCTGTTGCGAAACATCCAGTCATGGGGGTGTAGAATGACCCATCTTATAAATAGTAATGAGGCTGGTCGTTATTTATATCCTCCTGTGATTGGCAAAAAAACTGAGATGGTGGCCTGCCATCCCAGTTTTTACATTCCTAAATGAGTAACACTTTTTTTAAGGCAGCCAGTATACCTTAAAGGAGCCAGTTTTTCTTTAAAAATACATTCAAAAGCAAAATTACTCACCATAGATGATACAGCCAGATCTAGAATGGTTTATGACCAAGCAGCAAGCAAGAGACAACAATACAAACAAGGCCCTATGATGAATAAACAGAATAATCCGCAATGCTTACATCACTGAATGGCGAGAATGCATTTGGCATGATCTGCTGGACCTCCTCCATTGAGGAGCTGTGAGTATGGGGACTTGGCCAACATTATAGATAAAGGGCTATGGTGGGATATATCAGCACCAAAGCACACATGCAAATCAATGGTAGAGAGACATTGAAGGTTCAGGTAAAACAGAAATTGTGACTGGGATGTCCTCCTATTCACTTTGTACCTAGAACATTTGGGCCAAAACATTTGCAGGAGCCCAAACATCAAGAGTGCAAAGCTGCAACATTAGCCAATGAATCTCACAAATCTAAAGGGAGCCCTACTTCCGCTACTGATGGAGCTACAGACGTTTAGTAGTGTTTCTGGTTCATGTTGAAACCTGAATATCAGTATTCCGAGGGACACTTTGGAGTGCCTCTGGACAAAACCTCTGTTTAAGTAGTATTCCTCCAGGACTACTTACCTGGGGTGTGTCTTGCCGCAGTCATCATAGGGATTTATGCTACTAGTGAATCACCAGTGGTTAAGGATATTAGAACACATATATAAAAGTGCACCATTCTCCATACTGCCACATTCAAAACGGTGATTTTACACAACATATTGTTCATATTATAAGTTTTGCCACTAAGCCTCGATCAGACTCACGTATGAAGGCTCTGAAGTGTTTCCACAGAGTTTATTTTGAGGGGAAGGGGTGTATTGTGAGTTTTGACTAAATTGAACCAGTCTAGAAACAGGGTCCTAGGCATTCTCAGTTTGAAATGGTACTACTCGGCAGCTCAGCTCAGATTTCCCTTTTAGTGGTCAAAAGCAGAAACAGACAAGCATTGATTCTTCTTAGACCACACATCACAGTAGCCATTCTGAGTAGTCTCCTGACTTGACCCCACTGATAGACCCACTAACATGTTGTGCTCTCTAATTAAACGTACACCTCTAAAGGTATGGGATCACATGGGCATTAAAATGGGCAAAACAAAACACAGAAAGGCCCCTGGGTCTGAACAAGAATTAGAAAATAGAACAAAAGAGTGCTGGAATGTCCCTTTTATAGGACGATTCCCCTCACCCACCCGTAGGTGGCATGCTTCATCATTAGGAAACCTCCTCGCATTGTGAACCTGGTCGCAATGCAGACTACAAACCCCTCTCTAGGAGGGCAGAGCTCAGGGATGTTTTCAATGTAAAGCTTCACTTCATATCACTCACCTCTCACTCTGCCTATATGCAATCCTCTGATTAAAAGAGACTTTGGTCTGGGTGAGTCAGAGAGCCAGAGGAACATGTAAATCTGCCACTTGGTCTTTAACCCCTCAATGTAATGTGTTTAAATTAGAACTCTTGTATCATTTGAAAAAAATTGCAAAGGATTTGAGATGATAAATCCCTTTATATGTAAACTTTGCAAACTTTTTTGAGAGGAAAGCAAGAGACACCACTTCAAGGATGAATGGGTAAAAGAAATTGGTAAAGTCCTTGACTGATGGTCATGCTGCTTTCCACCAAATAATTGATTTTGGAAAAGTTGGGCAAAAAACACACCCACACACAAGTGGTTCCATAAACTATAGAACATCTTGGTGAGGGAGAAACTCACACTGGGCATTAAAGGAACAGAAGGTTCTTTTGATGCAATGGTCTCCCCTCTTGGACTAATTCAGCACAGATTGTAGAGAAGAGTTATACCCAATATCACTAAGTGCCCTTGGAATGCATCTCTGACAATGCTTAAATGTAGAGTGACCTAATGAGGCGGAAAGCCATGTGACATAATTTACAGAGAGGAATAAAATGTCTACTCAGTCAGGGAAGAGGGGATAGGCTCATATTTCCATCTTACTTATCCATTAATGGGTTTCTTAGTGACAGAGTATTTGGAAAGTGGGAAGGGCTGAACAATAGGGAATTATCAGGTAAATCTGCCTGCCATATGTTGTTAATTATTTCTTTTGGGAAAATACAGGCGGGAGGAGACAGTGGAGACCTGGACTCTGCCTGCTCCATCCAAGCTTGCTGATCATGATTCTGAAACGAAATGCTGTCCAGTAGACACAGCTTCCCTTTTGCAAATCCCTCTGCACCTCCTTTGAGTAGTTGGTAACAATTCTATGACTTGTGCAAGCCATTGAAAAACACCCCTTCCCAATTGCAATTCGATATTGGACAGTATATCTAAAAGCTTTTCCAATCCGCATTAGATAGCAAAATGCAATTATGATGTTGCAAACCCTGTGAATTTGTGAAACACAGGATTTGTGACCACAAAACAGTTTTTTGCACATCAGGGCCTAAATGTTCTATACAGCTGCTTAGTGTTGAAATCTCTAAAGCCAAAATATTAGCTCTCCAAGCAACCAAAGGTTTTACTGACTGTATGACCTATTAATACATCATAAAATACTTAAAAATGCATACAACCTATGGGTTAAACATTATTTCACATATCCCTGTTAAGAAATAGCTTGTAAAGCCATTCTTGCAGTGAGAGGTGATAAACAGACATATCAAAACCCTCTCCATCGATATCCATTCTTGTTACTGGCACACACCCCCAGATGAAATCTACTTATCAATCTGTTGTACAGGAGTGGCCCGTGCAGGTAAGATCAGTGGGGCGGGGTTGGGAAGAACTCGACAGACGTGACAAGGGAAAATTAAAGAAATAATTAATTTTCCCTCGTCGTCGCATGCCGAGTTCCCCCCTAACCTGCGCCACCGCTCTTTCCTGCACAGGCCACTCCTGCTGTTGTATACCATGTCTCTGCTTGATAAGTGGCCCTGCAGGCCTGGAGAAACTTTAATGACCACATGGGAGAAACAGATGTTCCCAGAAGTGGTCTAGAGGATTTTGGAAAACAGAGAGGCTGAACTCTAGCCCAGATTTAGTTATGCTATCTTGGAAAACTGTAGCATGAGGCACTATGCAATTGATTTGGCATTCAGTCATCTAATAGTGAGGTAAGAGATAGGATGGGAATGTGTGGAAAATCTAGCTGGATTTGCTTAAAGAATTTCACTAGTAATTTCCAAGTTCATCCTTTTAGAGTTGTTGCCCTGCATTCCTAATACAGATAGCTCCATGGTGCAGAAGAAGAGATGCACTGACTACCTGCTAAAATAATTTCCTCTGGTTTGAGAAGGAATGTGTGGATTACCTACAACTTATTCCTGAATCTTTGGAGCCTGACTGCTAGGGAAGCTTTATCCTGAATCCTTGAACTTTAAGGGCTAGGTGAAGTGATCCTCTTGGTGATGCCCAGGGACCCAGAAGGAGAATACTGTTGAAATCTGGAAGGAGAGAGGCAGGGACTTGTTTCTTGAGATTGAGAATGTCGGAATGATCCAAGAGGCAGAGACAGTTGAACTTGAGTGGTTCAAAATATTCATGACCAGGGGTACTGTTTTTTTTGCCATGGCACTAACTGGAAGCAGGGAAAAGTATTTGTATTACTTTAACCAGTGAACTGTTGGATAGGAACTCTTCCTGTAAAACCTCATAGCACCAGTGGAGCTCATAGCACGAGTAGAGAAGTAATAGTTGTTTTTCTAAAAGGTGGAATTTTAACACTTTTCCTCTCTGGAGGACTGGTACAAAGGCTAAGCTTCCCTGATGAAGACGCAGCCTGGATTACTTCAGTTGTCTGGCTTCACCTCTTGAGGCATTTCGCCATGCCAGGACACTTAAAGCTACTCAAGGACAGATAAAAGAATGTGCTTAGACTTGTAGAGCCCTGTTTTGGTCATTTCTTCATAAAGTTTAAAAGTATGAAGATTACACATTTGACTGAGGTCAATAGCAAACCCATGCCTGACTATGCTCCATCACTGTAAACAGCCTCTACGATGCCTTTACCGCACAGGCTTTACCATGCATGAGTCTTTTCCATGCATGCCTTTACCATGCATGATTTTACAATGAATATGCCTTTACTACGCATACCTTTACAACGCATTTCATAGTAAAGGCATGAATGTTGAAGGCATATGCGTGGTAGAAGTCTTACATGTAAATGTAAGTATTTTGCAGGTAAGTATTAAGTGGTTTAGAAGGCTGCGGCCGAAACGCGTAGGTCTGTCTATGGATGTTCATGCACCTTGCACTTTGCTGATTATTTGCTCCATGACGCATGGCAGCTTTTGAAGCCTAATAAAGCGCCTCGTTAAAGGCCTTCTATGTGCCGTTCTTCTGTTTGTCCTGGTAAAGCAGTGCGGTTGACAAGGCTTTGTGGAAATATATATATATATATATATATATATATATATATATATATATATATATATATATATATATATATATATATATATATATATATATATACACACACAACACACGTATATTCACTGAAAATAACAACGGTTACAGGGGCATTATAGTTAGGAAGAATAATTTTAAAAACCTAAGAAATTCACTAACCAATGTTACGGGGATGCTATAGTTAACTTCAGATTTCACTCTTTGAAAACCATTGACATTCAGCAGTTATAGTTACCTGAGCTAACTATAACTTACACCCCAATGTACTGCACATGATCTCTTATACTACATAACTCATTACATGGTCAGTGACCTCACTCATGACATCACTGATGATATCATACAGTGAGTGTATTTTCTAACAGTTTATGATTGTTAAACATATATACTAAGCTACTACAAAAGTAAGATTAGTATACAAGGTTTAATTCTAATGCGTGATACTACGTCTAACATATAATATGTGAGTGGCTATGTGACTGCTTGTATTCCTGTGTGAGTAGTTGTGTGGGTGAGTGAGCGGCTGTGTGAGTGGGTGTATGGGTGAGTGAGTGGCTGAGTGAATGGCTGTATAACTGAGTGACTGGGTGTGTAAGTGGCAGTATGGGTCAGTGAGTGGATGTCAGAGTGCTTGTATGGATATGTAAATGGGGATGTAAGTGGCTGTGTGGGTGTGTGAGTACATGTATGGGTCAGTGAATGGGTATGTGAGTGGTTGTATGGGTGTGAGAGTCGGTGTCTGGGTGTGCATGGGTGTGTGAGTGGTTCTGTGGATGATATATTCCTAACCTGACCCCTTATCTTTATTTTTTATATTTTTATTTGGGACTCGGCTGAGTCTGAGTCCTGAGATGGTTGTCAACACTTCCTGTTGAAGTGTTGAGAGCCAATCAGATCTCTGCACAAGATTAGTAGGGTTCCCTATTGGAAAAACAACAATTGATGGACAGAATGCAGAACAATGTCATACATTCACCCCAGTACAGAGATCTGGGCCTAAATCCATCGTTTTTTTGCTCACCATGCCATTCCAGTTTGGACCCAGCCATATGCAAATCAGTCTTGACCCTGCGCCCAATGGGAACAGTCCAGCCTGAACTGCCAGGCCAGGTCCTCCCTGGACTGGAAACAAGTATCCTAGGACCGGTTTCGGGCTTTCAGCCCTCATCAGCCAGGATAGCTTGACTCCAGTGGCATGGTGAGCACGGGACCCACGTCTGGGCATACCCGTCCCAATCGGGGTGACAAATGCAAAAACAACAATTGATGGACAGAATGCAAAACAATGTCATACATTCACCCAAGTACAGAGATCTGGGCCTAAATCCATGGTTTTTTTTGCTCACCATGCCATTCCAGTTTGGACCCAGCCATATGCAAATCAGTCTTGACCCTGCGCCAAATGGGAACAGTCCAGCCCGAACTGCCAGGCCAGGTCCTCCCTGGACTGGAAACAAGCATCCTAGGACCGGTTTCGGGCTTTCAGCCCTCATCAGCCAGGATAGCTTGACTCCAGTGGCATGGTGAGCACGGGACCCACGTCTGGGCATACCCATCCCAATCGGGGTGACAAATGCAAAAACAACAATTGATGGACAGAATGCAGAACAATGTCATACATTTACCCCAGTACAGAGATCTGGGCCTAAATCCATCGTTTTTTTGCTCACCATGCCATTCCAGTTTGGACCCAGCCATATGCAAATAAGTCTTGACCCTGCGCCCAATGGGAACAGTCCAGCCCGAACTGCCAGGCCAGGTCCTCCCTGGACTGGAAACAAGCATCCTAGGACCGGTTTCGGGCTTTCAGCCCTCATCAGCCAGGATAGCTTGACTCCAGTGGCATGGTTAGCACGGGACCCACATCTGGGCATACCCGTCCTAATCGGGGTGACAAATGCAAAAACAACAATTGATGGACAGAATGCAGAACAATGTCATACATTCACCCCAGTACAGAGATCTGGGCCTAGATCCATCGTATTTTTGCTCACCATGCCATTCCAGTTTGGACCCAGCCATATGCAAATCAGTCTTGACCCTGCGCCCAATGGGAACATTCCAGCCCGAACTGCCAGGCCAGGTCCTCCCTGGACTGGAAACAAGCATCCTAGGACCGGTTTCGGGCTTTCAGCCCTCATCAGCCAGGATAGCTTGACTCCAGTGGCATGGTGAGCACGGGACCCACGTCTGGGCATACCCGTCCCAATTGGGGTGACAAATGCAAAAACAACAATTGATGGACAGAATGCAAAACAATGTCATACATTCACCCCAGTACAGAGATCTGGGCCTAAATCCATCGTTTTTTTGCTCACCATGCCATTCCAGTTTGGACCCAGCCATATGCAAATAAGTCTTGACCCTGCGCCCAATGGGAACAGTCCAGCCCGAACTGCCAGGCCAGGTCCTCCCTGGACTGGAAACAAGCATCCTAGGACCGGTTTCGGGCTTTCAGCCCTCATCAGCCAGGATAGCTTGACTCCAGTGGCATGGTTAGCACGGGACCCACATCTGGGCATACCCGTCCCAATCGGGGTGACAAATGCAAAAACAACAATTGATGGACAGAATGCAGAACAATGTCATACATTCACCCCAGTACAGAGATCTGGGCCTAGATCCATCGTATTTTTGCTCACCATGCCATTCCAGTTTGGACCCAGCCATATGCAAATCAGTCTTGACCCTGCGCCCAATGGGAACAGTCCAGCCCGAACTGCCAGGCCAGGTCCTCCCTGGACTGGAAACAAGCATCCTAGGACCGGTTTCGGGCTTTCAGCCCTCATCAGCCAGGATAGCTTGACTCCAGTGGCATGGTGAGCACGGGACCCACGTCTGGGCATACCCGTCCCAATCGGGGTGACAAATTCAAAAAAAACAATTGATGGACAGAATGCAGAACAATGTCATACATTCACCCCAGTACAGAGATCTGGGCCTAAATCCATCGTTTTTTTGCTCACCATGCCATTCCAGTTTGGACCCAGTCATATGCAAATAAGTCTTGACCCTGCGCCCAATGGGAACAGTCCAGCCCGAACTGCCAGGCCAGGTCCTCCCTGGACTGGAAACAAGCATCCTAGGACCGGTTTCGGGCTTTCAGCCCTCATCAGCCAGGATAGCTTGACTCCAGTGGCATGGTTAGCACGGGACCCACATCTGGGCATACCCGTCCCAATCGGGGTGACAAATGCAAAAACAACAATTGATGGACAGAATGCAGAACAATGTCATACATTCACCCCAGTACAGAGATCTGGGCCTAAATCCATCGTATTTTTGCTCACCATGCCATTCCAGTTTGGACCCAGCCATATGCAAATCAGTCTTGACCCTGCGCCCAATGGGAACAGTCCAGCCCGAACTGCCAGGCCAGGTCCTCCCTGGACTGGAAACAAGCATCCTAGGACCGGTTTCGGGCTTTCAGCCCTCATCAGCCAGGATAGCTTGACTCCAGTGGCATGGTGAGCACGGGACACTAGTCTGGGCATACCCGTCCCAATCGGGGTGACAAATTCAAAAACAACAATTGATGGACAGAATGCAGAACAATGTCATACATTCACCCCAGTACAGAGATCTGGGCCTAAATCCATAGTTTTTTTGCTCACCATGCCATTCCAGTTTGGACCCAGCCATATGCAAATCAGTCTTGACCCTGCGCCCAATGGGAACAGTCCAGCCCGAACTGCCAAGCCAGGTCCTCCCTGGACTGGAAACAAGCATCCTAGGACCGGTTTCGGGCTTTCAGCCCTCATCAGCCAGGATAGCTTGACTCCAGTGGCATGGTGAGCACGGGACCCACGTCTGGGCATACCCATCCCAATCGGGGTGACAAATGCAAAAACAACAATTGATGGACAGAATGCAGAACAATGTCATAC
The DNA here is from genome assembly GCA_963921515.1 of Calotriton arnoldi. Taxonomy (NCBI): domain Eukaryota; kingdom Metazoa; phylum Chordata; class Amphibia; order Caudata; family Salamandridae; genus Calotriton; species Calotriton arnoldi. Next base: position 765,617 of record CAWUFW010000145.1, read on the forward strand.
ATTTACCCCAGTACAGAGATCTGGGCCTAAATCCATCGTTTTTTTGCTCACCATGCTATTCCAGTTTGGACCCAGCCATATGCAAATCAGTCTTGACCCTGCACCCAATGGGAACAGTTCAGCCCGAACTGCCAGGCCAGGTCCTCCCTGGACTGGAAACAAGCATCCTAGGACCAGTTTCGGGCTTTCAGCCCTCATCAGCCAGGATAGCTTGACTCCAGTGGCATGGTGAGCACGGGACCCACGTCTGGGCATACCCGTCCCAATCCCTATTGGGCCTGGGTGGAGTTTGCGGAGTTCCGCCCGGCGAAACTCCGTGAAGTGACCAAAAAACTCTGCTGCAATACGTAGAGTTCCACAAGCAGTGAAGTTCGATACTCCATGTGGTTCACGCTGATTTTTAGCTCTGGGTGTTTGTCCCCCACGAATGGCACCACGTGCAGCATAAGAGGGTGCTGCTTCTTTCTGCTGCTTGAGTAGATGCTCTCCTCAAGCGGCAGCTTCCTCAACGCAAATGGAAGGTTTCTCAACACGAGCGGTAGCAACCATCCACGACCGCCCACGTTGAGAAATCTCGCAAGGAGGTGGTCTGGAGTAAGATTTTTCTCACTTGTGCTTGCCAACTTAACATTGGTGAGTGCAAGCGAGAAAAACATTACCCTTTGTGGAGTTTTTCAGAATTATGCATGCTGCGTGGAGTGAGAAAAACTCTGGAAACTCCACAAACGGAGCAGAATTTCACACTCGGGACTATTCCCTATACATACAAATTTGTTTATTTTTAAAAAAAAATCACAGTTTGCAATTCTTATCGGTCACCCTGGTCATCAGCAGTGCATTGCTGGGGCGTGAGTTATAGTTAGCTGAACTAACTATAACGGCCGAATTTCTATGGTTTTGTATAAGTGAAATGTCCAACTAACTATAACGTCCCTGAAACCTGTGGTTTTTTCAGTGAATTTCAAAGGTTTTTTAAATGCTAATTTCTAACTATAACGTCCCTGAAACCTATGGTTTTTTCAGTGAATTTCAAAGGTTTTTTAAATGCTAATTTCTAACTATAACGTCCATGAAACCTGTGGTTTTTTCAGTGAATGTCAAAGGTTTTTTAAATGCTAATTTCTAACTATGCCTACAGAGGTAGGACATGTGCAGAAAGAGGAAGAAAGGCACAGAAAGCAGCAAGAGAAATGCAGAAAGAGGCAACAGAAGTCCAGAAAGACGAAGAAAGGTGCAGAAAGAAGCAAGAGATGTGCACAAAGAACCAACAGAGGAGCAGGAAGAGGCCTTGTTGCAAAGTCATCCTGTGCCCCCAACTTTTTTTTGACGGGTACTGGTGGTAACTGACTTTGACTAACCAGGCCTAGAGCCAGTGCTATGCTTAAAGATACTTAGAATAAATTGAAAACACCTACATACACTAGGGAACACTATGCGTTGGGGTACCCCTGTAATTGGCATGACCTCCTCTGTAAGGCCCTAGTACATAATAGGGCAGGGGGATTAAACCTACCTCTAAGTCAGAGGTGCAGAAAGATGCTTCTTTAAGTAGTAGTTACTTTTGCAGAGTGGTGGAGAAAGGGTGCTAGGCCTCCGACCAGCGCTCAGGAATTCCACTGCATAGGACTTAGAGGAGGTACCAAGAGGGCTTCTTGGCCCCCAAAGTCCCTCAGGAGTAAATTGGACTTCCTCCCCCATCCCGTAGCCTCCCAGGAGGCGCGTTTGCAGAGTGGTGGAGAAAGGGGGGCATGTCCTCCTTAGACGTCTTAGCAATCCTACTGTGTGGGACTTACTACAGGTAACAAGAGGGGTAGTTGGCCCCCAATGACAACCTTGTGGGCCAGCTACCCCTCCTATTACCTCCAGTAAGTCCCACACAGCAGGATTGCTAAGTTCTCATAACAGGCCACTCCCCCTTTGGCTGTCAATCACTATTACTGGATGACCCTTTTGGTTATTACAGTTTCATGCATTTTAGCTTTCTGTGTTTTAATCTATGGATACATTATGAGATTATTACCACTTTCTAAATCAGCATTTCTCCCCTACAGAAAGTCACAAGTAGGCCCTCCCACCCTCGCCCTCCCATGGAGTATAGAGGATAGTATTTTAGGGTAAGAAATGGATTATGCAATTGACCATTTGATGACACGTACGTGTGCCACGTGTCTCATACAGACCACAACACGCGCGCTATAGGTGTGACCTGGTTTGGATGACAACAATTGTCTATTTATAAACATACTTACACGTCTGGTTTGTTTGTTTTCTTTGTTTCCTTGTTTCCTACAGAATCTTTCACAGTGGTACTACACCAGACGGGCTATTTTATTTTATTTATCTTTTATCCCCGTCCCCAGATTAGCAGCACCCTTTTGCATTAGAGGCAAAGAGGTTAAACCCTTTGGTCCTGACGAATGCGACGTACCCTACGGGGACACTAACGCAGAAACATGTTGACCGCACTTAATACGGTGAAGGGAGAATAATGTCCCAGATCACCGTACACCTATTTTAATACCATACATCTGTTCCCTGAATAAAACACAGTTGAGTGACAGGTGTGATGGTTTTTAAATCACCTTTCACTTTCACACGGCCATCACTTAGTTGTAGAAGTGCATCCCTGTCTCCAGGTGTATGCCCGTCCTCTATCAAACGAAGTTTTTAGAGGGCGAGGACAGCCTATGATGAAGCATGACACCGGGCGGTGTGTGAGGCCAGTCCGAAACTTTTTATGAGATGCCCCCACTGGTGTTGCATCTCAGCATAACTCTGTAGGAAACTGTAGGAACCCACGTGAGAGGCAGCCTTTTTGTGTTTGCATATGAGATTGGAGGCTGGCTTGCCCTTTGGCCCCGTGCCTCTAGTTCCCATCCTCAGCCCAGTCTGAGGTAAGTGTGTGTGTATTACCTCCAGTATGCGCCACAGAGCTGCGTTTCAGAGAGGTGGTCCGAGGCCACGCCCCCTTTCTACACCACTCTGCAAACGCAGCTCCTGGTACACTGATGCTCGGGGGATGAAGTCCACTTGTGTCCTGCGGTCCTCAGGACACAAAAGGACCTCATCGCCCCACCACCAGTGCGCCAAGAGGCGCGTTTGCAGAGTGGTGTAAAAAGGGGTTTGGCCTCGGACCACCTCTCTACAACGCAGCTCTGTGGTGCATACTGGAGGTACCTGGTGGGCTAGTTGGCCCCCAGGGACCCTCAGGAATAAAGGGGACTTAATACCCCAACTTAGAACGCACCAGGGGGTGCGTTTGCAGAGTGCTGCAGGGAGGGGCCGGGGCCTCCGGCGAGCTGCCGGCTTTTTATTTTTTTAGAAGGGGTGCTGTGTGGCCCCCCTTCTTTTACAATATTTGGGGCTCTGGGGACCCCATCCCCCAGGGCCTGACCCCTTTTTATCAACATTTTAAAAAAAAAATCAGGAAGAGGCCCGAGTGGCCCCCCTCCCGAGGCCAATTTAGGCCCCGGGGACCCCAACCCCTCCGGGCATGGCCAGAATTTCATTAATTTTATTACTTATATTTGGAGGGGGGCCACGTGGCCCCCTCCTAAGGCCAATTATGGCCCCGGGGACCCCATCCCCTGGGGCCGGCCTTTCCTTGTTCATTTTTTTTTTTTTTTATATTTATTGGGGAGGGGGGCCATGTGGCCCCCCTCCCAGGCCACTTCTGGCCCCGGGGACCCCATCCCCCGGGCCTCGCCTCTGTGATTGGGACCGTGGGGGGAGCCCTAATGCCCCCACGGTCCCGCCGGCTCCCCACCTCCTGCGGGAGCCGGCATTGCTTTTGAGAAAGGGGGGCTGCTGACATGTCAAAAGCAATCCTGCTTTGCTTCATTGAAGCTAGAGCAGGTTTCCCTGCTCTCGCTTCAATGAAGCAAAGCAGAGTTTGCAATGGCAGGGTGGGAGCCGTGCTCCCGCCCTGTCATAGCAAACAGCAATGTCTCGAGGGTGGGCACCCCGGGAAATTGCAGGAGCCGGCCCTGGGGGGTGGTGGTCCCCAGGGCCATCGAGGGCTCCAGGAGGGGGGCCGCGTGGCCCCCCTCCATCCATTTGCATAGCCCCGGGGAGGTGGTGGTCCCCGGGGCCGGGGGTCTGCAACAGACCCCTGTATTTAAATATTCAATGCCCCGGGGAGGTGGTGGTCCCCAGGGCAGTGTGGGGAGGGGCAGGAGCCCCCCCACACACTTTTATTTTTAATTTCAGCCCCGGGGAGGTGGTGGTCCCCAGGGCTTGGAGTGGCCAGCGAGGCCCCTCTCCTTTTAAATTTGAATGCCCCGGGGAGGTGGTGGTCCCCAGGGCAGTGTGGGGGTGTTGGGACCCCCCCACGCTTTTATAAACAAAGCCCTGGGGAGGTGGCGGTCCCCGGGGCTGCGGGGGCCCCCGCGGGCCTCCGCAAATTAATCACTGATTGCCCCCGGGACCTGGCCCACCCAGGGACTTTTTGAAAACGAAGCGCGAGAGTCCACGCTTTGTTTTTTTTTTATTTTCACGGCAGGATTCGCGACCCCAACGCGACTTCTGGCGTTTTTTTAATTGCTTTTTTTGGCCCTGGGGGTCCTTGTGGGACCCCCTGAGCAGGCCTAGGGGGTCAGGGTGTTTCTACCCTGCCCCCTTCTCTTGTTTTTCAACCTTTTTTCCACTCTTTCTTTGTGATTCGGTTACCGAGTAACAAGATGGCTGCCAACACTTCCTGGTTTGGAGTGTTGGCAGCCAATTAGAGTGAAGCTCGTGCTCGGGAGGGTTCACAAACCCTCCTCGGTGCTCAGATATCGATATTTTTCTTTTTTAAATTTCTCAGGAACTACTGAACGGATTTACACCATTTAACAAAAAGGGTGCACTCTAAACCAAGACCTACCTTTTTGCCAAATTTGGTGTAATTCTGTTCAGCTGGTCAGGCTGTAGCCTGTAATAAAGTTCCTATGGAAAATAACATGGAGAAAACGCATTTTGGGACCCCCCTTTTTTCTTGGCCCCCGCTTGACGAATCACCCCGAAACTTTCAACACACAAACTGAGCGGTCCGTCCCTATTTTGTGGAACATTTCACGAAGATTCGTCAAACGAAGCCAAAGGTATTGGCAAATCAAAACGCTTTTCCTATGGAAACTAGGTCCTAACTATAACTACCTACTGGCGACCGCCAGTAGGATATATATATATATATATATATACCGAAGAACTCTCCAAACTTCCATGCAGCAAAAAGAGAGTTACGGACACCAAAGGTAGGATGGCAAGATTTATTCCTCACACACCTCAGTTTTATATATATATATATATATATATATATATATATATATATATATATATATATATATATCAAAGATCCTCCTGCAAACGCCCGGCCACATCCACCATTCGGGATCGGTGCAAGTACACAGGAGCAGGACCCGTCAAAATGTACAGCAAATCGAGATCCAAGAGATAACCCAGACTTCGGAAAAGACTCATACTCCACAATTGGTAATCCAAGGTTTATTCACGGCAACGCGTTTCACTCCCTCAGGGTCTTCGTCACTGCCCACCATTGGCATTGATCAGAATGTGCAATTTTCTCTGAGGCAGGCATTACTGTATGTGATAAGGTACCTAGAATAAACTGAGGATTTATCATAAAAACCTGTTTACTCATTAAGAATCGTAGTGTGCTGTATTTATAGGTGTTCAGCCACAATTCCTATAAAGACTGAGCAATGCCTCTCTCCTTCATAGTTCAGCAATTCAAATCCCTACAGAGAAAAAAAATTAAACAAATGATGGACTGAAGACTGGAACATATTGATATGTGTCAGAATTCATTAAAGTGTTCCAATCCAACCTCATAAATTCCTAAGAAGACCAGAATATGTAATACCCTCACCTTTCTGTTAATTAGTGCATGGCCAATCTTCCGATTCAAGGCTTAAGTTACAATATTAATTTAACAGCTGCCCAATCTTCAATCTTTAGGCTCAGCGTTTTTTTCTTGTATAGATAAATTGCATTAGAATTGTGTCCTTTGTCTGTGTGTAATAGATTTCGGAAGACTAATGCATATTTTTCCTGTATGGAAGTAGAACACAACTAGGAGATATGAGCACAACTTTAATTTCAGACTGGTTGAGTTGGAAATTCCTTATCTTTTGAAACTAATATGACATTCAGGTCGTTTAACCTTTTTATAAACATCAGTTGCTTGGGAAACACACAGTAGAATGTCGTTTCATCATTTAGTTGGAAAGGCTTGATACAATTTAAAATTGAAAGAACAGCTGCTTCAGAAATAAAAGATCAGAATGAATAAGGAACACCGTTTATTTCAGTACAAGGTTTCAGAGAGAAGGTTTTTATATATAGATGGACCTTGAAAATTACATAAGAGATCTTTCATAGATTACAAAGAAAGATACAAAAATATCTTTTATAACACTGCAGCAAATTCTAAAGCTGGGAGGAAAGGAATATCCAGAGTACACCCTCCCTTACTGATAACTATATACCAAGAAGTCACGAAATACTCTAGAAGTAATGTAAAGAGAATGTATGTTTGCTCTATCTCCGATTTGTTAAATAGTAAAAGATTGATAATGCACAAAAGACCTCATCCACCCAAAGAGTGGCATGCTTCATCATAGGGTTTCTGCTCACACTGGGCATGGTGCTTATGGTTATGTAATTCATGACATGTTCAGGGTTGTAGCCATGATGGAGGGTGGTGGGGGGGCATTTGAAAGGCGAGGCTAGCCTATATTATTTTTGCCCCCCCATGATCTAGGCAGCTGGCACAGGATTTATTGAGAAATCAGCTTACGTAAACAAACTGCATTCACACATGAATCCCTGCAATGTAATCAGAAAAAACATTGTCGCTAGAAGTAGAGGTGCTGGAGTTCAGAAGGTGAATGAGCAATAAAAATGCTTTAAAATTTTGTTTTTATCTTCTTACATTTGCTGTTTGTTCAAATACAGAGGTCAAATGTCAGGCTATTACTTCTGACAAATTGCTGCTCATTATTTTAACATGGAGAAGTTGTTGCCATTTCTTTTACCTAGAGTTTTGTAAAGTGAAAGATGTGTCAATCTTGCAGAAGTAATGTGAAATGAAAGACTGTAAGATGTCAATATTTTTCCAATAACAACAAAATGTAAACACCTGGAACTGAACATGTTTCAAAATATATCCGCTGTTATGAAAGCGCAAATGAAGAGCATTTTGTTTTGTAATTCTCAAGTGTAACAGAGACAAAGACATTAATAGGATAATAGGATCTAAACATATCTTGGTGATGCACAAATTATAAATATTGTATTGTATTGCAATCAATCAATCAATTAAGTTTCTTACAAAGCGTGACTACTCACCCATAAGGGTCTCAAGATGCTGAGTGGGTGGGGTGGGGGTGAATCTGCGGTTCAGTTGAAGCCAGATCTTGAGGTAATTCCTGAATTGCGACAGCGATGGTGATTACATGAGGTGCAGAGGCAAGGAGTTCCAGGTCTTCGCAGCGAATCAGGAGAAGGATTGCAGCATTTGTAAAGTGCTTACATCCCCTAAGTAGGGCACTGAAGAGCATACTTACACAGGCAGCAAGCTACACCTAATAGAGTGTGTGCTTGGAAGGGTTTTGTCTTTGTTCTGTGAACCTATTTGGGAAGGGTATCCATGACCACTGAGGTGCGGTTATCATGTTATGGAAGACAGTACGTAACAGTGTGGTGGATGATGAGATATGAGATACAGAGATGTGCAGTGTATGGTTTATCAGTATGCTGGCACCTTTCAACAGGTCTGCATGTCTCTTTGTGGTATTTCTTATGATTAAAGTCAGCCTAGGTGGTTACTGCACTTGGTTTTACAATCAGAAATGTTGTGCATATTTGTGCATCTCAGCTGGAAAGGCTGGAGGGAGAGGGAAGTGGAGAGATCTGCTGGGATTGAAATTGCTGCTATTATCCCATACATGAGTGTCATGATGAAATATATAGAAGTGGCCTTAGTGTACAGATATTTGAGACTTGCAGTTGTGGACTAGTTGAAAGTACTCCAATTGCTCAGTTGAGTGTGACAGATATCCTCAGTTATTCATGCCTGTTCTTTTGGTTATGGCTGGTTTATTGGCTGCGCAGTACTGGTGATGGACAACCCTTGCAGCGGATATATCTTATGTGAATGTTAATGGTGCATATTATAGTTTGTTGCCAACCACTGAGTGTTATGGTATTAGTATCAGTGTGGGCCAGAAATGTTATATATAAAGTTGCACAACTATATAGTACCCCGGCAAACCATAGGTCTGCTCTCCTTAACTTACCTGCCCATTAAAAGTAGTTGCAGGATGGGTTGTTTCCAATCTGTGGCTTATGAGCTGAAGATGGAGTCTGAGAGTCTAGCTGTTTTTCTGGGTTCTGGGGGTGGTGTAGTTGTCATGGAAATAGCCATGATTTCAACTGTTTTCTGAAGTGTATAAGCCCCTCGATGCTTTGAATGCTGGCTGGTAGCGAGTTCTAGAGCTTGGCAACTTGTACTTAGAAAGGAGTAGTTTCTTTTATGGATTTCATATGGTAAGATGATATGATAAGTGGTCTAAACCTGTAGCATAGTGTCCTGTTTTGTTTGTACTGCTTGAATTTAAGTTGTAGTTATAGCGTTTGTTTTCCTTAGGAGGCTCTTTGGACAATACGAAATGCCTTAAACATTGCTCGTCTAGCTATATGTAGCCAGTGGAGTGTTTGCAAGACTGGTGTCATGTTCACCTTTAGCTGAAGGTGGAAACAATGTCTTGCGGCAGCATTTTGGATGAGTTGTATTTTGTGTGTGATGAATGTGGGTGCACCAAGGTATAGGTTGTAGACATACTCAAGCTTGGAGATTAAGTGTGAGGATGGCATGCAGTTTCTGTTGGTATCCAAGGTATAGGAAGAAGCCACATAGTGTTTTCATTGTGTAGAAGGCACACGATGTGATGTTGTTAAGATGTGGTATCAAGTATAGGTCTGAATCTTTGGTTACCCTACGTTTCTGACTTCTCTTGATTTTCATGAAGGGGTCTCATGTTCCTTAGGCCATATGGCGGTTGTCTGGTATTTTAGCCATTGTCCGCAGGCCGTAATATTTGTCTTTGCGGTTTTGAGCTTTAGATGGTTCTTCATTATCTATGTTTGTGGCCCAAAAGCCGTCATCATGTTTCATATTGCACAGGCCTTCCAGGCCATCCATTTTTTAAATGATTTGTGTGTCATCTACGTAGTCGTAACAGGTGAGGCTGAATGATTCAATCAGGTTTGGTAAGGGGGTTAGGTAAATGCTGAAAAATAGAGGGGTTAAGATGGTTCCTCATGGGACGCCACAGTATTGTGTGTGCGAAGCTGATGTGAAAGGTGGTACAAACACTAGGTTACAGTCAAAGCTGAGAGACCAAGAATTCAACCGGCATTAGCTAAACTCCCTTTTCCCATATGGTATACCAAACAAGGATTTGCTGTGTGAAAAGACTGTGCAGGACATTGAGTTATGACACTTACCTCTTTCTAAGCTGACTTTGATGGGTGACAGCTAATGGAAGCCTTCCTTTCTGGTGCTGGCTGTGGTTGATAAGATGGTCTTATGATTGTCCTCTATCGGGCTGGGCTGACCATATTAGGCTGCCAACGCCTGGGTTTTTGGATAATGAGGGTGGTGGCAGAGAGCAGGACTGATCTCTGGTGGTCAGTGTGAGTGGTCATTGGATCCGATCATGGGAGTCCCATGGCAGGCCATCTGCTCGCGACTAAAAGCCTGCTCATGACCAGTGACTCATATTGACAGTTGAAACAAACTTTGTTGTTTGGCTAGTGCTGGGGTAGGACTTTGTCCCCCAGTATACATCATACCTCACCTGCCCAGGCACACCAAACCACTGCTGTAAAGGTGCACCTGAAACCCCATTGCACGGGACACGCCTAGGCAAAGAGCAGGCCTATCCACACCAAGAAATGCCACAACATCAATATAAAAGCGTGCCTGAAACCCAGCAGCGCGGGGCGCGACAACCATTGTTCTTGGGCTAGTGCTGGGGTGGGACTGCGTCCCCCAGCATACATCATACCTCACTTGCCCAGGTACACCACGATAGCACTATAAAAGCGCACCTGAAACCCATGGCGCGAGACACACCTGGGCGAAGAGCAGTCCCTTCTGTGCCCATCAGCATCCGGAAGAGGCCAGACCACCTCTCTTGGTCATAGTAATTTGTATTATTTGGATTGACGTCTCTCTTTATCATGGGCAAAAGGAAAATCATGAGTAGTTCTGCTGCGGATAACACGATTAATCCTTTTTCGTGCGTGCAGCAGGGGTGCTTTCCAAGGAAATTGAACTTACTGAAAGGAGACTTTCTTTGGAAGGGGAGGGGGTTTGCCTGTGTGTGCTCAACTTAATGAAATGATGGGTGCTCATGTTGGTGTTACTTATGAGACTGCTCATTTGTCTGCACACCTGGAGAGCGTGGACATTGACTGCAAAAATTGCGTTGACACTTCTTTATTTAATAAACGTACTGTCAAAAAGAAGAAAGGTGGGTCTGTGCGAAGGAAGGTACTAACTAGTCCAAAGGCAGGGAATGCAATACATAATACAGGGGCTGTTGATCTTACACCTAAAAATTCTGATGAAATATGTGCCAGGTTTGAGACTATATTAGAAATGCACCTAAAACTTCTGCAAGATAGTCTTGTATAGAAGAAAGTTTGGCCAAATTGTCTCAATTTAAAAGCCGATGTATCTTCAACTACACCCCCAATTTTAGCTAATCCTCAAGTTGCTAATGACACATGTAATGTCACTAATACCGCACTTTATAATGCATTTTGTGGTCCCTATGCTAGGGTCAATGATACTCTTTCTTTTGTGGCCCCCGACTTGTCAGACATTTTCTGCCCCTGTATGCACCCCTATCTTACCCCCCTTTCTCCCTCCTCCCTCGCAGGCAGCCATGTTTAACCATCAGGGCCTACTGAACATGAGGAGCGTGGTTTTCCTATCCATCCTGTGCAATCCGAAAGGCAATATTTATAACCTGGCGGAAAGGACTTGGAACTGAATTTGCCTCCCTCGGTCTGTTATTATGTTTTAATATTGACTAACACTCCCAGACTCAAACTGGTTCAGAACGAGTTTACTGAACAGTTAATTCTCAAGGTCCTCCAGGGGCTAACAAACTGCATGGGATCCCTCTTTTTCAGCTCACATTTTAATGGCTAGAAGGGTTGATTGGATCAGGCCATCTCCAAAAGCATTACCTGGTAACTGTATAGTTGTATACTTTTGAGATCCAAATGTTGTTTGCAGTCTTTTAACACAACCAAAATGTTCTTTTCATGGGTTTTTTCAGATACATGCCTTTCCATTGGGCTACTTCTATAAGCCCCATACTCCTACTCTGCCTTTTGCTTCTGGATCAGTCCCTGCTCCTGTTTTGACATCCAATTTGGCGCATGGTAATTTTAGTTTTTCTAGGATTGGTCTCAGTAATAAATTTGAGCACATGGAGAGATAGGAGGGGTCTGATAGACTTTTAGCTGCACCTGATGTTGAGTCTGTGCACTGTAGGGATGGTCAGCATTTGAAGGTGTTAAAGGTTGTTAGAAATTAAGCTACTTCTTTTATGTCCAGGAGAGACATTACACAAAATTGTTCTTCAGGTATTTCTTTCCCCACCAGAACTGAGATGCCCTCACCTGAACAATTTTTTTACCTGATATTAAGCCCAGCGGATGTTTGACTAAGGAGCTGATATAGATCTCAGTGGACGGGTTACTCAGTCACAAGAGTGACGGATATCCCGTCCGCTGAAATATAAACCCAATAGGTTATAATGGGATTCATATTTCGGCAGATGGGATATCCGTCTCCATTGTGATGGAGTAGCCCGTCCACCGAGATCCAAATCAGGCCCTGTGTTTGCTTTTATGTCCTGGAATATCGCAGGAATTAATAGCAAACTGGTCATAAAACATTGGCTTTCCTTGATTGAACAGTATGATTTTATTGTCTTGCAAGAAACCTGGGCTATATCTCCTGTGGTTTTCAATGGGAATTCATGTTTTGCTGTTTCTGCTATCCCTTCTACATTGAGGCAACTAAAGGGAGATTTGTCAATTTGAGTAAAACTTGGAGTGTAAGGCCAAAATAGGTCCCATGCACCTTAGCTGCTCTGAGGTCTAGATGTGACTGTCTCTCATCACTTTGAACTTTATATTATCAATTTCTATAACAATGAATTTTCTAGTTCAGTTAATAAGAATGTTCTGATTTTATTTAGTATCATTGACAAACTTATGTCCAATTTTAACTCGGCTCAGTCAGAATGTAACATTATGATTTGTGGCGACTTTAACACTAAACTCAGTTATCCAAATTCTGATATTAGTTCTACATATCATCGTAATATGGGTGTTACGACTGGCCCCTCTGATATGAAAGGTATTGAGTTAGGCCACTCTGTTACTGGTTCGTGATCTTGTTTACATACATGAATTAATATACAAAAGATTACCCAGGGTATCTACTTTGCATGGAGGAGGTTGTGAACCAGTAATTGATTACTGTTTTATTACTCGAGGTTTAGTACAATATTTGTATGAATGTGAGATACTGCACTCAGCCTACAGTGATCACAATCCATTGACTTCCACACTATTTTTACCAAAAGATATCACTAAAGGTTCTGAGGAAGCCATCCTGCAGCCAACTCTATAGCATAATGGTCATATGGCGTCTGCCAAAGACAACCAAATTATTGGATGGGCTAGTAAAGTCTAATTTGGATATTTTCCTGGTTTGTTTGGCTGAGGTTTCCTTGGGTGATAATTTGTGCATTATTTTAGAGCACTATGCAATGTAATAAATCATTCAGTTATTTAAGCCATTTGCCAGCCCAGTTCATTCACCCATTCGATGGTTTGATAGATCCTGTTCCCATACAGATAGAGAGCTGAGACTTGTTTTGTCAGATCCAACCTAGAAATCCTAGTGCAATTGCCTTGGCTTGGGCACATTTTATAGAGGCCCTGGGGATCAGGAAGTGTGAAATTCAAAGAAATAACTGACATTGATTGACTAGCCCAGCCTCTTTTAAGAATTCGTACAAATTCTCGAGAGTGGTCCGAGAACTTCAAGCACAAAAGTCTGCTCTTACATTAATGAGCATATATATTACAGGGGACCAATGGGTAGCCCATTTTAATAACATTTATTGAATTACTTCTGCTCCCACTGATTATGCAGAGTCATTTGTTTCCAATTGATAATACTGATAGGTTCTTATTTACTGTAAAGGAGGTGATTACTGCCCTCAATAATAGTTCCCCCTCTAAAGGCTCTGGGCTGGATGGAGTGCCCATTGATATCTTTAAATGTAGAATTGACCTCTGGGCACTGCTGTTGCCTAATAGTTTTACCAATTTAGATTTGAATGAGCTCCCTCCTTCATGGTCTAGCTCCATTATAGCTCCTGTTTCTAATGCAGTCACACTGATCCTAAGCACTACAGACCCATATCTTTAATTGACTCAACCGTTAAAATTATTGGTAGAGTGATGTTTCACAGGTTAGGAGATTGTTGTGATGACAGCAGTGTTTAATCTCCCTCAGGCAAAGTAGGAACAATGGAATAATATCAACATCTTAATTCCCGTTTAGTGAAATAAACTATTCTTTTATACCTTGCCTTCATGGATCTATCTTCAGCCATCAATAAAGTTAATTGAGACAAGTTGTGGGCTGTTATGATGGAGATGGGGATAGATGCTGCGATTGTGCACTTTTTGTCCCACCTTCATCGAGATAGAAGTGCTAGAGTAAGGTTGGATCCTTACTCTAGCAAATCATCTGGCCCTAATAACAGCGAAGATTAAGGCAAGGATATGCTTTAGCACCACTTTTAATTATTTTATATATTAATAAACTTAATGCATTTTTAAGTACTATTACTCAAGATGTTCACCAAGTTAATTCTGTTTCCATACTCGTACTGTTGTAAGCTAATGCCGCTGTGCTTATAGCAAGAACCTCCAATTATTTGAGGTGCCTGGTACAAGCCTTTTCAGAGTTTATGCTTGACCTAGATTTGTCTGCCAACTAAACAAAATCGCAAACTATGGCATGCAGCCCCAAGCATTATCTGTTGCACACTCGAAGGGTTGATGAGAATTATCTAGATAGTTTTTTTTTTTTTTAATTTCCATAATTTGGCTTAATATTTGACACTAATGCTTCTTGGACAGAGAACACGAGTTTTAGAAACACTAAATTCAAGCAAGCTATCTGCTCACTTTGTAACGTTTGTATTTCTTCTGCAGGTAAGCCTATAGCCTAAGCCTATAGTCTTTCTCATGGAAATATATTCTAAGCAAAGCGTACCTATTGCTAGCAATGGGTGCGGAATCTGGGGTACGGTGACTGTCGTCTGTTATAAGTGAAAGAGAATTGCTTTTGTAGGCGTTTTCTTCCCCTTCCTTTTTTAACTCCTATTTACATCTGTCATGAAGAGATGGCCTTACCATATCTTGAGGATTCCATTAAGTTGGGCCCCATTCTGTTGTGGTCCCGAGGGCTTCTTTAACTCATAACATCATTTATGATTGTGTGCATTGTGCCCGGGGACTAGATAGCCCTTGGCTTTCTTATGTTAAATGAAATTTTACTATTCTGGGTGAACCCATTTTATTAGATAATCCTTTATCCGTATGCAAAGCTGATAAGAATATTGGGAAAGTTTGTTCAGCTGTGCTAAAAGAAATTGTCTAGAATTAAGCTAATCACTTGCTCAGCATTACTCTGTTTTGAAAACTAGTCCTGGTCCAGAACCCTTCTTAATGTACGTAACTAATAAATGGAAAAAGAACCTTATTATTAAAGTTTAGAGCTATTTCTATATGTTGTGCTTTCCGTGGGCTTACTATGGAGATTTGGCTAACTAGATATGTGCTTGTGATAATGTTTCTTCTGAATCCTTGATGCATTTTTTGGATATTTTTCACATTATATAAATCTTTCAGAGTTCGTTATTTATTACCTATTTTTAAAATTCACAATTTTAAACAGTGCAGAGTTGCCCTTAGATTTTTACAAATGTTACCAAGTACCGATGTTTGTTTTTAGAGTGAGTAGTTTTCTCAAGGCGGCTGTGTTTTACAGTAAAAACCTTGACTTTAAATTATAAT
Organism: Calotriton arnoldi; assembly: GCA_963921515.1. Taxonomy (NCBI): domain Eukaryota; kingdom Metazoa; phylum Chordata; class Amphibia; order Caudata; family Salamandridae; genus Calotriton; species Calotriton arnoldi. The sequence goes on from CAWUFW010000145.1 coordinate 780,806, forward strand.
AGCTCTGTATTACCATTATTAATTGTTACGTATGATTTTATATTCCATATGTTTATCTTTTATGATTGTCATTGACCTTCAAATAATGAGTTTTAAAGAAAGAAGAGTCATGTTGGTCTTAATCCTCCATCTTTCATGGCCTTTCCTAGTCCTAATACATAAGTGGTTGTCACTACCTAAAAGTTTCAGCCATTCAGAAGAAGTGTCCAATCAGGAAATCTCAAGATTTCAATGTGCGTAGTGCTTTGCGTAGCCTATTGGCTTGGGGCAGAGTCATCACAAGTCAGATACGATGTACATTTGACTGACATTGCTCTAGCCAGCATGTTTTCTAGGGGCTCTGGCCTGCTGTGAAATATAGCCTGGTGAAATAATGTATCTGCTCTAGAGGGCTTTATTTTGTTTGCTGGGTTAAGGTGCTGGCTGCAGTAATGCGAATCTGAAATGATCCAATATAGCCTGCCATGTCACAAAGGGCTCCTATAATGAATATCTTTCAAAAATGGTTTAATATATAGATAACCCTGCCAGGGTCAACATGCTGAGGATTCATCTCCTTGAAACAAATATTGTGGAAAACATAACCAGGGCATCTGATTTTCATATATTGTAATCTTAGATCTGTGTAGTATGAATCTGCTTTTTTAAATATATTGACCCCTGTACAGTTTTATTTTATCTAATTTATGGTTATAGCAAATACATTGGGGTTATGATATCCTATGTTATCAATGTGCTAAATGCATAATACTTGATAAACATTCGGGGCACCGTTTTTATTGGGAGAAGTGTGGGAACATTGGGTGGTAGGAATTTTAAGGATCCACACAGATCGCTGAAATTTCCATTACAGAAATATGAGAGAAATCTGTGACTTAGTCAAAGTTTGGTGTTTGGATGGCATTTTGGGTAAGAAAAGGATCCATACAAGCCACATTATCCCACACTACCCAAGTGCCCAGTTTTCAGAAATGTCTAGGCCTGGCAGGCTTCTGTGGGTACCGACCAAGCCCTGGCATAAATACTGCAGCTACCCACATTGCCTGGATGGTCAATTTGCAAAATCTTGAATGTTTCCTTGTTCAGTTTGGGACCTTTCCTTTCGCTAATGATAGCCCAGCCACCCAAGTGGGGTACTATTGTTACTGGAGAGAAGAGTAGAAACACTATATGGTAAGACATTTGTGGATCCCTTCAGATTCCATTAGCACAGCCTGCTTTCAGTTATTTTTTTGCTATAACATCAGCAAATGCAGCACACTTAGCAATGCAGCAAAACAAACAAATCAAACTTGGGACTCGAGGCAAACATTTCCCTCATGTCCCAACTTTGCTTTGGAAAAGCAAATGTTTCTGGTGTTTTATCAGAAACATTTCTTCTAGCACTGTGGACGACCCATCCACAGCACTGTGAATGTAGTGCAGTGTATGTGAATAGTTTGTTCTCTGCCCTAAAACACTTACAACCCACCAAATCATTGCAGACTGATGTCCTGTCCAGCCACACTGGACAGCAAGCTGCAGGGATATGATGGCTACATTTCACTAACTTTTCTGTTCCATGGTTGCAGGGGACTTCTCCATTTCCTAAAGACCCCCAGGCTGGTAGACTTCCAGGCCCAGAAAACAGCAAAAAGCATAGTGGCTAAAGAAAGGTGGCAGTATATTTCCATGGCCATGCACAGCCAAGAGATAGTTTCAGTTGCCCTACATGTTCTATGGAGAAGCGGTCTATGGAGAGAATAAAAATGATTGAGAAGTACAGAGAAGATGAAGAGAAGAGAATCTGGAAAAGGAGAGAGAGAAAGTAAATAGAAAAAGCAAGAGAGAGCAGGAGAGTCATGAAGGGATCGATGAACTGATGCAGCCACAAACAGAAAGGGGTAGTGCGGAAAGGGGTGAAAGAGGCAGTGGGCACAGAATTTAGGAGATAAGGAGAGAAGAGAGAAAGTAAGATAGAGCCTCATGAAGCAAAATGAGAGCTAGATACAGGTGGAGAAAAGGTGATTGGATATTTTAAGTGGCATTTATAGCATTTCATGTTTTTGCCAATACAGCTGGCCCAATGTGATTTCAATGCACACATTTGCACCTATGTTTTAAAAAGGATCTTAGTGTAAGATTAGAAAATCTTGCATAGTGGTCTTTAAAGACCTATTAAGATTTAGCCATTGTTTACTTGATCCACATTGCTTTTTACAAATTGTTTATTAATGACACCCCCTTGTTATTTGTTATTACATGCTTGGTCAGAAGATATGATTCTTTCTCTTTAATTTAAATGTATTTGTCATGACAAATTAATGCTGGTATAGTTGGAGGAAAGTAGAACCTACTTTCTGAGTAATCCAAGTTCTAGTATGGAGGTGATTTGGTTTTCTGCCGTACATTTAAGTATGGCAGTGTCTTAACTGTTTCAGAATGTGAAGCTTAATATTTATCTGTACCTTTAAAAATGCTGAATAATCCTTCTGCAAGTAAATATTTTCAATTTCGCACACACATGGCAAACTTCCATGTTACTGTATTTGCCACTCAGGAAGTGTATGCTCGTCCAAACAACGTAAGGCACATAGAAGGTGCCATATTGAGGATTCTATTGAAGGAGTCTACTGCATGTGAAATTGAGGGAAGTCTATAATTCTGTTAGTGGAGCACTCTGTACGATCCAAATGGAATGTATCATGCAAGCAGCATCGAAGAATGGAATTATCACAGAGCAGGATCCTAGATGCAAACCACGAAACCACCACTTTAGAGCCCTAGAAGTAGAACTGCTGCCTGCCCATCGATGGCTCCTCTAACTGAAGATGGTACTTGTATCCTCAGCCAGGCCAAAGGACTCAGATTCACCATCCCAGGCTAACTCAATCAACCATTCTTTACCATGCCTACCAGTCTTGCTCGTCAATATCTAATGACAGCCTCCTTTACAGTACCTTTTGCACAACCTGCCTGTAACAAGCTTGCTTTGAATCCATGCAGTTTTGACTGGTGCTTTTAATCAAATTTAATTGAGCTATCCATCTTTTGCCACAACCTTTTAGTGAAATTCATTGTAGGACCGTCCCAACTTTCCCTGTAAAATGACATTTACATTATAGTTAGATTTCACCATTGTTGGAGCCATACAATGTTAAAAACACACTGGTAACCACTATTTTCCCAAATTGTCCATGATGGATATGCTCCAAGCTCTCAGTAAAAGGTTTTTTAAACTAATGGCAAGTTAAATAAAACTTCACTTACAAGGTTCGGCAGAATTTGGAAACTCTACACTTTGCAAAGCTGATTATGTTTTCTAGCTTTACTTGAAGTAAAGTTTACACCTTTAGGCCTTCCACGTGTGATCATTTTCTGATGAGGAATGTCCCAGAAAGGACATACTCCATCATGACATGATAACCACCACCTCAGGTTAGATGTATGGGAGGGAAGCTTTGAAATGAGGCCAGCTTTTTTTCTTTTTATTACTTTTTAAAAAGAAATTTCAAAAAGTGTTTCATTTCACAAAGCTTGAACAGTTTAGAAAATATACAAAGCTGTGAGTCAGCTTACTGTTCAACTTTACACCCCTCTATTCAAAATCCCAACTAATTGATGGGATTTAAAGTTGGATTGTGGACAGGTGATTGAGTGTGCTTTAGTATACACCTTAAAAAATCCATATACTCATTCACATAGAATCGCACACTGTGCACCCTGATTATTGAAAGCAGAATATCAATAGCACAGAATATTGAGGGCCGAATATTGACAGGTAGGTAAGAATAGATTTTTTATACCTTAATCCATACACACAGAAGTATATATATATATATATATATATATATATATATATATATCTTCAAGATTCATAGATGTGGAGTTAGGAAGAGTAAATCTATACTTCCATAAATGCATTTATCATTCGATATTCTGTCCTCAATATTCTTGTACCAAAATACTGAATGGGGTCAATATTGTGTAGTACATCCAATCATACTAATATTGCAAAACTACCAAAAAGCATTGCGTTCTTTAAAACCTTGCATACAATACCTTCCCCTGCAAATATTTGGGAAAGATTGCACCTATAGTTCTCGCAATTGGCCTGATAGCACTTAGCAGTTAACTTGTTTTGTGTGATCAGAGATTATGTGCAGCTATCTACATTCTTTGTCAAATTCATGGACAGATATCCCAGCTGAAAGATATGTGCCTCAAGATTTTTTGTTGTATTTCTTTATCCATTACTTTGGACCTCTGCTTAAGACTGAGATCTATTGAACTGGCCTCAGATGCCACTAGTCCTGTTTCTTAAATGGCCAATTATTAATTTGAAACCAGGTCACTTGTAACATGAATACAAGTTGCTCAGGAGTGAGACATATTGATAAAACCTATATTGTAAGATGATTTTTCATGCAAAGCAGTTCAGTCTGTTCACTCATGCTGCATTTATAAGGCATGGAGAAAATGATAACCTTTTTCATACTAATATAGCAGTTAACTTTGTGACCTTTATGCTAACCATAAATAGGTAAATGTGACTTTTTCTTAATATGAATCTGGGAGACTGAGAGAAATCAACTAACAGCATGCAGAAGACTAACTAAGGAAGGCATATGTTTCTCTGCTCACAGAAGACTTCCTATCAAAGGGGTTAGGGGCAGGAAGTCCAGCCCTCCCTCTATTCACATGTATCTACCTTGTCTCATATACTGATAAATGCTATTCAGTAACTTAAGTGCACAGGTCTATACTTCTGCTATCTTTTATGAGTGTAGATATCCACCCCCACTACGAAGATCTCTGCACACGTAAGTATGCGTTTTAGTAGTAAATGTTGGTGGTACAGGGGGGGGTTGGAAAATTGGGAGTGTTTACAAATAAATGGGAGAGGTTTATACAGGAAAAAGGAGGAGTTTGGGGAGCTAGAGAGGGGTTAAGGGAGGGACATGCACCCACCCCACAAAAGAGTAAAGTTCATTGTTATTCACAAACTGCACTTATGTTGTTACTTCAGCCAAAAGGACCCAAAACTCTTTTAAATGTACTCAGGGTCAGAGCTGAAGTAAGTCCAGCACCACACATGGCCACGAACTGGTACTGCAATACTCTCCCACAGAAAATAATGGAGGAAGTTAGTTAAATTAAAGTCCATAGGAAACAATCTTAAATTAAATGGACTTATTTTACTTTTTTTCAAATGTAAATATATTTAATTTAGCGATAAGCAAACAATATTGAAATAAAACAGTTATTAGTTTATTCTAAAATATGCTAATCACCTTTTGTAAATTTAAAAATCAATGTATTTTTTAAAACAATTATTAAAATAATTTAAATGAATTTTTACCATAACTTTTAACTACATACATATTAATATACGTTTTATAATGTGTAAATCTTAAGCATTTTTAAAAATTAATTTTAGTATATTCAAAATAGTAAAACATTACATTTGAGTAAGTTAAAAACTGCTACAGCATTATTAAAAATGTCATACAATTAACAAAATATATAAAAAAAATAGTTATTTTTATTTGATTTTGTAAAGCATCCAATACAGCATTTGCTAAGACAGGATTATACAGTACTTTAAAGTGCAAATTACATAATAATTAATTAATTAATTACATTTCCTAAATACAGAGAGATTCAATAATACTTACAAACCATTAATGAAGTGCAAGCACAGTGTGGGTTCCATCTCTCCATATCGGACATTACATTCTTTTCATCTATCCCCAAAAGCATATCTATCCCTCCATCCATTCTGTTACCAGGGACCACATTTTTTCCCCCTGCTGATGCCCCTTGAGCTTGTACAAAGACATCTCCATATTATGAACTACAAGGAAACTAGCTCTCCACATCTCAAAACTTGGTCCTTTTGGTTTCAAACAATTTGATGCAATGCATAATATTGCTACAGCCATTGCCATAAAAATTAGGTGGTGTTGTTGATTTTTAAGATCATTTTCAACCTCTACCCCCCCAGCATCATCATTAATGAAGTGACCACTATTGGCACCTTAATAATACTACTCAGAAATTCACCCAGCCCTTGTATTAAAGGTGCCAGTTTTGAGCATGAATAAAATATATGCACCATATCTGCCTGCTCTATGCCACATCTCCTGCAATTTCCATCACAATAACCCCATTTAGACATTCTTGCGGGGGTATAGTATAAGTTGAATGCTGTCTTAAAATGCTGGGTTTTTAGTTTTGTCTTAAAAATGATAATGTCGGCTAGTGCCGGGGATGCTTGGAGATGCATACCCTCACAACCCAGTCTTTGATTCCATTTCTTATTCTGTACCTCTACATAGTCATTTTATATTTGATTTAGCACTGCATATATACCTCCTATTCTATATCTCTGTCTCATAGCCTCTATCAATGGAATCTTCATCAAGCAATTTAAATCTCTAATTGTTTTAAGGCTTGTACTTGTATGTATTTAAGAAATCTGACCTTTGCAAATTAAATAATCTCTGTAGCTCTTCAAAGGAGTAAAGCTGAGCACCTTCATCATAAAAATCTCCTATTTTTCTAATCCCTTTTTTCCTCCATTCTGCCATTACTGCCCCTTGAAAAATGATGGGCAGGGTAAGAGTAGGGGCTGCAGTATGTGTATACAAATTATGCTTACTTAGCCTCAATCATCTTTTAACTTGGGTCCAAACCCTTAATGCAGCCTTCAAAACTTTACTTTTTGTTTTTTTTGTGGTAGTTTGGCTCAATGTACTTAACCGCATAGCTTTCAGCTTCTTTCCCCAACAATATTTAATAAATTGTTGGAGTCTCAGCTACATCTATATCCTGTCCACCAGTTACTAAGATTGACATATTCTGTAAAATACAAACCCATTAAAAAAAGGTGATCTTGGGTGCCGCTACCCCTCCCTGGGCACTTAGCAAGGTCATATATCTCCTGGCTCTTTTATACCCCCAAAGAAATCTAAAGCATATAGATTCTAATTTCATTAACCATTCTTTATCAATCCACAGTGGATTGGAGAGAAATATATATAGCACCCTAGAGAGGAAATTCATCTTTGCACATTGCACCTTCCTATTAGTGAAAGATGAAGATGGTTAAACCTATCTAATTCGGATCGCATTTTATCAATCACCGGTCTTAAATTAATTTCAACCAGATGATTTAAAACAGCCGTGATTTTTATCCCAAGGTAGGTTGCCCCTGCCTCAACCCACTGGTCTTCAAAATGCGTATGCTCTGTGCAAACTATCTGCGTCTTAGCGCTGTTCAATTTATACCTGGAGTGCTTTCTAAATTGCTCCGCTAGCTTTTCTATTTCTGGCAGTGCAGTCGTTAAGTCTGGAGTTGTTACTGCCACATCATCAGTGTAAGCAAACACCTTATATTCTATTACATTTTGAACTGCCGGCTTAATGACCATACTCCTCTCCAATTGCGTAAAAAATAAATTGATATAAAGTGCAAATAACAGTGGGGAGCATGGACATCCTTGTCTTGTTCCCCTAGAGATAACACTCTTCTCAAACTCTATGCCATTTACCCTTATTCTAGCAGTAGGTGTTTTATGTAGGCCCTTAAGTGATAGAATAAACCCACTCCCAAACCCTTTCCCCTTTAAAACTACCCATAAATAAACCCACGCCACTTGGTCAAACACTTTTTCAGCATCTAATAAAATGACCCGGAGTGGCGTCCTGTGGTTTGTTGCTAATCGAAGAGTGTAATAACTTTTTGCATGTGGTCTACAGTTCCCCGTCCTGGGATAAACCAATGTTGTTTAAGTGAGATCAGCGGGGTTATAACTCTACTCATTCTATTTGCTAAAACTTCAGCATATATCTTGCCATCACAATATAACAAAGATATGGGCCTATATGAACTTGGTAGCAGAGAAGATTTATCTTTCTTAACAAAAACTGTTATACTAGCCTCCTCCCACAAGGGAGGGGTGGAACCCCGCTGTGCCTTTCTAAATGTCAGCAGCATATCTTCTCACAGTTCAGAGAAAAAAACCTTAAAGAATGCCAGCGGTAGGGTATCAGGCCTTGCAGCTTTTCCAGAAGCCATAGAACTTATGGCGTTCTCTATCTCTTGCATCAATATTGGGAGATCCAGTGCTATCCGATCTTCCTCGCTCAGACTACAGTCCCATTGATTAAATAGGGGCATACATTTGATGATGTATCTATCTCTTCTGCATTGAGTTTTGCACAATAGCCCTAAAATACTTTAACAATCTCTGCAGATGTTTCAACAATTTTACCTTCCAAGTTTTCAATCGCTTTCATACATCCTCTACGCTTAGCTAATAGTCTACCTGTAGCTTCCCCATACTCATAAAATTGTGTTTTATAGATATATTTCAGCGCAATTTCTTTGCTAAAATATTTCTGTTCATTTCTTATATTTTTACCAGTTTCTCTTCAGCTTCTGCCAGACTATTACACATCTCTTGTATTTCCTCCTTCCTTGCCCTCTGTAGATATAAATTAAAGCTGAGAGTTTCTCCCCTAATCCCAGCTTTTAAAGTTTCCCAGAATATTCTTGTGTAGGCTGTACCCCTATTAATCTCTAAGAATTGTTGTAGCCAAGTTCTCATATAGCCTACACATGGTGGGTCTGCTAGTAACTTCCTATCAAAGATGCATGTCCCCCTTGGTCTGCCCATGTCCCCTACAGGTACCATAAGAGTTAGAGGATGATGATCTGATATAACTCGTGGGGGAATTTCAATTGCCACTTTACTGGCATCACTAGTAGTCATGAAGAAATAGTGAAGGAGAACCATCTTGTTATGTGGGTGTGAATAAAAAGTAAATACAGGGTTCGTGGCCTTATACTTGTCCCATATATGTACCACGTCATGATCTTCCACTAATCATTCTAAATCCATGTAACCTTCTGTTTCCACCCTTGATATATCCTTTCTTTAAAGTTTCAAGTGATTCACACCAAAATGAATATTAAGGTCCCTGCATAACACCAATTGGGTGGGCCATGTGGCCAACTCTGTATTCAGTTCATCAAAGCTCATTGCCTCATCCAAATTAGCCCATAAATTGAGCATAATGTAAAGTGCATCGTGCCTATTCTACATTCTAAAATTACCCGTCAACCGCTATCATCTACCATCCTTGGTGGTACAACAGAGATCTAGCTTTTCGCAAGAATCGCAACCCCTCTTAAAGTCACATTTTGAATACAAATTATGTCAGCCATCATTTAGGCCACATATATTTATTGAGCTAATATGCAATTCATCTAGTTGATTCTGGCTTCTGCTATCTACCATTAGGGATTACTTTTCTTCTATCTTCTCTACTATTCCTTGACTCATTTATTATTATTTCTCTTTCCTCTTTTTCCCCCAATAAACTATTGCATCTATTCATTCACTGCTTTCTTCATCCTGCTGAACAATTCTTAAATTCTGCGTGCTACCTCTATATTCTTTCAAACCCCCATGACCTCTCCATGCCTCCTCCCACTGACCCCTTCCCCCTAAACCACGCTTCCCTCCCTTCCCCTGCCACTCTTGCAAGGTTTGAGGACCTATCCGGTCCTGTGTGATGGTATGCATCCCGCAATGCCGCCCTCCTCTAACATATTAACAATATTTTCTGAATTCATTTAAGCCAATCTTCGTCAAACCGCTCCTCCTCCCAAATTTTCATCATTCACCACCGATTCAGTGCATGTTTCCTAAAAATTCCTTAGCGTCAGCTTCTGTGGTGAAAAACTACGAATTATCCCTCACCACAACCTTCAGCTTTGTTGGATTTAACAGAAAGGCCTGTGCCCCCTTAGTTTGAAGTGGAGCTATTAGTTGGCACAGCTGGCATCTTTTTTCTACAGTGGCAGGACAGTAGTCTGGTCTCACAAAAAAACTCAATTTTCCTACACGCATTTTGCACTTCTTGACACTCTGCCTTTGTTTTCTCACGGTGAGACATAATTCTTTGATATATCATTCCCAGCGATATATCTCTTGTGGGACCTCCATCCGTGGCATCTGCTCCCCCAGGCCTACAGTAGCGGGATTGTCCCATAGCAGATCTTGCCACCGAAGATTTGGGCTCTACTTATCATTTTTTTCCAGGGTTTCCTTCCTTTTCTTCTTTCGAACCGTGCTAGCTTCCTTTGTTGAGTTCTCAGGAGTCTTATATAGTTGTTGCTCCCCCTCCATCTTACTTTCATCCATTTCTGCACTTCCTATGGAGCTTCTTCTAGAGGAGCATTCACTAAGCTCCATCTCTTCTCCCCTATATCTGCTTGAGTGATCCGAAAAGGAAAGAAAGTTATCACCTGATTTGGCCTTCAACCCAGCTGTCCCCATCACTTGGGGCTGCAGTGTTATCTGGGGAGATTTTAGCATGACTAGATTACCAAGTAAGCTCCAATTTAGTCTCAGTTCCAGTCTCCAGAGTGCTATTGGGGCTAATATCTTCAGAAGAAAGCACCTTCTCGACAATCAGCGGCGGGGGTAGCCTATTCACCAGCTCAGTAGCCATAGCAGACCCTTATTGTGTGCATGCGGTTATGTCTCCCGGGAGGGAGGAGTTCAAAGTCTGCCCCATTGTCTCAGCACGGACCCCCTTACCTTCTACTGGCCGTGTCCCATCTGAGAGGGGAAATTCCACTCTCTCCACATCACTGCGTGAGGCTGCTTTGGTCAGTATTCTTGTCAGCGCATTATTAGGTCTCTTCTGCCCTCCTGTTGCTGCCTGACCTCAAGGGATTTTACTGCTTACTCCTTTACCTGACGAACTCCTCCCTTCGTCTCATCCCCTGAAGCACTCTGCATGTTAAATGCCACAGACAATGCTTGTGCGCTGCCGCAGGGTTTCCCACCTCTTGTGGGCTTAGGCAGCATCGTATTTGCCCAACGTAGAGAGTGTAGGAGCTGGCGTCAGAAATCCCGAAGTGTTTGCTGCAAGGATCGACCCGCACAGAGAAGACTTGCTATTGACAGCCTGCTCCAATATCTGCCATCTCCCACCCTCCGCAGAGAGCACACAATTGGTAGGGGGTTCATTCAGTATTCCAATGGGGGTTATTTGCTATATTTCGCATCTTCTGGAGGGAGGCTTTAGAGAGACGCCTTACAGCTGCCGAGTCGTGGCCGCCATCTTGCCCTTAACAAAATATTCTAATTTAATTTAGATTATTATTTACCTTAAAAATGTTGTTACAACTTTTATTTAAACTTTCATTGGTTTTTATGTTTTTTATTTTCTTTATACTTTATCATAGGGTGATCTCCTCCATGGTGGTGAAGAGCTCTGCCAACATGGAAAAAGTTACACAAATTAACTTTCCACTTCTAAATTAGTCTCTACCCCCTGGTTTTAGGGTGTGTTGGCCATACAAAGTCTCACCAGCCATCTATTCTGTAAGAATACAATAAGCATTAAGGTTTGTTAAATCATTGGGATTCCTTTAAGGGTTTGAAACTTTTTTACCCATGAAGCTCTTTGCTTCTTTGATAATATGCAATAAGGTTTATATTGGGCTTGACCGTTACCTTTACTATCAGTTGAATATTTTCACTGCTTATCATTCTCCTTGCAGAGATCTGGGTTATTTGACTAAACAGGCGCCTAGTCTCAACCTAGGGTATGATTACCTGTAGCCTTCTGATATCTGCATGTTATCCTAAATTCACTGCAGGCTACCTGTTTTTACACTCTAGAGGAAAGACATATTACAATTCTGTTTGGTCTGTCTTGTCTAAATGTGGGTAAATGTGGGGGTGATGGGGGGACCCTGAGTCTCTATGCCTCACAGGTATTCATTGTCCTTGGGTTGAATGTGGGCCTCCTGAAGGTTTTGTGCTCCTCTGCAGAGATGTAGGCCCCCTTCCATTATAGAGGCTGCAGGGGCCTGCTTAATGCCCCTGACCTTCATTCAATACCACAAGCTCCAAGGGTTGAGTTCTGATGCTTTTTTTGGGGCCTGATGTGCTCAGTTCTGAGTTGGAGCAATTTCTGATTACCACTATTTTTATAAATAAAATGTTCATGCATGCCCCTTTATGTAATGGGTATGTGTCCCATCTATGCCTTCTATCAATGCTTGTTATGTCCTCCTGCTTTTGGAAAGTGAAGTGGAAGAGGAATGAAGTGGCAATGCTTCAATTACTAACTGGTAATCTTTATTATACTGAGCCCTCGTATCTACCCTATTACCCTCCCTACCTTCCTGGGAGTGGTGCTTTTAATTGTATATGTTATTTCGCTGGAAGGTTTTTGAGGATATTGCCCTATTTTGCTTCCCTTGAAGAAAGGAGCTTGAAAACAATTAGAGTTTGAAGAGGGTGGGAGTCCTTGTGCATTAGGACCAGGACGAGGAACAGTAGGACTCAGTGTAGTGATGATAATAGTAAATAATCAGAGCATAATACTCTGCAGACCTGAGAGTGTATGTACTAGCTTCCACTGCACTTGTACACTTCATACATGTTCACAAGAACCTGCCAACACATGATCTATCAAGTCAATTTAATAACTACATATTTTAAGAATATGAACGATCTGATAATGAAATCTATAATTTCTGAGCAGGACAAGTACAAAAGCGCTAAACGAGACAAATGTCAACAACTAAGGTTTGTTTCACAATGTATATCATTTATCAGAAGAAAACATAATTCCTCATAATAAATCGTGTATGAACATTGCCATCCACCAATCTTATATCTATGGTAAAAGATTTGATCTGAGAAGTACAGATCGTATGCTCATATGCAGAGTTTATTTTTTATTAAAGAAAATAGTTAAATTACACATTTGATCTCCTATGGTTTCAGTTAATGTTTTCATAAGTATCTTAGGATTTAAGATTTCTTACTAGTGCAAATATAGTGGAGAAAGTTTCCCATGTATGCCTAGTTTAATGCAGTAACATCAATGGTCCTTCTAACATCAAGAATTAACTTGTTTGAAGAGAAGAGAGATCTCTGTTAACCCAATTCAGCCTTCCAATCTTGCACTGTCCAGTAATTGTATTCAGATAGCTTCCCAAACTGCAACTCATGGACACTTCCTATGCTAGCTCTTTCTGCTGTTCTTCACTTAATCTCACAGGTGCTGGGTTCTGATTTTCCCCAGCTTTTTCCATCATACTAGATACCTGAATCCAACATGGACTCTTACATCCAACATCTTTCCAGGAGCTCCAGGCTCTCTCCTCTGTCTCACTGGTAACACAAACAATCTCAACTGTTCCTTTCAAGTAGAATCTTACAAAGACATTCTGAAAACCTCCTATAGCAAATTACCCTTAAAGGCACCTTCATTTGACCCAAGCAGCACAATGTGCCATTCCTGCTAAGCTGATAAGGCAGCAGTTATGAAAATCAATGAAGGCGCTGCAGCACACAACTTCTAATTGATATCCACATCACTGTGGGTTAGAGCCATCTAATTATCTCTGAGATCTAATGATCTCAACAAGAGGTTGAGGTGGGGCTGCTGCCCTCTCAGATCTCTGCAGGTCAGTTCTTTATGACCCCCTTCACTTGTACTTTCATCATACTGAAGTTACAAAAAAGGCAGTGGACTGCATCTCTTTCTACTTCCCAATTTGCCTCTTGCTGAATTGGATACCACCATTCTTCTCTCCTCCTCTTTACTCTGGCATAGTACAGGGACCTCTTATTTTTCCAGTACTTTTCAAAGCTTACTCTGTCCTAATGTTCTACTACTATTATCTTGACCACAAACCAATTCTGTTGAAGGTAGAAGCATGATCACACACAGTAACTGCACTGTACTGGAATATTTTGTTGGTGGCATTGATGACCTGATACACAGAAACCATTTAAAGGTAAATTCCATCAAAAAAGAAATCATGGACTACAGAACTTTGACATGAGTGGTACCATCCTCCTAATAGCCTATTCGGCATGTAGCCTACCCTTCCTCGAACCTGCAGTGAAAGACGTAAGAGTTGTCTTGGCTGCAGGACTCCAGATTACTCAGTTGATGGTTCTTAGTTACACCAGCTGAGACCGCTCCAGATAATTTTCCTTTTTCTCATCTACCCTCACCAAATTTACACCACTACTGCACTGGTGCAATGATATCACATTAGTATTATGACATTGTTCTCTACTGTGCTGTAACTGAATTTGTTTTACGCAGATTGTGGCAAGATCCTTAAGCATATTCAGCAACAGAACCACATCAGCTAATATGCAGCCAGGAAAGGCTTCTTGATTACCTTCTGCATTACCCATCATGCCCTGTGCACGAAATTAAAGTATTAGTTGAGGGGATGATCACCCACCTCAAATAATAATCACAATCCTTGTGAGGGTGAACCTCTAAAGTCACTAAATAAACTTGCACTTAACCATCTAGTAGCTTAGCACAAAGCAGTCAGAATTATTATAGAGGCAATTTGAAAGTATTTACACAACACTCAAACAGTCATAAAGTCAAAACACAACCAAGAACAAACCCAAACCAATTAGATGAAATAGAGAATATTTTAATAAATAAAATTAGACCAAAATGATCAATATCAAATAGATAGAGCCGGAGATATGAATTGTTATAGTTTGAATTAAAAATAGCACCAAAAAGAACAAAGCATCAGCTGCGGGTATCTGGTTGCACTACACCATCAAACGTTAAGGCTGACCGTGATGGAGTGCAAGTCAGATAGAGAGGTTCCTCCCAGTAGAAAGTTTGCTTTGTGACTTACAAACTTGTATGGAAAAATGTGGTTGCCGACTAGTCATTGGGGGCATGCTGAAAGCTAGATCTGAAGTAGGGCTTGATGATTGCGGGTTACTGAAGAGCAGGGTCTTGGTGCAGTTGTCGATAAAGGTGGTAAAGCTCTGAGCAGGTGAAGTCCATGCCCAGGAAGTCCTCAATGTCAATCGGATGCTGCACAGTGTTGATCCCGGTGAAGCCCTCTAAGTTCAGACTTAGAAACTTTTCTGTAAGTCCGACCTCCTTCCGCAAAGCAAGCTGGCAAGTTGAGATCAACTGGCGATTCGACAGCTGGGGCTTTGACGGTGACCCCAGTTTCCATTTGCAGAAAGTTGGCAAATGTCTAAGTCGAACTTCATGCAGTTTGGGGACAGAAGGATGGCATTCTAACAACAGCCAAGGGTTCAGGATCTCACTCCAGCAGAAGCCAACAGCAGGGTCCAGGGTAGATCCAGTTGGAACTGGTCATCTGGGCAGTTGCAGGGAAAGGGGATTCGGGCAGTTTGCTGTGTCCCTGTAGCTCAAATAGGAGTTCAGCCAATTGACACTTGGAGTCACTCCTGGGGTACTGGGTTAAAATTAAGCAGGGCCACTCTTCCTTCAGATGCTCAGACAGCGGGCTGTTATTCTGATTCTTCACAGGTCCAGGAATAGTCTGAGGAGAGCTCTGAGGGGGTCCACTTTTATGCCAAGTGCCAGCTTGAGGGTGGAGGGAAGGTCTTTATACACCCCCTAAACCAATTCTAGTCAGTTTCTCCCCTCCCACGGGGTTTGAGCCAGCCTGACTAGAGAACAAAACGGGGACACACCCAGGTGTGAGCTTCATCTAACATTCAAACATGAATAAACATTTCTTGATTAAATACATGTGGGAATAACACATTACAGCTTCTTTTTTACACTAAGCACAAAATAATAATAGATACAGAAAAAATGAGCAACAAAAAATATAGACCAATACAGATGGATATGTCAAAAAATAGGTACCATGAAACTGGGAACCCTAGTTATAAGTATTAAAAAGGAAGGTTTATACATGCCAAGTCGAAATGGCAGTTTAAAGCTGCACACCCAGGCTACAGTGGCAGGCCTGGAGACATGTTTTATAGTGCTATTGTAGAGGAAGGCACAGTGAATGCCCCAGCCCTCTAGTAGCATTTAATTTGTAGGCCCTGGGTATAGATGGCAACACATACTAGGGGCTTACAAGCACATTCAATGTGCCAATCAGGTATATACCAATCTTAGCAGGATGTAAGGGAGGGCGCACACACTTTGTGCACTTTTACCCCTGCTAACCTAACCAGTGACAAAGACCTATGGGTTCAGCAACAGAAGGCACAAATCTTGGGGAGTACCATGCAAAAGCCTTGCCTCAACACAGGCAAAATCCTCTCTCTCTCTCTCTCTCTCTCTCTCTCTCACTCTCTCACTCTCTGTCCCTCTTTCTTTCTCTCTCTCTCGGTCCCTCTTTTTCTCTCTCTCTCTCTCTCGGTCCCTCTTTCTCTCTCTCGGTCCCTCTTTCTCTCTCTCTCTCTCGGTCCCTCTTTCTCTCTCTCTCTCGGTCCCTCTTTCTCTCTCTCTCTCGGTCCCTCTTTCTCTCTCTCTCTCTCTCCCTCTTTCTCTCGGTCCCTCTTTCTCTCTCTCTCTCGGTTACTCTTTCTCTCTCTTGGTCCCTCTCTGCCTTCGAAGCTCCCTCACTCATTTCTAGCTCACTCCACCACACGTTTTCCCCACTTTCCCCCTCGCCGTCTCTCTTGCTTCCCCACCTTTGTAACGAGCCAAAGATGAAGCTGCCAATTTGCTATACCAAACCTCTTGTGCATGAGATATCCTAGGACGATGGAGCAGCTGCATCTAACGAAATCTGAAAGTACTGTGATACAAGACAATGGCTGAAGTGCTGTACACAAAAGCTAGGTAATATTATATAAAGTGAAAAAAGAGAAATGAGGACTGAAATGACTGGAAAGGGAGAGGAGCATAGAAGTCCAGAACAAACGAAAGAGGGCGCTGAAAAAAGAGAGCTAATGAACTGTGGTAGACACGAGCCAAAGAAGACAAGAAGCAGCAGTCTCAACAATGTCTTTGGAGTGGCTCTACTTATTGCACAGTCACACACTTTCCAAAATGGTTCTATTAACAGTGACTATTAATGATCAAGTATTCAAACCTATTGTTTGTGTTTAAATTGTTCATTTTCTTTTGTTTAGATACTCCGCTATAGACATAGACAAGAACCAGACAGCGAAATGTAAGTACTCTATTGCAACTAACAAAATATTTTAAGTGCGAATGATTTCAACATAATAAAGAAAAAGTGTATGCCTTTGGCAGGATCTAAGAGAGAAAGTAGCATTCACTACATTGAAAAAAGCAGCGAACTTTGCATGTCTTAAACAAATTCTAAATATTCTGTGCCTCCTTGTAATGCCAGAGGATCATTACATTGTGTAAAAACAAACAGAAAAAGACAGACTGAAAAGCACTATGCGATAAAACTGTGGTTAACACAGTTGAATAAATTCAGAATTTGAGAACATGTTACCGTACTGGTCACTGACACATGATAATTGAAATTGCAGGAGCTATAACAGCGATAATACAGTGAACTAATGAAATTTGAGATCCAATTTCATGGGTAGTTTTTTTGTACTAGGACATCATTCCTTAATAGCTGCAACTGCTAATGCACAACGATCATAAAGTTAATTGTACAGTGTCAGTAAGCCTTAGTAACACAGTCATCAGACTAATGCAAGCAATATAAAATTTGGTATATTTGTGATTGACACTTTGCACTGCATGACTACCATTCAAGCCAAATAAAACGTTAAACCGAGACGTACATTTAGAAAGTATACATTCACAACCATTATGCCAAATATGTTAATTTTTTATTAAAACGTTATATAAAGCACTGAGCGTCGTCTTTTAGTTAATTCTTTCTGCAGTGCATATGCCAAAGTTTGTATGTTGAAAACTTTACAGTTTTATAGTAAAAATGACATGCAGTATTCTTCAAATGCTACTCCACTTTTGAGCAGTTTATTTATTTATTTGGATGTTTAATAAAGTGCCATCGGGTGATAACTTTGGAGCCGTAGCGGGAAATGAGGGAGCAATGTATAGGAGGAAAATAATCATTCTACAATTAGACTCTATTTGAGTCAAAGTTTGACATTCTTCAAACAAGGCATCTTGAACAGTCTTAGGCAAAACCTTTCTGAAAGTTGAGGGGGGAAGTGGGGTCTAGTTGAACTATTCTGAAGGCTTCTAGTGCAGATGTAGCGTGCTGTCACATTTTGCAAATATGGGCGTTATGGATGATGCAACATTATAATAAATTAATCCTAGCATCCACCATGCACCAAACAAGAATGTTATGGCCAATTTAGGGGCATATTTACAAGACCCTGTTGACACCACAACGTCACTTTTGCCTTATTTACAAGGCAGCGTTAAGCCACTTAACTTGGCTTAACGCTGCCTTGTAAATAAGGCACCCTTTCACACTGTACTTAGCTTGAAAGGGTAGGGCAATGGGTGTTGTGGTGGATGTTCCACCGCAACACCAATTGATTTTGATGCTGCCCCTATTTACAAGGACAGCGTAAATAGGAAGCAGCGCCAACATTAAGACCAGGGAAAACCTGGTCTTAAACAGGCGAAACGAGGAGAAATGCTTTTTCTCCTCGTTTTTGAAGGCAGCACACATAGAAACAGCAAATTGCCTATGATTGTTTATGTACAGGAAGGCCCCCCTTCCTGCACATAAACAACCATTTAAAAAAAATGCAGTTTTGCAACTTCTATGTGTGCTGCATTAAGCACACCCAAGATTACCATGTTAACGTTCAGAAGGTAAATGAGCAGTAAAGATGCCTTTAAATGTTATCTTGTCATGGAGCTCCAATACAAGGCTCGCTCTTCTGACAAACTAATGCTTATTCTTTTAGCATAGAAATTGTTCATCTTTACTTTTCTTTCTCTGACACCAAAATGAGGAGCATTTCTAGTTTGAATTATGTGACAACCTTGCTGAGTGCGAGAGGAAAGACTATGGGATGTTAATCTTTTATCTAACACAACACAATTCGAAATGTGCAAATATTTCAAAATATATCCGCAGGTAGGAAAGCACAAATAAAGCACTTTTTTGTAATTCTGAGGTGTGATGGAAAAAAATATTTTATTAGGATTAAAACAAATGACACTTTACTTGGTGATGAACAAATTGGAAATATTCACTGAAACCCGGTCTCCACACATTATCATTTGTGTGTTGTATGGTGTTATTAGTAAAACTGCATGTCTGTTCAAATTTAGTGGGCATTTCAGTGGGAAATGTGCAGTCTGTAAATAACAGTGCACTACCACACCATGCTTTATTAACATATTTGCCACAGTTTGTGCCAAAATGTACCACCGTCTACATACTACACCCTTACCCCTCTCCTGCTGAATGGGCATAGCTCATTTTCCAACACTTGTTCTTTGGTAAATATCAGTGTAGCATTTCTATTGTCAGTCCACTTCGCTAGAGTTAGATTTCGCTGTACTAATGCCGCATGTTGTTTAGGCACTTTGCTATGTTAGTATGTCCTCTGATATATTTTCCAAATTCTGCAGATTAGAATGCACATTGTACTCATCTGAGACAAGGGTAATATGTAGTAATCAATCGGAAGCAGAGATAATTCCTCACCTTGCATGGGAATACGTGAAGAGCCTCGACTAGAAGATTCTGAGGAGCCCATATATCAGTGGTTACATGTTTATAAATGTATGGCCTTGATTATGACTGGCTTATAAAATTCTGAAACCTGTAAAAATTAATGTTTGCACAGATGTCGGATTATGACTGTGTTGTAGAAAATCCAACATTCAGGTTTCTCACTGAATACATTTTGGCAAGTGAAACCTACTGAAATTTGGTGGGTAAAAATACTCAGTAAATAATGGGATATGCAATGTTGGTTTGGTATAAACCTCATAACTGCTGTTATTCATCACATCTAGTGAATAATGCACCCAGGGTTATCGTTATTTATATGATGTCATAAATAATGATACAGTTGCACCAAACGTATCCTTTAGGCCATACGTCCTGATTATACAGGCTCAGGGCTTAATTTCAATCCATTTGCAGAAAAGAGTTTGCACGGGGATCTGAATTGTGTGATAATTATCACACCATTACAATTTTCCCTTGATAAATTATGGCGTGACAACCCCACAAAATATTTATCAGAGGGTTTGCCTGGAGAAAAAGGTAAAACATGCTGAATTCAGTATGGTAAATACAAGTTCTGCATGTAATGTGTTATTTCCGAGTTGAAAACTTATAATAGGAGGTAATTATCGCACTTTGTAAATACCTCACTCCAGGGTAAAAGGATTCACCCGGTTTTTTAAATATGCCACCATATTATACATAATTTGCAATGATAACCTTAGTGTTTTGAGGCAAAGTAGATCTAGCAGTGCCTTGCATAAAATATGCCAGTTTCAATTTTTGCATTTAAATACAAAGTTAAAAGAGCACAGCTTGACAAAAATATAAGTAAGGATGTGTAAGAAATTTGGTTACTAGTTGAGAGGGGTGGAAGCTCCACTCAAATAATAAACACAATCCTTGTTAGGGTATAGTATTTATTTAAACCACAACTCTGTAAAAATCCCAAACGAATTTAGTAAAATATAGTAATTTTTAATAAATAAAATGAAAACAGAGTAACAAAAAAATCCAATTTGGAGAACCCAAAAAGTTGATTTTTACAGTGTTAATTGAAAACAGCACCAAGAAGCAGAAAGCACCAGCTGTGGTTATCTGGTTGTACTGGACCAGGACAAAGTCACAAGTTCAGGCTGACCATGATGGAGCATGGGCTGGATAAAGGACCACGTTTGGCCCCCTGAGAGTTGTACCTTTATGTCCTTGGTGTTGAGATGCGAGGTCCTGCTGCATTCTGTGCCATGCGGTGTCAGTTCCATTGAATCCACTGGTCAGGTTCTATAATGCGGGGGCCTGCTACTGTTCTGGTGAAACCTTCAGCTGCGCTGGAAGGAGTACACTCTGACTTCAGCCAAAGTTTGAAGAGAAGGGGGCACCTCTTAGGGATCAGGACTTGAGTAGAGATCAGCAGCATGGCTCAGGCAAGTACAGGTGGTGCTGGGCAGCGGGGCAGTTGCAGGGAGGAGGTCAGGCAACTGATCCTTGGAGTCATTTCTGGGGAGACTAGGATCAAGGCAAGCAGAAGCAGGTGCAATCTTCAAGCAGCAGGGCAGTCCTTCAAGCATAAGGGTAGTCCTCCTTGCAGCAGGGCAGTCCTTCCTCTGAAATTTACACGGGTCCAGGAGTGGTTATGAGAGTTCTGTTTTTATACATGATGGCAGCCTTTGTATGAGGGAATTTCCTGACCTACCCCAAAACAGGTTCTGGTCAGGTCTTCCCCTTCCTCTGTCATGGCTCCAAACTGTTTAGGGGGGCAAAGGCAATGGCAGGCCTGGTGTCAGGTTCCTTTGTGTGTGCTGCCGGCAAGGTCCTTTGAATGTAAACAGGGCATGGTACAGCTCCTCCCAAGCTATCCTGCCAGGAAGACCCTCTCTCAAACTACACCCAGGTTGTATTGTTCACTGTCTGGGCCCAATATACACCGATGATGGAGGAAACATTAACATGCCTAGGCAGTTGGAAACTCCTAGAAAGTCCCAAGAAATGCCTAGGCAGAAAATGCCAACTTTCTAAAAGTGCAAAAACAACAATTGATGGACAGAATGCAGAACAATGTCATACATTCACCCCAGTACAGAGATCTGGGCCTAAATCCATCGTTTTTTTGCTCACCATGCCATTCCAGTTTGAACCCAGCCATATGCAAATCAGTCTTGACCCTGTGCCCTATGGGAACAATCCAGCCCGAACTGCCAGGCCAGGTCCTCCCTGGACTGGAAACAAGCATCCTAGGACCGGTTTCGGGGTTTCACCCCTCTTCAGCCAGGATAGCTTGACTCCAGTGGCATGGAGAGCACTGGACCCACGTCTGGGCATATCCGTCCCACTCGGGGTGACAAATGCAAAAACAACAATTGATGGACAGAACGCAGAACAATGTCATACATTCACCCCAGTACAGAGATCTGGGCCTAAATCCATCGTTTTTTTGCTCACCATGCCATTCCAGTTTGAACCCAGCCATATGCAAATCAGTCTTGACCCTGTGCCCTATGGGAACAGTCCAGCCCGAACTGCCAGGCCAGGTCCTCCCTGGACTGGAAACAAACATCTTAGGAATGGTTTCGGGGTTTCACCCCTCTTCAGCCAGGATAGCTTGACTCCAGTGGCATGGAGAGCACGGGACCCACTGGAATGGCATGGTGAGCAAAAAAACGATGGATTTAGGCCCTGATCTCTGAACTGGGGTGAATGTATGACATTGTTCTGCATTCTGTCCATCAATTGTTGTTTTTGCAACTTTCTAAAAGTGGCATTTTTGAAAATTGTAATCTAATATTTGACTTTACCGTTAGAGAAGGTTTTAAATTGCAATTCTTTTGAATGTAAACAGTATTAATATTTCTGCTCCTATGCTGATGTTAGCCCTTATTAATTAAAAGAAGATGACGCAGGGATAGTCTAGGGGAGAGAGCAGTCGTAAAGCAGTAAAGCAGTAGGAGTCTTTCACTGCCAAGACATGTGAAACTTAAACACACATCTTAGTTTTTAAATACAATGCACTCTGCCCTCTGAGCATTTAGGGGCCACCTAAGGGGTAACTTATAAGTTCTAAAAAGGAATGCTTAGGCCTGTCAAATGGTTATTTTGCCACATTTAAATGGCATTTTAAACTGCGCTACAGGCTGCAGTCACAGGCTTGAGACACATTTTGCAGTGCTACTTTAGTGGGTGGCACAAGAAGTGTTGCTGCCCACTAGTATCATTTAGTTAACCAGGCACTGGGTACAGGTGGTACCATTTACTAAGGATGTACATCTACATTAAATGTGCCAATTAGCTGTAGGCCAATTTTACCATGTTTGAAGGAGAAAGCACTAGCATTTTAGTGCTGGTTAGCAGTGACAAAGAATACAGAGTCCTAATGCCAACAAAAACTAGTTCAGCAAAGTGACGGAATGAAGGCAAAAAGTCTGAGGGAATGCCACGCCAGGGATGTCAGGTCTAACAGTATGTTACAGTTAAATGACACCTTTAGCTAATATATAATCAGTGTGGTCTTTATAAAACCTAATATCACCTCTAAAGCAAGGTTACGGCCAATGTTCCCTCTAATTTTCTTTCCCTCTGAGCGGCAATGAAGGTTCTCTGTGCACTATAGGGAAGGCCACGTGCATGGAGGACGTGACAAATAACTATGCAAGTGAACCTGCACCTCCATAGTGTTGCTTGCCCCACCCTCCCTCCTCCGGTTGTCCATTATAGAATGGATAACATTATAACGCATGCCTTTACCGTGCATACCTTTACCATGCATGTGCTTTTACGACACAAGGTAAGTATAGTCAAGGTAAGTTAAACCCCAACAGGTCTATCTATCTATAACATTTTAAATTATTTAGTTTTTTGGGGGGAGGAAGACCTCCAAACAACTCTATTTTGTTATCCTAATTGTTTTATCTTTATTGGAATGGAAATCCCCCTTTTTAAATTACCTTTAGCACCCCATTCCCTTACCTACTCCTAAGCCCTTAAAAAACCCTTAAAATCCTATGCCACTATCCACCCCTATAACCTTAAAATACCTTTACCACCCTATGCCCCTACCCACCCATAACCCCTTAAAACACCCTACCTACCCTGTGCCCCTAATATATATTTACATATAAAATATATATTAAAGAAAGCCAAATAGCACTCGCATACCCGAGAGCTATTTGGCTTTGCCAATGCTTTTTTAGACATATGACACTGCAGCATAGGCCTGTATGAAACATGGCTTAGAGAAAAACCAGCGCTATGATGGGATCAACGTTGGCTGCGTCATAGCACTTTGACAAAATATTGATAAAGCCAGTAGATTTCGCATAGGTGAAACCGATTGACTTTGACAATGCTTGTTACTTTAGCAATGCATGCGCCATCAGGTTCAAACTTGATAACAAGTGGTTCCCCATTAACAAATGAGATAGCTAAAAAACTGTTTTCAGTCCTGTACTCAAGCTTGTCGAAATAACCCTTTTTTGACAGAATAGAATACAGCATTTAAATATTCAACTCCTAAGTAGCCCACAAGGTACAGTGCCTAGTTTTTAAAATCTGTACATGCAGGAATTTAATGTTGACATGTACTTAGTGACTATCCTTGGAAAAAAATATTTTCACTGTGAAAGGCTGTAGCTGCTCTATGAGAAAAACTAAAGTGCAGAATATAAATTTGGATTGAGATAAGCTAAAGAGGAATTCAAATCCATTACATGGGTGAAGTTGTTTTAAAAAAAAATTATTTAAGACAAGTGACTTTTAAAAAGTCACACATTACCTGCTTGAGTCTCCAGTAGGCTATTTAGCATAAGCCTTCTGGCTGATGGGCCTACCAGTACTCCCCTTTAATAAGGCATGGAAACTACTCACAATTGAGATATGTGACAGATAGCAGCTTAAGAATGCCAGCTGTGGAGGGTACAGAAATTTCCTTAACTTGATAAGGATCAGGGTGAGGTTTGCTCATTCATAGTTAAGTGTAATGGAGACCTGTAGGAGAGAAGCGTTTTGTTATTTAGGATCTCTGTTGCCAGTTTGGTGTCAGCGCAATGAGATGGGAAGCTGGCCCCAGAACAAGTCTGGTGTAGGTGAGGAAAAGGGGACTGACCATTTCCTAATCACACCCCTGGCTGGCACACAAGCTCTCCTCATGGGCAGAGAGATTGTGTCATGTAAGGTTTGCATCAGAGTAGTGCACTATGGAAAAGTTTGCAGTAAAGCAAAGAATCCTGGTGTCAACGCCACTTACTGGCAAGTGAAATGTACAAAGTTGGCAATTAATCAACAGGTCAGGAAAACACTCTCTGGACCTGTGGACAATAGAAAAGGACTTTCACTGCTGTTTGAGACCTTTGGGGAGACCTGAAGGGCTGGCACTGCTCCCACTTTAACCCAGGCAAAGAGGTGGACTTTAAGGGCCAGATGACTGACCTCCTGTGTAGATACAGAGACACAAAAAGCTGCAAGCGGCCTTTTTCCTGAAGTTACCAGCTGACCAGCAGTAGCAACTGGAACTCGACAGGTCACTGCTGTTGGCCTCTGCTAGAGTGCGTACTAGCCCTTAAGGGGCTGTTCCTGAGGTCCTGAGAGACTTCGTGCCTAATTTAGATCTTGGCAGATCTGGTCCCGCTGTCACTTTTCCATTGGTTTCTCCACAATTTTTAAATAAATTATATTTAATTTAATTTAGTAATTGCACTAGACAAGGTAAAATGTGTTTTTTTTCAAATAAATGTAAAATCTATGTTAGCTCTAAACTTAAATCATTTTATATATTTATTTATGTAACATTTCCCCTTGTCTAGTGCATTTTCTGTAATTTAATAAAGTTAATTGTAATGCACATTTCTTTTTTACTTATTAAGTTAAAATAAACACACTATCCATCATCATGATGAATCCTTGCACCAAAATGTTAATGTCCATTACAATTTGTTTATCACTAATGTTTCGGCTGTACAACTATGTCATTTAAAAAACCTTTTGTGTTTTATGTCATAAATGAAATTAATAATATGTATTTCACATTTTCATCATTAACTTTTTTAATAATCAATGAATTATACATGAATATTAATGTTAGAATAAACTTTGTAAACTGAAAATATTTTTCATTTGTAAACCAGATATTTCTCTCATAAAGTTTTATTCAAATAAAAAGACAAAAGGAGAACAAAAGCGTTTAATGACATAGCAGGCTGAGGCTTAGTTGCCCATAACTTGCTTCCTAAACAGACTCAAAAAGTGTAACCTCCTCAGGAAGGGGCATCTATTGGGCACAGAGCAGGCACTTCAAGGGTGTTTCTTGGGAGGAGTGGGTTTAGGTTTGGTAGGGGGTAAGGACAAGTAAGAGGTGAATTCAGAAGGAGGAGGAAGGGTGGTAGACAGCTAGAGTGAGTGATGTGGTTGTGTCTGTATGTTTGACAGCTGCATGTGGGTCAGGTGCGTCGTGTGTATGTTTGGATGTGTGTTGCTTGGCTAGTGTTTGGTATTCTGGTGAGTGTGTGTGCTTGCGTTTTGTTGGTGTTTTGTGTGTATGTGTGCTTTTGTGTGAGTATGCTGGTTTTGATGAGTGTGCTGTGGTGGTTGGTGTGGTTGTGGTGGTGGGTATGGTGGTGGTTGTGGGTGTGGTGGTGGTGGTTGTGGTGCTTGTGGGTGTGATGGTGGTAGTTGTGGTGCTTGTAGATACAGTGGTAGTTGTGGCATTTGTGGGTGCAGTGGTACTTATGGATGTGGCAGGGATGGTTGTGGGTGCGGTGGTGCTTGTGATGGTTGTGGGTGTTGTGTTTGTGGTGCCCGTGGGTATAGATTCAATAGTGTGTGTATGTTGTTCATGTGTTTCTTTGTGTGTTTGTGTGTGTGTGTGTGTGTGTGTGTGATTGTGCTGCTTGTGTCTGTTGTAGTAGGTGCCTGCAAAGAAGAGAGTGTGCTTGGAAGATTGGATTGGGGTTGAGGAAGGGACCTGATTTGGGGCAGAAGGTTGGGCTGGTTGGGAGGCCGGGGTGAGTAGGGAGGCTAATATTTTGGCAAGCAATCTCTGCATTCCAGACATTGAACTGTGAATGGCATCCAGAAATGCAACCATTTGTTGCTTCTGGCAGCTAAGGCCCTAAATGCCATACACTATCACAGTCTGGCCTACAGAGATGCGTGTAAGAGGTCAATAGCCTCCACACTCAGTGCAGCCGGGGTTACAGGTGGTGAGGTGCCCTTTTAGAGGGTCAGGTTTGGCCATCTGGGGGAATCAAGAGGGAAGATGTGTCTCTGGGTGGTGTAAAAGGATGGTGGTGGTACAGGTCCGGTACGGTCCACCACCACTAGGGACTGGCCACTTGTGGGGGCCTCTGGAGAAGATGACAAGGTGGTGGCCTCTGTTCCAGTCCCCTCACCCTCAGTGCCAGTGTGTCCATCGGTGTCAGATGTTTCACTGCCCGAAACACAGTGGCCAGCTACTTTCCCACGTTCTTGGCCAATGTCTCCTCCACCTGCTGTTAAAAATGCTGTAAAGAAGTATACAATAGTTTTATTGTATCTGTGTAAATATAACTGATGATGAAGTTTTTTCTCTAAACATTTTCTACATTTTCTTATTTCACCTGAATCAAGGCTTTTAAACCTTGGTTTATTTTTATCTTTATCTCTTGCATACAGTGAACATCTTAAGAAACAATTTGGTCACAGTTTTGTAATTTTCTATTTTTTTAAATTATTTTTCTTAACCATTTTCAATTCTCTCCAGGAACTGTTTTACACCTCTGAATGGTTCAGATTTGTTGTTTTGATTAGTGAACTTATGTCTGAAAAATGTATATAAAATAAAAATCCCCTTGTACATTATGTGTCAAGTCAAAAAAGCTGATTTATTTTTTAATTTAAAAAAAATAAAAATATGAATCAATGTGTGTTAATATTTAAGGGCTCATCACAATGACGGTCGGACAAGCATCTGACCGACATCGCAGCGGGAGTGGAACCACCCGACTAGTAGTCGGCAGTTCCACCCCCGTATTACAATGCCACCACCAGCATGGCTGTCCGAAATATGCCTTTTTCAATTGCAGCTTGTGCTGCGGCCCGGAAAAGTGCTGCGGCCCGGAAAAGAGCCGCAGCCCAAGCTGAATTAAAAGGGTATATTTTTAAACAGCCATGCACCGTTTGCCAGGCATCATGTGGTGCCTGGCACATGGTGCATGGATGTTTGAGGTGGCACCACATGTTTCCCCCAGGCAACAAAGAGGAGGCCCAGGGAAGACCGGGGACCTGCTAGGGGCCCCCAGTGTCCCTTTCCGTCTGCCTGTACATGGCGGTCAGACCACCATGTACAGGACGAGGAAAACAGACATTGTAATCCCTACAATGATACCTGAGCAGGCACCACCCCTATTGTAGGGATTACAGTCCCATCCCTGCCCCAACGGGTTTCTTGAGCCCGGTAGAAAAGCAGCGATCGGTCCCTCCTCCCAATTCCTCCTACCGCCAGATAATAATCCGACAGTTGGAACTCTTCTGTGGATTTCAGTGGGCCCACCACCGAAGGCCTGTCCATGGCAGACCCACCGACATCTGAATAAGGCCCTAATAGTAATTGTAACTCACTTCAAGTAACTTAATATTTTTTAAATGTTAAAATTGATTTTATGGATTCTGTACTTAAGTTGCTTGTTAAGGTATTATGCCCTATGTATTTACTTATGGTAATATTTTTTGGGGGTAGTTTAAAATTACTTTGAGGAACAACAGATAAGGCTTGATACATTTGTTATCCACTTTAGTACAGATATAGACATTTTAAGATTTTTATTACAAAAATCTTAAGATTTTTTAGTTTGTTTTAAAATTGTGAAAAGAAGTACAAAAATAGTCTTGCTTTCAGTTTAGTCAAAAATTGGTATAGTACGTTTTAAATACATATTAGGGCCTCCCATCTCTTCCTGCAATAGATGCTGCGCTGCTTGTAGACCCCCATGATCCACACCTTCTTGGCAATGACCTTCCATATCTCATTTTTCTGACGAGAGTTGACCTGTTTACAAAAAATAAAATTAAAAAAAATTGTGACTTTTGTTTGTTTGTACTGATGTAACACAAATTGGAGAAATCATTCACAAGCATTTTTTATAATTTAAAACAGCATTGTTTTTTGTTGATTTATATTTTTTTCTATTTTAAAAAATAATTTTGTAGTAACCTGTTGATTTACCTTATCCCGTTATGTCCCTATTTTACTACTCCAGGCCAGTGATATCATCTAGGCTGAATTAGTAGAGGAATTATAAAAATAGGTGTATATATATATGTATATATGTATATATATATATATCCTCCAACTCCGGCTCAATGTCGCTGATCCCTTCGGCGCTTCATACTCGGTGTGAGACCTCTGGCTGAGCCATGCCAGAATTCTATTTCCCAAAACCTTCTGAAAGAAGGAAAAACAGGTCGCAGTCCCGGGCTTGGTGATTTATAATCCCTTTATTTTAAATTGCTTTGTCAGGTTGAAAAGCCACACCGATGCGTTTCGTTCTCCACTGAGAACTTGATCAAGGAAGCATTGCGCCAACTCTCTGATGCCAAGTATTATGAAAAAACAACTCAAAAGCAATACCATCAAAGCATTACTGATTACCATCAACTCATAAAGAAATGGCATGAGAAAAGTCTTTTAGAAATGGATGAGTATCAGTATCTCCGTTGTCTGAATCCCATAATTGCAACCTTTTACCATCTACTCAAAATTCATATAGATCATCAACATCCGCCAGGGCGGCCAATTGTATCTTCACAAGGAAGCCTTACTAAACATCTTTCAATTACATAGACCATTTCCTGTTTGAGTTTGTAACTGGACTTACATCGTATATAAGAGACACTAAAGATTTTTTGCAAAACATAAAAGATGTCAAATGGGAAATAGACTTCAAAATGATTGTTTTAGACATCTCAAGTCTCTATACGTGCATTGCACATCATGATGGTCTGGCAGCCATTCAATCATTTTTAAAATGCCAGCCTTTGAGATATACTGAACATAATACCATGTTGCTTGAAATGATAGACTTCTGTCTTAATAACAATATCTTTCTTTATCAAGATCAGCACTATAGACAAATCTCTGGTTCAGCGATGGGGACCTGCTTCGCCCCTAGCTACACAAATTTATTCTTGGGCTGGTGGGAGAAGCAGGTCGCCTGGTCAGAAACCAACACTGCATGGACAGCAAGGGTAGTAACATGGTATAGGTATATTGATGCCCTCTTTTTAATCTGGAGAGGCTCTGCAGAGTCAGCGCAGGCATATATTGAAGTGCTGAATATAAACCAGGTCAACCTTAAATTCATGGGAGAAATTAGTTCAACTTCAGTGAACTTCTTAGACCTGGAGGTTTATGTAACAAACGGAACTCGGTGCACAAAACTCTACAGAAAGCCCACGGCGGGAAATTCCATACTCCACGCCACCAGCAGTCACCGCGCAGTCTTATTAGCAGCATTCCCTATGGAGAGCTCCTAAGGATTAAAAGAAACAACACGACAGACTGTGACTTTCAGAGGGCAGCACAGGCTAGTATAACAAGATTTGGCTATCGAGGCTATGGCAGACAGATGTTGGAACAAGCTCACAGGAAGGTCAATATGGTATCTAGGTGTGAGATGTTAAAAGACAAACCAAAGGTCATAAAAGAAACAGCCACATTTAGCCTAATTACAACTTTCTCAGATAATTCTGACCAGTTAAGAAAGATAATGCAGAAGAACTGGCATACGTTAAAAACTGATACAATCATAGGACAGGATATCCCAGCAAGACCTATGATAACTTTCAGAAAGGCGCGGTCTCTAAAAGACAGCCTGGTGAGTAGCCACTACACTAAGGGAAAGGCAGGTGCAATTCAGAAAGACCTACATGGCTTTTTTCCATGAGGAAAGTGTAAAGCCTGTCAATACAGTAAATAAAAACCACTACCTACACAGTACCAGGGTTAGACAAACCTAAAAGGATTGGCAAATTCCTAACATGCAGTACACCATATACGGTCTACTGTTTGGTTTGCCCATGTGGGTTAAAATACATTGGGAGCACCATCCATCCCACAAAGATCTGTATATTGGAGCATATGATGGCTATTGCCAAGAAAGATGTAACCTATCCGGTTGCTAGACATTTTAGCTTACATCATGACAGCAACAGGGATCATTTGGCATATTTCTGCCTAGATCATGTAGCCATTAATCCTAGAGGAGGAGATCGAATTCTGAGGCTCAGGAGGCTGGAGTCACGTTACATCATAGACATACAGACCAAGACTCCATTAGGGATGAACAGCAATGAGGAGTTGTCAGTCCACTTAGGAGAAGGCAGCTAGAGGAATGGCACTAATCTCTTGATGTATATGGTTGTGCTGGATAATCATTAGGCTGAGTAACTGTACAATTTACTTCTCTTCATTCTTTCTTTCTTCATCTCCCCCCGTTTTCCTTTTTGCTTTCTCTTTTGCTTTATTTCTTTCATAATTCTATCGATGACACTGTTGACCGGATACACCTATAGTAGGAGACAGAAGGGTCTCTATATATTGGATATTGCACGTGGCAATTGACAATGTTGTGTATGCTGCGAACATGAGTAGAGGAGATAATGAGACCTATTGAATAAAAGTGTCTGATTAGCCCATCCAGAGCTCAACAACGATCGTTTACTAATTTGCTGCCATGTTAAGACTTTCTGTAGGGCACAGTAACACTACGCAAATATGGGGTTACTGTCGGAATATGAAAGGTTTTTTTCTTATTATGGTTATGAGGATGCTAAGCCCATCCAGGGCTCAATAACGATCGTTAATTAACTAGTTTGCTACTATATTAATACTTCCTGCAGGGAATAACAACATTACACAAATATGGCGTTGCTGTTGGGGAATGAAAGTATTTTTAGTGTGTTTATGAGGATGACAAGCCCATCCAGGGCATTATTGTTTTATCTCCGAAATTACGATAATTACGAAATGAATTTACAATGAATTGAGACTGTGATAACAATCTGATTGTTATTTAATGTACAAGCATCATGTCAAGTTTTACCAAATTCCTTCTGAACTCACCCCCCGCGAGTGCATTACTTTGTGCGTATTGGGCACGAGGAAAATGAAGCATTTGTATAATAGCACGGACACACCCCGTGCGATGATGCACCCGTCCGCGAGTACACGGACTGCGGTGTAAACACGAGAGCTTTGATATATATATAGATATAGATATTATCTACTGGCGGTCGCCAGTAGATAGTTATAGTTACAACCTATTATCCATAGGAAATCCGCGACATTCTATTTGAAATAACTCTCTTGCCAGTTGACGTATCTTCGCAAAATTTTCAAACTTTATGGCCCGCTCCGGTCCGCTCCTACCCTGAAAGTCTCGGGGGGATTCGTCAAGCGGGGGCCGAGAAAAAAGGGGGTCCCAAAACGCCTTTTCCCCATGCAATTTTCCATAGGAAACTTTAGACACGGCTACAGCCCGAACTGCTGAACGGAATTACACCAAATTTGGCAAAGAGGTAGTTCTTGGTTCAGAAAGAACCCTTTTGTTAAATGGTGTAAATCCGTTCAGTAGTTGCTGAGAAAATCAAAAGTAAAAAGATAGTGATATCTAGGGCCGCGGATCCTCCCGAGCACGAGCTGCATGTTAATTGGCTGTCAGCTGGCTGTCAACATTCCGATTCAGGAAATGTTGGCAGCCATTTTGTCCCTCGGTTGAACCGAGGGACAGAAACAAGTGCGCAAAGCGCGCAAAGGGGGCAGGGTAGAAACACCCTGACCCCTAGGTCTGCTCAGGGGGTCCCACAAAGACCCCTGGGCAAAAAAAGTTTTTTGTTTTTTAAATCGGCAGGATGCGCTCAGGGAGCGCGAACCCTGCCGAAAAAAAAAATCGAAGTGCGGTCTCCCGCGCTCGATGTTAATTGGCCCCCGGGTGGGCCAAGTCCCGGGGGCATGCTGGGGGGTTTAATTTTATGTGTGGGGGCCTCTAAGGGCCCCCAAGCCCCGGGGACCACCACCCCCGGGGCTTTATGTATAATGAAGCGGGAGGGCTCTGAGCCCTCCCGCAGCCCGGGGACCACCACCTCCCGGGGCTTCTTTTTTAAATTAAAAACCTGTGTGGGGGGCTCCAGCCCCCCCACACGCCCCGGGGGACCACCACCTCCCCGGGGCACTAAGAAAAATTAAAAATGGGGGTCCGTTTTGGACCCCCAAGCCCCGGGGACCACCACCTCCCCGGGGCTGTGCTGATGTAGGGAGGGGGCCGCGCGGCCCCCCTCCTGGAGCCCTTGATGGCCCTGGGGACCGCCACCCCCAGGGCCGGCTCTCTGCAGTGTCCCGGGTGCCTACCCCGGGACACTGCTGTTTGCAATGTCATTGCAAACTTGCTTTGGATATTGGAAGAGAGAGCAGGAAACCTGCTCTCTCTTCCAATATCCAAAGCCGATTGCTTTTCCACATGGGGAGCAGCATGTTAGCTGCTCCCCATGTGTAAAAGCAATGCCGGCTCCCGTAGGACACGGGGAGCCGGCGGGACTGTGGGGGGATTGGGGACCCCTCCACAGTCCCCAACCAGAGGCCAGGCCCCGGGGGATGGGGTCCCCGGGGCCATAAGTGGCCAGGGAGAGGGGCCACGCAGCCCCCTCCCCAAAGGAAAAAAAAAAAAAAAAGTGCAAGGCCGGCCCCGGGGGATGGGGTCCCCGGGGCCTTAAATGGACCTGAGGAGGGGGCCACGCAGCCCCCCTCCAAATAAGAAAAAAGAGGCCATGCCCCGGGGGATGGGGTCCCCGGGGCCAATACAGGCCCAGGGAAGGGGGCCACGCGGCCCCCTTCCCGTTTTTTTATTTTATTTTAATAAAAAAAAGGGGTAAGGCCCTGGGGGATGGGGTCCCCAGGGCCTAAAAATAGGAAAAAGGAAGGGGGCCACACAGCGCCCCTTCAGGGGAAAAAAAAAACGATCGGGCCCGCAGGCCTCGCCCCCTTCCTTCACCACTCTGCAAACGCGCCCCTGGCGCGTTTGCAGAGGGGAACGAATCCCCTTGAATACTGGGGGTCCCTGGGGGCCAACTAGCCCACCAGGAACCTCCAGTATGCGCCAGGGGCTGCCTTGCAGAGAGGTGTACAGAGGCCACGCCCCTTTTACACCTCTCTGCAACGCAGCTCTGTGGCGCTTTTTGGAGGTATATGGTGGGCTAGTTGCACCCCAGGGACCCTCAGGATTCAAGGAGTTAATCCCCCGACTTAAAACGCGCCACGGGGCGCGTTTGCACAGTGGTGAAGGGAGGGCGGGGCTTCAGGTGACATGTGTGCAAACAGGCCCCTGGCTCATTTTAAGATGGGGAATTAAATCCCCTTCAATCCTGAGGGTCCCTGGGGCCAACTAGCCCAACAGGTACGTCCAGAAAGCGCCACAGAGCTGCGTTGCAGAGAGGTGTAAAAAGGGGTGTGGCCTCTGTACATGTCTCTGCAACGCAGCCCCTGGCGCATACTGGAGGTTCCTGGTGGGCTAGTTGGCCCGTAGGGACCCTCATGATTCAAGGGGACTTAATCCCCAACTTAAAACGCGCC
Source organism: Calotriton arnoldi (assembly GCA_963921515.1). NCBI lineage: Eukaryota > Metazoa > Chordata > Amphibia > Caudata > Salamandridae > Calotriton > Calotriton arnoldi. Next base: position 814,843 of record CAWUFW010000145.1, read on the forward strand.
ACGGGGCGCGTTTGCACAGATGTTACCTCAGGCCCCGCCCCCTCCCTTCACCATTGTGCAAATATTCCTCTAAAATCAGCCGAAATCCGAATTCTGATTTACTCACCTGTTATCAGGAGAGACCTCAGTGCTGCATCTTTCAGCCCAGTACTGGTCCTGAAAAGTAATTTTAACCGTACTTACCGGTAACTTGAATTTCCTTCATAGGCTAACATTGACTGGTTTCACTTGGAAATTCTTCTAAGTGTGGAGTTTTGGAACATTAAAATATTCCTCTAAAATCAGCCGAAATACGAATTCCGATTTACTCACCTGTTATCAGGAGAGACCTCAGTGCTGCATCTTTCAGCCCAGTACTGATCCTCAAAAGTAATTTTAACCGTACTTACCGGTAACTTGAATTTCCTTCCATAGGATATCATTGCCTGCTTTTTGCTGAAAAAGTTTCTAAGTGTTGATTTTTGAAACATACAAATATTCCTCTAAAATCAGCCGAAATCCGAATTCTGATTTACTCACCTGTTATCAGGAGAGACCTCAGTGCTGCATCTTTCAGCCCAGTACTGGTCCTGAAAAGTAATTTTAACCGTACTTACCAGTAACTTGAATTTCCTTCCATAGGATATCATTGTCTGGTTTTCAGCAGAAAAGTTTCAAAGTGTCGATTTTCACAAACTACAAATATTCCTAAAAAATCGCCTGTATGACATAAACGCATTCTTTCAACTGTTTACAGGAGATGCACCAGTGCTGGATCCAGGATCCAACACTGAGTAAGAAAAAGTAACGATAACAGTTTTTAACTTCTAAGTGAATTTCCTTCCATAGGATAACATTGGTGCTTCTATGAGAAAAAGTTTCTAAGTGTGAACTTTTAAAGTACAATAATATTCTTTAAAAATCACGACTGTAACCAAAACGCTCTTACTCAACTGTTTACAGGAGATGTCCCAGGACTGAATCTAGGATCCAGTAATGTGGTTAGAAAACTAATCCATAAAATAACTAATTGCATTTAACTAGAAATTCACATTGAGCTGAATGTTGCATTGTGTTTGAAAATGTGTTGCCCATTGCAACAACTGTAACTACTGTACTTAAAAGTCTATTGCCTATGTGCAAAGTAATTAAACTAAAGTAATTCATTCTGAGAAAGTATTTTTTGTAATGTAATGTATAATGTAATTACAATGTAATTTAAAAAATAAAATATGTAAAAAAAAATTGTTTCTAAAAAATTTGGAAATCAGTATGAAAAAAATGTATATAACAATTAATACATTTAAAAATTGTCATTTACAAATCCTTTGAAATTCACTGAAAAAACTGTAGGTTTCAGACATGTTATAGTTACAAATTAGCATTTAAAAAACCTTTGAAATTCACTGAAAAAACCATAGGTTTCAGGGACGTTATAGTTACAAATTAGCATTTAAAAAACCTTTGAAATTCACTGAAAAAACCATAGGTTTTAGGGACAGTTATAGTTAGTTGGACATTGCACTCGTACAAAACCCGTGAAATTCCCCCGTTATAGTTAGTCCAGCTAACTATAACTCGCGCCCGCAATGCACTGCTGATGACGTCACATATTACATCACTCATGACATGGTCAGTGACATCACTGATGACATCACTGATGACATCTCAAATGACATCACTGATGACATCATCCACGTGATAATCTCATGCACCTCCTCACACCCTAATATAACCTTTGATACACCCACTCTAAATTACAGACTGCCATTCGCAAAACCATAGACACTCCAACACCAATAACTACATACCCACTCACTGATTCTTAGGTCTACGCACACATCCACTCACTCACCCGTACAGTCACTCATACTTACGGTCACTCAGTACAGGACTATCATATGGACTCATACTCCTATATAGACACTCAAACACCGCCACTCATCCATAGAGGTACTCACACACCTAGTCAGTCATGCAAATAATTAAACACACTACCATTTACTCACCTATACAGTTATACACACACCAGCTCACTTACTCATACAAATAGTAGCACATTCTTACGCTCTTATACAATCACTGATACAAGCACACACTCATCCATACAGCCACTATCACAATCACTCACTCTCGCTTATAGCTATTTATATACTCCAACACACATATATACTGCCTTTCACATATGTAGTTACTCACACATGTACCACTGGGACATACATTCACTCACTAACACACTCTTACACACACTTACCCACCCATACAGTCTATCACAGTTGCACTCTTGAACCCATCCACCCAGTGAATCACCCACTCACACATCTATGCACAGAGTTGCACACACCCCTCCCACACAAACACTCAGGCACCCATACAGATACTCAGACAAGCATTCAATAACTCATATAGACACTCATGTAGCTATTCACAAACACATGCAGCCACTTACACAGCAACAGACAGACGGATACAGACATTCACCCAGTTTAGTCACTAACCCATGCATTCAGTAAGATACGTTAAATCACTCACTTATAGAGTCAGTCACGCACCTACTAAATCATCCATACAGACACTTACACACCCACTCATTCTTCAATACGTCTTTTCCTATATATATTAAAAATATTTAAACTTTACAGAAACGCACAGTCACTGGATGATGTCATCAGTGATGTCATCAGTGATGTCATTTGAGATGTCATCAGTGATGTCATCAGTGATGTCACTGACCATGTCATGAGTGATGTAATATGTGACGTCATCAGCAGTGCATTGCGGGAGCGCGAGTTATAGTTAGCTGGACTAACTATAACGGGGGAATTTCACGGGTTTTGTACGAGTGCAATGTCCAACTAACTATAACTGTCCCTAAAACCTATGGTTTTTTCAGTGAATTTCAAAGGTTTTTTAAATGCTAATTTGTAACTATAACGTCCCTGAAACCTATGGTTTTTTCAGTGAATATATATATATATATATATATATATATGTATATATATATGTATATATATATATATATATATACATATATATATATATATATATATAGATATTCCTGCTGCAGAGTACAAAAAGCACAGTACTCGCGGGAAACTGCTAAACCCAGATTTTATTCGGGTTTGTCAAGCACAAAAAGATGCGTTTCGGCGACTGCCTTTGTCAATATTACACGGCAGCCCGAGACAGCGTTATTTAAATCAACACATAGCCAGTTCATTGGTGGTTCGTATTCAATCGAAATAAATAAAGGACTGTTATGATGGACACAGAAAACATTTCGGCCATCTTTGAACATGCAACTTGTAATCATTAGTGCATGTCTATACAGCTAAATGCTTCTAATTAACTATACATATATACACGTATATACACATATTCATTAATTTACATCTTGCCCTGAATGGGCTATCGCTGTAAACAAGTCCATACCTCATATTTTGGTCATTATTCGCAATTGCGCAAATAGAGCATAATTCCGCCCTAAATGGGCTTTTAAATCCACTGCCCAATTAATACAATGCTAAATCATTCTATTATGATTGAATATATAATGCCAACTCATTCACCCATCACCAGAACTTGGAAAACAAGAGAAAAATTCAAATCCCTAAATACACAGGGAGACCCCTCAAAACAAAATTAGAGAGAATAACAGAACGATTATATCCAAAACAAAGATATAACCAATGAGCTACCAAAGACAACCAAAAAGCAAAAAGAAGATACATTTGCTTCACTGAAGCACTATTTGCATCATGTATGTACATGTAATCCAGAATCCATTGATGTCATTATTTACAATTATTTACAATTATTCACAAATGCACAGCCAGTTCCTCTCCACCATTGAGTCCCTGAGGTATTTTAGTCTGAATGTCAATAATATATCTGGACTCAAGTCTTCGGAGTTTGAGTTGTCTGTCTCCTCCTCTTATGTTTCGTGGCACATGGTCTAAACAGAAATAGCGCAACAGGTCCCTGTTGCTCCTATGATGGCTTTCAAAATGGCGGGCCACCGGATAAGTTACATCCTTGGTGGCGATCGCTCTCATGTGCTCTAGGATCCTGATTTTGGTAGGATGTATAGTACTCCCGATGTACCGGAGCCCACACGGACATACTAAACAGTACACCGTGTGGCTGGTGTTACAATTCATGAATTTTTCAATCTTTTTAGGAATCTTTATACCTGGTACATCATATGTCAGGACCTTGTGACTACTTTTGCACTCCTTGCACTTTTTGCAAGGATGAAAGCCTTTGATCTGATTAAAACATGAATCACTTCTTCCTTGGGAATAGTGACTCTGTACCAATTGATCTTTTAAAGATCTGGCTTTTCTAAATGACAATTGGGGGCTCTAGCCAGATCCTCCCCAATGACTGGATCAGATTTTAAGATATGCCAGTTCTTTCTCAGTATTTGTCTCAGATCATTTGCATTGCTAGAAAAGTTGGTAATCATCCTACAATCTGTAGTTTGAGATGATCTAGCTTGCTCTTTCCTCTGTTTAGTTCTCGATATACCACATATCAGTTCTGTTCTATCCTTCGTGTCTACCTTATTTTTGGCACTAAGTAGAACTTCACTAGAGTATCCTCGTGTGTGGAATCTGGCTGTGCTTTCATTCGCTGCTGCTTGAAAATCGCACTCTCTGGTGCAATTCCTCTTTATCCTCAGCAGCTCGCCATGTGGGATGCTATGAATTAGTTTATCCATATGACAGCTGCTGGAATGCAAGACAGAATTGCCTGCCGTAGGTTTCCTATGTAAAACTGTACACAATTTATCTTCCAAAACAAAAACCCGCAAATCCAGAAAATTTATGGAGGTCTTACTTATTTCTCCACTGAACTTGAGATTGAGATTGTTAATGTTCAGGACATTGACATACTCTACAGCTGACTCAATTGTGCCGTTGTATATGATGAACAGGTCATCGATATACCGGTTCCAGCTGACCAATCTATTGGTCCATACATCGTTGGCATCCGACCAGGCCACCCGCTTCTCCCACCAGCCTACGAAAAGATTCGCGTAGCTGGGGGCAAAGCAGGTGCCCATGGCCGTGCCTTGCATCCGTCTGAACAGTTGTTTCTGAAAAAGGAAAATGTTGTTAGTTAAACAATACTTGACAAATTCAAGAATCATACAATTATGTTCCATATACTTCAAGGAGCGTCCTTTCAAAAAGTATTCAATAGCTTCCAGGCCCTTACTGTGTTGAATACTTGTATGTAGACTGGAAATGTCTAAAGTGATCATGACAAAATTAGGTTCCCAGGTGATGCCTTCAATCATTTTTAAAATATAGATATATATATAATTACACACACAAAAATGGACGTATCAGTACTCTATCCAAGTATCTCCCATGAAGATGGTCTCAGAGTGGTAGAGTATTTTCTTAGCTCAAGATCAATTACAATATATATACATACACAAATGCTACTTGCAATGATCCATTGGTATCTGTATAACAACATATTCCTGTTTGGCAATGACATCTTTAGGCAGCTGAAAGGAATGGCCCTGGGCACCTGCTTTGCCCCTAGTTATGCGTACCTGCTTATGGGCTGGTGGAAAGAGCAGGTGCTGGCACATGAGTTCGCACAGGAGTGTGCGGACAATATAATGCTTTGGTTGCGTTTTATAGACAACCTGTTTGTCATATGGCAAGGTACTGAATCTGCAGCACGTGTGTCCGTGGATAGATTGAACATCTAAACCTCAACTTACACTTTACATCCAATATTGGCAAACAGGAAGTACAGTTCTTAGATTTGACCATCTACATAGAGCAGGGCAAGTTATACACTAAGACCTTCAAGAAACCTTCTGCAGGCAAAACTGTTGTGCATGCCCATAGCTTTCACCCAAATAAATTGAAATCAATTGAAATCCATATGCAGAGAATCTTTCTGAGTGGAGAAACTGTAGCAATGAACAACAATTAATGCAAACCAAAGAGGAGCTGGCTAGTAAGGTCCTGAACCAGTGATATAGTCATGAGGTGGTTCAGGGTGCTAGATTGAGAGCCAACCACAAGACAAGGGAACAGATGCTGTTTTCTGGTCCAGTATATACGACTGGCCAATAATTGCAATTTGCGGAGCAAAATCTATGAGAGAACACTTAGTGGTCAACAGTCCTGAAACACAAAGAAATGAGAGCTGGCTTAGTGGTAGTGTGGCCTTTAAGAAACATTTTAGATGTAAGGCCTGCAGGCATGGTGTCAATACCTGTTACACAAAAAAGGGGCCACGGGTCCGGAACAAGAGGAGGATATTAAACTGTCTGGACGTGCTCTACTATACAAAGACTAGGGTTTCCCTTTCAGGACGATTCCCCTCACACACCAAAGGTGTCATGCTTCATCATAGGGAGCCTCCTCACATGATAGACCTAGTCTTCACGTGGGCTACAACCCCCTCTCTACGAGGGAGGAGCTCAGGGATGTTTTTATTGAGTAAGGCTGGGTGTACTAAACCCCTATGTGGTATGGAAAAGAATAAATGGAGTGCAGTGCTGTGAAGTGAAAGTTAAAACTAGCTAACGGGTTTAGCTATAAGTAACTTTATTCGGCTACACCCAGCCTTACTCAATAAAAACATCCCTGAGCTCCTCCCTCGTAGAGAGGGGGTTGTAGCCCACGTGAAGACTAGGTCTATCATGTGAGGAGGCTCCCCTATGATGAAGCATGACACCTTTGGTGTGTGAGGGGAATCGTCCTGAAAAGGGAAACCCCTAGTCTTTGTATAGTAGAGCACGTCCAGACAGTTTAATATCCTCCTCTTGTTCCGGACCCGTGGCCCCTTTTTTGTGTAACATTAATTCGGTGGGGAGTTGGTTCACGCAGGTCCTTAAATCTCCTCTAGCCCCCAAGTGTATTCATGGTGTCAATACCTCCCAGGCACCCTCACCCTTTTTCGACAAACCGACAAAGTTCTACAAACCTCTGCATTGCAAGAGTGAAGATGTTGTATATGCTTTAAGATGCACTTGTCCCAAGATGTACATTGGTTGTACCATTCTTAAGGTTCATCTTTGTATACTGCAACATATTAGCACCATCAGGAACAAGGATCAAGCGTACACTGTAACACGTAATTGTGAAGAGTTGCATGGGGGCAGGGAAGAAGATCTTAGGTTTTTTTTGTCCTGGATGTGTCCCTAACAGAATTAGGGGTGGGAATAGAGAACGCTGCCTTAGACCACATGAATCCAGGTACATCCTCATGTTGTATATTAAAATTCCAGTGGGCTTACATATTGAAGAGGACTTGTTCATACACTTGGAAGTTGAACAAGTGAATGTGATCTGTTACAACGGCCTCAGCTTTTTTCAAAGAAAATGGCACATAGATGTTTGTGTAATCATGCCAGTGTATTTTGTCTACAGTATGCGTTAATCAGTAGATTAGTGTCAAGGTTTGAATTATCACAAGGGGTCACTATAAGGTTTTAAGATTATGTTTAGTTTTATTTAAAATCTAATGAGGGCATCGTCTGCTGTGTATTAGGTTTTCCTTCCACTGTTTATCATGGGGAGCTTTTTAGTTTGCTCCTTATGTGCATGAGGTGGTGCAATAAGCCCTCTGGGGCTTGATTTCTAGCTGCTGTGTTCTTGGTATTTTAAGCTATCCTGGATATGTGTTAACCATGTGGTAAATTTTAGCCTACTGTGGCTTAGTAATTCTGCACATTTTATCTTTTCATTAACTCTGCACAAATGTTGAAGAAGCTAATGGAGCAATGTTTCACTGAATGGTATTTGACATCCTGAAACATTTTAGATTTCTTAAAATGCACTTATAATTAAAATGTTTTTACAATGAGGGTGGAGTTGTAATACATTCAGAAAAGCAGTGGACCTCACGAAGGAAGTGAGTCTTTCAGCGATTTCCATGGATTTTGATTTGCACAGGTCAGTTTAAGAAATGTGGAAAAAACGTTGTATAAAAAGAGCAAAATGGCAACTGTTCTTTGTTGTGAGAAAGGCCGCTTGAACCTTTTAGCTTGATGTTGCCACAATAATTGACCTATCCTGAACCTGGGTGTGATGGAGCCTGTTTCGCATGAAAGGGATGGGCATTTGGAAAAAAATATATATATCTGTATATGTATGTATATATATGTATATTTATGTGTATATGTATGTATATATATGTATATTTATGTGTATATGTATGTATATATATGTATATTTATGTGTATATGTATATATATGTATATTTATGTGTATATGTATGTATATATGTATATGTATGTATATATGTATATGTATGTATATATGTATATGTATGTATATATGTATATGTATGTATATATGTATATGTATGTATATATGTATATGTATGTATATATGTGTATATGTATGTATATATGTATGTATATATATGTGTATATGTATATGTATGTATATTTATGTATATAAGCGTATATTTCTTCCATTTCTATTAATTAACTGGTATGCACTGTCACTTTAAAAATGGCGATCAGACTTCCGAACGCTGTCATGTGATCAAGGCAGGCAACTGCCGAAATGCGTAATGGCGAGGCTGTTTGTGGGTGAATAAACAGAAAATATGCACAATACCTGGGTCCACTCTCGTTTGTTTGGACCAGCAGATGTGAGCGAGGAATCGTCATATTAACCGGATCGACTTCCTACGGTAAAGTGGACCCCCTCCCCGAGAGTCGGCTCCGTGGTTAGGAAATCAGGCATCCGGCGGATCAGGGAATCATCGAGGCTTTGGTGAGACTGGGAAACCGGAAGCATCGAAATTTGTGCCGGGAACGGATACGCGAAAGCCCCCTGCTACTACGGGATCAGTGCCTAGTGGAAGGATGGCGTAGGCAATGCGCAGCGCGCAGCGACAGCTTGGAGGAGTGAAGCGGCATGAGGTGGCTGCACTGCGACAAGAGACTCCAACAAGGTACACAATATCGTGGCAATTAGCAGGTGGGGAGGTGTGCAAATAGGGAGCATACCGCCAGCAGTATTTTACGAGACTGAGGGTTCGTCCTGATAAGGATAGTAATAAATATGACAAGAACGCCAAACATGTCCACTGCAGCGTTAAGAGATCGCGAGTCCGCTGCAGAGGAAATGTTTTCAGAATCACCTCTAGAGCAGCAGGACGTTACAAGAAGTGCTAATGACGAAGCAAGTGGAGGGTTAAAAAACCTTAAGGAGAAATTTCGGGCCTTAGAGAAGCTCATGTGCCAAGAAATGTCGAAGTGGTGGTAATCCAAGTCACTGCAGAAGTACTTGGACGTTGGAAGAATTCCCGGGGGCCTGCGTATAATGATTGCCCCAAGTTATGAGACACCCAATCCCGAGATGATGGCTGAACGGGTGCTATGCAATCTGGAATCCTCACGTAAACTGGTGGTCATATTAGTGAAATATGCAGACAGTGATAGGCGTGATATCCAGCAAAAAATCGACAGCCTCAATGAGGAAATTAAGGCGCACAGTGATTCCCAGCAGAAACAGAAATACTATGAGGAAATGACAAGCAGATTGAACAAAGAAGAGGACAAAATAAAGCAAAGGAAAACATGTAAGTTCAAGAGGGATAAAGAGGACTATGCCAATGGACAAATTTTCACCTTTGCCCGCAAGTTCGACACCTTCAGAAAAGCTACAGAAAACAAAAAGATGCAAGGGACACAATATGAGGACATGGGTCAGCCTCTGGCAGGAGCAACCTCAACCTCTGACCTAAGCTCAGCGCTGGAAAGCGAGTCTGAAACAGAAGGTCAAAGAAATCGATCTACCAAAAATACTATTAAGCCAACTTTGGGGGAGGAACTAGAATATATAAGACGCAGTCGAAGACAAACACTGCGCCCAAGGAATGCACCAACAAAAAACGTAGGACCCAAAGAAGGAGGGAGAGGAGAAAAGCAGCAAGAAAGCGCGAGTGTCGAGCGTCCGGCAAGAGGACGGGGAGCTTGGAAGCGCAATTAAGTATGGCAGCAAAATGTCCGGACACATCTACAAATACCATCATTAACCTGTCAAATATTGATTTAAGTGCTGCTGAACAACAACTGCTTTCCTTGGGCCTCTCATATTGTCCGGAGACAAATTTCAATTATACACAGACACGGGCCGATATCTACAGGTTTATCAGGAAGCTCAAGCTGAAAAAATATCATCAGCTACAGTCGCAAAGTAAGGAGAAAACAAACCGTACTACTGCAACAAATATTGCCAGCATACCCAATTTGATAGCTGCTGACTTTAATGTGCTAAGAGATTTACAAGACTTGGATAAGGAAACCACAGCCATAGGTGAAGGAGGTGCATACGAGGAATCTCTCAATGATTCGCAGGGTAGTGGAGTGCTTGAAATGGAAACTAGTGTCAAACCCATCACTCATTTCAAGGAAAAATCTAAATTCACTCCCATTATGTCGAGGGATTCCTTGGATGTTTTCAATGAGCAAATAGTAGCACAAATTAAAAAGCTTAACATCAATATCAATAAAACCAAAAGGAAAATTTCAGATCAAGAAAGAAGATATGGCCAACTCATTGAAAAACTAAGAAAGGAAAAAGAGGTTGTCGTTAGGAACTCGGATAAGGGAGGAAACATTGTCTTGTGGCCGTTAAAAGAGTATATGACTGAGGCAATGGGACAGCTAAACAATATGGAGTGTTACAGAAAAAGTTCTTTCCAAAAATTTAAAAGCACACACGATTGTTTTTTAACAAAACTGTTGGCTTGGAAAAATTTGGGTATGTTGAACACCGATGAATATAAATATCTCAAAAAAGAGCATCCTACCATCCCTAAGATATATTTCATCCCTAAAGTACATAAGGACAGATACAAGCCACCGGGAAGACTGATCATTTCAGCATGAGATGGACCATTTTAAAATATGTCACGTTACATCGATTTTGTTCTTGCAAGACCATGTCCGCAATTTAGACTCTTCTGTGCAAGACACTAGTGACTTTTTACGGAAAATTAAAAACATACAATGGCGAAGTGGATACCAGCTAATAGCACTTGATGTATCATCCTTATATACATGTATACGAAATTGTGATGGAATAAGGGCAACTGAGCATTTTTTATCCAGTAGACCGATACAATTTGTTCAGCATAACAGGATGATCATTGATTTGTTAACCTTCTGTCTGAATAATAATCTGTTCCTTTTCAAGAACAAGGTATACCAACAGGTACAGGGAGTAGTGATGGGGGCCAGCTTCTCCCCCAGTTATGCATGTCTGTTCATGGGCTGGTGGGAGGAGCTGGTCGTCAAGAGGAAATATGACCACATTTGCCAAGAAAAAATAATCTGTTGGCTTAGATATATAGATGATTTGTTTATAGTATGGCATGGTACGGAACAGAGTGCTAATGAATTCATAGCACAGCTTAACATCAATGATATCAATTTAAAGTTCACATCCTGCATTAGTGAGGAAAGTGTAACCTTTTTAGATGTACAAATCACTATAGTAAATAAAGCCATGTCAACAACTCTGTACCGAAAGGAGACTGCGGGCAATGCGCTATTACACGCATCTAGCGCACACCCTCCTCACCTGATAGAAAGCATCCCCTATGGGGAGATGCTGCGAATACGGAGGATTTGCAGCAATGAGAAAGATTGTGAAAGTGAACAAAATGAGAGTAAGGTACGATTTCTGGAGAGGGGATACAGGAATACAACCATTGATAAAGCCATGGCAAAATCTAGGCAGAAGCCCAGGGATGATTTACTGACACATAGAAATAGGCTGGAAGGAGCAACCAGTAACACCTTGGATGCACCTAATGAACCCACAAGACTTATTCTGTCATTCTCAAGGCAAGAGAAACAGATTAGGGGGATTGTGAGACGCAGTTGGCCCATTATATTAGATGATCCCATAATTGGGCAGTCCCTCCCTGGGAAACCAGCCATTACCTATAGAAAAACAGCATCTATGGGAAATGCTCCAGTGAGAAATAATCCTGAAGATCAAGAGATAGGATCATGGCTTACATCGAGAAAGGGGTTTTTCAAATGCACAAGTTGTAAGGCATGCCAGTTTGGAGTTAATAAATCTTTATACTGCACAGCTTTTAATGATAGTCCTCGGACCATCAATCGATATTTGACCTGCAGAACAGAGTATGCGGTCTACGTTTTAGAATGTAGCTGTGATTTAAAATACATTGGAAGTACAAAATTGGCAGTACATAAAAGGATCCTACAACACACGAGGGCAATCACCAACAATGACCCTAGCTACCCTGTGGCGAGACACTTTAAAGAACAACATAAAAGTAATCTCAAGCATCTAAGATAATATGTATTAGATGCTATTCCCGTAGAAAAGAGAGGAGGAAACAGGGAAGCAAAACTTAGATGCCTGGAAACTCAATATATTTTAGAGTTGGATACCAAACATCCGGGGGGTCTTAATACAAGTGAGGACCTTTACACTTACTTATGAAACCTCTACAATAAATCCCCTTATTTCCATAAATCCAGCAGAAATAGGACCTTGAGCCCAAACTGAACCTGTTTGTTTATTCAATTGATTTTATTGTATTTTATATTATTCTTAAAACTGGTGCCTAAACAATTGTCCATCTAATTGCAATCTGCAATATACTTACATAGATCATAAACTAAGGAATTTTATATAGTAGGGGCAAAATGGAATAGAGTTTTAGCAGTTGAGTTGTATATTTATTGATATTTATATGTATTTATTTATTTATTTATTTAACTACATATTTTATGTCTGTGTTTACAACTGTGGGAATCAATTGCATATGAAATGATGATCATCAGGTTTAATCATGTCCCCCGTATATACTTGCTTAGTTTGCACATGTCATGTTTTGCACTAAAAATCTTTTGCTAGGGCATGCCTAGTAGTACGCAAAAAGACATTATGTCAATACATGCTGCCTCTGACACATGTGGATACATATAATTTGAAAATTCGGTTTTTATTAGTTTTAGCACTAGGCCGATTTATAGGTTTTAGCATTTCTTTAGGGTATTTATATTGATAGGCACTTTCATATTATTTTAATCAGTTATATGATGTGATTTGGAAATAAGTGAAGTATTGGTGATGGTCCAGAGTAGCATTTGTGCCAATGAAATTTCAGTAATATGTATTAATACTAAACCTGGTTAGTTGTGTTTATATTTTGTATTTAAAGAAATTTATAAGTACATTTGAGGAATTTACAAAAATGCATTTAAGCCAATAACTGTATCACCAAAGATCACATAGCAATTGAAGCATTCAAGCGTATATTTCTTCCATTTCTATTAATTAACTGGTATGCACTGTCACTTTAAAAATGGCGATCAGACTTCCTAACGATGTCATGTGATCAAGGCAGGCAACTGCCGAAACGCGTAATGGCGAGGCTGTTTGTGCGTGAATAAACAGAAAATATGCACAATACCTGGGTCCACTCTTGTTTGTTTGGAGCAGCAGATGTGAGCGAGGAATCATCATTTGTATATATATGTATATGTATGTATATATATATATGTGTATATGTATGTATGTATATGTTTGTATGTGTATATGTATGTGTATATGTATGTATATATATGTATATATGTATGTGTATATGTATATATATGTATGTGTATCACTTCCAAACTTCGTGCATCAAGCCCTCCAGTTCACTTCACATTTCCCGGGCCAGCAGAAGAAAAACGGCACAGGCAAGTCCCTTTTGCAAGTGATTTATTTTCTTTTCAAAGTTACAGAAAGGCTCCCATTTCTCACGGGGCCATAACAGCAAAGTGCAGGGTGCCTTCAACAATAAAATGACCTACGCGTTTCGGCTTGCGCCTTCTACTGGGTCACTCAATAGGATTCACAGTGTGCATTTTAAAGGGGAAGCATTGCTCATTTCCCCCACCACCAATTAAAAAATATAGCGTTGGTTTAAAGGGACCACAACACCAATGTATGTTGTCGAATAAAATGGCCACATCCTCATTCAACTTCCTAGAGCCTGATCATTTTTTATCCTTGTAAAGTACATACATACACAATCTACTAATTCCAGGCTCTCTTTGAAATACATTTATCCAAACAGATTTTGTTCAATTCATCCTTGTAAAGTACATATTTAAGGTATGTGGTTACATATACAATCTACTAATTCAAGGCTTTTTTCTTTTTAGAAATACATCCATCCTGACAGATCGATTCAAGTACTAGATTTCTGTTGTTTATATCGATAACACAAATACTCAAATGGTATACCGTTCATGTTTTCTCTATCATATACCCTCCACATTGGAATAGACTAAAATAGACTAAAATGATTCCTCTGAGCATTCTGAGTAAAGTGCAGTGTGCATATTTCAGATAAGCAAGAGAGCCATAGCTCTCATTCTCTGTGATAGTATTCCATATATACATAGTAAACCTGCTTATGTCTATCTAAACAGGCTACACAAAGTGCAAGGTGCATATGTTTCAATGTATATAAATCATCAGGGGGAGAAGGTATATAGATGATCTTTCATGATGTTATTCCCAATATTAAGACTGACTTCCAGTGTTAAAGTGATCTGTGCTTCTGTAAACATGTAGAGAGGACAATATTTATATATGAAGGCGTATTATGCACATCCCAATAGTTCATATATTTACACAGAATATAAATAGATAAAGAGAAATAAAACTAGAGGAAAAGTTCCACTCAGTTTGATGTGTATATGTATGTATATATATGTGTATATGTATGTATATATATGTGTATATATGTGTATATGTATGTGTATAGGTATGTTTATGTATGTGTATATGTATGTTTATATATGTGTATATGTATGTGTATATATATGTATATATGTATATATATGTATATATGTATGTGTATATGTATATATATGTATATTCACTGAAAAAAACCATAGGTTTCAGGAATGTTATAGTTAGTTGGACATTTCACTCGTACAAATTCCCCCCGTTATAGTTAGTTCAGCTAACTATAAATCGTGCCCCCGCAATGCACTGCTGATGACATCACATATTACATCACTCATGACATGGTCAGTGACATCACTGATGACATCACTGATGACATCTCAAATGACATCACTGATGACATCACTGATGACATCATCCAGTGACTATGTGTTTCTGTAAAGTTTAAATATGTTTTATCTATATATATGCTAAGGTGTATTGAAGAATGAGTGGGTGTATAAGTGTCTGAATGGATGATTTAGTAGGGGCGTGACTGACTGTATAAGTGAGTGATTAAACATGTGTTACTGAATGCATGTGTTTGTGACTAAACTGTGTGAATGTCTGTATCAGTCTATCAGTTGGTGTGTAAGCGGCTGCATGGGTTGGTGAGTAGCCACATGAGTATCTATATGGGTTATTGATTGGTTGTCTGAGTATCTGTATGGGTGCCTGAGTGTTCTTGTGGGTGGGTGGGGGGGTGTGACTCTTTGCATAGATGTGTGAGCGGGTGATTCCCTGGGTGTATGGGTTCAAGAGTGCATCTGTGAAGGGCTGTATGGGTGGGTGAGTGTGTGTATGGGTGTGTTGGTGAGTGAATGGATGTCTCAGTGGTACATGTGCGAGTAACTACATATGTGAAAGGCAGTATATGTGAGTGTTGGAGTATATAAATGACTATGTGAGAGTGAGTGATTGTAAGAGTGGCTGTATGGATGAGTGTGTGCTTGTATCAGTGATTGTATAAAAGAGTAGGTATGTGTTAGTATCTGTCAGAATAAGTGAGGTGGTGTGTGTATAACTGTTTAGGTGAGTAAATGGGAGTGTGATTGATTCTTTGCATGACTGACTAGGAGTGTGAGTAACTCAATGGGTGAGTGGTGGTGTGTGTGTCTGTATAGGTGTATGAGTGCATATGATAGTGCTGTATTGATGAGTGACTGCATGTATGAGTAACTGTATGGATGAATGAGTGGACATGTGTGTAGACCTAGGAATCAGTGAGTGTATAACAGAGTAAGTATGTGTTGGTATCTGTATGAATAAGTGAGGTGGTGTGTGTATAATTGTGTAGATGAGTAAATGGGAGTGTGATTGATTCATTGCATGACTGACTACGTGTGTGAGTAACTCTATGGTGAGTGGCGGTGTGTGAGTGTCTGTATAGGTGTATGAGTGCATCTGATAGTGCTATATTGATGAGTGACTGTATGGGTAAATGAGTTGATGGGTGTGTAGACCTAGGAATCAGTGAGTGGTTATGTAGTAACTGGTATTGGTGTGTCTATGGGTTCGAATATGGTAGTCTGCATTTTAGAGTGGGTGTATCAAAGGTTATATTAGAGTGTGAGGAGGTGTATCAGATTATTACGTGGATGATGTCATCAGTGATGTCATCAGTGATGTCACTGACCATGTCATGAATGATGTAATATGTGACGTCATCAGCAGTGCATTGCGGGGGCGCGAGTTATAGTTAGCTGAACTAACTAGAACGGGGGAATTTCTATGGTTTTGTACGAGTGAAATGTCCAACTAGCTATAACGTTCCTGAAACCTATGGTTTTTTCAGTGAATTTCTAAGGTTTTTTAAATGCTAATTTCTAACTATAACGTGCCTGAAACCTAAGGTTTTTTCAGTGAATTTCAATGGTTTTTTAAATGCTAATTTCTAACTATGCCTACAAAGGTAGGACATGCGAAGAAAGAGGAAGAAAAGCGCAGAAAGAAGCACCACAAATGCAGAAAGAGGCAACAAAAGTCCAGAAAGACGAAGAAAAGTACAGGAAGAAGCAAGAGATGTGCAGAAAGAACCAACAGAGGAGCAGAAAGTCCTCCTGTGCCCCCAACTTTTTGCTGACGGGTACTGGTGGTAACTGACTCTGACTAACCAGGCCTAGAGCCAGTGGTATGCTAAAAGACACTTAGAATACAGTGAACACACCTACATACACTAGGGAACACTATGCGTTGGGGTACCCCTGTGATTAGCATGACCTCCTCTGTATTTGCCATGAGTTAGTGCCTGGGTCATTGCATGAGTACATGGGTACTGACTGGATGATTAGAGTACTGCAAGGAGAGTGCATGGTGAATTTATAAGTGCTTGGGTTTTGGCGGAGTGATTGGATAAGTACATGGTGCTCGCTGGGTGATTGCAGGAGTGCATGGGTAGTGACAGGGTGATGGCTGGACTGCATGGGTACTGCTCAGGGTATTGTAGCAGTGCATGAGTTAGTGCATGGGTCATTGCATGAGTGCATGGGTAGTGACTGAATGATTAGAGTGCTGCAAGGAGAGTGCATGGTGAATTTATAAGTGCTTGGGTTTTGGCGGAGTGATTGCATAAGTACACACATGTCACATCAGGACCCGCCCCCTCCCTTCACCACTGTGCAAACGCGCCCCCTGGCGGGTTTTAATTTGGGGGATTAATTCCCCTTGAATCCTGATGGTCCCTGGGGGCCAACTAGCCCACCAGGTACCTCCAGTAAGCGCCAAGGAGCTGCGTTGCGGAGAGGTGGTCCGAGGCCACGCCCCTTTTTACACCTCTCTGCAACGCAACTCTGTTGCGCTTACTGGACATACCTGGTGGGCTAATTGGCCCCCAGGGACCCTCAGGATTCAAGGGGACCTAATTCCCCAACTTAAAACGCGCCACAGGGCGCGTTTGCACACTTGTCACATCAGGCCACGCCCCCTCCCCGCACCACTGTGCAAACGCACCCCCTGGTGCATTGTAAATTGGGGGATTAAGTCCCCTTGAGTCCTGAGGGTCCCTGGGGGCCAACTAGCCCACCAGCTACCTCCAGTAAGCGCCAAAGAGCTGCGTTGCAGAGTGGTGTAAAAAGGGAGCGTGGCCTTGGACCACCTCTCTGTAACGCAGCTCCCTGGCGCTTACTGGAGGTACCTGGTGGGCTAGTTGGCCCCCAGGGACCCTCAGGAATCAAGGGGACTTAATCCCCCAACTTAAAATGCGCCACAGGGCGCGTTTGCATACTTGTCACATCAGGCCACGCCCCCTCCCTGCACCACTGTGCAAACGCGCCCCCTGTCGCGTTGTAAATTGGGGGACTAATTAATAAACAAGCATTGGAGGCGCTAACCGCCGCTGGAGGAACAACAACTATAATATAGCGCCAGGCCACCTTATTTATAGCGCTGGTAACTTTGCCTGCATCTTTGGTCGTTTAGCTGAGATGTCCCCCTTACCCTCCTGCACCATTTACGCCCCGCCCTTATTAAATTCTTATATTATAACTAGATGGAAATGGCAGGCAGGTGAACACAAGGCTTTGCTGCAGCTCAGTGGGTTGTGCGGCAGTACAGAGCTAAGCTTTCAGAGGTGAAATGCCTCCCTGTTTGCCCCCATCTATTTCTCGCCGATATTTGTATTTTGCAGAACATCTTGTGTGCCTGTGTCTCGGTGAGCACATTTCAACAACAATTTTTAAAGAAAGGTTGCCACAATCGAGTTATTTAAATAATTCAATAACCCAGATTCGTGAGGTGTACTCTAAACCATGTTGATTCAAACGATAGTGCCCCTGTTAATTTTATCGGTGCCACGGGGCAGCGCTATACATAGAGCACCAGGTGCAGTGGCACCGGGCCAGGGGGTATGAGGGGCCAATATACCTAAATTATGGCTGTCTTTTATTGCCGAACCAAGATGTGGGGGGGGGCATTTCCATTGCTTGCATTTAGTTTCACTGAACCCGTGCTGCGTCACTGGTGCCACTTTCGAGCTGTGCAACGTGCCTTTTTCCCATATGTGCACTACTCTTATTCTCCCAGGCTGTGCCAGCCTGGAGGTGCTATTGTGGGGGTCTGCCCCTGTACCCTTTTCTTGTGCTCAGTGCACTATGGTCAAATGTCTTTCCTTCCCAAGTGCACCCCAGAGCCTATTCCCAGAGTCTCGTCTCTCAGCCAGGGTCAGACTGGTCCAGGACCACCTGGCAGTGCCGGATAGGCTGGTGTTATATGTCAGTGTGTGGGCCGCTCTTTTTAGCTGCGTATTGCCTGTTTGAAGGCTGAAGGGCCCGTTTATACTGTTGGTGGCCCACCTGAAGCAAGCATAAATAAGTACAGTCTCCCATACTTCGAATAATATCTGTACAGTGCGACTTTAGAAGTTCAAAACCCCCCCAATTGGCAAATGTGGAACACTTGTTGTTAGCTATTTGATTAATTCATGAGGCACTTTAATTTTGGTGCTGGGGCCTATTTTGTGCCCTATCCTACCTTGTTGTGAGCTACGCCTACCCTGGGTCCTACTTCAATAATATGCCCCTCCCCGCTCCGTCCTGTCGCCTGTGCTCAGTGGACCCGTCCGAGTGGTGCCTAAGTCTTGTGTAGCGCTGTTTTTTAGAAAACGGTGCCCACTGCCCACTAGGGTATAATGGTGTTACTCCCAAGAGCGATACCCCTCCACATCTGTACATGTATCTAATATCCCAAGACTATGATGCCTCCTAAGAGTTCGTTGTGCTGTGCCCCAATAGTTATACCCCCTCAATTATCTCCGTAGCTGTACCATATGTTTTTACAGATACACAGAGATGTATTTACACAACTGCGCCTTTGCCCCAGTGTGCCTTTTTTTTTTTTGCAGGTTTATATCGCGCAAACTCGACCCGATGGTACTGGAACGCTTTATACGAGAACCAGTTACGTTATACAAGGACACGTTCATTTTTTGGTAGGCACGGGGAGATGAATTGATTTGCCCAGAACCACAGGATGCTGAGTAGACGCCGAGACTTGAACCACCTGGTTCCCCAGCTCCAAAGTCGGCAGCTCTAGCGGTGAAGCCACATCCGCTCCTGATGCCCTACTTGAAGAAATGTGTCTGTCCCCTGCCCCCAGTGCCAAATACCACCTGTGCCCCCTCTAACAGAGTGCCCAGTAATGCACTCCAGGGTTGTGTGCTGTATCTTCCCCCCCTCTGTGACCCTCCAGGAGGCCCCTGCTGGCTCCAAGTGTGCTTTTGTTTACTGTGCTGTGCCTCCGTCTTCTTCCTCTCTCTCTGTACCTAAGGCTTTTTGCCCCCTGCCCTCTGCGCCCCCCCCATAAGATAGTCCAGCGTTGCTTACCTGCTGGCGGAGCGTTGGGAGGGGAGGTTTCGGCGGGTCCCCCCAGCGCACGGGCCCCAGCTGGGGGTGCGGGCCCCTGGGGGGCAGCAGGCTGTCCTGTCTCCTTTTTAGGTCAACTGCTTATGCCCGATACTCTTCCAGCGCTGCCTGCCAGTGTGGGAGGTACTGGTGCTGGCTGCCTCCTCCTGCCTCGATGCCACCTGTGCTCTAATCCCTGTTGGCCAATTCGCTCCTACATGCACTTTCCTGTCTGTGCCCCCTTGCTTCTCGCTTTGCCAACCTGACCTGCTATGTCTGCCCCATTCCCCTTACTGCCCTCTCTTTTCCCCCTCCCCTTTTTAGGCTGCAGGCTTTGTGTGTGCTGCCCTCTGACATCCCCTTTGGTATCGCTTTGTTCGCCCTAAGTTGGCAGGGTATGCCCAGACGTGGGTCCCTTGCTCACTCTGCCACTGGATTCAAGATAGCCTGGCTGATGAGGGTTTTGAACCCGAAACCGGTCCCAGGATGCTTGTTTCAGGTCCAGGGAAGACATGGCTTGGCAGTTCAGGCTGGACTGTTCCCATGAGGCACAGGGTCAGACTGATTTGCATATGGCCATGTCTGAACTGGGGTGGTGGAGTGAGCTAAAGAATGATGATGGATTAAACCCAGATCAGTTGACTGGGGGTGAGTGTTTGATTTGCTCTAACGCTCCGTCCATCATCCCCTTTGGTATCGCTTTGTTCGCCCTAAGTTGGCAGGGTATGCCCAGACGTGGGTCCCTTGCTCACTCTGCCACTGTATTCAAGATAGCCTGGCTGATGAGGGTTTTGAACCCAAAACCGGTCCCAGGATGCTTGTTTCCGGTCCAGGGAAGACATGGCTTGGCAGTTCAGGCTGGACTGTTCCCGTGAGGCACAGGGTCAGACTGATTTGCATATGGCCATGTCTGAACTGGGGTGGTGGAGTGAGCTAAAGAATGATGATGGATTAAACCCAGATCAGTTGACTGGGGGTGAGTGTTTGATTTGCTCTAACGCTCCGTCCATCATCCCCTTTGGTATCGCTTTGTTCGCCCTCTGACATCCCGCACACCTGGCTTTCTCTGCTCCAGATCCTTTTGTTAACCCTTGTTTGGTTGGCCCCTCCCTCGAGAAACAACCTGAGATTGGCCCCCCCACACACCTTCTGTGCTCCCTTATCTCGCGCCAGAGCACGTGTCCTCTCAGCTCGCCGCCTTTGATGCAATGAATAAATGAACATATTACACCCAGACAGGCCAGAGCGCTGGAGTTTTTAGCCCCTGTTTGCTAAACAGAGGTCCCCACCCCTGACGCCCGGAGCGGGCTCTCCTAGTGCCCATGTGTACAGAGCCTTGAACTGGTCCGCACTCTGAAAGGCGCCTCCTGTTTATACAGTACTCCCTATTCAGATGCTGCAAGTGAAGGGGGCGAGGAAAGATGCGTCTCACCTCCATATTAAGTAAACCTTACTGAGGAGAATTTATTCATCCATCCGTGTGTCTGAATAACCTGTATCGGAAAGGACTGTGCATATGACGTGCTGCGGTGTGAAGGGTGGTGAGAGTGTTGCCCGACCCCCCTCCACTGGCATGGATAGTGAGCGCGGAGCCGCACCACGCTAGGATGGAGTGTACCCCGGCAGTCGGGGCAGTGAGTGCATTAGCTGTTCCTGTGCTGCCCAAAGTTATCCACCGTGGCCTTTGTTGGGTTAGAACCGGCCTGTGGTTCCCAAACTGTGTGCTTGCTTTGTGCCGTCCCTGGCTAGTTTCAACAGCGCACCAGCATTACGTGGCGCACAGATTGGGAACCGCTGCCCTAAATGAAAGTTGCTGCCACATCGGTAGTAATAACGTGCAGTGGATCTGGAAGCGCACTGCGTAGACTGCAGGAGACACAAGAGATACCAGTCCGTGGAGGGGGTACATGGGCACCGTTAATCGGAGCATACAGGCCCCTAATACTTATTACACAATGTCCCAGCTCAATAGAAAGCTTGCCAGAAGGGTTGCGCTATACAACATAAATCAATTTAGCCATAGAATAACACTGTACAGACAGTCCTACCGCACTCTTCATCGCAAGTAGATGGGCTTAATCCTCATGTCTTAATGTGCATACCCCGAGCAGCAGTGCTCATCGCAGACGCTTTATATTTTTATTATAGCTCCGGATCTGAGAGTTTCATGAAATGCTTCTTTTAACACGATCGCCTCAGCGCCACACCAAGTCAGCAAAAACGGCAGGCAGAGCGCCGCAACGAAAGTCCGCGCTTTACATTTATAAACCCAAAAACAACAGTTGATGGACAGAATGCAGAACAATGTCATACATTCACCCCAGTACAGAGATCTGGGCCTAAATCCATCGTTTTTTTGCTCACCATGCCATTCCAGTTTGAACCCAGCCATATGCAAATCAGTCTTGACCCTGTGCCTCATGGGAACAGTCCAGCCCGAACTGCCAAGCCAGGTCCTCCCTGGACTGGAAACAAGCATCCTAGGACCGGTTTCGGGGTTTCACCCCTCTTCAGCCAGGATAGCTTGATTCCAGTGGCATGGAGAGCACGGGACCCACGTCTGGGCATACCCGTCCCACTCGGGGTGACAAATGCAAAAACAACAGTTGATGGACAGAATGCAGAACAATGTCATACATTCACCCCAGTACAGAGATCTGGGCCTAAATCCATCGTTTTTGCTCACCATGCCATTCCAGTTTGAACCCAGCCATATGCAAATCAGTCTTGACCCTGTGCCTTATGGGAACAGTCCAGCCCGAACTGCCAAGCCAGGTCCTCCCTGGACTGGAAACAAGCATCCTAGGACCAGTTTCGGGGTTTCACCCCTCTTCAGCCAGGATAGCTTGATTCCAGTGGCATGGAGAGCACGGGACCCACGTCTGGGCATACCCGTCCCACTCGGGGTGACAATTGCAAAAACAACAGTTGATGGACAGAATGTAGAACAATGTCATACATTCACCCCAGTACAGAGATCTGGGCCTACATCCATCGTTTTTTTGCTCACCATGCCATTCCAGTTTGAAGCCAGCCATATGCAAATCAGTCTTGACCCTGTGCCTCATGGGAACAGTCCAGCCCGAACTGCCAAGCCAGGTCCTCCCTGGACTGGAAACAAGCATCCTAGAAGGGTGACATACCCTGAAACCGGTCCCAGGATGCTTGTTTCCGGTCCAGGGAGGACCTGGCCTGGCAGTTCGGTCTGGACTGTTCCCATGGGGCACAGGGTCAAGACTGATTTGCATATGGCTGGGTCCAAACTGGGGTGGCGTAGTGGGCAAAAGAACGATGGATTTAACCCAGATCTGTTGACTGGGGGAGAATGTTTGCATTGTCAGCATTCCGTCCATCATTTGTATGCTGTAACACTTTTCGCCCTAAGTGGGATGGGTATGCCCAGACGTGGGTCCCTTGCTCACTGTGCCACTGGATTCAAGCTAGCCTGGCTGAAGAAGGGTGACATACCCTGAAACCGGTCCCAGGATACTTGTTTCCGGTCCAGGGAGGACCTGGCCTGGCAGTTCGGTCTGGACTGTTCCCATGGGGCTCAGGGTCAAGACTGATTTGCATATGGCTGGGTCCAAACTGGGGTGGCGTAGTGGGCAAAAGAACGATGGATTTAACCCAGATCTGTTGACTGGGGGAGAATGTTTGCATTGTTAGCATTCCGTCCATTTGTTTGCTGTAACACTTTTCACCCTAAGTGGGATGGGTATGGGTATGCCCAGACGTGGGTCCCTTGCTCACTGTGCCACTGGATTCAAGCTAGCTTGGCTGAAGAAGGGTGACATACCCTGAAACCGGTCCCAGGATGCTTGTTTCTGGTCCAGGGATGACCTGGCCTGGCAGTTCGGTCTGGACTGTTCCCATGGGGCACTGGGTCAAGACTGATTGCATATGGCTGGGTCCAAACTGGGGTGGCGTAGTGGGCAAAAGAACGATGGATTTAACCCAGATCTGTTGACTGGGGGAGAATGTTTGCATTGTCAGCATTCCGTCCATCATTTGTTTGCTGTAACACTTTTCGCCCTAAGTGGGATGGGAATGCCCAGACGTGGGTCCCTTGCTCACTGTGCCACTGGATTCAAGCTAGCCTGGCTGAAGAAGGGTGACATACCCTAAAACCGGTCCCAGGATGCTTGTTTCCGGTCCAGGGAGGACCTGGCCTGGCAGTTCGGTCTGGACTGTTCCCATGGGGCACAGGGTCAAGACTGATTTGCATATGGCTGGGTCCAAACTGGGGTGGCGTACTGGGCAAAAGAACGATGGATTTAACCCAGATCTGTTGACTGGGGGAGAATGTTTGCATTGTCAGCATTCCGTCCATCATTTGTTTGCTGTAACACTTTTCGCCCTAAGTGGGATGGGTATGCCCAGACGTGGGTCCCTTGCTCACTGTGCCACTGGATTCAAGCTAGCCTGGCTGAAGAAGGGTGACATACCCTGAAACCGGTCCCAGGATGCTTGTTTCCGGTCCAGGGAGGACCTGGCCTGGCAGTTCGGTCTGGACTGTTCCCATGGGGCACTGGGTCAAGACTGATTTGCATATGGCTGGGGCCAAACTGGGGTGGCGTAGTGGGCAAAAGAACAATGGATTTAACCCAGATCTGTTGACTGGGGAATATGTTTGCATTGTCAGCATTCCGTCCATCATTTGTTTGCTGTAACACTTTTCGCCCTAAGTGGGATGGGTATGCCCAGACGTGGGTCCCTTGCTCACTGTGCCACTGGATTCAAGCTAGCCTGGCTGAAGAAGGGTGACATACCCTGAAACCGTTCCCAGGATGCTTGTTTCCGGTCCAGGGAGGACCTGGCCTGGCAGTTCGGTCTGGACTGTTTCCATGGGGCACAGGGTCAAGACTGATTTGCATATGGCTGGGTCCAAACTGGGGTGGCGTAGTGGGCAAAAGAACGATGGATTTGACCCAGATCTGTTGACTGGGGGAGAATGTTTGCATTGTCAGCATTTCGTCCATCATTTGTTTGCTGTAATGTTACATTTATAAACCGGCACATTGATTTTTACCTTAGCGCCGCACCAAGTCTGCAAAAACGGCAGAGCGCCGCAACGAAAGTCCTTGCCAGGCTACCTCTACCTTCACAAACCGGCACATTGATTTTTACTTGATGCAAGGCACAAGATGGCTGCCAACACTTCCTGGTTTGAAGTGTTGGCAGCCAATTAGAGCCAAGCTCGTGCTGTGGGGCTTAGGCTCCGCCCACATATATATATTTTTTTCTTTAATATCTCAAAAACTACTGAACGGATTTACACCATTTAAAAAAAGGTAGCTTTCTGAACCAAGCACTACCTTTTTGCCAAATTTGGTGTAATTCCGTTCAGCAGTTCGAGGCTGTAGCCTTGCCTAAAGCTTCCTATGGGAAATTGATTTTTTGACTCTTATTTTTTTAATTTCTCAGCAACTACTGAACGGATTTACACCATTTAAAAAAAAAGGTAGCTTTCTGAACCAAGAGCTACCTTTCTGCCACACTTGGTGTAATTCCGTTCAGCAGTTCGATGCTGTAGCCTGTCTCAAAATTTCCTATGGAAATTAACACACGAAAAACACTTTTTGGGACCCCCCTTTTTTCTCCGCCCCCGCTTGACGAATCACCCCCAAACTTTCAGGATAGGAGCTGACCCGGATAGACCTTTTTTTTAGAGAATTTCACAAAGATTCGTTAAACAACGCTAAAGATATTAGCAAATCAAAAAACACTTTTTCAATAGAAACGAGGTCCTAACTATAACTACCTACTGGCGACCGCCAGTAGATATGTATGTGTATATATATGTGTATATGTATGTATGTGTATATGTATGCATGTGTATATGTATGCATGTGTATATGTATGTATGTGTATATGTATATATATGTGTATATGTATGTATGTGTATATGTATATATATGTATATGTATGTATGTGTATATGTATGTATGTGTATATGTATATATATGTATATGTATGTATGTGTATATGTATGTATGTGTATATGTATATATATGTATATGTATGTATGTGTATATGTATGTATGTGTATATGTATATATATGTATATGTATATATATGTATGTGTATATGTATATATATGTATGTGTATATGTATATATATGTATGTATATATATGTGTATATGTATATGTATGTATATATATGTGTATATGTATATGTATGTATATATATGTGTATATGTATATCTATGTGTATATGTATACATATGTGTATATGTATGTGTATATGTATATATATGTATGTGTATATGTATATATATGTGTGTATATGTATATATATATGTGTGTATATGTATATATATATGTGTGTATATGTATATATATATGTGTGTATATGTATATATATATGTGTGTATATGTATATATATATGTGTGTATATGTATATATATATGTGTGTATATGTATATATATATGTGTGTATATGTATATATATGTGTGTATATGTATATATATATATGTGTGTATATGTATATATATATGTGTGTATATGTATATATATATGTATGTGTATATGTATATGTATATGTATGTATATATATGTGTGTATATATATGTGTATATGTATATGTATGTGTATATGTATGTAATAATGAATCGCCTCTTGCTCACTCCGTTTAAAAAGACGATGCGAACCCAGGATTTGGTGCAATTCTATTTTATTTTGTGCCCTGCAGCGCTGCCATGATAGGTATATGTATGTATATATGTATGTGTATATGTATGTATATATATTTTTGTATATATATATATATGTATGTATATATATATATTCAATGAAAAAACCATGGGTTTCAGGGACGTTATAGTTAGTTGGACATTTCACTCGTACAAAACCAGAGAAATTCGGCCGTTATAGTTAGTTGAGGTAACTATAACTCGCACCCCTGCAATGCACTGCTGATAACGTCACATATTACATCACTCATGACATGGTCAGTGACATCACTGATTGCCATGTCGTCTTGGCAAGTGCACCCACTTGCCAGTCCCTAAACCTTCCCTTATCTTCATATCAGACACCCCTAAGGTAGGCCCAAGGGCAGGGTGCATTGTAAGTATAAGGTAGGACATGCCCTGGTGTGTGTGGCATGTCCTAATAGGGAATTACAGCCATTTTCGTTTTTCACTATTGCAAGGCTACCTGTTCCCCATAGGCCAGAATGGGCAGTTTGATTATAACATCTTATAATCCTAACTGACCCAGGGAACATGGTAGAAAGACGAATTTAGTATGCCTGAACTCAGAATGATAAAATACATCTTTTTGTAAAGTTGGTTTTAACATTCTGTGTTTGAAAATACCACTTTTAGAAAGTAGGTATTTTCTTGCCTATCTGTCCAAGCCTGCCTCTGCTAGGTTGTGTATTGTGTGTCTGGCTTTGTGAGTGACAGGGGCTGGGGGATTCCAGGAGACAGGGTGAGTCAGCACAGAGCTGAATAGACCTTCCTGCATATAGAGTGGTGGGAGGAGTTGCACCTAGGTCTGAATAGGGCTCTGCCTGCCTTCCACAATGCTGGCTCCACCTCCTGCCGGGCGGCTGATGACTCTGCCCCTCACTCACAAAGGGAGAAGGTGTCTCCTGACAGAATGCACCCAGAAGTGGTTTGGACCAGGTACAGGACCCTCTGCCTTCAGAGGACAAAGGATTTTTGACCATAAATACTGGGGCCCAGACCCCATGAAATTAGATCACTTCTGGGAAATCAAGAAACCTGTTGCCAAGGAGAAGAACCGGAGAAGCTGAAGGAGGAGTACTGCCCCTGTGCTGTTTTGCTGATTGGGGTTGGCCTGCAGTGGTTGCTTTCTGCCAAGGACAGGAGAAAAGACTTTGCTGTGCTTTATCATCTTGAAGAAGAGAATCTCCAAGGGCTTGAACTGAGCTTGCCTCCTGCCTGAAGTCACAGGGACACAACGACTTCACCCCTTCTGTTTGCCTGCATCTAGAACTGCTGTTTTAGCTGCTAACAGAAGGAAATTGCAACACCGCTGGTGAGCGATGCCGTAGCCTGCACCGAAGCCGTGGGCACCGCTCGTGAAGAGCACGACGCACCACCCCGACTTGCACCGTAGGCCCGACGCCTGCTGACGCCGAGCGACATCGACTCCGAAGCCGTCACCGAGGCCGCTGCCTGCACCGGAGCCGAGGACACCGCTCGTGATGCTCACGACGCACCGTCCCGACTCGCACTGCAGCCCCGACTTCACCGACGCCAGGCCTTCATCACCGCGGAGCCGATCCTCGACGTGGGTGACCCCCCAAATCCATCGACACCACACCATCGGAAGGAACCGATGCCTCGCCGCCATCCGTGATGTCACCTCCCCGACACAGTAAGGAACCGACGCCTCACCACCCCTGCGCTGCAGTAAGGAACCGAGACATCACCTCCCCTGGGGTCGTAAGGAACCGGCGCCGCCAACGAAGCATCACCTCCCCAACTCCTTGCACCGTCTTTGTTTTCATCGAATTCCAGGTACTGTTCTTTGTGGGTCTGCTTGACTCCGGGCCCGACGCCGCGCACCTCGCAGTCGGCGCCGTACTTTGGGATTTCCACCGGTTTATTTGATTGACAATCCTATTTTTGAAGATAACGTGAACTGTCTCTATCATTTTAAGTCTATTTTAGATTACAGTATTGTGGATTTTTGCTATTGGGTCTTGTGTTAAGTCTATATAAAGATTACTTATTTTTACATACAACCTGTGTGGTGTCCATCTGTAGTGTTTTCACTGTATTACTGTATGTGTTCACAAATGCTTTACACACTGCCTCTAAGATAAGCCTGTCTGCTCGTGCCAAGCTACCAGGGGGTGAGCAGGGGTTATTTTAGGAGTGTATCCCCCTTATCCTGACTAGAAGCAAGGGTCCCTATTTTGGACAAAGGTGCAAACCATTGCCAACTAGAGACCCCCAGTTCTAACATTGGTGGTCAGCGGTGAGGATTTGGACTTGCATTTGTGATTCATATACAGTGATTGGTGTACACTACTAGTGAGTGCAGACCAAGACGAGACCACATACATTTTTATAGGACTTTTTTTTCCTTGGAACCTCTATTTTTGTTGAGAACTGCCAATTTTCACAATGAGCAAAACAGGATCCATTGCACCTGCAGATATTGAATTTGAAGAAGATAGGGTTGATACCTACACTGTGGCAGAGCTCAAAGCCGTTTGTAAAAAGTTTAAAATCTCTATGAGAGGCCTCACCAGGAAGGAGGAGCTTCAAAAGGCGCTGAGGGCCTGGTTGGAAGCATGGAATGCCGGTGGGCAGCCCGAGGAGCCTGTGGAGGAGGCAGAGAATTTAGATGAGCGCCTTGAGGGGCCATTGGGCTTACCTGGGAGGAGAGTGCCTTCCAGGGAGGGCAGCAGTGTTTCTCAAAAGGGCCTGTCTCCAGAGGAGCTGGAGGACAGGGAGAAAGGCAGGATGCATGAAATGGAGATGGCCAAACTGAAACAGGGAAGCCATGATAGCCTTGAGCACAAGAAATTGGAGTTGGAAAGTAAGAGGTTGGCAATGGAAGAAAGGAAGATGCTTTTAGAGCATGAGAGAGTGGTGAGGGAGCTAGAGCTAAAGGCTAGGAGCCTGGAAATCACTCCCTCTGGTGGCAGCACACCTCCAGTGCCTGTAGAAAGAAGAGTGTACATCCCCAAGGAGGTTATTAAAGTTTTCATGAAGGGGGAGGACATTGGGCAATGGTTTAAAGCATATGAGATCGCCATGACATCACACCGGGTCCCTGAGAAGGATTGGGGAGCGGGTTTGTGGGGCCGCTTTACAGGTGAGGGAAGGGAAACCTTGCTAGCCTTGCCCACAGAGGATCAGATGTCCTATGCCCACCTGAAGGAAGCTTTAGTGGCAAGGTATGGGTTAACTCCAGAGCTTTATAGGCAGAAGTTTAGGAACTGCAAAAAGCTGGAGTCTAGTACCTGGGTGGAGTATGTGTCTTGTTTTTGCAGAGCATTGGATGGATGGGTGAAGGGTAGCAAAGTAAATGACTTGCAGGGGTTCTATGATTTAATTGCATGGGAGCACTTGTCCAGTAGTTGTTTTCCAGAGCTACGCAAGCACCTTGTTGACAGTAAGCTGACTAATCCTAGAAAGCTTGCTGAGGAGGCGGATCGCTGGGTCAGTACCCGGGTCCACAAGGGTCTTGTGGGAGACTCCGCCAAAGGTGGGCAGGGTCCCCAGCAGAAGAGTGGGGGGGACAAGGGTAAACAGAAAGAGTTCCAAAAGGGCCCCAAAGTAAACCCCAAGGGAACTAAGGTAAGGGTTCCCAGCCTCCCACTGAGAAAAGACCATGGGTCCCGACAGATAAGTCTGTTCAGAAGGGGCCCAAGGCATGTTTTAGTTGTGGTCAGGTGGGTCACTTTGTAGGGAGTCCCAAGTGCCCCAATACCATGACCACTGCACCCACTGGTGCACCCCCCCGGCAGATGGCTAGTGTAGCCCTGGGAGAGGAGTTGGGTGCCCAAGGTGGGTGGGGTTCCGCAGAGATGTCCCTGGTCTCTTTAGGAGACAGTGAGATGGTCCCTAGGACCCAGCTGCCTGATAACACTAAGAAATACAGGCAGTGGGTGACCATCAATGGGCATAGGGTGGAGACTCTGAGAGACACCGGGGCCAGTGTGACAGCTGTCAGTTGTCGGCTGGTGTCTGAGGAGCAGGTGGTCCCCAACGTATTCTACCCCGTAGTTGCCGCTGACAACTCAGAGAGCCACTGCAAGGTGGCCCAGGTTCCCTTTGAGTGGGGGGGTCTCAGGTATCCTTCAAGTAGCTGTGAGGCCAGCCATGCCTGTTGACTGTCTGCTAGGCAATGATTTGGAGAGCTCCCCTTGGGCGAAGGTGAAGCGGAGGTCTCATTTGGAGATGTTGGGTCTGCCAGAGTGGGCGTGTGTGACCACTGGGTCAATGGCAGCTGGTAAGGGTATTCAAGAGGGCCTGGAAGAATGGCCCAGGTGCCCGCCTTAAAGAGAGGAGGCAGGGGGCGTGGGAAACCAGCCCCCGAAGTTCCCACGGTCCAGGAGGAGGCAGACCTTGAGGGGGATGCCCTGGAACCTACAGGGGAACAAGTGGCTGAACTGGGGGACCTGCCTGAGCTGACCCATTGGCAGCAGGAAGGAGGCCCCTCCAGGGAAGAGTTCTGCAAGGAGCAGAAGAAGTGCCTTTCTCTTGAGGGCTTGCGGCAACAGGCTGCAAGCCAGGCAGCAGGTGATCAGTCTGGATCACACTGGATCTACTGGGAGAATGGTCTCCTGTATAGTGAGCGTAAGGTTGCTGAGCCTGGGTCAGCCCTTGTGCTGGTGATACCCCAGCGCTTCAGAGCCTTCCTACTGGGTCTGGCTCATGATGTGCCTTTAGCAGGACATTTGGGGCAAGACAAGACCTTTCATAAGGCTTGTCACCCACTTTCATTGGCCCCAAATGCGCAAGAGTTCAGATACTCATTGCAGGACCTGTCAGACTTGCCAGGCAAGTGGTAAGAGTGGGAGGAAGCGCAAGGCTCCTCTCCAACCTTTCCCTGTTGTCAGCACCCCCTTTGAGAGGGTGGGTATTGACATTGTGGGGCCTCTGGATCCCAAGACAGCCATGGGCAACCGGTTCATCCTGGTCTTAGTGGACCATGCCACCCGGTACCCGGAAGCCATCCCTCTTCGGACAGTTACGGCCCCCGTGGTGGGACGTGCACTGATGGGTATTTTCTCCCGAGTGGGGTTCCCCAGGGAGGTGGTGTCCGACCGTGGTACAAACCTTAATTTCCAATTATATGAAGTCCCTGTGGCAGGAGTGTGGTGTAACCTATAAGTTCACCACTCCTTACCACCCCCAAGGAAATGGGCTGGTTGAGAGATTCAACCGGACCCTTAAAGGCATGATTATGGGTCTTGAAGAACCCATGAGGCGTAAGTGGGACGTTCTCTTGCCATGCCTGCTCTTTGCTTACAGAGAGGTGCCCCAGAAGTCCTTAGGGTTCAGTCCCTTTGAACTGCTGTACGGCCATCCTGTAAGAGGACCTCTGAGTCTGGTCAAGGAAGGCTGGGAGAAAACTCCCAGGAAAACTCCCCAGGATGTATTTAGTTACATGCTGGCCTTCAGGAACCAGACTCGGCGTTTCAGACAACTCGCTGAGGCGAATCTGGAAGCCAGCCAGGAAGAGATGAAACGTTGGCATGATCAGAATGCCACTCTGATCGAGTTTCAGCCTGGACAAAAGGTTTGGGTCATGACCCCAGTGGAGCCCTGTGCGCTGAAAGGTAAGTGGACCGGACCATTTGAGGTGGTGGAGCGCAAGAGTGATGTCACCTACTTGGTGGACTTGCAGTCTCCCAGGAACCCCTTGCGGGTCCTGCATGTGAACTGCCTGAAGCCCCACTTTGAGAGGTCTGAAGTGGGCATGCTCTTACCAACAGATGCTGGGATGGAAGAAGAGACTGAACCTCTTCCTGACCTCCTGTATGCAAAAGAGCAAGATGGGTCAGTGGATGGTGTGAACCTCTCTCCCACCCTGACCCCTGAGCAGCAGAATGACTGTCGCCAACTGTATGGACAGTTTTATGATCTGTTCTCCCTGACTCCCAGTATCACTGAATGGTGCGTCCATGATGTGGACACTGGGGACAGTCCTCCTGTGAAGCACAAAACTTAGAGTGACTGACAGGGTGAGAGCTTGCATCAAGGAGGAGGTCTCCAAGATGTTTGCCTTAGGGTTGATTGAGTCCTCTAACAGCCCTTGGCCAGCCCAGTGGTCTTGGTCCCAAAGGCTGCCGCGCCTGGTGCCACACCCGAACTCCGGTTCTGTGTGGACTACCGAGGACTCAATTCAGTCACCAGGGCTGACGCTCACCCCATCCCCAGAGCTGATGAGCTCATTGATCGGTTGGGGGCTGCCCGGTACCTCAGCACGTTTGATCTAACGTCTGGGTACTGGCAGATCGCCTTAACTGATGGGGCCAAAGAGAGGTCAGCATTCTCCACACCAGATGGGCACTACCAATTCCGGGTGATGCCCTTTGGGATGAAGAATGCCCCTGCCACCTTTTAGAGGTTGGTCAACCAGGTGTTGGCTGGACTGGAGTATTTCAGTGCCGCCTACCTGGATGACATTGCAGTGTTCAGTGCCACTTGGGAGGAACATCTGCACCACCTCTGGGAAGTGTTGAAGGCGCTGCGGAGGGCAGGCCTCACGATCAAGGTGAGTAAGTGCCAGATCGGGCAGGGTTCTGTGGTGTACTTGGGACACCAGGTTGGGACCGGCCAGGTGGCGCACCTACAGCCCAAGATAGATACCATCCTGGCTTAGGAACCCCCCAAAACCCAGACAGAGGTGAGAGCCTTTTTAGGACTCACCGGGTATTACAGGAGGTTTGTCAAGGGGTATGGCAACATTGTTGCACCCTTGACTGAGCTGACTTCCAGGAAGCAGCCCAGGAAAGTGAACTGGACTATTGCCTGCCAGAAGGCTTTTGATGCCCTGAAATCTGCCATGTACACGGCGCCCGTGCTTCAGGCGCCCAACTTCTCCAGGGAATTCATTGTGCAGACAGATGCTTCAGAGCATGGTGTTGGGGCTGTGCTTTCACAGATGAATGAGGAGGGCCTAGACCAACCTGTAGCCTTTATTAGTAGGAGGTTACTTCCACGGGAACAGAGGTGGAGTACGATTGAGCGTGAGGCATTTGCTGTGGTCTGGGCACTGAAGAAGTTGAGACCATACTTGTTTGGGACTCACTTCCGGGTTGAGACAGACCACAGGCCCCTCAGATGTTTTTTTTTTTTTTAACAGTTATTAAACAGTTACCGGTGAATGGTACAGTACAGAGGACCAGGTAGTTAACTTTTTACAGAACGCATGAGTGGAAGGATATACAGACAATACGCATGCGAGGAACATCACTGAGAAAGAGGATCATCATGTTCAACATTACAAGGTGGTGTACAAAGCTCTCCTCTATACAAATTCCACGGGTTCCAGACACGAAACCACTTCTTAGGGCACCCCCTAGCCGAATACACTGTCTTTTCCCTGAACATGCACCAGTCAAGGTTTCTTTCCCAGGCCTCCAATGTGGGTGGATGTGCTGCCCCCAGAGTTGAGCGATATTTCTCTTTGCCAGCATGAGCCCCAGAGTGACCCATTGCGTCTGAGAAGTGTCTAAGTCCGTTGGCTCCCAGATATTTAGGAGGCATCATCTAGCCTCGGGACAAAGGGAGATTTGTAATACCTGGTTGATCGTGTCGTGTACTTGGCGCCAATAGGAATCGATATGTGTGCACTCCCAGATGATGTGCATAAACGTTCCGATATGGCCACACCGCCGCTTGCATTCCCCTGTATCTGACCACCCCATGTGCACTAATCTAGGGCCCGTTATGTAGATCCTATGAAGGATCTTAAGCTGAACCAGTCGCAAGCGTGCCGGGATAGCCACCTCTTTAGGGGAGGAGACTGCTGCCTGCCACTCCTCATCGTCCAGTTCTATCCCATCGCGTGCCCACCTATCTCGCAGTGTCAGGAGGGGGTTTGTCATGTGATTAATTAGTTTTTTGTATATCAATGATATCGTTTTGTCAGGGAAGTGACCATCCAAGATTCTGTCCTCCAGAGGGGAGACCTCCGGGGGATCCGCTCCTCTAGGCAATGAAGACTGAAGTGAGTGTAAGACCTGTAAATAACGAAAGAATTCCGTATCCGCCAATTTATATTCGCCCTGAAGCATGCTGAAGGACTTGGGCTCCCCTTTTCCCCAGATATCTTTAATAGCTGAAATCCCAATAAGGTCCCACTTGTCGAAACCCCTTGTCTTCCACAGGTCGCCCAATTTCTCTGAATCCCAAAGAGGGGTGGCCAATGTGAGTCTGTGTCTCCAACCAAGATAATTAGTGGCGTCATGCCAAATTTGAACTGAGTGCTTCGTGGGGGCTGTTAGTTTGAATCGTTTAGGTCGGGAGTATAACGCCCTACCATAAGTGCCCCCTGGAAGGAGCCATCTGTCCATGGCGTAGCCCGGGTCATCCACACGGCCGTATGTGCCATGATTAATGGCTGCCAGTTGGGAAGCCCAATAGTATTTCTTGATATCAGGGAGACTGATGCCTCCATCATACCAATGTAAAGTTAGTTTGCTCAAGGCGATTCGAGGCCTGCCATCCCATAATAGATCCCTCTGCAAGCCCTCAACCTCCTTAAAATAACGTGCTGGGACTAAATCCAAGGTATTTTGTAGGGCATATAAAAATCGCGGTAACGCCATCATTTTAAATAGAGTAGCTCTGCCCAGGAGTGAGATAGGGAGAGTCTTCCAGCTAGCGATGTCACTTTTAAGTCTACGAAGAGGAGGATGAAGGTTTTGGGCATAGCGGACCGAGGGGTCCAATGAAATATAAATCCCCAAGTATTTGAATCCGACCGAGTTGGTTTGTATTGGACAATTCCGGGGAGGAACAGGAGGGTCTCCCCTCAGTACAAATAATAGGGATTTTCCCCAATTGATGGAAAGTCCAGAGAATCTACCGAAGACTGTGAGAATGTCCAGCACCACTACAAGAGATTTCCTAGGGGAGGCCAAATAAAGTAAAATGTCATCAGCGTACAAGGATATGCGGTCCTCCCATCCGGGGGACCACCGCAGATCCCTTATCCTTGGATCCCAACATATCCAAGTGGCCAGGGGCTCCAAAGTCAGAGAGAAGAGAAGGGGGGACAGTGGGCAACCCTGTCGAGTTCCTCGACTGAGTAAGAACGAGGCTGACACCTTGTTATTTACCACCACTTGAGCCAGTGGTTCAGAATATAAAAGACGCACCCACTGAATGTATTCCTGGCCAAATCCCAGTTTTACCAGAACTGCCCATAGGTATGGCCATTCGATAGTGTCGAAGGCCATGGTCGCGTCCAATGACACAATCACAGCTGGCTCGAGAAGGGTGTGGGCTCTATCTATCCTCCCATGCACTCTACGGAGGTTCAGGGCTGTATTTCTATGAGGCATAAAACCGGTTTGGTCTAGATGCACTAAGCCGCTGATCACCTTCACCAAGCGGTTGGCTAAGAGCTTGGCTAAAATCTTGGGTTCAGCGTTTAAAAGAGAGATGGGCCTGTATGAGGCACAGTCTGCTTTGTCCTTTCCCTCCTTGTGGATGGTGACAATAGTAGCCATTCATTGTTCCCGGGGCAACGTTCCCACCTCCCTAGATTCCACAAACATAGATTTCAAATAGGGGGCTAGCTTATCTGGTCTCAACTTGTAGAGTTCAATGGGAAGTCCATTTGGGCCCAAAGCTTTCCCAGAATTCAAGGAACGGATCGCTTGCACGATTTCATCGCTTGTAAGGGGGCTATCCATATATTCCCGATCTTCAAGGGAGAGACAGGGAAGCTTAATATCCCTCAACAGCTCCTGAGAGTCCGCTTCAGTGTGGGAGGATACCGCAGTATAGACGGAGTGGAAATGATCGGCGAACCTGTCCGCTATTTCCTGCGGTTCCGTGACTAAGACGCCTCCTTGTACTTTGAGCTCCGGGACTAACCGACTTGCCCATTCCCTCTTGTCCAGCCACGCTATGAGCTTCCCGGCCTTGTCTCCCAGATCATAAAGCCTGCCCTGCTGCTCTCTACTCAGGGCCCTGGCCCTGTCTGAGACCAACGCTTTATAGTCGTGCTGCTTCAGACTCAACAAGTGGAGCTTCTCCGGCGTAACCCCAGACTCCAGTTCCCCCTCTAGTCTATATATGTCTGCCTCAAGCACGAGGACCTCCTTTTGTTTGTCTCTCTTGGAGCTAGATATCAATGACAGGGCTTGTCCCCGAACTACAGTTTTAAATGCTTCCCACAAGGTCCGGGAAGAGGGCACTGATCCCACATTGTCGGAAAAATATTCGTCAATAGCTTTGATAAGCTCTTTACGGATCTTGGGGTTACGTAGGTACCAAGGGTTAATTGGGGCCAATCTTCCCACTCCGCCCACACTTACGAGCAGGTGAACCCAGACAGGCGAGTGATCAGAGATACCTCTGGCTAAATGTTTGATTTCGTGTATATATGCGGCTTGCGCAGCTGGTACCAGACAATAGTCTAAACGGGAGAGAATGTTGTGTGCCCCAGAGTGGAAGGTGTGTTGCACCTGGCCCGGATGATATACTCTCCAGCCATCGATCAGTCCCATCGCCTCAAGGAAGTCTGGCAACCATCGGGCAGAGGGTCCTATCTCTCGAGGGGGATATCTATCCAATGTACCCGAGACTACTGCATTGAAGTCTCCCCCCAGGACCAGGAGCCCATCCGGAAAGGTGAGCAGGGCCGCACCCAGATCAGCAAATGTTGTGCCCTGTAGGCCTGGGGGAACATAGACAGACATAAAGGCAATGGGCTGGCCCTCCCACATCCCGGACACACCCACATATCTGCCTCTATCATCCACCCATGTGGAGCCAACCGCCAGTGGGAAGGTGTTCCTCGTCATAATACCTACACCCCTGGAACCCGAGGTGAAACCAGAATGCGCAATCAGTTTATACCCCCCCCTGTGCATTGCCTTACATAGATTCCCAACCAAATGTGTCTCCTGGAGCAGGACTACATCAGGTGAGGGCCTCCTGATGTATTGAAGAACCACACTTCGTTTGATTTTGTCCCCTAACCCGTTAACATTCCAGCTCATAATTTTTACATTTTTATCCCCCATCACGCCTGTAATGCAGAGTGTAGATACAGAAATCCCCGGCTTGTACTCTTTCAGCAACTCTTTTGCAGGTGTATATGTCCATTGCACCGATGAAACAAATATGACAAATAACAAAGAAACAAAATTTCCCAACCCAACAACCCCCCACCCCGCTGCCCTGCACTCTGGGCTTAGAACTGCCCATCGGAAACTTGCAGAGTGCCTGTCGCTCTAGAAAGAAATTCAGAGGAAGAAAAGAAGGGGGAATAGTGAGCTCCATGTCCCCGCCCCTATCCAGGTCGAGTGTAACACCCCTGGCAGATAAATGTCAAGATGCATATATAAAATCACCAGCCCCCGCAATAGAACGCAGATATTCCACCCACCCCAGCCCACCCCACATCAATGACCCCGTTACTTAGTTCAAGGCCGCCATCCTCAGAGATCTAATTCAGATAGGTTGAATGTCTGCATGTTTCCCAGCGCCGTGATCCGCCTGGCCCTCTGCTCCGCGATATTCGATCCACTCTGCCACTGCCTCAGGCTGGTCAAAGAACCACGCTCGTCCCTCCGCTTCAACCCGGAGACGTGCCGGGAACAGCATTGAGTATTTCAGGCCCCTCTCTCTCAGGTCACGCTTCACAGTGAGGAAGGACCTCCTTTGCTTCTGTACTCTCTGTGTGAAGTCCGGAAAGAAGGAAATGGCAGCATTTTCATAGCGGAGGGCGCCCCCGCTCTGGAGTTCTGGAGAATAATATCTCTGTCCCGATAATTCAAGACCCGAGCCAGCATGGGCCGTGGGGGAGCGCCCGGTTTGGGACGGCCGCCCGGGACCCTGTGGGCACGTTCGATAACAAAAAATTTGCTGAGGCCTTTGGGCTGTAAGTGTTTAAGAATGAGGTCTTCAACGAATAGGTCCGGAGATTGCCCCTCCGCTTTCTCCGGCACTCCTAGGATGCGGAGATTATTGCGCCGGAGCCGGCCTTCATAATCATCCAGCTTGAGGTCCATGTACTTGTGAGAGTCCTGGAGCTCGCGCATCTCCCTTTGCAGTTGCGTGACATCCCCAAAGAGACTGGAGGTCGTTATTTCAACCTGCTTGACTTTTTCGTTAAGCTTCCCCAGGTCGGTCCTAATAAGATTAATGTTGATCGCCATGGCGTCCATTTTGTGCTCTAGAGAAGTTTTGACTCCAGCAATAGCCCCCATGACATCTGCGAGAGATAGCTCTTGTTCCTCTTCCCCTGGGTTTCCCTGATTAGCCTCTACAGACAGTCGGCTCTGCTGAACGTCCTTAGTAACTGTGTATCGGTCCAGTTTGTTAGTCTGAACCAGTTTCGCCCCACGGGACCCGGACCCCTTGCGATCCATCGTGGCAGCCAGTGTACACCTCCAACTGAGCTGAGGTGGTGGAAGCAGGCAGAGGCACCAACCACACAGTGCCCACCAGTGAGGTCAACCGGTTAGGGTACCAGCATCCACAACGCGGGCCCCAGAGGTCCAAGATAAAGTCCTGCACTTCCCAGGGGGGGTGGGTCCCTCAATTCAGGTCCGAACAGCTGAGCGCTCCCGGGACTCAGGCGGGTGGCTAACCGCCGCTACGATACCGGTATGCGGCGTGCTCCGGAAGGGCAAGCTACAGGGAGGCTCTCATCATTAGGAGCGCACCGCCGCCATTAATCCGCTCCCGGCGGGCGCGCTTCACGGAGTTCCTGTTGTCCGTGCAGGGTAGCTTCGCCAGCTTCAGGGCCCAAGCAGCAGTCACCACCGCCGCCGCGGGTCCCAGATGCCCCCCTGTAGCCCCGCCTCAATATATCGCGGCGGCACCTCCAGAGCTCGGCGTCACCGCTCAATGTCGCTGATCAGGTCGGAGCTCCCCTCCGGCGCCACTATCCACTGTGGGTCCCGGCGCCCAGATTTCCCGCAGGCCGCAACACTCCGGGGCCAATATCTCCTCCGTCTGAGCTGCTCGATGAACCGGAGCAAGCGTGCTGGGGACCGCTACTACTCCGACCTCGGGGGCTGTCGACAGGGTGTCACGGATGTGTCAGCAGGATAGATGTGGGGCAGGGACAATCGGTGGAGCTAGTTCACTAAGCGGCCATCTTCGATCCGCGCTTGGCCATGCCCCGGCCCCTCAGATGGTTAATGCAGATGAGGGGTGAAAATCCAAAACTGTTGAGGTGGTCCATTTCCCTACAGGGGATGGACTTCACGGTGGAACACCGCCCTGGTACAGAACACACCAATGCTGATGGTCTGTCCAGATTTTTCCGCCTTTGTGATGAGAACTCCCAGGAGGTAGGGTAGTTCTCCCCACATTTCAGCTGGAGGGGACACGTGTTAGACTTGGCACCATTGGTGTGGGTCTCCCTTCCATTTTTTGCTGTTGCCTCTTATGTTTTTGCTGGTTTTAGATGCTTTTGGGCATGGTGCCACTGCTGTTCAGTGCCACAGTGCAAGTGCTCCCTACTGTAAATTGTTGTATGGATTAGTGGTTCCATGATTAGCTTGTTTGATTTACCTGTCAGACCCTAGTACAGTGCACCACGTGAGCCCAGGGCCTGTAAATCAAATGCTGCTGGTGGACTTGCAGCGCTGGTTGTGCCACCCACAGAAGCAGCTTGTAAAGTGTGTCTCAGGCCTGCCATTGCAGAGCCTGTGTGCAGTCTGTGACTGCCATGTCGACTTGGCAAGTGCACCCACTTGCCAGTCCCTAAACCTTCCCTTATCTTCATATCAGACACCCCTAAGGTAGGCCCAAGGGCAGGGTGCATTGTAAGTGTAAGGTAGGACATGCCCTGGTGTGTGTGGCATGTCCTAATAGTGAATTACAGCCATTTTCGTTTTTCACTATTGCAAGGCTACCTGTTCCCCATAGGCCAGAATGGGCAGTTTGATTATAACATCTTATAATCCTAATTGACCCAGGGAACATGGTAGAAAAATGAATTTAGTATGCCTGAACTCAGAATGATAAAATACATCTTTTTGTAAAGTTGGTTTTAACATTCTGTGTTTGAAAATACCACTTTTAGAAAGTAGGTATTTTCTTGCCTATCTGTCCAAGCCTGCCTCTGCTAGGTTGTGTATTGTGTGTCTGGCTTTGTGAGTGACAGGGGCTGGGGGATTCCAGGAGACAGGGTGAGTCAGCACAGAGCTGAATAGACCTTCCTGCATATAGAGTGGTGGGAGGAGTTGCACCTAGGTCTGAATAGGGCTCTGCCTGCCTTCTACAATGCTGGCTCCGCCTCCTGCCGGGCGGCTGATGACTCTGCCCCTCACTCACAAAGGGAGAAGGTGTCTCCTGACAGAATGCACCCAGAACTGGTTTGGACCAGGTACAGGACCCTCTGCCTTCAGAGGACAAAGGATTTTTGACCATAAATACTGGGGCCCAGACCCCATGAAATTAGATCACTTCTGGGAAATCAAGAAACCTGTTGCCAAGGAGAAGAACCGGAGAAGCTGAAGGAGGAGTACTGCCCCTGTGCTGTTTTGCTGATTGGGGTTGGCCTGCAGTGGTTGCTTTCTGCCAAGGACAGGAGAAAAGACTTTGCTGTGCTTTATCATCTTGAAGAAGAGAATCTCCAAGGGCTTAAACTGAGCTTGCCTCCTGCCTGAAGTCACAGGGACACAACGACTTCACCCCTTCTGTTTGCCTGCATCTAGAACTGCTGTTTTAGCTGCTAACAGAAGGAAATTGCAACACCGACGCCGGCGAGCGACGCTGTAACCTGCACCGAAGTCGTGGGCACCGCTCGTGAAGAGCACGATGTACCGCCCCGACTTGCACCGTAGGCCCGACGCCTGCTGACGCCGTGCGACATCGACTCCGAAGCCGTCACCGAGGACGCTGCCTGCACCGGAGCCAAGGACACCGCTCGTGACGCTCACGACGCACCGTCCCGACTTCACCGACGCCAGGGCTTCATCACCGCAGAGCCGATCCTCGACGTGAGTGACCCCCCGAATCCATCGACACCGCACCATTGCAAGGAACCGACGCCTCGCTGCATCCGTGACGTCACCTCCCCGACACAGTAAGGAACCGACGCCTCACCTCCCCTGCGCTGCAGTAAGGAACCGAGACATCACCTCCCCTGGGGTCGTAAGGAACCGACGCCGCCGGCGCCAATGAAGCATCACCTCCCCGACTCCATGCACCGTCTTTGTTTTCATCGAATTCCAGGTACTGTTCTTTGTGGGTCTGCTTGACTCCGGGCCCGACGCCGCGCACCTCGCGGTCGGCGCCGTACTTTGGGATTTCCACCGGTCACGACGTCGTGATAACTCCAAGTGGAGTTATTTGTTGCTACAAGCTTTATTTGATAGACTATCCTATTTTTGAAGATAACGTGAACTGTCTCTATCATTTTAAGTCTATTTTAGATTACAGTATTGTGGATTTTTGCTATTGGGTCTTGTGTTAAGTCTATATAAAGATTACTTATTTTTACATACAACCTGTGTGGTGTCCATCTGTAGTGTTTTCACTGTATTACTGTATGTGTTCACAAATGCTTTACACACTGCCTCTGAGATAAGCCTGTCTGCTCGTGCCAAGCTACCAGGGGGTGAGCAGGGGTTGTTTTAGGAGTGTATCCGCCTTATCCTGACTAGAAGCAAGGGTCCCTATTTTGGACAAAGGTGCATACCATTGCCAACTAGAGACCCCCAGTTCTAACAGGGTCCTTAGGGGCCAACTAGCCTACCTCTTACCTCCAGTAAGCCCCACACAGTGGGATTGCTGAGAGGTAGACAGGCCACGCCCCCTTTCTCCACCACTCTGCAAACGCACCTCCTGGCACGCTCTTGGTTGGGGGATGAAGTCCCCTTTCCTCATGAGGGTCCCTGGGGACCAACTAGTTCTCCTGTTACCTCCAGTAAGCCCCATACAGCTGGTTTCCTGAGAGTGCTCAAAGACCACGGCCCCTTTTTACACCACTCTGCAAACGCGGCTCCTGGCGTGCTGCTGCTCGGGGGATGAAGTCCACTTGTGTCCTGAGGTCCTCAAGACACAAGAGGACCTCATCGCCCCACCAGCAGTGTGCCAAGAGGCGTGTTTGCAGAGTGGTGTAAAAAGGGGCGTGGCCTCGGACCACCTCTCAGCAATCCCACTTTGTGGGGCTTACTGGAGGTACCTGGTGGGCTAGTTGGCCCCCAGGGACCCTCAGGAATGAAGGGGACTTAATCCCCCAACTTAGAACGTGCCAGGGGGCACGTTTGCAGAGTGGTAGAGGGGCCTCTGGTGATATGCCAGCTTTTTTTTTATATTTTGGTTTTCGGAAGGGGCCCAGGGATCCCATCCCCCAGGGCCTGAGCATTTTTTGTTAAAAAACAGGAGGGGGGGGACGCGGGGCCCCCCTCCATTGGCCGATTCCGGCCCCGTGGACCCCATCCCCTGGGGCATGGCCACATATTTAATGTTTTTTTAAAAATTTAAGGAGGGGG
The DNA here is from genome assembly GCA_963921515.1 of Calotriton arnoldi. Taxonomy (NCBI): domain Eukaryota; kingdom Metazoa; phylum Chordata; class Amphibia; order Caudata; family Salamandridae; genus Calotriton; species Calotriton arnoldi. The sequence continues at coordinate 858,054 of CAWUFW010000145.1, forward strand.
GCTGCGCGGCCCCCTCCTGAGGCCATTAGTGGCCCCGGGGACCCCATCCCCCGGGGCTGTGCCTTAATCTCTTTTTTTTTTTTATTTAATGTATAAGTAGGGAGGGGGGCCGCCTGGCCCCCCTTCCCTGGGCCACTTCTGGCCCCGGGGACCCCATCCCCCGGGGCCTGGCCTCAGCATTGGGGACCGTGGGGGGAGCCCCAATGCCCCCACTGTCCCTGCCTGCTCCCCACCTCCTGCGGGAGCCGGCATTGCTTTTGGGCATGGGGAGCTGCTGACATGCAGAAGCCCCCCCACACTTCATAATTTAAATTTAAGCCCCTGGGAGGTGGCGGTCCATGGAGCTTGGAGGGGGCCCGCGAGGCCCCCGCATATAATGAACAATGCCCCGGGGAGGTGGTGGTCCCCGGGGCAGCGGGGGCAGGAGCCCTCCACGCATTTTTTTTAGAAGCCCCGGGGAGGTGGCGGTCCCAAGGGCTGTGGGGGCCCCCGCCGGCCCCCCTACATATTTACTCATTGCCCCCGGGACCTGGCCCACCCGGGGGCTTATAGAAAACAAAGCGTGGGAGCCCGCACTTCGTTTTTATTATTTTCTTGGCCGGATTCGCGCTCCCAGCGCGAATTTGGCCGATTGTTTTTAAAAAAAAATGCTTTTTTGGGCCCTGGGGGATCAGGGTGTTTCTACCCTGCCCCCTTTTCTTGTTTTTCATCTTTTTTTTAACTTTTTTCTTGTGACCCGGTTACCGAGTCACAAGATGGCTGCCAACACTTCCTGGTTTGGAGTGTTGGCAGCCAATCAGAATGAAGCTTGTGCTCAGGAGGGTTCGCGAATCCTCCTCGGTGCTCAGATATCGATATTTTTATTTTTTTAATTTCTCAGCAACTACTGAACGGATTTACACCATTTAAAAAAAGGACGCTTTCTGGACCAAGACCTGCATTTTTGCCAAATTTGGTGTAATTCCGTTCAGCAGTTCGGGCTGTAGCTTGATCTAAAGTTCCTATGGAAATTAACATGGGGAAAACAAGTTTTGGGATCCCCCTTTTTTCTTGGCCCCCGCTTGACGAATCACCCCAAAACGTTCAAAACAGGAGCTGACCTGAGTGAACCATTAGTTTTGAAAATTTCGCAAAGATTCGCCAAACGGCACCAAAGATATTGGCAAAAGAAAAAACGCTTTTTGAATAGAAACAACGTCCTAACTAAACTACCTACTGGCGACCGCCAGTAGGTAATATATATATATTCTTGCTCCAAAACACCAAATGCGGAGCAATCACGAACGGGTGCCGGCATCGCAGGGGTGCGCCCGCGAAATTATCAAAGCTCCTTTAATTTCGAATCACGGAGCAAAACCAGCACTCACGGGGTGGTTGCTACAAATTTAATCCAAACGTAACAACAAACGCGTTTCGGCTTACGCCTTCGTCGGTGTTACACCGACGAAGGCGTAAGCCGAAACGCGTTTGTTGTTGCGTTTGGATTCAATTTTGTAGCAACCACCCACGTGAGTGCTGGTTTTCTTCCGTGATTCGGAATTAAAGGAGCATATATATATATATATATATATATATTGAGTACTCCTTTTCTTCACCAATACCCTGGAAACGGAACGGACTCCTCTTATTTTGTGCAAATTGTTTTATTTCAAATCGTGCTGTGCCGCCATGACGCGTTTCGGTCCCTAGAGGCCTTGATCACATGTCGTGCTACCATTTCCTCCCCGACATTTAAAGTGCCAAGTGCAAACTAAATATGGAAAACAGACTACCCGTCTGTACTCCAGTTTCACAATACAACTATGCAGCATGTTTCCACATTAGTTGTGGCTGGTCTTTATATTCTCAAAACCATGTGCAAAATACACATAATTCCTGTATAAATACATTTTGGTAATATACACACAGTTAAAAATATTTTAAAACATAATGCATAAAAGCCATACCCTTGGATTTAAAACCATGTGCAAAATCTGCATTGTTCCTGTATGAATACATTCAGATGAATAATACACATAGTTAAAATTAATCCAAGTGAAAAGATCATGTACAGAAAAGAGAGTCACCTGAGAACAACTCAGTGCTTTTGACATTGCAGGCTATTGCCATTATTCATTTGACTCATCAGATTTCATGTGTATACTTCTATGTTGCTTAAAGAGATGTTAAAAAGACCCATCCACTGATGCCACAAAATCCTTCATGCCTAAATGTGCGAATAGGTATGCCGCCCCTGTGGACATATGGTCTGCTGCTTGTAAAGGTGCATCTAAATGTGCAAAAGTGCAAAAGAAAGTGCTATTTTGCGTATTCTCTATGCTCAGCGAACAGATCAACGCAAAAATAAAGTGTCTGAGTGCAATAAAATATTAGTTGTAAAAGACGGTCCAATGTAAACATCCATTACAACATAAGGAAGGGGGAAGGGGTACAATGGAAAGAGGAACAGCGTTATTCTTTTAAAAAAAAATTATATATACATCCTGCTAATGATTGTCATTGCTAGGACTTCGAGTCATTCATGGAGATAGCTTATTTGGTGGGGCAGAGCTATAGCCAAGTATGCAGATCTTCTGTGGTGTTCAGCCCCTGTGGGCTTTTGCTGTCAAATTCAAGAATATACCTAGTTTCTAACCGTCTCAGTATGGCATCTCTATTTCCACCTCGTCTTAGTGGCGGGAGCGCATCCACCACGTAATATTTCAACTGGTCCAGATCGTTACCATGGACCTCCTTGAAGTGGCGGGCCACCGTATATGTTGCATCTGAATTAGTTATAGCCCTCAAGTGCTGGAGTATTCTCTTGTGGACCTGCAATCTCGTGCTGCCCTCGTACCGCAGTCCACAAGAGCACTCCAGCACGTAGATGGCAAATTCAGACTTACAGGTTAGTAACTTGTCTATTTTACTAGGCTTATTCTTGAAGGGCGTGCTGTAAACGGTCTTACTTACGTCGTATTTGCATGCCCTGCACGTGGAGCACCTGATAAAACCCTTTCGGGCCGTCAGCCAGCTAGAGCCTGTTTTAATCTCTGGACTGCTGCTAACCACAAAGTCACTGGTGCTAGGGGCCTTTCTGAATGTTATAGTCGGGGTATGCGAGAGTTTATCCCCCAAAACCGGATCACTTAATACTAAGTGCCTTTTTTTCTTTATGATTCTGTTCAAGCTATCTTTCTGCTTGCTGAACGTAAGGATACGTCTAGGGTTATTGCTATTAGATCTTATACCATTAATTTGCTTGTCCTTACTGCGGGATGGTTTGACTAGCAGATCATTTCGGGACAGTACCCTAGTGCGTCGTATGGCCTCATCAATGGTATGTTCTGAATAGCCACTATCCAGAAAACGCAGTTTGCATTCCTCCTTGCTTCAGTTATATCTTTTTCGCTGCTACAGATTCTGCGTATTCTGAGCATTTCCCCATACGGTATGCTACAGATGGTATGTCCAGGGTGAAAACTAGTGGAGTGCAGTATGGTATTCCCTGCGGTAGGCTTACGATTTAGTTTAGTTTGTAACCTGTCGTTTGCCACGTACACTTCAACATCTAAAAAAAAGATAGAGCTCTCACTTATGTTATGAGTGAAGTGCACATGTATGTCATTGCAATTTAGCTTGGTTACAAATTCCTCTGCACTGTGCCTATCTCCACGCCAAACCACAAATAGATCATCAATATAGCGAACCCATTTAACCACATTGTGTGCCATAATATCCGCATACATAGTTGTTAAAATCCTCTCCTCCCACCACCCCATGTGGAGGCAGGCGTAGCTTGGTGAGAAGCTCGCCCCCATAGCTACGCCCCTTATTTGATGGTAGACCTGTTGTTGGAATAAAAAATAGTTATTCTCTAAGCAAAATTTCGTTAGACTGATAAGCATCTTATTATGAGAATAAAATTCAATCGGTCTAGTGCCTATGAAATGTTCCAGAGCCCTGATTCCATCATTGTGCCTTGATCTCTTTTTTTTTTAATTTAATGTATAAGTAGGGAGGGGGCCGCCTGGCCCCTCTCCCTGGGCTACTTCTGGCCCCGGGGACCCCATCCCCCGGGGCCTGGCCTTAGCGTTGGGGACCGTGGGGAGAGCCCCCATGCCCCCACGGTCCCTGCTGGCTCCCCACCTCCTGCGGGAGCCGGCATTGCTTTTGGGCATGGGGAGCTGCTGACATGCAGAAGCCCCCCCCACACTTCATAATTTAAATTTAAGCCCCGGGGAGGTGGCGGTCCATGGGGCTTGGGGGGGCCCGCGAGGCCCCACGCATATAATGAACAATGCCCAGGGGAGGTGGTGGTCCCCTGGGCAGCGTGGGCGGGGGCAGGAGCCCCCCACGCATTTTTTTTTTAGAAGCCCCGGAAGGTGGCGTTGCCCGGGGCTGTGGGGGGCCCCGCGGGCCCCCGCTACATATTTACTCATTGCCCCCGGGACCTGGCCCACCTGGGGGCTTATAGAAAACGAAGCGCGGGTTCCCGTACTTCGTTTTTTTTTTTCTCGCCCGGATTCGCGCACTTAGCGCGAATTTGGCCGATTGTTTTTTTAAAAAAATGCTTTTTTGGGCCCTGGGGGTCCTTGTGGGACCACCTGAGCAGGCCTAGGGGATCAGGGTGTTTCTACCCTGCCCCCTTTTCATGTTCATCTTTTTTTTACTGTTTTCTTGTGACTCGGTTACCGAGTCACAAGATGGCTGCCAACACTTCCTGGTTTGGAGTGTTGGCAGCCAATCAGAATGAAGCTCGTGCTCGGGAGGGTTCGCGAATCCTCCTCGGTGCTCAGATATCGATATTTTAATTTTTTGAATTTCTCAGCAACTACTGAACGGATTTACACCATTTAAAAAAAAGGACGCTTTCTGGACGAAGACCTGCCTTTTTGCTAAATTTGATGTAATTCCGTTCAGCAGTTCGGGCTGTAGCTTTATCTAAAGTTCCTATGGAAATTAACATGGGGAAAACGTGTTTTGGGACTCCCCTTTTTTCTCGGCCCCCGCTTGACGAATCACCCCGAAACATTCAAAACAGGAGCTCACCTGAGTGAACCATTAGTTTTGAAAAATTTGCGAAGATTCGTCAAACGACGCAAAAGATATTGGCAAAATAAAAAACGCTTTTTGAATAGAAACAACGACCTAACTAAACTACCTACTGGCGACTGCCAGTAGGTAATATATATATATTCTTGCTCCAAAACACCAAATGCGGAGCAATCTCGAACGGGTGCCGGCATCGCAGGGGTGCACCCGCGAAATTATCAAAGCTCCTTTAATTTCGAGTCACGGAACAAAACCAGCACTCACGGGGGTGGCTGCTACAAAATTTAATCCAAACGCAACAACAAACGCGTTTTGGCTTACGCCTTCATCGGTGTTACACCGACGAAGGCGTAAGCCGAAACGCGTTTGTGATTAAACTCTGTAGCAACCACCCCGTGAGTGCTGGTTTTCTTCCGTGATTCGGAATTAAAGGAGCTTTGAGATATATATATATATATATATATATATATATATATATATATATATATATATATATATATGCACACCCAGATAAAAGGGCGTCAAACATACAAATGGTGTGGTGCTGACTAATGTAAATGCGTTTAAAAAACACACCATATTTGTCCTATGTAATTAAAAAAACCTGAAACTTCACTTCAATCCCTACACTTCACTCAGGAGCTAAAGGGGTCATTCTAGCTTGTGTTTAAATAAAAAAGAAATTGCTCAGAATTTTCATTAAAAACATATACCTGTTCCTCTGGCAAGCCATAGAGCTTGTGGACAGGGACAGGACCTCATCAACCAGCATCTCCAGCTCCTTTGGTGAGAGGTTTGGGGCAATGTCTGTCTCCTGCTTTGCCTGGCACTTTGGATAGCAGAGGTAAGAAACTGCAACAAAAGTTGAGGAGGTGTTCTCGGTGGAGCTCTTAGGAGGCATATGAGCTTTGATTTTAACGCTGAACACATCTATACGACATGAAAGATCGTCAATGGAAACAGACCCATCCATTGGCTTCTGCACCTTGCTTTCACACACATTATGGCTGTGTCCATCGAGGAGTTTCCGACCCACTACCCAGTCATCTTCCACTGAATTCCTACTAATTCCAAATGTTGTGACGGTGAGGTCAGGCATCTACCATTTTAGATTGTAAAATGATGTGCTTGTGAATGTTAACTATGTCACCCCCACTCAAAATCGTAGCTAGTTTGTTTACATATACAAAATGCTAATGTTATTTGTTTTGCCAAAAAGTTTTCTGTAGTTCGTTACTGTGGTTAAATATGATAGTTGTGCGGTTTTGTTTACCCTTCCGTTGACGGAATTTGATAAATGTTTTAAAATCATACAATGTGCAAATGATACATTTAAAATGTATTACTTACACATTTATTTAAAAGAAATACATGTGTCAAAAATGTAATTTTAAAGAAAAGTGTAAATTTGTTTAAAATATATTTTTTTAAACTAAATGAAATGTGTGTTTTATTTTAAAAATGCTAGCAAAATTTCATAACAATTTTTTTTAAATGTTACATGCAGACATCAAACACAGGGAAGATGAAAGCCTTAAGTTACGAGATCATATCCAGACCTTGCCACCATGGAATAATGGGATATAATAAAAAAAATCATATTAAATAGGCAAACTATTATTGATTTATGTCATCAGCTGGAGCCAGATCTTCTATGTCACAATAGGAATCTGACAGCAATAACACCTATAGTGAAATTAATGGCAGTACTCCATTTTGTGGTCACAGGATCATTCCAATACACTGTTTCAGTGTCTGGTGGAATGTCACAACCAAATTTCAGTTGTGTTCTAAAATAAATTCTTTCTTCTAATGTTGAGACATCATCAGCTTCACCCTTTTTCCACAAAATGAGCGTTTTGCCAACGCAAAGGGAAATATTTATGCTTTGGGTCGCCTACCACATGTGGTTAGAGCAATGAACCCAGTGGCCTCACTTTGTGGGCCCACAAATTCCCTCCCATGACCCCCACTACCTGTGCCCTTGACCCAGTGTATCCCATCGTACTGGCTGAAAGGGAGGTGGTGCTGGTGTTGGATCAACCGCAGCCAGGGCTATGGGGACACAAGATTGGGGTGATGTTCCTTTGGACACAGGAAGTGTAGGTATCCAGAGGCTGAGGTGTGGTAACAGCTGGGGTGGGAGGTGTAGATACAGGCTGAGTAAGGCGTTCTTTAGTAGTCTGCCCAGGCAGAACAGATGGACCAGTCTGCTCCTCATCATACAGACTTTCTGGAGTGGATTCCTCACTGTAGGCTTGTTCCTGGTCTGGAGTGGAGGTGTCGTCAGTAGTAGTGGCAGATGGTTGTCCATGTACTCTGGGTGTTATACCTATTATAAAACAAAATAAAAATTATTTAAAAAATCTGTATAATACATCAAATGAGTTTGTAGCAAAAAATGAAGCAACCTAAAAGTAAAAAGGGAATCAATATAATAAATATACCCTTCAGTAGTATTATGATAAATTACAAGTACAGTTTAAATTACACACAAAACTACTCCTAAAAAAGCAGGTAAAATGATGTCCTGAAATGGAAAACAAAATTAGGAAGTATATATAAAATTTAGCAAACATTCAGCACAACACAGTAGAGGGGAGAGATGTGAAATAAACCATTCCAAGGCCGAGTAGGGAAAATGAAACATCGTAAAAGGATAAATAGCATTAGTCATCATATAAACATTGCAAGAACATGTATTATCCAAACAACTTTTATTCAGCGTACAACATAACATACCTTACAATTTTGAAGTCAACATACTTGGATTTGTGAAGCAAATAACATCAATTCAATAAAATAACAAGAAAGTGACAACATACAAAATTGCACACAAAATGACATTTTAAATAATAGCATAAACTAGAGAAAGATAAATACATAACACTTTTACATATGTGAAAATATAGAAGAAATGAGAAAATGACTAAAATAACATTGTATTATTATTTTCACAAAAGCAAGGCATTGTTGTAGTTGTAATCATTTCGATTAAACATTAACAACAATTTCAAAATTGTAAGTTGAACATACCTACTAAAATATATGCACTGAAAATGAACAGACATTTACAATATGAAACATATATATGAAATATGTTATTAGGTGAAAAAACACCCACACGCACCATAGCATCAAGTGAAATTAAATGGAGATTTAAACTTTTAATCTTAAGTACAACAAGCAAAGAAACAAGGAAAAACAAAAATTAAAACATGGAGAAAAAAACAGATATTGACAACACATATTAACAATTAAAAGCAAAATGGCATTTAGATTTAATGACACTTTCAAAAGTATAACTTGCCAGTCTCCACTCCACCAAGGACTTCTGTCAAGCCTCCAGGATGTAGGATCTGCAAGACATTCTCCTCCCAGGGATAAAGTTGTAAGGGGGGCTGGGAGAACCACCACCAGTCCTCTGTGCTTCTAGGTGATGCTTGGAGGCCAGGGAACAGACTCTACCCCGCAGATCTTTCCACCCCTTCCTTATATCCTCCTGTGTGCGCAGGTTGTTTGCTACAGCATTCACTCTGTCAACTGTTGTGGCCCACATTTGCCTTTTCTGAGCTATAATTGTATTTTGTACATGGGCTCCAAACAATTTTGGTTCTATTCTAATAATTTCATCCACCATGACTGACAATTCTCCCTCAGTCAAATGTGGATTTCCCCTCCCTGCCATTATGAAATAATAACATTAATTACATTTAATAACCCACAAGATAAAAAAAAATGACAAAAAACAGAGAAAACAAAAAAAAAGAAAACTAACTTCACTGAAAAAGTGCTCATGTGCAATGTTATTTTGCAGTGGAATGGCAAAGGATCATGGTCTGAAATGAAGTGTGTTTCATAGTGTGGTATGCAGGTGAAAACAATTAGCCAAAACATATCAGGTGTGTAATGCTAGCATCCATCCAAAAGCCACAGGAATAGTATAATGTTGAATGTATCCTGCGACAGAATCCCTCCATCAGCAATCCACCGCTGAAACAACACCAGCACAATTGTGAAATCTAAATAGGCTTGATGCAATCCCACCACCCTGATGGCATTGGAGTAATGTTAGCCAGTGGTTAGCTGCTTACGCGATGGAAAAGTCTGTCACCGTGGACGGAGGATCAGCCCGTCCACTTCTAAATATTGCGGGAGGACTGGCGGGAATCTGTCTGCTTGAATGAGTTCTTGTAAACTCTACCACTGAGGGACGACGGGAGTCCTGCCAAGATCTAAATCAGGCCCTTAGAATTGACCAAGAGGAGCTGCTGCAAAAACGTTTAAAAGTTGGGACTTGGAAAATGTTAGGACTTAAATTACCTCTGGAGTGCCAGTGGGACCTTGCTGCAAAGGTGCCTGATTTCAAAATGACTTCATCGGTTACAGCTTTAGGCTTGTTCCACTTGAAGATTTTGAGTTATATTAAAAAAAGACGAATTCCAAAGGGAGAAATCTTGATGGGCAAAGCTGCAGACTTGTCCATTTTCCGAACTGCTCCCACCAAAACTAACACCTTCAGCAGGACATCATCCAGTGGCTATCCAACTTGGAGAGGACTTCAGTGGATACAGCTTCCCACCTTATCCCACTAGAGAATTTTGTCTGCCATTTCAGAGATTAAATCAGAATGTAAAGTTTTTGACTGGAATAAACCCACTTGGTGCATCTGACGCATGATTCATCACTATTGGCCTGAAATAATGCCTATGCCCCATTCGAACATAAACATTGACTACTGATTGGCGCTTTACTTTTTCTTAGCACTTTCTGCCTTAAATTTCTGGGAATTCAAAACTCCAGTTCCCCTTGTTGAATTTTGTCATTTTGGTGGCCTTTTATGCATTAAATGTTTCTCTATGTTTCCCAATTTTTCCCAATTGTTTGTGGGATTTGTATCGTGCTGTGTTTGGACTTTTTAACTACTGTTTTGTTAGTGTCAAATACTTTGCAAATGTTTCAAATTTTAGCCTTTATGCTTGGTGTCATAGCTACATGGTATTTGAATACAGGTTTACTTGATTGAAACTGCCTTTCACCTTAACATGTTTGTGGCTTATTCCTTGTGATTGACTCCCATTCACTCCATTTTCTTTTATGTGAGTTTATTTCACTGACCTTCTTTTCATAGGTATTATTTGAGGAATTATTTGAGACAGCTTGTTATGCATTAGTCTTTCCTATGGCCCCTGAACTGATCCCAGTTCTTAGTTCTTTTTGTTTGTGGCATTGGACATATAGATAGCTTTGAGGAAAGCTTTGTTTACTTCCCAAAACCAACCCCAGTGGAGCAGAACCTTCATTATTTCCTACGCTTTCTCTATCTGATAATCTAAAGGTTTCTAGTCTTTTTACAAAAAAAAAAACTGTATCGATTTTTCAATCTTATAAAATAAGACAGACTACATAAATCGCAGTCTTAACATCCCATCCCTCACATAGCAAGTTACAATAATAACAATATCCATCCTCTGGGGAATAGGTGTGGGAGAGAGGGGTACCAGCAAAATAACCTAGTCAATTAGGTATGAACAAAATATTTTCAGGGACACAATATATGGGGGTGCACTTGGAAGAGCTTCCAGTCTGAAGAGAGGAACCCAGTATTAATCCAACTTGATGTAACCGAGAACCAAACCATAAGTCACCTGCTATGTTGGGCACAGTGAGACTAGGATACAGGACTGGGAGGGAGTGTGATACATATCATTACTCCGAGGTCGGGAGTGATGGTGGAGCCAAAGGGAGTATACGGAGGAGGATTTTAGTCTAAGAGTAGTAGCAGGAGGAGTGCAAACTCAGTCGGAATCCTCCTCTTCTCTCACAGGGGGGTGTCTGTATCCTGCCAAAGCTGTCCAGGTGGGGGCAGTCGATCAATATGGAGTCCTGAGCCAGCGTGATGTCCGGGGAACGGAGCCCCAACCATGGTCGAGAGTAGTACACATAAGTTGCCCGCCTAACGCTTCCACAGGCCCTGAAGACTGATCTTGGTCTGTTGGAGTAGTGCTGTGAAAATCAAGGAGATTGCTCGTTTGCTCCCCGCTGTAGTGCAAATGATCCCAAGACCCAGGTGTGGCGTCAGTTCAGCCATGTACGCCCCCAGCACATCCTCATCGTGGCCCGAACTGCTCTAGAGAATAAGAACTGATGGGCCAAATTCATCCAAAAGATTTTGGAAGTTTCCAAAATGTCACTTGATCAAATAAGCCTCCGAGGGTAGTCAATCCTGTCTCCATTCACTCTCTTGCAATAGTGCCACGTCTGCAGAACAGCCACAGCAGAGACCAGAAGACCTGGAGAACAGGGGACCAGTCCATGGGTGCATTGCAGTTCCCTGTTCTAGGCATACGTAAATGTGGTCAGTAAAATGTTCCAAGTAATATCATGAATTCCCCGCAAGGGAGGACGAAGCAATCACAGTCACACAGCCCACTAGCGGGTCCCCTCCTCTGGGGTCGAGGAGGTTCCCCACCGCGCCACCCTCCATCTCAAAACCTTGAGTAGAGATTTATTATTTATTTATTTAGAGTATCTGTGCAGCCAGATAATATAACTCAAAATCAGGGGCAGTCATCCTGCCCTCTGAGGTGGGTTATCGCAGTTTGGCAAGAGATTTTGGTGACACTATGACCCCCCCCGTATCAGAATGAGCAGTATGGCATCAATCTCCTAAAAACAACGTTGGGGATCCTTACGGGCAGGGTGGTAAAGAAGTATAAGAAGCAAGGCAACGTTACCATTTTAGCCAGAGATATATGGCCCATGGTTGATAGTGGCAAAGTGGTCCAGAAGGAGATAGATTGTGTAGGAAAGTAGGATCTGCTTTTATGGTTACCGCCACTTTTTGCCTGGTGCTAAGCTGCTATTGACTAGTCTGACTGGGATCCTGCTAACCAGTCTATCTGCTTTCTCCCTTAAATTGTTATGACAAGCACTTAGGTACATCCCAGATTGGATACTGGGGTACCCTTATAAGTCCCAAGTATATGGTACTAAGGTACCCAGGGCATAGGTAGCACAGAGGGCCCCATGGGCTGAAGCAGGCATTATGCCTCCCATGGGAGCCAATTCTAAATGGAACTACAGGCCTGCCATTGCAGCCTGTGTAAGCTGGTGCTAGCACCACTTACTAAAGATATAGGTTTCCTATATCTGGGGTCACTGCACTCAAAACCTATAAGTCTCCCCATAGCAGGCCTTTGCAATCCTGAAGGCATGGTGCTTGGTTCTAAGTGTGAAGGTGCCCCTGCATTAGCAGGAAACCCCTACAGCCTATGGAGTCAATATAGCATGTAGAGGGGCACCGCGTAATTTTGCGATGACCATCTCGAAATTGGCTGCAACCAATCCTATCAACATGTTGGAATCATACCCCCACACCATAAACGGTGTGGGAGGTATGATTCCAAGCACTGGAAGAGTCCTCTGTTAGGCTCTCAGTGTTCCCAGTACCAGTCTTCTAGACCCGGACAGCACAAAATGGTTGCTGCCAACCAGAGACATGATTCTGCCCTTCTGCTGCTGAGCCAAGCTCGAGCAGGGGAAGGCAGAACAATAGGCATCCTGTCACATGGAGGTGTGACCCCCTCCCAGACAGGATTTAGTGTATTGGGACCGGGTGGGTGTGCTTGCCAGCGCCACTAAGTCTGCATGAGGGGCACATTTGGTGCCTCCGTGCATAGTCCAGTTCAAATCAGCTCTGGGAGCTGTTGGCTCCCGCTCTTGCGCGAAACTGGACAAAGGACATGGGAGTAACCTCTCCCCTGTCTAGACCCTCCCCTGGGAGGGTCCCCTGAATCGTCCCAACCCTTTCTTTAGGGTAATTAAGGGCTTACCTGGTTGTAGGTCCCTAGATTCATTGTGGGACAAGATTCAGATCAGACACAACTTCTTCTTTTACCGTCTGGGCACTCTGGACTTTGCTGGACTTCGTTTGGGCTCGACTTCATCTCCCTTCCAGTCTGCTGCATCGTCTGTGCCTGTGCACCATACAGGAACCTTCCAAGGCCTGTGGGCATCAAAGACACCTGAAGGAATCTCCCTTGAAGTGAAGGAGTCACTTCCCTGCATTCGCAGGCACTGCAACTAAGTCGACCTGTCTGGTGATCCTGAGCTCCTCCGGACTCCGAAAGGTTCTGCAACATAGGTGGTAGTTCTCCACAGCTCTCGAGGCCAGCCCTTCCTCTCACAAAGCTTGAGGCCAGTATCCCTCATTGGGGCTGCAATAACCGAACCCCTGTGCATCGCGTCAACTTGCAGTTGCAAAGGCTTGTTGGCTTTCTTCCACCAAGATGTTCGGGCTCCAAGTAGCGCCAATGTCAAGCATCTCCAGTGACCAAAGCCTTTGTCCACATTGCATTGTTTGCACCATGGCCTGCATCTTTTGGTGAGCTGCTCGAGGTCCTCTTGCGATTCCAGTGCCTCCGGCCTGTGGGTCCTGTTGAGGGTCATCTTTATTTCTTTTGGGCTCCCTGATTGCTCGGGCCTGCCCTGACTGCCATGCTTGTGGTGAGTCCCCTGGACCTTGCTGGTCCCGACATTACACCTTCTTTGACTTCTGCGTTGGTTGTCTTTGCCAAGGCTTGTTGGTGCTCCCACAGGACACCGACCCCTCAGCACTCGACATCCGACATTGGACAGCTTGTGCATGGCTCCTGGTCTTCCTCAGCATCACCTGGTCCTCACAGCTACAGAGTCAAGGTCATAGTCATCTCTCCTGCAATACCCGACATCGGAGGGCATTCGTCTTCCAAGTCTCCTGGTCACTCCTGAGTGACATAGACTCTGTCTCCTCTGCTTGCAGGTACCTCTCAACTAGAATAAACCTTTCAATTCCACCGGACACTTTCTCCTTCTTCAGCAGCTGCACTTTCCAGAAGTCCTCCATTGGGTTAGACAGCGGTTTCCGACACCACTTCACACCTGTGCACCCGGCCTCCCTGGTGTAGGTAAAGTGGATACTAGGGTATATACAGGTGGGGTGGCTCTCCAACCTTCTGTCTTCCACGGGGTTTCTTCACGGTCCATTGGGAAGGGTCCTTAATCTTTAAAAATCCAACCGCAACTTACACGTTGACATGTACGGGCCACGCTGTCTTGATCGGAGTCGTGGTTCTTATACCACTTTCTTAGTATATGGTTTGGCCCCCCCTGGGGTCCACTGTGTATTCTGTGTTATTTACTGCATTTCTTTGCAAAGTATTGTGTGCATTGTGCTTATCTCCAGGTAGGAGATATTTGTATGTGTTAGAGAGTATTCTATAATAAATACATATTTTTATAAATATAAATACCTTGTGTGGTTCTTTTTCACTTAATCTATATATATAAGATTTCATTCTGGTAAAACAAGCTGCTTTACGCTCCTTCTGGACTAAGCCTGAAGGCTGCTCTCCACAGCTACCACTTAGAGAGCTTTCTAAGGTTGTCTAAGATCTCAAATCACCATGAGGGTTGTCTGGACTGGTGCAGGGTACCCACTTACATAAGTGGACATCATATACCAGGCCAGCTTCTTACAGTTTGCCTAAGTGGCGTGAGGGCTGCCAGTATGTTCCCCTCAAGTAACTGAGATTCAAAATTATATTTTTGCAATCACAGATACCGAAATGTGTGAGGTCCCCAATGTATTAAAGCTCCTAGTTCTGGAGGTTTGTCACTCATGTTTGTAGTGTTTAGGGGGAATGCATTCGATTTTTCCTAGTTCATTTGGAGTCCAGACACCTCTCCAAAATAATCCAGCACCATGTAGGCCCCTTCAACATCTGCGCACTCCCTACGTAGAAATAACAGTATGTGGTCTGCACAGAGTGATATAGAAGCTGGACTCTCCAAAATCAAGGCCCTGGTAGTAGTCGCCATGCCTGATGGTCAAAGCCAGGGTCTCCACCGCCACTGCTGCAATAGACACACCTGGCAGGTGCCTCTTCCAATAGTGCAGGTGTGAAAATGGCACTACCCGTTTGGACTCTTGCCAAGAGGGTGGAGTAGAGGAACTGGGTCCATGACAGAAAGCGGCCTCCCATACCCATACTGGGCATTTTTGAAAATAAAAAGTCCCAGCAGAGGGAATCAAATGCTTTATAGATATCTACAGCCAGAGCCATAGCCTTGGAATGGTCTCCAAGGGAAGAAGTCAAAACACGTACTTTGGTGACAGCTCTTGGACCTGCGGCAATTATCGATCAGCTTGTATTTTGCTAAGAATCTTGTAGTCCACGTTCAAGACCGATAGTGGTCAGTAGGAGAGGACACGCTTCTCATCCTTACCGCTCTTTAAGAGGAGGAGGATCAGAGCTTCATGCATAGTGAGAGGCAGTGAACCCGATTTCTCAGCTACGTAGTACACTTTAGTTAGGAAGGGGGCTAGCAGATCAACATAAGTGGCATAAAATTTGACGGGGAGCCCATCTGATCTGGATACATTGCCACTTTTATGGCCTGTGTATCTCCTGTACCTGGATGGGGCCACCCAGGACAGTGGCTACATCCCCCCAATTAACTAATCTATGCGTCTATCACAATGCTATGTATAACCTGAGCACCAGGGGCCTAGGTGGCGGCATATAGTGAGGCATAGTAGTCTCGAAAGATGGTATTAACCCCAGTTTTTGTAAAGACAGTGTGACCCGCGGGAGTGAGAAGTAGAGAGGACTTGTGACTAGGCCTGATGGGGATCACCAGCCATGCAAGTAGGTGTCCAGCTTTGTCTCACTCTCTGTGAGATTTAATAAGGTATTGTCTATAATGATAGCCTTTAAGTATCTCAATAATCTCTAGCAGTTTCTCCCTCTTGATGCAAGTCTGTCGCTGGCAATCAGGATCAAGTGGACTATCCTTATCGAGGGGATCCAGTAACACTTCCTGCTGCGCCATCTCACAAAGTAGTTGGGACCATACTCCCATCAAAGTGGATATACAGTGGGCCCATGTCACCACCTTGAGCACCCCCGACTCAGACAACACCGAAGACGCAGTGTCAGTGTTTTCAGTGATGTAGTTACATAGTGTGGCACCAAGGAGTCATGGTAGACTGAGTCTTCCAAAGCAGGAACATTCAACTTACAGAAAGAAATCAGTGGGAAAGGGTTATCCCACCTGAGTATTAATATTGCATGTCCCTGCCCTCTAGCTTCCACCAAGTGCAATCGACCCTCAGTGTCAGTAATCTCAAATTGAGGTAGGTATGGCACCCCAGGCAAGGTCCAAATGAGGGCACTGTAGAGAAGGTGGAGTATGTGGTGTGGTACACTCAACCACTCTAGAGTTTTTGGAGGGCTAGCCCCTCCCACCTGGTAAGATGGGTCTCCTGGAGGAAGGTGATATGAACTTTAGGGCACATAATATATGCTTGGACTAGGTACCTTTCGCTTTTCTTTCAAGGAAAGTGGAGGTCACCTATTTGGTGGACCTTGACACATGTAGGAACCTCAAGAGGGTCATACATGTAAATCGCCTGAAACCCTATAATGACAGGGCTGACATGACCATGCTCATGGTCACGGATGAGGAACAGGAAGCAGAGAGTGACCTCTCCCTGACCTCCTCTCTCACAACCCAAAAGATGGATCAGTTGAAGGAGTGCTGTTGTCAGACACCCTCACTGACCAACAGCAGTCAGCAAGAAGCTGGGATTTGGTTGGGTGTCCTTGAACCCTCAGAGAGCCTCTCGACCGGCCCAGTTGTGGTAGTCCCCAAGCCTCATTCCCAGGGTAGAAATAAATAAATTAGGTTTTTTGTGGAATATAGGGACCTCAATTCAGTCAGAAAAACTGATGCACCTCCAATTCCTAGGGCTTAATAATTAACTGTAATTAATTAACAACTTTATTAATGTTTAGTCACTTGTCTTTAATACATACATTTTAAAACAGGTTAAAATTGCATTTAATTTACCCTGCCCCCACATCTACACGCCCCCACATCTCCACCCCCCTACATCTCCGCCCCCCTCCATGCTTCTGATACAGGCTCTAACCCGAGTACACTGACATTTGATACATAAAACCTCGTCTCCTCAACTGGCCAAGCCCCTTGCATCACTAATCCAAGCATATTTTTTTTAAGTTTTGCCAGGGCACATGCAACATGTTAAAATTCCATATTCAACAAAAGTGCAAGTGCATCATTACGATGATTTATATCATATCTTATAAAAAGCGTTTTAAAATCAGATGACGAATCCTATTAAAATGACCACAATCAATCAACAGATGAACATTAAAATTTTGGAACCTGAAACCACATGTGCAGTTGTTATCGGCATCTAGAAGAGCTGCACATTTTTCACCCCTTGTATGTTTGACACTCAAAGCTACCCGGAATTTTATTAGAACTAAACATAGATGGGTGTCAGGAAATGCTGATATGTAGGGTAATGTCCTCCTTTTTCCCCAAGATTCAATACATATACTTTGCAGAAGGTCTACTTAGGGCCGGCTTTAACACAGGTGGCGCCCTGTGCGACAATGTTTATTGGCGCCCCCCAAGGACCACCTCTGCCACGGATTCCCTCACTAGCACCCTTTAACAGTGCCCCTCAAGTCTCCATAACCACTGTCTCTCAGATTCATTTAGTTTTATAGCACCACTCATACCAGTGTAGGGTGTCAGAGCACTTTACATCACACACACATTGCACAGAGCTAATCATATGTGTGTAAATCAGTGTATAGGAAATGTTACATCAGACAGGACTACAAGGTGTAGTGTAGGAGTGACATGTCTTTGATACTAGTAGGCAATATAGTTTAAGAGTCCTTATTCTGGAAAAGCACAAATTCAGAATTTAAAACATAACATCATTGTTAGGGGTTCTCTTTAATAATAAGAATTGTTTTCTACCCAAATGAACACTTTTCGCAAGATTAGGATAATGAAAGACTGGGCAAAAAACATATAGCTCTAACATATACCTTGCAGTTTGCATGCATCTCTTTGATAACAGTTAATAGCTCAATGTTCTATATTAGGATTTTGACTTATAAACGACAAGTAACAAAAGGAGGTCTCTTACAGAAGCAGTAACCCACTGCCCAATTTACATTATATGAACTTTGTTATCTGCATGGTGCACGTTCTAAGCAGCAGGCATTTTAACCCTCTGCACTACCTTAGGACGAGGCAAAACTTCCACTAGACAAACATCTGATCTCTTTCCAGGAAGACGATTAATCACCAGAGTTAGCGTGACATTTTAATTGATGCACGAAAATTGCTGGAGGCCAGGAACGCAGCAGCATGTGCTTTTAAAATGATAATATACTTGCAAAAATGACCCCCCCCACCCCAAGTCAGCGCCCGGTGCGGTGGCACCGATCGCACCGCCCTAGAGCCGGCCCTGGGTCTACTCCCTGCATATTCCATATCAGCCAATCTAGACTCCCCTCGAACAGGCCATTTTTTGTTCAGCTTTCGAAAGACGGTAGACCTCCGTTATCTTAAATTCCTCAATTTTTAGGGCCCTCGCAACAGGAAATAATCTATTACTGACCTGCACCGCCAATCTTAACTCGCTACTTCCTGTTTCGGCAGCGCATAAAGCTGATACCTTCTGTCCCTCCGTTTATCCCAAAATCGCAGGGTTGCTATAAAGGCTAAGGAATTCTAAGCCTGCATATCCCCTTCCAGTCTTATTGCCTGGCCCATCGCATTTTTTGGGAAGATAACAATTTTTTTAAACACTTGTTCTCACACCGCTCCCAACGTCCCTTCATACTTGGGGACAATACCACAGCCCCGTAAAGACATTGAGTAGAGACCATTGCATCATAGACTGTGAAAGGGGAGACCAGGAAGGGCCACCGAACGTGTTCTTAAAATGGACAAGGCCCCCTATTGTTGCTAATGCCCGCATCTCCACCAATTCTTTTATGCTGGGCCCAGTTCAGCTGTTTTGTATACGTCATAACTAGGTACTTATAGGACGATACTACCTCTACCCTAATTTTACCTAGTAAACACTTTGGCATTTTTCCCAAAGGGGATTATTTTTGTTTTTTCAAAGTTCACCTTTAATTTATTAACCTCACAATAGTTATTAAATCTAATCAACTTTTTCTGTAAGCTTACTTGGGTCAAATCCAAAATTACCAGATAAACAGCATAGAGTAGACACAATATGTGTCTACCTCCTATTCTCAGTGAAAAGGACTTGGGTCACCGGCGGCACCTCCGGAATATCAGCTAGGAACAAAGAGAATAACGTGGGGGCCAGAACACCGCCCTGCCTTAATCCATTTCCAAGAGGTATTTTCCCTAAAAGGGCCTATCGCAGTCAAGCTCCACTTGGGTCCAATAAACATTGGGGGGTTCCCTGTTGTCTTAGTTTAGCCCCGAGTACGGTCTACCAAATCACAAACCGAGCTAAAACCAACAAAATAGCAGTTGTTTCCTTCGCCTTCTGCCCCAGGGACCACAAGCTAAAGCAGTGATCTACAGTTGAGTGCCCAAGCTTAAAACCCTGTGTTCCATTGAGACAATTCCATTACCCTCAATCCAATTCTTCAATGAGCTGAGAATAACCTTGGAATAAAGTTTTGCACCTACATCTAGCAGGCTTACCAAACGATAGTTGCCTGGTACATTCATCTCACGTTTTTCATGTATTGGCTTAATTACTGCACCCTTCTAACTGGACAGAAATGTACCCAACTTGTTTATCACTATAAAAACGTTTGAAAAAAATGTTGCCCTCCACATTGGATTAGACTTAATCACAATTGCGGGGAGATTATCAGGCCCTGATGCTTTAGTTATATTTAGGGAGGTTATCAACTATAGATTGGACGGAAATGGCCTCCAAAGCCTCATACTCCCAAGTTTTGCCAGATCTCCCTCACAGTTATCTCCCTGGCCTTATAAATTTTACTTAAAAAGGTTACCCAGTCGATTTCTGGCACCATAGATCTTTCTGGGGTGATGGATTAGTACATCTCCTGTGGACCAACTTCCAGAACTTTCTAATATCCTTTTCCTTTAGGGTTCTAAGCTTAAGGACTTATAGGCCTTGCTTGTATTTATGGGGTCCAAGGAGCACCTCCCCCTTGCTGCTTTCCTTAACTCCTTCCTAGCAAATACACACTCTTTATCAAATCACTGCTGCTTTGAAGGCCAGCAAGAGAAATCCTTTTTTTATTTTCTTATTGCATAGCCTTACTACTGGCATCAAATGATTAACTACCTTAGCAATGTAAGTTGATTATCATACCAACATTGTTAGACCTACAACCCTATCAAGGTCCATCTCATTAAGGATTTGATACTGCATCAATTGGTCAATATACTTTTCATCTATTCTCGTTGTTAGACGTTTTAGAAAATCTACTTCCTTCGGGATCACCTGCTCCCCGGATTTGGGTGCTGCAGCTATGGCCATTTTTAACCACCAATGATCACTACCCCT
Source organism: Calotriton arnoldi (assembly GCA_963921515.1). Lineage (NCBI taxonomy): Eukaryota > Metazoa > Chordata > Amphibia > Caudata > Salamandridae > Calotriton > Calotriton arnoldi. Next base: position 878,491 of record CAWUFW010000145.1, read on the forward strand.
TAATCTGAACACCTTAAACTCTGTAGAGGTCAAAGAACAATGCCTGTATGAACATATATAGTCAATTGGGCCCTGCTGGTTCCCATACAAAAAAGTTTAGGCTGCTAGTAAATCCCCCTTAAGGCAGCCATTTACGCAGATAAACCCTAACTCCAAGAGAAAATGCGAAATTCCTCCTTCAAAGTTAGATTTAACACTTTTTGTGAAAATTGCATTGAGGATGCCATAAATCTCTAACATATCTAAAGCCCCGGTATCAACCTGCCCTGGATCAAGACGAAGATTAAAGTCCCCTAAAAGGAGAATCAGTGGGCCCCTTGGGAATTCTGTCAACCCCAACAGATCCCTCTGGAACATCTCCCACATCTCCTTCTGTGACTTATCTTGATTTATGTAGGCATTAGCAACTATTAGATTATTTTGCAGTAGGCAACCTTCATAAAGATCCAGTGAACAAGCTAGTAGCCAATCACTACTTGTCTTGATGATTCTTACTTCTTTACTGCATTTAGTTGATACCAGTGTCATTAGTCCACCTCTCGCCCGCCCGAGCCCCATTTTAGTTCCTCATTTTACAAACTGCATAAAACCAGTCTAGTGAAATGAATCACCCACCAACCAGGTCTCCTGGAAACAAATTATTCCATTTCCCTCCCATAGTTGTATGAGATTTGTTGTTCTTATTAAGTTTTCCAACCCATGGACATGCCAGGAAACAACCCTCAAGCTGGCGGGTGCGGCAACTACCTAGTCTACCTGTCCCCCTCAGGAAAGATCACTCTCCCTATCAATGCTTACACGCGCAAACCTATTGCGTGGAGGGAACGGATCTGTCACTCTCTCTCTTGACTGGAAAAGATTAGTTACCTTTAGGGTATCACAATTATAACCCACCACCCGGAATCAGGACAGACTTGCCTCCCCCCAAGTCACCAAATTTAGCTGTTCCTGATTTAAGCCAGCATGGTTTGTCAGCAGGGGTAGTTCTGGATGCGGAGGTTCCACCACAATTGCCTGCATTGTTCTTAGACCTAGTTAATTTAGAACGTCACTATCCTCTAATACCAAGTCTACAAAAGCAGTAGAAGTAAATTTAACTTTTGTTACTTCTCTACCTGATTTGGACTGGATGAAGGCTACGTACTCAATATCCCTTGACACAACCTCCTCCAGTACCTTACAGGATGAGAATGGTATAAAAAAATACTTGACCTGTTCAGTGGCTTTCATTTATTCACTTTTTTCCCTTTGCGGGTCACCTCCAAATAGATGTCTTTTACCCTGGGTTCATTACAAGTGATGTATTCCTGGTCTAGGGCTCAATCTTCATCTAGATGCCGAGAGGCTAACAATTATTGACTCTCAAATTTGTTGGTGCTCCTTACAGACTATCGGGGGAGTTTCACTCCCTTGGTGCTTTGTTTGGCATGACCTCCGCTTTTGGACCAAGAACCAGCCTGCAATTGGGTAGAACCCACCTGTCCCTCACCTTTAACCCTTTTTATCACCCCCTCTTCTCTGCGCCTGCCCCCTTATCATCCGCCGGCTCTTTGTAGGGGTAAGCTGTACTGCTTGGACTTGTGCTAGCCTGTCCTTTCAAATAGGAGACCTTAACTTTAAACCCAAACTCCTTCCTTTTCTCACCTTAAATTGACCCATATGCCAACTCATACCCCACTCATTATTCCATCTCCTCACCAACATTGGCTTTTTGGATACATATACTGACGAACATCCGTGTTCCCCTTGGACCAGAGGCACCTCATTGCTCACAGGATAAGAGACTACCGGCCTTACCAACGGGCATACAAGATGCTTTAATTCTAACAAGAACCCCTTTAGAAAACCAGCCACCGCTCTCAGCGACTCGTTTGAAGCAAGAGAAGCTCCGAATAGTCCATGTAATGTTTTCTGCATTAACAGAAGAACGTCCAACATCGGGGAACAACCTGACAGTAGGGAGTCAATGTTTGCTGTGGACGTAGCCATAGTCCCTTAGTTACCACCCTGGGATTCCCAACCAGATATATCAGGGGCTCCAGGCAGCACTCTCTTTATCTTTCCATTCAAGGATTCTTCCTTGTTTAGTGAAAGCCTTTCTACACTCTCTTCTGCCCAAGTCCCCTCTCCAGAGCATGCAAAGCTCAGCTCAGAGGGACAGAACAAACAGGGAGGAGGAAAGTAAGGAATGAATCACTTTTGAGGATCTAAGTAGGTCCAAATATCGGAGTACTTTTGAGCTCACATCAGGGTACTGACAGATAGGTCTGACCCCTGGAGTAAAAGAGAAATCAGCATTCTGGACCCCAGATGAGCACTTCCAGTTTACTGTGATGACATTTGGATTAAATAATGTCCCTGCCACCTTCCAGGGGTAGGTGAATAAAGTCCTTTCTGAATTGAAATCCTGTAGTGTAGCATATCTGGATGATATTGCTGTCTTTAGTTCCACTTGGAAGGATCACCTGATCCACATTGGGAAGGTCCTGAAGGCTATGCAGAGTAGAGGACTCTCTATCAAGGCAAGCAAATGCCAGATAGGGCAGGGCAAGGTTCTGTACTTGGGCCACCTTATGGGTGGAGGCCAAGTTCAAACACTACAGTCCACAATTCAGACCATTCTGGATTGGTAAGCTCCAACCACCCAGACCCAAGTCAGGGCATTCCTTGGCTTGATGTTTGTAAAGGGATATGGGTCCTTTGTGACCCCCTCACAGAACTGACCTTAAAGAAAATGCCCAAGAAGGTTAACTGGACAGTGAGCTGTCAAAAGGCTTTTGACATCCTGAAAGAAGCAATGTGCTCGGCACCCATTCTAAAAGCTCCAGAATATACCAAGCAGTTTATAGTGCAGGCAAATGCCTCAGCACATGGGATAGGAGCGCTCCTATTCCAGACCAATGATAAGGACCATGGCCAACCTGTTGCTTTCATAAGCAGGAGGCTTCTCCCCATAGAGCAGCACTGGAGTGCCATTGAGAGGGAAGCATTTGCTGTGGTTTGGTCCCTGAAGAAGCTGGAATAATACCTGTTTGGCTCTCACTTTCTTGTCCAAACCAACCACAGACCTCTCTGATGGCTCATGCAGATGAAAGGAGAAAATGCCAAATTGTTAAGGTGGTCCATGTCCCTACAGGAAATTAGAATTTACAGTGGAACACAGGCCTGGGACTGACATTTCCAATGCAGATGGCCTTTCTAGGCTCTTTCACTTAGACAATGAAGACTCCCTAGGGAAAGATTAGTTTCAGTCTCTTTCATTCGAACAACAAAGAACACAACAAACACATTTTCCTTGGTGAATTCAGTATCCACTGGAACAATTCCAATGACCCTCTTGTGAACAGTTTTAAATATTTTCTCCAGGATCTCAACCTTATCCAAGCCTGCAACAGCCCAACCCATAACAAAGGAGTCACCATAGATGCAATCATTGCTAAAGACAACACCATTCAAATTGAATCCATTCTCCCTTGCAATTGGACTGACCGCCACTGCATCACATTCTTCCTAAAAAAAAAGGCTATCACTTCAATAGGCCAACCAGCGAAAGCCAAATACTGAGTCCAAGACATCTACAATATTAACCCAAACACTTTGTCGATGCCCAACAACGACATCCTGCTCCCACCTTCCCCTATGAATAATGTCCATGACCTCACTGATCATTAATTCAACTCTGTGACCAAAATCATGGATACCCTGGCCCCCAAACAACTTAGAAGAATCCTGTCTAAAAGATCCAACCCCTGGTTCAACTCTAACCTAAACGAAGAACGCCAACACCTTAGACTTGCTGAAGGAGCATGGAGACAATCCCCCTTCTTGGTCAACCTTAAACTCCTACATCAAAAACGAAGTGATTACAATAGACACATTAGGTACTCCAAAGCAACTTTCTTCGAAAATGAACTAGACTCTGCAACCAATCGACCTAAAAAACTCTTCAAAATTGTCCAAAAACAATCGACCCTCAAAAGCGATCCCACTTCTGCAGATAACAAAATATTCCCCAACAGTGAAACCTTTGCCTTCGTTTGTGGGGAGAAAACATTGCAAATCTCTAACAATATTGAGAACGTTTTTAAACTACTTCTACATGAACCCCCCCTCACTGCTCCCCTCCTGATCATGATACATGCCCAAAACTTCCCCCATCTCACCCAAAAATAACACCTCCTGGTCTAGCTTCAAACCCCTCAATGTAAATGGCACTCTAAATCTACTGTCCTCTCTGAAATTCCCATTTCAGCGACCCCCTCCAAACTCCCAAAGGAGTCCATTTTCATCCTACTCCCACTATGGGCTGCGATAATCAATGCTTCACACTCCCAAGGCTCCCAACCTGACTGCCTCAAAAGTGGCCAGGTTACCCCTATCTTTAAAAAAAACCAACTCCAAACAAGCCGACCCCAACAACTACCGCCCTATCGCAAACCTCCCTATGTTGGCCAAACTACTAGAAAAATGTCTATACTTACAGCTTCACAAACACATCGAGTAATTCCAACTCCTCAACATCTGCCAATCTGGCTTCTGATCGGGTCACAGCGCCAAAACTGCCATGGTCCACATCATTGACAACGCTCTATGCTCATTTAACCAGAATGAATTGTGCCTCCTTATCCTATTAGACTTATCAGCAGCTTTCAACACTTTCAACCATGTCACCCTTCTAAACCTTCTTGAGCACAGGATGGGCCTCTCTGGCTCCGTGCTGAAATGGTTCTCCTCCTTTCTACATAACAGGTCTCAATGCATCCTAATCAATCACACTCTTTCTGACCAGTCTCCACTGTCATTAAACTTATCACAAGGCTCTATTCTCTCCCAGACATTGTTTAACTTATATATGGAGCCCCTCACTGAAATTCTCAAACTGTCTCAAATCTCATACCCCATATATAGTGACAATACCGAACTATACATGAAAATCACCCCCTCCCCCCAATGACATGGATATCCTCAACAACACCCTGACCCAAAGATGATACTGGCTGACCCATAACCACCTTAAACTCAATGCCCTTAAAACTGAATCCCTACTGATCGGACCACCCAAAACCATCTCCCCCAACATCAAAGACTGATCCCCCTTCTCACTGCCCTGAATTGTACCGCACACATGATTGATTCTGTCTAAGCCCTAGATATAACCTTGGACAAAGACCTCCCCATGCAAAAGCACATCACCGCCATCATTAGAGAACTAACCATCAGTTGCACATTCTTAGGAAGCTAAAACCTTTCCTCCCTGCGGCTGACCTCACAATGGCAGTTCAAGCCCTTGTGCTATCAAAACTACGACAGTACTACCCTGGTGGGCCTCCCACAAACCTCACTTGCACCATTAAAGGCCACACTAAGTGCAGCAGCTAGACCCATCTCTGAATCCAAAAGAAGGAATAACATCACCACTGACCTTCAAGCATTGAAATGGCTGCCCTTTGAGGCTAGAATTAATTTCAGAATTGCTTGTATGACACACAAAGCACTACATTACAATACCTCCTCCTACCTGACCCAAAAACCAACCTTATCAGGTGGAAACAGATCTAGAAGCACTAGCTCCCTACTTCTTAACCGCAAAAATTCAAGAAAAAAAACATACAACATGTCCTTCTCTGGAATTGCATCAAAAATATGGAACTCTCTCCCTGCTGAGATCAGATGCAACCCATCCACATCCCTCTTTAGGAAGGAAGTAAAAATGTTACTATCCAACAAATTCCTCTCACACTGAGAACCTTCCTCCATCCCCCCCCCCCGATATCTGTTTGTTGCCTCTTATCATGCGGATATATGTTTGGACCTGGACTCACGCTTATCTACATACTCCTATGTTTATAGTCTAATTACTCTCTGTTTATCTTATGTGCAAGCATATCACTGAATATTCTATTAATAATAAGGTTAATAAAATTCTATTGCTTGTATACCATTTGTTTTTATTTTTTGTGCTCACATATTGTATTCACACGTCTTCCTGTTCTATCCCATATTTTTGTACACGTCTGTAAAGCGCTCTGTCACCCGAATGGGTCTTGTTCACACTATATAAACATCAAAAATAAATAAATACATCAAATACATGTGGTGGGCTACTGACAGGTCCGAGGGCCCCCCCCCCCGCCTGGTTGATCAACCCATCTTGCTCAATAGCCTGCCTTCTCTCTAGTGCCCTCTTACCAGGATGTCATGGAGCCCTAGAATGTCCAGGAGTTGCTGAGGAAGGAAAATCACCTCCCAATCACCCCATGCAGTTCACAGATAAGGAGATAGTCACCCATTGAGCAGTGCCTCAGCATACTTCAGGAGGGGGGCCTTCTTTCTCGACGGTGCTCTGGGGTCACGAGCCACACAGCAGTCCATCGAGAGTCTCCAATGATGGGGGGTGCGGTCCAGCGAGGCTGTCACAGTCGTGGCCTCAAAGCAGGCCATCGGTGTCGATCCTGGGTTGTGAGCCAATGTAAAGTTACCACTGGAGCCACCAGGCCACGCGGTCTGCAGTGCTCCAACAGGATAGCGATGGGCTCTGCTTCAGCTCCCTCTGGACTTCCACGTCGGGAGTCACATCTTGACCCAGAAGCATGGGAGTGGCAAAGAAGAACTACCCATGCTTGAGACCGGTCTCAGTATCTCTGTCCTCCCTAGCAAGTGCAGGCAAGGTGCTCGATGTCGGAATCCCAGTCTAAGGGAATCTGAGTGACAGACCAGGTGCCAGGATGGGCTCAGATTCCTGTAGTCGGGCAGAGAGCTCCGCTAATGCACCCTGTTCACCATGGCAGTAAGCTCTGTCCCCCATCTAATGGTTTCTAGTCATGCAGGGATCTATCAACAATGAGAGATTTGCTCTCCGTTCAAAGGCACTACCCAGATTTTGAATGGTAATGAGATGCATTTGCAAAAATGAAATATATAGGGGAATAAACTGATAAAAACCAAAGCTAAAATGCCTTGCTAAAGACATACAAGTTCCTTAATTACCAAAAATACTCCGCAATTCTAGCCTGACTCTTATATTTCTTACTGAAGTAGGTATACTGAACTTCCTTTGCATGTGACTTGACTGGAGCCTTTCAATTGCAGTGTGCCTGTTAGTTTCTGATAATAGTCTCAACTTGAAGCCATTGGTAAATGGATTCTGGGTTCCAGTGGCTGGGAACATTAGGGACATAAGATTAGGAGAATATTGGCAGACCCTCCCCACTCTGCACAAGTGGGGCAGTTGGAGGATGCAGGGAGCTGCTGCACCCAGACACTAGTCTGCGTCCAGTGTTGATATTGCACACGCGGAATTACCTAGTCTGATATTTTCAGACGTGGTAATCCTGCACCCAGCAAATTGCATTACTCTGGAGTATCCCCTGTCGGAATACCATATCTGGCATGTGTAATGAAGGGCCAAGTTTGTTTCGTACATGAAGATGATCATATTGTTTGATTCCTTAGACAATGTTAGGCTAGATGTGTATTTATTCTAAAGCTGATTAACATTAATTGATATCATTTTATAGCACCAGTTTTCTGTCCCTCCTCTGTATATAGAATCATAATCGATTCCTACTATTTATTTTTCTTTTAATGAACTGCAGCACCACAGCCAATTTGCATTCCCCTGCTCAAAAGACGCACTTACACTCGTCCTGCGCTTGTCACCTTATCTTATCAAAAATCTGAATAAAAAGGTTGGAGCTCAGCAACACCCACCCAACCCTTAAACACCTAGTGACCCTACTAACCTTTGACATTTTTCCCACTTTTCTGAAAACATATTACTCCTCTTTGGTTTCTCATATCTTTGACAGATATGCCTGTGCTTCAGAGACTTCATTAAAAATTCTGAATTCATCCTGCCAGAAAACCATTAGTTTGGAATTCTCCACTATCTGCTTCTGCAGCTCTCAGTTCTGGTAATAAACTTTGCATAGCCTTCCCTGTTTGCTTTGTTATAATTGACACATTGGAAAATATGGAGAAAGAATAACCACTGAGGAAGTTGGTAGAACTAGCTACTTGTGTTTTTCAGGAAACCACCAAGTTTTGATTTATAAAAGTCGAAACCTGAGGATCAAGTTCAAGCTAGTATTGCTTTGTTTCTTGGTTACTAGATTTCATGAAGCACTGGTGCAGCTTTTGGGGTTTATATAACCCCAACCCTCATAGGTGGGTGGGTGGCCCATATGTGTCATAGGTTTTGTTTGTGTGTTTAAATTTCTGGTTTGCAATGAGTCCCTCAGTCTACTTTCTTCATTTTTTAGTATTCATTAGAAGTTGCAAAATGGTGAACTGTGGGAACCTCAAAGGATCACACCTTGTGCTTTTCTATGTCAATTAATTGGTCTTAGCTTCAATCATAGCCTTTGCTTTTCAGATCACAAATGTTCCCCTGGTCATCAAATTTGGGCCACTGTTAGAGGTGACTGTTTGCTGCCAATATGGAGTAGACATGGTGGATGTATCCTTTGCCTTCATCTCCAAAGACTTTTGATGCTTGGAGAGAATTTTGATTTTCAGGCAGACTTAAACTCTCATGGTTTTGATGTAGGCAATTAGGTCACAGTGTGTTGCGCGTGCTTGGTAATTTTTCTGGTCAGATATTTTACTCCTGTTGAGTGTCTTTCAGGAGAAATCTCTTACAAAAATAGTTGCACCTTATACAGTGATTCACCTAGAGAATATTTACAGGACATTTTGGGCTTCCTTGTATACCTTTGAGCTTTGTCACTGTTTCCAAGATAGTCGCTCTGAATCCCGAGTGTTCAGGTTGAGCATTTGTCAATTTTTTAATCATTTATCAAGTGTTTTGTGTTTTTTTTTAGAGGATGATGTTGTAGTGAAAAGCCAGAGCTGGTATTTTTGTATTCATCACTAACGAGAATTGGGTATGTGGAGATCATTTCAAAACTACTTACCAGAAACTATTGACTACTGACTCTGACATCTCTATAGGGTACACTATCTCAGATGTTCTCATGATGCTGCTGAACAAACTGGTGCTGATTCAAATGAAGAAAGTTTTATAACTGCATCAGAAAAAGGGAATGTACTAGTTGACCTGAAATACCATTGGAAACTGTCCCATACTTTCTCAGATTACTATCCTAAGTTTGTACTTGAATTTCTATCTACATTTAGGGGTTTGGTGGCATTGCTTCATCTGGGATTTTGTTATAGAAGGGCAAAATTATTGGAAATTTTAGTAAGATAATGTAGGACATTCACATAGTGCCATTTGTAGAAAGAACAGTCCAGTTAGAATATAATTCTGTCAGACACTTGGAGCAAAAGCAAGGGGCATATCGAAGAGAAAATAGAACGGTGAGATGAGTCTGGTTTTTAACCTTTATACAAATTGGAGGCAGCAAATTGCCAGTTTAAGAAGTCAAGCCAGTTGTGATCATAGTAGGGACCTTAACAGATATAATGACAGCAGGTACCACAGCAGTGACATTATGTGCCACCACAGAGGGACCTTTAGCAGAAATAACAGCTGAAATCAGCATAGCTGCAACATTTGCCACAACATACATACAGAAGTGATTCCGAAAATTGGATGAGGTGGGCTCCCTCACATAATGTGATGTGCTACATCATAGTCCACCTCGTCCCACCCTGGTAAGATGATACTACCAGGGCGGATTCAACCTCGGTCCAGGCTATCCCGCAGGATTTCTTAGATATTAATCGATTTTCTGGATAACTTGGGTCCAGTTTCTACTGCTAAATATTCCTTAAGGTATACCACAAAAGTATCCTTTATTAAGATGGTACCCTAGGTATAATTAAAACGTACTGTGAAGTATTGACAGGGGAAGTTGGTAGATACAATGATCCTTGCATAGCCTTGGATTGAACAGACATGTTTCTGTCCTTTTATAAACCTGAAAGGTCTCAGGCATTCATCAGGGCTGTCTGGGGCCCTGACCTCAGTTTAAAGTGAGGGAAAGAAAAATAGTGCATACAGAGAGGACCTACCTCTCTGATGGTGGACACCTGGTTATTGTACCTCTAGAGGAGAACAAAAGGAAATATTGCAGCAGCGTTAAATATATCCAGCATGTTACCGGTATTGTCACCCAGATTTTGTTTACCGCATCTCCAGCCTATGGTGTTGTATCCAAGCAGTTGCGGCATTTATAACATATATTTAAAAACACAACCAAAGTGGCACTGGTGGAAAAACACACAAACACTTATAAAACATACATAATTGACGAGGACCCACATGAAAATGAACGAACACACACTAATTTAGAGTATCCATGTGCAACATTACCTAGTGCCCGTGGGCTATTTGCCTCATGGTCAGTTGCAAGGGACTTCTCCTATACTCACACACTGAAATTGCGCAACTTAAAAACAGGAAAATCATTAAGACACAAATATAATATGTCAATACCCTTGTTACAGGAGGGTTAAAGGTAGCCGTATCCATCCTAAGTCCAAGGAAATAAGTCTCGGTTGATAGGGTTTGAACTGACTTTGTTAAGGAATAGCGCCCACTTTGATCCTACCCGTCCCGTTTCAACAGCCATCTGGTAGAATGGGAAGTGTGCCTCGTGCATGTTTATTTAAAGAGCTGAACTGTATGCCAGCACAGGTGATCTCAAGTATCACACCTGCCGGTGTCTCTGGAAGTATAATTGGAAATAGGTGCCTCTCATTGTTGAAGAACATACTTAGTGCACGTTCTGAAGGGGTGGGCAACAAGAGGTGAAGCTTCCCCTCCTGCATGCGTGGATTAGCAGGGGAGGCGCCTTGGTGTTCGGTCGCAAATCAGCGCGCCGTCGTGACCTCCGGAAGGGCTTATGGGAATTGTAGTTTCCCTTCTAAGAGTAGTATCATCTTACCAGGGTGGGACGAGGTGACCTATGATGAAGCATTTCACATTACATGAGTGAGCCCACCTCGTCCAATTCTTAGAATTGCCAGATTCAGTAGGAGACACATCAGCAGTATTTAAATAGGCTCACTAAAGAAGCAAGTGGTACCCCCCAGATGCTCCAAACAAAAGGGCACCACGGCAATATATGTGTTCTAGAGTTACTTTAGAGGCGGGTGTGTTTTTTCCCCCCAGTCTCTCCTTAGGTGTTTATATTGATACAGAAGTGATCACAGATATAATGTTAGCAGGGACCACAGCTCTGTCCTTATCTGTGACATTCACAGAGTCCAGAGCAATGACAACAGCTGCAACAACAGCAGGGACCACATAGACCACGGGTACCACCATACCTGCAACAATAGCAGTAACAATAAATTATACTACTAAAAGGTCCACAGCTGCAAAGGCAAAAACCACAAAACTAGCCACACCAGTTGCAACCACAATATTGACAATAGCTACAACAAAGGTTGAGAACTTAACTGGGTTGATAGCAGTGCTGACAGCATCTACCACATGGACCAAAGTAGCATCAATAGTTTCAACCATGGCAGGGACAGAAACAGTGACTAAAGTTGTAACCATGAAAAGGAAAACAGTGTCCTCAACTCCATGGTCAACAACTATGCATGGAGTACAGTGGCATTTACATGTATTGTCATAGTAATGTTATATTTCATATAGGTACCCCGATATAGGTCCAGGTAACATCATAACCCTTCACCTACATTCTCTCCTATACAACATACATAATGGATTTGAGGGACTGACCTTTTGCCTAGTTACTATACTATACACAGTACGTAGGGTTTTCCCTGAACACTGGCCTCATAAATTATGCATGAGGATTCTTAGTTTCTTGGAACACAGCAGGACCACCATCTCCTGCATAATAACTGTGTATAAAGTTCATTCCAGACGTCATCCTAAGCCCGACACTGGCACAGCAAGGTAGAGTGCCTGGGGATACCTTAGGGTATATAAACATCACATCTTGCCGAGATAGAGAGAGTAGATCAGGACTTCCTGGCCGACACACTGACGCAAGACGCTGAGGTTCCTGCATGCAGATACTCCAGCTCGCAGTGGTCTGACATCCCTTGCGGGGTGTTCAGCTCGAGACCAGAACGGGGTCCCGCAGTCTCACATCAGGTAATGGGGTTGGCTTTATCCTAGAGGGATTCTTGGCTTTACACCTACTCACATGCTAGGTACACTTAGGTACATCTAGTTAGGGTTGCATCGTAGGAGTACGCATTCCATTGCCATGTATTTTATATACTTGCCTGTAGTTATGATTTTAGCAAAATGGTAGAAACCTACCATCGGTTTACTTTCTTAGTGCTGCTACTAATTTATATATGCTACTGTCTACTGGTGATTTCAGTACACTTATTTTACACTAGAATAACGACTGTTCAATAAATACTTTTTGAAATCATCCCAACCGTTTATTCTGTGTATCGCTTTGAGAAAAAGTTAGCACGAGTGACTGAGCGAAAAGTAAGTTACTGTTTCCACGGTCCTGAGGGATCAGGGTTGTCATGTTCGATAGTTGCCAAGAACTATTCTCTCCTTGGTAAGAGGAGGTTATAGTGGCATTGCGAGGTAGCTGGTACACAGGCTAACATACCCGGTGGGGGTGTCTGAAATCAGTCTGGACATCTGTTCCGCAGTGTATGTTGTCTAAATGCGCAGATCCTATATAGGTCTTATAGGAACTACACGACGGTAAGGGCCACATCAGCAACAACAGCTTTCATGATAATGATGACAACACTTTCCACCATGTCAGGGGCAACAACGGCAACAACATATACAAGCACAGCTGGGAATACAACAGCCAACATATCAGGGGCAACAGCAGCGACACAGCCTACCAGCAACACGGGGACAGCAGCATTTACCGCAGTTGTAATCAGAATAGAACCAGCAGCATGGCTGCCACAGCAGAAGGATTCAAGCAGCAGCAACTACTTCCATCACAAAAGGGTCCTCAACAGCAACACTAACTGCCACAACAGCTGTCACAATAGCCACAACGACTGCAGCAACAGTATCCACCACAACACAAATCGTTACTGTAACACCTCAGAGAGAACAGGGTCAGCTTGAACTGTTACCATGACAGCAGCAACAATATCTTCCTCAACAGCAACCCTGGCAAAAGCTTTGAAATATCTAATTCCCCAATAGCAACAACAGCTTCATTAGCACAGCAGTGACAACTACTTTCCACCACATGTGCCCCCACAGCATAGACAACAGCTGTGACAAGAGCACTAACCACAGCAAAACCCACAACTGCCACCATGCCGGGTACAAAAGAAGTAACAATGCTTTCCACCATAGCCACAATAAGAGATGTTAAGTCAACAGAGACCATAGAGTTGTAATTGCTGCCATAAAAGCTGCAACTAAATGTTTAAAAGAAAGCTAAACATGAAGTAAGTACAAAGTATTTTTTATTTACGAGCCCCGTGGCAGTGTCACTAGAGAACAGTGTTTTTTCCCATCGAATTGAAACGGGACTTAGAACCCCACACCAAAGAAAGCAACAAAGGGAGAAGACATCTAGACATAAGCACATTCATGATCACAAACAATACAAGGGCACCACGGACAGCAAGAACAAGGGGTATGTAACATGCACAAAAGGAAACAATACAAAAAGTATCCAATACAACACTCAAGTTTCCACCATGACAGCGACAATAACAGATGCAAGCATTGCAGTGACAGTAGCGTTGACTACAATTGTAACAATAGCAGAGACAATAACTGTAATTAAGCTGCCACTAAGGCAGAAACAACAGCAGCGGTAACAGTTGTCACCAGTGAGAAAACAAAAGTGTTGGGGGAATGCTTTAAATACTTTCAGACAATGGTAATACCTCCAGGAGGTGTCCTAATCCATCATATTTTTTTTTTTTTTTTTTAGTATTTAGTATTTTTTAGTAGTTCGATATTAAGCCAATAAGGCAATACAAATGATACACATTTTGTACTCTAAACATAAAGATTACAAAACAGCAACATACCTCTTGTTGCTTAAAACCTAAGACAACTAGTCTAATAAATATTTAATATGTCTGACATTTCACATAATATGAATATTTGTTATCAATATATTTGTAATAGTAATACCTACCCATAAAATCACATCACAAACGCCACACCTTTATCTTGCCCTAATTCTAGCGTAACCCATCTCATAAAATATTGTCGACAAGGCATCCGACCAAGCACCAAAACTCATAAAACATATATACCCCTATTACCATGAGTAAAGAAATTGCTGCCCTATAGACTACTAAAAAAAAAGACTGGAGCATAATCAAAATAAGAACACACCATAATAACAAATTCCTCAAAAATATACAAATAAAATCTGTAAAAACAATCAATTCACCCATTCGGATACCGAAGACAAAAATGTCCCTACAACGTTACCCGCTCTCATATTGTTGCATTTTAAAATTACATTAATTAAATCATAAATCCAGTGAACATGTGAAATTCACGCTTAATGCGAACACAAGCAACCCCATACCAGTTTTGGCTGCTTCTTTGGCCTACAATAATGATTCAAGATTGAATCTTATGGGAGTGGGACAATCAGCAAAGGTAGGCATTCCTTTTGCACTAAATGCGTCTCACTGAGAAAAATACAAATTGAAAAAATCAATAGCTACTGCTGTTAATACGTTGCGAATGTGATGTTACTTTTAATTAAGCTTCTAAGATGTTTGAAATCAAGCTTGGGCTGACAACCAAATGTGTGCCATCTTCCATTTTAAAATGACATCGCAATATACTATTTGATCATTATTGTTGTTGTCTTTGCTCTAACAGAGAATTGTGAGCCTTTCCAGTCTTTGGGATTAAGATGTGCCTAACCAAGCACAACCTAGCTGTCCCAGAGTACTCTGTATGCAGAATTACAATTCTCGTCACCTGAATGGACTCTAGGAACCTCTGAATCCAATGTAATAGTATTATGAGAGAATCTTCAAATGTATTTTGTTGTAAAATATTTCTTGTTGCCTTTTCCTCCTTTGTGCATACGCAAAGAACCATGTACTTGAGTAACATTATGTGAAATTGTCTAAAGTCCTATAAAAAGACCTTCCTCAGTTGACGGAACCTCTATTTTCCTACCCATAGAAGGTGAATCTATGATGGATTTACTGTTGAACTTTACGGAGTTCTTTGTACTTATGATTTGTATTCTTTGCAGCTTACCTTAATGGTGACAAACTTATTGTATTTTCCCATAATATTTTTTATATAAAGTCCTGAAATTGCGGACAGTGTCAGTCATTTTCTATTGAGAATGTCACAGTCTTGTTTTATTATTGGGTCTTACATGAGGTAGAGACTGGTCCAATCAGGGAGCACCAAAGTCTGTACAGGGACTGCTCCACTCCCATTCCGAGCCGTTGGCGCACTCTGGCTGAAAACGGACTTGCGTGCCAACAACATATGCATGCACAAATGCCCACAGACTATGTTTTCCATGTCTCAGTGTAACCTGCTTCTTTCTGTGACTTCAATTTCTCTGCCAACTTGAGGTGCGAAGAAGCAAGTTACACAGGGGCAGATGTATCAAGGATTGCATTTGCGATTCCTTAATAGCGAATTTTAGCGAATTGCTATTAAGGAATCGCACAATGCTATGTATGTTGGAATCGCAATAATAATTGCGATTCCTTAATATTCCTTAATTGCGAATTGCAAATTGCGATTCGCAATTAAGGAATACCTTCCCATTCATTCCTATGGGCGTAGAGGCCCATAGGAATGAATGGGAAGACATTCTCAATTTGCGAATCGCAATTAGAGATTCGCAAATTGAGAATGCAATTTCAAGGGTGCCAGGGTGTCCTTTTGACACCCTGTTGCACCCCTGAAATATGTATGTGTGCACATGTGGCGCACAAACATGCCCTAAGGGCATGTATGTGCGCCACATGGCACTTTAAAAAATGCTAAAAAGTGCATTTTTCAAAGAAATCGCATATTACCACCAACTTGAAGTTGGTGGTAATTTGCGATTCCTTAAGGCCAAATTGCACTTTTTTGGTGCTTCTTACATTGGATTTAAGGAATCGCAATTTGCGATTCCTTAAATGCAATCGTAAAATAGGGAATCGCGATTCCTTATTTTGCGAGGCAGTTTTGCCTTAATACATACCACTAAGCAAAATTGCGAACGCAATTTTGCTTGATACATCTGGCCCATCGTGACGCAGCACATGTAGGCTAGTGACACTTGAGCATGCCTATCTTTGCATACCTTAGCACATTGAAGTCCGAACTATTCCCTTTGCCAATGCTTACATGACTTCCCTACAGCTATTTCTTTCTGGTATAATTTTCACACGTCCCACTTCCCCAATAGGGCATAGTGCATGTATCAGCTGATGTAGCAGTTCTAATGAAACACAAATTACTTTTTCGTATTGGACACATCTTTTGCCGAGAGCAGCAAAACATAATGCACGCTCATTAAATGTAACAGCCAACAGCACATGTTAGGGAAGGAGAATTTCCCGACCGGCGTCTGATTCCTACATTAACCTGGTAAAATATGCATTAAGAGCAAGGTTAAGTCATGGCATCCGTGGCCTCCAATGAATAAGCCATAGAAAACCCTGGTGGGGTCAAAAATACAAAATGTAGGGAGCGGCAAACGTTGTTCATGTTGGCAAAATGTCAGTGTAAGTGAAACCGGATATATGCAAGTATAAGATTTCTTTATCAAAAGGATTTTCTGTGTTGGAACGTAGAGGGCAACTTTATGCTCGTATCCAAGATGTCTTCTGAGCATAACTTTATTGGTGATAAACCTAGCACAATATTCATCAGGACAAATAGCCTGGAGGCTGCAGATTCGCTTTGCAGATGTTGAGAAGGATACAGTTTCCATGGCAATATACTTCCAATCAAAACCGTACATGGGCAAAAAGGGTTCTTTACTGGATCCGTCTATAGGTTAATTTATTCACTGCAGATATCTATGTCAAACCTGCAGGTCATATGGTCAGAGGTATTTACTAACGCTGAACATGCAGAGAAAGCGAAATAGATTTAAATAAGTTAAAAGGTTGGATAGTAAGGATATGGTAAAAAAAATGAATATCAAGTCTGCTGAATAAAAAATAAAATTAGTTCTGCAACGAATATATGTCGTATTCAAAGTCGAACTGGGGAACCATAAGCAGCTCTGGCAAAAATGCTCAAACCTGCCCTGCTCCATCTCTCAATCCATTCTCTCTCTCCTCTCTTTTCCCTCTCTGATGCTTTCACTCCCCCCGCTCCCCCCCCCTCTTTCTCTCTCAAAGCCTCCCCATGCCTGGGGAGCTGGGAAAGTAACAGAGGCACCAGGAGCGGTCCTATGCTTTCAAACTGCTTTCAAAACCAATCTTCAAGGGCTCTTGCCCACAGGGGAAATGCCCGGTGGAATAAAATGCCTGCCCGGCTCTGCTGCATGGTGAGGACTCGTACTCATGTAGCAATCAAGCAGGAACCTATGAGCGCCATATTCAATTTTTTTTCTGTGTGAGTTTAATATAGCCATTACCACGAGAAGGACAAGTTTTCTCAGAATGTGCAAGGCGTTACTTTTCTTTGGGACTGATGGATACTTGAGGCCGAGTGGTCACACGAACACTGAGGAGCAGGAGTAGGCTTGACACCATCTCCTTTTCCACTTTGGATGCACACCTCTTTGTCTCCAATTGGCAACATGGAGAGTGACACAGACAAGCCTGGGGCCAAGTGATTCCATGAAGGTATTGGAGGAACAGGCCCGATACACATCGGATCCCCCGCCTACTGCTACGAGAATGGCGGGCATGGGTGAGGCGGGGCGTTGCCTTGAGTGTCCCGGTGCACTCTTCCCTTTTCACCACCGACCAAAGTGTGCAGCAGTGCAGGTATTTTTTAAGCTGAGCAGTCCAGGGGGACCATGCCTCTTGCACATCACCTTCTCATGTTTATTGAAATGAGAAAGCGGGGCAGACATAACTAACACTAGGAGCCGAATGGTCCTGCAGGCTGAGGGAAAACAGACCTGACACACACCTGCTTCACCACGCCTTCTGAGAGGAGACACTCCAAAAGGAGACATCAGTGCTGATGGGAGTGTAAGAGAAAGGTAAAAGTGGCATCCAAGTAACAGGAATAGTAAAAAGCAAGATGTAAAATTTACACAAACTTATTGCAAGCTATCTCAGCATACCATGACCTTATAAAAGAACTAGACCTGTGGCTTTGTGTTTCTACATCTTTATAGCACTACCCTGTGACTTTCAGTAACCTTATATGGAATGTTTGGCAGTACTTATTATCATATATCTGAAATTACACTAAAAATACGCAGGTACACAGCAGGAAAACTCCAATCGTTAACAGAAAGCGCTACACTGGCGGCACTCGGTGTACCTTCTCTTAATGTATGGAATAAATTACTCCCTTGCCTATATTATATCTATATTGCAAATTATCGAAGCATTCAATTACCACATTGAGAAATGAAGTCGAAGATCGAGTTTTTTTTATAAGGTCATGGAACTTCCAGGTGACTTGCTATAACCTTTTATTGTATAGTAGAAGGTACTTTTTTTCCATAAAACTGCTTAATTTATTGGTGTATTGCCCTTTCATGATCGCTGCATACAAGAAGAATAAAAGCAGAATATGTAGTTCCAAATTAAACACACCAAAAAACATTTTTTATTTTTTGCAAAAAGATGATAGTCACTTTAATGTCAGTACAATAAAATAAATTCAATAAAAAACCCTTACCTCAGAATTTATGGAAACACGCAGAGATTCTGTCTTTGTTGTAATAGTGTATAGCTTGGAAAAAACCTAAACATCTTGATATAAATATCTCCTTTCTACAGACCAATTTTTCTATTTAGAAAAAGATATCAGAAGAATGAAATACCATTTTCCTTGTTTAAACTGCAGCTGTAAATATGTTCCCTAACCTGCCTTTAACCATGCCTGCTGGCTCTGGCAGCTGGTATTATGTCAGAAGTCAACTGTAATCAGTTATTACAGTTGAGAAGCTACATTATTTCTTTGTTACAGGCGACTCGATACATCACAAGTCGTCTGTAATAAGGAAATTGGAGATGGGCTTTCATAAAGGGATTGCAGTATCCCAAGTAATACAAGTTCTTAATTTTCCTTCATTTTGGTGAGGTGATATAGGTACATTTTGTGCGTTGCACTTTGCCTTTGTGGATTATAACCCAAGAATATTATTTGGAGAAACGATTATGCAGACTCAGAAATCATTAGATGGCAAACTTCATGCAACAATATTGCTTCATTTATAAGAAGGTATATTTTGCTAATATGGTACCTAAGAACTCCTTATCACCTCCGAGGGAGATATGGTTCCGCCAGATCCACAAGTGCCTAGGTATTCCCGCAACCTGACAATGGGTGCGGAAAGAACACAGGGTACAATTTTACTGGCCAGAATAGGCAGCCAGTAAAATTAAGTGCAGATCAGGCAGGAACTGCAGGTACAAGTGCTGGCTGTTCCTGATCCCTTCGTATGGGATGGGGGGGGGCACAGAATGCCCCCTCGGCCTTCCCACAGAGAGCCCTGACCCACCACCGTCTACAACCCCCAGTCCATTTTACCATCTACACAGGCTCCCATTTAGCACTTGTGCAAAGAATTCACCATCTGCTCAGGGCAAGTGGTAAATAGGAATGGAATTGTCTAATTAATGGGAAATCCGCATGAGTAACAGAACTCCGTAATTTCAAATTAACATCTTATTCCCGTTCCAGAAAAAAACTGTCTTTGCGGAGCCAGTAATTTTGGCACTCCTGCACCACGAAACTCTTATTGGGCACTTAGTGGTGGTGTGTCTGCATGATGCTCTTCTGTTTGGGACGGACGTTTTGCAGATGGGCTGGTGGTAAGATTAGCAGCAACATGGAATTGTCATGGAAAGTGGCAGAAAGCATTTGGCTCTAAAGTACCTTGATTCACCTATCTGTCCTGCACGAGTCTAAGAAACCAACGCTTTGGGCTTGCTTTGAACTTAAATGTCCGCTGCCCAAAGCACCGGCTTTCTGGTCCTTTCGGTCTTGCTAAGTGTAAGCAATGTGAGCCATCCCATACTATGACTCTGCTCTTGCTGCAGGTCACGCCCAGGCCCTGTCAAGCCCTTGGTGCCAACTTGGGATTTGTGTGTTCAGCTGCAACCCCAGCACATGGGCAATAAGTAATCGAAGTAAGTTTACAAACACAGCTGGTCAGGTTGCCATTTGGAGTAAGGGTGGCCCATGTCCAAAGAGGTACTGAGAATTCAATAGGATGTGGTCAACACTTTTAGGAAAAACATTTTTTCCAAACATGAGACAGATGAGTCCCGCCTGACACTTGGTGGGGTTTTATTTCAGATATTAAGAGCATAATTAGAAAATGAGGGAGTTAGAGTGGAAACTTTGTTGCACCAAATTGCTTCCAAATGGAGATTACTGGTTCTGCAATGGTGTTTCCATTTGACTGAGAGATTTCATTTATATTTCAGATAATGAGGTCTTAACTTTTAGAGATTTTAACATGAAGCAGGTAAATTTGAAAGTACTGCAGTCTTTAAGGGGATGGCATTTGATTTTAACGTCTTTAGTTAGTGCAGCACGGGTTGAGATTTTATCACTCATTAATTAAATTCATTGTATAAGAAATTCACTACGTCGTTTAAATCATAGTATTTCTATTCAGACATTTGTGCAAAGGAGAGGGCATTGGTACAAATTTCATAAAATTCAGTGTATCATGTAAAGTAAAATCCATATTAAATAGAGATAACAAGCTACCCACAATTCTATCTAGCTAGAAATCGAAAATTTGAGTCTGACCAGTTTAATCATGCCATCTTTTGCACACACGATTAGTTGCATAAGATTCTTAATCATGTTTTCTGTTCTCACCATGAGTTTTGCTATTATTGCATGTCTGCAGGATCAAATATTCCGTTGATTGAAGGCATGGCGCAGTAGTTTATTCCGATTTTTCATAAGTGTTTGGCATATGCCGGCAAGATGGATCAATTCCTCTCCGGCTGACCAACAAAACTTACCAGAGTGGATTATATTCAAGTGAGGGGAGGTTCCAGAACCGGAAGTTCATACATTTCTATTTTATGAAGATTATCAGGGCCGGACTGGTGATTCCGGGCACTGGGCAATCCCCCGGTAGGCCGGATGGGGTGGGGACCGGTTTTTTCAGAGGGGGCCGGCTTTGCTGGGGCCGATTTTTGGTCCTTGAGTCAGAGTCAGACTGTACTGTAGACAGTAGCCTGTCTGTCTGACCTACGCTCCGCTCCGTGTGGGGAAAAAGCACAACTGCCATTGGGGTCAGGACAGTGCACTGTGCACCCGGTGCAGGCAGAGGAAGGCAGGTAATGAATAAAATGGCAGGCTAATGGTGCCGGTGCGCAGCGCGCAGATGTCTCCAAGTCCACTCTCTGCGGTCTTACTCTTGACTTCACCCTTAGGGTGGGGCTGCCTGCTGGTGTCCAATTGTCATGTGCATTGCGGCTCGCCCTCTCGCAATTAAAAGTGTGCGTGAGTGAGTGTTGCGGCGAGGAGGCCCTTATCGAGACGACTGATAGGCACCCAGGCAGGCCTCGAGGCACCGTGCGGCCGCAGGTGAATGTCTGTCCATCCAGACTTGGGGTGGCATGATGGCATCATCATGGGCAGTGCAGTGGGCGGGCGGGCGGGCCGGGATTAAAAGCAAATGTATAGGCCCCGGCCCGGTTCTGCGCAGTGGATTATTTGCTCCAGTCAGGCCTGGCTCCAGTTTGTGAGAGCGGTGGAGCGAGGTGGCTGCAATAAATCAAAATTTTTAATCATGATGATTGTCATTGTGACCGTGACAATCATCATGATTAAAATGTCTGAGCAGCCACGCGTGACGCGATGGTGCTAGGCGAGCAGGGCAACTGCATGGGGCGGCCGCGGGCGCCGCCTCCTGGCAAGGATTAAAGTAGAAAGAGCCTCAGCCGAGGTAAATTAATACAGGCCCGGGCCCGGTTCTACTTCTGCGCTGCACAGTGGAGACGACCGTGAGAAGATGATTGCCAGCACCCCACCGCCCCATCACCCGCCCTAATATCAAACGGTTTACGGCTTTGAAAGTGAATCAGAGTCGGACCCGGGGGCAGATAGAGAGCAGTGGGGTGCTGGCAATCATCTCCTCACCGCCGCAGACATGTTAAGGAAAAGGGGCAGTGGAGACACCAGCAATAATGGCAGGGAGGGAGGAAAAGATGGAAGGGATGAAGAGATGAAGGTGGGAGGAAGGGATAAGTAAAAAAGGAGATAGAGAGAAAGCGAGGAAAGGACTTCTAGAAGAGAAAGATAAATGAAGCATGAGAGTGAAGGGCAATGGGAGAGAAGAAAGGAAGAATAGGGGCGGAGAGAGAAGAGCTAGAAAACTGCTTAGGACAGACGGAAGGAAGGGAGTTTGCAAGGGAATGACTGACAAGTGAAGGAAACCAGTGAGAAAGGGAGGGAACAACGACGGAAGAGAAGAAAAAGGGAAAGATGGCGGTAAGAGAATGAATGATTGAGGAAGGAGAAGCGAGAAGCCACAATGTGTCTCAGCTAGAAAAGCCCAAAAGGCCTATATCTGAGGTACGAATCTTGGCATAGCCAATTCAGCCATTCAGCCTTCTGAGGTCGATACATTGACTCCCTTTAAATTAGTTCCTAGCAGCACGTTATTTAAAATTCTTAGAAAAGGCAAAACCTACTGCATTACGAGCTATGCAGCCAGGCCAGTTTGTGAGTGAGAGCGAGGTGGCCTGATGGGAGGGCCCCCTCCATGTGCATTGTAATGAAAAATGTGCTGTAAAATGCATCATTTTGGTCTGTCTTTTTCCAAAATTTTCGTGGGGGGAGAACCCCCCCAAATCCCCCTTGTAGTGGTCGGACTCGCTCGCTGCGCTCGTTCGCTAGGTGCCGGACGGGGGCTGGTCTGGCAAAATTTGACAGGGTTGCGTTCAGTTCCCAGTCCGGCCCTGCTTTCCACTCATCAGTGCCACCACCTTCATTGCATTTCGTCTTTCCATTTGCACCTCTTCCTGCGTGGGGGTCAGCGCGTCTCTTTTGGCTATTCTGCTGCGGGATCTGCCACTGCGCTTTCTCCGCTGTCTGAGCTCCCGAGGCGGTGCTTCGCCGGTTGCCTCTACAGCCAATCCCAGGCCTCCTGCAGGGCTCGGAAGAACTCTGTTCCATCCGGCGTGGACACTCGTAGTCTAGCTGGGTAGAGCATTGTATATTTGTAGTCTAGTTGGCGGAGTTTCTGCTTCAAGCTCTGGAATGAGCATCTCTGTTTCTGCACCTCTTTGGAGAAGTCGGGAGGATTAGTACCATCACATTGTTCTCCTAGATGTCTCCCTTTCGTCGCACTTGTGCCAATATGCAATCCCTGTCTCTGTAGTGTAGCAGTTTCGC
This sequence comes from Calotriton arnoldi, assembly GCA_963921515.1. Classification (NCBI taxonomy): domain Eukaryota; kingdom Metazoa; phylum Chordata; class Amphibia; order Caudata; family Salamandridae; genus Calotriton; species Calotriton arnoldi. The sequence goes on from CAWUFW010000145.1 coordinate 901,883, forward strand.
CACCACTACCCGGGGGGGCCCCAGGTATATGCGGTCACACCGGCACTCAGTGAGCTATCTCTAGTGCATAAAACGCCGACCCTAATATTATTCCTGCAGGACCTGTTTTCGGCATCTTCCGCCCACAATTCAAGTGTGCATACTTTCGTTTCTAGCACAGCTAGCTGCTTTTTCATTGTTGTTATATCGGGGAAGTTTCTGACAGCTGGTGTTCATTTGCCGAGACTCGTTCCATTAGAAGCCTATGGTCCTCTCTGAGAATGCCCAAGTCTGTGCTTATGGAGTCTATCTTGGCCTCCAACCACTCGCTGGGGGCAGCTATGGACTGCTGGATGTCCCTCAGCATCAGGTCCTGTGGACGTTCTGCTTGGGAAGGAGGACTCTTGTTCCCCTATAACATGCTCTCTGCTAGGACTCCATCTTTTTCATGCCTCTTTGGCACTTTCCCCATCTTTTCTGACAAGGTGGTGTCGCCTCCTGTGTTTCTGCTTTTCACCCTCTCCTACCTGGTGGCTCTTGCTCTCCAGGATTCCTTGATGATGAGCGTCGGTCTCTATCGTACCCTGCAAAGACCCGTGTCCCACACAGGGGTTTCCGTTGCAAAGTCTGATCAAGATTCACTGGGGGGGACTTGATTCAGCTCTTTGTCAGAGCGAGCTGTGTGACTTGTGGCCCAGCGTCCTCCGCCCTCTAGTGGTATGCAGTTCAGGTCGGGGTCTGTGTCACCCTGTCGCAGGACATTCTTCCAAGTTTTTCAGTAGCTAGGTCGCTCTCTGCTGGGTTCAGTTCCCTCCGTCTTCCCCTGCCCTTCTGCAGCGTGTCAGCCTTAAGCCCGCTCCATGGGGGCACACCTTATAGCCGCTGTTTTCCAATTGCTATGTAGCCCACTTGTCAGGGCCTGCATGTCTCTAAAACTGATTGCTCGCTGCTGTTATGGTCATTTTCGGGTATTTTCCTGCTTCGTTTGCCTCCCCTCTAAGGTATCGCTCTCGGGCGGGCTCTGGCTCCCAGGCAGGCAGAAGCAATGCCCTCTCTCATCACCACAGTGGCGGGCCCCGGTGTAGGCCCCGGTGCTAGCTGTGCTCTCTGAGGGCCTGGCTCGAGGAGTTAATCTCTAAATGAGCGCTATGGCCTGCTCCTGCTGTGTTTCGCTGCCCTCTGGCTCTGTAGTGTTCAGGCCTAATTCCTTAATTTCAGTCAGCCGCTTTCTGGGTTAAATGGTGCTGGGCCAGTTGAGGTCTCCACTGCCGGCAATCATGCTGCTCGCTCTGTTCAGGGCAGTCCTACCTCATCGCGTCACTGGAGCATGGCTGCTCGAGCGCCTGACTTTGCTCCTTTGATGTGCCTCTTCCTTCTGTGTTTCATCTGTTCAACTCTCTCTGGGGCCCAGTGGATGTGCACCGCCTCTTCCCACCTCCGGGCAGCCATTTCAGAGCCAGGGGGAATGCCGCTGCACTTCCCGCCCTCTCCGACGTCGCAGGCCCATCTCGGGCTCACCATCACATCAGTATCACATTCACCCAGGGGGCTCCGCTCGCGGTCCGTGACAGCTGAGGACTCCGCTGCCGGCGATCGCGCTGCTCACTCTGTGCAGGGCAGTCCCACCTCGTGCCGTTGCAGGAGCATGGCCGCCTAAGCACCTAACCTTGCTCATTGGATGTACCTCATCCTTCTGCGCTTCGTCTGCTCATCGTCCTTTGGGGGCCCAGCAGACATGCACCACCTCTTCCCTCCTCCGGGCAGCTGTTTCAGTGCCGGGGGATCTCCGCAGCGCTGCCTGCCCTCTCCTACACCGTGGGTCGGTCTCGGGTGCACCTTCACAGTGGCATCGTATTCGGCTCCGCTCATGGTCTCTGGCAGCAGCAGCTCCATCTCTCCCCTTCCGATCACTCAGCTCTGCCTCCCAGCTTACTGGGTTGCCCCACATCACAGCTCCCTGTCCCTTCCGCAGAGCGCCACCATCTTGAAAGACTCGTGGGTGTGGCAGGTCAATTCCTTGTTCTGCACTCCGCCATCTCCCATTCCGGTGCTTCCCTGTCCCAGATAAGCCTCCTCGTTCCAGGCTGATTGGGGATTACTTTCTTGGGCAGAATTTCACCCCAGGAGAGTCAGGATGTAGCTAGATGGCGACTGGCCGGCCGGCCGGTCAGAGCTCTCGAGCTGTGCTGCTCACTCCATCGACGTCAGGCCACGCCCCCACCATGCGAATTACCTTGATGGTTTCAGTTATTGAATAAAATATTGTCTTTTCTTTTATGCATGAACCTAATCTGTGGGATACAAAAAACAATGGTCCCTGACCCTTTTTATAGAAAATGATACGTATTACACAGCACAGTTATTGTTTGGAATTATTTTAGAGCATATAACCAATTAGCTCAAAGTAATCAATACAATGGTTTATACAAAAGTGCAACAACCAAGGCGTATACAACAAGGTTTTATTCACATCATTGTTAAATCAAACGTATACTAAGAACAATTTGAGAAAGAAAAGAAGGGGGGGGGGAGGTAGCTCCAGTGGAACGTGCGAGAATGAAGGTGCTCTAGTGTATAGAAAATAAGAAGGGAAATTCCAGACAGTATAATAAGAAATTAAAGATCATTCCAAAAGAGGACTGATAATTGATTCACAGTCAATGGTAACCTGGCCACATTTAAAACAATCAGAATTCTTTTTATATTCAAATTGTAAACATATAAATGTATCCTTATATAGCACGTTGGGTTTAGGGCTTGTGATCCAGGTTGATTAAGTAGGTGGGCGTCGACGTTTCGACCCGACTGGGGCTCAGAGGGTAATTTAAAACCTCAGCCTGCGGGTCTTCTTCAGGACAAGGGTGGAGCAACCTGAGTTAAGTGTGTCTTCCTAGTAGCACACCTATGGGGTTAAAAGGGGGGCGGTTAGGGTTGTGCACCTAATAATGTGATATCTAATGCTGAGCAAAAAGTACTAATAGCTTACCCGCAGAATTATCTGGCGGGGTGCGGGGATTCACTCCCGTCTAGTGAGTCATGGTAGGCGTCCCCATCTGAAACCAGATGGACTGATTAATGTCACACTAATAGCAGGGCTAGGACAAACTCCATGTTAGAACAAAGATAATGCACTTACCCGTAAGTAAAGGGTAACGCAATCCAAGCAATAAGGCTTGATTCTGTAAAAAATGCGGATACACCATGAGTCAAAAAGATGCCTAAATCAAGCAGTAGTGTACCCATATATTGGTGAATGTTATGGCAAGCATTCCTGAATTCTTTACCTTATTGTTTCATAAACAAAAACGAGCGTCCGCAGTCCGCACGAGTAGTAAGAGACTGCCGTGCTCACCGCGAGGACGTTATTTAAAACGCACCGCTTGCGTGAGCCTCACGCTGATGGCGCGTTTATTCGAAATAGTAAAAAGACTAATTCCGCTAAAAGTTACCGCTCAATGAAATGGGGGCCAAATCACAAGCAAAGTTGGTATGAAATGAATTATTTAAAAAACAACCACGAGCGGTTGGTTATTATTTACATATTATACAAGAGAGGGGAGGGGGCGGGGGTGTTAATAACCACAATAACCTAATCTGTGGGAGGCAATGTCCTAGTGTGACAGAGTCAAATTTCCTAGTGCATGCTTGCAGCTGCATGAAGCGCAGTTTTCAGCTGGGCTGTCTGAATGCCAGAAAGAAAATTAGGATATAGACTTTACTGTCCAAGTTCAAGACTGCCAGTGCCTGGATGATCAGATTAAGGTTTTGTTTAGGAATAAGAACCTTCTATGATTTTATGAGCCTTAAGTGGTGACGAGCTCTCTGTGGCAGTGATTGTATGTGGGCATCTAGCTTTAGTTTGTCATCTAATGTGAAGCCTATGGGGCTTATTTACAAGGCGCTTGCACCACTTTTGCGTTATTTTTAACATGGGAAAAGTGACGCAAAAGTGGCGCAAGGGGCTTGTAAATCTGCCCCTATGGGTTTAGCATTTTATATCAGTTCAGAGAATAGACCAGCTTCTCCAAGGTGGATAAGTTACTTTTTTGTAGTATTGCTTTCATGGTCAGGGATGGTTAGCAGGAATTTGGTTTTTCTGTCTTCTCATCCAGCTTTGCATTTTGAACAGGCAATCCTTCAGATGGAGGCGCTATCATTAAACATTATGTAGATTAGCACATTATATAAATATTAGTCATAAGAGAGGCTCACAAATGATTAACAATTTAATTTAAATAGATTGTAGACCAGTACTGAGGGTTATGGGGCTGAAAAAGGCCTTTTTACATGGTCTAAAACTGATTTATTTTCACCATTTGGCAATGTTAATGTAGATAACATTTCAACCATCGAAATACTTACTGTCAGGATGTGGAATTGGATGTGCTTACTTTTTTTTCCGATTCTGCATGTTGCACTGTTCTAAAGCTCCTGAACTTAACTTCAAGAGCAGAGGAGTCAGGAAGGGACAGAAGACTTGTATCTCAGAGGGATTACCTACAGCCAACACCTGAGCAAGGGCCAGAAGGACTGCATGTCTGATGGAGGCACCAGTCTCTAACAAGACTTTCAAATTGTGGCTGCGATTTTCAATGCCTCGAGTACAAGTTCCTTGTCGTCCATACATTCTTCCTAGCAATTGTGATTCATAGTTGCTGCACTGGAACCTACTATTGGAATCAAATAGTAACACAGTGAAAACAAACCACAACAGATTTAGAATAACAGAGTCATTTTTCGTTAATAAAACAAGAACCAAATGAGAAAAATCCAATCAGTAGAACAGGAGATATTCAATTTTAAGGATCTGAGTAAAAAGGGGAGAGCTAGAGAGCCCGACACAAGATGGATGCACAGTAGTGCAGCTCTGTGGTCCTGGACCTAATATACTCACAACATCCTAAATCTGTGTACCCATCCCAACCGTTAAAGCTGTGTCCTGAGCTGGAGGTGACTTATTACATTGGTGGCACAAAGATCAACGTACTCGTGAGGCAATGCGGCTCTGCTAAACATATCCCGGCCTCGCGAAATGATGAAGGTGCCATGCTGCAGGACGGAGCAGTCTGCCTGGTGGTGCCACAGCTGAAGACCGCAAATAGTGCTGCTGCCGGTGAGCCCCCCTCCTGGTCGACGGCTGCCCAGACTTGGAAGGTGAGCCGTGGGAGACAAGGGTGGCCTGGGGATGGGAGCCCGGCTGTCGGCCCTGACTGCTGCTGAAGGAGCTGACATGGCCTGGCACTCTGTTGATGGACCTATGTGGAGGAAGTGCGTGAGGTCCTTGACCGGGGTCCATGTGTTACACCTCTTGGGGGCAGCGGTGGGCCGCATGAAGAGGGGCCTACTCCGGTGCGCTGGGGGGTTTGATCCCCTGCGGCATGAAGATTGAGGGGAAGCTGTGGCAAGCTGCCTTGTCGGATTTTAGCGGCTTATCGCTCCATCCGGGAGGGAGCTATGAAGAGAGCTTGCGCATCCTTCATGGTGAGCTATTGAGGGAGCCCGGAAGAGATGCTCTTCATCCAAGGGCAGTGCAGCAAAGGCTTTGAGATGAGAGAAAGTTTATGATCCCTGCCTTGCTGTGGAATACTCCTACCTTGGGAAGCTGCAACCTGAATTGCTGCCTGCCCCCAGTGGACGTCCCTGACCCCCAGAGTGTGGCATAATCATGTGATCCTCACGTTCCACATGCATGTGCTGATTCGCTCCATATGTATATTGTGGCCCTCATGAGGAGGGTTCTGGAACAGGACTGAGCAGGTAGGTGTTGGCTGCACTGGGGTGTTGCCTAATACAGAATCTTGGGGTCACCTGCTGCTTCATTGTGCTATACTGCGATCCCCTGGGCTATTTAGCTTCCCAGTGTTGTTTTTGCCTTTGGCCAAGTTCTCCAGCCATGGGGAAGCCAGATAAGCAGCAATCTCACCTCAACTTCGAATCTAAGTGTTCCGGCTAGCCCCTGCAGGGGCCACTATCAGACTCTGAACAGGAGGGGCTGTCGCAGGGGGGGGGGGGAGTAAAACACTGGAGACTTCGCTTTTTGCCATGCAGCACAGCTTGTAGGCAATCAATAGCAAAATCGACACTTTGAATCTTAGAATGGATCACATGACAAACAAGCTTGACAAACAAGCGACGCATACAACTGAGGCAGAGCAGCGCATATCCACAACTGAAGATGCATTCCAGACCACAAAAGAAACTTGTCTCAACATGGAGAAGTTCATCGCAGTTATACAAGCTAAAAATGAAGAGCTCGAGGCGCACTCACGTAGAAATAATATATGTATTATCGGCCTTTTGGAAACCACCAACATGAGGAGGATGGAACTATTTGTTGAACAGGTGCTGCGAGATGTCTTTAGTCCTGATAAGTTCTCATATATGCTTATAGTAGAGTGTGCCCACAGATCCTTGGTGGTGCGGCCACTACCGGGGGCCCCACCATGCCCTCTCATCACGCGGTTGCTGAATTATGGAGACCGGGACCAGTCCTTCGCCTTTCCATGGAAAAAAAACTATTCAGTATCAGGGTAACGACCGTGCCTTTTTTCCTGATTTTAGCACAGCAGTCCAGGCTGCACGATGCACGTTTTTGCGTGTGAAGAAGAAGCTGCAACAGTCGGTGTAGGATATGCTATGTCATACCCGGCTTAGCTACATGACGACTTAAAACTGGCAGAAGATATTCTCATTGCCGCAAGCAGCCTCAGACTATTTAAGGAAGGCAGGACTGAATCGTTCTGTGTCATCGGACAAACCTGCTTGACTGGTATTGGTGCTGGGATGGAGAAGAGGTTGGGATTGTGGGGTTGCCTCACATTGTCCAATATTATATTTTTGATAGCTTGGGTCAGTGACCTACACAGTTTCAGATATTGACTTAATTGATGTGGGATGGGTTGGATTCCTGGCCACCTCTGCTCACCTGGAGGTTTACCGGATCTCTATTTGCCCTCCACAGGGAATACCCTGCATATCTATGATGGTTTTTTTATGTTTTCTTTGTTTTTGGGGGAAATGATTTTTTTGTGGGATGTTTGTGTCTATGGGGCTATGCCTTTAGCCAGTTGTGGATGCTGAAGTGGGAGATGGGAGGGAATTTTAGGTTGATTGTACTTGCCCGCATGATGTGCTTTCATGGTGCCCTGCTGAGCTTCATCTCTCACAATAGTCGCATCTTAGTGTTGACAGACTGGGTTGGCCCTGCTACTGCTCCACTTACCCTTATGTCTTGGAATGTTAAAGGTCTGAAAACCTAAAAACAACTAGACCAGTACTGGCTTACAGGTACTGGCTTACTTAGACTGCATAATGTACACATTGCCTTTATTCAGAAAATGCATTTGTCGGACCATGCAGCGGGTGTGGTGGGTGCACGGTGGGCAGGATACCGCAAGGCCTCCAATTACTCCACCCATGCTGGGGGGGGCTTTTTTTAAATTAAACAGGGTGTGTCATTTGGAGCTGTACATTAGGAGACTGGCACTCATGGTTGTTATGTGATTGTTTATGGGCTCTTTTGCGGCACTATGTTCATCAAGGTCAACACCTATGGACCGTATTTGGACGATCCTGAATGCTTTGCATTACTCTGGCAAAGGGTGCATGCTTTGCCCTCTGCACCTCTGCTTTGGGGGGAGGAGATTTCAACCTATGCCTTGATCCTCTGCTAGATAGGTCTACTATGTTGGATGGGCATGGTAGATGTGCAGCTCAGATTATGAAGGATGGTATGTTGGAGTTTGGGTTGGGGGATATGTTGCGTATCCGGCACCCGGGAAGGTGGGAGGGCACATTTACCTTATCAATTCATGGCTCATGGTCCCGCATGGATTATTGGTTGGCTACCAAGGAGGTTCAAACATGGGTGAGGGATGTTAGCCATCTTCCCAGAATGCTATCTGACCATGCGCTGGTATGCTTGACACTGTGCATTCCTACTCATATCCCAACACAATTCTGCTGGTGACTGCTGGAACTTGTGTTCCGGAAGGTGGTTCATAAGGCCACAATAGAGTTCTTGCTCCTCAACAGGGACTCAGTTGAGGGCGCAGGCACGCTATGGGAGGCCTTCAAGGGCACCATTAGGGGTGTCTGCATAGGGGCACAGGCATGTATTCTCAAGAATATACAGGCTCAATTGCGTAAAACAGAAGAAAAGCATCAGGGGCTGGAGCGTGCCTATGAGAGGCGGTGGCCATACATGAACAGGTGACTGCCTACAATGATATGTCGGAACAGGAGGTGCACCACTTATCTCTTAGACACGTGGCCCATACGTATGATGAATGAGGCACACCGGGTCATGCTCTGGCAGCTAAGCTCAAGAACCTCAGGGTGCATTCTCATGTTGTACATATCACTGGGTCAGAGGGTACGCCCTACTTGGACTCCCCGTCTCTCCTTGCGGTGTTCAGATTTGTATGCTGACCCGTGTAGCTCTAGGGAGTAGGCATGCGCAGACGAAATAGCACAATACTTTGAAGATGTGCCCTGGCCTGGCTATCTTCCGGTCAGAGGGAATATCTCACCCAGTCCTGCACTGCTGAGGACATTAAAGAGGCCATTCACAGCCTGCTGAATGGCAAGTCCCAAGTGTTAGTGAGTTTTACAAGAAATATGCAGAATTGCTCTTGCCTCGTCTGCAGGCCATGTTCCAGGAAGAGTATGTGGCACAGCGGCTACCCCTTGCCATCAGAGAGGCGCTCCTCATAACGCTCCTGAAATCTGATAAGCCACCTGAGCAATGTGACTACTATCATCCACTGTCTCTCATTAATACCAACACCAAAGTCTTAGCCAAATTGTTAGCAACCAGACTCCAACCCTTGCTTACTACTAAGGTCCTGCCAGATAAGGACGGGGTTCATACCCACTCGCTCTACTACTTAGAATCTTCACATGCTCTTTGCTGTATTGCACTGCCTAAACACCTCTGTGAAAGCTGTTGCGGATCTGCTGGACGCCGCTAAGGCATATTGCTTGGGCTTATATGTTCACAATAATATTGAGAATGGGAATCCCCTCAGCTTTTACCAATTCGGTACATCAGTTATATATGGAGCCTGTTGACAGGGTGCACGTTAATGGTCTCACCTCGGACCATATCTGGATCTGCAGAGGAACACAGCAGGGATGCCCCCTGTTGCCGATCCGTTTTGCTATAGCTTTGGAGCCTCTGGCCTGCATGGTCCAACAACGACACGCAGTGACGGTATTGCGATTTCGAATTCGCCCAATGGCAATTTCATTATACACCGCCGAATTGGTGCTATATGTCCGCAACGCTGAGGTTTATTTGGCCCTGCTACCACGTGAATATTTGTGCTTTAAAAGGCATTTGGGCTGAGCATTAACTGTGTAAAATCATATGTTCTGCCTATTACTGCCAATACTGCCCAATTTCCTATGGAATTTCCCCTGCAGTGGTGTTCGGAGCCAGTAAAATATCTGGGAATCTGGGTACACAGAGATCCAGACCTTGTTGTGAGATATAGTTATGGCAGGATGATCTCTAAAATGGAGGACCGAGTGTAGTGGAGGTCAAGACTGCCTTTATCCCTTGCAGACACTGTACTTGTTTATCAATATACCAGTGCCCCTCACTCAGGTCTTTTTCAAAACATTGCACTCTCTCCAAATATCGCTGGGCTGGGCTGGGCTGGGAGGCAGCCGCGCATAGCATGGCAACAGCTTACTCTCCCTTTTAAGCAGGGCAGGGTTCAACACTCCAGACCTCCGCCTTTATTATCTGTGTGCTCAGGCTCAGCATGCACACTACTGGGTGCACGAACAACGTATACTCCACACTTGGCGATCGAGCATGATGCTTATGCTTATCCATTGCCACTCTCATTGTTACTCATGCTTGCGAGGATAGAGGTGCTGTCAGACAGTATCAGTATCATCAACTGTACTCTGGGGGCTTGGCAGGAGCTTTGTAGATGCGCAGGTAAACAGACGCTCTATGTCCCGGCACTTCTACCGGATCATCACCCAGCTCTGTCCATTACGCAAGAGCCGAAGGAATTGCCCCTTCTATCGGTGGCAGGACTTAAAGTGATGGGGATGTCCATCTGGACGATCACTTTGTTAGCATCTCGGATTTATTGCAGAGGAGTTGTCAATCACCCCTCTTGCACTTCACTTATATGAGGTTACGGGCGGCCTTGCATGAGTATTTTCTGTCCTTTCCCCATGCCTCCCCCCATTCTGCGGTCACTTCAGATGCTGCTGACCAGGGCCACCCATATGGGCCATATCACTGTTCTTTACGAGGCAGCACAGGCTGATGAGGAGCGTACCGTTATTGTACTACTAGACAAATGGAATACTATATTAGATACACCACTCACCAAGGTGGAGTGGGCCTTCTGCTGTGCACTGACTGGGCAGCTCACTGCCAATGGTAATTTGCATTTTATTCATTTAAAATGTTTGCAACAGATGTACTATACACCCACTCAACTGGTCAGAATTGAGCTCAGGTGCGAGGATAACTTTAAAAGATGTGGCAGGCTGGGTGCAGATGTCCTATGATCCAGCGCTATCAATAAAATTTCTTCTCCTATATGTCTTTGGACGTCCAGGTGCAAATATTCCTCTTAAACACAACTATATCCATATGACGGTGGGGCCCATAACACTGCATATACATTCACTCACTCATTTATTCCCTGGATTTCATCCGTTCTTACCTAGGAGAAAAACAGTTAAATGATATGCTGGAAGGAGACAGGATACCTTTTTATAAAGACGACATTACACTTCTCAAGCTCTAAGGTATTCCGCTCATTGGTCGATGGACCAACTAGTAGGAATCAGTTGATGGTGATTAAGACCAGCTCAACCACTATAAACCTTTAAACATTTACATTTATCATTGAGCTAAAGAACCACTGACTCATTGTTTAAAGATAATAAAGTTTATATAAAGTTTAGAAGCATGAATAAGTTTCAAATGTATTATTCAGATTATTACATTTAGCATCATTATAAGAATAAATTGAAATTGCAATGCATACCTATTAGATGGAAAAATAAAGTTCGTCACAGCAAGAACTCCCGAAGGATCTATCTTTCTGTCCTGGAAAACAGGCCTTCTCGTTCCTTTCCCTTTTAGTAATTTAAGAATAAAAATCTAATAGTTTAAATGGAAAAATCTTTTAGGATTAAAAAGGTTCTCCAATAGCAGCGTCTCATGCTCAATCAAAAATATAAAATAGCAGCAGCAGCCGCAGCATCAGTTCGTAAAAACGGCAACAGCAGCAGCAGTAATAGCAGCTAACAACCAACAACAGCTAACCCCTCCCCTCTAAGAGTAGGTCTTCTTATACCCTAATACTAGCTTACTAAGTGAAAATGTTACATCTTTATGGCGAGATTCTCTCTAATTGGTCCATTCGGGTCAGTATACATCTCATCATGAATATCCTTGTTTCAACCAGTTCTTTGTGGCAAGTTCATACTTTTGTCGTTTCTCACGGGTTCACGACATCATCCCTTAGTTCATGGTTTTCAAACTGTATCTTTTTCTGATACTTTTCAGTCGGTCAGTTTATTGTCCATTCATTTATTCACTGCGACTTCTCACGCTTTTTGCTGTCTTGCTTTGGCACACGTTTATGCGATAAGGTCATCACAGCCTTGACCACGCTTCCATCCTAGGCTTTTGGAATGATCACATGATCCCTCTTGTTCACGGCCTTTCTTTCTTTCGTAACCCCTCTCGCGCCTGCGTACTCTAAATCATGGCGGCCATCTTATTTCGCTGCTCAACAGGCCTAAGCGCACTATTATAAAGATAAACAAAACAGAGTTAAGAATAAAGAATATAAGCCTTTTCGTTTCCCTCCCGTCATTCTACGTACCCCAATTAGGTATTACCTAGCAAAAGCGACATATAAAGCCATCCCTTACTTACCAACGCTTTGTTTTGCCACTACACAGTTTATTTCCAAGCACAAATCATGCATTTATTATTCTAATTAGTACGCAATTGTCAGACTTATGTTATCCACGTTAACAATTGTAAGTAAATTAGTTTGCACATATATAGCGTGTTACCTTTAACCCTTTACATGTAACATACATGGTTGGTTATTCACTAAGACGAACTTGTGTGTTAATTTATTTAACGTAAATATTAGGAGGTTAAAAAATTTTCATTTACCCTGCTCCATCAACTCCCCCTTTGGTGATTTTTAATATCACCACAAAAACCCATGTTATACAATTCTATCAGATAGCATATTTCTTTGTCCGTTTGTTTTTGTTAGTTTTACACAACTGTATCCCTTTCAACTTGTCTCTGTCTTCTTATACATGTTTTCTATTTCTTCTAGTTCTATTTCACCTGTTTCTCTTTCTCTTTCTTTGTTGATCTTATTTTCTTTTTCTATTTTGTTTTGCCTTCTTCTTCTCTTTATACATGTAATTATTAGCTTCAGTACTAAAACTATTATTATTATCATGGTTGCTACTATTATTATTTTCCCTATTACTAATCTACTCATTCTAGTAAACCAATTTATTACTGAGGAAAAACTCTTACCAAGTTTTCCCAATGCATTTTCAACCTCCAGTGGAACAAGTTCTTTGTGCAAATTGGTAATATTCTTAATATACTTTTGTATATTTTCACTTTTATCTGGAATGTAAGTGCAACAATGTTGGACTTTCAGCATTCCACAGACTCCACCCTCTTTTGCCAAAAGAATGTCAAGGGCAAGTCGATTTTGCATCATCATAGCTCTCATGGCAACCATTTCGGTATTTACCATCAAGAACCCTCCAGCAGTATCTGTAGATAAACGATCTACTACTGTGGATAATTTCCGAATTTTAAATGCATTTAAAGATATTCCCACTGCTGGTATCAATGCTCCAAAAACATCACCTACTATTTCTGAAAAGCTCTCCCTTTTCCTACGTGTAAATGTCTTTACCATTTCGTGCGTTCCCTTTTCTGTTCTGTCTACATGAAAAATCTTTGGAAAGACCAGGCCTAAATAACATGATCCATACCAATGGTCCGGCAGCCTATAATAAGCTCTGTTACCGCAAATATAATAGATCCCAGGAAATATTGGATCTTTTCCCCCTTTGAATCCCCAACCTCCTAAAATGTTATAATTGTCTTGGCAATCACTGGAACCCACGAAATAATTGTCATATCTTGTTCTATTTCTTCTAATGCACAACCTTCCCTGTTGGGGCCAATCCAGAGACATAGCTGCATTTGTCTTTTTCTTGTCATGATTTTCTTCCTCAAACGCCCAAAGAGGTGTTTTTGTCTCTTCTATCACTTTTCTTTGAAATTTTACCCTTCTATCTTCAACCATTTCTAAAAACACCTTTTCTTCATTTCTTAGCTCACAGGTAAGGTTGTTTTTAACTATATCATCTAATGTTAGAACCTTATCTTCTAAAAAATATTCGCCAAACATCCTTGCTTCTTTTACTTTGTTTAGTTCAGAAATTATAGGAATCTCTGCAAAAATCTTATCTATGTCAGTATAATAGTATTCTAATCTCCCTGTCTTGTAAAATAGACTTGCTAAAACACTACATGTTATTCCATACGTCAAAGGAAGGTGATGATAGGTCACACCTTCTGCAACAGACGCAGGTAATTGCATACAAACATAACAATCTCTCACATCCATGGTTTCTACATACTCATATAATAATTTAGTAAAAACATTTTTTGAAAAATCTGTTATTGATTTGTCCTTATGCAACTCTGCACTACTTTTTAATATAGCTGTTTCCTGCATGTTAGCTCCATTTTCTTTCTCTGTGTTATTCTTTAATATAGACGTTTCTTCTACAGCTAATCTTATTGGAATGGTGATTGCTAAAATAATCCATACGGTCATTAATAATCCTGTACAAAAGAAGCACATCTTACACCATCTACGTAAGAACTCACATCTACATGTTCTATTTTTAGTATCTACCATTTTGTTCTATTACCTATTATATAGTATGTACAGAAAATGTGTCACCACACCTCAGAAATGACCTCTTAGCCACCCTGCACTTTCACTTTGTCTTGTTTGGTACTTTCTTTAATTCTTTTCAGAACTCTTTCTTGTCAAATCCAGTGTTTTGTCCAGTCCAGTAGAAATTCGTTCAAATTTCTTTAGATTTGTTGCACTTCACCTTCACCCATTAACTTGTAGCTTTGTTCCGGGTTCTCGTGAGTGATCTCTTCTTCTTTGATATCAGTCAATGCAATGTATAACCATTCAGGCGATTTATACTTCAGATTTGCTTTCTTTATTCTTTTTGTTTTCTGCAAGTGTTTTCCACCTTGTTTCTCTGGTTCTTTTTGACTTGTTATCTCATTTACTTGCTCTGCACTTTTTCCATCTAGCCTTATGATCTTGTATCTCAGTTTTCTAACTTCGTTGGGCCAATTGTCTCTTTTTCTTGGCCTTTTTGGTTCACTTTCTTTTTCCTCTCTTTCTGTTCTCCAAGTTCTCTTTCTCGACTCTAGTTTCCTGTTTCCTTCTTCTCCACTTTCTTCTGATTCTGTTTCAGTTCTTCCTTTATTGTCTCTTATCTTAAATTTTATAATTTCATTTCTTTGATCTATTTGTGGTTTTTCGCGTGTTTTCTTTTGATCACCTACTTCTGTCCCTCCTCGAGGTTCTTCCGAATTTGTGTCAATCTCTCTATCTGTGTCTAGATTTCCCTGTTCTTTTGTTCGCCGACCTGTCCCTATTGCTCCTCGGGGATCTTCCGATTCTTCTAACTTTCTATTTGAAACTCTCCCTTCTTCGTCTATTAATATTGTCTCTGAAGTGTTCTCACCACAACTTGTACTTGGTTGCTCACTGTTACTGTCTTTTTGCTCAGTTTCTTCTTCTATATTATCAAATTTCCAATTTCTTTTCAGATTTTCCTCACAATCCGAATGCTCTGTATCAGATGCTGAACTGGTGTCTGATATTTCCAGATGTCGACTCACATGTCGATCTTCAGATTCTGGAACTTCTGCTATTTCCTCCACTCCTCCTGTCGTTGCACTTGTACTTGGGTCTTCCAGATGTCGACTTACAGGTCGATCTTCAGATTCTGGAGCCCTGTTCGTCTCTTCCTCTACATCAGATGCTGAACTGGTATCTGATATTTCCAGATGTCGACTCACAGGTCGAGCTTCAGGATCTGGAACTCTGATGGTGTGACTGGCATGTACCCAGTGTTTCACTCCAGCACACTTGACTGCAGTTGTTGTCACCAGGATCACTTGTCGTGGTTGGTCCCAACGAGGAACCAAACAGTTTTTTCTTTGATGGACTTTTATGCGGACCCAATCTCCTGGATTCAAATCGTGAGCCGGTTTTCTTTCAAGAGTGGTCGCATCCGGTCCAACCTGATGAAACACAGAACGTACCACATCAGCCAATCCTTTGCAATAATCCAGCACCAGATCATCAGTTATAGTCAGTAGTTGGTTGACCGGTACATGTGCTTGTCTCATTGCTCGTCCCATAATTATCTCATGGGGACTGAGTCCTGTCTTTCTTTCCAGTATACTTCTGATTGTCATTAAGACTAATGGCAAGGCATCTGGCCATTTGAATCCTGTGGCTTGACACATTTTACCTAGTCTGTTCTTAATTGTTCCATTCACTTGCTCTACTATTCCAGAAGCCTCTGGTCTGTATGCACAATGCAGTTTCTGTTTTTTAATACTAAGTGCTTCACAAATCAATTGAACCAATTCATTTTGAAAATGTGTTCCTCTATCTGTTTCAATCGTTACTGGAAAACCATACCTTGGAATGAATTCTCGCAGCATTAGTTTTGCTACTGTAATTCCATCATTCCTTCTGGTCGGGTATGCTTCCACCCAACGGGAAAACAAACAGACGACTACAAGGACATACCTTAGTCTATTGCTCGGAGGCATTTCAATAAAATCCATTTGCATTCTCGTGAAAGGACCTCCCTCTCGTCCTATTGTCCCTAGACTCACTACTGTCTTTCTTCCTGAATTTAGCTGTTGACAAATAAGACACCTTTGACAAAGACTCTCAGCTATGGCTCTGAATTTTGGATTATACCATGTTTGTCTAAAAAGTCTGATCATTGAATCTCTCCCAATATGAGCTTGTCCATGGTACATCTGTGCCATGTCAGAAATCATGCTATCAGGCATAACAGGTCTTTCATCCCGGTAAACCCAAACATCATTTTCCTCATGTTTTCTACATCCTGCTTTTATCCAGTTATCTCTTTCCTCATCATCTGCTGCTTCCTGTAATTGTCTCACCTCATCCCATGTCTCAACAGGGTTAGTAAAAAGCAAAGGACATGAAATATGCTCTCTTTCTTGGTTCCGATTCAATGAGACCACATTTTTAGCACAATACTGTGCAATTTCATCAGCAAACTTATTACCAACAGTTATGTAGTCTTCCCCATTTTTATGTGCATTACACTTCACTACCGCAATCTGTTTAGGCAGCTGTATCGCCTCAAGCAACTTTTTCACAAATTCACCATTTCTTATCGGTGACCCTGCAAACGTCAAGAAACCTCTCTGAGACCAGATCTGGCCAAAGTCATGCACCACTCCAAAGCCGTATTGGCTATCCGTGACAACTGTTATTCGAACATTCTTTCCCAACTTGCATGCTTGAATTAGAGCTATCAACTCCGCTACTTGGGCAGAACGTATCCCTTTCAAACAAGATGCTTCCATTACAGCAGCTACTGTGCAAACTGCATATGCTGCACTTAGAACTCCATCATTCGTTCTCAAGCAAGAGCCATCCACGAACAGAATATAATCTGATTCCTTTAAAGGCTCATCCCGTATGTCAGGTCTCGGTTTTGTACAATATTCGAGTACATTCAGACAATCATGATCAACTTCATCCATTTCAATCACACTCTCCTCATCTGGCAATGATGTTGAAGGATTCACATTCATGCATCTGTCAATGGTCACATTGTCTGCACTCAAAATTACTTTTTAATACCTAGTCAGCCGACTATGTGTCATGTATTGGGTTTTGGTTCTTGTCAACAGAATTTCCACAGAATGAGGGACATATACTCTCAGTGGATATCCCATCACTATGCCTTCACTCTGCTCCAGACTTACACAAGTAGCAGCAACTGCTTTCAAACATCCAGGCAACACTTTCGCTACTGGGTCTAAAACAGCTGAAAAATATGCAATGGGTCTTTTCATGTTTCCATGTCTCTGCACCAGGACTGAAAACGCACACCCATCTCTTTCACTGCAATACAACTCAAAATCTTTTTCATAGTCAGGCATTCCCAATGCCGGAGCTTCACACAGTTTCCTTTTTAGTTCTCTGAATGCTTTCATTTCCTCGTCATTCATTTCAAATGGATCTTTTACATCTTTCTTTGTCAATCTCTGCAATGGTTTTGCAATTAATGAAAATCCACTTATCCATTGTCGACAATATCCAACCATTCCTAGGAACATTCTTACCTCTCTTTGTGTCATTGGAGCTCTCATTCCTTGGATTATTTTTATTCTTTCTGTCGTTACCTTTCGCACTCCCTTCTCAATCTTATGCCCTAGATACTGGACCTCTTGTTGACAAAACTGCAACTTTGATGGGGACACCTTATGTCCTCTTTTTGCTAAATGATTCAGCAAAGCAATTGTATCATTAACACATGCTTCCTTTGTTTTTGATGCCACCAGTAGGTCATCAATGTACTGAACCATCACTGACTTCTCTGGCATTTTCAAATCTTCCAATGATTTCTTTAGAATCTGATTAAAGATCGAGGGGCTTTCTGTATACCCCTGAGGAATTCGGCACCATGCCAAAATACGCTCTCCGAACCTGAACGCAAATAATGGCTGGCTATCTGGATGTAATGGAATAGAGAAAAATGCATGGCACAAATCAATAACTGTGTACCATTCTGCTTCGCGTGGAATCTGGTATAGAATTACAGCAGGGTTTGGCACTATTGGGCAGCAAGGCACAACAATTTTGTTTACCTTTCTCAAATCCTGTACAATTCTATATGTTCCATTCGGCTTTTTCAGTCCCATTATCGGCGAATTACATGGACTGCTCATTATTTCTCTCAGAATCCCTTGCTCAATCATTTTGTTTATTACTGGTGTTATTCCTTCAATTATTTCTGGTGTCAATTTATACTGTGGCGTAATTGGGTAACTTGTTCCTTCTTTAACAGAAATTTTAACAGGGTCTACTTCTTTCATTAACCCTATTTCTTCTCCCGTGAAGTCCCACACTTCCTGTTTCACTGTTTCAGTACACTTGGGATTTTCTCTACATCAAATATGGGAAATAAATCGTTCGCTTCTGATTCTAACTTTACCATGGTCATTTTATATAATACATCTTCATCTGGGGTCTGAAATGCAATTCCATCTGGCGTACAATAGATGGTGCAGTTCATCTTGCAAAGCAAATCGCGTCCTAATATGTTCACAGGACTGCAATCACATACCACAAATCGATGCATTTCACTAAATGGACCAATTTGTACCTCCACTAATTTAGTAAGAGGCGCCTTAATTTGCTGATTCGAAACACCCACTACTTGGATATGTTCACCTGAGAGAGGAAGGTTTGGAATTTCCACTGACCTAACAGTAGAACGGGTAGCTCCAGTGTCCACAAGGAATGTTACATTTGCACCATTCACTTCTCCATCCACAAATGGACCTGCTTGATCTACCTCTAGAGTTGCGCCAAGCACGCACTCTTCCTCCTCTCCTAGGCACCGTCATAAACTTTCATCCGACTCATCACCATCCTGTCGTAGCCAGTACTGAGATATGGCAGCTGCGCACGGCAATTGTGTTACCTGCTCTCCTCCGTAGAATCCTGTTTCTGCACTGTATTTCTGTTGATTAACACTCTTGGGAAGTGGTGGTTGTGGCACCTGACTTTGTTGGGTAACTACCTCACTCTGCACCTGTGGATTTAATGATTGATTTTCCGTATTAGGTTTTGGAGGAAATTTACACTCGTTTCTCCAATGCCCTAACTTTCCGCAGTTGTGGCATGGCCACTTTTTCTTTGCCTCTTCTATGCTCATTTGACCTTTTCCTTTACCTATATTTGGTTTAAACCTAGTCGGTCCTGCCTCATTAACAGGATTACTCAATTGAGCTTCTTGCTTCTCTGCAACTTTCACTTGTGCCCACATTGCTTTCTCTTTCAATTTACGCTGTCTGCACTCAATATCATCACTACAATATTTAGCATACCTCAAAACTTCATCAACTGTGCTATTCTGCCAACAAATCATATGCTGTTTAATCATTTCACTTATCTCTGGTTTCAAACCATAAACAAATCTATATACAAAATGACTCATATCCTTCTCATTTAATGTCTCATAGCCACTATACTGTTTGAAAACTAACAGTAGCCTCTCATAGTATGCGTGTACTGATTCTTTGCTTTCCTGTGTGGTTCTGTCTATTTTTACCCAATCCGTTTCTTTGGGCGGAATCTTATTCTTCAAAAAGCTCCTGTTTTAGTATCTCTTGGATATTCTACAGTTGGCCAATCAATTGTAATCTTACATTCTGTCCACAAATCAGCTGGTACTACTATGTCAAACAACCCATCCAAATCTATCCACAACACCTTTGAAACTTTAACAAATCTCTCCACTTGTCTGTACCATTCTACTGGCTTCTCTCTCAATTTTGGGAAGTCATTTGTAAATGACAGTATATCCTGTCTAGACCATGGAACATGCACATAACTACCTCCTGGAGTTTCTCTCATTGGGTACTCCCTTACCATTGATTCCTTGTCTGTCACCGCAAAAGCCAAAGACGCTTTGTCTGTCACTTTCTCATTCCTTTTAGTCCATCTGCTTCTCCATCTATCCACATCACCCCATTTCCTCAGTAAAACAATTAATTCTTTTATTTGGGTTAATCTTCCTGATGTGTTCAAATTCTCTATATCTTTTTCGCAAAAATCTACTCTATATGGTTTCTGCAACGTTCTCACTTTTACAAATTCTACTCCTAGTTCATTTGATGTTTCTTCTAATTTGTCATGTAAATTTCTAGCTCTCCATGTAATGCTCTTGCATAAGAACATAATCTCGTCATCCTGATAAGATTTCAGTTTTTCTGTGCCAATTGTCCCTAAGATCAATTCTTCCATGTCTATTTTTAACCTAATTACATCTAATGGTTTTGTTTCTGTCTCTTTCGTTTTTAAAGTTTTCATCCATTCATTCAATTCATCTGGAGTCGGACCTACAGGCGTACTATTTAATTCTATCCAATTTTTACTTCTTTCTGGTGTCTCTGATGCAGACTCAGTTACCATAGGTATTCTCCTAAACTCATTCTCATTTATCGTTAGATTAGTAGGTGGGCTTGGTCTATATGTACTAACCAAGTTTCTTGCACCTTCACTGTCAAATTCCATCCCTTCTTTCCTTCTTTGCAAGTGTGAATTCATAGGAATGACTAAAGAATGCTCTTCAATTTTCTGATTCTCAAAAACTGGTATTACTGGACCTATCGTTACTGGTACAGTACCCATTCTTAAAAAAGAGGATGCAGACCCAGCGGATCTGAAAAATTCTAGGCCCATCTCCCTCTTACCGGCACCTGCAAAAATCTTGGAGACGGTAGTGCAGATACAGCTCTCCGAACTCATGGAAACCAACACATTTCTCCACGATTCACAATCGGGATTCAGGTCAGGATATAGCACCGAGACAGCACTGCTAGAAGTAGCTGAAACTGTCCGGGAGACCTTGGATATTGGGCACTGTGCAATGCTTGTGCTGTTAGATTTGTCGGCAGCATTTGACACTGTGTCACACAAGATCCTTTTGGAGAGATTAAGACAACTGGGAGTCTCAGGGACCACATTGTCTTGGTTTAGTTCCTTCTTAGGGGATCGATCCCAGAAAATTCTGCTGCACCCTTTTATCTCGTCTCCACGCCCTATAGTTTGTGGAGTTCCCCAGGGCTCGGCCTTGAGCCCTGCCCTTTTTAACATTTATCTCGCCCCTCTAGCCTCACTGATTGAACAGCATGGTGTAAGTGTCATCTCATACGCTGATGACACTCAGCTGGTGTTCTCCTTCAGGGAACACACCGAGGCAGCTTTCACTAATTTTAAACAATGCCTGATTAACATCTCAGCCTGGATGACTGATAACTGTTTAAGACTTAACTCGGATAAAACTGAGGTTCTATTTTTTAACCAGCCATCCCCACCACCATCGGATTTATGGTGGCCATCTGAGCTCAACCCTCCCCCTCAGCCGGTGTCCTCTGCTAGAAATTTGGGTTTTAAGTTTGATGCTGCCCTTTCATGCAAGACTCAGGTAAATCAGGTCTCATCCTCATGTTTCTGGAAAATGAAGTCCATACGAAGATTTCTCCACCTGCTGCCCATGGAATGTAGAAAAACAGTGGTCCATGCACTTATTACCTCACAGCTAGACTATGCAAATAGTCTGTACTTGGGTCAGCCAGATTACCTGATCAGGAAGTTGCAGACTATACAGAATGCAGCCGCTAGGCTCATTAGAAATATCCCGATACGACACCATATTTCCCCATCTGAGGAGCCTACACTGGCTCCCAGTAAAGAGGAGGATAGAATTCAAGGCTTTGACTCTAGCTTACAGAGCAACAAGAGAAACGGGCCCACAATACCTCAGAAAAAGACTCCGCAAATATCTCCAGACAAGAAACTTGAGATCCAATCATCAAGGCCTACTAGTAACTCCCCGCTTTGTAAAAGCGAGGCTTGGTGGCCGGTCGTTCACAGTCAGAACCACTCGGCTGTGGAATTCCTTACCGGAACATCTTAGGAAGGCTAATTCGGAATCTGTCTTTCGTAAATCTCTAAAAACCTGGCTTTTTGACCTTCCCTAAGCTTCTGTAGCCTGTGGCAACTTGCTTTTATTTTTTATCCGCTAGCGCCGGGACACCTCCGTTGGAGGTAGCTGTGCGCTCTATAAGCTTCAAATTAAATTAAATTAAATTACAGTTACAGCTTCCATATTCATTGTTAATTCTCTTATCTTTTCAGTTAATTCTCTTGTGGTTTTTGCCAATTCAGTTGTATTGTCACTTTCTGTCTTCTCATTTTGTGGAGTTTTCAACTGATCTTGTGACCTATTTATCTCATATCCTCGTTCGGGATTTTTATTCCTCCCAGTTTCCATTGGCGGTGCATTAGGTGTCACCACCGCAGAATTCTGTTGGTATGGAGATGGATTTCTGTTTAGAATATCTTCCAGCAATTCATCTTCTGTCTCACTACCACCATACCCATACTTTTCAGTAACCACATGCTTCTTTTTCTCTGTACACTTCCTCTTTGCTTCTTCCTCAACTGTAAAAGCCGGAAACAAACCTCCTGTCATATTAGCATATCTCCAACTTTATTCTGTCCTCATGATTCACTCCCCACAACCTTCCGGGTACAAACTCATGATTTCTTAATCCTCTGAATCTTTCTCGTTCATACATCTCATCTTCCCATTCACTTAATGCTTCAAACTGTGTCGGTCTAGGTTTAGGTTCAAGCATTGCCATTTTCTCTCTCAAATTCCAAGTACAGCTACACTAAATGAACCATTCTCAGGAAAAGCCAATGCTCCATCATTTTTAGTATATTTAGTCCAATTTTCTAACCATATGCAGGTATGATATCCGTACTTCAACATCATGTGCGAAGCTGGTGACTTCGGCGGAGGAATTACTTGTCCCTCTCTAGTCACTACCTTTTTGTCCTTCTTAAAAAAATTCTTAACTTTAGACATCCACGACGTTTTCTTTCTACTATACTCATAATAAGCCATGATTCACAATTTCTTTCCCTTCTCAAAAGTCCGCGATTCAACACTATTCTCTATGCGTTATTCGGACCTATCCCAGCGCGACTCACACCAACGCTCCAATCCTAAGCTTCTACGTCACTGGTTTATCTGACCAATCCCAGCGCGACTCACACCAACGCTCCAATCAGAGCTACTTCTGTATGACAGCGCACTGTCCAATCCCAGCGCGGCTTTTGTCTACGTCAGTTCTGTCTGACTAGCGCACTGTCCAATCCCAGCGCGGCTTTTGTCTACGTCAGTTCTGCTCCTGACCCCTCCTTTACAAAATTTATCGGCAATTTACTTTTCCAACAGTTCTTTGTTAATTACAACATTAAAAACACATTTCCATTGTCTGATTTCGCTAAACAAAAGTGACAGTCTGTTCTAGCTCGCAAAAATACAGTTTCGTTCGATAAGTGTAGCACTTCCCTCTACCTTACCCTTCTTTCAAGCAAGGAGTAAACCCGTTTCTCTGGGGATAAAACACATGCGGAAACTACACTGCTCCTGAGAATTAAGGCCAGAGTTTCACAAGAAAACCGGTTGCTATTTCACTCACACACCTTTTATACAGAAAATGTCCCTATCATAACACAACTTGTGTTATCACCAATATGAACTCAGACAATGCACTATTCCATGTAGCTTCTCTTGCCACACGTGTTCCACTTCCTACTTCCCGGAAGCATTAAAACTTTGACTTACATATAACATAACGCGACTCAACATAGAATGTTAGACATGAAATAATCAATAATCAATAATCACCAAACTAATCTATAGTAACCATAACTCTGCTACCAAGAAATCTGATCCAGCGCTATCAATAAAATGTCTTCTCCTATATGTCTTTGGACGTCCAGGTGCAAATATTCCTCTTAAACACAACTATATCCATATGACGGTGGGGCCCATAACACCGCATATACATTCACTCACTCATTTATTCCCTGGATTTCATCCGTTCTTACCTAGGAGAAAAACAGTTAAATGATATGCTGGAAGGAGACGGGATACCTTTTTATAAAGACGACATTACACTTCTCAAGCTCTAAGGTATTCCGCTCATTAGTCGATGGACCAACTAGTAGGAATCAGTTGATGGTGATTAAGACCAGCTCAACCACTATAAACCTTTAAACATTTACATTTATCATTGAGCTAAAGAACCACTGACTCATTGTTTAAAGATAATAACGTTTATATAAAGTTTAGAAGCATGAATAAGTTTCAAATTTATTATTCAGATTATTACATTTAGCATCATTATAAGAATAAATTGAAATTGCAATGCATACCTATTAGATGGAAAAATAAAGTTCGTCACAGCAAGAACTCCCGAAGGATCTATCTATCTGTCCTGGAAAACAGGCCTTCTCGTTCCTTTCCCTTTTAGTAATTTAAGAATAAAAATCTAATAGTTTAAATGGAAAAATCTTTTAGGATTAAAAAGGTTCTCCAATAGCAGCGTCTAATGCTCAATCAAAAATATAAAATAGCAGCAGCAGCCGCAGCATCAGTTCGTAAAACGGCAACAGCAGCAGCAGTAATAGCAGCTAACAACCAACAGCAGCTAACCCCTCCCTCTAAGAGTAGGTCTTCTTATACCCTAATACTAGCTTACTAAGTGAAAATGTTACATCTTTATGGCGAGATTCTCTCTAATTGGTCCATTCGGGTCAGTATACATCTCATCATGAATATCCTTGTTTCAACCAGTTTTGTGGCAAGTTCATACTTTTGTCGTTTCTCACGGGTTCACGACATCATCCCTTAGTTCATGGTTTTCAAACTGTATCTTTTTCTGATACTTTTCAGTCGGTCAGTTTATTGTCCATTCATTTATTCACTGCGACTTCTCACGCTTTTTGCTGTCTTGCTTTGGCACACGTTTATGCGATAAGGTCATCACAGCCTTGACCACGCTTCCATCCTAGGCTTTTGGAATGATCACATGATTCCTCTTGTTCACGGCCTTTCTTTCTTTCGTAACCCCTCTCGCGCCTGCGTACTCTAACTCATGGCGGCCATCTTATTTCGCTGCTCAACAGGCCTAAGCGCACTATTATAAAGATAAACAAAACAGAGTTAAGAATAAAGAATATAAGCCTTTTCGTTTCCCTCCCGTCATTCTACGTACCCCAATTAGGTATTACCTAGCAAAAGCGACATATAAAGCCATCCCTTACTTACCAACGCTTTGTTTTGCCACTACACAGTTTATTTCCAAGCACAAATCATGCATTTATTATTCTAATTAGTACGCAATTGTCAGACTTATGTTATACACGTTAACAATTGTAAGTAAATTAGTTTGCACATATATAGCGTGTTACCTTTAACCCTTTACATGTAACATACATGGTTGGTTATTCACTAAGACGAACATGTGTGTTAATTTATTTAACGTAAATATTAGGAGGTTAAAATTTTTTCATTTACCCTGCTCCATCACCTACAACTATCCTGTGGGTGCCCTAAGATCTGTCAGTACAGGAAAGAGATTACGCAGACATTGACGGCTGTGACATTGGAGCCTGTTCCCTGCGACCCCCGTACATGTCTGTTGGGTTATGTTAAGCCACTGCAGGATGCTAATCGTTGGTTAGTTGCTGTTACTCTTTTACTAGCTAAGAGGTGGGTGGCTATTAATTGGGGGAAAGAACTTATCCAACACTGAAACAATGGTTCAGAGGTGTGGCCTACTGTAAAGACCAATTGGAGACCTATGCGGAAGAATTGGCAAGGACCTCACAACTGTGCTTTCGGGCACCCATGACTGCGCATCTACTGACTTTGACTGAGGATTCGTGGATGATGTGTGCCTCATGATATGCTGGGAATGTTTCCTAATTTCAACATTGAATGTGCTGTAGTTTGCTTTTCATATCATGTATGAGTATGTAACGAACGATGACATTTATGGCTGCTTTGCATTCGGGCAACTGTGTTTTGCTGTTTTTGTGTATGATTTTTATAGAAATTGGTGAATAAAAAATATATATATAAAAAAACAAAGATTTGAGTAAAAATATTGCCAAAAGGCATAAAGCGCAAACTGTGGAGATCTGGTCGCACCGGATCAGGACAAAGTCACAAGTTCAGGCCGACCACAATGGAGCATGGGCCGAGGACAGGGACCCAGTTTGCCCTGATTAACAAAGCACCTTAAATTCTGGTTTGAGGAGTGTTGCAAGGATCCGTGTCAAAGATGAGTTGCGCAGTTGAAGTGATGCATCGTTTCCAAGATGCAGCAAGGCTGTGGTGCGAGGTCCTGATGTGCTGACATCGAAGATCCCATCAACGAGGGTTTGCAATACGAAGTGCGGGGATGTAGATATGTCGCACAGTTGGGGCGATGCATCGGTTCCGAGGAGATTTGATGCAGATTCTGGCATTATCGTCGAGGCTACCGTCCACGAGGGATGTGAGGGCCTGCACTGAAGATGCGTTGTGCAGCAATGATTTGATGCGGGGACAGGCTGTGATGAAGGTCTTTTCTGTGGTTCTGATCCACGCAGCAGCGGTGATGCATTGGTTCTGCTCTGGGATGCGCTGCGCAGCAGAGGAACAGTGTCGATTCCATTGGAACAACAGAGGCTGGCAAGGCACCCTAGGTCTACTTCCATGGATCCAGAATGAGGTGACCCCACTTGGAATGGTAGAAGCACAGATGGCAAAGCCCAGGTACAGGGGCAATGTTGTTGGAGCATTCTGTCCCTGAGGCTCAAATGAGGAGGTCAGCCAACTATCCCTTGGAGTCTCTCTGGGGCTATGGTTGAATAGATGCAGGTCCAGTCCTTCTGAACCAGGCAAGAGGGGGACAGATCAGCACAGCAAGGCAGCAGTCCAGCAGGGGAGAGCAGCCCAGTGGAGTGGCTGTCCTTCAGCAGCACAGCAGTCCTTGTTCCTGGCAGAGTTCCCACAGGTCCAGAAGTGCACTGAAGAGTTGGTGTCTGAGGTCCAGTATTTATAACCAGTTGTGCCTTTGAAGTGGAGATAAGCTTCTAAAGGTTTCCCTTTGACGTCCCCAGACATTCTGCCTTCCCTGTCCTGGCTCCAGACTAGTTACAGGGGTTGTGCAGCCTTTTGTGTGGAGGCAGGATATATCCTATTTAAGTGTAAGTGGGGCTGTACCCCAGCTCCTCCCTCCCATCATGCCAGTGATGGCCCATCCAGGCAGACCTAAGTTCCCTATTGTGTGTGGCTGTCTAGGAAGAATACACACAGCTCAACTGTCAGCTTCACACAGTCATGTGACCCAGGTACAGGCTACAGGCACTAATTGGCTAAGGCAGAAAAATGCAAACTTTCTAAAAGTGGCATTTTCAAAATTGTGATTTAAAATCAGACCACCATAATTTAAGATTTTTCATTAGAATTCCAGAGACACCAAGCATGAACTGGTGACCTATACCCATTTGGAAATTTGTCATTTTAAGTCTTCCACGTCCTGGTAGTGAAAAACTCTTAAACTAGTTTTTCGCTACTGCAAGGACTATCTCTTAGCTAATGGGAGAGGTAGGCCTTGCAGTAGTGAAAAACGAGATTAAGAATTTCTCACAACCAAGACGTGGAAGACTTAAAATTACATTGCCTACTTTTTAAATACATTACCCTGGGCCCTGTGAATGAATGAAATGAATGAAATAACACTTATAAAGCGCGTAGCTACCCGAAGGCATCCCAGCGCTGAACGATTCATAGAGATGAAAGGGACACCTAGGGGAAAAGCCACGTCTTTAAGAGTTTGCGGAAGGCCATATGATTAGGTTCCTTCCGCAAGGGCAAAGGGAGTGTATTCCAAAGCCTAGCGGCGTTAAAGGAAAATAACCGTCCACCACTTCTAGCCCTTTTGATTCTGGGAACAACTGCTAATAAAAGGTCATCTGAGCGCAGATGCCTATTAGCTCGATAGGGCTGGATCAAAGAAAGATTAATTGGAGGACCGTTCCCTCCAAGCGACCTGTGGGCAATACACAGGGCCTTGAAGCGGATTCTCTCCTGAATGGGAAGCCAATGAAGGGACCGCAAAGCGGGCCTTGCCGACTGACGGGACGGGATCCCCATAAGCATTCTTGCAGCACAGTTCTGCACAATCTGAAGCTTTGCAGTTACAGAACTTGGCGCACCTAAATATAGGGCGTTACCGTAGTCCAGCCGTGACAAGACAAGTGCCTGGACCATCAGTTTTCTGGCCTGGAAGGGAAGAAGAGGAAGCACTTTACGGAGCATTCTAAGAATGCCGTAACACGAAGCTGCAACCTTCCTAGCCTGAGCTTTAAAACTAAGATCCTGATCCAACCAAACTCCTAGACTCTTTATTTCAGTCTTAGGGGCAGGGGGTGGGCCCATGCTGGCTGGCCACGTAGTACTGGCTTTAAAATTTATATGGTCTCCAAGAACCATAAGCTCAGTCTTATCACCATTCAGTTTCAAATGGGAAAGGTTCATCCACTTGGCGATTTCCTCGAGGCAAGGGCGAAGGCCCTTGGACCCCTGGTCGGAACTGTTCAAAGCCACAACCAGCTGAGTGTCATCAGCATAAGTAACTATGTGGACCCCGAAAGGAAGTACAATATCCGCCAACGGGGCCATATAGACATTCAAAAGCGTAGGGCTTAAGGATGATCCCTGGGGGACTCCACAACGGAGAGGCAGGCTTTTTGAGACTGCCCCGCCCTGAAAAACCTGGAAAGATCTTTCCTCCAAGAAGGACTGCAGCCACAGCAGGACAGTACCGGTTACCCCAAGACCTCTAAGGCGGTGAACCAGGATTTGATGGTTAACCGTATCGAAAGCTGCACTCAGATCTAGGAGGATCACAGCAGCGGATCCTCCTGCGTCAAGGATTTTTCTGGATTCCTCGGCCACTGACAGCAGTGCAGTTTCAGTACCTAGGCGCGGACGAAAGCCTGTTTGAGAGAGGTGAAGGAGTTTATAAGATTCAAGGTAGTTAGAGAGGATGGAGTTCACATACTTTTCTGCGATCTTGCTAATCCCTGTGGGCTATTAGGGCCTACCCAAGGGGTGACTTATATGTATTAAAAAGGAAGGATTGGGGCCTGGCCAAATGTTTATTTTTCCAGTTCCAAATGGTAGTTAAAAAGAGCACACACAGACTGCAATGGCAGGCCTGAGATATGTTCAAAGGGTTACTTGAGTGGGTGACACAATAATTGCTGCAAGCCCACTTGTAGCATTAATTCTACAGCCACTAAGTACATGTAGTACCAATTTACTAGTGTCTTACAAATAAATAAAATATGCCAATTGGGTATAAGCCAATATTACCATGTTTTAAGGAGTAAGCACATGCACTTTAGCACTGGATAGCAGTGGTAAAGTATTATCAAGCCCTGGCACTCATATATACTGTATCAAAAGTAAAAACTTTTATCAAAAGAACAAGCATATCAAAGTTAAAATAGTTTAATATTTTCTTGTAAAGACTCCTGCCAACACGTGTTTCGTCACTCGGGACAACACACCCGCGACTTCTTCAGGGCTGGAAAACATACATAGAACAGAGTATAAGCCCATGCTTTCGGGCACAATTGTTCCAATTAAAATAAGTGCATTACATGTAATCCCAACTGTGTACCGCAAATCAAGCCACATAGTATGTACATGGTTACCAGTGCACACAACATTATTCAGTGCAGATATTATAGCGTGTGTCATAACCTTAATACAGTCCACATCAGATACAAATGATTGATACTGTCTGACGTGGTTCACCAACCAACATTATCCTCATGGAGTTTAGGGGGTGGTGAGAAGCTGAGAACCGGAGGTGGGAAAAGAGAATTAAAGGGTGCATGTTGACTCTACGTATATGTGCATAAATAGAGAAGAAAAATCTTTGAGTACTGAATCAGGTCCCAGGCCTACCTTAATATGACTGGCCCAATATTTCAAGCCTATAATATATATGAAAGTGTATGTTAAGTGTAGACCTAGCATGAAAAGCCATATATCCATCCACAAAATATGACCAGAAAAACATACCTTCTGACTGGTTATACTTCCGTCCCAGCCTAAATATGGCTGGGATATATATTGTATCAATGAAAGGTGGTATCCTAGCAATATCTGTAAGATGAAAACCGCACATTAAGACAAGAACGGAATAGTGCTTATCGTGCATGACACTAGTAATGGTAGCTATCCTAGGTGCACATTCGTATTAGTTAAGGACAAGTAACGTTAATCTCCCAGTGTGATCCCTGTCAAGGTCATAACTGAATCTAGAAAGAAAATGGTAAGTCAAACTTGTTAATATTGTTCCAAAGCACTCAATGTCATTCTATATATAATGAGGGATTATCATATCAATCAGCGAAGGAGGTGCAGAATATAGCAGGGTAACGTCCGTACGGGGCCCGGTGACACGGTTAATATAATACAAGCGTGAAAGCGCCGTTTAAAACCACCCTAGAAAGCGAATAAGTGCAATTATGCCTAGTAGTTGAAAAGACCCACAACCGGCCAGTCTGTTAGCAATCTCTAACACTTACCAAAAGTGCACGATTATATTAAGCTTCGTGCTTAAATATCAGGCTGCGTACTCCATCAGCCAGTGGCACGCTGCAAGTAAAGATAAAATACCAGAAATCTATGGTTTGAGCAATAATATCTCGTTACTAAAAGGCGATTAAGTTCCTTGTTAGCTTATCTACCTGTGTATTGCAGCGTCCATGCTTGAACAGACCCCGGCGCCTCAGTATGGCCGTAGTGAGTGAAGGCACCCGGAAGTATCATACTGTAAAAGAGTCACGTGGCTTGTACACGCAATACGTAAACTCATGCATCAAATGAATCCGCCATATTGGGTGAGTGAAACTACCTGTGTCACGGCTGCTAATTTTAACACTATGATGTTACCATTGAGGAACTGCACCTCCAATCCTTTTATTATAAATAATATTATAAATGCACAGTAACTACAACTAATATCTTAAGTATCCATATAACATAACCTATATAAATCCATATAAGTCATGTGAATCCTGAATACATGTAAAATATCCACTTCAATAGTCTGTCTAAAAACTCTTAAAACCCACCTCGGAACAATTACAAGTTCGTAGAGTTAGATCCACGAGTCCGAGTATCGCTATAAGTCAGTGAGACCTTCATAGCATCCCAGGGATTGCTCCCCAAGACTATTTGATAAATAGGATGAAAGCATCACTTGTCTATGATCTGAGTATTGGTAATAAAATACGAGAGGGGAAATAATCCCTAAGGGAAAAGAGAAGGGACAAATGGTCCCCGTAAAATAACCGCGTTGTGGTTCAGCTGAAGAGAAGGGGGGATATATGATATGTGGGAGCAGGAAAATCAAAGTAAGTAACAAAATCAAGTGTTACATGAATAAGTATAATATAGTTGAAGTGGATATTTTACATGTATTCAGGATTCACATGACTTATATGGATTTATATAGGTTATTATGTTATATGGATACTTAAGATATTAATTGTAGTTACTGTGCATTTATAATATTATTTATAATAAAAAGGATTGGAGGTGCAGTTCCTCAATGGTAACATCATAGTGTTAAAATTAGCAGCCGTGACACAGGTAGTTTCACTCACCCAATATGGCGGATTCATTTGACGCATGAGTTTACGTATTGGGCGTACAAGCCACGTGACCCTTTTACAGTATGATACTTCCGGGTGCCTTCACTCACTACGGCCATACTGAGGCGCCGGGGTCTGTTCAAGCGTGGACGCTGCAATACACAGGTAGATAAGCTAACAAGGAACTTAATCGCCTTTTAGTAATGAGATATTATTGCTCAAACCATAGATTTCTGGTATTTTATCTTTACTTGCAGCGTGCCACTGGCTGATGGAGTTCGCAGCCTGATATTTAAGCACGAAGCTTAATATAATCGTGCACTTTTGGTAAGTGTTAGAGATTGCTAACACACTGGCCGGTTGTGGGTCTTTTCAACTACTAGGCATAATTGCACTGATTCGCTTTCTAGGGTGGTTTTAAACGGCACTTTCACGCTTGTATTATATTAACCGTGTCACCGGGCCCCGTACGGACGTTACCCTGCTATATTCTGCACCTCCTTCGCTGAATGATATGATAATCCCTCATTATATATAGAATGACATTGAGTGCTTTGGAACAATATTAACAAGTTTGACTTACCATTTTCTTTCTAGATTCAGTTATGACCTTGACAGGGATCACACTGGGAGATTAACGTTACTTGTCCTTAACTAATACGAATGTGCACCTAGGATAGCTACCATTACTAGTGTCATGCACGATAAGCACTATTCCGTTCTTGTCTTAATGTGCGGTTTTCATCTTACAGATATTGCTAGGATACCACCTTTCATTGATACATTATATATCCCAGCCATATTTAGGCTGGGACGGAAGTATAACCAGTCAGAAGGTATGTTTTTCTGGTCATATTTTGTGGATGGATATATGGCTTTTCATGCTAGGTCTACACTTAACATACACTTTCATATATATTATAGGCTTGAAATATTGGGCCAGTCATATTAAGGTAGGCCTGGGACCTGATCCAGTACTAAAGATTTTTCTTCTCTATTTATGCACATATACGTAGAGTCAACATGCACCCTTTAATTCTCTTTTCCCACCTCCGGTTCTCCGCTTCTCACCACCCCCTAAACTCCATGAGGATAATGTTGGTTGGTGACCCAATCAATTAATCAATCAATCAATCAATCACAGAATTTGTAAAGCGCACTACTTACCCGCGAGGGTCTCAAGGCGCTGGGGGAGAAAAAAGGGGGTGCTGCTACTGGTCGAACAACCAGGTTTTGAGTAGCCTCCTGAAGGTCAGCAGGTCTTGGGTCTCTCGTAGGCTTAGTGGAAGGGTGTTCCAGGTCTTGGCGGCGAGGTGGGAGAAGGATCTGCCGCCGGTGGTGGTTCTTCGAATGCGAGGGACGGTGGCGAGGGAGAGGTCGGCGGAGCGGAGTTGGCGGTTGGGGACGTAGAAGAGGAGTCGTGTGTTGAGGTAGGCTGGGCCAGTCTTGTGGAGTGCCTTGTGTGCGTGGATGAGGAGTTTGAAGGAGATTCTCCTGTCGACGGGGAGCCAGTGCAGGTTCCTCAGGTGGGGGTGATGTGGCTGTGGCGTGGTACATCGAGGATCAGGCGTGCGGAGGCGTTTTGTATGCGTTGCAGTCGCTTGATGAGCTTGGCCGGGGCTCCCGCGTAGAGGGCGTTCCCATAGTCGAGTCTGCTGCTGACGAGGGCCTGGGTGACTGTTCTTCTCGTGTCTGTCGGGATCCACCTGTAGATCTTGCGAAGCATGCGGAGGGTGTTGAAGCAGGAGGATGAGACTGATACGTCAGACAGTATCAATCATTTGTATCTGATGTGGACTGTATTAAGGTTATGACACACGCTATAATATCTGCACTGAATAATGTTGTGTGCACTGGTAACCATGTACATACTATGTGGCTTGATTTGCGGTACACAGTTGGGATTACATGTAATGCACTTATTTTAATTGGAACAATTGTGCCCGAAAGCATGGGCTTATACTCTGTTCTATGTATGTTTTCCAGCCCTGAAGAAGTCGCGGGTGTCTTGTCCCGAGCGACGAAACACGTGTTGGCTGGAGTCTTTACAAGAAAATATTAAACTATTTTAACTTTGATATGCTTGTTCTTTTGATAAAAGTTTTTACTTATGATACAGTATATATGAGTGCCAGGGCTTAATAATATTATTGTTGTACAGATCCGTGGATCTGAACTGTGGGGTGTTGGATGATTACCTCCTCCCTGGGCACCTAACTCTATAACTATTTAACTAGATATACACTGTTCAGAGAGAGCGCCATCTCCACCCAGGGCATAATCATCCCAATTAGTATTTCTAGCAGTGGTAAAGTACGCAGAGTCTTATGACCAGCAAAAATAAGATCAGCAAAAATGGAGGCAGAAGGCAGAAAGTTTGGGGAAGACCACCCTAAGGCTGACGGGTCTAACAGAATCCTTCTAACCTGGTATTTTTAAAAGTGGACCCAAAACATTATTGAAATCAGAGAAGTATTTTCTAACCAATGTTTGCAAAGGATGAAGACTTGTGTATTGTTGTTTTCACAAGGAGTCATCCATTAGGACTACAACACTCTAGTCTTTTTTTTTGAGGTGGGCGAGCCAACAAATAAACAGGGAGGGCCAAACCAATGGTCTGGCATGCAGGATATGAGCCCTGAAGATGTTTGCTATGTAAATCATATAAACCAACCATGTAATATATGACAAACTCTCTTCAAAATTCCCAAAACTGATTATTTCTTTAACATGTGGAAGTACTTATTAAAAGTTTTTAAACGTGGAAGATTAGAGAACTAAGGAGCTAGACAGTTGTCATGTACACCCTGTATGTGGCTCTGATTATGATTAAGCAACTTTATAGTCTAATCAATCAAACACAATAGGTTTTTGTACAAGTGGTATTCTGAAATCATATATTTGAAAGTTCTTTCATTTATGATAATGAAGAAAAGAGTTTTGATGAAATAAAATATTGCAAACACAAGGAGATGATGGACGGAGCGCTGAAACTTTTCAGACACTCACCCCCAGTCACAGATCTGGGTTGAATCCATCATCGTTCTTTAGCTCACTTTGCCACCCCAGTTCAGACCCATCTATATGCAAATCAGTCTTGACCCTGTACCTCATGGGAACAGTCCAGCCGAACTGCCAAGCTAGGTCTTCTCTGGACCAGAAACAAGCATCCTGGGACCTGTTTCGAGGTAACACCCCTCATCAGCCAGGCTACCTTGAATCCAGTGGCAAAGTGAGCAAGGGACCCACGTCTGGGCATACCCTGCCAACCTAGGGCGAACAAAGCAAACACAAGGAGCCCTACCCTATTTAATCTGTATGTCACTCCCTTGGCCAAATTAATTAAAAGGTATGGCTTCACTCTGGTGTCATACGCAGATGAGACACTTATTATTGTGTCAATGAACAGTGCACCTACTGAAACTGCAGCCCGATTTCAGGACTGGTGGGTTGTTAGGGTCAGCACAACACGTCTGTGATCACCTTTCAATAACGTTTTTTTATGTGAAGCATGTTTTCCTTAAAGGAAACGGTGCTACATTTAAAAAAAGGTTTTTAGCATTTACATGGGGAATAGGGTCAGTTTGTGAATGAGTTAGCACTCGAAGTCGAGTGTTGGCAACGTCTTAATTTTTTTCTGACTGAATTTCAGTCGCAAAACAGTGATAGACTGCATATCAAACCGTTATTTGGAAGAGATGCCTACAACAATGACCCTTCCAAATACCAGAACAGTACATGGTTGCCATTCCTATTCATTACAGTGCAATATTTATTGCAGTCGATGACATCTGACACCAAATTGTTCGGAATTTGTCAGGTGTGATTTAAAGCACATTGTATGAATTTTGCCTGCAAAAACGGGGCATAACATGACGATTTTGTTGCTTACCGCATCAAAATCTGAATGTCCTAATATTTATTAGGCATTTCTTTCCCCATAAATTTCAGCAAGTTAGACCTGCTGAAATTTCCCAGGTAATAATTGTGGGGTATGCTCTTTTTAAAACTTTATTTTGCAGTTTTATATAGCACAAACTCGTCCAATAGGTATTGGAGTGGTTCAAATGTCATCTGTTAAATTGCGCAAGGGCACATTCATTTTTTTTTTTGTTTGTTTTTAGACACATGAGGGTTAAGTGATCAGCTCAGAATCACAAGATGTTGAACCAACAACTCAAACCTGTTTCCTCAGTTCCAAATTCAGCAGCTCTGACCATCATGCCACATACTCTGTTTTCCACACTTGTCCAGTAAGGGTGGTAACCTGTATTACCGCAAATACTGGTATGTAACAGGCCACTAGTAATGAGGGTAATAAACAATAATGCTTTTGTTTAACACTTTCGCCACTGGATCTGAAAAGCAGGGGCATATTCACCCTTACACAGTTCCAGTTCAATAATTGAGATCCTAGCCGTGGATTTGCTCGATTGCCATTTCATGGGTTTACACTGTGTTCTGAAATACATTGTAACAACACTATGATTTATTGGTTCTGTCTTAAATTTTCAAGCAATATTGTGGACAATTTGCCCTTTTTACAACATGAATTAGTCATTGTTTGGGTAGTATTGTGCAGGAGCGGCTCCTCCATTATCGCCCCACTGCTGGAACCAGCAGATCAAAACATGTAAAATAAAATGAAAATAAAGCAATTCATAAAACTGCTTTATTATCATTTTATTCTACTTGTAGGAGCCGCAGCCGAGGCTTGAGGGTGGGGCCATCGGTAGCAGAAGATGTGGTGAGCACAGGTCACTGCAAGTGCGCATGTCAGTTCGGCTGGCTGTCTTGGGACGGCCAAATCGACATGTGTATTTGGATATCTCCAGGCTGTTGCTTAGAGATATCAGCAGGACTCAGTAGCACAGGCTCCCAGTCCCTGCTGGAGTGTGTAACCAGCCCGCTCCACCCAATCCTGGTGCTTCACTCATGCTGGGTAATACTAGCATGAGAGCAGCATCTGGATTGCAGAAGGGGACTCTGGGAGCCTGTGTGCATCGGGATTCGGGAGCTGAAGAGTGCGGAGAGGTGACAGGTAAGTTGCATTTTTATTACCCCCTTCCCCGTGCTGCCTCACCACTTTTCCCTGCTAGCGGCCGCCACTGGTATTGCTTATTGTACAAATATGTTCAAGCAGTGCTTAATGGATGGGGCGAATTAGTACACATTTCTAATTGTTGCATACGCCTTTAAATAAAACTTGCCTTGGTGTTAGGCAAAGTCCTAGACAATCGGCCTCGTTACAACTGGCCCCTTAATCTGCTATTGCAGCTACAAGTGGTCGCTGTTTACCGACCCGATAATTACCAGGTGTGATAAATATCACAATCTTTGTTACATTTTGGCAGATCAAACCTGCCAGAAGTTAACAAGGGGAAAAGGCTCGGTATTTCCTGGAACACAAAGATTCCGGTGTGTTAAGCAGTAAAAATCTGCGTACTTTTTATTCCCCAAAAAGACAGAATAGGAGATAATCCCTTTCTATAATTTCTGAAAACCTCGGGGTTGGATTTTATCAGATGTATGGCATCCGACACGGCCACTAGTAATTCGGCCAAACATGTAATAATGTTAATTAAAAATACAATGCGATATTGGTTGTTTTCTCTGTTGTATGCTTTGGGAGACAATTGGAACATAATATGAAACAGCGATTAATTCTATTTGCAGGTTTTGCTGGCACTGTCTGGATAGTATTTCCATTCATTGCATTTGCAGGGAAGCACTAATTGTCCATTCTGTGTATAATTCACTTTTATCTTGTTATTCCGGATAAGCTCGACCTGCTTTGATAACAATTAACAAATACGGTGCAGGCTGCCAGCAGGTTAGATTCACCCTGGGGACTAAAGTAATATAAATGTAAATTATTTAGTTACTTTCTATCGAAAACATGGACAGTTGCGAAACAAATTAGGCTTAGTAAACATTGTTTGCTTTTACTATAGAGCTAGCTAACGTAGGAAGACTCATAGACCATGTTTGCTAGATTACAAAAGGGTTGCCTACTTTGCTTTTTGAAGGAATTATGATATCCAACCAAAATCTCTACAAATATTCAGAGGGCAACATCTAACAAACTCAACTCCTGCCATTTTCCCTACTGAAGGTGAACCCTGTATGTCTAGGATATTGCTGAAGGCTATAGTAAGGCCAGAAATTAAAAACAATAGTTGTCATTTCTGAGAAAATTGGTTTAATTTGAGGGTGCTTCTTTGAACTTTAATAGAAGAGGTCTATGTAAATTCAGGGCAATAGATGTGCCGGTTTTGTGTATTTTAGTTTTGAGTAACAGGGTTTGGGGACACATCTTCTCCCAAAATGACAGTAATGTCCATTTCTTAACCTACAATGGTCTATCAGTGATGTCAGTGACAATGCCATGAGTGATGTAATTTGTGAGGTCATAAGCAGTGCATTGCTGGGGTGTAAGTTATAGTTAGCTCACATAAGTATAACTGCTGAATTTCTGTGGTTTTGAACAAGTGAAATCTAAACCTAACTGTAACACCCCTGTAACCTTTGGCTTTTTCAGTGAATTTCTAAGGTTTTTTAAAGTCTATTTCCTAACTAGAATTTCCCCTTAACCTTTGGTTACTAAATGCATTTCTATGAATAATTATATATATATATATATATATATATATATATATATATATATATATATATATATATATATATATATATATATATATATATATATATATATATAATCTACTGGCGGTCGCCAGTAGATAGTTATAGTTAGGACCTATTTTCCATAGGAAATCCGCAACATTCTATTCCCAATAACTTTGGCGCCGGTTGACGAATCTTCGCAAAATTTTCAAAACTTATGGCCCGCTCCGGTCCGCTCCTATCTTGAAAGTTTCGGAGTGATTCGGCAAGCAAGGGCCGAGCAAAAAGGGGGGTCCCAAAACGTGTTTTCCCCATGCAATTTTCCATAGGAACCTTTAGTCGCAGCTACAGCCCGAACTGCTGAACGGAATTACACCAAATTTGGCAAAAAGTTAGCCCTTGGTTCAGAGTCGTGCCTTTTTGTTAAATGGTGTAAATCCGTTCAGTAGTTCCTGAGAAAATCAAAAGTAAAATCACATATATATCTGGGTGGAGCCTAACCACACGTCATTGTGGGATCTGATTGGCTGTCAACACTTCATCCTGGAATTGCTGGCAGCCATCTTGGGACCAATATACATGATAGTACCCCATTGAAATGCATTGTAGTGAATCAAAGATTTTGAGCGTTACCAAAAGGAGAACTGTAAAGGGTGATAACAGACTTTAGTTACATTAGAATTCATTTGTTGATGGTACCATACTAATTTCAGGAATTGTGGTGTGTTCTAAGGTGATTTTACCCTGTGAAAAACCTTCTGCTGGGATATCATGAATCATGTTTGAGAGAAAACTATTTTCACATGCTTGTCCCATAGAGTTTTGGAAGGTGCTCCAGAAGCTAAAATGAGAGCATATTTTCTGTAAATTCACATTATCTTTCTCAGTCATGTGAGAATGAAGTCTGACATTCTCAGTAAAACATGTACATCCAACAAGGGCAGAGACTGTCAGTTGATTCCTTTGTGTTCTACTGCAGCTTCCCAGAGTGTTCTAAAGAACAACTAGAGTGCTAACAGCCTTAATTATGACAAAAGTATGGCACACCTGAAGCCATCTTGATTGGAATAAACTGGTAACACTTAAAACATTTAATTTAAAAAGGAACACAATGATGGGGTTCATTTTGTCATAGAAATTATGGTTAGTGCTGTAGAAAGAAAAATTAGGACATGTTTCAAGTGTGATCTCAAATATCGTCCTGTTATATTTCAAAAGGAGCAGCCTGCCAGTTGATGCCTTTGTGTTCTACTGCAGCTTCCCAGAGTGTTCTAAAGAACAACTAGAGCGCTAACAGCCTTACTTATGACAAAAGTATGGCACACCTGAAGCCATCTTGATTGGAATAAACCAGTAACACTTAAAACATTTAATTTAAAAAGGAACAAAATGAGGGGGTTCTTTTTTTAAATAGAAATTATGGTTAGTGCTGCAGAAAGAAAAATTAGGGCATGTTTTAAGTGAGATCTCAAATCCTATTCTATTTCATTAGAAAATTCTGACATGCAGACTGAAACAATCACTTTCAATACCAGCAGCAGACTTCCAGTTAACTCCCTGGTGAGCAGTAGCTTTACTACAGTGATCTAATGAGCAACTAGAGTGCTAACATTCTGAATGTATGGCACATGTGAGACACATCTGAATGCCTTCTTGATGGAATCAAACTAAAAAACTGAAAGCATTTCCTACTGAGGAGACTGCAGTAAATGAGGAAATTAGGAAACTTCATAACAAAGAAGGCTTCCAAGATGGCCACCAGAGAAAAAAGAGCCCAAATGTAGCACAAATATTACCCAAATGTAGCCCACATATAGCCCAATGACAAAAGTGTGCAAAACACTTTTTATTTTTAGTTTTTTGCAGTTTTATGTAGTGCAGACTGGTCAGGTATTGGAGCGTTGCATCTTAAAACATGACCCCCTACACTACAAAAACACCACTGCACTACCCTAAACCCTAAAACACTACCCCCAGCACGACCCCCTACACTAAACAAGCACCACTGCACTATCCTAAACCCTAAAACACTATGCCCAGCATGACCCCCTACACTATACAAACACCACTGCACTACCCTAAACCCTAAAACACTACCCCCAGCACGACCCCCTACACTAAACAAGCACCACTGCACTATCCTAAACCCTAAAACACTATGCCCAGCATGACCCCCTACACTATACAAACACCACTGCACTACCCTAAACCCTAAAACACTACCCCCAGCACGACCCCCTACACTAAACAAGCACCACTGCACTATCCTAAACCCTAAAACACTATGCCCAGCATGACCCCTACACTATACAAACACCACTGCACTACCCTAAACCCTAAAACACTACCCCCAGCACGACCCCCTACACTACACAAACACCACTGCACTAACCTAAATCCTAAAACACTACCCCCAGCACGACCCCTACACTACACAAGCACCACTGCACTACCCTAAACCCTAAAACACTACCCCCAGCATGACCCCCTACACTACACAAACACCACTGCACTACCCTAAACCCTAAAACACTAGCCCCAGCACGACCCCCTACACTGCCCATACACCACTGCCCTAAACCCTGAAACACCACCCCCAGCACGACCCCCTACACTGTCCGAACACCACTGCACTGCCACAAACCCTGAAACACCACCCCCAGCACGACCCCCTACACTGCCCAAACACCACTGCTCTGCCCAAAACCCTGAAACGCCAGCCCCAGCACGACACCCTGAAACCTGAAACACCACCCCCAGCATGACCCCCTACACTGCCCGAGCACCACTGCACTGCCCTAAACCCTGAAACACCAGCCCCAGCACGAGCCCCTACACTGCACGAACACCACTGCACTGCCCTAAACCCTGAAACACCACCCCCAGCAAGACCCCCTACACTGCCCGAACACCACTGCACTGCCCTAAATCCTGAAACATCACCCCCAGCAAGACCCCTACACTGCCCGAACACCACTGCCCTAAACCCTGAAACACCACCCCCAGCAAGACCCCTACACTGCCCGAACACCACTGCACTGCCCTAAACCCTGAAACACCAGCCCCAGCACGACCCCCTACACTGCCCGAACACCACTGCACTGCCCTAAACCCTGAAACACCACCCCCAGCACGACCCCCTACACTGCCCGAACACCACTGCACTGCCCTAAACCCTGAAACACCACCCCCAGCACGACCCCCTACACTGTCCGAACACCACTGCACTGCCCTAAACCCTGAAACACCACCCCCAGCACGACCCCCTACACTGCCCGAACACCACTGCACTGCCCTAAACCCTGAAACACTACCCCCAGCAAGACCCCCTACACTGCCCGAACACCACTGCACTGCCCTAAACCCTGAAACACCACCCCCAGCACGACCCCCTACACTGCCCGAACACCACTGCACTGCCCTAAACCCTGAAACACCAGCCCCAGCACGACCCCCTACACTGCCCGAACACCACTGCACTGCCCTAAACCCTGAAACACCACCCCCAGCACGACCCCTACACTGCCCGAACACCACTGCACTGCCCTAAACCCTGAAACACCAGCCCCAGCACGACCCCCTACACTGCCCGAACACCACTGCACTGCCCTAAACCCTGAAACACCAGCCCCAGCACGACCCCTACACTGCCCGAACACCACTGCACTGCCCTAAACCCTGAAACACCAGCCCCAGCACGACCGCCTACACTGCCCGAACACCACTGCACTGCCCTAAACCCTGAAACACCAGCCCCAGCACGACCCCCTACACTGCCCGAACACCACTGCACTACCCTAAACCCTGAAACACCAGCCCCAGCAAGACCCCCTACACTGCCCGAACACCACTGCACTGCCCTAAACCCTGAAACACAGGCCCCAGCAAGACCCCCTACACTGCCCGAACACCACTGCACTGCCCTAAACCCTGAAACACCACCCCCAGCAAGACCCCCTACACTGCCCGAACACCACTGCACTAAACCCTGAAACACCACCCCCAGCAAGACCAGCTACACTGGCCGAACACCACTGCACTGCCCTAAACCCTGAAACACCACCCCTGCACGACCCCCTACACTGCCCAAACACCACTGCACTGCCCTAAACCCTGAAACACCACCCCCTGCACGACCCCCTACACTGACCGAACACCACTGCACTGCCCTAAACCCTGAAACACCACCCCCCAGCACGACACCCTACCCTGCCCAAACACCACTGCACTGCCCTAAACCCTGAAACACCACCCCCAGCACGACCCCTTACACTGCCCGAACACCACTGCACTGCCCTAAACCCTGAAACACCACCCCCTGCTTGGCCCCCTGCACTACCGGAACACCACTGCACTGCCCTAAACCCCGAAACACCACCCCCAGCATGACCCCCTACACAGCCCAAACACCACTGCACTGCCCTAAACCCTGAAACACGACCCCCAGCACGACCCCCTACACTGCCCGAACACCACTGCACTGCCCTAAACCCTGAAACACTACCCCCTGCAAGACCCCCTACACTGCCCGAACACCACTGCACTGCCCTAAACCCTGAAACATCACCCCCAGCAAGACCCCCTACACTGCCTGAACACCACTGCACTGCCCTAAACCCTGAAACACCACCCCCTGCACCACCCCCTACACTGTCCGAACACCACTGCACTGCCCTAAACCCTGAAACACCAAAACCCTGCACGACACCCTACACTGCCCGAACACCACTGCACTGCCCTAAACCCTGAAACACCACCCCGCACGACCCACTACACTGCCCGAACACCACTGCACTGCCCAAAACCCTGAAACACCACCCCCAGCATGACCCCCTTTACTGCCCGAACACCACTGCACAGCCCCAAACCCTGAAACACCACCCCCAGCACGACCCCCTACACGGCCCGAACACCACTGCCCTAAACCCAGAAACACCACCCCCTGCACGACCCCCTACACTGCCCGAACACCACTGCACTGCCCTAAACCCTGAAACACCACCCCCTGCACGACCACCTACACTGCCGGAACACCACTGCACTGCCCTAAACCCTGAAACACCACCCCCAGCACGACCCCCTACACTGCCCGAACACCACTGCACTGCCCTAAACCCTAAAACACTACCCCCAGCATGACCCCGTACACTGCCCGAACACCACTGCACTGCCCTAAACCCTGAAACACCACCCCCAGCACAACCCACTACACTGCCCGAACACTACTGCTCTGCCCAAAACCCTGAAACACCAGCCCCAGCACGACCCCCTACACTGCCCGAACACCACTGCACTGCCCTAAACCCTGAAACAACAGCCCCAGGACGACCCCCTACACTGCCCGAACACCACTGCACTGCCCTAAACCCTGAAACACCACCCCCAGCACGCCCCCCTACACTACCCGAACACCACTGCACTGCCCTAAACCCTGAAACACCACCCCCAGCACAACCCCGTACACCACTGCACTGCCCTAAACCCTGAAACACCAGCCCCAGCACGACCGCCTACACTGCCCGAACACCACTGCACTGCCCTAAACCCTGAAACACCAGCCCCAGCACGACCCCCTACACTGCCCAAACACCACTGCACTACCCTAAACCCTGAAACACCAGCCCCAGCAAGACCCCCTACACTGCCCGAACACCACTGCCCTAAACCCTGAAACACCACCCCCAGCAAGACCCCCTACACTGCCCGAACACCACTGCACTAAACCCTGAAACACCACCCCCAGCAAGACCAGCTACACTGGCCGAACACCACTGCACTGCCCTAAACCCTGAAACACCACCCCCTGCACGACCCCTAGACTGCCCAAACACCACTGCACTGCCCTAAACCCTGAAACACCACCCCCTGCACGACCCCCTACACTGACCAAACACCACTGCACTGCCCTAAACCCTGAAACACCACCCCCCAGCACGACACCCTACCCTGCCCAAACACCACTGCACTGCCCTAAACCCTGAAACACCACCCCCAGCACGACCCCTTACACTGCCCGAACACCACTGCACTGCCCTAAACCCTGAAACACCACGCCCTGCATGGCCCCCTGCACTACCGGAACACCACTGCACTGCCCTAAACCCTGAAACACCACCCCCAGCACGACCCCCTACACAGCCCGAACACCACTGCACTGCCCTAAACCCTGAAACACCACCCCCAGCAAGACCCCCTACACTGCCCGAACACCACTGCCCTAAACCCTGAAACACCACCTCCAGCACAACCCCCTACACTGCCTGAACACCATTGCTCTGCCCTAAACCCTGAAACACTAGCCCCAGCACGACCCCCTACACTGCCCGAACATCGCTGCACTGCCCTAAACCCTGAAACACCACCGCCAGCACGGCCACCTACACTGCCCGAACACCACTGCACTGCCCTAAACCCTGAAACACCAGCCCCAGCAAGACCCCCTACACTGCCCGAACACCACTGCACTGCCCTAGACTCTGAAACACCACCCCCAGCAAGACCCCCTACACTGCCTGAACACCACTGCACTGCCCTAAACCCTGAAACACCACCCCCTGCACCACC
Organism: Calotriton arnoldi; assembly: GCA_963921515.1. Taxonomy (NCBI): domain Eukaryota; kingdom Metazoa; phylum Chordata; class Amphibia; order Caudata; family Salamandridae; genus Calotriton; species Calotriton arnoldi. Next base: position 946,504 of record CAWUFW010000145.1, read on the forward strand.
CCCTACACTGCCCGAACACCACTGCACTAAACCCTGAAAAACCACCCCCAGCACGACCCCCTACACTTCCCGAACACCACTGCACTGCCCTAAACCCTGGAACACCACAACGCTGCATGACACCCTACACTGCCCGAACACCACTGCACTGCCCTAAACCATGAAACACCACCCCGCACGACCCACTACAGTGCCCGAACACCACTGCACTGCCCAAAACCCTGAAACATTACCCCCAGCATGACCCCCTTTACTGCCCGAACACCACTGCACAGCCCCAAACCCTGAAACACCACCCCCAGCACGACCCCCTACACTGCCCGAACACCACTGCACTGCCCTAAACCCTTAAACACCACCCCCAGCACAACCCTCTACACTGCCCGAACCCTACTGCTCTGCCCAAAACCCTGAAACACCAGCCCCAGCACGACCCCCTACACTGCCCGAACACCACTGCACTGCCCTAAACCCTGAAACAGCCCCAGGACGACCCCCTACACTGCCCGAACACCACTGTACTGCCCTAAACCCTGAAACACCACCCCCAGCACGTCCCCCTACACTGCCCGAACACCACTGCACTGCCCTAAACCCTGAAACACCACCCCCAGCACAACCCGTACACCACTGCACTGCCCTAAACCCTGAAACACCAGCCCCAGCACGACCGCCTACACTGCCCGAACACCACTGCACTGCCCTAAACCCTGAAACACCAGCCCCAGCACGACCCCCTACACTGCCCAAACACCACTGCACTACCCTAAACCCTGAAACACCAGCCCCAGCAAGACCCCCTACACTGCCCGAACACCACTGCACTGCCCTAAACCCTGAAACACCACCCACAGCAAGACCCCCTACACTGCCCGAACACCACTGCACTAAACCCTGAAACACCACCCCCAGCAAGACCAGCTACACTGGCCGAACACCACTGCACTGCCCTAAACCCTGAAACACCACCCCCTGCACGACCCCCTACACTGCCCAAACACCACTGCACTGCCCTAAACCCTGAAACACCACCCCCTGCACGACCCCCTACACTGACCGAACACCACTGCACTGCCCTAAACCCTGAAACACCACCCCCCAGCTCGACACCCTACCCTGCCCAAACACCACTGCACTGCCCTAAACCCTGAAACACCACCCGCAGCACGACCCCTTACACTGCCCGAACACCACTGCACTGCCCTAAACCCTGAAACACCACCCCCTGCATGGCCCCCTGCAATACCGGAACACCATTGCTCTGCCCTAAACCCTGAAACACTAGCCCCAGCATGACCCCCTACACTGCCCGAACATCGCTGCACTGCCCTAAACCCTGAAACACCACCGCCAGCACGGCCACCTACACTGCCCGAACACCACTGCACTGCCCTAAACCCTGAAACACCAGCCCCAGCAAGACCCCCTACACTGCCCGAACACCACTGCACTGCCCTAGACTCTGAAACACCAGCCCCAGCAAGACCCCCTACACTGCCCAAACACCACTACACTGCCCTAAACCCTGAAACACCAGCCCCAGCACGACCCCCTACACTGCCCGAACACCACTGCACTGCCCTAAACTCTGAAACACCAGCCTCAGCACGACCACCTACACTGCCCGAACACCACTGCACTGCCCTAAACCCTGAAACACCAGCCCCAGCATGACGCCCTACACTGCCGGAACACCACTGCACTGCCCTAAACCCTGAAACACCAGCCCCAGCAGGACCCCCTACACTGCCCGAACACCACTGCACTGCCCTAAACCCTGAAACACCACCCACTGCACGACCCCCTACGCTGCCCGAACACCACTGCACTGCCCTAAACCCTGAAACACCACAACCCTGCACGACACCCTACACTGCCCGAACACCACTGCACTGCCCTAAACCCTGAAACACCACCCCGCACGACCCCCTACACTGCCCGAACACCACTGCACTGCCCAAAACCCTGAAACACCACCCCCAGCATGACCCCCTTTACTGCCCGAACACCACTGCACAGCCCCAAACCCTGAAACACCACCCCCAGCACGACCCCCTACACTGCCCGAACACCACTGCCCTAAACCCTGAAACACCACCCCCTGCACGACCCCCTACACTGCCCGAACACCACTGCACTGCCCTAAACCCTGAAACACCACCCCCTGCATGACCCCCTACACTGCCCGAATACCACTGCACTGCCCTAAACCCTGAAACACCACCCCCAGCACGACCCCCTACACTGCCGAACACCACTGCACTGCCCTAAACCCTAAAACACTACCCCCAGCATGACCCCGTACACTGCCCGAACACCACTGCACTGCCCTAAACCCTAAAACACTACCCCCAGCACGACCCCCTACACTACCCGAACACCACTGCACTACCCTAAACCCTAAAATACTCCCCCCAGCACGACCCCCTACACTACCCGAACACGACTGCACTGCCCTAAACCCTGAAACACCACCCCCAGCACGACCCCCTACACTGCCCGAACACCACTGCACTGCCCTAAACCCTAAAACACTACCCCCAGCATGACCCCGTACACTGCCCGAACACCACTGCACTGCCCTAAACCCTAAAACACTACCCCCAGCACGACCCCCTACACTACCCGAACACCACTGCACTACCCTAAACCCTAAAATACTCCCCCAGCACGACCCCCTACACTACCCGAACACGACTGCACTGCCCTAAACCCTCAAACACTCCCCCCAGCATGACCAGCTACACTACCCGAACACCACTGCACTGTCCTAAACCCTAAAACACTCCCCCCAGCACGACCCCCTACACTAAACGAACACCACTGCACTGCCCTAAACCCTAAAACTCTCCCCCCAGCACGACCCCCTACACTACCCAAACACCACTGCACTGCCCTAAACCCTAAAACACTACCCCCCGCATGACCCCCTACACTACCCAAACACCAATGCACTACCCTAAACCCTAAAACACTACCCCCGCACGACCCCCTACACTACCCAAAGACCACTGCACTACCCTAAACCCAAAAACACTACCCCCCGCACGACTCTCTACACTACCCAAAGACCACTGCACTACCCTAAACCCTAAAACACGACCTCCTACACTACACAAACACCACTGCACTACCCTAAACCCTAAAACACTACCCCAGCATGACCCCCTACACTACACAAACACCACTGCACTACCCTAAACCCTACCCCCTACACTACACAAACACCACTGCACTACCCTAAACCCTAAAAAACTACCCCCAGCACGAACCCCTACACTATCCGAACACCACTGCACTACCCTAAACCCTAAAACACTACCCCCAGCAGTACCCCCTACACTACCCAAACACCACTGCACTACCCTAAACCCTAAAACACTACCCCCAGCAGTACCCCCTACACTACCCAAACACCATTGCACTACCCTAAACCCTAAAACACTACCCCCAGCAGAACCCCTACACTACCCAAACACCACTGCACTACCCTAAACCCTAAACCACTACCCCCAGCATGACCCCCTACACTACCCAAACACCACTGCACTACCCTAAACCCTAAAACACTACCCCCAGCACGACCCCCTACACTACCCAAACACCACTGCACTACCCTAAACCCTAAATCTACCCCCAGCACGACCCCCTACACTACACAAACACCACTGCACTACCCTAAACCCTAAAACACTACCCCCAGCACGACCCCCTTCACTACCTAAACACAACTACACAATTTGTTACAGGCGTTGCAACGCAGGCCTGTGGTGCTTACTGGAAGTACCTGGTGGGCTAGTTGGGCCCCAGGGACCCTCAGGATTCAAGGTGACCTAATCCCCCAACTTAAAACGCGCCACGGGGCGCGTTTGCACAGTGGTGAAGGGAGGGGCGGGGCCTCAGGTGACATGTGCGCAAACACGCCCTGTGGTGCGTTTTAAGTTGGGGAATTAATTCCCCTTGAATCCTGAGGGACCCTGGGGGCCAACTAGCCCACCAGGTACCTTCAGTAAGCACAACAGAGTTGCGTTGCAGAGAGGTGAAAAAGGTGCGTGGCCTCGGAACGCCTCTCTGCAACTCAGCTCTGTGGTCCTAACTGTAGGTACCTGGGGGGCTAGTTGGGCCCCAGGGACCCTCAGGATTCAAGGGGACTTAATCCTGCAACTTAAAACGCGCCACGGGGCGCGTTTGCACACATGTCACCTCAGGCCCCCCCTCCCTTCACCACTATGCAAACACGCACTGTAGGGCGTTTTAAGAGGTAGTTTTAATCCCCCTGCCCTATTATGTACTTGGGACTTACAGAGGAGGTCATGCTAATCACAGGGGTACCCCAACGCATAGTGTTCCCTAGTGTATGTAGGTGTTTTCACTGTATTCTAAGTGTCTTTTAGCATAGCACTGGCTCTGGTTAGTCAGAGTCAGTTACCACCAGTACCCGTCTGAAAAAGTTGTGGGCACAGGATGATTTTGCAACAAGGCCTCTTTCTGCTATTCTGTTGGTTCTTTCTGCACATCTTTTGCTTCTTCCTGCACTTTTCTACGTCTTTGTGGACTTCTGTTGCTTCTTTCTGCATTTCTTTTGCTTCTTTCTGTGCGTTTTTTCTTCTTTCTTCACATGTCCTACCTCTGTAGGCATAGTTAGAAACTAGCATTTAAAAAACCTTTGAAATTCACTTAAAAATCATAGGTTTCAGGCACGTTATAGTTAGAAATTAGCATTTAAAAAACCTTTGAAATTCACTGAAAAAACCATAGGTTTTAGGGACAGTTATAGTTAGTAGGACATTTCACTCGTACAAAACCATAGAAATTCCCCGTTATAGTTAGTTCAGCTAACTATAACTCGCGCCCGCAATGCACTGCTGATGACGTCACATATTACATCACTCATGACATGGTCAGTGACATCACTGATGACATCACTGATGACATCTCAAATGACATCACTGGTGACATCACTGATGACATCATCCATGTGATAATTTCATGCATCTTCTCACACCCTAATATAACTTTTGATACACCCACTCTAAATTACAGACTGCCATTCTCAAAACCATACACACTCTAATACCAATAACTACATACCCACTCACTGATTCTTAGGTCTACACACACACATCTACTCACTCACCCATACAGTCACTCATACTTACAGTCACTCAGTACAGGACTATCATATGCACTCATACACCTATATAAACACTCACACACCGCCACTCATCCATATAGGTACTCACACACCTAGTCAGTCATGCAAAAAATTAATCACACACCCATTTACTCACCTATACAGTTATACACACACCAGCTCACTTACTCATACAAATACTAGCACATTCTTACGCTCTTATACAATAACTGATACAAGCACACACGCATCCATACAGCCACTCTCACAATCACACACTCTCACTTATAGCCATTTAAATACTCTAACACACATATATACTGCCTTTTACATATGTAGTTACTCGCACATGTACCACTGAGATATACATTCACTCACTAACACACCCATACACACACTCACCCACCCAAGCAGTCCATCACAGATGCACTCTTGAAATCATGCACCCAGTGAATCACCCACTCACACATCTATGTACAGAGTCACACACACCCCACCCACACAAACAATCAGGCAGCCATACAGATACTCAGAGAACCAATCAATAACCCATATAGACACTCATGAAGCTATTCGCAAATCCATGCATCCACTTACACACCAACAAACAGACGGATACAGACATTCACACAGTTTAGTCACTAACCCATGCATTCAGTAAGATACGTTTAATCACTCACTTGTAGAGTCAGTCACGCACGTACTAAATCATCCATTCAGACACTTATACACCCACTCATTCTTCAATACGCCTTTCCCTATATATATTAAACATATTTAAACTTTACAGAAACGCACAGTCACTGGATGATGTCATCAGTGATGTCATCAGTGATGTCATCAGTGATGTCATTTGAGATGTCATCAGTGATGTCATCAGTGATGTCACTGACCATGTCATGAGTGATGTAATATGTGACGTCATCAGCACTGCATTGCGGGGGCGCGAGTTATAGTTAGCTGAACTAACTATAACGGGGGAATTTCTATGGTTTTGTATGAGTGAAATGTCCAACTAACTATAACTGTCCCTAAAACCTATGGTTTTTTCAGTGAATATATATATATTCACATAAAAAACCATATACATACATATGTTTATATTTGTAGAGTTCAAACCTAAATTAAGATGCAGGAAAAACAAACCTTTACAGCTTTTTAGAGCTTTCAGAGTAGCAATGTTCCGGTAAATGCTATTTACTCTTTTTAAAATTTAACTTGCTTACCTGTTGGTCGCATTTTCTCCCCGTTCCACCGCAGCTTGTGCTGTTTGTGTGGAGGGAGCCTGCTACGACCAGTTTTCCGCTCTCCCTCACTTCCGGTGGCATTCTTAGCGGTGGCCATCTTGGGGGAGTGACGGACTAGTCTCTCCCCCGATATCACGAATATCATTATAAAAACAGCAATGGTGCCGACGCGCAGTAGGAAAGCTGACATTTGATATTGACACTGCCAGGTGTCAGTGGTGTGCGAGTGGTTCTATGCGCTAATTCTTGATTTTAACCCATTTGCGACATATTTGTTTTAAAGTCTGTGATTTTGTGCAGGGCTATTTACTCTTTTTAAAATTTATCTTGCTTACCTGTTGGTCGCATTTTCTCCCCGTTCCACCGCAGCTTGTGCTGTTTGTGTGGAGGGAGCCTGCTACGACCAGTTTTCCGCTCTCCCTCACTTCCGGTGGCATTCTTAGCGGTGGCCATCTTGGGGGAGTGACGGACTAGTCTCTCCCCCGATATCACGAATATCATTGAAAAAACAGCAATGGCGCCAACGCGCAGCGGACGCGCGCAGCAGGTGCGTCGGCGGCGCGCCATAGGCAAGCCCATCTGCGCCCGTCCGCGCTAGTTCGCCGCCAGATGCCAGACATGTTGCCCCTCGCATGAAAGATAGTCTAACTTACACGCGGAATGATCTGCTAAAGATTAGGAATGCGGTGAGCAGCTGCAAACAGGTCTGTGGGGACGCCGTGGAGGGTCCATTCTGCTGCCTACAGTGTGGCTTTGAGGCAACATATATTCTGTCTCCACGTTGCTACTTCCCCGGGTCCAGGAAGCATATTAGCATGCTTAGTCTCAACTGTTGCTCATTAACTAAACACTATGCTGATGTCTATGACCTCTTAGAGGACGCCTCTCCGGACACCCTCTTTCTTACTGAGACGTGGCTCTCTGATGTCATGACAGTTGAGCCAGGCCTGGCGCTTCCTGCGGGCTATTGTATCCTCTCCCTTAATAGGGCGTCTAGAGGAGGGGGGCATAGCGGTTATTTTTAAATCCTGTTACCCCTGCACCTTCATAAAACAGGTGGTAACCGGTTGCGAATGTGCATACTTTAAGGTCACTCTGAGCCCGAATTATTCGATGTCAGGGCTCCTAGTATACCGGCCCCCTGGGCCATCCTCAGATTTCAGGGAAGCCCTCATGGAAAAGGTCAGCACATTGGCGGTTAACACCGCCAATTTTACAGTCCTGGGGGATTTGAACCTTCATTTGGACAATCTTGAGGATACTGATATGGCGAATTTTGTAGCAGACCTTGCAGCTTGCCAGCTGGTGCAACTGGTCTTGGGTCCAACACATATTGCTGGGCATCTGTTAGACCCAGTTTACACTAATATATCCTCGATTACAGTGCACGCGCCCATCACTATGGGATGGACGGACCACTTTCTGGTCTCGATGTCACTTCATGGCCTAATCTCCGCTCAGGCTGAGGATCAGACGACCTCCCTTAAACGCCCATGGCATAAATTGAACTGGGAGCAATTTGATGCCTGTCTCTCGGCTACCTGTCCGAGCTTGCCAGAGGACCCCAATGAGGCCCACAGGGTGTTCTGAGTGGATCAGCCAGCCGTTAGACAGCCTAATCCCTAAGAAATGGTCTGTCAACCATAAAGCAAAAACGCGACCATGGTATAAGTGTGAACTTGCTGATATGCGCAATGGCTGTAAGAGTCTGGAGCGGATATGGAGAAGAGACTTTAGTCCTGCTGCAAAGGATATCTATTGGGCGGCAATTAAGAGGTATCATAAGGCCATACACCTGGCACGAGCGGCATTTTACGCCAATCAAATCCGCGAGAGTGATAATCCATCTAAGAGCATTTGCTCAATACTCGCCAGCCTGCAATCCCGGCAGACCATCGCTGGGGCGACTATTAAGTCTAATGAGCAGTGTGAGGACCTTGCCCCCTTTTTTGTTAAAAAGGTGGATGAGATCTACAGGTCCTTTCCGGCCGCACACAGTAACGTGCCGGTGGCACGGTGCTGTCAAAAAGCTAATACCCTAGATACCTTCCCGCCAATCCTGGTCGATCAGCTGCTAGCACTTTGCAGTAGGATTAAGTCAGGATCCCCCGCTGATCCGCTCAAACCAGACCAATTCAGGAAAGTACTTCCTACAATCTTACCCTCCCTGAGTCAGGTGATAAACGGGTCCCTTGCCATGGCCACCGTGCCCAGGGCATGGAAACAGGCCAAGGTAATTCCCCTGCTTACAAAACCTGCGCTCGAAACCAGAGAACTACCACCCTATTTCTTTTCTCCATTGGGCGGCAAAGATCACGGAGGCATATGTGAACTCCCTCCTGTCGGATTTCTTGACCATGAATAATACACTGGACCCCTCCCAGAATGGCTTTCGACCTGGTCACAGCACGGAGTCTGCCCTCCTTGCCGTGACAGAACATCTCTGGTCAGCATTGGATGCTGGGCAAACGTCGGCACTGATCCTGCTGGATCTGAGTGCCGCGTTTGACACTGTGTCTCATGACATACTGCTGAGACGCCTGGAGGAAGTGAGAATTACTGGCTCGGCCCTGGAGTGGCTTGCCTCATTCCTCCATCAATCAATCAGGGAATTGTAAGCGCGCTACTCACTCGTGAGGGTCTCAAGGCGCTGATGGGGGGGTCCGCAGATCTGTTTAGCCGAAGAGCCAGGTCTTGAGGGTCTTCCTGAAGGTGTTCAGGGAGGGGGCGTCTGATGTCTGCCAGTAGCTCATTCCAGGTCTTGGCTGCAATGTGAGAGAAGGATCTTCTGCCTGCTCTGGCTCTGTGGATGCGCGGGGTTTCGGCCAGTGCGAGGTTGGAAGATCGGAGGTTTCTTTTGGGTACGTGGAAGTTGATTCTGTCGTTGAGGTATTTGGGTCCGTTGTTGTGTAGGTATTTGTAGGCGTGAGTGAGGATTTTGAAAGTGACTCTTTTCTCCACGGGGAGCCAGTGGAGACTTCGTAGGTGTTGGCTGATGTGGTCGTGTCGGGGGATGCCGAGGACGTTTCTGGCGGCGGTGTTCTGTACTGTCTGGAGTTTGCAGAGTAGGGACTTGTTGATGCCGGCGTAGAGTGCGTTTCCATAGTCCAGTCTGCTGGTGATGAGTGCGTGGGTGACTGTCTTCCTTGACTCAGGGGGGATCCACTTGAAGGTCTTGCGGAGGATGCGGAGGGTGTTGAAGCAGCTGGAGGTGACGGCGTTGACCTGTTGGTTCATGGAGAGTGATGAGTCGAGTACGATGCCGAGGTTCTTGGCGTGGTCTGAGGGGGTAGGTGGGCTTCCGAGGGCGGTCGGCCACCAGGTGCTGTCCCATGCAGAAGGGGTGGTACCGAGGACGAGGACTTCTGTCTTCTCGGCGTTGAGCTTCAGGCAGCTGTTGGTCATCCACACTGCGACGTCTTGCATTCCTTTCTGGAAGTTGAGTTTGCCAGTGGTGGGGTCTTTGGTGAGGGAGAGGATGAGCTGGGTGTCGTCGGCGTAGGATACGATGTTGAGGCCATGTTGTCGGACGATGGCTGCGAGGGGGGCCATGTAAATGTTGAAGAGAGTGGGGCTCAGTGATGAACCCTGTGGGACTCCGCAGGTGATTTTTGTGGGGTCGGAGAGGAAGGGTGGGAGTCTGATCCTTTGGCTTCTTCCGGTGAGGAATGATCGGATCCAGTCCAGGGCTGTTCCTTGTATGCCTGCGTCGTGTAGTCTGACGACTAGTGTGCGATGGGAGACGGTGTCGAAAGCCGCTGATAGGTCGAGTAGGATGAGGGCTGCGGAGTGGCCTTGGTCCAGGAGGGTGCGGATGTCGTCTGTGGCGGCGAGTAGGGGCGGTCTCTGTGCTGTAGTTGCTTCGGAATCCGGATTGGGACGGGTCGAGGACGGCGTTCTCTTCAATGAATCGTGTCAGTTTCCTGTTGACTGTTTTCTCTGCAACTTTGGCTGCGAAGGGGAGGAGCGAGATGGGCCGATAGTTCTTGAGGTCGGTGGGGTCAGCTGTGGGCTTCTTGAGCAGGGGTCTGACTTCTGCGCGCTTCCAGTCATCTGGGAAGGTGCCTGTTTTGAAGGTGGTGTTGATTGTGCGTTGTAGTTCGGGTGCGATGGCGGCCACGGCTCTGTGGTAGATGTACAATTTTATTCAGGTGTCTGTATTGTCCAGACTTGATTATGCCTGTTCTCTATATCTGGGGTCCAATAAGGCGGAGGTTTTGAGGCTGCAAAGGGCACAGAACGCGGCAGCAAGAACCTTTATAGGTTTGCGCAGGCCTTTTTCTGTGTCCGAGGCCATTTGCCGTCTTCACTGGTTACCGGTGGCCAGGCGTATTGAATTCAAAGCCTTATGTATCTCCTTCAAAGCCTTGAAACTGACCACCCCCTCTATTTTGGCCAATCTCCTTTTGCCATATGTCCCCTCACGACATCTCCGCTCACAGGGTCAGCACTTGGTGGTGGTTCCCTGGACACAAAGAGTTCGTGCTGGTGGCCGCTCTTTTCGTAGCAGAGCGGCCATCCTTTGGAACGCACTTCCTGTGCATATCCATGGCCTTTGCAATTATTTAGAGTTCAGGAAGGCCATCAAGACTCACCTGTTCCCTGCACCATAGCCCTTGTCTGTTCCATCTGCTTGTGTCAGCCTTTTCTGGGTATTAGCGCCGGGACGCCCCTTTGCTGGGGCAGCTGTAGCGCTCTATAAGTCGCAGTAACATACAGAATTATTTATTTATTTTATTTATTTATAAAATTTTATATTGCGCGAACAAGATCCCGAAGGATATCAGAGCACTTTACAAAAAGGATGGAAGGAGGGTAATACATACAATATTGACATTAAGTAGGAGTAAAAGCAAGAATAATCACATAATTACAAGTCGAATGGGTCAAAGGAGAGTAATACAATAAGCAGGTACATAGCGGAATAAACGGGGGGCACACTATGAGATAAAGAAGAGCAGCATCCAATCATGGTCCAAAGGTTGTAGGATCAATGACCTTGAGCAGGTGAACCTAGCCCAATTAAGGTAGGAACTTGTTCATTAAGAATCTTTTGACTTCCAGTTTGAAAGCAATCGCTGAGGAGATTCTGCGTATTTACGGTGGAAGAGAGTTCCATATCTTTGGGTGCGGCGCCGGAGAAAATTCGCTGGCAAGTTCTCTTTTTCCTAAAGATTTGTGGTTTCAAGAGGAAAGTGTTAGCGCTTCTTGAGGATCTACCCCCGCAGGATAATTCAAGTTTTATTATTTATTATGGACATCACAGAACACTAAGGCCTCCTTGCAATCCTTTTATCATTACACAATTTTGCTAAACACTGAGTGTGCCCCAAACTCTGCAATGTGTAAGAACCAGTGGTCGTCTGTGTCGGTCAAAAGGGCAGGGACTCCTATGGGTCCTTTGAATTATAGGCGCATGGCAAGGGCATGCAAGCCTTAAGCAGAAGAATTATGCAGTTGCGGCTCCTCCGCTAAGGCGGAGAAGCATCGCCCCACTGCTTTTTAGCAGTAAAATAAAGGAGAAATAAAATGATAATAACTTTCGTTATCATTTTATTTTGTCCTACTTCTGGCAGGTTTGCGTGAGAGGGCGGGGGGAGAGGAGGAGTGGTAGCACCCTCCTAAGTCGCAATGACTGCTTGGCCGACCCTCTCAGGCCGGCCAAACAGTCTTGCGCACTTCGCATGTTCTCCATGCAGGCTGCGTTACAGCCTGCGTGGAGAACATGCCCAGGCTCCCAGTCAGCGTCTGAGCACCGATATATGGCGCTCACACCAATAACAACACTGCTAAGACAACATTGTGATTGGCTGACTGGGAGCCTGGGTGTGCTTCCTGTTCAGGCCATCAAGGGAGGAATACAGAGAAGAGATGGGGCGTGGAATCGGCAAGGTGGTATGTTTTTTTTTTTTTAATACCCGCTTCCCCGCGTACTTCCTCCTCCCACTCCGCCCCCCTACCCACAATCTGTGCTGACCACTGCTGGAATTATGCTCCTTACAGCCCAGTTTACAAAGACTTTGCTATGAGTAGTTTTGTCTTACTTCTGGTGTGAATGTGTATCAAACAAGAATATGCAGGCACAATTGATGGAGCATTTTCTGTGAATAGTTGTATCTTATTCTAGGCTTAGTTGTGACTTTTTATGTATTTACCGAATGTAAGGTATGCTTACTCAAGAAACAAAAGTAGTTTAAGATTCAGAAAGTTGTTTTTGTTGCCAATTTACTTATTGATTACATTTATGTGGAAAATGCACTAGATTGTTTTACTTCAAATGGATATTTCCTAAAGAGTGTTTGTCCTAGGATGTTATGAAACTGAGATTCTTTCATGTCAATATTGCTATAACCATTACATTTAAGCCGGACAAAGGCAGCAGTAGCAATCAAAGGCCGTAGTGTAAGGTTTAGTAAGTGCATTTTTATTCAGAACACCTATGATATAGATCTGTTAACAACATAGTCATCTTGAGTTTGATTATGTAAAGGAAAGCACAAAAGTCACACATTAAGAAAGAAAATGGATGTGTGCTATAGCGGATCCAAGTGAACTCTGTATGTGAACACTGAAGTTATGTCTTTGTACGTTGGCCTACATCCCAACCACGGTGCACATGACTAGCCTACCTTTCCACTAGCTAGCAGTCAAATGGCTGGTAAATCATCCCACTCACAAAAATGTATCTAGGGTTAATGAACACGACTCATTGCCTCCACTACCCTTCTAAATAAATTGAAACCGGTTATATTAAGATTCTGTCTTGGCTCGTATCTTTCCTAAGGTAGACCAATCTTGCAAGGAATAGCATATGACCAGCCAACTTTTCAAACTCCCGCCAACAACTCATCCTCCCATAATGGACTTAAAAAAGCTTTACAAAGTTTTTTATCATACATAGGAAATGTCATATGGCTTCGGAATACTGGCCTGCCTGTGATCTATGGAGTTTCACACATTCATTTGTTTACTCCCTGGCATCATTTTTCCACAGAAACTGCCAAATTACAATAAGTTGTAGCAGTAGCTTTATACGTGGGTTGACTGAAAATAACTGAAAGTGGCTGTGAAATTATCAATTTTAATGTAAAAATCCACAACAGAAATCTTTGTAAACTTCTGATAGTAATCATAGTATCCCTAAGAATTATGGTAAAATTCACAATTTTGCATGCCCTGATAACCACCCTGTGATGGATCCGCTCCCGAGATGGAAGAGTGTTCCGACAGATCCAACATGGCGGCCGCTATGTCCCCATCCGAAAGTGAACTGTGCGCTCTAGCAGGACAGGCCGTAACTTTCTGGCCACCAACAGGGAACCCAGAGGGCAGGAATTGGACCAGCGTAAAGACGCTGATGGCCGGAAGTCTTGAAGAGAGAGCGTTGGAGAAGGAAGGAGATGCAGAGAACAGAGGCGAGGAAGGAGACGCGGAGAACTGAAATGAGGAAGGAGAGGCTCGTATACTCCACGAGGAAGCAGAGAAGCCGGAGACCAGAGGACGGTCCCGAGAAGAGTAAGACCACACCGCAGGAGACCGCTCAGGAAGCATCGCCCGAGAGTCCAGCACTCCAACGAGGGAATCGGAGGCTGGAACTCCACTCCCCATGGCCCAGGAGGGTCATGGGTTCAGGCAAGTGCCCCGTGTTCACTTATTTTCAGTAAAGGGTTGGTGGGCGGGTTTACGGGCCACGCCACCCTAACTCACCGATACCCCCCTGCACCTAGGCACGTCAAGGAGATAGGGCACAGGTGACGGGAATACTGTTCCCCTGATACACTGCTAGGACAGCGGCCTAACCATATCTTTTTCCGGTTCCCTTCTGAGGAGATGAACGTCCCCCCCCCCTAACGCCGAAGAGCCAAAGTCAAGACGAAGCACGACGATGGCAGTACTCTGTTTTCACAGACTCCTTTCCCTTTTTCTCTCATGGTTTCAGTTTAACCCTAGCCCTACTCTCCCAAGCCTCACCCTGCTAAAGCCTTTCCCGGGAAGTACTGGGATCTTTATAACGAGAAAAGGAGAAGTCACAATAAACAACTATAATCCCACCGCAGACTCTTGTATCACTGCGCAGGGGAGGGGTGGGGACCACTGGAGTGGCCACGCGATTACACTGGTGTCAGAAGTGGGATTGGTGTCTAGCCGGACATGACACAACCCCTCACAATGGAAGCTATGATAACCCAGTTAGCAGAAGGCCAACGCCATTTACAATTAATCTTTGAGCAACAAACCAAAATGGCCCAAAAAGAGCGTGAAGTCTTGCTCTCAGCCCTGAAAGACCACGCAACCCTTATGGCAACTAATCAGCAGGTACAAGATACGGCTATCCTGCGTTTAACAGATGCCATATCGAGTGCACAAGTACATCCCACTGTGCCTGGTACTGTATTGCAGAAGTTTCAGGATGGTGATGACCCCGACTTCATTTTCGTGAAGTTCGAGCTGGTTGCCTCCACGGCTGCCTGGCCACAAGAAAGTACATAGCCCCCTTGTTATCAGGCGAACTGCAAGCCGCTTTTCAAGCCGCTAACCCCACGGGAACAACCCCCTACACCAATATAAAAAGGGCTATCCTGGAGAGGCTAGGTTGCAACCAGGAGTATTATCGTAGCCGCTTCCGGAAGGAAAAATGGACAGCAGGGGATAATCCTCGAGCCTTATACTACAGGATACGTTACCTAGGGAACCGGTGGCTACAACCCTCCTCCTCTTCCATAGACGATCTGACTGAGAAAGTCTACTTGGAACAGTACCTCGAAGCCCTCCCCCTCAACACCAGGACATGGGTTAAGCAGCATCCCCACCTTACGGTCGCTATGGCCGTAGACTTGGCATGTGCCTATCATAGATCCCCCGAGTTTAAGGCCCATCCCCAGCGTTTCCCTATAGGCTTACCCAAACCCCTAAGACGTCAACAGAGAGCCGGGTCCCAACCCCGGTAAAATAAATACCCGACCCGCCCTGGGAACACCATCATTACAAGGGCCCCAGTGTTTCCACTGTGCGGAGTGGGGACACATAGCCCGACATTGTCCTGCATGTAACCCTCCCCAGGAACCTATGGAAGTAGGGTATACCCGTCGACGGATATTAGTAGCGGGAAAACCCCCTCAGAGGTATAAAAAGAAAATACATGTGAAAGGGAAAACTTTAGTAGCCCTGTTAGACACCGAGTGTCACCACACAGTCATCAGCAAAGAGCTCATACCCAATTCCCAGACCCTAGGGAGAGAATATGTTTTATGGTTTCAGTTTAACCCTAGCCCTACTCTCCCAAGCCACACCCTGCTAAAGCCTTTCCCAGGAAGTACTGGGATCTGTATAACGAGAAAAGGAAAAGTGACAATAAGTGACTATACTCCCACCGCAGACTCTTGTATCACTGGGGAGGGGTGGGGACCCCTGGAGTGGCCACACGATTACACACTCATTCATTAGGACCATGTGTCTTTCCCTACTTTATTCTTTCTGTCCCCAAGAACATTCCTACCTGGGCATTCTTGCTTAGTGCTGATGAAAACAAAATATTAGCTATGTGACCTTGTGTTATTTTTCTCATGTGGCCTGGCAAGGACCCAAGATTCAAAACCCAATGGTTATCTCCCTGTACGCAACACAATCAACAGCACCACATAGCACAAATTATCAGCACAATGTGCATCCTCTACACCCCTCCATTTCACAACCTGACCGCCATACACATATGTTGACTTCAAAAGCCTAGTACATGCCTATCCCACACCACCAACCCAAACAACCTTATCGGCATTTCACTTGTCACCAGCCACTTCAAATACATCAAAAACACCCACCAACGTATGTTCATAAGCAGCAGCCCAAACAAAGACAGCTTTGCCAAACTCATTACCAACATTAACCTTAATGATGTGTGCTAGACTTGTCAGCCTCAGGGTGGTGTTCCCCAAACCTTTTGCCTCACCTCCTCCATTTGTGCTGCACTTGTTTTTGTTGGCCTAAGGACTCTGTGCAAGAGAGTTCACGAAGAGGGAAGGTGCACACTGATAGAAGTCAGTCAGAAATCACAAGTATTAGTCCATAAAATCTTCTTTATTATTTAAAGTTGTTTTTAAAACTGGCACACAGCCAACGCGTTTCGTTCCCTAGTGCCACGGGAACTTCGTCAGGCTTACACATCAAGTGAGAATAGTATATATGACCAACAGTGACAAGAGAGTTCTCCTCGAGGCGTATGTCAATTCAAAATAGTTCCAAGATTGGCTCCCAAGTGTGGAGAAAACCGGTATAAATAAACCCTGCTACGAATTTCTTCACGACGGCCAAAGTATAGCAGACAGCATGATAACCGGCATGGACTCTGTGCACTTTACCACTGTTAACCAGTACGAAAGTGCTTGTGCTCCTCCAATAAAACATAGTTGCATTATCTTATACCCAATTGGCATATTTAATTTACTTGTAAGACCCTTTTAGAGTTGTATACCATATACACAGGGCCTTTAAATTAAATGCTACTAGTGGGCCAGCAGCACTTATTGTGCCAGGACAAGGGAGGCAGGAAGTTCCATGTACTTCAAAGACACTGTGTAGAAGCTTCTTTCACCTTCCAGAACCAGGGTATCAGGGTATGAAAAGAGGACCTCATACACCAGCTTTTCAGAACACTTCTGGAACTGTGGATACTCCATCAGAAAAGACTGCTGTGCAGCTGGAAAGACTGCCACTCTGCTGAACTGCTGATCTACAAGACTGATGACCTGCTTATATTGCTGCTTTGTTTGTCCTGCTGCTCTGCTACCTTCTGCTTGGAGACGAGGACTGGATCTTCAACTGTCCTAGGACCTCCAGAGTGACTCATAATGGCTAGTTTGATGGGCATCTGTTCAAAGCCACAGGAGCACAAAAGGCTTCTTCCATCTTGAGCCTGGCCTTGACCTAGCCTGAGTGATTTCTGACCCTTCAAGTGGTGCCCCTCCAGTCCTGGACCCTTGGAAGTGGTGCTAAAAGTACCCAGATAGCCAAAATTTAAAAGTGGGGACTTGGATAATTTTTGGCTAAAAACTGCTCTGAGAACCAGAAGGAGACCGGGATCAACCTGCTCACTTATCCAACCGCATCACCGGTTGGATTGACCTCACGGCTTCTCCCGCTGTATTCTCTGCAGCAGCAAATCTGTTTCAGCGGCCCTTCACCAAAGCGGGATCTGACCTTGTGAAACTGTCTTCTGCTGCAGCCCTCGGCCTCGCCCCGCTGGAGTTTATTTGACTTCCATTTCAGAGACTAAGTCCGTCGTAGAAATCTTCACCTCGGCTTTGACCCAAGGCTACCCTGGATGACTCTCACTCTTTGGGCACTTCTTGCATCCTTGCCCCACTGACCTTTACCTTCTCAGAAAAATTTTCTTAAGGATTTTTCTAAGTCTGAAAGTGAGTGCTGACCGGGCCAAATCCACTTATTGTGTTCGAACCCTGCTCCATTGCGGTTCACCATATTTTTAGACTTTGGCCCGGTCTCGCACGACTAGATGTCCGCGGTTGACACTTTGATCTTTAAGGTGCTTGTTTTTGCTAAAAACTTAAAAAATTATAACTCTGGTACCACTGATTAGCTTTTGTTGTTTTGATGTCAAATAATGTATTAAAATGTACTCTATTTTTCTAAATTGGTGTGGGACTTTTCTTATGTTGTATTTTCACGTTATTTCTGTGTGCTGCATAAATACTTTACACATTGCATTGCATTATTTTTTGTGGTTCACCCTGCAAGGGACTGTGGCTCACACCCCCATCAACCAACAACCCAATTTCTAACACAGTTTATTTAAAACCATTGCTGAATTGAACAGCCATATTTCTGCCACTCTGAAGATGGAGAACCTAACTAAAGGTTTTCTTGGACTCCAAAGCCTCAGGAGGCCTTTATCAAACACAAGCCCTTATTCCCAGACATGCAGACCCTTCCAAGACATTTATCATGGTAACTAATGCATCTAACATTGCTGTGGGAACAGTTCTGCTTCAGCACAAGGAAAAGGACATTCTGCAGCATCCCAGACTTTTTATCTCTCTCATATCTTGAATCCTTGTGGAGTGGCTGCATCTTTTAATGGAACAGTTGAACCTATTGAGGTCCGGACAGACCATTGTGCAGAGCATGCAGTGTAGAGGTAGCAGACAAGCTTCCTAGAACTATTTATTATCACAATGTGACTTTTTTGTAACTCGCATTCCCGGCACTCAAAACAATCTTGCTGATGCCTTGTCTACATGGGATATTGTAGTAGAGGATTCCGAGACACCTCTTATTTTGCTCCCTGACAAAGTAATTTGTCTGGTAAGGTCCTTCTTACAGTATTTAAGGAACACTCACACTGACATCTCTGCGGAAGACCTGGATGCTATGCAGCATCAAGTACCCTTGGTTTACCACCAGAATCTATATTTTTCCATCGGCTCTTGTTGTTTCCAACTGAGAATCTCCAAATCCAGGTTCTTGAACTGTGTTATGACAAAGCAGTAGCAGGCCATAGTGGAGTTAAATCAAACTTAAAACTTGTCTACTGTACACCAGGATGTAGAGCTCTGTTTGAAATCCTGTTCTCTCTGTGCAAAGTCCAAGACAGTCCATGATATGCCCTTTGGTTTTCGTCAACCCTTTTTCTTCCTCATCCTTGGTACACAATTTCCACACACTTTATTGTAGGTTCACCCCCTTCAGGTGGAAACAGTTATCATGGTCACTGTAGACAAATTTT
Organism: Calotriton arnoldi; assembly: GCA_963921515.1. NCBI lineage: Eukaryota > Metazoa > Chordata > Amphibia > Caudata > Salamandridae > Calotriton > Calotriton arnoldi. The sequence goes on from CAWUFW010000145.1 coordinate 965,624, forward strand.
CCAACATGGCTCACTTATCCTTATTTCAGGGGCTTTCAAATGCCAGCATTATGGCTGGGAAATTCCTGATTGATATATTTTGCCTGCGTGGGCTCCCTGAAACCATATTCTCTGACAGGGGCTCTCAACACATTTCTTGGTTCTGGCACTCAATATGCTCTTCCCTGGGTATTCATCAAGCTTGGCCCTCAGGTTACCATCCACAGTCAAATGATCAGGTGGAAGGGTCAATCAGAGCCTACACCAATATCTGAGGTATTTCTGTATGCCACTCAAAACAGCTGGGAAGATTACCTATCACAAGCAGAGTTCTCATATGCTAATAACTCTGTCCATTCAGCCTCAAAGTCTCCCCATTTTACTGTATCCAGATCTTCTATCCTCATTTCTTTCCCTCATTGCTGTGGTCTACTCCTCCTGTGGCTAATTTTCCGGAGAATCATGACTCTGAAAGGAGAGCAATTGTTTCTTCTACAAGATTCCAAGACAGCTATGTAGGCTAAGACTGATAAATTAGGAAGTCTGGTTCCAAACTTTGAGGTAGGAGAGATGGTTTGGTTGTCTCCCAGATTCGTGCCCACTCAAAAGTTGCCAGTCTGATTTCATCCTTGTTTCTTTGGACTCTTTGATATACCCAAACAAATCAATTGAATCCTCTTTATGCTCTGTCTTCCTAACTCTTGGAAGATTCACCCTACCTTACATGTCTCCCAGTTAATGCCTTTTGCACCTGATCATTCTCATCTCCTTCTCATCTCATGGTACATAGGGAACCAGATTATGAGCTCAGCAAGATTTGTGACTCACAAATCTTCAGAGGTCAGTTGCAGTTCTTTGTTCACTGGAAATACTATCATATTACTAAGAGTTCTTGAGTTCCTGCCTCTTCGGTCTATGCCACAAGACTGGTTCATCAATTTTTTTACTGGCCTTTCCTTACAAACCTGGGGCAGCAGGCTGTGGCTGAAGATGGCTCCATGTCATCCGATAGCCACTGAACGAGGTCCTGGAGAAGCTCTGGATTTTTGGTGGGAGAGCTCAAAGTGAGAGAAATTAGAATTTAATCCCCACAGAAGGTTTTTCACCGGCCAGATTATTTTGGAGCTTTCACCCAGTGAAGATTTCTACCTTCAGTCACTTTTATGGAGCTCAAATTTTTCCAGTAGGGCAAAAACTGCAGACTGTAGCCAAAAAGGGTTCCACAAGGTGGGTACATTCTCCTTGAGGTCCCTCTGATTTGGATTTGCAACTGCAGAAAAGCTCCAAGTGAGAGCAACTTGATTCTTTTAGCCCAGCAGCAACACACTTTTGTCAGATGGCCTTGGCAGGTTGGACCCCGTCATCCAGAGACCTTTCGAGCCAAAAGGTTTGTAAGTGCCAACATGTTAAGAGGACTACACTATGATGCCAATTAATGATCTAAGACCTTGGGGACAGCACATGGGGGCACAACTCACTCCAGCAAAGGACAGCAGCAGGGTCAATGGCAGGTCCATTTGGACCTGGTCAGCTGGGCAGTTGTAGAAACGGTCTCTGGTATCTTGTTTTGGTCCTGTAGCTTGAAAGGAAGGTCAGACTTATGACCCTTCGAGTGCACTTCTTTGCAAGAGGGAGAGGAGGTCCAACCTTCTATGCTTTTCTCCTGTCACAGTAGGTCCAGTCCTCTTCTGTTTTTCTGCAGGTCCAGAAAGTAATCAAAGTTCTGAGGAGGGCACTTTGTGTACCACATTTATGCCTGGCACCAACCTGCGGGTAGGGGTGACTCCTGGCCGTTTCCAAAGTAATGGGGTAAAAGTTCCCATGGGCAACCATAACCACTTTTGCAGCACTTCCTATGTGCTCTACTGCAAACAATCCTGTAGTGCCTCACTCTGTCTAAATCCAAGATGGTGAAACCCTTCTCCCCTTGTACAGATCCTGTGTTCCCACCTCAGGTGTGTGGCCTTGGAAATGAGCAACCCCTCCTATGTATTCACTCTAAAGCAGTTCTAGAGGCAGCTCCTCTCCCACTGGGATTGGAGTTTACCTGATTAGGGGAACAAAGATGGAACCTGCCCAGATGTCAACTAACCTTTGCTTCCGACAGGGTAGGATTCTTTTAAATTAATCAAGTTCCTGGGCACAGCCCAAATGGTCATTCTGCCAGAGGAGCAGAATGCCTTTCCACACCCAAGTCCTTCATCTCGGCTCTGGGAGCAAGATAACACCTCATCTCATGGGCAATCAGCTCTTGGGTGCCAGTCAGAGCTCATGCAAATGGGCCTCCATAGGTGTTATGCATATAAATGCAACTTTCTAAAAGTAGGTTTTCTAAACTGTTTATTATTCATCTGACTTCAAAGTGAATAGGGCTTGTAATAAATATTACAAACAATCCAAGAATACAATGTGTAGCTGCTTCCTAGCTGGAGATGGCATTCTTAAAATTAATATTGTATCCCAATTAGGGGGCTGTGCGTGGGGTTCTGTCCTCAAAATGTATCGCTCCAGAGGACATCGGAGAAAAGCCTGTGGGAAGAAGGGAACTGCACTGCACTGTGAGAGGGGGATCAAGTTGTACGGGGGGTGACTGTTACCGCATAAGTTTCTTTTTTGTTTGATGATATGATGCAAGTGTATATGTGTATAAATGTGATGCACAGACGGACACATGCTTGACTAATGTTGTTCAAACAACATGCTAAATCTGTGTGAAACAAAGGTTAATAAAAAGATAATTAAAAAAAAAAATATTGTATCCCACTGCTTTCCTATGAAACAGTGAAAATTGCTTTTGGGGCCTTTTTACTGTAAGAACATGTTTACACTAAACGTTTGCATGCTATATTTTTAAATACCATCACCCTGCCTTATGGGCAGTAAGATCCACTTAGGTGTTACCTATTACTATCTAAAAGGAAGGCTTAAGTCTGACAAAAGGGGATATTTTGGAAGGTCGAATTTGCAGTGTTTAAACTGGCCAGCCAGGCTACAATGGTAGGCCTGCAGTAATGTTTGCATTGGCACTGCAGTGGGTGGCACAATGGGGTGCTACAGCCCTCTGGTGACATGTAACTTGCAGGCCAAGGGAACACCCTTGTACGATATTATAGGGTTCTATAGGTAAGTTAAATATGCCAGTTAGTGGTATGCCAATTTCATCATGTTGAAAGGAGGAGCACAGGTACTTTACCACTGGTTAGTAGGGGCAAGATGCACAGAGTTCTATTGCCAACAAAAACAGTCAAGGCAAAAATTAGGGGGTACTCAATGCAAAATATGGTAGTTTCCAACAAAGTGTCTGAACTTGATCCATTTTGCGTCTCAATTGTGCTGGTTTCCTTTGTTGCATGCTCACTGGATTTGTTTGCACTTCCTAAATATCTACATGTTCCTGCTTATATTTCGTCTTGATTATCACAATGTTGTTAGGCATGAGGTAGTTGAAATGTTTTTTCAGGCTTCCTGTTTCCCCTTCATACTGCGGATTGTTTTCAGAGTAAATTCACATTGCACTAGTTTAATTCTTGAGTCAGAATTTGGTTCTGGAGAGGAAGGCTCTGTCTCTGAACATCTTCAACTGTCACCCAGAAAATATTCTCTTAATAATAGATGTTTATGGTAAGATCATTGATACTTAGGGAATGGTTGATTTCGCACGTGCTTGATTGGCCTCTATGATTTGACTTTCATACATGCTTTTAGTGGTCAGGTTGGCATTTTCATACTTCCACCAAAGTGGATTTACTGTTTCGATGATCTCCTGCCACATGGCCTGCTTCACTGCCTCACTAAGGGAGTGTGGAGACAGACCATATGACAGGAAGGACTGATGGAAAAACTGTAAAAAGCCCCAGTGAAGTACCAGAAAGAGAAAAAAAGACACATCTTTCAGAGTGCAGGGGACCTTGCCTTCATAGATCCTCAGTCATGCATAATACTGTTTGTTTATCTTCCATATCTTCAAAGCCAATGGCTATCTGCTTCCTGTGAAAGTACACATGGAACTGAGATTATATCAGAAGATGTACACAAATAAACTATTTTATTAAAGCAGGTTGTGTTGAAAGATATAAAAGAAATGCTAGAAACCCATGATGCTGGTGTTTGAAGAACATTTTGAGCCCAATCAACAGAGTATAGAACGTCCAGGAATCAGAGAGGAAACCACTACTGAAGAGGTTTTGTTACATCTGTACAGAGAACAGTTCTAGTAACTTACCAAAGACTGTGGAGAGCAATGAAGGAGGAAGCACTCCTGGCACTGCTGGCTAGGGTGTTCCTGATTGCTCTAATCAGTGCATTGCTGAGCATCCTTGCTGCATGGACCACTCTGGAATTACCGCTTTCATGGTCACCTGGAGTGGTGTTCCTAAGCTACCTGAAACAGCAGGCTTAAAGGGTGGCTGTGGGTTTTTGGAATCCAGTGCAAAAGGAAGGAGGTCTAACTAGGGTGTCTTTGTTTAGTAAAATGAATGCCATAACTTATAGCCAACCCTTCCCAAGGTGGGGGGTCATTTCATAGGATGTTATTCATGGTTTCCAATGTAAAATGAAGTAGATTATTTTCACCTGAAGTCAGTTGCTGTTTGAACCCTATACAAAGAATTCCATCACAAGAGGAAATTTGTTGCAACAGATTAATTCTCTTACTTTTCATCACATTTGTCGCCCCCTTGATACTATTTGTTCACAGAGTTTGGCTTCTAATAAGTTCATCTTCATGTTTGGCTGTCTGAGAAGCTGGCCTGGTATATGCTGTCCACTAATTAAAGTGGGCACTTTGCACCAGTCCAAACAACCCTTATGGTGATTAGGTCAAAGATAACCTTTTGAAAGCTATCCTAGGGGTAGCTATGGAGAGCAGCCTTCAGGCTAAGTCTTGAAGGAATGTTAAGCACCTTGTTTTACCAGAATGTAACCTTATAGTATTGGTTAAATGAAAGGGAAACCACACAGTAGTTATAAAAATATGTATTTATTATATATAACACTCTCTAGTATCCTCTACACGAGGATAGAACACAAATCAAATAATACAGTTGCAAAGAATCAAACGTAAGTAGCACAATACACAGTGGGCTCCCGGGGGAGACCATACCATATACTAAGTAAGTGGTATAAGAACCACGACTCAGAACTAGAGCTAGTCTAGAAGGTATAGAATCGCTGGGACCCCAAGGAAGACCCAGTGAGTGAAAAGGGACCCCACGGAGGACGGGTGCAGTGTGGGAACACGACTGCGTGCTCCGTACAACTCAATGGGAAAGTCGCAGTTGGAAAATCACAGATTAAGGACCCTTCCCAGCAGAGTACGAAGACAGCCCTTGGAACTTAAGGGATTGGAGAGCCACCCCACCCGTGGATACCTTTGTACCAGAGGAGCCAGGTGCATAGTTGCGAAGTGGCGTCGGAAACCCTTGTCGTTTTCTATGGATGTCGACAAAGAAATGCTGCTGCGGGAAGGACGAAAAGTGTCAGGTGGAATCCAAATGTGGATTCTAGTTGAGAAGAACCTGAAAGCAGAGGGGACAGAGTCTGGGTCACTCTGGAGTGACCAGGGGCTCGGTAGACGAATGCCCACCGGTGTTGGGTGCTTCAGGTGTGTTGATGGTGAGCTTGACTCTTCAGCTGCGAGGAGCCGGAGTTGTCTAGGACAACCAGGAGCAGGAAGCGAGCTGTTCCACGAAGGATGTCGAGTGCTGAGGGGTCGGTGTCTGGCTGGAGCACCAATCAAGCCTTGGCAACGGCAACAATGTAGAAGGTCAAGTTCAGTGTCGATCTGGCCCAGCAAGGACCAGGAGACTCACCACATCAAGGGGAGTCAGGGCAGGCCTGGTGCAACCAGGGAAGCCCAAATAAAGCAAAGTTAACCCTCAAGTGGACCCACAGGCTGAAGGCACAAGAGTCGCGAGAGGACCTCAGGCGGTTTCACAGGATACCAGCTAGCAGGGCACAGAGTACGAGGATGCCAGAGTCCTTCTCAGGAAAGATGCGCTGGGGTCAGGGCTACAAATGGCCCAATGCACTGAATTGTTGCACTACAACAAGCATGTGCAGCTGCAAATAAACGTGGTACACAGGGGTACGGGTATACGGTCACCATGAGGGATATCTGCCTCAAACTCAGTGAGAGGACAGCTCAACCTCTGAGACCTTCAGAAACCCACCTCCTGTGTTGCTAGAGCCTTCGGAGTCCGCAGGAGCTCAGGGTCAGCAAACCGGTCAGATGCGTTACGGTGCGTGCGTTTGCAGGGGAGTGACTCCTTCACTCCAAGGGAGATCCTTCTGTTGTCTTGGAGGTCCACAGGGTCCTGCACAGAGCCTGTATGGATCACGGACAGTGGCGAGACTGGGGACGGCAGGGAAGACGAAGTCGAGCCCAAGGGATGTCCAGCGAAGTCCAGACGGTCGAAGTGTAGTGGTATCTTCTTGCAGAATCTTGTCCACGTAAATCTAATGTCCTGTAGCCAGGTAACCCATTTTATACCCATGGGAAAGGGTTGGACAGATTCTAGGAACCCTCCTAGGGGAGGGACAGGACAGGGGGGTGGCTACACCCATGTCCTTTGTCCTGTTTCACGCCAGAGCAGGAGCGGATGGCTCCCAGAACTGGTTTAAACTGTACTATGCACAGGGACACCAAGTGTGCCCCTCGTGCAGACTTTCTGGCACTGAGACAATGCTCCCACCCAGCCCCAATACACTAAATCCTGTCTGGGAGGTGGTAACACCTCCCTGTGACAGGATGCCTATTGTGCTGCCTTTCCCTGCTCGAGCTTGGCTCAGCAGCAGGAGGGCAGACTCGTGTCTGTGGCTGGCAGCATCCATTTTGTGCTTTTAGGCTTGAGAAAGTTGGTACCTGTAGACTTAGGTACCCCCAGAACCTCGGTTCTGAGGGGAGGAATCATACCTCCCACACCAGTTACTGGTGTGGAGGTATGATTCCAAGGTGTTTGACACCAAACACGACATACTTCGTTGCAGTCGTTTTCGAGATAGCATTTACCGCGAGGTTATAATGCACCTCTACCTTAATGTCTGGTAGTATCACGTACAGCCCGGGAGAATGGTCTCCGAAGACTGCAGAGGGACCCTGCTCATGCAGGAGCACCCTCTCACGCAAAACCCAGCACCCTGCCTTCAGGATTGTTAAGGCCTGCTATAGGGGTGACTTATAAGGTTTTACGTGTAGTGATATATATAGATATAGTGAACCTATATCTTAAGTAAGTGGAGCAATCACCAACTTACACAGGCTGCTGTAGCAGACCTAGAGTTCCATTTTGCATGGCCCCTCATGGGTGGCAAAATACATGCTTCAGCCCATGGGAGGCCTCTGGGGTACCTATGCCCTGGGTACATGGGTACCATATACTAGGGAGTTATAAGGGTACCCCAGTATCCAATCTGGAGTGTACCAAAGTACATATATTGCAATTTAAGGGAGAAAGCAGATAGGCTGGGGTCCTGAATAGCAGGATCCCAGCCAGACTAGTCAAAACAGTGGGTGCAAAAAGTGGGGGTAACCATAAGAAGCAGATCCTACTTTCCTACACAACCCCCCCCAAACGAAAGAAGGTGAGACTAACCTTGCCCAGTCGAGTCTTCATTTTCTAAGTGGAAATAGCTGGAGAGTCCATCTGCATTGGCATGGTTACTTCCAGGTCTATGTTCCACTGTATAGTCCATCCCCTGTAGGGAAATGGACCACCTCAAAAGTTTGGGGTTTTCACCCTTCATCTGTTTTAGCCACAAGAGGGGCTTGTGGTCAGTCTGAACACTGAAGTGAGTTCCAAACAAGTATGGCCTCAACTTCTTCAGAGCCCAAACCACAGCAAAGGCTTCCCTCTCAATAGCTGACCAACGTTTCTCTCTGTGGGTCAGCCTTTTGCTAATAAAAGCTACTGGCTGATCCTGTCCCTCTGCATTCAATTGTGATAACACAGCCCCTACCCCCAACTCAGATGCATCAGTTTGAACAATGAATTGTTTGGAATAATCAGGACTCTGCATAATGGGAGCAGTGCACATGGCTTGCTTGAGGTCATCAAATGCCTTCTGACAGCTAACTGTCCACTGAACTTTCTTGGGCATTCTCTTTGATGTCGGGTCATTCAAGGCAGTCACTATGGACCCATAGTCCTTGACAAATCTCCTGTAATACCCAGTCAGGCCCAAGAAAGCTCTGACCTGAGTCTGGGTAGTTGGAGCAACCCATTCCCAACGGAAACTGGGGCACGTTTCCATGACTGTATGGGGGCCATCTCGCACTGGATGGCATCTAATTGCCTAAAACTGAACTCCACCAAGACCGAGGTCATAAAGTTTGGCAACAATCCACGTGTGTGGACACCGGACTGGTGGCCAGAAGATCTTGGTGTATGTCACCCCCCCCCACGAGGAAAGCAAAAAACCTGGGGGTACTGCTGGACAATAAGCTCACCATGAGTGACCAAATAAGCATGGTGACCTCAGCCTGCTTTCTAGTCTTGAGGATTATAAGGAATATTAAGTTCTTCCTGTCCGAAAATAGCCTCAAGACAGTGATTACGGCTCTTATAATGTCGCGTCTGGATTACTGCAATGGCCTTTATCTCAACGCTCAAAAGCAGCACATTAATCGGCTACAACTAGCCCAAAATGCAGCGGCAAGAGTGCTGTCAGGAACTCCTAAATTTGTTTCCGTGAGAATGGAGCTAAGGCAACTTCACTGGCTCCCGGTGAAACAAAGTGTTCGCTTCAAGGCACTCTGTACAGTGTTTAAGGCCATCAATGGAGCCGGACCCGACTTCCGTAGGCGTAAATTCCTCTGGTATGTCCCGGGAAGATCGCTACGCTCCTCTGGAGCCAAATATGTTCAAGTCCCTCCATTTAAAAGAGTCAACTGACGAGGGAGGAGTTTTATTAACTGTGCCTCCAGAGCTTGGAACGAGCTTCCCTTCCATCTCAGGAGTGCCCCGGATCTCCTCTCCTTTAGGAAAGGGCTAAAGACCTGGCTCTTTGCGCAGTAGCATACATTCTTTTCCCCCCAGCAATCAGTGCTAGCGCCAGGACACCCCAGGGTAACCGTGCGCTCTACAAATGCAAATAACATAACATAACATAACATAACATTCCATTATGGTCTGGATTTTGCTCTGCAATGGTTGAACCTGGCCTCCACCCACAAGATGGCCCAGGTACACAACCTGACTCTGCCCTATCTGGCACTTAGTGGCCTTGATAGTGAGGCCTGCTTTTTGCAAGGCCTCCAAAACATTTCTCAGGTGGACCAGGTGATCTTCCCAGGTGGAACTAAAGACAGCAATATCATCTAGATAAGCTGCACTATAGTCTTCCAGGCCTATGAGAACTTTGTTCACCAACCTCTGAAATGTGGCAGGTGCATTCTTCAAGCCAAAAGGCATCACCACAAATTGGTAGTGCCCACTAGGGGTTGAGAATGCTGTCTTTGGCTTGGCATCCTCAGCTAGTCTGATTTGCCAGTAGCCAGCTGTAAGGTGAAAAGTACTCAGAAACTTGGCTGAGGCCAAAGTTTCTATGAGTTCATCTGCCTTTGGAATAGGATGAGCATCAGTCCTAGTGACTGCATTGAGTCCTCTGTAGTCAACACAAAACCTCATCTCTCTCTTACCATCCTTGGTGTGAGGTTTAGGTACCAAGACCACTGGACTAGCCCAAGGACTAGTTGAGGGCTCAATGACTCCCAATTCCAGCATCTTCTGGACCTCAGTCCTGATGCAGTCCCTGACATGGTCAGGTTGTCTGTAAATTTTGTTCTTTACAGGTAGGTTTTCACGTGTGTCCACTTCATGGGTACACCAGGTGGTCTGACTTGGAGTCAGTGAGAACATGTGCCTAAACTGATTGAGGACCTTCCTGCAATCAGACTGTTGTTGCTCAGTGAGGCTGCTTGCCAAAGCTACACCATCTACTGAGCCATCATCAGGGTTCTGTGAGAGGAGGTCAGGGAGTGGGTCACTCGCTTCCTCCTGTCCCTCATCAGTAGCCATGAGCAAGCCCATGTCTGCCCTGTCAACATAAGGCTTGAGCCTGTTCAGATGGAGCACCCCGTGGGGGCTCCTGGGAGTTCCAAGGTCCACCAAGTAAGTGACCTCTCCCTTTTGCTCAAGTATTGTGTGGGGTCTACTCCGCCTGTCTTGGAGAGCTGCTGGGGCCACAGGCTCCAGCACCCACACTTTCTGTCCTGGCTGGTAATAGTCAAGACAGCCTTTTGGTCATGCCAGGCCTTTTGCAATTCCTGGCTAACCTCAAGGTTTTTGGATGCCTTCTTCATATACTCAGCCATCCTGGAGCGGAGACCAAGTACATAGTCCACAATATCCTGTTTAGGAGGTTTGAGAGGTAACTCCCATCCCTCCTTCACCAGACACAGTGGACCCCTAACTGGGTGACCAAACAAAAGTTCAAAAGGGCTGTAGCCAACCCCCTTCTGTGGCACCTCTCTGTAGGCAAAGAGAAGGCAGGGCAACAGAACATCCCATTTCCGCCTGAGCTTCTCTGGGAGTCCCATTACCATGCCCTTTAGGGTTTTGTTGAATCTTTCAACCAACCCATTGCATTGAGGATGATAGGGTGTGGTGAACTTGTAGTTGACACCACACTCTTTCCACATTGCAGTTATGTAACTAGACATAAAGTTAGTACCTCTGTCTGTTAAGACCTCCTTAGGAAAACCCACCCTGGAGAAAATCCCCAGGAGGGCCCTGGCCACCACAGGAGCTGTGGGGGTCCTAAGGGGAATAGCTTCTGGATACCTGGTAGCATGGTCCACCACCACCAGGATGTAAGAATGTCCAGATGCTGTTGGAGGGTTCATGGGACCAATTATGTCAATCCCAACCCTCTCAAAGGGAACCCCCACCACATGTAGTGGTATCAGGGGGGCTTTGGCGGTACCACCTGCCTTACCACTGGCTTGGCAAGTGATACAGGAGCGACAAAACTCCTTTGTGTCCTCTGACATGTGAGGCCAGTGAAAGTGAGGGACAAGCCTGTCCCAAGTCTTGCTTTGGCCTAAGTGTCCTGCTAGGGGAATGTCATGTGCTAGGGTGAGTAGGAAGCCCCTAAATCTCAGAGGTATAACCAACCTCCTGGTGGCACCAGGCTTGGGGTCTCTACCCTCTGAATATAGAAGTCCCTCATCCCAATAGATCTTGTGAGATCCACTGATAATCCCTGCAGCCTCAGCAGCAGCTTGCTGTCTGAGGGGTTCAAGAGAGGGGCAGGTTTGCTGCTCCTGACTCAGTTCTGCCCTGGAAGGGCCCCCTGTCCCCAAGAACTCAACCTGGTCAGGTTCAAGTTCCTCTGGGACAGTTCCTTCACAAGGCCTGGGATCAACTTCCTCAAAAGCCTGATCCTCTTCCTGAGCCAGGGGGGGAGACTCAGTCTTACCCCTCCTGCTCCTCTTCTTGGAAGGTACCTGGTTCATACTATCAGGATCCAGGGCCTGCTCAGTGGCTTTCTGTTTGGCTTGTGACCTGGTCACAGCAAACACATCTGCAGTGATGCCCAACATTGCTGCATGAGTCCTGAGTTCCACTTCAGCCCAGGCTGAAGTCGCCAAATCATTGCCCAACAAGCATTCCACAGGGAGGTCTGAACTTACCACATCCTTCTTAGGGCCAGTTACCTCTCCCCAGGTGAAATTAACAACTGCTAAGGAATGGTGTGTCCTGACAGTGCTAGCATTGGTCACTTGGTACATCTCACCAAGTATGATATGGTCAGGGTCCACAAGATCTTTTGTCACCATGGTGACACTTGCACCTGTGTCCCTGTATGCCATGGCCTCCTTACCATTTATTAAAGGCTGTTGTCTGTATTTGCCCATGTTACTGGGACTTACAACGAAGGAGGCAATGTCCATGCTTCCATCACAGACTAGAACAGCCTGAGCTGGAGTTCTGACTAGGCCAGAACTCACCTCAGAGCCCAAGGTTAACCCCACTATTCCCTTGTTCAGTGTACCACCACTTGAAACTGTGCTAAGGGGAGCATTTGCCTTAGGGGCAGTGGTGGTAGAAGTAGAATCCTTGGCCCTTGGACAATTGGCATCCTTTGTCCAATGGGTTTTCTCTTTACAGATATGACACCAAGGTTTCCTTTTGCCTTTTCCCTTGTTGGATTGTGACTCCCCCCCAGATGCAGGTTTTTGGGGCCCTGATGAAGACTTCTGATCTTTATTTTTGTCCCCACCCTTATCTGAGTTCTTAGAGTCTGGTTTCTTTTGGTCACCTCCATTGGTCTGGGCTTTCTGCTTCACCCTGGTTCTGACCCACTTATCTGCCTTCTTTCCCAATTCTTGGGGAGAAGTCAGATCAGAGTCAACCAGGTACTGATGCAACAACCGGTTTTGGCAAATATTAAGGATCTGCTCCCTCATAATCAAGTTGTACAATCCTTTAAAATCATTCACCTTGCTACCAAGTAACCAGCCTTCCAGAGCCTTAATGGCACAATCAACAACGTCTACCCAGTCCTGAGTCTGTCTCTTCTGGGTGTCTCTGAACGTAATCCTGTACTGTTCAGTGGTTAAGCCAAACACTTCAATGAGAGCACTCTTCAGGACTGAATAGTTATCAGCATCCTCTTCTCTTACAGTGAGGAGCTTATCTCTACCTTTGTCAGCAAAGGAGAGCCACAAGATAACTGCCCACTGCTCTTGAGGGACCTTCTGTACTTTACAGGCCCTCTCCAAAGCAGTTATCCATTTCTGGATGTCATCCCCTACATGGGAGGGAGGGACAATCTTGCTCAGGTTCCTATGATCAAAGGTGTGTTCCCTAACCCTAGGGACACTATAGCTGCCACCATGGGACTCTAGTCCCAATTTCTTTCTAGTCTTCTGAACTTCTAGGGACTCTTAATCCAGAGCCAATTGCTGTTGCGTGAGCCTAAGCTTAGCTTTCTCAAGCTCTAGCATTTGGCACTCCCTGTCATAAGAGTTGTCCCTCTTGCTAGAAACAGAGGTCCCTACAGAATGCCTGGAATGATTTGACTCAGCAGAGGGAGATCTAGATCTCCTGGGTAAACTCTGCACTCTCCCTGGAGGACTGAAGTGAGGGTCTTCTTGATCCTCTCCTTCCTCTTCCCCCTGGGGATCTGAGTTGTTCAGGGGTGGATCATTTTGATCCTCCTGTCCAGGGTTGGACTCTAGGTCATAGAAGGTGTACCCTCCTGACCTATCTTCTTCCTCTGTACCACCCACTCTATCCTGCTCATCTGACCCAGGAGTCTTCCTAATGTCATCTAGCAGTAATGCATCTATTAGACGTTGAGTGTTGGCATTTCTCCCTGTCTTCAGCTTCCTAGATACACACATAGCTTTTAATTCAGTGAATGTAAAGCCATCATATTTAGTAGGCAGGATGCCACCAGTGGCATTCTCAGTAGAAGACAAACTAAGTGAGGTGTAGTGTAGGCACCTAGTGGGAACTAAGCTCTCTTAGGTTGGAGAAAGGATGTGCTAGACCCTTGACTTACCCAACCCCAAGTTCAGTAGAACTTACTATCTTAAGCTAGTATTATATGTTCCTAGATGCTAGTGGTTTTTCAGTTAATGAATACAAAGATTTTTCTGGTAAAATAATGCAGGCTTGAATCCCACTTCTGCCACCAATGTGAGAAGTTGGCCTGGTATATGCTGTCCACTAATTAAAGTGGGCACCTTGCACCAATCCAAACAACCCTTATGGTGATTAGGTCAAAGATAACCTTTTGAAAGCTATCCTAGTGGTAGCTATGGAGAGCAGCCTTCAGGCTAAGTCTTGAAGGAATGTTAAGCACCTTGTTTTACCAGAATGTAACCTTATAGTATTGGTTAAATGAACGGGAAACCACACAGTAGTTATAAAAATATGTATTTATTATATATAACACTCTCTTGTATCCTCTACACGAGGATAGAACACAAATCAAATAATACAGTTGCAAAGAATCAAATGTAAGTAGCACAATACACAGTGGGCTCCCGGGGGGGACCAAACCATATACTAAGTAAGTGGTATAAGAACCACGACTCGGGACTAGACCTAGTCTAGAAGGTGTCGAATCGCTGGGACCCCAAGGAACCACCCAAGGTGAGTGAATAGGGACCCCACGGAGGATGGGTGCAGTGTGGGAACACGACCGCGTGCTCCGTACAACTCAATGGGAAAGTCACGGTTTGAAAATCACATATTAAGGACCCTTCCCAGCAGAGTACGAAGACTGCCCTTGTAACTTAAGGTTTTAGCGAGCCACCCCACCCGTGGATACCTTTGTACCAGAGTTACCGATCCCAGAGGAGCCGGGTGCATAGGTGCGAAGTGGCGTCGGAAACCCTCGTCGTTTTCTATGGATGTCGACAAAGAAATGCTGCTGCGGGAAGAACGAAAAGTGTCCGGTGGAATTCAAATGTGGATTCTAGTTGAGAAGAACCTGAAAGCAGAGGGGACAGAGTCTGGGTCACTTTGGAGTAACCAGGGGCTCAGTAGACGAATGCCCACCGGTGTCGGGTGCTTCAGGTGTGTTGACGGTGAGCTTGACTCTTCAGCTGCGAGGACCCGGAGATGTCTAGGACAACCAGGAGCTGGAGGCGAGCTGTCCCATGAAGGATGTCGAGTGCTGAGCGGTCGGTGTCTGGCTGGAGCACCAATCAAGCCTTGGCAACGGCAACAACGTAGAAGGTCAATTTCAGTGCCGATCTGGCCCAGCAAGGACCAGGAGACTCACCACAGCAAGGGGAGTCAGGGCAGGCCTGAAGCAACCAGGGGAGCCCAAATAAAACAAAGTTGACCCTCAAGTGGACCCACAGGCCGAAGGCACAGGAGTCGCAAGGGGACCTCAGGCAGTTTCACAGGATACCAGCTAGCAGGGCACAGAGTGCGAGGATGCTAGAGTCCTTTTCAGGGAAAATGCGCTGGGGTCAGGGCTACAAATGGCCCAATGCACGGAATTTTTGCACGACAACAAGCATGTGCAGCTGCAAATAAACATGGAGCACGGGGGTACGGGTATACGGTCACCACGAGGGATATCTGTCTCAATCTCAGTGAGAGGGCAGCTCAACCTCGGAGACCTTCAGAAACCCACCTCCTGTGTTGCTGGAGCCTTCGGAGTTTGCAGGAGCTCAGGGTCAGCAAACCAGTCAGATGCGTTACGGTGCCTGCGTATGCGGGGGAGTGACTCCTTCACTCCAAGGGAGATCCTTCTGTTGTCTTGGAGGTCCACAGGGTCCTGCACGGAGCCTGTATGGATCACGGACAGTGGCGAGACTGGGGACTGCAAGGGAAGATGAAGTCAAGAAAGACGGTCGAAGTGTAGTGGTATCTTCTTGCAGAATCTTGTCCACGTAAATCTAATGTCCTGTAGCCAGGTAACCTATTTAATACCCACGGGAAAGGGTTGGACAGATTCTAGGGACCCTCCTAGAGGAGGGACAGGACAGGGGGGTGGCTAAACCCATGTCCTTTGTCCAGTTTCGCACCAGAGCAGGAGCGGATGGCTCCCAGAACTGGTTTGAACTGGACTATGCACAGGGACACCAAGTGTGCCCCTCTTGCAGACTTTCTGGGACTGAGACAGTGTGCCCACCCAGCCCCAATACACTAAATCCTGTCTGGGAGGTGGTAACACCTCCCTGTGACAGGATGCCTATTGTGCTGCCTTCCCCTGCTCGAGCTTGGCTCAGCAGCAGGAGGGCAAACTCGTGTCTGTGGCTGGCAGCATCCATTTTGTGCTGTTAGGCTCGAGAAAGTTGGTACCAGTAGACGTAGGTACCCCCAGAACCTCGGTTCTGAGTGGAGGAATCATACCTCCCACACCAGTTACTGGTGTGGAGGTATGATTCCAAGGTGTTTGACACCAAACACGACATACTTCATTGCAGTCGTTTTCGAGATAGCATTTACCGCGAGGTTATAATGCACCTCTACCTATATGTCTGGTAGTATCACGTACAGCCCGGGAGAATGGTCTCCGAAGACTGCAGAGGGACCCTGCTCATGCAGGAGCACCCTCTCACGCAAAACCCAGCACCCTGCCTTCAGGATTGTTAAGGTCTGCTATAGGGGTGACTTATAAGGTTTTACTTGTAGTGATATATATATATATATAGTGAACCTATATCTTAAGTAAGTGGGGCAATCACCAACTTACACAGGCTGCTGTAGCAGACCTAGAGTTCCATTTTGCATGGCCCCTCATGGGTGGCATAATACATTCTTCAGCCCATGGGAGGCCTCTGGGGTACCTATGCCCTGGGTACATGGGTACTATATACTAGGAACTTATAAGGGTACCCCAGTATCCAATCTGGAGTGTACCAAAGTACGTATCTTGCAATTTAAGGGAGAAAGCAGATAGGCTGGGGTCCTGAATAGCAGGATCCCAGCCAGACTAGTCAAAACAGTGGGTGCAAAAAGTGGGGGTAACCATAAGAAGCAGATACTATTTTCCTACAGGCTGTTTACTCTTTTCTGATGTCAGGGAGAGTCTGATTCTTTGCTGATTTCTTTAGTATTATTCTTCATCTTCAATCAGGAGCTACAAGGTTGCTACGGAGGTATTTTGCCTATGTGGGTTTTTCCTCCTAACTGGCACACACATAATGAAACACATGACACCTTCATGTACACTATTCTGCGCATGGTGTCACTAGTCTTTGAAATACATTCATGGTTAAAACTCTCACGTACAGTATATTTGGGCATGTTAAAATAGACACTGCTGCATGATGATTTATTTTGCTCCACATGCTTCTGGCAGCAATCTTCACAAGGACACTGAATAGGAATAATGGCTTAGAGAAGGAGAAATAAGAAGTTAGTAGGAAAAAAGTAAGACTAGGAATAGCCTAATAACTTTCAAAGATCACAGTTTGCCACGGTGCCCAATATTGCAGTAGTCATTCAGAAAGATGATAGGCCAGGAAAAGCCTGATGAAAAAATATAGGATTCTTTTAGAATTTACAGGGCCAACCATCAAACTACCTATGTTGCAGAGGCAGCTCCTCCTGTGCCAGTAGACCAAGTTTAAACTTCTCCGCAATGCAGACAGATATTCTTCCTCCAAAATGGCTCTCAAATATGTGGTGGGACGAAAGATGATCTACATATTATTTTTGGGGATTGATCCTGTTAGAAACACGGTTTGTGGGCCCTTGGGAAATCAAGTCACTGTGCCCCAGTTGAATCTTTGTTTTTTGTGGGATTTTTTTTTTTTTTACCTTTTCTTCTCCTTGGGCCTCTGTACCATGGACCCTCAAACTTGGGACTAGGTATCCTTTTTATCACTTGAATCTCAGAATAGGGAGGCAGAGCAAACAGGGTTCCACTCGGGCAACTAACTCTATACTTCTTGTTTCCTTCTGTTATCTGTGAGCCTTGATGTGACAAGTTGTGCAGTTGTAAGCCCAAATAATGTAGTTACATTAATATATTTACACGTTTTACCATTCAAAAGGCAGACCTCAAGGATTTATCATTTATTCACCTTACTGAAGATAAGCCTATTGCCTTTGTCAAATCATTTCACAATGAGACTACTGATTTTAACATTACATGAACATGTTCCAAAGTCCCTACCTAGAACAACTGAACCAAAATTTTGGGTCAAGCCAAAATAAAGAGCATTAATCATGAGTCTCTCTGTGGTGATAGAAACATAAATTATGGTCAGACCTAAAATGTTAGTATTGTGATCAATAATACAATACAGACTCCCTCTAGATACACAACAGCCATCCTCAACATTTTCAGCAGGCATGTAGGCTCCAGGTCAAAAGTTACTTTTTTGCCCTGTTCGACTAGCAACTCAAATACTTTCCTTCCATTTTCTTCCATCAATTATCTATTTCCTGACAAGGTTTAACTTCTTCAAACATAGGTCAGCCTGCCCCACTCAGGCACCCATCACAATGCTTTTGCCTACCCATGGCAATGTCAGAGGGGAGTGCATGACAAGTTCATTTGAGCTGTGTGGTCCGGCTAGCTCCTTTATCTGTTCAACACTCTTTTCTTTGTGCAGGATGGTGGACGAAGCTGTTCCACCCTCTCCACCTGCCTGTGCTTCTCGTTATACCAGTTCAGGGTGTAGAGTAGGAAATGGGCCACTGTCCTTGTGAACTAGGATAGGCGACTACTAGTACGGCCACATGGTGTTGTCTGGGAGCACCGCTGGATCAGGAGTCACAGTGGTGACAGATGTAGACCTCAAATCATGCTCCGGTTTTCTTGGGGACCAGAACACTATAAAGGAAGCACACAGTCACACAAATAATATTTTGTCTGAAGTCCAATTTAAAGGGCTTAAGCCCCACTGTGCAAAATTATGAACTAGGTGCCAGATGCATCGATATACTGTTTTGCGATTCCCTAATTGCGAATCATTGCGATTCGCAATTAGGAAAATGCAAAACGGCATGCATGAAATTGTTTTGAACACTTTCTGCGATTCCCTGAGAATCGCAAATGACCTACCTCATGAATATTAATAAGGTAGGTTGCAATTTGCAACCGCCTAGGAATCGCAAAAATCATGGGGATGGTGGCCTGCTGGGGTCAGCAGACCACCATGTCCGTGATTGCTTTTAAATAAAGCAATCTTTTTTTGTAAACCAGCCCATTTTCCTTCAAGAAAAACGGGATGCTTTACAAAAATAAAAATGAAAAGATTTCCTTTCATTAGGTCTCGCTTAGGCAGCGCATGCGCTGTCTCGTCGAGAGATGCTGTATACAGTATAGCGGGGGAAGCTCCGCCCACTTTCCGCCTATCTTTACCTATCTTTTTCATTGGCCGAAATCTTAAATGCTGCATTGTGATTGGTTTTCAGCAAGTTAGTCCCGCCTCCTGACGACCATGTCGTCATTTTTCTCCTTCCATGGCTATCAGCCCCTTTACTTTAAAAACTCTTTTGTTCCCCTGCCTCCCCCCGTTCCCTCCCGCAGTCCGTGACTTCTCTGCCCACCACAACCCCCCTCCCCCACTCCCGTTCGTGCCTTTTTGGACGCCCGCACTTTTGTTTACAATGCAATAGGTCTCGCGTAAATACGAGTTCTATTGCATTTGTAAATGCTTGTTTTCTCCTGGGATTGGCTGAGTGCATTCGCACTCTATTTTGCCTGACTTGTCCTGAACACATGCGCAATACAGATGTTACCTGGAAGCGGAAGCGCGGCTGTGAGAAGGCAGAAGGGTCAATGTCAGCAGCAGCATGGCGGCTGTATTGCTAATGCGCGTCCTGCGGTGCGCTTTACAGAGGGCAGGCAGGAGCCTCAGCTTGCAGCCACGGGGGATGAGGGAAGGTACGTGCAGCCTGTGCAGGGCACCGTAGCGCTCCATGCACCCCTGCCTTTTTAAGAACTGTCAACAATAACACGTGTCTATGACCTATTTTAACGGCGCTTGATTTGGCGAAAAGTCTATGCTTGCTCTGCCTTTTAAATCGCTGCCACGACCAAGAGAGTTTCTGCCCGCCAAACCACCTTGCTGGCATGCACATGCATTTCGAAATACCGTTTAAAAAAATAAAATAAAATGCCAACGCGGTCTCGTGGATGATACCATTTTTTGGCCCAACGTTTGCTGGTGGATATTAGATTTCAGGGCGCCCAGCTATTTACACAGATACTTCTATTTTACCAAATTATTCTGTAAAAATATGCATTCGAATATCTTAAGAGTTGATAAATATACCGACCTACAAAGGTCAGGACTAATCATTAGCACATTTGTTTTTTATTTCTACCCTTTTTTCCCGTATTGCTCATTTTATTTAAATGCGTGAAGTCCCGAGATGGTAGCGTATAGGCTGTTTTTTTTTTTTTGGTGCTTCCCATTCTTGTGCAGTATGAAATAATAAGGCCACACACATTAATACACTTTCCACAGAAAGCAGGCCTGCGCTAACAATGCCTCCGCTCTGGCATTTTCCCGGTCGGCAGCTGGCTTTGTTGGCTGCGCTGAGAGCAGGATGGCCTGCCACCACCCCGGACCCCCCCCGCCCTGGACCACCCCATGCCCCAATGGTCCATTTTAATTGCGCCTCCTGCAGGATGGAGTTGATTTGGCCTTTTCTGCCAGGGCTTGTTTTTATTTTGAGTCCGACTAAAGCGGGGGTTAATCCGGCTTCATCCATTTTATGATTGATTGGGATGTAAGGTAGAATACAGTCAAATCATAGGTGTCTAGCCTGATTAATTACGTTTTACCACATTCCTTATTTTATAGTAGGAACCACGCATTCTAAACCAAATCACAGAATACGATTTCTGAGGAGATCGAAACATGACATTCAGGTCATGTTCCAATCAGCTCTGCTAAGTTACTTTTGCAAAGCAACTTTCAAGTGTTCTGGGGCGAGAAGGGAGCTCCGGCTGGGATGAGCTGTCAGAGGCGGGACAGGCCTGGAGGAGCGAGTGCACAGAAGAGCTGGCCGACGGGCCTAACAGGGCCATAGAGGGCAAGCTGGGCTCGAAGTACCCACGCCATGTCATGTCCGTGTCAACGTAAGGTGAGTATCAGCGCATGCCACTGGGTGGGTGGAGGTAACACAGGCGTCCCATGTCTGCATCAGTACTGGCTTTAAGTAGAAGAGTGAGACGTCCTTTTGTCTAACGGACGATCACAGGCACAAACAGTACAGAGAGAACGGGGGCATCCATCTTTCATTCCGACCTTCAATGCTACCTGGGTACACATAGGGTCCCTCGCCAGCCTTCACCGCCACCAGCGTTACAAAGAGAGGTGGGGGTATTCTGCAGCTTCACTGTGTATGCACTATGTAGAGCATCTGTCCAGCCGTCACAACACACATTAGGACATGCACAAAGACGCTCAGCAGAGGGCTAGTGTCACTCTTGAGGTGGGTGGGACAGCAGTCTCCCTCTTTCGCAGCACCCGTTCTTCTCTCACCATTTCTCTGCTTCTTTCCGGGCCCTCTTGTTCCTTGTCTCCACTAAGTCTATTTTAGCACTGCCACAGATCTGCTGTCCTCTGCCCACCTTCATCTAATTTCTGTTGGCTTTTTGGGACCCCTGGCCTCTGTTCCTTTTCCCTTCGTCTCTCTAATGCTCTCTACCCTCTGCTGATCTCACTACCCACTGCTGTCTTTCCTCTCCCACCTGTCTCCCTTCGTCGTGGTATTGGCTCCTCTTATTCTACGTCTTGCCATCACACTCTTCCTCCTCAATACTACTCAGTTACCTCCAGGGCTTTAAGTAGGCCGGGTCCTGCCGGTGCTCAGCACCGGCAGTTCTAAAAAGCAGGCGCTGAGACGGGGTCCCTATCGGGCTCTCCAATTTTGCCCTCACCCTCAGGATAAAAAAAAAATATTAACTCTGCAGCAGTGCCACCCTTCCCTGCCTTTGAGGTAACTTCGGAGACTCCTTATAGTTCTTGCAGACTCATTATTACAGCACCGAAGCATTTTCAAAATTGTATACAACAAATCCATAGTTAATGCTTATTTATCTTACGCAACTACACCCATTGGCAAAGCCAATAGTGCTGGCTTGTTGTAGGTGTAATGTTACTTGCTGTATTATATATCTGGATGCAATGACAGAAACAGCAAAATACAAGTTGGCCGCTCACTATGCTAAGCACAGATTTTTAGCTTAGGTGTTTTTAAGCCACAACCTTAATTAGATCTACCGTACCAACCCCCTTTGAGGACCCCCCACCGCCCAGTTTTTTCATCCCACTTAAAGCCCTGTTACCTCTTTCTACCATCCTCTGAGCCTTTCTACATTTCTGCCACCACTTGCTGTCCGCTCACTCTGCCTCCCACCCTCTGCCGCAGCTTTTGGTTCCCTTTTGTCATCGGCCCTCATATCTATCTGCCCCCACCCACCGCCTCTCCATGGTCTTCTCTGGGTCAAGCTCAGCTCTCGCTTTGAAGTTGTCTTATGCAGTCAATGCTTCCATGGGACCCAGCCCAAAAGCTGGAGAAGCTCATGTTCTCCTGGTCTGTTTATCAACGCACCTTTTGGTAGGGACATATTTTATCCATGTTCCCATATACCCACCTCCCTGACGCCCCCACCTCCCCCCACTCCCGAGAGCTTTCCAATAAACCTTGCCTCGCCATGTGCTAACTAGGGCACTGGCGCCTCAGTTGCTCATAATCCAAGAAGGCTTCTTCCCCTCTGCCTAGGAGGAAATGATAATCCCTTCCTGACACTGCTCTAAAGTAGGGAATGCACGGCTTTTGTATATTATAGAGTAGGAGACAAGGTCAATATGGACACAATACAGACTCACTTTTTTTTTACAGTTGATTTCCCTGATATTACCACTTTTTTTTTTTTAACTCTTCTGCTTCACTAACGAGGGTCGCTTTTATTTTGGTGTCCAGGCCTATTTTCTTGTCCCAGTCCGACCCTGCGCAAAGGGCGTTCACCAGCTCTCTCAACTATCCCATGTTTATCTGTTTTGCCATAGAAAGTGGGTGGTGAAAGAAAGGTTGGCCTACTTCTTATGTAGGAGTTATATGCCAAGGAGCACATTGTGCATGAGGGTGAGCCGGGGTTTCATGTGTGATTTTTCATTTGACTAATAGTGTTTCAGAAAGGCTTCATCTTCAGACCAGTGCGGGTGATTCTTAGCACACACACAAGGCATAAAATGAAGCTCCTTTGCAGGTACATGCTATGGCATGATGCTAGTGTCTCGTTCGGTAAATCTCACATGAATGTTAAAATTGTTTGTAAAGAATGCATGCAAAATTAGTTACCCGTGGCTGGCTCCTTTTGGAAGCCACTGAAAGTTTGCAAGTTCGAACCGCACACTTTACATGACAATTTGTGTGTTTTAAGTATGACATTCTCATGCACTGTAATTCCTTGTCATCAGTCTGCATGTATCTTGGCCCATAGAAGCGATGAGTGACATGTAGCAGGAGAGAAGCACATTGAGGCAAGCAGAATGAAGTCACCTTGCCACTGACTATTGGCTGCAGTATTTACCATTAGCGGAAGTGAGGCAGGATACTGGCATACTTACGGTTCATTCAGTTAAGCGCTGCCGCCCCGTCCGGTGTGACCATCTGTTCCCATACATGGTGTGTCACGCAGTTTGGTGCTTACTTTCCCTCCATGTTAAAAAACAGTATATGTTTCAGCACCCACGCTAATGTGCTGCATAGCTAAATACATATTAGATCCCAATGGCAAGACCGATTGGCATTGCCAATGCTTGTTTTTTAAGAGCAGGCAGTGATCCGTGGGACCACTGCCTGCTCTTAAAAAATGATTTTGCAAACATTCACAAAGGGGAAGGGGTCCCTTGGGGACCTCTTCCCATTTGTGAACGGGTTACCACCTACTTGAAGTAGGTGGTAAAATGCGAATGTTTTGCGACCGCATTTCGGTCACAAAACATTCCTAAATACCGATGCGATTCAGTATTAGGAAGGAATGCCTGAAACACGCCCCTTCCTAATAGTGAATCTCAAACCCATTTTGCGATTCGGTAACAGGTTACCGAATCGCAAAATAGGGTTTGCTGCATCTAAAAAGCATTTTTTGCATTCGCAAACGGGCCGATTTTGCTAAGATAAAAAAATGTTTGATGCAAGTGCCCCCAGATTCTTTGTCATCTGTGGATGTCCCCTGCCCCAGGGCAGGCACTGTTGATGTGCACAGTTGAAAAACATTTTTTTATCACAGGCCCTGCTCTATGACTTTTAGAGATGTTTGAATCATTCAGCTCTTTGGGAGTCACCAGTTTCAGGGATGAGGGGCCTCATGGAGCAAAAGATTTTTTGAGGATTTCCTTCAGCCTCCTCGTAGTTTCTGGAACCACTTTAAATAAGCGCTCTGTAAGAGCTCTGGGCCTGCCCGCCTGCCCAGCTTTAGTGATCTATGACCTGGGTTTCTTCCACAGCAGCACCCCATGGGTATGTCATGGCAGACCACCCTCCTTGCATGTACTCCTCAACCACCCAGGCGTGCAGCCTCTTGCAGGGTGACTGCGTGCAGCAGCAGGAGCTCACAGTGCCCATTCCTCTATGTGCTAAAAGTGCATATTTCCTATTTAACAATGATTATAAAAAGGCAATACAAGCTATACATTACTCCAAATGTTTCAAGGCAGTTTTTTTCAGTAATTAAGGATTACAAGGAAGCACCTGGACATGTGACAGAAAATTGCTCTGTGGTGAAATGTAATACATTTGCAAATGTGTTTGGACATAAAATACTATTAATGTCCACCTGGTTATAAGCGTTGTTGGGGTTTTCATTCCTAATTGTAGTTGTTCCATCCCCCTGTGGTAGAGAAAAAGGCGTTCAGTCAGTTTTCTTCATTAAACAACAAGGACTGTGTAACCTTAATAAAGTGCAGTAGGCCATTTGCTCCAAATGCAGATATTGTTCTAGCAAGGATACACAAAGGAGGCTTGATAAAATCACAGTATCATGCCTAGACAATTATAAATTCATCATGTGCACAGGATGTGTCCCAGGGGAATTAAAAAGGCATGGGTTGTGCACTAATCAAAAAACCAACACTGGATCCAGACTGCATTAAGAACTTTAGGCCTGTGTCACAACTACATTTTCATGCTAAAATATAAGAACACAAGGTGTTCAATCAACTCTTCTCCTTGTGATATCTCAGAACCCGCTTTATCTAAGACAGGCGGGCTATCATGCGTACTGTAGCACTGAAGGTGTTGTGACTGCAGTGTTGGATGACCTTCCCCATATTCTCTTCATAGATGTACTAGCAGCTTTGATTTTGTTGTATCCCTCAGCAGATTTTGATGCCGTTGATCATCAGGTATTGTTTTAGCGCTTGGATGCTCCCCCCCACAGCGCCTTGAGACCCTCACAGGTGAGTAGTGCGCTTCACAAATCCCTGATTGATTGATTAATTGTTAAAGATAGAGGCATGGTTCTTACGTGGACCCATCATTTTTTTGTCCAAGGTTATGATGGGCCTCCTATCTGTCAGAAACAAAGGATCTGACATGTGGAATGCCACAGAGGTCAGTGCATTCCCCTCTCTGGTCTTTTGCTCTACCCACATCTCTCACCACAAATCTTCAAGAACATTCTTTTAACAACCTCTGCTGCCACACCTGTCAGAATAATCATCAATAATTCTTTAACTACAGGAGCCTTTCCAGAAGACTTAAAAAAGGCAAACATACACCCATTATTAAAGAAAACAAACCTGGACCCATATGACCCAAACAATTACAGACCGATTACAAATGGATCTCTCCTGGGCAAACTGATAGAAAGAGCAGCATTCACCCAGATGTCACAAGTCATTGAAGAACACTCCATACTTTCTAACTTCCAAAAAGGTTTCCATACAGGAAGAGGTAGAGAATCTGCCATCATCGAGATCTGGAATGACTTTAAAAATACAGTAAACTGGAACGGGGTCGCTGCACTACTTCTCTTGGATCTCTCAGCTGCCCTCGACACAGTTGATCTTGCCACTGTAATCCAAAGACTATGGAGCCAGCATAGAGGGGACTGCTCTCGACTGATTCACATCCTACCTTCAAAACACAACAAATGTCATCCATACTCCCCCCCCCCTTTATTATCCAAACTGTACTTCACAAAAGTAAGCGTCACTCAAGGCTCTATGAGCTCATCCATGCTTTTCAACATCTAAATGAAGTCATTACCAGCAATGATCAATCAATTTCAGCTTGCATGCTATAACTACACAGATGAAGCACAAATACTTCTTAAACTGGAAAGCCCCAAGGGCATTGGAAACTCAAAATCTTCAGTTGCGTCAGAGCCTTTGATCAGTGGATGGCATGGAATCATCTCAAATTGAATGCGTCCAAAACGGAAATACTCACAAGAAGAGATTGGAAAAAAAATGAACCACTCTGCACCTGGCTTGATGATCTGGGACCACCTCCTAAAGTATTAAAGGAAGTAAAAAACCTTGGCATTACCATGGACTCCAAGCTGTTGATGAATGCCCAAGTGGAAAAGATAACAAGATCAAACTTCATTACTATGAAAATCTGTGACACATCTTCCCCCAACTAGGATTTCCACACAAGGTCCAAGCTACTATATCTCTTCTACTGTCTAAACTTGATCACGCCGATGACCTCTACCATGGATCAGCTTTATCATCTATAAAAAGATTACAACAAATTCAGAACTCTGCTGCCAGACTACTCCTACATTTAAAGCCACAAGCCCACATCTCTCCTGCCTCAATGCACCACATTGGTAACCAGTTGCCAGACAATCCACCTTCAAACTGCTTTGTATCACCCACAAAGCAATACATGGAACAGGACCACTTTTCATCAGCAATAAAATCACCAAATACATACAACAAAGGAAACATAAAACATCGGAACCTCGCATCAAAACCCCAGCATACAAGAAAGAAAACATGGGTGGTACATCTTTTTCTGTTCAAGCAGCCAAACTATGGAATTCCCAACCCCCAAAAATAAAATACACAGATAACTATCTTATATTTAGAGGAGTACTCAAGAGGTGGCTTTTTCCTACATGACCATCATACCAAAACTAGGGGTGGGCTATAAATTCCACTCTGTAAGTTTTGGCCACTTTGCGTTACGCATGTAACCAGGAGATCTGGCCAAGTTCCGCCATGTGGCGCAGTCTTTTCTCGTGCATGGCTGCCATGTAAGTTGGTGAGTGTGAGAGAGAATTGGTGTCCCCTAACTTGATTTTCAGGCACTAGGAGGGTATCTGGCGAGATTTTCAAAACATTGGTGGTCTCAGGCAGTCGCGACCATTCGCAGTGAGAAAGCTGCCACTCAAGTCGAAAATCTACTTGAGTGGCAGCAAAACCAACTCAAGAAGCAGCGCCATCTGCAGCGTTGTGTTCTGCCATTTGCACTGATTTTTCACCTCAGGAACAAGCTCCCAGTGCTAAAAACCAGGGCAATGTGCCGATTTCTGCCTGCTCATGGAACTCAGCTGAATCTTGTGGAGTTTTCATGTTACTCCACGTAATTTTGCGGAGTTAAGACTCAGCAAGTTCCACCCACCCAAATGTACTGCTTATGAATGTGTATGTAAACATGTATAATTTAATTTGATTATATGTATACATTTAGATATGTCCATCTCTGTGCAAATATATATACCTCTTATGGTTTAAAAATGTATCGAAATTCTTATAGGTCTGCTTAACAAATGTACATATTACTTATAGTTAAAAATGTGCAAAAAATGATAACTCCCTACACATTACCCAAAAGGATTCACACAGTTCCTTTCAATTACATATTGAATTAGATCAAGTTTGAACTGGGACCAATCTGCCACAGTACTATTTGTGAACTGATACCAGGTTGAGTCAGAAAACAGTATTCCTCACATTGTGCAGATGCATTTGTAACTGTCTTTTCTCAGGCTTTGGGTCCCCAGAGTTTGGATAATCCTGTTGTCTGATGCTGAATTAGAATCAATTTCCTTCACAAATAATAATTAATATTTTTCATTTTCATGATGCCTGATACATTGAACATTAATAACTGATACATTGATAAATATATACTGAAATATACAGCACATATGGTTAACACCGAGAACTCCGGATCGGAATGACCTAGTTACTCAGCTAGGCGAGTGCTGGTGTTTGTTGGCCCTAATAAACCTCAAAGAAGACTGTCATTGTATAAACCTGGACCTCTGTATCAGATATTCTATTCTCTAAGCATCTGTTTTCATAACACAAAAAGTAGCAGCAGCAGTACTGGCTAGCAAATACGTGTCTTTAACAAAGTGGCAGTGCTGGGGAAGCACCGTTCTGTTAGTTATAAGCCACTTAACCTCTTCAGGTACCTCTGTGTTCCAAAGCTTATTTATGAGATCTCTCATACTTTTAAGGCTTGATTTCAAGAGTCCTATGCCAACTAAGATGTAGTCAAACCTTCCAGCTGAGAACTGGGCTGCTCCTCTTAATGAAGGAATGCACCCACAAATGGCACAGTTTGCAGAGGGAGAAACACCTTTCTGCACTGCCTAGTCACTGGTGCTTTTGGAATTTGATTCTGAATTTTGAACCAGTGAAATTGAATTGTTTGTCATAGCATATGGGAATGTTTGCGTTTGTGCCATTGGTAGGGATTCGTGAAATGTATATTTTTCTTTCTTAAATGCGCTTGACTGCATTTTCAGTGATTTTTCAAATAACGAAACATGTCATTGTTTTGTCACTGAGAATGACAAATGGCAAAAGGTTCTGCTTTTGAATAGTTCATGCATACTGAGGCATGTTACATAAAGAGACGCATGAATACATATGCGCACACAATCAAACAATGCAATACATATAAAGGCTCTTGTGTGCACACACAACCTCATGCTACAGATTCTAAAAAACAGCAACATATCTGCAGGCATCCATGCATTCAGACCAACCCTACACATAATAGGTGTGAATGCAGATACACTAAAAACACTCTCAGGTTGAAGTACGTACACACACACATCACGTATATAGTGTATGTAGTGTCACAATCATACATGAGTAAACAATTTGAGAAAAAGATTATTCATTTTAGGTCTCGGCTCTAGACTGAGTGGATGCGGTGTCTCGAACATGCTGTATCCAATTTGTGGGCTTTCATCACGCCCATTGCTTTCCATTTGTTCATTCATGTGACTTTCTAAACTCCTTTTTTTTCCATTGGTGAAACGTTGCTATTTGTCCTGTCTTGTCCCACCTTTGGGTGTGTTTTCACTTGCATGGCTAGTGTCCCTGTTAATGTCCCTCTTCTCTTTTGTTTATTTATGGTTTGGTCGGCGCATTCATTTTTTCTTTGAATTGGTCCTGTGCAGCTTGTTCACCCGATCCTGTATGCATTCACAAAGGTAGTCAATCAATCAGAAATTTATAAAGCACAACTACTCACCCGTGAGGGTTTCAAGGCACTGGATGAGGGTAGGCTGGGTCTGCAGTTCAGTGGAAGAGCCAGGTCTTGAGGTCCTTCCTGAATTACGGCAGCAATAGTGATTGCCTGAAGTGCAGAGGCAGGGAGTTCCAGGTCTTCATAGCGATTACAACCATTACGTAAGTACCAATTGGCATTTGAAATTTTGTTTCAGTTCGGTATTTTGTTTGGATTCACCATAATTTAATTTAATCTGTTATGACACCGAGAACCCCGTCTTCTAAGGGGACATACAGTTTGCTAAGAGCCAGCTGTCACCAGCCAGCCCCGTATCAAACTCATCAAAATGCCCCGCAGGTCCCTAAAAAATGCCTTCCGTTGGAACAACAGGGTGGCCACAAAGAAGTATAATAATCTGGGCAGAACCAGCATTTTGGCGATGGCGATCCTGCTCATTGGTGAGAGCGGCAGCCCGGTCCAGAAGAGAAGTGAGCAACGGATGGAGGCCACTGCTTTCCCCAGGTTCCCCTCAATGAGGCCATATGCTTCATAGTATTCTTGCACCCCCAAATAATTAATGAAATCGAACTGCCAGGCCAACCCCGTAGGTGGTAGCGCCTTCCTCTGGCCATCAGGTATTGGTGCCTGGGGGAACAAGCAGGACTTATCCCAATTAATATGGAGTCCTGACATCATCCCGAAGTACCCCTTCACTATCATAACCCCCGGCAACACAGTGTGGTCTGCTCTCAAAAAAATCAGCGCGTCATCCGCATACAGGGATTTCATCTGGGGGTATCTCATTATCCCACTGTGGCTTACAGTCCGCAGCATGTATGCCAAGGGTTCCATCGCCAGGGTGAACAGCAATAGCGAAAGAGGTCAGCCCGGTCTAGTACCTCTAGCCACTGAAAATGGGTCTGATATCACTTCCCCTGTCTGTACCCAGGAAACAGCAATTCCACCCATCTTAGGAAGGATTGTCCAAACCCATTGCGCGAGAAGACCGCAATAAGATAAGGCTATGTAAAGGGAAGTGGCCCATCCCGCTGTCCCTGGGCACTTCGCCAATCCATAGTGTGGAATAACCGTTTCAGGTTAATGAATGTTAAGTCCAGGTATAAAACTGTTTTGGTAAGAATGCATCAAGGAGGAGACCACCTCAGTCAGGCAATTGGCCAGGATTTTGCCAAGAACCTTGTAGTCCAGGTTCAAGAGGAACAGAAGGCGATAGGATGTCACATTCAAAGGGTCATGCCCAGGTTTAGGAAGGATAACAATCCCTCATGCCTCCCTCATGGAAGTCGGTAAGGACCTACTGACCACCTTCAGTAACTGAGGGGCCAACTGGGCATGGTAAAGCGCATAGAATTCAATCGAGAAACCATAAGTGCCTGATACCTTCCAGCGGGCTATATGTGCTATCGCCCCTTCACTTCTTCATGGTACTGGACTATCCAACTCATGTCGCTGCAGCAGACTAACCATGGGGGTGTGTATGAGCGCTAAGTAAGCGGAGATCTAGTTTGTCACCATCGCCATAGATTCCCTGTACAGACCCTATAATATTCCTCGAACATGCCATTAATCTCTATCTGAGTGTTGACCACCCACCCCGCCCAAAGTCGGAGTGTAGCAGTTGGGCATCTGGGCATCTCCAAGCTCAATAGCCATCCCTGTAATTGAGGCTTTATCCATGTGTTCATGTGGTTGCTGCAAGTGGACCTTATAGTTGAAGTTGGATAACCTGTCCACTAATGTCCTGTACTCCCTCTGCAAGGCCGTCAGCACGGCCTGTCTATTACAGTTGATCAGGCATTTATTTTCAAGCCTTCCAAGGGGTCTTCCACATCAAGCACTTCCACATTCATACCCTTTCACACTCCATACACTGTCTTAAAACACACCCCATGGAACCACTTCAAATGCCAATTAACAGGGCATCCGAAGCAGTCTCTTCATTGTCCTGGAAGTATTGGTCTATGGCGTCACTGATCTGGAAACTAAACCCTGCATCATCTAAAGCAATTGTGGGCAAGCACCAGGTGGGGATCTTCTACCTAGGCCTGCCCCATCCGAGTGATACCAGCAAGGAATTGTGATCTGATATGGTATGTCCCATTTACTCTGCACATGTGCACTGTGTAACCAATGCATGTGGGTCATAGATCATGTCCAGTATAGAGTGGAGTGCATGCACTGCCAAGTAGTGGGAGTACTCCTATCAGCTGGATGTAAGAGTCTCCAGAGCTGCCCCACCTGCATGTTGTGGGCCCATGTGTTCAGTTGTTGCAAGACGGTACAGGATTGTGCCCCTGGTAGGGTGGGTGTGGATTTGTCTACTGTCAAATCCAGGACATCATTGCAGTCCCTGCACCAAAGCATGAATCTGCTGGGTCTGCCAAAAAGGCAGGCGTCAGTGTTGAAATGAAGGCTGCCTGCCCGGTGATCAGGTGTATACCGTCACCATAGTCAATGGCAACCCATCTAACACCCCTCTCACTACTGCAAAGCATCCCTCTGGATCTATTTTAGTGTAGTATACCGTAAAAGACACCCCCAGGGCCACCCACACTAACAATTCTCTTGCATAGTTCGAGTATGTCATGCTACATACTCCACCTCTCCATAGCCTACCCAATCTGGTAAGTTTCAATGCTGTGAGGTGCATCTCCTGGAGACATGCAAAGTGTACCTGGTGCCTCTATACATAAACATATACCCAGTGTCGCTTCACATACAAGCCCATGCCTCTCATGTTCCATGTGAGGAGCCTATATTCCTGCAATACCATGGGTGAATAAACCTGTGTCCTCGGGGTGGCCCCAAGTGTAGATGCCAAGGGGGAAGCACCAACATATGCAACCACACACACACATACCCAAACACAATCAGTACCCCAAACTCCCTTCCCCAGGCCACCGCGCAACAGTGCAACATTCGGCCACGGACCTTACAAAGTATGTGAAACATAAAAAGAAAAAGTCCTGCGGATGGTGTGGGGTAGTGCATGGTAATCATGATGTATATTGAGGAGACCCATAGCATTCCTTAGCACCCCAGCCAGTCCAGAGCCCATCCCACCTTGCTGCCATGGCACATCGAAGTCACAACGGTGCAGTCCGGAACAGCTACACCACCAATGTCATCCTCCTCCCCCACCCCCCCCCCACGATCAAGAAAAAAATATATCCCGATGTCCTCATCAGCAGTCATTGGAATGGCCTTGGGCTCCCCTCAATGTCTCCGGAATCTCATCCGGCAGTGAGTCACTCAGTGAATGCACCTCCGAGGCATCTCCTGTGCCGCTTGTTCCTGGGAAGGGCGGTAGCAGGTCCTGCGAGTCGATCTGCACCTGTTTCGTGGTACTGTCCAACCCTCCTCAGTGTCCAGTTTATCCGAGGGAGGATGACCCCCCCTTAGACTTTAGCCATTCCAAAGCATCCTGGGCCGATTGGAAAATGAGAGTCCAGTCACCCTCCATGCCTTTAAGCTTAGCCGGGAATATTAGTGCGTATTTGAGCCCCATATGCCTACGCCTATTAACCCTGGGCATAATACTTTGCTACGCTCACGGAGCATGCAAAGTTTGTGTTACTACGCACTACGAAAATTGCACGTAGCAGAAGAAAAAAAACTGTGCTAATCGACGTAGCGTAGCAACAGTTTATTAAACACATACAAATGCTTTGTTAAAACAATTTTCTATGCTAAAAAAGCATATAACAAATTCACAAAAGTGAACTTTGACAATGAAAATATCAAGCAATGAGAGAGGTGATGATTTTGGGTTCCCCTAACCTAGGGGAGGACCAAGCAGATGCCTTGAACACAAAAAGCATATCATGTGAACGATTCAGTGGTGGTCCCTTCCTCCTAGGACCACCTCAAGCACAGTTATGGGCAAAAATACAATCCCAACCAAGGCCCTGCAAAGCATTATGGGACGAGATTAGCAGTGGGCAGTGAATATTATAGTGTCCAATATCAAAATAATTCTACAAAGAGCTGCAGTTCAACTAGTCGTTACTAGATGTCCCTCACGAGTCAAATGCAAAAGCATTGAAATTATTAATACATCAAGCTGCAGTTCCACTAGTCGTTACTAGATGTCCCTCACGAGTCAAATGCAAAAGCATTGAAACCCTTTCATGAAGCTTTTGCATTTGACTCGTGAGGACATCTAGTAACGACTAGTGGAACTGCAGCTCTTTGTAGAATTATTTTGATATTGGATACTTTAATATTCACTGCCCACTGCTAATCTCGTCCCATAATGCTTTGCAGGGCCTTTGGTTGGGATTGTATTTTTGCCAATAACTGTGCTTGGGGTGGTCCTAAGAGGATGGGACCACCACTGAATCGTTCAAAAGATGTGCGTTTTGTTTTCAAGGCATCTGCTTGGTTCTCTCCCTAGGTTAGGAGGATACCAAAATCATCACCTCTCTCACTGCTTGTTAATTTATTGATTTCACTTTTGTGAAATGCTATATGCATTTTAGCATATAAAGACAGAGATACTTATTTTATCTTAACTTGCACTGTGCAAGATGCCTTTGGCAATTATTGTACAGTGCAGTCAAGCACACAGCTACGCACTACGCAATTTGCATAGCTACGTGTAGTTCAAAATGTACTTCACGTAGCTACGTGAAGTGCTACTATGCAAACTACGCCCAGGGTTAACGCCTATCCTATACCGTACAGTAGAATCAATCAATCAATCAGGGGTTTGTTAAAGCGCGACTACTCACCCGTAAGGGTCTCAAGGCGCTAGGGGTGAGGGGGGTGCAGGTTCCATTCCATCAAGGAGGGGGTCTGTCGAAGAACCAGGTTTTGAGGTTTCTTGCGAAGATGGGGAGCGATGTTGTCTGTCTGAGGTGGAGCGGAAGGGCGTTCCATGCTTTGGCCGCGAGGAAGGAGAAGGAGCGGCCTCCCGATCTGGTCTTTCTGGTGCGGGGGACCACGGCGTAGGAGAGCTGGGCTGATCGTAGGGTCCTTTGGGGTGCGTGGAATTTGAGTCGGCTGTTCAGGTATGCTGGTCCGGTGCCGTGGAGGGCCTTGTGTGCGTGGGTGAGCATCTTGAAGGTGATTCTCGCCTCGATGGGGAGCCAGTGGAGTGTGTGCAGGTGCTGGGAGATGTGGCAGTATTTTGGCAGGTTGAGGACCAGTCTTGCGGCGGCGTTCTGGATGTTCTGTAGCTTGCGGGTGAGGTTTTTGTTTATTCTGGCGTAGAGTGCGTTGCCGTAGTTGAGTCTGCTGGTGACCAGGACTTGAGTGACGGTCTTTCGGTGTTCGAGGGGGATCCATTTGAAGGTCTTACGAAGGAGGCGGAGGGTGTGAAAGCAGGAAGACGAGACAGAGTTGATCTGGCGGTCCATTTTGAGCTCGGAGTCCAGGATGATTCCCAGGTTGCGTGCGTGGTCTGTGGGGGTTGGCGGGTTTCTGAGGGCGGGGGGCCACCAGGTGTCGCTCCAGGCGTCGGGGTTTGGGCCCATGATGAGTAATTCTGTTTTGTTGCTGTTTAGTTGTAGGCAGCTGTTTTTCATCCATTTGGCGACGGCTTCCATGCCTTCTCGAAAGTTGCGTCTGGCGATGTTGGGCTCGTTGGATAGGGAGTGGATGAGCTGGGTGTCGTCTGCGTATGACACGATGTTGAGTCCATAGGTTCTGACGATGGGGGCAAGTGGAGCCATTGAAGAGCGTCGGGCTGAGGGAGGAGCCCTGGGGGACTCCGCAGGTTGTAGGTGTGGGGTCCGAGAGGAAAGGGGGGAGTCTGACCCACTGCATCCTGCCGGAGAGGAAGGAGCGGATCCAGTCGAGGGCCTTGTCCTGGATTCCTGCGTCGTAGAGTCTTCGTATTAGGGTGTGGTGGGAGACTGTGTCGAACGCTGCTGATAGGTCGAGGAGGATGAGGGCTACTGTTTCTCCTTTGTCCAGTAGGGTGCGGATGTCGTCTGTTGCGGCGAGGAGGGCGGTTTCCGTACTGTGGTTTTTTCTGACGCCAGATTGGGAGGAGTCGAGGATGTTGTGTTCTTCAATTAATGTGGCGAGTTGGCTGTTGATGGCTTTCTCGATGACTTTCGCTGGGAACAGGAGCAGGGAGATGGGTCTATAGTTTTTGAGGTCGGTGGGGTCCGCTGAGGGTTTCTTTAGGAGGGGGTTGACCTTGGAGTGTTTCCAGTCGTCGGGGAACGAGGCGGTCACCAGGGAGCGGTTGATGGTGTGGCGGAGCATGGGTGTGATGGTGTCTGCGGCTCTGTTGAAGATGTGGTGGGGGCAGGGGTCCGTGGGGGCCCCTGAGTGGATTGACTTCATTGTCTTCAGTGTGTCTTCGGTGGTGAGGGCTGTCCAGTCGTCAATCGCTGGTTTCCGGGTGTCGGGGGTTATTGGTGAGGGTTCAGTGTGTTGGTTGTCTTCGTCGAAGTTGTCGTAGATGCTCTTGATTTTGTGGTTGAAAAATGTGCTGAGTTTGTCGCAGAGGTCTTGTGAGGGAGGGATGTCGGTAGACTCGCTGGTGGGTTGGGCGAACTCCTTGATGCTGCTGAAGAGTTCCTTGCTGTTGTGCACGTGGGTGGAGATTCTGTCTTCAATCGCTTTTTTCCTTGTTTCTCTGATGAGTTGATGGTGGGCGTTGGTGGCAGCTCTGAAGTTGTTGTGGGCTTCTGTGGATTTGGTGTTCCTCCAGGCCTTTTCGAGGCGGCGGCATGTGCGTCTGGACTCTTGAAGTTCAGTGGTAAACCATCTGGCTTTCTTGGCGCGGGTATTGTTGTTTTTCTTGAGGGGGGCTATGGTGTTGGTGCTGTCCGAGATCCATCTATGCAGGGTTCGGGCTGCGGTGTTGGGGTCATCGTTTTCCGCGATGGTTGGGGTGGAGTTGTTGAGTGAGGAGGTGAGCTGGTCGTCGGTGATTTTGGTCCAGTTTCTTCGTGGCAGCAGGTGCTGGTGTCTGTGGATGGTGGGTGTTCTGAAGGTGAAGTGGACACAACGATGATCGGTCCATGGGAGTTCGGTGGTGTGGCTGAAGGTGATGGAGTTTCCTGTAGTGAAGAGGGGGTCGAGGGTGTGTCCTGCTGAGTGCGTGGGCTCGGTCACGATCTGGCGGAGTCCAATGTTGTGGAGGTTGTCCAGGAGGGATGTGGTGTTGGGGTCCAGTTGGTTGTCGAGGTGGAAGTTGAGGTCTCCCAGCAGGGTGTAGTTGGTGGATGCGATGGCCTGCGGGGAGATAATGTCCGTGATGGAGTTGGCGAAGGGTCCGCGGGGTCCAGGGGGTCGGTAGATGAGGGTTCCTCGGAGGGTGGCGGTGGGGCTGGCCAGCATCTTGAAGTGAAGGTGTTCCATCAGTTCTGTGGGCTCGTCGGTGAGTGTGCTCAGGCGGAGGCTGGATTTGTGGACGATGGCAATTCCTCCTCCTGGGCGGGTGGGGCGGTCCTTCCTGGAGATCTTGTATCCTTGGGGGATGGCGATGGCGATGTCCGGTCCCGAGGTGGTGTTGGTCCAGGTTTTGGTGAAGAAAGCTACGTCCGGGGTGGTGCTGTCGAGAAGGTCCCAGATTTCTGTGGCGTGTTTGTGGAGGGATCGGACGTTGAGGAGGATGCATTGCAGGGTCTTCGGTTCGATTGTTTTCTTGTGGGCGGGTTGTGCTGGATCCGTGTTCTTGGCGGTGCTGCAGGTGTGCCGGCAGCGGTGACAGCTGAAGGGTCCGTGGGTGTCGGCTGGTGATGCTAGCTTGCATTTGTTGTTGCGGCCTGGGTTGAGTGCGTGGAGTGCTGCTGGGTCGTAGCGTTGGTGGGGCGGAGGTCCAGGGTTCCTGGCGCTGGTCGCGGACGGGTCGCGGACGGGTCGCAGACGGGCGCAGACGGGCTTGCCTTTGACGCGCCTTCGGTGCACCAGCGGTGCGCCCGCTGCCCGCGGCCGCAGTGCGGTCGCGCAGTGGCCGCCATTAAGTAGGGGTCGGGGAGGGCTGGACAGCTGGGAGGCGGGAGCGGGGAGGGGAGCTGGATTGGGCCGGTCACGCTGGGTGGGAGGGGCCGCGGGGGCAGCAGCGGCGGGGAAAGGTAAAGGGAGGAAATAAGGGATTAAGAAAAAAGGGAAAATAAGCAGAAATAAGGCACAAAAGAGCAGAGATGCAGAAAAGTGCAGAAAGGTGAAAGATAAAAAGGGTAGAAAAACGAGTGAAAACGAGTGAAAGAGCAGAGTGAGAGGAAGGAGACAGAGGTCCACTGGATCACCAGGGATGAGGCGCAGGGAAACCTGCGGGTGGAGGAGGGCCTCGATCACCAACACTCAAGAGTGCAGGGGCAGGGGCAGGCCTCACTTAATGGTGGAGCTGCGAGGGTGGGAGAGCAATTTCACTGACAATGAATGCCTTTCATTTTTCCACCTCTGCCGTGTAGTCCATAAATATCGTAACCACTTGGATTTCTACCTGCCATGGGCCTTTGGTTCAGGCAATCTGCAGAATATTGTCCCTGTCCCGATAACTGAACAGGAATGCCACCATTGGGCGCAGGGGTGCACCAGATGAGGTGGCTGGGCTGGTACTTTATGCACCCGTTCCACTGAAAAGAAGGTGGAGGTTTTACCCCCGAGAACTGTCTGCGCCAGCCATTGCTCCAGGTACAT
Source organism: Calotriton arnoldi (assembly GCA_963921515.1). Classification (NCBI taxonomy): domain Eukaryota; kingdom Metazoa; phylum Chordata; class Amphibia; order Caudata; family Salamandridae; genus Calotriton; species Calotriton arnoldi. The sequence goes on from CAWUFW010000145.1 coordinate 1,003,099, forward strand.
GTCAATGCTCAGGCCCTCAATCTTCTCAGGCAGTCCTACTTCTCTGATCAACCTTCCACATCATCAGACTTATGTTTCAGTAGGTCCATTTCTCATTGCAGGGCTACAATTTGTGCCTGCGTCATCGACACAACAGGCTACATCTCTGCTATGGTCATCTCATGGGTGGTCTCCTTCGCTTTCAATTTATTGTGCTCTTCACGCATGTGGCCCATGTCAATAATCAGAGTGTCCAGTTTCGGCTACAAAGTCAACTTAGCATTAGTGTCCTGCAGCACATGGTCAGTGTTGAGCGGTGCCCCTGCTGGGTGAGCTCCAGCTTCAGGCAATGAGGGGTTCTGGTGGGTGTCCCCCCGGTTTGGAAGCCTTATGTTGCACCATCATGATAACATCAGCAGCAGCTGAGGTACGGGGAAAGAAGCCCATGAGGCCGTCTGCAGATCCCTGCAGATGACAGTCCGTAGTGCCCTTCCCCTGCTCCCGGTAGGGAAGGGCTCACTGCTCTGGTTGGAACGCCACTCCACTCACACATGAAAGAGCCCTCCACACTTTAACTGTACATAATCCGTGCGTGAGGACCCCAAGGTCCAATGAGTCCAAGAAGATCAAGGGGGAGAGGGAATAAAGTACAGTGCCACCTTGCTGGAGAAGAAGCCAGTCCTGTGTTTTGCTAGTTGATGGGACTGCAACCGCCCCACAAATTGCCATGCAGGCCTCTTTGGAAAGGGGATGCCACCAATGGGGGGTGCGAGGAAACCTACTTGATCCAGAGGCAAGCCCAGTACCTAGGCGCCCCACAGGAGTCCGTTGTGAGCACACCACCGGGCCATCCCTTTCCAACTGCTGGGGTCCGGTAGCCACTCACCATACCAGCGTACACACTTCCATGCCCTAGGGCTGCATCAGCGGGTATTCAGAGGCCGAGCCCCTCACTTCTACCCCTCCAAGGGCCTCCAGGGCCAACCGACCACTCTTCCAGTATGTGCACCCCCAATGTCAGCAGGGTCCCATGGGCCACTGCAATATTCAAGCAGCGGGGCTTCCAGGCACCAACCCCTTTTGCAGCCCCCTCCGCCAGCCAACTTCTCCCAATAAGTGGCCTCGTGATGGTGTGCGTGGGAGAGGGGAGCTCGATTCACCTCCACAGTCTACGGCTGTCTCCCTTTGTCAAAGTATTGAAGGCACCTGCGCTGAGCCTGTGGTCCTCTGCTGCTAACTTTTAGGTATCCGATTGCTGGGAGCAGTGCAGCGCTTTCTCACCATGCATCTCCCCACAGAGCCTGAGATACCTGTCTGTCTCGGCCAAAAGAGAGGGTGGGGCTCAGATTCAAGCCTAGGGATCCAGCATCTACAGGGGGGACTAAGGGCCAGGAAAGGTGCAGCAGTAGTAAGAGGGAGGAGCCGACTCACTGTTCCTTCTCGCGGGCTCCTACTGCCAGCGATGGGGCTCTGGCTCCTGCCCCGCATTCCTGGACCTTGGTAGTCCTCAAATGAAACCTGCCCTCTTCCGTCCGTGTTCAGAGTTCCTCCAGCCGGCTCGCAGGTAACCATCTACAATGGGTACAGGGGGCAGGAAAGATATAGGCCACCGGGCATTCAGTAACTTCAACGAGGGGGAGGGACGACTTACAGTTCAATTCCGTGGTCTACTCCCAGCAGCAACGGGTCTCAGACCTCACCTGTCCACAAATGCACCCCGCTCAGTATCATCCATGGTGGAGGGCCTCCAGCCAGCCCACAGGGAACAAATCAGTGCACCTTGTCCCTTGTGGTCCTCAGCGCAATCAGTGCAGCTCCGCACTGCCTCCTCCAGTATGACCAGGGACCTTGCACTGCCAGCCACAGTCCCCCCCCCCCCCCCAAGAGCAGTGACTCGGAGGCTGCACGCCCCAGTATTTGCAGCAGGATGCAGGGCTCTCAAACACCAGTAGAAGCGGGGATTACTGCAGCTCCAGGACAGAGCTCGCTTCTGTGCGACTGCTACCTCTGCCATCTTAGCCACAGCCCAATTTATCCTTCCTTCTTAAGTGTGTTGTGTGACAATTGCTCTTTTTTGTAATAGTTTTATGTAGGCATTTTTGTATTGTCAAATATCAATTTAACTACAAGTTCTGCTTTTCACATTCATAATTGTTACTGTCATTGAGATCTGATATTAAATTCAATATTAAGAAAAGACAGTATCATGTACCTTTACCTAAAGCTCAGCTGCAAATCAAATGTGTCTTATTTTGTCTTTGAGTATATAAAAAGCAGTTATGAGGAGCCCTTCTAGAGCTTGCTCTCTGGTTTATGCAGCCCTGTAATTAGAACAGGAAGCATATGTCTTTAAGTAGAACAAAGCAAATTGATTCCCTCCTGTGCTTTTATGCTGATTTTGCAAATTGTTAAAATGATCGGTTTCAGCCTCTTCCTAAATACACTTTTCAAATTAAAGAGCCTAACATGTAGAACGTACGAGACCTGGAATCCTGACAGAGAAGCAGATCTGATAAAATGAATATTCCATCAAATTATTCTGGGTTGATACTATGTGAACATAACCTGCTTCCACTGAGTAAGGTGAATGCCCTTTATGATTATTTAGTGCTCATTTAACTACCACTGCTTTCACAGGTGCCTGGTTCTCTTGAGCAAACTTTAATATGAATGATTTGAGCCATAGGATATCTTGTAAAAATAGTAACTCAATTTAATCATCTAGCACAAGAGGTTCTTATCTAGTTATTCCCTCCTTCTGATTAGAGTTAGTTTAGGAAATCATATCGAGAACATTTTCCAAGACTTCAATATAAAAATGAAGAGAGACACTCTAACCTTGATTGTGCAAATGCTTTTCAAATGTGCTCCTGCAAAATTCTGAGCATTTCGAGACCCCAGTTACTCGTGTCTAGGTCAGCAGCTCATATACAATGTGTGATAAATTACATTTTCTATCTGTACTTTCAATTGACAGTCTTTTTAGAAAGTAAACACAACACAATCCACAACCCAAGTGTTTTGGGGTTTGTGTGGATTGCTTGTATTCTTGAAAGACAAATAAGTATTTGTTTTAAAAGGCTTTGAAAAAGTTAGGATATGCTTATGGGAAACATGGCTTGGGAACTATATTCTAGATTTACTTCACATAGCAGGCAAAGTTCTACATGTTGGTAACAGCCATTCTTACAAAATATTTATAGCATTATCAAAATGACAGTTGCCTTTCAGTGCAGCATATGTTAAAAAAAAGCTATTTGGGACACACACAGATGTCCAAAGCTTGCTCAGAATTATGATGATTCATGACATAAAGCCAACATTTCAGGAGCTGCACATTCATGTTTGTCTTTGTATTTGTTTACGTTGAGCACTAGTAGAAGTCAGTGCTGCTCAGCAACTTGTTGCTATAAGAAACAGCTGGGCGTGTAGGTCTGGTAGGGTCACAACCAACATGCACCTCTACAGTGATGTAAGCCAGAATTGCATTTTGCTCTTCCACTGGCTGGGGATCACAAGCATTTACAGGAATTTTGATGAGACCCCTGGTTCAGGTCATCAAAGCATTTCCTAGCATATCATCCATCCCTGGTTTAGCTTCCTACTGCAGAGCACCTCGTGTGGTATTTCATATTTATATATTGGTACTGTTGCTCAATTGTTCATTTAGATTCCCATATTGCTTAAGGAAATATTGATTGGACCCCATCTCCAATAATCTCTACTTCCTCTAAGAGAAAGCTGGAAGTCTACTTGTTTTTGGCCTTGGCCAGTTTCAGAAAAGTATGATAACAGGGCAGAGGAATAGTGTTGGATTGAGTTGTTAAGTCAACAAATATCTCATCAATAGCAGATTTTCATTTCCACCCACTTGATAGCTTGCCACACCCATGTCATGCCTGTTGGTCTTAGCCCTCTCTACAGGGTCACCCCCAGACTTTTTGTCTTCACCCCTCCTGTTTTTGCTGGTTCTAGGACTCTGTGCACTTTGCCACTGCTAACCAGTCCTAAAGTGGCTAAAATCCCCTAAACATGGTAAAATTGTCTTACACCTGATTGTCATATTTTATTTACTTATAGGTCCATAGTAGAGTGGTATACCATATACCCTGGGCCTGTAAATTACATGGTGCTAGTGGGCCTGCAACAGATATTGTGCCACCCACTTAAGTACCCTCTTTAAACATGTCCCATGCCTTCCATTACAGCCTGAATTCAGTTTTACACTGCCAATTCGATCTTGCAATATAAGTACCGTGCCATGCGTTAAACTCCCCTTTTATTGCATATGTACCCCTTGGTAGGCCCTAGGTAGCCCATAGGGCAGGGTGCATTGTAATTATGATGCTGGTCATGTACTTTAAATTTTTACATGTTCTGGTAGTGAAAAACTCCTACATTTGTGTTTCACTATTGTGAGGCCTATCTCCCCCATTGCCTTATTACATTTAATAAATGCTATGTTTTGATTGGGAACAGCTAACCATTAAATGTTTGGTGTCTGAGAAATTGTAATTAAAAATCCTCTTTAATGGTAAAGTTGGATTTTAAGTTGCAATTTTAAAAATACCACTTTTAGGAAGTTGGCATTTTTCTGCCCTAACTATTTGGTGCCTGCAGCCTATCCCTGAGTCACATGACTAGGTGCAGTTAGCAGTTGGACTTTTATTCCTCCCAGACAGCCACACATTAGAGGGATAAGGTGTGCCCGGATGGATCATCAACTGGCAGGATGAGGGCAGAGCTGGGAACAGCCCCAAATGCAACTGAATGGGCTGTGCTCTGTCTTCACACAAAGGACTTGTCACCCCTGCATTGTTCATGCAGTTATCTTGGAGGCAGGGCACTTCAAGTACTTCAATGGGAATTCTCTAGAAACTTCCCCTACTTCAAAGAAGGCACCAGGTATAAAAATAGGACCCATAGACCCACTCTTCAGTTCACCTTCTGTACCTGTGGAAAGACTGTCAGAGGACTGCCTACTACTGTGTACTCCACAAGACGAATTTGCTGTACCTGGAAGGGCTACTTTGCTTCCTCGAGCCTGCCTTGTATCCACAGAGGTCTGCCCTTCTGTTTGAGCCCTGCTTCATCATTTGACCCCAGAACTACCATAGTAATTACAAGGGCTAGTTTGCTCCTGTTCAAAGCCACAGCAACATAAAAGGATCTCTCCATCTTGAGCCAGCACCTGGACCTGCCTGAGTGAGTCCTAATACCCCAAGTGGTGCCCTTACAGTACTGGACCCTTGGTGGTGCTGCTAAAGGTACCCTGTTAGAACCCCTTTGAGAGAGCCATGGGGCAAGCAGGAGTTACTTGGTCCAACTGTGGTGACTTAGGCCTTTTACTCCTGATGTCCCAGGGCCCGTCCTAGTATGGATCCTGCTCATTTGGGCCAAGCACCCCTTCTGCACCTGACTCTCAGTTAGGTAGCATTAGAGGAGCAGTCAAGGCTACCTTGGGGGAAGCACAGATACAAATCAGTGAACACGACTCATAACTCAAGCAGCACGGACAATAAATCAATGGCCAATCAAATACTTGTTTTTATATAAAGTATTTTAATTCTAATTTTACACATGCAAAGGTTAAGAACATTCAAAGGCAATAACACAATGCCCCTTGAGATCGGTGCTCTAGTAGTTGTTAGGCCACTCCCTGTCATACTAACTTTAGTGCAACAGGTTCAGTGTTATTCCCAATACACTTATGACTACATCCACGGAATGTAAACTATTAGGCCGTACTCAGGAGTTCTCCCCTCTGACTCCTTTTAGAAGTTCAGTCACAAGAGTCTATGGAGTCGCAGTGTTGATGGCAGTATGTCCCCTGGGGCTCCTAAGGCCCAATTCATGGTTACCCGCTCCAGTGGTATGGAACCCTTCAGCGGCCCAGCAAAGTCCTTCTCTGGATAACAAAAGCCAGGCTGCATGTGGTCACACATGGCAGCACCCAGCAGGCACAGGCTCTTTCTTACGAGCCACACTACCAGCTAGTTCTAGCACTGGCGATCGCACTCAGTTTCCGGTATGTGGCTGGACCTGCCCGGTCCCAGCAGCAGTTTCTTGGTCTAGGGCGACGGCTCGAACCCTTGGCCTCAGCGTTTCTGGTGGCCCATCCTGGCATACAGGGTTGCTGCAACAGCACTCACAAGTCTGGTCATGCTGACCTGGGGTAGATGATCATGATGGCCCCCTCTCTGGCACACGTGCCTCCCACCATGAGATCATGCAGGCCTGGCGCCTTCCACACAACCTTCACTCCTCAGCTCAGTCCCCGGCAGCCCCTCCAGGCACACAGGGGTTGCTGAAAGAATCCAGCACATGGGTTAGGGACCGATCGGTGCAAGAGCAGATTCCTCACACAGGGAGTCTTCACGATAGTGCTCCACCCCCCAAGAACTTTCTCCTTCCAATGCTCACCTCTTCCTCACAGGGCACACTGGTTTTGGCGAGCAGACAGGAGCTGGTGCTCTAAGCTCCCTGGTTACTCAAGGTGCCTCTAGGCTACTTTGTTTCCCTGTGTGATGTCCCCCAACCAGCTTGGGGACTAGCATGCCTGGGCCCCCAGTCCTAGTTTCTGGCGGAAGTCTTGCAGAGATTCCACTCTTCAAACAGCTTGTCTGGCTGCTCAGCGTTTGACAAACGGCCTCATTTACCTCTCAGTGGAATAAACTCCTGCTGTTGTTTTTCTGTCAGATTCCCCACCTGCCTACTAGGCAGTCCATCTGCTCTATTTAGATGCTGGTGAGTCGATGAATGAAAGACTGACAGAGTGCCACCAACTCTGCCAGATTTGTTCACCCACAGCAGTGGCGCCAATGGCAAAAGCAGCTGTCAGAGGGAGTACAGCCAGATTGTCTGCCGGGCCAATCATGACATGGCTTCCCGCCAACGCAACTGTAGCAGGCAAACCTCCACACCTGAGTTTGAGGACTGGAAGGGATATAAAGCAGAAACTTACCTTCTCTCTGTTTCACACTTCCTGTTCTGCCATGGACCCAATCATACAAGTTCTGCCACTTCTGCTGCTATTTGACCATGATGGAAATCAACCCCGTCATCTCCTGAATGGAAGGTAAGCTGCCACTTGTTACTTGTTACCTTTTGACTTGTCTGTTTACATTTGATCTGGACTTGTGCATTTTTACATCTCTCTTACAAGCAATAACATACTAAAGTGTAATGCATATGTGTGTAATGTTGCCATCTAAGATATGTAATGAAACATACCTGTATAATCCCATTAAATTTACAAATTTGGCGCAAGCTGCCTTCTGCACAATGGACACATACACAAAAATTGACATCAATCAAAATGTGACCATACATGTGTGTTAATTCATTTTGGTAAACTATAAAATTAGAAACATATGCATGACACATTATTGAGATAAGTGAAATTTAATATAATGTAGAACTTGCACTAGACAAGGTGAAAGGTTTCTTTTAAATTACTGTAAAATCAATGTTCGTTCCAAGCGTGATTCACTTAACATATTTATTAATGTAACACTTCCCCTTGTCTAATGCATTTCCAGTATTTTATTACATGGAATTTGTGTACAATTGTTGTGTAATGTATATTTGTTTATTTTTATCACATATCAAGTTCCAAAACACACCTGTATTAAAACTTGAAAACATTTTTTTTTTTAAACTCTTGTAACTGTAAGTGTCCTTTATCATGAGGACTGCTTGCACCCAAATTTAAATGTCCATCACACTCTTTATTTACTTGTATATACATTTTACAAATTAGGTTTAAAAAAAACTGTTGTATTTCCTGTCATAAGTAAAACTATGTAATACACATTCATCATTAACAGTTCTAGGAATGAAAGATTTGTAAATGAAAAATAATGCCAGGACAAACTTGGTGAAATGAAAATAATTTTTATTGAAAAATGTGATACTTCTCTCAAATAATAAATGTTATTATCAATCAAAAAACATAAAAAAATGGCATCAGCACAGCCTTACAGTTGCCAATAACCTACCTCCTAAACACTGCTAAAGGTGAACCTACTCAGGAAGGGGCATCTAGTGGGCACACAGCAGGCATCTCAATGATCTTTCTTGGGAGGGGTGGGTTTGGGTTTTGGAGGGGTGAGTTTGGGAGGGGTGTGAGGGGTTGGACAGGTGGATTTGGGTTTGGAAGGGGTCAAGGACAGAGCTGAAAATAACCTTGAATGAGGAGAAAGGGTTGTAGGAGTAGGAGAGGATTGAGTTTGGAAGGGAGCTGCAGTGGGTGATGTGCGTGTGTCTGTTGCTTTTGCAGTTGCATGCGGGTCTGGTTTATGTTGTGTACATCAGGCAGTGCATTTCTTGGCAGGTATATGTTGTTCAGGTGAGTATGTGCATTTGTGTTTGGTGGATGTTGGTTTGCATGTAGGTGTGTGTTTAGATGAGTTTGCTGTTGAGGTGGTTAATGTGGTTGTGGTGCCTATATGTTTTACAGTTACATGTGGGTCTGGTGTATGTTTGGATGTGTGTAGTTTTTCAGGCATTTTGTATGCGGATGAGGGTATGCGTTTGTGTTTGGTGGGTGTTGGTTTGCGTGTAGGTGTGTGTTTGGATGAGTCTGCTGTTGAGGTTGGTGGTGTTGCTGTGGTAGTTGTTCGTGTGCTCGTGGATGTGTTAGTGGGTGTGGGGCGGGTGATTGTGGGTGTGGTGGTAGTGAATGTGCTGGTGGTTGTGCTTGTGGTTGTGGTGGTTGTGGGTGTGCTGGTGGTTGTGCATGTGCTGGTGGTTGTGGGTGTACTGGTGGTTGTGGTGCTTGTGTGTGTGGTGGTGGTAGTGGTGCTTGTGGGTGTGGTGGTTGTGGTATTTGTGGATATGGTGTTGATTGTGTTGCATATGGGTGTTGTGGTGCCTGTGGGTATAGTGTCAAGCATATCTATATGTTGTTTGTATGGTTGCTTGTGCTTTTTGTGTGTTTGTGTGTCTGTGAGTGTGCTGCTTGTGTGTGTTAGAATGGGTGCATGCAAAGATGTGTGTGTGCTTGAGATATGGGCGGGACTTTGGTCTTGGGATGAGAAGGGACCCGAGTTGAGGCCAAAAGTTGTGCTTGTTGGAAGGCTGCAGTCAGTGAGGAGGCTAGTGCTGCAAATTATCTCTGCAGGCCAGATATAGAACTGTGAATGGCTTCCAGGTATGCTACTATTTGATGCATTTGGCAACAAAGGCCCTGGATGCCATTCAGCAGTGCAGTCTGGACTACAGAGATGCTGCGTAAGAAGTCAATAGCCTCCTCGCTCAGCACAGCCGGGGTCACAAGGGGGAGGGGGTGAGGTGCCTGTGGCGAAGGAGGCCCCTGCCCTTTTGGGGGGGGGCAGGTTTGGCCCACTGGCAGGGTGCAAGAAGGAGGATGGAGATGTGTCTGTGGGTGGCGGACAGGACACAGGTGGTACAGTTCCTGTAGGGTCCGCCACCACGAGGGACTGTTCGCTTGTGGAGGCCTCTGAAGATGTTGAAGAGCTGGTGGCCTCCATTACAGTCCCTTCACCCTCTGTGCCACTGTGTCGATCGGTGTCTGTTGTTTTATCACCTGAACAACAGTGGCCTGCTGCTCCCCTGCCTTCGTGGCCAGTGTCCCCTTTGCCTGCTCCTGAAGTTACTGAAAAGGCATATACAATAGTTGGATTGTATCTGTGTAAATGGAACAGATCATGAACTTTTTCTCAAAATATTTTCCAAATGTTCAGATTTCACCTGCTTCAAAGCTTTCTCAATTTGGTTCATGTTTATCATAATCTCATGCATGTAGGGAACAACTTCAGAAACCATTTGGCCACAGTATTTGGAAATTCCACTTATTGCTCCTATATCATTTATGATCTTGTTTCTTAACCATTGTAAATTCACTCCAGGAACTGTTTAATACCTCTGAATGGTTCTGATTCTTGGTTTTTAATAGTGAACTTATGTCCTAAAAAATTATGTAAAGGGAAAAAACCTTGGCACAGTATTTGTATGGGGCAAGAAAACTGAAATATGTTTTTGAAAAATATTCTAATATGACTCAATGCGCGTTAACAATTATTCCAATGTAGTACCAATATTTGTGGAATCTGAAATCATGTTACCTTTGTTTGGATATTTCACAATGGTAACACTTACTTCAAGTAGCTTATGTATTTTTGAAATGTTTAAACTATTGAAAGGATTCAGTACTGAAGTTGCTTATCAATGTATCCCACCCTATATTTACTAATGCTGTAGAAGAAACTAAGAAATTATTTTTGGGGGATTTGCAAATGACTTACTCAGCATAAGTAAATACATAGGGCTTGATACATTGATAAGAACTTTAGTACAGAGCAAAAATATTTTTACTTTTGACTCCACAATAGCTTATGTTATTGCCAGTTTGCTTTCTCATTGTGAAAATATTTAAAAAATATGCTGGCTTTCACTTTAGGCAAAATTTGGACCAACGTCGCAGTAAATATTTCATACACTGATTCATATACAATTTGTGGTTCAAATATCAAAATTGCAAATCACACTATGCAACAGATCTAACCTTGATGCATTCCTAAAATTTCATAATGAGGCATGAGTTGTGCTTGATTTTGAGTTTTCAAGAAGGGATACCCTAACATATATGTGACAGAGCATTCCATTCGCAAAAGTCCCTTTAAATATCCTATTTTTGTTCATCATATATTTATCATCTGGACCTGACAAAGGACATTTAAAATACATTCTTGGATATGTGTTACTTTGTCATCAATGTGTACACATTCCTGTCTGTTTTTCAAAAAGTGTATGCCAAGCAAATATTTTTTTTTTAAAAACAGACAGCCTTACATGCACATTTGTGAAGACATCATGCAAATTTGTCACTTTTACCATAAATTATCTTTTTGATTCAAAACATATTTGTGACATCTTTTAATCAAAGAATGTAGGCATTTGATTTAATGTTTCTAGTCATTTTGGCTCACATGCTCACTATTGTTTCTTTGTAATATCAACTTACCAATGTGACGTTTGGAACATCCACTGTATCATAACTGCATTTTATGCGATGTCGCCTGTAATATGGCTACTGTAACATTCTTCTCAATTGTGAGGAAGCCTCACACCTGACACATTTATAACTTGTGGCCTGTTTGGTACAACTGTCCCTTATAACACCTAACTAACTAAGGTATATTTGTTGTTTAGGCAGGAATGTCTCTGACCAAAACAGCCCTTTGGTACTGAACAGAAATATAGTGGAATAATTTTCCACAAATTCTTATACAAAACACATCATCATACATCTTGTGCAAAACTTACACCTTCAAGAACTCTTCTTGTGCATTGGACATGTGTCAGCCTTTATGTTGATGCCATCATTTTTTGCTGTAAAAAAATTATAGTCATGTAACATAAAACAAACTCACAAATAACTTACCCCCGGGCCATTAGGAGGGTCAAGGTGCAGCGCACACGCTTCCCTTGTTAGGAGGGCTGGCCGAGCTGGACTTCAGCTGCATTTTTGGTCCAGCGTCGTAGGTCCTCCCACTTCTTTTAGCAATGGATGCTGTGCCGATTGTAGAACCCCAGGGTCCACACCTTCTTGGCGATGACCTTCCATATGCCTTTTTTTGTGGGCTTTGAGTCTAATATCCATAGAAACCGATACTATGGTTTTAACAACACACTATGACTATTGGCACTATGAAAGGATTGCCATGTGTGTCAGTGAGAGCGCAGTCTTTGGGGGGATGTATGAACTTGTGTGCGTATGAATGTGACATATTTGTTGGGTGACTGAGAGCCTGTGTCATATGTACTTACAGCACATCACATACCATTTTACCATATGTGGCACTGTTACATGAATGACACAAACATACAAGTTTTTAATTTAAAATGAGAGATATATGAAGTGCAGAAAAATATTCTGCCAAAAAGTTCAGAATATGGAAAAAGTTTGAGCACTTTACATTTCTCTCTTTTTAAATAATGGCTGCATTTTTCCTTTATACTTATGGCACAGTGTCTACTGGTCACTGGGAGTAAGGGGCCTGCTGTTTGAAAATGTGACACTTCGAAATGAGAGAAATTTTAACTGAAGAGTTGGCATACTTTTTAAGGTAACTTTCCATTTTCATTTTCTCCCATTTAAAGGCATTCAGAAACAACAGCTCCAATATTGCATTGACCAGGACTTTTTTTATTTATGTCAGAGTTACATACCTCAGTGCTTAATTTGTTCACCACTATGACCCAGCTCCAGGCTGGGGCATGAATCTGACTCCACACTGCTCATTATTAGGCCCTGCTATCTGCAGTCTGATGATGATAATAACAACAACGTAAAATGAACTCGGCCCTCCGAGAAAATATGACATTGTGCTATTTTAAAATATGAACTCAAGTCTGTGAGCTAATCTGAAGGTGTCTGGGAGCGACTGGTTGGAGACATCTGATCTAGGGTGAGTGATTTTTTGGATGATACAAGTAGAAAATCTTAATTTTATTTGGTATTAAAATACATATCTATATATATATATATATATCTCCATCTATAGAATAGAATAGAATGACTTTTATAGAGCGCATGGCTACCCGGAAGCATCCCAGCGCTGAGAATCACTAAAAGAGGGCCGGTCCTCTAAGGAAAGAGCCAGGTCTTAAGCTGTTTACGGAAGGCTGAGTGGTTACATTGACTGCGAAGCTGCAGTGGGAGGCTATTCCACAGCTTGGAGGCATTATACAAAAAGCGCCTGCCTTCACTTCTGGCCTTCTTAACCCTTGGTACCACTGCAAGGTGTAGCTCATCCGAGCGGAGGTTTCTATTGGCTTTGTAGGGGCGGATCAGCGATTCAATAATGCGAGGACCATTTCCTCTCAAGGACTTATGGACGACGCACAAGGCCTTGAAATCAATTCTTTCCTTCACTGGCAGCCAGTGGAGCATCTGTAGTGCCGGTTTTGCAGAGCTGTGTTTCCGGGAGCCCACTAGGAGCCTGTCTGCAGAATTCTGCACAGTTTGCAGTTTGGATACAACATTTTTGGGGGCTCCAAGATAAAGAGCATTGCCATAGTCTATTCTTGACAAGATGAGGGCTTGTACCAGAATTCTTCTAGCTTTGTCTGGTAGTAGCGGCAGAATTTTACGAATCATCCTTAGCAAGCCGAAGCAAAGTGCGGTGGTTTTCCTGGCTTGCACTTTGAACGAAAGCTCTTGGTCCAGCCAGATACCCAGGCTTTTTATTTCTGTTTTAGGGATGGGAACTGGGCCCATACAGGCTGGCCACATAGTGTTGGCTTTGAAGTTTATCTGGTTGCCCAGAAGCATAAGCTCGGTTTTGTCACCATTAAGCTTTAGATGGGAAAGGCTCATCCACTTGGTGACTTCCTCCAGGCAGTGGTAAAGATCCGGGAGCAGATGGTTAGTCTGAGTCAGAGCCACCACCAGCTGAGTGTCATCGGCGTAAGTAATTAATTGGATCCCAAAGTCGAGCACAATCTCCGCTAGTGGGTGCATATAAACATTAAAAAGGATTGGACTCAGAGACGAGCCCTGTGGGACTCCACATTTAAGAGGAACCAGTTTAGATCGAGCGTCGCCTGAAAACACGTGGAAGCACCTATCATCCAGGAAGGATTGAAGCCAAGATAGCACTTTCCCGGACACGCCTAGGTTCCTAAGCCGGTGGACCAATGTCTGGTGGTTCACCGTGTCAAAGGCTGCGCTTAGGTCGAGGAGTATTATTGCGGCTGTGCCTCCTTGATCGAGAATCTTCCTTGCTTCTTCCACGACCACCACTAAGGCGGTCTCGGTGCCTTGGCCTGGGCGAAAGCCCGTTTGGGAAGGGTGGAGCAAATTGCTGCGTTCCAAGAAGGAAGAAAGGGTCTGGTTAACTATTTTCTCTGTAATTTTGCCCATAGTAGGAAGCAGCGAGATGGGGCGATAGTTGCCCAAGTCTGCCGGATCCAAATTTGTTTTTTTTAACAAGGGCTTTACCATAGCTACCTTCTAATCGGGGGGAACAATCCCTAGTGAAAGGGATGAGTTGATCAGGTTGATCATACTAGGGGCCACTGTGTTGGCTGCCAACTTTAGAATATTGAGCGGTACAGGGTCCAGTGGTGACCCCGATTTTACCTTGCTAAGGGTGGCTAAGAATAATTCCTGGGTCAGGGGGGTGAAAATCTCCAGATTGTATCTATTTCTACGATTGTCCATAGCCATGGACTCTGGAATATCGTTGTCTCTTTGTGGGAGTAATTTCAGAATCTTTTGTACCTTTGTAGCGAAGAATTCTGCCAATTCATTGCAGCAGTCTCCAGACGGATCCGGTATCGCTGGGGGATCAGGGGCTTTAAGAAGTTTCTTTATGATCAAAAAGGTCTCTCTGACAGAGTGGGCTGCTCCTGAGATCTTTTCCGCGTAAAAAGAGGCTTGCGTTCTTTTTACTTCGGCCTTATAGATTAAAACGGATCTCCTATACTCCTGTTTTCTAGTTTCGGAGAAATCTTTCCTCCATGACCTCTCAATGCATTTGCAAGCTTGTTTTAAAGCCCTGAGTTCAGAAGTGAACCATGTGGCGTTATTGCCGCCTGCTTTCTTCTTGATAGGTTTTTTGGGGAGGACTGTATTGAGTGAGTCCTCAATCCAGTGAGTAAACTTCTGATAATCTGGGATAGGATTAGATTCCAGTATTGGTTCCGTGTTTACCATTACCTGGATCCACTCTTCCAGCGGGAGTTTGGACCAACGGCGGGCGAGTGTTCGCGTTGGGTGTGGATGTAATGAAGGTATCGAAGGGGCCCAGGTTGCCGAAATGAGGGAGTGGTCAGACCATGGGATGGGCATAGGGGTTTTAACAGTGAAATCCCTCAAGTTGGAGAAGATTGGATCTAGGAGATGTCCTTTAGTGTGAGTTGCATGAAAGACCTTTTGATGGAGTTGACATGCCATCAGGTCTTGATTTAATTCGGACGCTGATGAAGCCGAGGGATCATCGAAGTGGAGATTGAGGTCTCCCAGGAGAGTAAAGTTGGCCGAGGTGCTGGCCAGAGTCATAACCGTCTCCATAAGGGATTTGTCAAATCTATATATATATAAATACCACAGTTGAAGTTTTTTTTATAGAAAATATTATGTTTCCTAAATTAACATGATATTAATTTTGTAGAATTCACATGACATTTTCTAATCTACATATATATAGATAGCAATTCACACCAAATAAAATAGAGGGCATCAACCACGCAAAACATACTTATGTTGTGATGTTCTGTAATTCTAATATGTTTAAAAACTACACACCATCATAGTTATAGCTAACTTAAAAGAAAATTGAAACTTCACCTCAATCACTATACTACAGTCAGGAACTAAAATTACTAAAGAACTAAATTCTAGCCTGTGTGATAAAATAAAATAAAAGTTAGTCAGAATTACATATTCATTTTCAACATGTACCTGTTCCTCTGGTGAGCCATACAGTTGGCTATACAGGGACTCAGTAACCAGCATGTCCGGACCCTCCGGCGAGAAGGCTGGGGCCCTGTCACCTGCTTTCCCAGGCATCATGGCTCCCAGAGGTTGGAAACAGCAGTAAAAGTTGAGAAGGTGTTGTTGGCTGCATTGTTAGAAGTCAAGTGAGCTTTTTTCAAAATGCTGCGTGCATGTAAACGAGATATGCAATAGTTGATGGACCCGGCCACATCCATTGACTTTCATATGTTGCTATCTCTCACATAAACCTATGGCTGTGTCCATCATGGAGTATCTCATCCACTACTCAGTCAACTTCGTTCACAGCCGCCTGATGGCAACTGTCCTGACTGCGAGGCCAGGCGTCTGCCATTTTAGAATGTTAAATAGTGTGTTTGTGAATGTAAAGTGCGTCACCAACACTCAACATGGTGCTACTTTGTTTACATATACAAAATGCTAATGTTGGTTTTATTTTTTTACCCAAAAAAGTGTTATGTAGTGCGTTATTGTGGTTGGATGCAATATTTGTGAGGTGTTGTTAATACCGCCACTGACAGTATTTTCAAAGTCAAAAATTTTGAAATAAATAGGAATGTGTAAACAATACATTTAAATGATACATTTAAAATGTATTATTCACACATTAAAAAAAATTACACGCGCGAAAAATGTCATTAAAAATTATACCTAACATATTACTGCTCTGTATAATTATATAGAAAGCAATGTATATTTATTGAAAAGTAGATTAAATGTGTTAAAATTTAAAAATATGTTAAATATTTACAACATTTGTATTACCTTTAATGTAGATATATGAACCCAGGATAGTGAGTAGACGACAGCCTTAATTGTTCAGACCATTTCCAGACCTTGCCAGCATGGAAGAACGGGATATTCATTAAAAATTCAGATTGAAAATGCTAACAATTATTGATTTAGGACATCAGCTGGATCCTGATCTTCTGCCTCACCTTAGGGATCCCACATCAATAACCGCAATGGTCAAAGTCATGGCTGTACTGTATTTTGTGGTCATAGGATCATTCCAATACACTGCGACAGTATCTGGTGGAATATTGCAGCCAACTTTCAGTGGTGTGCTACAAAAAGTTCTTTCTTCAAATGTTAATATTGGACAATATGTTGTTGATTGATATATTTACGTATAAAAATGAACTTGCATCTCTGTTGTTGATTCTACCCAGTGTTACCTCCCCCTCAACCCAGAGTCAGAAATAAGTGGTTAGGCAGGCCCTGCAACCCAGGCCTGAAGCAAATGATTGATAGATCCCAGGTGGGGGGACACGTTACCCTTAGACTGAATGAACGAACAGGAAAACCCAGATAGATTCCACAGATAGACAGCGACACCACAATGGTCTCCGGAGATTGGCCCCAATAAAATACGTTTGGCCAGATGGGCACGTTTTCTCAGAAACACCATAAAGTCAGATGCCACACTAAGTTAAGAGCACACAGCCAATCAGTACACAGCATGCACATTACACGCAGTGATCATGCACTCTTCATGTAGGACACCTGGACACATACCCACTGGCCCAGCAGTATGTTCACACAACAATGAGTCCCACCTGTGCTTATCAAACCCCCAAATTATGGTGCTGTGACTATGTCCAAACTCCTGTCACTGAGGAATGCATAAATTGTTTTATGGTACTTCATGCAGAGTATAAAATGACAGCCAAAACCAATGTGCTTCGAGACAGTCTTCAGACCCCGACTCTGTTGCTCGATCTCCTTGGCTGCTGCGTTTAATTAAACAACTGTTTCTGTTTTGCCAAATGCATTTTCCCTTTCATTTTTTTAACGGTAAATTCATATTCTAGAGACACAATGATGAGACACATCTACAGCTTTATCCAGTTTCCACAAAACGAGGATTTTGCCAACGTGAAGGGAGATTGTAATGCTTTGGGTCGCCTATCACATGTGGTTGGAGCAATTGATGGCACACATATTGCCTTAGTGCCACCACATGCCAGACAACAAGTCTACCGCAATCGAAAGAACTTCTATTCAATCAATGCAAAAGTTGTCTGCTTACCAGATTTGTACATCACAAGCATGTGTGCTCATTTTCCAGGATCAACCCATGATTCCTTTGTACTACGGACCAGCAGCATAGCCCTGCAAATGTCACAATTTTGGCCTGAGAAGGCCTGGCTTGTTGGTAAGTACAATCTGTCAATATATTGTTTGGTTAATGTCAAGTTTCATGATCTCACATAGTGTTACATTTATTGGCTAAATTATATTTTTTTCTTATAGGAGACCCAGCTTATCCTAACTGACCATGGTTGTTGGCACCGCAATGGAATACGACTATGCCAGGGGAAGTCCACTTCAATAGGGCCCATAGAAGAACACAGAGGCTGGTGGAGAGGGTTTCAGGCTCCTAAAGGCCAGATTTCAATGTCTGGATAAGACTGGTGGAGCCCTCCACCACTCTCCCGATAAGGTGTGCCAAATCACCATGGCCTGCTGCATGTTACACAACATAGCCCTGCGACAAAATATATTCCCATACATTGCAGACCATGGAGACCATGAAGAACCAGCGTGTGAGAAAGTTGAAATGCCAAATGAAGATGATAGTGGTGAGATCAAGTGGTCAAAATTTTATTGAGAACTTCTTCACCTGAGTGTGAATATTTATTTACAGTTCATTACATTACTTGTTAAATCAACTGTTTATCTAATGAGGATGACTGTGCGTGCAGGACATTTTTTAGAAAGAGGCAAGTTAAGGAAAATACAGTGCAAAGATGTTGGACGAAAAGGGTTTTGACACATTGTGAACTTTGTTCATTTAACATAGTTTATCTTTGATTGTTCTTAGAAAATGTGTTAAAAAATTATTCACTTATGTGAAAAGTTTGTAATGTAATCAACTAATTGTTTTAGTTTTTTAAATCTGTTTTAGGTTCTTTCACCATATCATCTTAATGTGGGCATTTCAAAGTTGTGAGGTTAGCAGTTATCTGCTCCTGTTGCAAAGTACAAACGGAACATGGGTTGATCCTGTGAAAGACACACACAGACTTTAGCTGTACATATTTTGTACAAAGCCAACTTGCACAGTGCTTGAGTTGAAGTTTTTAAGATTGTGTTAGATGTGTTTTCTGAGGAATGTTGTCACCAAGCAAACATGTGCTGCTTCAATTGCTCTAACCACATGTGGTAGTTGACACAAAGCATACTAATCTTCCTTCAGATTTGCAAAATCCTCATTTTGTTTTAAGTGTCTGAGGCTGTTGATGTGTGTTATCATTGTCAAAAGAACGTCTTGTAGCACAACACTTCAAGTTGTTTGTGACATTGCACCAGATACTGCAACCCTGTATTAGAATGATGAAGTGGCCACTAAATGGAGTGCTGTCATGATTTAGACCATTGGTGTTGGTGATATGGGATTCCTATTGTGGGCCAGGAGATCTGGCTCCAGATGATGACCTAAATCAATAATAGTTAGCCTATTTACTCTGATGTATTTGATTATATTCTGTTCTTCCATGGTGGCAAGGTCTTGAACTGTAAATGAGAAAAAGTAACTAATTATATGAGTTATGCATGGGCTGTAATGTTTAGGAAATAAATGATAAAAATGTATTTCTTCCAATTTTATAAACTACTAGTTATTGATCTGTGGTTGTTTTTGTTTTTTTTGCTCATTTTTGCTAAATGTGGGACACACTACCTACATGGAAACTATTTGACTAAGTAATCATTTTAATGGTTACATTTTAAAATGTATCATGTAAATTAAAAAATGAACCAATTGGGAGATGAAACACAACAGTCTTTGACTTTGTCAGTTTTGTTTTATTCAACATAACCAAACAAACTATAACACAGGATGAGATTAAAAAAACGAACCAAAAATTGAAACAGTCAGTCATGATTAAAGAAACTATTATTGTAGAGCCACAATTGTTTGAAGTCAAATGTCCAAAATAAAACTGGCATTGGAAAGGAAAATGCGTCTAGAAAATAGTCCACAGAGTGAATGGTAGTCACACTGGAGAAATCTAGGTTTGGTGTCTTGCTGGTAGTGGTAGAGGTCTAGCCATACTCTTATGGTTGTCTGCGTGAACGTCCCCTCCTGAGGGGGCGGGTGGATCAACAGTTGCAGGGTCTGAGGTGGATGCAGGTGTTTCCTATTGTGGCAGGGCCTCCCTTTCTGTGCTGAGGCAGATGTAGTTGGGAAAGATGTAGTTGGTCCATAGAAAGGGGAAGATGTTGCTGGAAAAACCCTGCACATATAGGTGAAAATATCATGTAGCACCCCTGTCGGGTACCCTTGAGCCAGTGGGCCCCAACCCACTGGTTCCTAGCTGAACTGAAATTATTGGTGGTGGTGTATGAACAGCAGCCAGGACTGGGGGGGCACAAGATTGGTGTGATGATGGTTTGGACACAGAAAGTAGAGCTATCCTTAGGCAGAGGTGATGTAACAGCTGGGGTGGGAGGTGTAGGTGCGGTCCAAGTGAGACTTACTGTAACTGTCTTCCCAGACAGACCAGATGGACCAAGCTGCTCCTCGTCACCCGGACTTTCAAGACTGCAATCCTCACTGAATACTTGATCCTGGCCTGGAGTGGAGGTATCCTCAGTGGTAGATGGTTGTCCACATACTCTGGATTATACATCTAAATATTGTGAAGCATACAAATGCAGCAGCCTAAAAGTAAAAAGTAAAAGATTCTAATTATTGTTACTTTCAGTGGTATTATAACAGGTTACACAAACCATTTAAATGGCACAGAAAACTGCTTCAAAAAAGCAGGTAAAAAGATGTTCTGAAGTGCAATAAGATGATTAGAAAGTATACATAAAATATAACAAACATTTAACACAACACAGTAGAGAGTTGATATGTGAATTAAACCATTCCAAGGCCTAGCAGCTAATATTCTGACATTTACACAACTTAGATGAATTTATAGTATTAGTCATCATATGAACATTGCAGAGGACATTTTTTACAAAATATATCCACTTATATTCAGCATACAAAATTGCATACCTTAACATTTTTAAATGATTTGTGAAAGAAATAACATCAATTTAATCAAATAACAGGCATAGGGTAACATACAAAATTAATCACAAAATCATTTCAAAACGTAGCACGATATAGAGATCGATCAATACATAACACTTTGACGTGAAAATGTGATAGGAAAGAGAGAATAGGTAAGATAACATTGCAAAATAATTTTCACAAAACAAGGCATCATGGTAGTTGTACTCATTTCCATTCTACACTAACAACACTTGCAAATTTGTAAGTGAAACATACTTACTGAAATTATGCTGTTAAAAAGAGCAGACATTTACAATTTAAAAACATATATGCAATATATTATTTTTTTATGTAAAGACTTACAAGCCACATCATGTGAAATGTTATGGAGATTGAAACCTGTAATCGTATATTCAACAAAATACATTCAAACTAACGAACATGATGACAACAAAAAAACTGATATATATATATCTTCCAAAAGGTGCAAAAGACACTAGAAACAGTTAACTGAAAATCAAAAACATGATTTAGGTTTAGTAACATAATCAAAAGTGTAACTTGCCAGTCTCCACTCCACCAGGGATTCCTGTCAAGCCTTCAGGATATAGGATCTACAAGACCTTCTCCTCTCAGGGAAAACGTTGTAAAGGGGGCTGGGAGAACCACCAACAGTCCTTTGGACCTGCAGGTGATGCTTGGAGGCCAGAGAACACACTCTCTCCTGCAGGTTCTTCTACCTCTTCCTAATTTCCTCTTGTGTCACAGGTTGTTTGCTACAGCATTCAGTCTGTCCACTATGTTCTGAGATATGGTTGTATTCTGTACTTGTGGTTCTACTCTGATAATTTCATCCACCATGACTGACAAATCTCCCTCAGTAAAATGGGGGGTTTCTCCTCCTTGCCATTATCAAACAAATAAAAACTTTAAAAAATGTTATGCCCCCAAAAAATAAATGAGAGAAGAAATAAGGAACAAGAAACGGAGAAAGCCAAAACAAACCTGACTCAACTGGCAAAGGTTCTGGTTGAATATGTTGTGGTGCAGTGAAATGGCAAAGGATCATGGTCTGAGTGTTTAATAGGGTGGTATGCCTGTGGACACAATTAGGCAAAAGACAGGTGTGTGATGCTAGCATCCATCCAAAAGCCGCCACAGGAATAGTGAAATGTTAAACGCGGCCCCCAACAGAATCACTCTGTTGGCAAAACGCCACTATAAAACTGCCAGCACAACTTTGAAAGGTAAATACTCTTGGCCTGATCCCGCTGCCCTGATGGTATGGAGTAATGTTAGCCAGCAGAGAAGTCCGCCGCGTCGACTGCAGTGAACCATTTATGTGAAAGAAAATACTCTGTCGACGTAGACGGCGGTTCGGCCAGCCCACATCTAAATGTGACAGGTGGGATACCCTCAGCTTGGCGGAGTACTTGTATACTCCTTCTCAGAAGGACAACGGGAGTCCCACCAAGATCTAAATCATGCCCAAAGTTTGGGGTTTCAAACTCCCCTACCTATAGTGCTTTTCCAGAACAAAATGTAATTAGTGTCTGAGTCTTTGAAGTTTTATGTTGGGGTTGCAATGGACATCTTTCCCCTTTCTTCTTCCTCCTGAAGAAGGTCTGTCACAGCAGGCAGGACTCTGAAACTGATTAACCCACAACAAGATTCATGGGAGTGACCAGAGTTCACACCTGGATGTCAGCCACAGTGATATGTGCATCAAAAAGTTAATCCTGGGTTCCCAGCCGTACTCTTTATTATTCCCTTATCAGCCCCATCTCTCTCTTCTTGAGATGTGTCCAGGCCCCTTCCTTATGATTTATCATTGAAACAGAGTCCTTTGAAATGTGCACAGAGAGCCTGGCTCTTCCATCCTCCAGTGCATTCCCTCCCAGCTAACAGGAATGCAACAATATACAAATCTGTCAGGGGTGATTTCTCTACTCATATTTTCACCAGGCAGGCCTGGGCTTCTCAAAATGGAACCAAAGGTTCTCCATGTAATGTACCAGTGCAGGCACACTTGTACCCGGTGTACATCCACAGCACACTTACTGCACAGCACTGTTATCCTTATGTATTTTGCCACCACAAGCATAATCACACATGCAAACACATTCAGTCTGCACACACTGTTCAGTACTCCAGCCTCTCTGTTTTGTACCAGAGTGTGTTATTTTAAAAACACACACTGCTTGCATACACACATTTACCATGTGTGCACTGTACCATTCTTCACTCCTTGTGTATTGTATTCTTGCGAGCACACATACACTCAGTACATGTTTCCATCATGCATGCTCTTCTACATCTAACTCGCACACAGCAACAGAACTTTTAAAAAGGTGAGGGATCCTGTAAGTCTCACTCCAGTGACACGGGGTAAAATGGTCCTGTTCACTACTACTGATCCCCACATGGTAAACTGCCACAACTGCACTTGTGCTACATAACTTCTGGTGAAGGCAGTATCCTTCCACCACTATCAGAGCAGCTCTTTGTGCGCCCCTCCCAATCTAACAACACCACAATCCATGAGTCAGGACTATGTCGTGGCGAACACTCGTGATTTGTGTTTGCATGTAACAACAAATCAGCATTAGGGATTATTGAATCTGGCATCCCCTAACTTTTTGCCTTGAAATTTCCGGTTTTTGCTGACTTCGTTTGGTTTTGGTTTGGTTTTAGGATTATGCACACTTTACTACTGCTAGCCAGTGCTAAATTGTTTGTGCTCTGTCCCTAAAATATGGTAACATTAGCTTATCCACAATTGTCATAGTTAATTTACTCATAAGTCCCTAGTAATGTGCACTGCAGGTGCCCAGGACCTGCAAATTAAATGCTACTAGTGGGCCTGCAGCACTTATTGTGCCAGCCACTTAAGTAGCCCTGTTAACATGTCTCAGGCCTGCCATTGCAGAACCTGTGTTTAGCTTTAAACTGCCATGTCGACCTGGTAAGATAAACCTCTTGCCAGGCCCAAACCTTCCTTTTTAGTACATCTAAGTTACCCCTAGGTTAGGCTCTGGACAGCCCAGATGGCAGGATGCAATGTGTTTAAAAAGCAGGACATGCAATATTTTAGTTTTATATGTCCTGATTGTGAAAAATGCTTACATTTGTTTTTCACTACTGCAAGGCCTATATCTCTTGTAGGATAACATTTGGGTTACCTTATTGCATCTTATAAGTGAAATTCCCAAATGGGAAGATGCAACTGGATCGAGTGTGGTGTCTCTGGAACCCTAATTTAAAATACCAATTTATAGTGAAGTCAGATTAAAAATTACTATTCTGAAAATGCCACATTGAGAAAGTGGGAATTTTCTTTCCTTAGCCATTTTGTGCCTGCAAACTGTCTTTGATCACAGGTATGGGTATAGTTGACAGTTGATCTTTGTGTATTCCACCATCATAGCCACACAAAATGGGAGCTTAGGAGTGACTTGATGGTCCATCCTGACAGGATAGGAGGGAGGAGCTGGGCACAGCCTCACTGGCACCTGAATAGGCTGTACCCTGGACCCATGCAAAGGGCTGCATACCCACCTCTAGTGAGACTGGAACCAGGGCAGGAAGGGAGGACCTCTGTGCACTTCAAAGGCATCTGTTTGAAGTCTCCCTAACTTCAAAGGTACCACTGATTTGAAGTACTAGACCTCAGACACCACCACTTTAATGCACTTTTGGACCTGTGGATACTCTGCCAGGAAGAAGGACTGCTGTGCTTCCAAAAAAGGCCTGCCACTCTGCTGAACTCCTGCTTTGCTGGGCTGACTTGCTGCCTGTTGCCCTCTTACCTGGGTAAGAAGGACTGGACCTGCATCTCTTGAACCCAGAACCCATGGTGACCCCAAGGACTAGTTGGCTGGCCTCCTGATCTGAAGCCTCAGGGACATAACAGGCTTCCAAAAATCTTGCATCTGCACCTGGACTCTGCCATCTGCATGTCTACGCTGCCAGGTGGTGCCACCCCAGCCCTGGAGCCTTGGAAATGGGCCTAAGGTGATTACCAGCGGAACCAACATATCTTTTCTGATGAGCGGGGCATCCTCGAGCTGAACAAACGCATCCCCTCGGCTGACTGGTGCATCCTGGAGCAGAACTGATGCATCACTGCTGCTGCATGGATTGATGCCGGACTCTGCTTCACATCATCGCAGCTCCTCGGAGCCAAAGCATTGCCAGCTGCGCCACATCCTCGATGCCTGGACTTTGCATCACAAGCCCCGTTGACAAGATCCTTGAAGAGGATGCATCAGGATCTTGCACCAAAGCCTCGCTGCATCTCGGAACCGACGCATTTCTCCGACTGAGCGGCGCTTCTTTGCTTCGGATCCACACAACGCTTTGAAACCTGAATATAAGATTCTTTGTTCCACAGGTCTAATCTGGTCTCTGTAATTGGCCCATGCTCCATTGTGTTCGGCCAGAACTTGTGACTTTGTCTCGGTCAGGTGCGACCAGATATCTCTTGCTGGCGCTTTGTGCTTTTGGGAATTATTTCACCCTAAAACTTTTAAATTCAATATTCCGGTTTCCCTGACTGGATTTTTGTTGTTGTGTTCTTGTTTTATTAAAATATACACTATTGTTCTAAACCTGGTGTGGGATGATGTTGTTTGGTGTTTTCACTGTTTTACTCGGGGCTGGACTGGGAATCCAAAGCAGCCCTGGCAGTTTTCTTGGACCAGCCCCTGGGGAAGCACTACCTGGCTCCGGGAAACTGGAAACACTTGCTTGCTGCTTTTGTTCCAGGGGGCCGGATATTGCAGCACCGTTGCAAAACCGGCCCCAAATAACAAAACCAGCCCACAACCTTCTAGCCTCCCTGGAAATGCCAGATGCCCAGTCCGGCCAGTCCGGCCCTGGTTTTACTGTTAGAAGTGTTACACAAATACTTCACACATTGCCTTCAAGTTAGGCCAGACTGCTTTGTGCAAAGCTACCAGAGGGTTAATTTGGGGTTTGCCCCTGCCTTACCATGACTAAGATTGTGGTTACTGCTTGACCAGGGCTTACACCCCAGTCAACTAGAAACCCAACTTCTAATATGGACCCAGACAATAGTAGTTGGGCACTCAGCTCAGGAGTAAGCGTTTCTTACAGTACAGAGGTCTTTTCTGTCTCAAATTGCCCTGACAGCCAAATCCAAAGCTTGGGACTTAGATAATTTTTGACTAAAACCTGATCTGTGAATTGAGGGAATACTGGGACTAACCTTCTAGCCTATCTGCCCAAGGTGCATCACCAGTTGGCTATGTTCTTCTCACCAGCAGCAAATCCTGCTTAGTGGTCCTTCG
The DNA here is from genome assembly GCA_963921515.1 of Calotriton arnoldi. Taxonomy (NCBI): domain Eukaryota; kingdom Metazoa; phylum Chordata; class Amphibia; order Caudata; family Salamandridae; genus Calotriton; species Calotriton arnoldi. The sequence goes on from CAWUFW010000145.1 coordinate 1,028,891, forward strand.
CCAAAGGGGTATCCAGCCTCCTGAAACTCTCATGGGCTACAGCCTCATCCAGCTGAGGATTTTTGACTTCAAAAAAAGAGACCTACGAATCTTCACTGCGACTTCATTCAGCAGCCCCTCGACGATGATGCCTCCTTCTCAGACACCGCTGCAGCCTTGCCTCACTGAACTTTACTTTCTCAGAACTTTTCCTTCTAAATTTCTTCTAAGTCTAAAGGTAAGCTCTGACCGGACCCAATCCGCTTCTTGTATCCAACCCGCACCCCATCATGCTTATCCATATTTTTATGACTTTGACTGGTATTGCACGACTTGATGTCTGCGGTTGGCGCTTTGATCTTTTAAGTGCTCCTTTTGACCTTAAATTTTAAAAATTCATTACTCTGGTTCTACTAATTAGAGTTTTGTCATTTTGGTGTCAAATAATTTATTAAAATTTACTCTATTTTCCTAAAATGGTGTTAATTGTTCTTGTATTTTGTTTTCACTTTTTTACTGTTTGTGTGCTGCGTAAATACTTTTCACATAGCCTTTAAGAATAGCCCGATTGCTTTTTGCACAAATCAGCCGAGGGTTAATCAAATTTTAATTTAGTGAGTTTTGAGGTTTATCCTGACAGATCCTGACAGGGATTGTGGCTGTGCCTTGAACAGGGGCCACCCCCCATTCAACCAACAACCCAATTTCTGACAATGTTCAATGTACCCAATGTAAGGTTATCAGTATCATTTCTATTCCTACTTAGAGACCCTTTTACAATAATTAACTATATTCATGGATACATGTGTATCTTTGAAACACAATGCAAAATATTTGTTAGTAATTGGATATTTGTTTGTGATATATACATACTTATTTATGCACTCGATAATGCTTTATATCAAAAAGGACGGTGCCCCCAGCCCCAATGGCTTTAGAGAGGACACGCAGTTTTGGGCCTCAGCACTCGCCCCATTATATGCCAAATGCAGGCTCCTTGAAGATGTCCTGGAGTCATGGAGGGGCTTTCTTCTGCAGCTCATCTTCTAAAAAGGCACCAACACTGACCCAAGAAACTACAGTCTAATAGTATTGTTGGACATTGAGGGCAAAGCCTATACCAGTACATTACTGCAGGAGCTAGCAAACGTGGCCTCCACCGAGGGGCTGCTACCCTCCTATCAAATAGGGTTTCGAGCTGGATGATCAACAGTGGACGACATTGTTGCCCTCTTGCACCTATCTCATCAAGCGGTAAACCCATACATCTTCCCCCGTTTTTGTCAGTTTTATCGACTACTCCGCGACCTTCAATGGAGTTGTCCAGAGCATCCTCTGGCAGAAACTAGAGAGGGGTAACATTTGCCCTAAATTATTGCATGCCATCATTTCCCTCTACACCAGGACCTGGGTAAGGGTCAAGCTTACGGGGGAGACAGCCGCTGCCAAAATCGCCACTGACTGAGGGCTAAAATAGGGCTGTGCGCTGGCCCCACTTCTATTCAACTTATACACAGCTGTACTTGGTCTGGTTCTAGCTGGTGTGAATTTAGCCAACCCAAGGATTGGGGATAAGAAAATCCACCTCATGCAATTTGCAGACGATCTAGTGCTTTTAGACCACACAAAAGTCGGCCTTCAAAAAGCCCTCTACGACCAGTACACATACAATATAAAAAACAAACTTGTAGCCAACGCAAACAAAACAAAAATAGTGATCTTAGGACACTTCCCAAAACAAGCATTTGCAATGCATCGGTCTCGCCTTTGGGACCTTATATGTCAGTGGACTTATCTATTCCGAATAACAAATGGCTTCTTCACAAAAAAAAACAAAAAAACCTCAGAAGAAAATATTTTGTTGTATTTCCTTTTTTAGGAGAAACCACGACTAGATGCCGAAGTGCCAGCCACCTCTGCCACGCTAGCACTGCCAGGCTGATGTGAGGGAGAGAACAAAAGCAGACAGGGGTTGGCAGGGACATCGCAGATCAAATCTTTTCACTGCTTTTGTTTGCGGACGAGGGGTGTAACTGCGAATAGTGCAGCAGTTGCAGTGGCACCGGGACAAAGTGATGGGGGCAAAGTGGGGTGAAGCTGAATGAAAACAAAAACAAGCCGATGGGAGAACACCAGTTATTCTGGTGTTAAAGGCTGAGTGGAGCGTCCCAGACACCAGCTACCTCCCCACAGGAGCAACAGTAAAGTTAGGATCCAGACCACAGGAGTCTTTTCTGACTGGCCTCTCTAGTTCACCATAAAAACTCCGCCTGCTGCAGCAGGAGGGCTGCCAAGAAGAAAAGGTGCTTGTTTCTAGCGGGTTCCTTCCAAGATAGTGGACCACTCAGAAAAAGAAGGTAAAGTGGATTTCTTTTGGGGTGGGGGGGAGGGGGCTGTGTGCTTACAACTTTTTTTCTGATAACTCTAATTTATTATTTGTACTATATCAGGACATAGCCTCCTGTCTGGTTGAATTTAATGAGTGTCGCGCTGCAACGTTAGGCGAGACCTAAAAAAGGACTGCGAGATGGAGGCTGGAGACAGAGGCTTGAATGTGTACAACACTACAACTACTGGGAGCATGGCTGAGCAAAACCGGAAGACCAACACTGCACCTACAAAAAATTATGTATGCTCTTTGCAAATTAAACAACACCTTCGACAGCCCAATGACAATGGCTATGTGGCGGTGACTCTGGCAAAACTGCCTCCCTCTGTTAATTACGCTCAGCAGGCATTTTCCCGGCATGTTGGCTGCCGAACTAAGATCTAATGCACAGATTACAAGAAACTGTTCTAACTTCCGTCCCACACAAGGGACACATAGATCAGGCTTGAATTTGGTCTCATCCAGCAAAAACTCGAATGCATGGCTGCCCTCGCATAGTACTTTTACCAGACAATAGCTGCTCCCGACAATACCATGAAGGCACTTATAAATACAATCTTCACAAGAGTCAATTACCCCACAAAACTCACAGCCACAAGGGAATGTCTGCAACTTGCCGTGGAGATCTGGGACACAAAGGCTATTAACTATGCCAATGCAAAACCAACAGTTGATGGACAGAATGCAGAACAATGTCATACATTCACCCCAGTACAGAGATCTGGGCCTAAATCCATCGTTTTTTGCTCACCATGCCATTCCAGTTTGAACCCAGCCATATGCAAATCAGTCTTGACCCTGTGCCTCATGGGAACAGTCCAGCCCGAACTGCCAAGCCAAGTCCTCCCTGGACTGGAAACAAGCATCCTAGGACCGGTTTCGGGGTTTCAACCCTCTTCAGCCAGGGTAGCTTGATTCCAGTGGCATGGAGAGCACGGGACCCACGTCTGGGCATACCCGTCCCACTCGGGGTGACAAATGAAAAACCAACAGTTGATGGACAGAATGCAGAACAATGTCATACATTCACCCCAGTACAGAGATCTGGGCCTAAATCCATCGTTTTTTTGCTCACCATGCCATTCCAGTTTGAACCCAGCCATATGCAAATCAGTCTTGACCCCGTGCCTCATGGGAACAGTCCAGCCTGAACTGCCAAGCCAAGTCCTCCCTGGACTGGAAACAAGCATCCTAGGACCGGTTTCGGGGTTTCACCCCTCTTCAGCCAGGGTAGCTTGATTCCAGGGGCATGGAGAGCACGGGACCCCCGTCTGGGCATACCCGTCCCACTCGGGGTGACAAATGCAAAACCAACAGTTGATGGACAGAATGCAGAACAATGTCATACATTCACCCCAGTACAGAGATCTGGGCCTAAATCCATCGTTTTTTTGCTCAACATGCCATCTTGACCCTGTGCCTCATGGGAACAGTCCAGCCCGAACTGCCAAGCCAAGTCCTCCCTGGACTGGAAACAAGCATCCTAGGACCGGTTTCGGGGTTTCACCCCTCTTCAGCCAGGGTAGCTTGATTCCAGTGGCATGGAGAGCACGGGACCCACGTCTGGGCATACCCGTCCCACTCGGGGTAACAAATGCAAAACCAACAGTTGATGGACAGAATGCAGAACAATGTCATACATTCACCCCAGTACAGAGATCTGGGCCTAAATCCATCGTTTTTTGCTCACCATGCCATTCCAGTTTGAACCCAGCCATATGCAAATCAGTCTTGACCCTGTGCCTCATGGGAACAGTCCAGCCCGAACTGCCAAGCCAAGTCCTCCCTGGACTGGAAACAAGCATCCTAGGACCGGTTTCGGGCTTTCACCCCTCTTCAGCCAGGGTAGCTTGATTCCAGTGGCATGGAGAGCACGGGACCCACGTCTGGGCATACCCGTCCCACTCGGGGTGACAAATGCAAAACCAACAGTTGATGGACAGAATGCAGAACAATGTCATACATTCACCCCAGTACAGAGATCTGGGCCTAAATCCATCGTTTTTTTGCCCACCATGCCATTCCAGTTTGAACCCAGCCATATGCAAATAAGTCTTGACCCTGTGCCTCATGGGAACAGTCCAGCCCGAACTGCCAAGCCAAGTCCTCCCTGGACTGGAAACAAGCATCCTAGGACCAGTTTCGGGGTTTCACCCCTCTTCAGCCAGGGTATCTTGATTCCAGTGGCATGGAGAGCACGGGACCCACGTCTGGGCATTCCCGTCCCACTCGGGGTGACAAATGCAAAACCAACAGTTGATGGACAGAATGCAGAACAGTGTCATACATTCACCCCAGTACAGAGATCTGGGCCTAAATCCATCGTTTTTTTGCTCACCATGCCATTCCAGTTTGAACCCAGCCATATGCAAATCAGTCTTGACCCTGTGCCTCATGGGAACAGTCCAGCCCGAACTGCCAAGCCAAGTCCTCCCTGGACTGGAAACAAGCATCCTAGGACCGGTTTCGGGGTTTCACCCCTCTTCAGCCAGGGTAGCTTGATTCCAGTGGCATGGAGAGCACGGGACCCACGTCTGGGCATACCCGTCCCCTCGGGGTGACAAATGCAAAACCAACAGTTGATGGACAGAATGCAGAACAATGTCATACATTCACCCCAGTACAGAGATCTGGGCCTAAATCCATCGTTTTTGCTCACAATGCCATTCCAGTTTGAACCCAGCCATATGCAAATCAGTCTTGACCCTGTGCCTCATGGGAACAGTCCAGCCCGAACTGCCAAGCCAAGTCCTCCCTGGACTGGAAACAAGCATCCTAGGACCGGTTTCGGGTTTCACCCCTCTTCAGCCAGGGTAGCTTGATTCCAGTGGCATGGAGAGCACGGGACCCACGTCTGGGCATACCCGTCCCACTCGGGTGACAAATGCAAAACCAACAGTTGATGGACAGAATGCAGAACAATGTCATACATTCACCCCAGTACAGAGATCTGGGCCTAAATCCATCGTTTTTTGCTCACCATGCCATTCCAGTTTGAACCCAGCCATATGCAAATCAGTCTTGACCCTGTGCCTCATGGGAACAGTCCAGCCCGAACTGCCAAGCCAAGTCCTCCCTGGACTGGAAACAAGCATCCTAGGACCGGTTTCGGGGTTTCACCCCTCTTCAGCCAGGGTAGCTTAATTCCAGTGGCATGGAGAGCACGGGACCCACGTCTGGGCATACCCGTCCCACTCGGGGTGACAAATGCAAAACCAACAGTTGATGGACAGAATGCAGAACAATGTCATACATTCACCCCAGTACAGAGATCTGGGTCTAAATCCATCGTTTTTTTGCTCACCATGCCATTCCAGTTTGAACCCAGCCATATGCAAATCAGTCTTGACCCTGTGCCTCATGGGAACAGTCCAGCCCGAACTGCCAAGCCAAGACCTCCCTGGACTGGAAACAAGCATCCTAGGACCGGTTTCGGGGTTTCACCCCTCTTCAGCCAGGGTAGCTTGATTCCAGTGGCATGGAGAGCACGGGACCCACGTCTGGGCATACCCGTCCCACTCGGGGTGACAAATGCAAAACCAACAGTTGATGGACAGAATGCAGAACAATGTCATACATTCACCCCAGTACAGAGATCTGGGCCTAAATCCATCGTTTTTTTGCTCACCATGCCATTCCAGTTTGAACCCAGCCATATGCAAATCAGTCTTGACCCTGTGCCTCATGGGAACAGTCCAGCCCGAACTGCCAAGCCAAGTCCTCCCTGGACTGAAAACAAGCATCCTAGGACCGGTTTCGGGGTTTCAGACGTGGTTTCAGACGTGGGTCCTGGGCTCACTGTGCCACTGGAATCAAGCTATCCTGGCTGAAGAGGGGTGAAACCCCGAAACCGGTCCTAGGATGCTTGTTTCCGGTCCAGGGAGGACCTGGCTTGGCAGTTCGGGCTGGACTGTTCCCATGAGGCACAGGGTCAAGACTGATTTGCATATGGCCAGGTCTAAACTGGGGTGGCATGGTGAGCAAAAGAATGATGGATTTAACCAAGATCTCTTGACTGGGGGTGAATGTTTTGATTTGTTCTACATTCCGTCCATCAATTGTGTGTCTTTTGCTTTCTCGCCCTAAGTGCGCCAGGTATGCCCAGACGTGGGTCCTGGGCTCTCTGTGCCACTGGAATCAAGCTATCCTGGCTGAAGAGGGGTGAAACCCCGAAACCAGTCCTAGGATGCTTGTTTCCGGTCCAGGGAGGACCTGGCTTGGCAGTTCGGGCTGGACTGTTCCCATGAGGCACAGGGTCAAGACTGATTTGCATATGGCCAGGTCTAAACTGGGGTGGCATGGTGAGCAAAAGAATGATGGATTTAACCCAGATCTCTTGACTGGGGGTGAATGTTTTGATTTGTTCTACATTCCGTCCATCAATTGTGTGTCTTTGGCTTTCTCGCCCTAAGTGCGCCAGGTATGCCCAGACGTGGGTCCTGGGCTCACTGTGCCACTGGAATCAAGCTATCCTGGCTGAAGAGGGGTGAAACCCCGAAACCGGTCCTAGGATGCTTGTTTCCGGTCCAGGGAGGACCTGGCTTGGCAGTTCGGGCTGGACTGTTCCCATGAGGCACAGGGTCAAGACTGATTTGCATATGGCCAGGTCTAAACTGGGGTGGCATGGTGAGCAAAAGAATGATGGATTTAACCCAGATCTCTTGACTGGGGGTGAATGTTTTGATTTGTTCTACATTCCGTCCATCAATTGTGTGTCTTTTGCTTTCTTGCCCTAAGTGCGCCAGGTATGCCCAGACGTGGGTCCTGGGCTCACTGTGCCACTGGAATCAAGCTATCCTGGCTGAAGAGGGTGAAACCCCGAAACCGGTCCTAGGATGCTTGTTTCCGGTCCAGGGAGGACCTGGCTTGGCAGTTCGGGCTGGACTGTTCCCATGAGGCACAGGGTCAAGACTGATTTGCATATGGCCAGGTCTAAACTGGGGTGGCATGGTGAGCAAAAGAATGATGGATTTAACCCAGATCTCTTGACTGGGGGTGAATGTTTTGATTTGTTCTACATTCCGTCCATCAATTGTGTGTCTTTTGCTTTCTCGCCCTAAGTGCGCCAGGTATGCCCAGATGTGGGTCCTGGGCTCACTGTGCCACTGGAATCAAGCTATCCTGGCTGAAGAGGGTGAAACCCCGAAACCGGTCCTAGGATGCTTGTTTCCGGTCCAGGGAGGACCTGGCTTGGCAGTTCGGGCTGGACTGTTCCCATGAGGCACAGGGTCAAGACTGATTTGCATATGGCCAGGTCTAAACTGGGGTGGCATGGTGAGCAAAAGAATGATGGATTTAACCCAGATCTCTTGACTGGGGGTGAATGTTTTGATTTGTTCTACATTTCGTCCATCAATTGTGTGTCTTTTGCTTTCTCGCCCTAAGTGCGCCAGGTATGCCCAGACGTGGGTCCTGTGCTCACTGTGCCACTGGAATCAAGCTATCCTGGCTGAAGAGGGGTGAAACCCCGAAACCGGTCCTAGGATGCTTGTTTCCGGTCCAGGGAGGACTTGGCTTGGCAGTTCGGGCTGGACTGTTCCCATGAGGCACAGGGTCAAGACTGATTTGCATATGGCCAGGTCTAAACTGGGGTGGCATGGTGAGCAAAAGAATGATGGATTTAACCCAGATCTCTTGACTGGGGGTGAATGTTTTGATTTGTTCTACATTCCGTCCATCAATTGTGTGTCTTTGCTTTCTCGCCCTAAGTGCGCCAGGTATGCCCAGACGTGGGTCCTGGGCTCACTGTGCCACTGGAATCAAGCTATCCTGGCTGAAGAGGGGTGAAACCCGAAACCGGTCCTAGGATGCTTGTTTCCGGTCCAGGGAGGACCTGGTTTGGCAGTTCGGGCTGGACTGTTCCCATGAGGCACAGGGTCAAGACTGATTTGTATATGGCCAGGTCTAAACTGGGGTGGCATGGTGAGCAAAAGAATGATGGATTTAACCCAGATCTCTTGACTGGGGGTGAATGTTTTGATTTGTTCTACATTCCGTCCATCAATTGTGTGTCTTTTGCTTTCTCGCCCTAAGTGCGCCAGGTATGCCCAGACGTGGGTCCTGGGCTCACTGTGCCACTGGAATCAAGCTATCCTGGCTGAAGAGGGTGAAACCCCGAAACCGGTCCTAGGATGCTTGTTTCCGGTCCAGGGAGGACCTGGCTTGGCAGTTCGGGCTGGACTGTTCCCATGAGGCACAGGGTCAAGACTGATTTGCATATGGCCAGGTCTAAACTGGGGTGGCATGGTGAGCAAAAGAATGATGGATTTAACCCAGATCTCTTGACTGGGGGTGAATGTTTTGATTTGTTCTACATCTTCCATCAATTGTGTGTCTTTTGCTTTCTCGCGCTAAGTGCGCCAGGTATGCCCAGACGTGGGTCCTGGGCTCACTGTGCCACTGGAATCAAGCTATCCTGGCTGAAGAGGGGTGAAACCCCGAAACCGGTCCTAGGATGCTTGTTTCCGGTCCAGGGAGGACCTGGCTTGGCAGTTCAGGCTGGACTGTTCCCATGAGGCACAGGGTCAAGACTGATTTGCATATGGCCAGGTCTAAACTGGGGTGGCATGGTGAGCAAAAGAATGATGGATTTAACCCAGATCTCTTGACTGGGGGTGAATGTTTTGATTTGTTCTACATTCCGTCCATCAATAGTGTGTCTTTTGCTTTCTCGCCCTAAGTGCGCCAGGTATGCCCAGACGTGGGTCCTGGGCTCACTGTGCCACTGGAATCAAGCTATCCTGGCTGAAGAGGGGTGAAACCCCGAAACCGGTCCTAGGATGCTTGTTTCCGGTCCAGGGAGGACCTGGCTTGGCAGTTCGGGCTGGACTGTTCACATGAGGCACAGGGTCAAGACTGATTTGCATATGGCCAGGTCTAAACTGGGGTGGCATGGTGAGCAAAAGAATGATGGATTTAACCCAGATCTCTTGACTGGGGGTGAATATTTTGATTTGTTCTACATTCCGTCCATCAATTGTGTGTCTTTTATTAACTATGCAAGCAGTAAATCAGCAATAAAAAAGGAATTATATCTCCGCTCACGTACCCAGGACATGGATGCCCTCCAGGCAAACGCCTTGCATGACTCCTTAACAGCATCTCAGTTGAATCATACAGCCAAACCCCATCTCCATCAGGCTGTGGGAAAGCGCACTTTAAATCAAATCGTTTTGGCAAGATTGGTGCCACTCCCAATTAGAGAACTGAATCTGACTTGGAGAACCATTGAAACCATCATACACTGTAGACTGTGCAATTACACATTGGCACATATACTACTCTGCATAGCTCGCCGTACTCTACTGAGGTCAATTGTTCTACAAAAGGACACTCGGTCAGCCAAAGAGGCTGTACACCTCATATACAGTCTGGAAACGGTGGTAGACGTGGCCAAGTTTGGGAAATGTATATATTATGTATGCTCTTTGCTAAAGGAACAAAGAGGCGAACTATTTGCCATAGTCAAGCTCTTCTAATATAGAGCAGCCCATCACTCAGCAACTTGTATGAATTAATGGACTTTAAAAAGCTTTCTACATCATACCCAACTAATAACATCAAACATCTTGACCTCTATCAACTGAGGGTCCCAAACCGAACCCATCTGCAAACCTCTACCTGGGAACATTTAAGCCCGTATTATCCAGTACCTCGTACTTTAATTGCTGCTATCATGCATCAATGATTATAATGTCTGTTTGCACTTTATTGCACGTGTCCTTTATAGAATTGCACATTTAAAAAAAAAAATTATTTAAAGACTTTAACCAACTACAAGGGGGGGAGGGGTCACAAATCGAACCCATTTGCTAGCCTCTACCTGGTAACTTTTAAAGCGCCGAATCATTTAGTGTCTCGTATTTTAATTTCCGCTATCAAGCATCAATGATTCTAACAGCTGCTTGCACTTTATCATATGCATCCATCACGAATTGCACATATTTGTAATGTTTTTAATTAAAGTTGCATTATATAATATGCTTATTTTTATCTCGGATTATAGAAATTTTTAATAATTTTAAGTAATCATACAATAAATAAATTAATTCATTCAATGTACCCAATGTAAGGTTATCGGTATCATTTCTATTTTTACTTAGGGACCCTTTTACACTGATGAACTATATTCATGGATACATGTGTATCTTTGATACACAATACAAAATATTATGTTCGTGACACATACAGAATTATTTATGCACTGAAAAATGCTTTATTATTTTTAGTTAGGAAAAAGCTGAATGCACATATGTCCAAAAGTACATAGAACACATTTTAAGTACAAATGTGAATCGAGAAATGTCTGGCTGTTTTGACCCATGCATACATTATATGGAAATTGTGCAGTTTTGTACGCAGGCATTCTATGATTTGATACGAATTTTCTACAACTTACTGGAACATTTGATTAGATGCCTCAGATGATCTGCCTCTAGCTCTAGAGTATACCCGTATCTGGATGCACAGCCGCTTTTTAAAATTAATTCCATTTAAGGTAGAGTTCATGAAAACCCATGGCCAGGGCAGACTAGCTGAGGTGGGCCCCGGATGTTTTCACAGTGGGCCGGATGGGTGGGGGCCGGTTTTGGACCGGTGGGGGCCATTTTTGTTACTAGGGGCCAGTTTTACAGCAGTGCTGCAAAATCGGTCCCTTGTAACAAAAGCACAGCAGCAGTGTTCCCGCCAGACCCCCCCACCTCTTAGGGCCGGTCGGACTTAATTGCCAGGGCTGGTTTGCGATCCCAGTCCGACCCTGCCCATGCCGAACCTAATAAATGGGATGCCAGGTCATGGCCTGTCTTCTTGGGCAGTCTCCTTACCTACAGACGGACAGATCTCTAAATATGGTGATGCGGTAATCAGCCAGAGCAACGTAAGTTACATCTGTTTCACTGGTGGATGATGGGCTGTGCGCCATACCTCTTTTGTTTTTAATAAAAACCTTGTAGCTCCACACTTTGTGAATTTCATGATGTTTTTAAAAGACAAATGGAGAATGTGTGAGTTTTGTTTGGGACTTCACACCCTCTATACAATCATGAATAATGAAGCCAGCAAAAGTTAAACATTGTTTAGGAATCAATCACCCAAGATCAGAGTTGAGCAATCAATGATTGCATATAGAAAATGTCTTATTGACTGTTTATCTTTGCTTACACCACATCTGCCCCACCTATGGTTAGATCTGTAAGTAAGAAAATGTGCAATTATGTGGACAAAATTAGATAGACCAAGTGCCACTTGCACATGTAGCATTTGCTGTTACTGCAGTGATAAAAAATAAAAATGTTCACATAGCTGTAGGTCACATTATAAATACGTGCTATGTTACAAATATAATGCTCCTTTATCATTTAGATACTTAATTTGATAATCATCTATTTTTTTTACAGGACAATGTGTCTTTCTCTTCCCATAGTAGTCGCAGTAGTTCGCTCAATTTTCAAGTGATATGACAGTTGGTTAGGGACCCTCTGCAAGATATGCCATTTAGTTCTTCAGTTGACATGGTGGTGGGTTTCCTGGGTGATAGGCTCGAAACAAAGAATTGAATTTAACCTTAATGAATACAATATTAGTTTATCAGGTGGCATCGACACTGCATTGACATTATAGAGGCTGGCATTTATGGAAAAGTCTGTTGTTCTGACCATTAAATTATTTTATGCCCTTTTTTGTCCCCATGCCAGAACGACAGCGGGATTGATGATTGGCTAGACATAAAATGCAAGTGTACTTTATGTACAAAAGTCAATTTTGTTTATTTTTATAGTGGAAAATGTCTGCACACTATAGAAGGTGTGTGTTAGTTTGAATAGATTTTTTAAATTTAGAATTCCGAAACTTTTCGTCGTTATTTTTCTTATTTTTATTATCATGGCCGTTGTGGCAAATAAATGTAAGTTAAAAAAAAAAGTCTGAATTCTGCATCTTCAATTTGGTTAAAGGGTCTGAAAAACCCTCACATACATTGAATATCCAGATTGCACCACATAACTGTCAGTGCGGAAGATAGATTCATCCTTCTAGGAGTGACATTTGCCTCAACCATACTGAAGATGCTCCAAAGATCTATCAGCTGAAGCACACAATCAGTATGTTATTGCTAGCATTCTGAGTTCAGGCCACACCTCTATTTTCCACGCTAAAATATAAATCGTTTCTGATCTACTGGAAATTCTTTCTTTCAAATATGTTTGCATGTGCCACTTTCTTTGTTTTTTTAAATATAATATTTTTTATTGAAATCCATATAACATAAAAATGTTTGTCCATAAATACATCCATTAAATTCATTAAATATGTCAAAAATAATACAGAGTTATTAAATAGCACTGATTTGCCGGAAGAGAGTAAATCCTAAAATCCATAGAGATAAACAATGTAAACATTTGAGCCAGTGTTAAAAAAAAAAAAAAAAGACATCCACTGCCGACCATTAATACAATCTAAACAATTGAAGGTGCCCTAAGCATATAGCTAAAAAACCAGCGAGTATGTGGAAAATACTAATTCATCCTGTATTCATTGATATACCTAATTTACAAGAGAATATCAAATGTCGCATAATGGATTAAGATACTGGTATTATAAAGCATAGGAGTCAAACATAGTGGGAATACCTCAAAAAAGATAGGCTAAATTTTGAGATCTTTACTCGAAATAAGCTGCCCAGACCCTTTCAAACTTCTAAAGTCCACCACTTCGCAGTGCATAGGCTCGTTCACTTTTTTTAACTTGCTTCATTTTTCGGACCCATTCATATATAGATGGTATAAGAGTTGATCGCCATCTCTGAAGTAGAAGTGATCTGGCGACAGCCATTGCAATATATAATAATTTGATAAGCTTGTCTGAAAGAAGAAGGTCTGGGTCATAGCCAAGTACTATTAGCCGAGTATTCGACCCTATTGAAATACCACATTCAAGTTCCAGATAATAAAAAATGTCGTTCCAGAACCTCTGAATCAAGGGACATTGTAATATAATGTGTGTCCAATTGGCTGAGGGATGGTTAAGGCAACGGAAACACTGCGCTGATTGGTTAGAATAAATCTTAGATAAAAAAAGTGGGGTTCTATAAAGTAGCCATTTACTAAAAAACAACATCCTTCGCCAATTAGCTCCCCTTAACGCGTTAAAATTGAGATTGTTAACTGCTGACCACATACTCGCTGTGAATTCCATCTCCTCATGCTTTGCCCATTTCGTTATGGCCTTCCCCTCCAGATCTAAACTCTTGATAGAGGCTAAACGCTTTTTCCATTCCCCAGGTTTCTTAAATGCCATATCTTCTAATAGATCATATACTAAACATTTCCGTTCGATGATCTGGACCAAGTCAAGTTTACTCAGGAACTTACTAAAAATGTTATATGACCCAAGGAGAAGGAAGTCATTTGCAATTAAATGAGACATTTCGGCTATGTTCAGCCATCTATCATTCCTTAAAAAATCGGAAATTTTCTGAAATTTAGCCTTGGCCCATTTTTGTGTAATTACTGATGAATCTTTAATCCCAGATAGTAAGATAGGGCCAGATAACGGAGTTGAGGAGTTGATTACGGGGATAGAATATCTTCTATAAAAAGCCTGGCGTTTATGGAAAAACCACTGAACGGACTTATACCGTACTAATTTAGGAGATTTAACAATTGTTAATGGGCAGTGGATCTGATTTTCTTTACAAATTAAATTCATAAAATAGTTAATAAAAAAAAACGATTGTAGTTCCGGCTTGAATCTGGACATATACTGTGCAAAATATGCAAAATAATAATCCCTCAAATTTGGAAGAGCTAATCCTCCATTTTCCACCTCCTCATATAAAGTGCTAAGTGCAATTCGGGGGACCTTCTTTCCCCAGAGAAAAGATGTAAACATGGACTCTATTTTGGTAAAAAAAGAGCTCATTAAAACACAGGGAATCGCCGAGAAGAGAAAATTAAATAGCGGGAGAACAGCCATTTTATTCAATGCAGCCCTACCCAAGATGGTTAATGGGAGAGAATTCCATTGAGAGAATAAATCCTGGACTTTTCGTAAAAGTGGGGCAAAATTCAAATCCAATAAATCAGTGATTTGCGCCGAAAAATAAACACCAAGATATCTTTTCGGTTTTGTATTTAAACAGGAAAGAATATCGAGATGCAAGTCCGTAGATGCTCCACCACACTGTATAATTTCTGTCTTTTTTAAATTTATTTTATATCCGCCTAATGCCTCAAATTGCTCAAAAATCTCAAAAGTTTTTGCTTGGACCTCCTTCTCAGGCTTTATAATGAGCATAATATCGTCGGCGTATAATTTCAATTTTGCCATAGTTGATAGTGGAGGGCAGATATCCGTACTATTCCTAATGGCAATCGCCAATGGCTCGATAAAAAAGGCAAATAGTACCGGAGACAATGGACATCCTTGTCTAGTCCCCAGTTTAACCTTAACCTGGCCGACCTCTGTGGTGTTAATAATTATGTTGGCTTCTGCATTCAAGTATAGTTTCTGAACCAACCCCATGATTTTGGGAGGTATGCCAAAATTTTCCAAAATAAAAAATAAGGTCTCCCAAACAACTAGGTCAAATGCCTTTTCGGCATCTAAAAGGAGGACTAGAGCTGGTATCTTCTGAGTCTCAAAATAGTCCAGTGTTTCCGCTAAATAGTGCGTATTAGTGCTGAGCTGCCTGCCAGCAGTAAAACCATTTTGGTCAGGGTGAATCAAATGCGAGGCAATTCGATTAAAACGATTGACTAAAAGTTTAGTAATTATTTTATAGTCAGAATTTAAAAGCATGATGGGACGATAAGAATTAGGGTCTTCACTATCCTTACCCTTTTTCAAAAAACTGACTATGTTCCCATTTCTAAATGACAATGGTATCACTTCTCCTTCTAAAATTGAGTTGGCCAACGATAAAAGATAACCTGAGATGGTGCTAAAAAAGGTTTTAAAAAATTCTGCCGGGAGGCCGTCCGGGCCACAAGCTTTGCCATTCGGGAGATTTTTTATGACACCCTCCAGCTCGTCTTTTGTAAAAGGACTCGCCATGCTCAGTTTCTCCACATCTGAGAGTGCAGGCAATTCGTGTCTCTGGAGAAAATATCTCAAGGATGTCATATCAATGGTCTGTTGTTGGCCGTATATATTCCTATAATGTTGTAACATTATGTCCCCTATTCTTACCGGGTCGTCAGTACGGGAAGCAGTTATAGGACATTTCAATGCAGTTATCTGGTTAGTTACAGTCTGCTCCCTTGCCTGCCAGGCAAGGAACCTCCCGGTATAATTACTTTCTTCGTAGATTTTTTGCCTGTGGTGCTGATAAAGGATTCACTTTTGAGATAATATTTTTCACTAAGATCCCGTTTAGCCTGATCAAGCTGCCGTTGGTTGAAAGCTGAGGGACTGCTGAGAAATGTGTCAAAAGACCTTTGCACTTTCTGCTCTAAGAATCGCTTTTCTTCCTTAGCTTTCCTAAGATTATTGGCATCCTTTCCGATGGCTAGTCCCCTTATGAAAGCCTTAAACGAGTCCCAAACCAGGTGCAGAGGTGCAGAGCCCTGATTTCGCTCAAAGAATTAATTAATCTCAGTTTTAATAGAGAGCACCCTGTTCTCCTCTGATAGATATTGCCTATTTAACATCCATCTTTTAGGAGTCCTAGTGTATTTTCCTAACTCTAACTCAAGAATCACCATCGCATGATCCGAGAATCCATTCTGAAGGATTCTCTGCTGGCTAAAAATCAGTCTCCTAGAAATAAGGAAAAAATTGATGCTTGACGAAGTACGAAATCTACCTGATGAACAAGTATAGGCGATCTTAGTTGGGAATACTGCCCTCCAGGGATCCAATGTGTCCAGAGTCAAACCATAGTTTTGTAAAACTTTTAAAGTTTTAGGTTTTAGCTGTTTTTTGGCAAAGCAGAGGAGTCGATTTTAGGATTCATTAGAAAATTAAAATTCCCCCCTAATGTCAATTCATTGGGTACTTGGATTAAAGATTGAAAAAATTCCTCATACGGCATTGGATTATCCTCAACTGGGGCATATATACTGGCAAAAGTTAAAAATCTGCCCCCTAGGTTACAGGTGGCCCAGCACCACCTACCACTCTGATCGTTAACAAAATTGACAACTTCAGCCTGAAGTTTTTTACTGAGGAAGATCGCCGTGCCCCGATGGGATGCCGAAGATGAGGAGAATCCCCTGTAAGCTGCCCAGGACCTAAACATTGGGAAAACTGATAGTTTCCCTGCTGGTATATGGGTCTCTTGTATTAAAATAGCCGCTGGATTTTCTGTCTTAATCCATGCCTCGATGGCCCGCATTTTCTTTTTATTGTTGAGGCAGTTGACGTTGAAAGAAACTACTGGCAAGATTTCCTTTTTAGCCATTAGCAGCAGGTAGGATAATATCCATGCAACCTGACAGTATAGATAGAAATGTACTGAAAAACTGCGACTATAGCCGCAATGGTAAATGGCTCCATCTGAGATCTAGCAAAATGTGAGTCTATTAAAACAATATGGATGTATATGTGTATGGATTTAAGAAATGGATTTCGTTTTTTCCCCATGCTCCCTTTTCCACCCCTGTGATCCCCCCAGCCCCCATGCTCCCTTTCCCGCCCCCGTGACCCCACCCAACCCCCTGAGCCACCATGAGCAGACCGCCGTCCCTGCTCACATCTGACAAGCTTCCCCCCTTGACTGGCACTATGACTTGGTGCCTGGTGCGACCGGTCTCCCCAGCCCCCACCCCTTCCTTCAAAAAAAAAAAAAAAAAAATGAGAAACACAGAGAGAAACAAAGAAAAGCGGAAGAGACAAAGGAGAAGTAAAAAAAAAAAGACGACAACAATCTATCTAAAAATATCAGCCAATATGTACTAACAATGGGAAAGAGCAACAAAAGAAAAAGTCAGTAATACAAATTAATAACATTTGTTCGCTCATAACATCGAAATTTTAACATTATTTTGACATATTAGAGTTAGCATATCATTGAAATTTATCCAACGAGATTTGTTGCAGTCATTCCTGCACTTCCGGGACATTACAAACCGAACTACCTGCCCTGCCGCCTTCCTTCAAAAGAAGAAGACCACAAGCATGAGCCGAGAGGACAGAAGAGAAAATGAGAAAAAAGAAAAAGAGAAAAAAAAGGAAGAAAACCAGTAGGCAATAAATAACAGACTGCCTAAGAGGATATACTAGAGAAAGGAGGAGAACCAAAATAAGAGACAAAAACAAATAATTGAAAACATTTTGGAAACAATTTGAGAACATTTTGAAAGCATTTGAAAACTCATAACAGTCGCGCTATGTCATGTCTTAATACTCAGGAGTCTAAAGGCGCTTTAGCATTTCCCCATCGAAATTTGTTGCAATAATTCCTGTGCTTCCGGGACATTACAGAATACGTGAAATCTGCCTTTGACTAGCACTTTTAACTTGCTCTGTTGGGCAATCATTGCCTGTGCCCCCTGTTCCTTGAATAAATGTAGCATTTTTACAAACTCTTTCCGCCTTTTTGCTGCGGAAGCCGACATGTCCGGAAAGATCCGGCAAAGTGGGACCTCTGTCGAAGTAAACTGTTGTTGTTTAATAGCCTTAGTCAAGATTTGTTCCTTAACCCTATAATCCCCGAAATTGACTAACATAGTCCGTGGGAACTTTGCATTAGGAGGGAGATGGGCTGCCACCCGATGTGCTCGCATAAGAGTAAGATCACCATTAAACTCTGGGAGGACATTCTTTTTAATAAACAAATCCACCCACTGTAGGGTCTGCTGCCCCTCAAGGCCTTCCGGGATGCCCAGAATGCGAAGATTGGAGCGTCTAGAATGGTTCTCTAATTCCTTGAGTTTATACTCTATTGCTGCTCTCTGGCTCTGGAAGGCGGCGACTTTATTATTCACAGTTGAAATTTGGTCCTCCACCTGCGAGATCCTAGTTTCTGCCTCATGAAGCCGTGTCGGCACTGAGCCATGCTTTCTTCGATTTTAGTTAGACGAGCATGGATTACGGCGATCTCAGCTTATTGGGAGGCTTTCAGTTCTCGTATCTCGTCCAGAATCAGGTTGAGGAGGCTCTTGGCGTCCCATTGCATGGAAAAAGATCTAATTTCCTGGGAGGGGTTGTCTTGAGTTGCTTCTAGCCTGCCTTCAGACTGCGATGCCGGCGGATCGGAGGGCATACACTCTGCTGGGATAGTCCGGTCAGCGCCCACAAGAGTAGATAAATCTGATGAAGAGCCCCCCATACAGGAAGGCATAGAAGAAGGCATAGACTCTACTGGGATGGTCAGGGCAGCGTCCACAGGAGTAGATAGATCCGATGAAGAGCCCCCCCAAGAGAAGGAGCCCGCAGAGAAAGGGATGGCGGGGGAGAGTAGTTGACGTCCAAAGGAACTCTAAGGCTTCCATTTTTACACAGATCAATGGGGTTGTCCATGGGGTTGTCAATTGGAGGGGGTTCATTCCCTGCCGCCTCCTGTTCTGCGGATGACAAACCGGGCTTAACTTTGAAGAATAAAGGATACTTTTTGAGATCCTTGGCTACTCCGGCTGAGTCGAGCAACATCGGCGTCTTTAGTTTGGTCAGATCTGATGCAGAGGAGGTGCCTGCCCTAGGAGAGGCGATAGAGCAGGGACTTGCGCTTAAGTCAAGGTCCACAGAAGCACCTCCAGGATGGTCTTGATCCGCAACCTCAGAGCGTGCCATTTCAGCAGTTTCGGTATTCAAGTCAAGATCTTTCCTGAGAGCGGCCGCGCGGTTTGCCCGAGCAGCAGCCTGGCCAACTCGTTTTTTCACCCTTTGACCCAGGCTTGGGGAGTCAGAGTGGATTATTGTTGCTCCTTTAGAAAAACTTTGCATAATGTAACTGTACCGTTAATCCCCTAACAAGACAGCCAAAGTTACTACCTGGGACCGCCCCAGCGACCCTCAGCCAAGTAGCGTAGGGGACTCCCATACACTAATGGGTAAGGATAATACGTGCCCTTGCCCCCTCTTGGAGAGAAAACTGGTGGTCCCAGTGTCCGAGAGTAGGGAAGTAAAAAACTACAGCTCCCAGAAGCACAAGCGCCAGCACTGCAAGAAGTAGCCAAGAGGAATTCAGGTTAGCCAGTAAACTACCTCAGGACGATATACTGCTGGAATGATGTCTGCTTGTTGAACACCAGTAGGTTAAAAACCCTATACAGCGATGCAGGCAGGGTGAGTCAGAGTTCTTTCAGCTCCAGTTCTCATAACGCTTGCAGGCGTGTTCACGGAGCTTAGCGGAGCATAGAAGCCTAGCGGCTCGGTATTTCAGTATTTTCAACAATGTGGTTAGCCAAATAGAGTTCTGCTACGCCAGTGTAGGCACCTGCACTGGGCCATGTAAGCAAGGAGGCTCCCTAAATACACCTGCGCAATACCGCTTAGGTGCTGATATCAGTTTGATCCCGTTTCCCGGTTCCTGGCTCCCGCTGGTGAATTCGCGGAGCTCGGCAGCCCCCGCGTCCGCATCCCGCGTCTGACGTCAGCTCAGATCTCAGCCTCGGAGGAAGGAGGAAGGAGAGGGGTGTGGCTACGGCGTGATCAGCCGGTCATCCTGCTCCCGTCGATATTAGGGCACCTGCCACCTTCTTTGTTGTCGTTTTTGGCCACTGATCCTTTTGAGTTTCCTCCAAAACGGAGTTTATTTACTGTCCTGCAACTTTTGTAGACCAATGCAAAGGATGGGGTGGTGCGACTGAGGACGATGCTGATGATGATTTGGAGCAATAAGGAGGAAGTGGACAGGGGTGAACGTAAGTTACATTAGTAGTAGTCAATATTGCTAGAGTCACACTGCACTTTGCAAAGGTCAATGAAAACGTCACATCCATAGTTCTTCTTTGTCCTGCATGTTGGACTTTTTCATGTTCATATGCAGATATTCTCTTTACAACCAAATGTGTGTTCATAAATACATCCTTCTTAAAGATGCTGGAGAAATTTTTGTAATTTGTTTTCATGTAATTACGCAAACTTTCTGCAAAATTACATAAAATGTGTAATTACGTGAAATGTAGTCTATTATTAATAGCTATATTTTAGTGCAAAATGTGTCCTTGTGCCAATTTTTGATGCAGGATGCATTTGCTGCTAAAAAAATAGTGCACAAAAGCTGCACACCTTTTATCATTACCATGTATTTGCAGTGAATTTTTACCACAGATGGAACATAATTATGTGACGTCGCATAACTTCAGGATTTTCACATAACAAGCGTGATGCAAAATTCCCGAAATTACGGGAATTACATCTGGCATAATTTAAATTTTGCCCACATGTGATTGTTGTTGCATTGTTCACAGTGGCGTAACACAGGCCCCCGCATGCCCCGCGGTGCGGGGGTCCCCCGAGCTGCAGGGGGCCCCCCGAGCTGCAGGGGGCCCACTCTGCACAGTAGTCAGGCCTGAGAGCTCCGGATTCAATTCGGAGGAGGGCCCCCTCCATGTACCTTGCAGGGGGCCCCTCAACTTTCGTTACGCCAGTGATTGTTCATGGTAGCATCACCCATGCTAACAGGCTGTGTGACAGTATCAAAAAGTGCAAGCACTTTGATGATGCACTCCACTAGTCCCCAGCGCTGAACTATCATTAACCTGGCTGTGGCAGATGCATTTCCTTATTATCATGCAGAGGCTTGTACTGCTTAAGGAGTCATTGAAACTTAAAAGAAAATTGGAGTGAAAGCATATTTGATAGTTTTGCTCCCTTTAATTTGTACTTTTGATGAGCAATCGAAAAAGACTTGCAATTTCATTTTTTGAAATGTATCAATAGATTGTTATACATAACAACACCATTTTATAGCAATGTTTTATGTTTTATGAAACCTCTCTAAGTAGTCACTTTTTTTCTCAGTATTAGCTGCAATAAGGAACAGACCATACTGAACATGTTTCTATGGTAGGTCTCTGTGCGTGCATTGGATGTGTACATTTATATGTATGTAAGAGGTTTGTGAAAGAGTTATTGTACAAATGTTATCCTAAACATAATTTGCTCTAATCTTTCAGGTATTGCACTTTTTTCAAATAGTCCCTTTGTGTCCTAATTTTCTAGTTGTTCATGATGGATCTGCAGCTCACCTACCTGCTTTATATCGTTTGGTATGTTCTATGTATTTCTTCCATTTTCAATATTTGACTTTCAGGCATCTTCTTCAGACTTTCTGTTAGAAATCGGGTTTCTGGTTGGCTAGGGTATGCACCTAAGCCAGGCAGAACCCACCACTTTAGTCAGGGTAACCAAGATAACCCCTGCTCACATCCTTGGTAGCTTGGCAGAGCAGCCAGGCTTATCCCAGAGACAATGTGTAAAGCATTTGCCAAACACAGACACACACCAGTGACACACTAGGCACACCACAAAAAGAGACTCCACTAAAGGTTATATAAGAATATCCTTTGTATTATACATAAAACACATTAGACTACAATCACATAAATCACTGTGCCAATAGGCACTTGTCATGATGTCACATAGTTCATAAAATCACTTTGCCAACCAGGCAATTGTCATAATATCACATGGTAGTGCAATCAAGTAAACACTTATATGTTGCACATGTTAAGAAACAGTTGGCATAACATCAGTTAGTGCACTAAAGGCAAGACTGATATGGTGCGTACGTCCTAACCCCCACCTTCTCTATGCATACCATGTACACTCTGAAATAGTGCTCGTTATCCTGTTATTTGTATAAGGCCTAACCACACCATGCATCGCCACATCAGAGCATGAAAATGAAGCAGTTTAGGGAAAAAAACGATGCATATACCCACATCAGGGCATGAAATGCAAATTACATTGGAGTAAGACGACACATAAATCCCCATCTGTCACCATAAACACATCGGTCGCAAACTTTCACTCAAACCACATCAAGAACAGCAAGGAAATATGGGCCCCAGAACACCTGCACTCCTACTAGCAGGGTTACGGTACTTTTTGAGAGCCCTTTAGTAATGCTTCCTAGTAGGCATATATCGTAGGCCGCAGGATCCCCTGCGCGCCTACTAAGAGGAATATGGTCATCTCTGTGACTGTGGCAATTTAAATGAAGGTTGGAATTGGGGGCTTCCGTCGAGGTTTACCCTGTCCTGCCATGTTATTCAAGTGTCCCCGAGGTACATGTCACCCGGTACAGTGGGGGGAAGCACAATGTGCAGGTTTCAGCGGGGAGGCCTCGCTAGGTCCCCCTGCTGGTAAAATGACCCAAGAGCAGCTGTAGTCATCGCAGTGCGACCTCTGAAATCAGTCTGGTTCGGACAAATCCCTACTGCAAGGGGGCTTAGCCACGGGAGTGAGGGAAGCACCATGCGCCTCTGAGACTACTCGGTACGGTACAGTTAAGCCACAATGACCCACGGGAAGGCAGCAAGGTAGGCAGGCAGGTCAGCATTTACATGCTAGCACACACGTGGTTGTCCCTGCTGCAGCCTAGTAGTACACAGGCAGCAGGACAACACAGCTTTAGTGGTCAGCAAAAATGGTGGTTTCTTGTGGCAGTCCAACAGGGCCTGTGGACCCCATAGTCAGGGAGCAGCTGGCAGCAGGACAACAAGCAGAAAAGCAATCCTGGAAGTCCTTTATGCCACCCAACAGACAGCAGGTAGCAGTCCTGCTTCCCAAAAATTCTCTAGAAATGTGGGTCAGAGCCCCTGTACTTTGTTCTGGGGGCACTTCAAACAATTTTTTGAAGTGCACAACAACCCTATTGAATCCCCAGCTCTAGCTTCAGAAATACTACAGGGGAGCGGAGACAGCATGGTGAAAGGTAGGCACAGCCCCATTAAGGTGCAGGTGACAACTCCTCCCACCACTATAAATGCAGGCCAGGCCTATTCGGCCCAACTATGAGTCACCCAGGAAAGGCAGGACACACCTCAACCCGCTTGTGACTGTCTAGTGTTAATGAACATCCTCTGCACCTGTCAGTCCCAACCAGTCAATACACAACCAGGAAGGGCACAAAGAGTTATAAGCACACAGAAATGCCCACTTCTAAAAGTGATACAAAAGGGGATGATGGACGGAACGTTTGAGCCAATCAAACACTCACCCCCAGTCAACTGATCTGGGTTTAATCCATCATCATTCTTTAGCTCACTCCACCACCCCAGTTCAGACATGGCCATATGCAAATCAGTCTGACCCTGTGCCTCATGGGAACAGTCCAGCCCGAACTGCCAAGCCATGTCTTCCCTGGACCGGAAACAAGCATCCTAGGACCGGTTTCTGGCATTCCAGCCGTCATCAGCCAGGCTTGCCTGAATCCAGTGGCAAAGTGAGCAAGGGACCCACGTCTGGGCATACCCCCGCCAACTTAGGGCGAACAAAGCGATACAAAAGGGGATGATGGACGGAACGTTTGAGCCAATCAAACACTCACCCCCAGTCAACTGATCTGGGTTTAATCCATCATCATTCTTTAGCTCACTCCACCACCCCAGTTCAGACATGGCCATATGCAAATCAGTCTGACCCTGTGCCTCATGGGAACAGTCCAGCCCGAACTGCCAAGCCATGTCTTCCCTGGACCGGAAACAAGCATCCTAGGACCGGTTTCTGGCATTCCAGCCGTCATCAGCCAGGCTTGCTTGAATCCAGTGGCAAAGTGAGCAAGGGACCCACGTCTGGGCATACCCCCGCCAACTTAGGGCGAACAAAGCGATACAAAAGGGGATGATGGACGGAACGTTTGAGCCAATCAAACACTCACCCCAGTCAACTGATCTGGGTTTAATCCATCATCATTCTTTAGCTCACTCCACCACCCCAGTTCAGACATGGCCATATGCAAATCAGTCTGACCCTGTGCCTCATGGGAACAGTCCAGCCCGAACTGCCAAGCCATGTCTTCCCTGGACCGGAAACAAGCATCCTAGGACCGGTTTCTGGCATTCCAGCCGTCATCAGCCAGGCTTGCTTGAATCCAGTGGCAAAGTGAGCAAGGGACCCACGTCTGGGCATACCCCCGCCAACTTAGGGCGAACAAAGCGATACAAAAGGGGATGATGGACGGAACGTTTGAGCCAATCAAACACTCACCCCCAGTCAACTGATCTGGGTTTAATCCATCATCATTCTTTAGCTCACTCCACCACCCCAGTTCAGACATGGCCATATGCAAATCAGTCTGACCCTGTGCCTCATGGGAACAGTCCAGCCCGAACTGCCAAGCCATGTCTTCCCTGGACCGGAAACAAGCATCCTAGGACCGGTTTCTGGCATTCCAGCCATCATCAGCCAGGCTTGCTTGAATCCAGTGGCAAAGTGAGCAAGGGACCCACGTCTGGGCATACCCCCGCCAACTTAGGGCGAACAAAGCGATACAAAGGGGATGATGGACGGAACGTTTGAGCCAATCAAACACTCACCCCCAGTCAACTGATCTGGGTTTAATCCATCATCATTCTTTAGCTCACTCCTCCACCCCAGTTCAGACATGGCCATATGCAAATCAGTCTGACCCTGTGCCTCATGGGAACAGTCCAGCCCGAACTGCCAAGCCATGTCTTCCCTGGACCGGAAACAAGCATCCTAGGACCGGTTTCTGGCATTCCAGCCGTCATCAGCCAGGCTTGCTTGAATCCAGTGGCAAAGTGAGCAAGGGACCCACGTCTGGGCATACCCCCGCCAACTTAGGGCGAACAAAGCGATACAAGGGGATGATGGACGGACGTTTGAGCCAATCAAACACTCACCCTCATGGTCAACTGATCTGGGTTTAATCCATCATCATTCTTTAGCTCACTCCACCACCCCAGTTCAGACATGGCCATATGCAAATCAGTCTGACCCTGTGCCTCATGGGAACAGTCCAGCCCGAACTGCCAAGCCATGTCTTCCTGGACTGGAAACAAGCATCCTAGGACCGGTTTCTGGCATTCCAGCCGTCATCAGCCAGGCTTGCTTGAATCCAGTGGCAAAGTGAGCAAGGGACCCACGTCTGGGCATACCCCCGCCAACTTAGGGCGAACAAGCGATACAAAGGGGATGATGGACGGAACGCTTGAGCCAATCAAACACTCACCCCCAGTCAACTGATCTGGGTTTAATCCATCATCATTCTTTAGCTCACTCCACCACCCCAGTTCAGACATGGCCATATGCAAATCAGTCTGACCCTGTGCCTCATGGGAACAGTCCAGCCGAACTGCCAAGCCATGTCTTCCTGGACCGGAAACAAGCATCCTAGGACCGGTTTCTGGCATTCCAGCCATCATCAGCCAGGCTTGCTTGAATCCAGTGGCAAAGTGAGCAAGGGACCCACGTCTGGGCATACCCCGCCAACTTAGGGCGAACAAGTCGATACAAAGGGGATGATGGACGGAACGTTTGAGCCAATCAAACACTCACCCCCAGTCAACTGATCTGGGTTTAATCCATCATCATTCTTTAGCTCACTCCTCCACCCCAGTTCAGACATGGCCATATGCAAATCAGTCTGACTCTGTGCCTCATGGGAACAGTCCAGCCCGGACTGCCAAGCCATGTCTTCCCTGGACCGAGAACAAGCATCCTAGGACCGGTTTCTGGCATTCCAGCCATCATCAGCCAGGCTTGCTTGAATCCAGTGGCAAGTGAGCAAGGGACCCACGTCTGGGCATACCCCCGCCAACTTAGGGCGGGGGTATGCCCAGACGTGGGTCCCTTGCTCACTTTGCCACTGGATTCAGGCAAGCCTGGCTGATGACGGCTGGAATGCCAGAAACCGGTCCTAGGATGCTTGTTTCCGGTCCAGGGAAGACATGGCTTGGCAGTTTGGGCTGGACTGTTCCCATGAGGCACAGGGTCAGACTGATTTGCATATGGCCGTGTCTGAGCTGGGGTGGTGGAGTGAGCTAAAGAATGATGATGGATTAAACCCAGATCAGTTGACTGGGGTGAGTGTTTGATTGGCTCAAGCTGTCCGTCCATCATCCCCTTTGTATCGCTTTGTTCGCCCTAAGTTGGCGGGGGTATGCCCAGACGTGGGTCCCTTGCTCACTTTGCCACTGGATTCAGGCAAGCCTGGCTGATGACGGCTGGAATGCCAGAAACCGGTCCTAGGATGCTTGTTTCCGGTCCAGGGAAGACATGGCTTGGCAGTTCGGGCTGGACTGTTCCCATGAGGCACAGGGTCAGACTGATTTGCATATGGCCGTGTCTGAGCTGGGGTGGTGGAGTGAGCTAAAGAATGATGATGGATTAAACCCAGATCAGTTGACTGGGGGTGAGTGTTTGATTGGCTCAAGCGTTCCGTCCATCATCCCCTTTTGTATCGCTTTGTTCGCCCTAAGTTGGCTGGGGTATGCCCAGACGTGGGTCCCTTGCTCACTTTGCCACTGGATTCAGGCAAGCCTGGCTGATGACGGCTGGAATGCCAGAAACCGGTCCTAGGATGCTTGTTTCCGGTCCAGGGAAGACATGGCTTGGCAGTTCGGGCTGGACTGTTCCCATGAGGCACAGGGTCAGACTGATTTGCATATGGCCGTGTCTGAGCTGGGGTGGTGGAGTGAGCTAAAGAATGATGATGGATTAAACCCAGATCAGTTGACTGGGGGTGAGTGTTTGATTGGCTCAAGCGTTCCGTCCATCATCCCCTTTTGTATCACTTCTAAAAGTGGCATTTCTAAAGTAGTAATAACAAATCTGCTTTCACCAAGAAGCAGGATTTACCACTACTATTCCAAACATACCAAAATGTCCACGCTACCCCTTTCCTATCAGAAATTACCATTGAAACACATATCAGGGAATTCCCAATGCAAACACATGGGAGGGGCAGCCTCACAGTAGTGAGAAACCAAATAGGTTGTTTGTCACTACCAGGACATGCCACACAACAAAGGCACATGTCCTACCTTTTACCTACACAGCACCCTGCCCATAGGGCTACCTAGGGCCTACCTTAGGGGTGACCTATATGTAGTAAAAAGGGAGTTTCAGACGTGGCAAACACTTTAAGTGCCATGTCACTGTGGCAGTAAACTGCGCATGCAGGCCCTGCAGTGGCAGAGGCCTTAGACAGGTTTGAAAGGCTACTTCAGTGAGTAGCACAAGCAGCGCTGCAGGCCCGCTAGTAGCATTTAATTTACAGGCTATGGGTATGTGGGATACCACTGTACAAGGGACTTACAGTTAAATTAAATATGTCAAACAGGGTAGACTAATCTCACCAAGTTTACAAGAGAAAGCACATGCACTTTAGGACCTATCAACAGTGGTAAAGTTCCCAGACTCCTAAAACCGACAATAACAGGTCAGAAAAATACAGGAGGAAGGCAAAACGTTTGGGGATAACCCTGCAAAAAGGGCCAGTTCCAACACTTTCACTCCTTGATTTTTTTGTTGATTAAATGTTTTGAAAGATGAGCTCAATATGGTTGCATTCATGTATACATTTGAGACAATATTACTTATTGGCTTGAGCTCTTTTAGAGTGAGGCCTAAATTGTGGTTCTATCATGGGATGCAGCAAATACCGTGCCGCCGAACAACGCGCTGTCTTTGCAACTTAGGCAGAGCAACGAATGTGTCTAAACCACGCATTCCATTTACAACACAAGTTGTTACAAAGGCATGTGTTAGGTAAAGCGGCGTTGGACTTTACAGTCCAATGCTTTCCCTGCTGTTGCAGGTACTGGAGTTGGAATAGTAAATAATGCTATTCCTAAGTCCAGCGCCCCCCTAAGGCAAGTCATTTTAACAGCTTGCGTTGCAAATGGAATGCGTGTTTCAGATGCATTTGTTGTTCCGCCCGTGTTGTTAAGGAACCCGTGGGAAAGGAAAGCGTGGTTGTGTCATACAACCTTTAATCACAGAAGGGCCTCAGTGTCCCTCTTTCCCTCACCTCTCTTTTTGACTGATTTTAGAATTAAATAATATTTCTTTGTCAGAGCTCAAATTATTGTTGCTCTACTTTCACAGTTTCTCCTAAATTCTGAACCTTAGATCTGCCTTCATTTTTAATCTCTTCTCTCATTGACCCAATTTATAGTAGACAATCATTTTCTTTCAGTTTATTTCACCACCTCATAATAGGAAGTTAAATTCTAAGGTGCCAATCAAACAAAACACACTACATGGTGTGCATTAAAAATTTTATTGGTTCATGCCCTGCTTCTTGGTTGCTGTTCTGCCATGCCACACAGAGCCATATCCTTCTCCTCACACAATTTTCTCCATGAAGAGACTACCATCCTGTGCCAAAAAAGCATCTAACCATGTCTCTGTCTTGTACTCAGAGTGATTGCAATAAACCTGTGAGCGAATGTCTGATGTGTATTGCATTATCTAATGAAGTATCAGAAGTTAGTTGGTAGTAGTCAGTTGGCATACCGTAAAAAATAGCACAGAGTATTAGGAACTGGTTATTATTATTATTATTATTAATAGTTGAGCAATATTGTGCAAGAGTGAGTGCAATTAATCAGTTAGCAATTTGTTGGAGTCTAGAGTAAGATGGTCACCAAAGGCCCAGTTTATCCCTTGCCACTATCCAGCAGAGAGTCAATTTACCATGGTTAATTCTGTTTTGGAAACTAGGACCTTTAAATGTTAGTTTGATTCACAATAACATAAAAGGAGGAAATAATTTTAATGACTGTTGTTGCCTGTTTCAAAACTAATAAACCTTCTGCATTGGTACTGGTTGTTTGTAGCGGGTATATATAGCCACCAATTCATAAAGATGTTTGAGTACATGAAGTAGTACTCTTGTTTCACTAATTCACATCAGCATAAATGCCTTTGTGAATTGACTCAAAATGTCAACTCTCTATTAGAAAACATGCTAAGAGGGCACAGAGATTTTTTGTTTGTATTAATTGTTTTATACATATTTCCAGAATATTTACATTTTTGATTAGGGAAATTCATAAAGACATTTATAAGTATTTAAATTGGTACACTTGTAGTACTACTGCACCACTTATAAAAGCCTTTGTGAATTGGCCCCATAAAGATTGCACCACAGATTGTAAACATTTACCTCTAGGATACTGACAGCAGTCAGAATGAGAAGTCCACTCTGTTCAGATGTGTACTGAATATGCTATTGCGCAATGGAGCTAACGTTCCACCATTCTGTAGTTCTAATTTTAATAAAATATTCCTCATACTTTGTGTATGACCTCCTCCTGATGGGTGCCCTCTGAAGTTTTTGGTGCATTCTCTCTAATCAAAGCCACTATCATTGACATGAGTAATCATAGGGATAAAATATGTAACCTTTTCATTAAAGTATATTTTAGCATTAAGCATTTAGAAATGTAAGTTTGTCTAGTGCATACTCTGCAATACTATAAAAAAGTTTTTATGCTTTACAATTAATTAATATTTCATCAAACTGAACTGTAGTTACACCC
The DNA here is from genome assembly GCA_963921515.1 of Calotriton arnoldi. Taxonomy (NCBI): domain Eukaryota; kingdom Metazoa; phylum Chordata; class Amphibia; order Caudata; family Salamandridae; genus Calotriton; species Calotriton arnoldi. The sequence goes on from CAWUFW010000145.1 coordinate 1,058,657, forward strand.
ACAGTTAACATTAGATTTTGTAAAATGAACATAAGTGTGGGCTAATTAAAATGGTGATGGTAGCGCAATAAGCATTAATTTGCCAATAAAGCTATTGATTGTGACCTATGGAAAAGTGATCAAACTGTAGTGTGACATCAGCGAATCAACTAAATAGGGTAGCTAAAATCCCAGTTGATGGGTGAGCCAGTTCTTATGGTCTGTACACATCATAGTATTGCTGCTGTCTTTATTTCAGGTAAGATAGAAACATGTAACTCTGCTCTTCTTCAGAGAATAAATAATACAAGTTCAAAAGTGGTACAGTTTTCCTGAAGAACGTGTTGTGTGTGTGAACTGTATTGTTTTAAATGTTCCTTCAGTGATGTTTGAAAGGGTGTAATGAAATCACTTGAAAGCCGGGAAGGTAGATCCCACATAATGTAAATGGAATGAATATGTGAGAAAGTAAGCCAGGAAGGACCTTTTGAATATGTGGGAATGTAAGGAAGACAGAACCACCCATATTCTAAGTTGTGTAACTCACTCGGGCAAAAGTAATAAATGCTATTTCCCAATGTATTATTTAATTTTAATTTTATTGCTATTATCTTTTATTGTGCATACCTAGTCTCTTGTAGCAGTGATGCATTTTACAAAACACAAGGATCCCGTGACAATGCCTTTTGGCAACAGAAGTAAAGGTCTGTCTTCACATATGATAATGGAGTGACACACCAATGTCGAAGAATAGCTGTGCACTTTTTTACTTAGAACATGGATCTGAGAGGAGAATGAAATAAAGGAATGACTAGACTGAGACAGGCTGGGATGCGGCCCAGTAGATATCAGAAGAAGATGGTGATTTGTGTTTATTTCCTAAGAGCAAACATGTTAGAGCAGTCTGAGAGAAAGAACAATTAATTTCAGAAGACGGGGACACAGCAGGAGAAGATCTTAATTTGTGTTATTTCTCTTTATGCTAGCAATCTCTTGTTTGTTCCATTAGTTTTTGGTGTGTCTAATTTGGTACTAGTTGGAGCAGAACATTTTATATCTTACATCTTACACTTTTTAATGTGTACATGGTCCCTTTGGCTTCAATTGTGGCTCCGTTTGGGATACATATGGTCACCTATGCTGACGACACTCAACTGGTCGTAGCTCTAAACCAATCTACACAATACTCCACGACCCTGAAAGCATGTCTTACGGAAGTCGTAAATTGGATGGGGTCTTACCACCTGAAATTAAACGGAGAAAAGACCGAGGTCATGACTCTGGGCAATTTTGACAATATATTACTCAGAACCATCTGGCCAGTTTGCATGGGCCCAGTCCCAATCCCTAAGCCTGAGATAAAGAGCCTGGGCATCTGGCTAGACCAGAATCTCACATTCCAAGTGCAAGCCAGTAAGACAGTAGCAATCTGTTTTGGCTTGATTAGAATGGCGAGGAAAGTGCTTCCTCTGCTTCCTCCTCAAGCCAAGAAAATCATGGTCCAGTCTATTCTACTCTCTAGATTGGATTATGGTAATGCGCTCTATTTGGGAGCTCCTACCTCAGTGATTAATAGACTGCAGATCATTCAGAACTGTGCAGCCAGATTGCTGACGGGAACATCCAGATCCCTTTCCGCAAAACCTGCTCTCCGATCTCTACACTGGCTTCCAGTAAAAGAAAGAATCAGCTTTAAATCATTGTGCATTGTGCACAAATCCCTTTTAGGGATAGGCCCTCCCCTGATCTCAGCCATAATTCATCCATATAAAGCAAGGAGAAAACTTCGCTCGGATGATCTCCATCTAATTGACATCCCCAGAATCAAACGAGCCAGAAGTGGCGGCAGGCTCTTCTCTCTGAATGCAGGCAGACTCTGGAACGCCCTCCCCTCCACCTCCGAAAGAGTCTAGCCATCTTGCCTTCAGGAAACAACTCAAAACTCTTTTATTCCCTTAAACTAATCGTTCTGTCCCTCCCCCCGTCTACTAGTCATGCTAAGCGCTGGGAGGCCTTCTGGTAGCCATGCGCTCTATAAATGTCCTTTTCATTTCATTTCATTTCATATCTGGGTTGTTTGGTGTGCCTAAATGAATGGCTTTACAGATGATACATAGTGAAATAAACTTGATAAATGGTTATTAAATATCTTTCTGAGTGAGGATGAAGTGCTTGAACTTGCATTGGGAAATGAGTTTAGGAACTGCATGGAGTTTGTCCTTTAAAGGGGTCGGCTAAATGTCTGAAGTCTGTGAGTGGGGCATCGCTGCCATCAAAATGGAATAGGATCAGCACTTGCCCAGTGGAGTGAAATGTGTGGGTTAGGTGAAGGGTTTAGTTTTTGAAATTTATGGAATCTATGCCCTGAAGCGGGTCAATTGCATGTTAATAAAAGAGGCTTTAAAATAGGGATAGGGTGTGCTATTATTCATAGGACTATAGTCTGTGTTAGCCTGATTCATTTTGAGATAGATTACTGATATCCAGAATTGGATAAGGTCCAGGCAGCATCACAGTCAGTGTACATCAGATAATATACATCGGTGTGTCATTACTTTATAGAAAAAAGGAATGATATCTGGTTAGCTGATAGGCAAACTAGATGTACTCTTTTGGAACAGAAAATCATTACTCTGAAGGTTGATCCTTGATGGGCTTCCTAATTTATATGGGTGGTTGACATGTGGAAGACTTTTTCTTGATGTATTCCTTTTTGTCAGCTTTCAAGAAGATAATTCACTTGAGCAATGTGAGGAATGTTGACCCTGCGGGTGGAAAGTGTATATCACAAATAATTGCGTATCAGCAATGTTGAAGGTTGATGAAATACTAAGGATGGCCAGAAGACAGGGCTAAGCATTGCTAATGGTCATTTTGAACCGGTATTGTGGCAGGTATCTGATGCAACAGGTAAGGATCTCTGGTTGATAGCTTGAAGAAGTTGCTGATTGTGGAGATGGTTTGGAGTTAAAGGGAGACTACTCTTGTCCAGATCTTACCCAAGAAATAGAGCTGGAAGGTGGCATGATAGTTGATGATGTTATCAGGGTCCAGTTATTTTAAGTAGGGAAATATATGATCAGTTTCTAAGAAACTGGAAAGGAGCTTTCGTCACAGGGCTTTATAGTTCCCATTTGGGGAGTTTGAAATGTAATTTAATAAGGGTGTAGAGGAGTAACTTGTTACTGCAAGCACCTATTATACATGAGTCAAGAAAATTCTAACAATCCCAAGTTGTTGCTAATATATGACATGTTTTTCGTTGTCACCTCCTACGTAGCCCGGCAAAATCAATAACTTTTTTAGCTAAGGCCAACATACCTGTCCCTCACATGTACAAATTGGCAGTCACCCCGCAAAGAACCATAACATGTCACTTTGTTTTTATAATCTAAAACACATAATTATATAAAATCCTTTGGAATGTGCACTTAATTGAATTAAAAAAGGCCATGGGTTATTTCCTCTTCGTGTACTACTTGATTAAATCGTAATGACTTGAAAACATATCAGACAGTGGACAGAATCTGTATTTTGTAGACATTTCAAATTCGCATGCAGACACATTTAATAGAACATCTTTAGAAGTCCATACGATACTGAAATACCTCATTAGGACAGGGTAAATCAATAATACTGCACAACAGTCTATATTCACATGTTTTGGGATGTCATTACTTTTCTAATAAACCACAGAGTATCCTGCAGCAATTATGCTTTTTTATGAATTGTTGTTTGATGAACCCAGGCTTATTTCCTACCATTTTTTATGACGGCGCCATTGTTTCTTGATTTTTGGTAAATAAACAAAGTAGTACACTCTATTTAAGTCTATATGCATTTAGTGACATTTTGTTCACCCAGAGGGTATATCGTTCTGCCCCCTATGGCGTGTTTGCAGTGAAGTTACTGAGGGATTATTTTATATCCAAAAAGTACACTCAATCATAACAATTGTGCTCACATTCTCTCTTTATCTCATATATTCAATATATATGCAATATGTATACCAATACCACGATCAATAACATCAACCAGCCGCTGATCCGCTACCTGCTTGTCAGGTGTGTTGGTGGGGTATGAAAACCAGGTACAGTGCAGCCTCCAGGGTCAGGGGTCGAAGCTGGCAGTCCAGACATTGGGCGCTAGGGTGGTCTTATGCCAAGCCATCACGAGGTGGGGGTATTTTGTACTTGAACACCAGTTCCTGAAACTGCGTGAGCATAGTGTCCCAGGCTGCTGCAGGTCTTTAATGGAGGCCACACACTCCTCATAATAAACAGTAGCATATTTATCAAGCGTATGCAGAAGATGGGCCTTAATCAAGCATTTTAGAACCATATAGATAACTGCGTATATATTCTTATGACTCCCAGGGCTTAAAATTCAGGAATGTTCACTGGTTTCACCCACCACTATCACCAGCATAATACACACCATGGCAGTTTTATTATATACTGAAACAAACCACACACATTACGGTAGCAAAAAATAAAGAATTAAGGGGAAATGGGACAACGGCTAGGTGTCAGGAAATAAGCAATCATTGCGAGTTTAGAAAATCTGATAACTACAGCCCCAGAAAAAGAGTATTGAAAGAGTCCAGGGACGTTCTTCCCACCCTACTACTCTTAGAGGCCGAAAATGAAATGTTTTAAGAATGAAGAGACAAAGTAGATAAATTTTTTGCTTGCAAAATGAAACATAGAAAAGGGCAAATGCACAAATGTCATACTCAGTTTGTTGGTAGACACGTGGTAAGAAACACGATCAAAGACTAATATAGCACTCTGTGTTCCTTTCATCCTGTCAAAGGGACCTTGAAAATACCCAGCTATCAGCATACTCATTCTGATCCGGGGAACATTCTATTTAGCTGCCGGTTCAGAACCCTTGATGGGTTGCAAGCTGCAGAATACATGGCATCTCGTAAAGATCCTGGAAAAAAATTACTTTCTGTTGAGCAACCCATTACCTTTTGGCGTTAGAGCTAGGGCTTATAAATATTTTAAATAACCAGCATTTGGGATTTATGTTGCCGTCTATCGGAGATCAACTACCAAAGTGTACAATTGGATTGCCTGTTTTTGGATTGCTTTTGAATTACAATTAAATTGACATTGTTTGAATTTGCTTTTGAAATTGCCCCTTCTGTGTATTATGTTGAATTTCTTTTTTCTTTATCAATATAGTATTATTTGACACTGATTTTTACCACCCCTCACTATGATATTTCTTGTAGGAAGGCATGGCCAAGCCAGGTGACGGAGTAGATGTGATTTGCGAATACTCCCAGCTCCAGGTATAAACCCGTCCATAACCAAGAAACAAAATTGCCCATCTGAAACACTCAGCTATTGCGCCTTGAACTGGGCAGTCATTACGTCTTGGGTGCAGCGAAGCAACATGACATGACTAGATGACCTAATCAATCTGGAACAGACAAAGGACATGTGGACACAGTGTGTGGTCCTTGTGCAGCACCGTGCTGAACCATAACACCATCTAGTCCCCGGAAGCCCAGACACATCAGGCAATGTGGCCCTTGCCGTGGCTCGAGAGAGTCTTTGGATGCCATCGGAGCAGTGGGATGACCTACCCGGCTACCTTGAGTACAATTATACCGCTGTTGTAATGACATATGCCCATATGTAATGTCACCCATAGAAATTGTTGCTAGGATGCTGTGGAACAATTCTATTGAGAACTTTGGAATGTGGCACTCAACTGTTAGTCCTGCTTGGGGTTCCATCACTTGTACTTAGCTTCAAAATAAAGTCTCTATCTTAACATCATCCAAGGAGTATTACTTTGGAAAATTGGCGATGAGGATGGGATGCAACGGTGTCCGTTCAGGTTAGATACATGGATGAGCCCAAAATGTTTTCCGTGATGCCCCATGTCGGCAACCCCTGGTTGTTTTTTTTAAACGGTCGCTATTCGACGGCCAAACTACTGTCACAAAGATGATCGAAGGTCTTAAGCAAGAAGAATAGGACTCAAGCTGGTTACCGGTGTACAATAGGGGAGAAATTTGGGTAATTAAAAAGAAAACTGTGGTTTGTGTTTGTTACACCGACTCGCCGCATGGCATGCAACTTTCAAAGCCTGCATCTACCTTGTCCATGGTCAGTTAGGATAAGCAGAGTCTCCTATAAAACAGAAATAAATAGTGCAAAAATGTTACTATATTTCAAAACATTAAACTTGAAATTAACCAAACAAGTTGTGACGTTTGTAGGGGATGGTGCTGTTCCATAGTTCAAACTAATCATGGGTTGATTCTGAAACATGTGCACACACGCTTGTGATTTACAAATCTGCTAAGCAGACAACTTGCACATTGACTGAATGGAAGTTCTTTTGATTGCGGTAGACTTGTCTCTGGTGTGGTGGCACTAAGGCAATATGTGTGCCATTAATTGCTCCAACCACATGTGTTAGGTGACCCAAAGCATACAAATTTCTCTTCACATTGGCAATATCCTGGTTTGTAGGAAACTGAATGAAGCTGATGATGTGTCTCATCATTGAAGTTGGTTGTGACATTCTATCATATACTGCCACAGTATATTGGAATGATCCTGTGGCCACAAAATGACATAGTCGTTTGCCTATTCAATCTGAATTTGTTTATAATATCCCATTCTTCCATGGTGGCAAGGTCTGGAAATGGTTTGAACACTTGAGGCTGCCGTCTCCTCACTCTCCCTGGGTTCATATGTCTGCATTTAAAACATTAAAATGTTGTAAATGTTTGCTAACATATTTTAAAATTGAAACACGCATTTCAAGTTTTCAGGATATATACATCTTAATACATAATTATACAGAACATTACTCTTGAGCCGTTTACAATATCGGGCGGTAAGCCTCTGACCAGCTGTCAGAGGCTTTCTGGCCGAAATCGTAGGTTTCAGTCTGACCGCCATATTAGTAAGCCTGGGCAGAGTTCCCGTAGTAGCCCTATGCGGAACTCCGCGAGGCGGTAGAAAAACTCTGCAGCGCTACGCGGAGTTCCGCAAGCAGGCGGAGTTGCTTGTTCCGCACGTTCGCAAGACGTTTCTGATGTTCGGCAACGTGGATTGCGTGTTCGGGGGGAAATATCGCGCAAACTACACCTTGCGGTCGCACATGGGCGCGGCCATGTTGTTTTTCTTGTCTTTTATGGTTCTGGGCCTGTGTTTTTTAATCCTCCTTAAATCTTTGCAAATCCTTTGTTCCTAAAACTTTTTTCTGATCTTTTTTATTTATTATGTATCCCTCTCTCTTCTTAAGTGTATGTTTTGCGTTTTTTCTACTTTTTGTGCTTTTTTGTACAGTTTATCTATTACTTTTTATTTATTTTTTACTTCCTTTCTTCTTCTCCTCATTTAATTGTTTACTTTCTACATTTTCTTTTCCACCCCCCCCAGAATCATGGCTAAGACTAAGAATCAGAGTGCGACCCGGGGAAAGAGTCAGACTAGGAGCTGCCTTCCTTGCGGAAGGCGTCGCCCGGAAGGGGTGCAGCCCGGGCCTTGTTTTCAGAGGTGGAGTTGGCTTCACTTTTTTTTGTGCAGTGCCACCTCCTCTCCACCCTAGCAGCAGGCCTGGGTCCGGGTCCGGGCTCCAGGAGCGTCAGCAGCGGTGGGCGAGGGTGCGCCAGGCAATGTCTCGCAGCTCTGAGGTCCGGCGCACCCATAACCAAGTGACCCACCGGTAGTCCGACATCCTGGACCGAGAGCAGGACCTGCTGGACCTGTTAGGTGTTGAGGTCACGGGGCTTGGTGAGTATTAGCTAATTATAATTATTATTGTGTGTTCTATGTTATTGCGAATAGTCTGTTTTTTCCAAATAGCAACAATGCTGCTGCTCACATGCAAGTAAGTTACGTTTAAAAATCTTATATTATGTGATCGTTATTCTAGACAGGTGCTTGGCCTACCTAATCGTACTTGTTTACAACTTTGCGCTCGCTTGGGCTGAATATGTAAGAGAACTTAAGTTAGGTAATGCAGACTAGAGAGACTCCTTTTCTTTGTCCTGTCACTAAGATAGTGGTAGTTAGTTAGTTAGTTACTTAGTATTAGTTGGTAATTTAGAGGCCCGCGTGACACATCCTCTCACGTGACTTCAGTACTTGACTCCTCCTTAGTCATTTTAGGAGAACCTTCTGTAGTTCGTATAGTGAGTGAATAGCAACCTACCAATTTAGTGTATGCAATTATGCATGCGGCCATCTATGCATTTAAGAAGACTAAATGCAGACTTAGTGAACTGGCCCGTCAAAGTGGAATGAGAATGAGGATTGCAAATGAGATTGGAATTCGGAACTTAGAAGCAAATATAATTTTTTTGCAATTACTTCTAAAGTCTTTGGAATAGGTGGGCTAGGTAGGTTTAGGATTCAGGAATCGGAATGGAACTGTGGAATAATAAAGATAGGACGGTCCGTGGCTGTGATACTAGTCTTCTACTAGTCAATCTGATTTAGGAAAGGTCAATGTTATTGCAATTGCTGTTTCCTGTCAAAAAATCTTTTTGGAGCGAATATTTAATATTTATTTAACACCAATCATTTTTTGTCTCTTTAATTACGTCTACATGATCCGCATCCAGGGGCAAGAAGAATACTGGGTCTTCTGAGGTGGGTGTGGGGGCTGGAGGTGCCTCCCAGCAGGAATAGCGCTCCTCTGCAGATGGCTCTGCTGACCCCAGTAAGTCCTCCTGTTGTTAATATTAATATATATTTCCCTAACTTTTACAGCTCCTTATTTTTTTGAACTATTTCCATTTCCTAATTAAATTTTTTCCCAAATCCTCTTCGATCTATCTGTTTCTAAATTCTTGTTATCCCTGCATTACCTACCAAGTTAAGTTATTTATATATTTCTAGTGTCTTTTTTTTTTTTACATCAAATCAAACTGCCTCTGCTCTGACTCTTATAGTCTGTCTGTAGCTTGCTTTCTTCTGGTTTTTCAGTCAGCTTTCTGTCTCCCCTTATATATTTTGTGGACTACCTCGTACTGTAAGACTCGGAGAACCCATTGGTCCTTACTAATACTAATATTAGTAGTACTACTACTCTGCTGTGCAGATTGCATGCCCAAGTAAGGTATTCCACGCATGTTTATTGAGATGAGAAGGCTTTCTTTTCTTTTACTTTCTCATGCTCAATCAGTAAATGATAGTCACGCTCACATTGGACACCCCAAAGTTGTGTATTTTACTTTTTCTCATCTAGGCCTAGTACTATTTTTATGAGTAGCAGTTGATGGTGAACAACTGATTTCCATGCACCATGGCTGGAAGGAAGTATGAGGAGAAGGAGAAGGCTGGCACCATTATATTTTCCAACCAAGAGACCACATGTCCGATTGTCAGCCCAGTTGGCCACTCTTTTTCTTTTCAAAAACTCAGATTCACCAATAGCTCTAGCCACTGAGCCCAGTCCTTTGGGTTATCCTCTTCTTGAAAGGCTTTTCAAAAATTGGCACCAACAAAATGCCCAACCGAATATTTTATTAATTTTGATAGGACATACTGTCTACTCTAGTACCCGAATTGTAGTGATGTGTGTGGTGCATCTATTGTATTTTCAATCTTGCTAGTGAAAATAATAAATAGGGGGAGGCGTATATGGCATCTAAAAAATGTGAAATGTTTTTTCTAGGTGTACCGACCACCAGTGCTGGGGCCACCTGCGAAGGCGACGCCAGCCAGGACGGAGCTGATGCGGCAGCTGCAGGGGGTGAGCCAGCAGCAGTGGCAGGCGGGCGGTGGTAAGTCATATTCCTCACTTCTTGACAAATTTACACTCACTGCAAGTGGGTATACTGTACTGTTGAGGCTAAGTTGTTAGTAAACAGTTGAAGAAGACACCCTTTACTTAGCATTAGCGGGAGTTGAGTAACTAATGGCCTCTTTCATCACTCAGCAGAGGAAGTTTTATGAAGAAGACTAAGAGTATAATAAAAACGTTCCATGTAACAATCATTTTGGCAAAATATTTGTGTGCACTTTAAATTTCTGTCATTAATTTTCTTTTTTTAATTTTATGTTGGTGACGAAAGGTATGTCCTGTGCTACAAGTACATATGACACAGGCTCTCAGTCACCCATAAAGATACGTCCCATTCACACGCATACATGTTCATACATCACTCAAAGACAGTGCTCTCACTTGCACACATGGCAGCCCTTTCATAGTGCCCTTAGGCATAGTAGGTTGTTCAAAACAGAGTAAGTGGTTCTATGGATATTAGCCTTAAAGTAAAAGAAGCTGGGCATGGGTGTGTCTGGTAACAATGCTCAAGTTGCTTAGCCTTCAGTAGTTCAGGATGTTTTGCACTGATCAGAAGTAGCTCTTACTACAGAACATCTCGTAGACCCCTGTCCTCGATGATGCCAGTGGCCAGGATTAGTAAGATAAGGAGATGACACGGGCTAAGGATACTCAACAGGTTACTACAGTTCTTTTTCATTGTATGATTTTTTTTCTAAAAAATACAGTAGGAACTTCATATTAATGCTTGTGATTGATTTCTCAAAATTGTATTACATCAATACAAACAAACAAAAATTCACAAAACAATTAGTTTTCCTTTCTTTTTCTTTATCCATACAGGTCAATGTCCATCAGAAGAAAGCAATCTAGAAGGCCATCTCCAAGAAGGTGTGGCCCCAAGGGGTCTACAAGTGGCACAGCATCCATTTCCGAAAGAAGTGGGAGGACCTACATTGCTGGACCAAAAGTCAATTGCAGTCCAGCTCGGACAGTCCTCCACACATGTGAAGCATGTGGGCCGCACCCTGATCCCCCTAATGGCCAGCATACTTGTGCTGGCCTATCCCCCAGCTTGATGGGCAGTGGAGAGCCCAACAGCAGCATCAAGGGGGTAAGTTCTTTTTGGAGATTTTTATGTTGCATAGCTTTTTTTTCACAGCAACAAATGATGGCATCAACACAAAGGTTGACACATGTACAATGCAAAAAAATAGTTAATGGAAGGTGTAATGTGTGCCCAAAGTGTATGATGTGTTTTGTTGATTAATTTGTGGAAAATTATTCCACTATATTTCTGTTCAGTACCAAAGGACTGTTTTGAGCAGACACATGCCTGCCTAAACAAAAAATATAACTGAGATTGTTAGGTGCTAAAAGGGACAGTTGTACCAAACAGGCCTCAAGTTATCATTGTGTCACATGTGATGCTTCATCACAATTGTGAAGGGTGTTACAGTAGCCCTATTAAAGGTGACAGCGCATAAAATGCACTTATGATACAATGGATGTTCCAGACATCACATTGGTAAGTTGGTATTATAAACAAACACTAGTGAGCATGTGAGCCAAAATGACTGGAAACATTAGATTAAATGCTTACATTTCTGATGAAAAACATCTCACAAATATGTTTTGAATAAAAAGGAGCATTTCATTTGTTAAAAGTGACAGATTTGCATGATGTCCTACTCCTTCACAAATGTGCATGTAAGCAAAACATATTTGTTTGGCATATATTTAAAAAAAAAAAAAAATTGGAATGTGTATTGGTGACAGAGTAACACATATCCAAAATGCATTTTAAGTGTCCTTTGTCATGTACTGATGATAAATCTATGATGAACAAAAATAGGATACTTTAGGGGACTTTTGCAGATGGAATGTTCTGTTACATATATGTTGTGGTATCCCATCTTGAAAACTGAAAATCAGGCATAACGCAGGCCTCATTATGAAATTGTAGGAATGCATCAAGGTTTGATCTGTTGTATTTTTTGTGATATGCATTTTGATAATTGGATACCAATTGAAAATGAATCAGTGTATGAAACATTTACTGTGATGTTGTACCAATGTTTGCCTAAAGTGAAAGCCAACAAATGTTTTGAATATTTTCACAAAGGGAAAACAAACTGGAAATAACATAAGATATTTTGGAGTCAAAAGTAAAAACGTTTTTGCTTTGCACTAACGTTGCTTATCAATGTATCAAGCCCTATTAATTTACTTATGCTGTAGAAGTCATTTGTAAATCATCCAAAAATATGTCTTAATTTCTTCTACAGCATAAGTGAATACATAGGGCATGATACATTGATAAGCAACTTCAGTACTGAATCCATTCAATATTCTGAACATTTGAAAAATACTTACGTCACTTGAAGTAAGTGTTTCCATTGTGAAATGCCCAAACAAATGGAACATCCTTTCAGATTCCACAAATATTGCTATAACATTGGAGTAATTGTTTACAAACATTGATTCATATTTGATTTTTTTTTAAATATGTATGTTTGTTTTTTCCCTTGTATACAAACTGTACAAAGATCTTTTCCCTTGATATCATTTTTATGGCATACGTTTACTATTCAAAATCACACATCAGAACCATTCAGAGGTGTTAAAGAGTTCCTGGAGTGAATTTACAATGGTTAAGAGACAAGATCATAAATGATATAGGAGCAATAAGGGAAATTTCCCAAATCTGAACATTTGGTAAATGTTTTGAGAAAACACTTCATGATCAGTTCTATTTATATAGATGCAATCAAACTCTTGTATATGTCTCTTCAGCATCTTTAGGAGCAGGCGAAGGAGACACTGGCCACAAAGGCGGGGGAAGCAGCTGGCCACTGTGGTTTGGGTGGTGAGACCATGGACACCGTGGCACGGAGGGTGATGGGACTCTAACGGAGGCCACCAGCTCTTCAACATCTTCAGAGGTCTCCACAAGTGTCCAGTCCCTAGTGGTGGTGGACCCTAAAGGAACTCTACCACTTGCATCCATGCCTGCCAACCACAGACCCATCCCTACATACCCTCTTGCTCCCTCCCTAGTTAGCCAAAACCCACTCCCCTTAAAAGGATAGGGGATTTCTTTTCCACAGGCACCTCACCCCTTGTCTCTGTCACTCCAGCTGTGCTGAGTGAGGAGGCTATTGACCTCTTACACAGCATCTCTTTAGGCCACACTGCACTGCTGAATGGCATCTAGGGTCTTAGTTTCCAAATGCCACAAATGGTAGCATTCCTGAAATCCATTCACAGGTCTATGTCTGGCCTGCAGAGATCATTTGCAGTGCTAGCCTCCTCACTGATCGCAGCCTTCCAACCAGCCCAATCTTCTGCCCCCAACTCAGGTCCCATCCTCATCCCAACTCCAAAGTCCCACCCCTACCCCAAGCACACTCAATTATTTGCAAGCACCCACTCCAACAGATATAAGCAGCACATTCACAAACACACATAAAACCAAACACACTAAGAAGCACAAGCAAACACACAAACAACATACAGACACGATTGACACTACACCCACAGGCACCACAACCAACACCACAAGCACCACACCCACATGCACCACAATCAATATGACATCCACAGCCACCACCACACCATAAGCACCACTACCACCACCATATTCACAAGCACCACAACCATCAGTGCACCCACAACCACCACCACACCCACAAAAACAACCACCACCACAACCACACCCACCACCACACCCACAACTACCACCACATTCACAAGCACCACAACAACACCAACCACCTCAACAGCAGACTCATCCAAACACACACCTGAATGTCACCCAACACCCACCAAACACAAATGCACACCTTCACCTGCAAACAAAACCTCTGAAAAACCACACACATTCAAATCTATATCAAACACACATGCAACTGCAAAACATACACCCACAGGCACCACAACCGCACCAACCACCTCAACAGCAGACTCATCCAAACACAGACCTGCACGCAAACCAACACCCACCTAACACAAACGCACACACTCACTGGAACAGACATACACCTGACAGGAAACAAATATGCACCAGACCAACATGCAAGTGCAAAACCAATAGACACACACATCACACACTGCAGCTCCCTCTACCTCCCAAACCCAATCCTCCCCTACCCATTCTCCTCCTCTTGAATTTATGTTTTACCTCTGCCAAACCCAAACTCACCCCTCCCAAGAAAGATCCTTGAGGTGTCTGCTCTGTCCCTCCCCTAGGTGCCCCTTCCTGAAGAGGTTCCCCTTTGACAGTCCGTTTAGCAGGCACGTTTGGCGCAACACTCCAATGTCTTTGGGAGATTTATTGTTTTTTTACTTTGTTTGAAAATAAGTATATCTTGATTTGAAAGATGCATTTCTTTTCTAAATGAAAAAATATTGTTTTCACCAAGTTTCTCCTGAGATTATTTTTCATTTAATATTCTTTGATTCCTAGAACTGTTAATGATTAAAATGTGATTTAGATATTTTAGCTTAAAATTATGACAGAAAATACAACAGTTTTGTTAATTGTCTAATTTGTAAAGTCCATACATTAGCAATGAATGAATGTGACGGACAAAATGTGGTGCAAGCATTCATCATGATGATGGACACTTACACCAATGAATGGGTTTGTCATATTTTTATTTTAAGTGTTACAACAGATGTGTTTATTTGTACTTGATAAGTGATGACATATGTATTGCATCTTCAAATAATAATGCCAAAAATAACAATTAAGTACAAGAAATGCACTAGACAAGGGGAAATGTTAAATTCATAAATATATTAATTGATTAAAGTTGATTAAAGTTTGGAACTGACATTGCTTTACAGTTATTCTGCCAAGATCTAAATCAGGCCCGTAATCGGAAGCAATCAAAGTGTGAACCAGAGTGTGGCGGTAGTAGAGATGGGACTGCTTTACGTTCTGTGGAAAAGAAAACCAAAAGAAAACCAAAACTGCTAAAAATGATTGTGCGGGTGAATGGTGTGCAAGAGTTAGTGCAAGGTAATGTTTCAGATGTGGAAGTATGACGCATATGACTAAATCCAATGTTTGTCCTGCTATAAAAAGCCAAGTGTTTTAGATGCAAGATGGTAGGGCACTTTTCCAGAGTATGCAAAGCAGGAGAAATGGAGAAAAAATCTAAAGTATGCTTATGGAATTAATGCAAGACAAGTGTTAATGATAGCAATTCTGACATGGATGGTGAACAGGCAGAGCTAGTAGTGTGTGGGGTAGAAAAGAAAGACGAAGAATGTCTAGTTGAAGTGAAAGGTGTCGGAGTCCACATGTGGGCAGATTTTTTTCACCTTACACATCAATTTAGTCAAGTCCTTATGGGAAAGTGTAAACAGTTCTAAATTGGCCCCTATTGATGTAGAGCCAGAAGGATACTGCGGAGTCAAATTATGGATTTTAGGGTATTTTGGGACTGAGAGTAAAGGATAGAAGGGCATCTTGTATGGTGTATGTGGTGGAGAAGGGGAAGGCCCTGTTGGGCTGGAGTGAGCAGTGGTCTATAGTAATAATTCTGGACCCCAATCATCCTGATCAGATACTCCTCACCGGACAGGGAGCAGAAAAAAGTGGAGTTCTCAATTTCTCAACTTGTTTGTGGAAAGGTTGGGATGTCTAAGAAAATTTGAACACCGCATCATTTTAAAGGAAAATGCTGTTCCTAAAGTTCATAAGATTTGAAATGTTCCGTAGGCTTTGCGTGAACTGTTGAAAGTAGAATTGGACCGCTTGTTCAGAGCCGGGGTCATTAAACCAATTGAATCAACAGAGTGGCCGAGCCCGAATGTTCTAGCAAAGAAAGCAGTGGAGCATTGCGTGGGTGTGGACCTGAGGGATTTGAATGATTGTATATGAGTGGATCACCATCCAATTCCCAATATTCACGAAATGCTCATGAATGTAAGAGGGGCTAATTGTTATTTTACATTGGATTCATCCAGTGCATATCATCAGATAAGTCTCCATCAAGAGTCTAAACATTTAACATCATTTATCACTCCTGAATGAGCATACCACTTTTTGAGGATGCCATTTAAATTGGTCTTGTTATCCGGCGTGTTTCAAAGAGTGATGCAAATTGTATTGTCTGGTCTATCTACTGTCTTATTCTTCCGGGTGACATATTGGTCTGGGGTATGGCAAGGGACAACATGATGCAAGACTGAATGGATGTGCTGTTGAGATTAGAGCAAGTTGGTCTCACTATTGCTTTGAACACATGCAAATTTGAAGCAGGTGAAGTACAGTATTTCGGCCACACATTGTCATGCGAAGGTGTGAAACCCAAGATGAAGTTGGTGGAGGGGATTGAATTGGCACCTGTGTCCAAAGATAAAGAACAGTTTAGGTCCTTCTTAGGATTACCAGAATAATCTAAATTTGTTGGAAATTTTGCAGATAAGGCACAAGATTTACAGGCATTAATGAAGAAGTATGTTCACTGCCAGTGGACCTTCAAATGTCTGCGCGATTTTTAATTGGTTGAAAAAACTATCAGTGAAACTGAGGTATTGAAGCCTTTTCATCCCAATCATAGAACCATTGTGGGTACTGGTTCTAGAAAACATGGGCAGGGAGCAGTTTTAATGCAAGAAAGTGAGGGAAAGGAAAGAGCTGTAGCATTTGCTTTGTGCAAATTTGCAGGCTGCTGAGAACAAGTATCTCACCATTGAGAAAGAAGCACTAGCATGTTGGTGGGATGTTCAGCATTTTCGAACATATGTGTGGGGTAACCATTTTGAGCTGCAAACTGACCACAAGCCCCTGATAAATGTGTTCACCACTAAAGGTACTAGGAAAGCATCGCCCTGTGTAGCTAAATCGCTGTACCACCAGCAAGAGTTCATGTTTTCTATTCAATATGTTCCAGGTAGCAAAAACCTCAATGCTGCTTGTTTGTCAAGGTTATCTTTGGATGGAGGAGAACGTATTGAAGATGATGAATGGATGGTGGCTGACATAAAAGACTTTTGTAGGGTTGCCATTTGGGAAGAAGAATTGGAAACAAGAGTTGGCAGAAGATCAAAGGATGTTGTTGGTAATTGATAAACTGCAGAACAACTCTGTATTAAAGATAAATAAAGGAATTTAAGTGGTTTCATACCTGTGTGGGAAGAATTCTCATTGGTTGATGGAATTGCCAGAAGCAACAGGTTGATGGTTCCCTTGGGTTTGCAACAAAGGTTAAGCCTTTTACATGAGGGTCATGGTCGGAGATCTGCAATGAAATGTAAGGCTCGTATAGATTTTTTGTGGCCAGGAATGGACTAGGATGTTGAGAGGTTTGTGGGAGATTGTGTGCCAAGCATGTGCAGTGATAAATCTCATGTAGTGACTTAGATATTACTTGTGCCAACTGCACTTCCCAAACATGCTTGGGAGAGGTTAGACAATGAGATTAGTGGTCCCTTTGATTGTTTAGGTCATGGTAGTAGGTATGACATTGCGTTAATAGTCTATTTTACCAAACGGCCAGAAGTAGCCTTTATGAAGGAAGTCAAAGCTAGCCATGTGATTATGTTTTGTGAAGAAATTTTCAGGAGAGAGGGTTGTCCTTAGGTCTCTGACAGGAGGGGATCAGACACCATAGAACAACAGTGTACCATCCCAGAGAAAATAAATGGTTTGGTAGAGAGGATCAATTGTGTTTTAAGTGACTGTGTCCAACTAGCTTTGTGTGGGGGGTTTGGATTGGAATCAAGAGGTTAAAACATGTTATGGAACAATAGAATAACACCACACTCAGTCACATGGGAGGGTCCATTTTTCTTATTGAAAGGAAGGGTAGCATGTACCACCGCAGTTCCTGCATGGATGGAGGAAGGTGGTTAATCAACAACTTATGGAAGATAAGGTTAACGACTATCAGGACCGGTATGGGCAGCCACATAATGAAAGGGTGAAGAAGGGTTGAGTGGTCAACCTCGAAGCTGGGGAACCAGGTTCGAGTCTCAGCAGGGATGCTCAACATCCTGTGATCCTGGGAAAATCCCTTAATCTTCCTATGCCTAACAGAATGAATGTGTGCGCCTGTAACACAACTGATGCTCATGTAAAGTGCTCTGATACATTCTGGTGGAGCTCGCAGTATATAAAACTACAAAGAAAGTGTGTAATTTCAAGAGAGGAGAATGGGCAACAAAAAGGGTTGCTCCAAATTGTCTTGTCCAAAAGTAATCAGCAAAGTTAAGGGTAACAAGGTATCGTTGGAGTAAACATGGTGGAACATGCGAAAAGTTAATTGTCATGGCATTGAACCAGAAATGTGGGACAGTAATGTTCAGCGGTGTGATCAAGGAGAGGAAGGGGTAAAGAATGATATAGAGAGTCATGGTGTTTCCGAGAATCATAGGCATGGTGTTTCCAAGAGTCGTAATCGTTGTGTTTCCAGGAGTCGTGGTGCTTCCACGAGTTGTGGTATTTCCCAGTGTGTAAGAAGACCACCTAAGCGGCTAGATGATTACATATGTACTTAGATTGTTCTGAATGCTGTTTTCCCATGCAGAACACAACCATAGTGCGTTTTGCAACCTGCAATTTGCAATAAAATTCCTAATGAGTCTGCGGAATATTAGTATGCCATTTCAAAGAAATTGTTGCATTTTAAATTTTACTTGTTTTTTTTTGGTTTGTTGACATGTTTTATTGACCAAGTTCTTGTATAGTCATTTTTTAGTCCCTGGAAAAAGGGATGTGTTGTAAAGACATATGCTCATATGTAATGTCACACATAGAGATTGTTTCTAAGATACTATGGGACAATTATATTGAGAACTCTGGAATGTGGTAGTGAATGGTTAGTCCTGCCAGGTGTTGCATCGCTCTTACTTAGCTTAAAAGTAAAGTCACTTTCTTAACATCATCCAAAGAGTATTACTTTGGAAAAACACAATTTTGAATCTTGCAGTGCATTGGTAGTAGTTCCTGGCCATGGTGGGTCAGCCTTGACCACACAGCATTGTCTCCCAGTGCTGAGCAGCCCTGGGGCCTTGTGGAGGGGCTGAGTGGAATGGTGGTAAGCCAGCAAAGGGAGTGTGCAGCACCCTATAAAGGTGCATTGAAGGTGTAGGCGGGAGGTTGTTAAGTGAAGGACTCTTGTCCTCGATTAATTGCCTCAACGGCTGTGTATCCACATGGCAGTTTATGTATGATATATCACACTGTTTGAATGTGGATTATCTGGGGCATAGCCTGCTGTAACCCCACCTCTTCTATGCTGACAGCTGATCCTGAGCAGCAGAGGAGTGGAACAAACCATACAATACAAACTGCATGGGGCCTGGCATTCTTGGGGAACCACTGTGAATGGCTTCATGTGGCTGGGGTGCACCGGTGGGAAGAGTTGGTGGGGACTAGTCATGATGCGTGAGGACCACAAATGAATGATGATACATCTGGGGACACCTGACCTCTATTCTTAATACATTTTTACTGCCACACATTGCCAAGACCGCACAATCGATCTCCCCTGTCATCAACTGTGATTTCTGCTTTTCAAGTAGAGATTCAGTGAGCCTATAGTGTATCTGCTAGCACCAAATGCCTCTGCTCCCTGCATCAAGTGGATGTATATGTTATGCTATTTGTAAGGTGGGGGAAAAAATAATCCTTCAGACATTAAAGCGATCTGAGGCAGGCATGAGGAGGCACTCTTTTTCCCCGTATGTACGTAGATGTGTGGCGCTTGAACTGTGACTGGCCGTAGACCTGCTTGCTCTCTAGAGGCATGCTGAAACTCTATTTAACTGGAGTGTCATACTGAGAACCTTTTGGAGAGGGCAGCAGTGCTGATGTGGGGAAAAGCAAATCAATGAAGCATATAAAAAGTAACAGAATTGACAATTATACCTTGCCAGAGGAACCTGTGGTAAAAAGCAAGATTCTGCAGTTGGTTCATACCCCTCCCCATCTGCTATTGTGGCAGCAATACAGAGCTCAATGGTGGCACTGGAGGGAAAGATAGATACTGTGGTCAAAGAGGTCACTTTACCTCATGTAAACCTATGTAAGGTGGTTAACTGGGTGACAGAGACAGAGGAACAAGTCGTACAATTGCAATAAGAAGTTAAGGATTTGAGAGCTGTTGTATCCACTCTAACTGCTCAGTCGACAAAAATGGAGGAAAGGCTTGAGGACATGGATGGGCACTCTCAGTGAAGCAACTTAAGTTCATTGGGTTTCCAGAAAAGGTGGAGGGATGATCAGTGGGATTCTTCCTCTAACACAGGATAACTAATATGTTGAAATCCAAGCGCCTCTCAAATTTGATTTTGATAGTTGGGTACGTCAGAGTCCTTACGCCCCACCCGCCTCCTGGTGCACCTCACTGTGCTATGATTGCTAGACTTTTCAGTCACCGAGAGAAGGACCTTATCTTGCAACATGTTAAAGTGAATGGCACCCCTCAGTTTGAGAACAGGCTAGTTCTTCTCTTTCCCGACTTTATCAACAAGATGCAAGACTAGTATAAGGACTTCCTCTCAACAGAAAAAAGACTCCAAGAAATGAATTTAAAGTATAGTTTACTGTTCCCAGTAAAGCTATCCATCCAATACAAAGTGAAAGCCTATTTCTTCTACCTCGATTTCCTGTCAGTAGCGATAACCCTAGCAAGTTGGGAAGAATAGAGGTTGAAAACTATAGAACACTGATGGAGATTGTGCAAATGAGTGGGGAGTCGGGTGAGACTAGTGCTGCTTGATCCCTCGCTAGTACTCTTGCATGAAGGCAAATGCTGGATAAACAAGAAGTATACGAGCTGCGCCTGTGAATATTGGGGTGGGGGACTTGGGGAGGAGTGGGGTCCCAATGACTTGTGACTGGGAGTTGTATGTGTTCTGCTGTGATTCATCGCTAGATATGCTGGATTCGTGACTCATAATGAACACTCAAGGATAGAAGGCACTATTGATCACTCAATGTTGATGCCACAATGCTGGAGGCCAAGGGTAGGGAGCCGCTGAGAGACTTACATCTCCTGGTGCCTATGCCTGTTTTTACAACTGGCACCAGAACTTTGGGTGAGGTCCTCCACAGTGTAATCAGGCGCTGTTACAGTGCACTAGTTGTTAAGGTGTTTGGTGGTGTGCACTAAGGGCCTGATTACGAGTCTGGCGGTCTGAGGACTGCTAGACTCAGGGTGGAACGGCAGTCCGAACGCCCCATTATGAGTTGGGCGGTTGGACTGCCCTCGGACGTCCGCTGCCAGGGAACTGCTCTTCCCTGGAGGTGGTGGTCAGAGCCTGCAGTATGCTTGGAGGGAGCACTGTGGTCCCGCCAAGCATATTTCGAGTTTCCTCTCCTCTGGGGTTTACATGGCCGTTCCTCCTCCCTGTAAATCTTGGAGGAGAGGAAACAAAGGGGGCCCTACAGGGCCCCCTATGCCCCCTCTCTGTGTGCATGCACATGGGGGCATAACATGTGCCCCCCTGTGTGCATGCACAAATGTTACTGCAGAGCATCGACTTTCGAGTCCATGCCTTGCAGGAACCTTGTGAGGCATTCCCAATGCTGTGCCTTTTTTAAGGGCACTGTGGCCTTTAAAAGAGGCACAGCTCTGGGAACGCCACACCACTCACCAGACTACAAATAACTTGTAATCTGGCGGGTAGGCAGCCGTGATTCTCGGTGGTGCGGGGGCGTGGCAGTGGAATACCGCCTGCCCCCACCGCTGAAACATAATCGGGCCTTTACTAGTGACACTACATCGTTGCAATTGGCCTGTACATGGGTGTTCTTTCTAGGGGTAGAAAGGGGAAGTTGGGGAATTCAAATGTTAAGGTTGTATTTATGTGATTGCATTGTTGTTTGTATTGCACACACAAACAATGCACTTGGAAGTCTTGATTGGGTTATTGTTGCCACACTGGAGATCTGCAGTTGAGGGGGAGTGACATTTTTGCATTCAATATCAAATGGAAAGTAAATATAAGATAGTTACCTGGAACATCAGGGGATTCAATAATCATGCAAAACACCATAGAGTTTATGCATATTTGAAGCAAGGTGGAGTAGGAATTGTTATGCTTCAAGAGAAGCATATCACTCTTGATACAATAGAAAGAAGTCACACAAAAAAGGAGAGGTCACTTATACGCTACATCTTATTTAAGTTTCTCTAGAGGGGTCTTGTTATGGATTGTGCCTGGATTCCCCTTCAATTTGAAAGACATGATTATAGACCAGAAGGGTAGATATCTGATAATTGTGGGGGCTTTGGATGCCCATGATATATGTTCTGTTGATATCTATGCCCCAAAAATAGACGATGGGGAACTTTTTAAGAATATACTTATAATCCCAACCCATATGTACAGGTCAAAAATGTTTGGGTGGGAGATTTAAACTCTGTACTGGATGGGATGAAGGATTGCCATCTTCCTTGAGAAAATATCAAACCAATTATGACCACCTCCCTAACGGAAACAATGGAGGGTATAGCCTTAACAGATATATGGCGAAGATTGCATGCCACAGACAAAATATATTCTTGCTTTATGCCAGCAATGGGAATGCAGAGCAGCCAAATTAGTTTTTGATGCAAACCAGTACAGTCACAAAGTTCAAGGGGTAGTATATTTGGTGAGATTTTTATCTAATCAATCACAGCTGCAAATGACATATGTATCCAGGGAAGAATTACCTAAAATTCCATTGTGAAAATTGTGAGTGGAGGCACTTTAAGATTTTTTTGCAGTGATTATGGAAGAGACTGCTACAATATTTTGACACAGACTGAGGCTCTATCAGCCGTAGGGTCATAGAGTAGGAGGACTTGAAAGTTGTAATTAGGGTGATAAGTATGTCCATATCATATGGTATAAAGCTGCACTTGTAAAAATCATTACTAGCCAGGGAGAAGATTTATCTAGGGTTGATGCTAGCCTCCCCCACCACCAATATTTCATGAATTGTTAAAACTTAAACAATCTATAATAGATACATGGGGTAGATTGGAACAACTACACGTCATCTTTCTTAAGTGGATACATAAGGAGGGTGATAAATTGGGCAAACTACTAGCATGGTTGTTGAAAGAGAGATATAACATTCCACAATTATGAAGATCTGAGACAATCAGGGAAAATAAATGATAAAGCAGGCAGGCATTAATGAAACCTTAATCACATACCCGAGGTCAAGAAACCCAACTAATTTATGAATATCTGGCTGAACGCCCCATTAATAGATTTACTGCTGATTAGCGAGATGCACTTGGTGTGCCATTCATCAGGCAAAAAATAGCTAATGCTACACCATCCATGGC
Source organism: Calotriton arnoldi (assembly GCA_963921515.1). Classification (NCBI taxonomy): domain Eukaryota; kingdom Metazoa; phylum Chordata; class Amphibia; order Caudata; family Salamandridae; genus Calotriton; species Calotriton arnoldi. The sequence continues at coordinate 1,081,708 of CAWUFW010000145.1, forward strand.
TAAGAACAAGACCCCTGGGGCTGATTGTGTGTCCGCAGAATTTTATCAGACTAATGTAACAAGCTATTGGAAGTACATATGGAATCTTATGATACTGGATTACTACCAGGGTTGATGCAAGAGTTGTTAATTGTACTATACCCCAAACCCGACAGGGATATGCCAGACCTAGTGTCATATAGGCCTTTATCAATGTTAAACGTGGATGGCAAAGTACTGAGTAAGGTTTTGGCAAATAGGTTGATAGAGGTCATGCCCCATTTGGCACGTTGAGGAATAATTAAGAATTATCCCTAGGCAAAACATGATTTGCAATTTGCGGAGGCTCTCCCATGTACTCTATGCACCGCCATTGCGTGACAACGAATACCTATTGCCACTGTTGGACGTTCAACAGTTGTCAGCCCAGTGAACTGGAATTTTGTATGGAAACTGCTGAAACAGGTAGGCTTGGGACCTGATTTTGTTAAATGGGTTAAATTGTTGTATACTTTGGAGTGTCTGCACATAATGTGTGGTCTTGGAGCGCTTTGAAAATCAGAGAGGAGCACAAGAGGGGTGTCCCTTCTTCTCCCTGTTATTTGCACTGGCCATTGAGCCCCTGGCTTCTAGACTCCGAGGGGCATTGCGGCCATGGGGATTCAGGTCAGAGGGACCACATATGTGGAATCCATATACGTGGACGATGCACCAATCTACTTGTACCAACCATACTACTCAGCTCCAGAGGGACGGGTTGGACTGGATCCTGATGAATTTTATTATCAGGGAATGTAGGTGGTTTGAGACTAGGCTGAGAGCTGTAAGATAAATGTGGTATGGGTAGTGGAAGCCCTTAGGATATCCAGGGATTTTTAAATCCTTTCCAGCTGTCAGTCATGGGTAGGGTGGCTTTGGCGAAGATGGTCTTTCTTCCCAGTTGCCTTCATGTACTTTGATGCAATTCTGAAACCCGATAAGCTACTAGTAGAGTTAATATGAGCTGGGAATTGGAGTAAGGTAAAATTAACCACTCTAAAAAGAGAATGGGATAATCCCTGATGTGGAACTTTACCATGCAATGCAATGGCTTGATGAGGACGATAACTGGGAAAAAAAGACTATTGAAGGAAACAAGGAATGTATGGGCGCATACTTAACATTTTTCAAATTGAGATTGTTTGTTGATGCAGGATCATGGGGGGGTTCCCTCTAATGAGTCTTTTATTATAAGGCAGGTTTGAGTTATTGCAACGCTCTCCGTTTGCTATGAATATGCATATTTGGAGCATCCAACCCTTTGCTCAGATTGCCCAAACAATGTCAATTGAATGTTGGAAAAAAGAGGGTTGCCACACCCTGGCAGATCTTTACCCTGATAACAGATTTGTAACAATAGATTTGTGACTTATCAATGATGAACAAATGATAAAGAATGTTCGCAATTAATGTCTGAGTTAAATTGGTTGCAAACCGTGAAATGTGGCTGCTTTACTACTTACATGTTGTAAAACAATACAAATATATTTAAAAAAGTGAAAATAAAGTTATACTGAAGTTATTTGTGACCAAATTCCACAAAAATACACATGGAAATTCAAACTGTATTTATTTTCTTGAAAATCAGCTAACAGCTTCTCAAATTCACTGACAGAACATCTCAGCGTGTTGTAAAGAACTGAAATATTCTGACTTAATACAGTCTGAATGAATATGTGGCATTACAACGCATGCCATTACATCGCATGCCATTGCAACGCCAATCTTTACCCCAACTTTCTGTCGGGGGAGCGCTGGAAGTTGGAATAGATTAATTTTCTATTCTAACTCCAGTGTGTGCAACAGTAGGGACGGTGTTGGAGTTAAATCCAACACCTTCTACCCAGTGCTGCACACCTTTTTCGTTGCAACGGCATGCGATGTAATGGCATGCGTTGTAACGGTTGCGTAGTAAAGGCTGTTTCCCGTCTGAATTCCAAAGAAACAAGCACATTAGCCAATAGGTCTGGCCTTGTCAGGTTATACAATGATTATTTTTTTTATTTATGATTAATGTATTTTCGGAGACGCGCGAGCGCGCGATTCAAAATGGCCGCCTCCCGGTGAGCTCCGCGTCGGAGCTGCCCATTTTTGACAAAATACTGCACATTTCCAGTCAGAAACTTACTGGAAATGCATTTAGCAGCGCTTTGAAGCCTCACCTGTTGCTGTGTCTGTTTTTCCTGGTCTTCTGGATGTCGGAGGTGGTGTTTTCTCCTTCCTGCTTTGTCTCCATGCTCTGCTTCAAGGTACAGCCCAGATTTCCTGTCAGGGGGGCGGAGTGAATACTCAGGAAAGGGCCTGGCTTTGGCCTAGCCACTCCCACAACCTGTTTTAGCTGCTGCACCAGCCTATCCTTTGAAGCATTTTTTCTGCAATTATCTCCTTTTTCTTCACTTTATTTCTATTTGCACCATTGACTTTTACAATATGAAAATGGAAAATAAAAATGCGCAAACTCCTTATAGTAAAAGGAAGCAACAAATTTCTCCTCCTCCATTAAAATCTAAAGTGGTGGAATCCAGTGAACCTTCCTTAAATTTAATTCTTGAACAACTTCAAGCACTTCATGCTAACACTGACACTATAGCGTCAGAAATTAAAAACCTGCGCAAAGATATGGCTAGCATGTCAATGAAAGTTTCAGATAATTAAATTAAAATACAAGACAACAAAGTAAAAATTGATGCTTTTACACCACTTGTTGCAAAAATCTCTCCTATGTCTGCTCTCCTTCTGGATATGGAAAATCATAATAGGCAATATAATTTGCGTATTTTTTATTTGCCAGAGGATGTGGAAGGTTCCAATTGCAGACTATATTTGGAGAATTTGTTACCTGGTCTTTTAAACATCAAATTTCCAGAGAAATTTGAGATTGATAAAGTGCATAGGATTCCGTCCCATCGTAATCCTCGCCACACTAAACCAAGACATATGATTTTTAAGGTTTTATGTCACCATCATTTGGTCTTGATAAGGAAAGCAGCACGGGAAATTCCTTCCCTAATGGTCAATGGTAATAAGATTTTTATTCACCAAGACTTCGCCAAAGACACTGTTAAGACTCGTAAGGAATTCTCTGACCTTCGTCCTCAGTTGAGAAGTCTTGGATTTAAATATGGTCTTTTTGATCCTTCAACAATAAGAATTTGGAAAGATAATTTTTCTAAGTCCTTTCAACGTCCGGAAGATTTGAAATTGTTTCTGGACCAACATTCACAGCACTCTATGGATACGCATGATTCTGCTACTTGAGCATTGCTTTAATATGTATTCCTGTATTTTTCTAGGTTCCTCCGGCGTCCAGAGGATTCAAAATCGCTCCTGGACTAACGTTCACAGCATTCTATGGTCAAGCATAATTCTGCTACCTCAGCATTGCTTTAAATATGTACTTCTGACTAACTTTATTGTTGATGCCACACTGGGCTCCAACGGTTTGGTCATGCTTGTAAAGCGTGTGTGCGTTTTACATTTATTATTAATGTTTATTTGTTGTCGTCTTTTCTATGTTAGTTTGTTTATTCTTTTACCTACTCTTTCCTTTTCGCCTGTTCTGGAGCTACTATTTTTCACACTCTTTCTTTACTTTTTTTCTGCTCTTCTTGATCTCTTTTTCTTTCTTTTCTACTATGGCTAGTGTTCATAATGTCAAGATAGTCTCTTTAAATGTTAAGGGATTACGTCATCCTGTTAAACGTACGAACATTTTAGATTATTTAGGTAGTTGCAAAGTAGATATGTCTTCTACAGGAAACACATATTGATGACAAAATCTTAGATTATATGAAAAAAAAGTGGGTTGATAATATTGTCTCTTCTCCTGCAAATGGCAAAAAAATGGTGTTGCTATTCTTTTGCAAAAAGATTACATTGCCAAATTTTGAGTAAATTTTCAGATACCGATGGGAGATATGTCATAGTTAAAATTAAAGTTCATGATTCGGTCATGTTTTTACTAAATGTTTATGGTCCTACTGCTGATGATCCTATTTTTTGGTCTACTCTTACAATGGAAGTTCTCAAGTTGGGTAACGTTCCTATCATAGTTAGAGGAGATTTTAATATTATATCTGATCCCTTATTAGATAGATTATCTCTTACTAAATTTCGACCTCCTAAAGTTTTTGTTGCTTTCAAATCATTTCTTCAAACCACAAAGCTTAGTTGAGATTTGGCGATTACACTTTCCTACAGAAAAAGGTTTACATTTTTTTCTAACCCACACAATTCTCACTCTAGGCTTGATAATCTATTAATTTCCAAACAACTAATTAACTCTGTGATCACTCCTATTATTGGTAACATGACATTTCGGATCATGCTTTATTTTCTTTTGTTTTGAAATTAAATTAAAATTTTACAACGCAATCCAGATGGCGAACTATTACTAGTATTGTTCTTAATGAACAAAATAAACCTACGCTCTTAAATGCTATTCATGATTATTTCCTTCTTAACCCTGAAGGTTCTACTTCTATGGTGAATAGATGGGACGCTTTTAAGGCTTATATTAGAGGTGTCACTATTTCTCTTATGACCCATGAAAATAAAACTTTTAATGCAAATATTAAAAATTTGGAAAAACAAATTGCAAAATTTGAGAGACTTTTATTACGTCTAATGATCCTCAATATAGATTCAAATTGCAAAAACTTAGATATGAGTTTAACTCAATCCTTAGCAGAAGAGCTGGCATCCAGCTTTCAAATTCTAAAGCCAAATTTGGTTTTAATGCTAACAGATCTGGAAGACTCTTAGCCAATTATTTGCGCATTAAAAAGATAAAACACAAATAAATTCAATTCATGGCCCTAATGGTAAAATTGCTTTATCCCAAAATGATGTTGTTAATGAATTTTTAGATTTTTACTCTACCCTCTGACAAACCTAATTTTGACGATGCCTCTTTAATTGATTCTTTTTTAACTAGATGTGGATTACCCAAGATTTCTGAATCAGATAAAATTGAACTTGATTCGCCTATTACTCAAGATGAAATTCTATTAGCCATAAAATCTCTTAAAAAAATAAGTCCCCTGGACCCGATTGTATTCCTGCTGAGTTTTATAAAGAATTTCAACTACAGCTTACTCCTCATTTATTTCAACTTTTTACCTTTTTTGGTTCTACGGGAATTACCACGGGTTCTTTTACTGAGGCTTTAATTATTGTACTACCCAAACCTGATAAGGATCCCACACTTGTGTCAAATTATCGTCCTATCTCTTTAATGAACCAAGATTGTAAATTGTATGCCAAAATACTTGCTTCTAGATTATCCTCTGTGTTAGAATCTATTATTCATCCAGATCAATCTGGTTTTATGAAGAATAGATATTCTGCCAATAATACAAGAACTTTGCTACATGTTATTGAACAAGGATCCACTCTATCTCTACCATCAGGAATTCTCGCATTAGATGCTGAAAAAGCTTTTGATAAAATTCACTGGCAATTTTTATTTTGTACTTTAATATCATTTAATTTTGGTGACATATTTATCCGCATGATTTCTGCTTTATACTCTAATCCTACTGCTCGTTTATTTATTAATGGCCAAATTTCAAACCAATTTTCTCTATTCAGAGGTACAAGACAAGGATGTCCCCTTTCCCCGCTTTTGTTTCTTCTCGGTATTGAACCTTTACTTGTTTCCATAAGAAAATGTGATAAAATTACGGGAATCAATATTAAGGAGGTTATTATTAAAACCTTAGCATATGCTGATGATGTACTTTTATTTATTAGTGATCCTGTATCCTCATTCCCATCCCTATTGGAGATTATTTCATTGTATTCCACAGTTTCTGGATATAAGTTAAATACTATTAAAACGGAATTCTTTCCTTTAAATATTTATTGTACTCCTGATATGATACCCATGAATTAAATTATTTGGCAAAAGGATAAATTGAAATACCTTGGTATTGTGTTCTCTTCATCTATGAAATCAACAATATCGCTGAACTGTGACTCCATCTTAAATTATATTAAAGATAAAATATCCAAATGGTCTTCACTTCACCTTTCATGGTGGGGTAGAATGGATTCTATAAAAATGACAATTGCACCTAAAAAATGTTATACCCTTGCCATGATTACTACTCAATTTCCTTTAAAGTTTTATAAAGATGTAGATAAACTCCTCTCCAAATTTCTTTGGAATAACAAGTCACCTCCTATTAGTTGTAAAAAATTAAAAATGCCCAAATGTAATGGAGGTTTTGGATTACCTGACTTTTTTCATTATCATAAAGCTTTTATTTTAAAACAAAGTTCCCTTTGGTTTAACCATTCTTTTTTGAGTAATCCCCCTACTTGGCTTCTTTTTGACAAATCGTTAGTAGAACCTTTTCCATTACCCACTTTGCTAACTATGTCTAATAAATCAGAATTTTTTCATAAATCTGTTATTTTAAAGTCCACTAAATTAATTTTAAATGATTTAGATTCAATCTTTCAATCACCCATATCCACCACCGAAGATATGTCATTTTGGTATAATCCAGTCATAAAACTTAATAGAAATGTTAGATTTTGGTATACATGGTTTAAAGCTGGTATTTTTACCTTAAAGATGTTTATTACAATAATGCATTTATATCATTTGAAGCTTTACAAACAAAATTTATTTTGCCTCCTTCTGAATTTCCCAAATATGAATTTTTATGTAATTCTATTTTAGATTCATTCTCTCACAATATTCCTTCTAATGTTAAATCTGATTTATCAATTTATATTCAAACTGTTTCCACTTTATCTCATGGTGTTTCTATATTATATAAAAACTGTCCATTTCTCAAGGAACAAACATTAATGTGATCTCAACATTTTGGAATAATGAACTTTCAACCTCTTTTTCTACTGATACATTGAAAGATATTTGGCTTAATAGTATTTCTGGTTGATTACCTGTTTCGCTTTATCAAACCAACTCATATATTTTATACAACTGTTAATGGGCTCCATTACGTTTATTTCATGCTAAACTTCTTCCGTCTTCAACTTGTTGGCACTGTAATTTACATACTGGCTCATTAAAACATATGCTTTTTGATAGTCCTTTTGTTTTTAAATTTTGGACTGAAGTTTGGGATATTATAAAAAAGATATTTAATATTCATGATGATGTTTCATTCAAAATGTTAATCTGCAAATCTGCTGTTCTCTCGCAAAAAGTAAATGACTTAGAAGGTAAACTTTTAAATTTTCTGCTATCAGCAGCTTTAAAATCCATTACATCCTGTTGGAAAGATGTTTCATTATTGTCTGTTCACGTTTGGTGGTCATGGGTTATTTTTACCAGAAGAGGAGCTCAGTTATCTTTGAATGGTATTAATCATAACTCTAATTCTTATCACTCTTTTTGGAAACCTTTTGATATATATTTATCTTCTTAAATACATATTTATTTCTAGTTATTTATTGCTATTATAGTAGTCCAGTATTCACGTTATAGTAGCTCTATTTTATCATTATTACAATATATTTATAGATGTTTCCTCTCCCTCCCTTTTTGTTTTTTCCAGGAATATTGTGTTTACTGTTTTACCTATTGTAATTTAGTTGATGTTCTTAATATCTCTCTATTGTAAATGGGTATTTTTTTCAGTACTATTTTTTTGTATTGTCTATTGTTTATTGCTTATTATCAAAACTCAATAAACTATTTTGAACAGGATTAATGTATTTTCTATTGCAAACATAACGGTAGAAACAAAAGGTATAAAAGAAAACATGAGCACCTAAAGTAAGCTATCATGAGCCTACATTACCATTTAAAAATGTAAATATATATCACTGATGAGGACATTTATCAGTTATGTTTTTAAATAACAAGCCGTTCTGTTGTAGCCCAAATTTTATTAATTGTGAGGGAGGCAATATAAAAAAAACTACATAAAAAGCACAATTGTAAGCAGATGTATCTATCAATCGAGAGAATGGAAATAATTTGAGGTGGCTGTGAGCAATGTGCACAGGCGTTGGGCAGTCACTAAAAGTGAAGAAAGCCAGTAAGTAAAATGCACCTTATTTACTGGCCACATGCTGTATGCTCTGGTGGGTGGAAGCAGAATGAAAATAGCAATTTAATAGGCCATTGATAATGCCCCTCTGTATATATATATTATGTATGATTTTTGGGTAAAACATAATCACATAAAGGTGATTTAAACGGCAGACTTAAAAAAGCATTGTCTAAAGTTCCATCACTGATAGTGCAGTTAGCCAGTGGCTGAAGTGGACTGACCCCTTGCCCCATGCTGTAGTGAACCAAAGAAACCACCAATAGATCCATGGATGAAGAGGGTTGGCTGAAAGCACATGTGAAATACATAGAATGCTATCACTGACTGTGAAGGTAATGGCTGAAGTGGACTCTCGTTTTCCCCCAAGCAGTATGCTGTAGTCGATGTAAGAAATATATGAAGGACAAACAACAGCCCAATGGATGAAGAGGCCTAACTGAAAGGCCTTATGATATTTAAGAAAACCGAAAGGTCTTGGCTAATGCTAGACTTTAAAGAAACTTCAGCAGTACTAGAAATTAATGAACACGACTAATAAAAACAGCACCGCTGCACACTTAATTCAGCATTGAGGTGTGTGATTATCTAGCAATTGATTATGGGGCCGATTCCGATCTCGGTCGGAGGCGCACCCAACACCATTCGGTCGGGATAAAAGCCATGCGAAAGCCTGTTTCCTGACCGATCCGTACAGCACACCGAACGAGTAAGTACGATGCGCACAACAGCAAAGAATCCGGCCGAGCCGTACTCACCCAAACCAGGTCCTGTTCCCCGACCGAGGAGAATCCGGAAACGCTGAATTGAGTCGCACGGAAGGGAAAATGCAGCTCCGTCCGGGCGAACGAGTACGATGCGCTTTCCGTACGCGCCGAACTTGTCGCTACACACGGCACGTCAAAGCATCCGGGAGAGGCGCACATAAGCTCCGATTCGCGCCACAACACGATCCACGGCTCCGAGACGAACACGGCAGCGACGAGGACGACGCGAAGCGACGAGGACGATGCGAAGCGACGAGGACGACGCGAGCAACGAGAAGGACGAACGACACGAACCAACCATGAATCCCTTCGTCCCGATCATACCAATATTCTACATTTACTACCGGAACAGGCACGGACGCGTACGGCGCAGAAGGTAAGCCAGACACCAACCACAAAACACATACAACACGTACACGACACATCACACACACACAGAGGGATGCAGAATATACTTACACCAGCAACAGCAGCACCATAGGGGCGGGATGCCCATCACCAATGCCACATATGCACACAAGGGCCTGAATGCGCACCACCACCCCTACCCAGGGGGCAGGATGCCTACCACTACTACCACCCTTACCCAGGGGGGCAGGATGCCTACCACTACTACCACCCTCACCCAGGGGGGCTGGATGCCTACCACCACCCTTAGCCAGGGGGGCTGGATGCCTACCACTACTACCACCCTCACCCAGGGGGGCTGGATGCCTACCACTACTACCACCCTTACCCAGGGGGCTGGATGCCTACCACTACTACCACCCTTAGCCAGGGGGGCTGGATGCCTACCACTACTACCACCCTCACCCAGGGGGGCTGGATGCCTACCACTACTACCACCCTTAGCCAGGGGGGCTGGATGCTCTACCACCACTACCACCCTCACCCAGGGGGGCAGGATGCCTACCACTACTACCACCCTCACCCAGGGGGGCTGGATGCCTACCACTACTACTACCCTCACCCAGGGGGGCTGGATGCCTACCACTACTACCACCCTTACCCAGGGGGGCTGGATGCCTACCACTACTACCACCCTTACCCAGGGGGGCTGGATGCCTACCACTACTACCACCCTTACCCAGGGGGCAGGATGCCTACCACTACTACCACCCTTACCCAGGGTGGGCAGGATGCCTACCACTACTACCACCCTTACCCAGGGGGGCAGGATGCCTACCACTACTACCACCCTCACCCAGGGGGGCTGGATGCCTACCACCACCCTTAGCCAGGGGGCTGGATGCCTACCACTACTACCACCCTCACCCAGGGGGGCTGGATGCCTACCACTACTACCACCCTTACCCAGGGGGGCTGGATGCCTACCACTACTACCACCCTTAGCCAGGGGGGCTGGATGCCTACCACTACTACCACCCTCACCCAGGGGGGCTGGATGCTCACCACTACTACCACCCTTACCCAGGGGGGCAGGATGCCTACCACTACTACCACCCTTACCCAGGGGGGCAGGATGCCTACCACTACTACCACCCTCACCCAGGGTGGGCAGGATGCCTACCACTACTACCACCCTTACCCAGGGGGCAGGATGCCTACTACCACCCTTAGCCAGGGGGGCAGGATGCCTACCACCACCCTTAGCCAGGGGGCTGGATGCCTACCACCACTACCACCCTCACCCAGGGGGGCAGGATGCCTACCACTACTACCACCCTCACCCAGGGGGGCTGGATGCCTACCACCACCCTTAGCCAGGGGGGCTGGATGTCTACCACTACTACCACCCTTACCCAGGGGGCAGGATGCCTACCACTACTACCACCCTTACCCAGGGGGGCAGGATGCCTACCACTACTACCACCCTCACCCAGGGGGGCTGGATGCCTACCACCACCCTTAGCCAGGGGGGCTGGATGCCTACCACTACTACCACCCTCACCCAGGGGGGCTGGATGCCTACCACTACTACCACCCTTACCCAGGGGGGCTGGATGCCTACCACTACTACCACCCTTAGCCAGGGGGGCTGGATGCCTACCACTACTACCACCCTCACCCAGGGGGGCTGGATGCCTACCACTACTACCACCCTTACCCAGGGGGGGGCAGGATGCCTACCACTACTACCACCCTTACCCAGGGGGGGCAGGATGCCTACCACTACTACCACCCTCATCCAGGGTGGGCAGGATGCCTACCACTACTACCACCCTTACCCAGGGGGGGCAGGATGCCTACCACCACCCTTAGCCAAGGGGGGCTGGATGCCTACCACCACTACCACCCTCACCCAGGGGGGGCAGGATGCCTACCACTACTACACCCTCACCCAGGGGGAGCTGGATGCCTACCACCACCCTTAGCCAGGGGGGGCTGGATGCCTACCACTACTACCACCCTTACCCAGGGGGGGCAGGATGCCTACCACTACTACCACCCTTACCCAGGGGGGCAGGATGCCTACCACTACTACCACCCTCACCCAGGGGGGCTGGATGCCTACCACCACCCTTAGCCAGGGGGGCTGGATGCCTACCACTACTACCACCCTCACCCAGGGGGGCTGGATGCCTACCACTACTACCACCCTTACCCAGGGGGGCAGGATGCCTACCACTACTACCACCCTTAGCCAGGGGGGGCCAGGATGCCTACCACCACCCTTAGCCAGGGGGGGCTGGATGCCTACCACTACTACCACCCCCACTCATAGGATGGACAATGCATGACACAACCAGCACACCACAACCTAGGGAATGCAAGAAGAAGACATCCCCCAACACCATGACAAGCGTGTGTAGACTGTGTCAAATGCCTACAACACCGAACAAGACTTTGAACATACAATGTGACCCCCTAGCACATGTGCCACACATATATGTGTGTGGCACCCACAATGCAAGCAGGCCATGACCATTGTGGCAATGGGGTCCAAACCCCCATCATCACAGTGACCAAAATGTAAGTGTGGGGTCCATAGCTGAAGCACACTTTGAACAATGTGGCAATGGGGTCCAAACCCCCATCATCACAGTGACCAAAAGGTAAGTGTGGGGTCCATAGCTGAAGCACACTTTGAACATTGTGGCAATGTGGTCCAAACCCCCATCATCACAGTGACCAAAAGGTAAGTGTGGGGTCCATAGCTGAAGCACATTTTGAACATTGTGGCAATGGGGTCCAAACCCCCATCATCACAGTGACCAAAATGTAAGTGTGGGGTCCATAGCTGAAGCACATTTTGAACATTGTGGCAATGGGGTCCAAACCCCCATCATCACAGTGACCAAAAGGTAAGTGTTGACAAAGAAAGAGGTGCAACTGCCAAACTGCATGGATGATTCCTGGTCACAGAACAACAAACACATCAGTGGCAAAGTAGTGTATGTGTCCCATTGCAACATAAATTGGGGGAGCCAAATCCTGCAGTGCAAATAAGACATACCTTTGGCCATGTGCAGACAAACAACACCCATGGGGGCTGACACCGTCAACAATCATCAATGACACAATGACAGAAGTGACCATCAGAATGCAGACCCACATATTTGCACCAATGGGCACACACATGCAGATACCCTGTGGAGACTGCAGATGTGAGGTGAACAGATACCATACCATGGCAGCAATGGGACACACAAACCATGATCATTGTGCTGACCGATGACCTAGGAGTCCCAGGGACAGCAGGGGAAACCCACCAAACTACATACAGCCAATGGCACACCCAAGATATGCCAATGCAGTGGTGCAGATGCACAAACACAAACAAGCAGACCCACACTGCACATCATACACAACAGGTGAGGGGGGTGCCAGTGTCCCCAGGCAACCACACAACACATGAGGAGACCTGAATACCAATCATACAGATGTGCATACAGTGCCACACAAAGGTAACTCATGGATCCAAATCCCCTATGTGGGCAAGCAGGCATTGTCAGATGAGAGGGAGCACAAATCACACATGTCACACAGGCACGTAGGGACAGCAACTGACACAGCAAGACACAGACACACCACAGCACCACCCCCAGGGCCCCCACAATGTGGTGACCCTGGGCTGCATTACAATCCCACTGTGATGACAAAGCTAAATGTGGTTCACACTGTGAACCACAGTCATGTGTACTGAGCAACTAACTACCATCACACCTACACAAGCACAAATCAAACAGCATGGCCAGTAAGCCAAGGCCAACATGGAGGCAGGGGCCTAGTCGGGCAACAACTCTCATCTGCACACACTCAACACCACACCCCTCGACCTCCAACAATGTGCAGCAGTGAAGCACACATGCACTGGTGACATTGCACATGCACCCATGACTATTCCAGGGTGGTGGGTGGGAACCAAGGTGCAGAAACACATCACACATGGACACTCAACAAGACTCCTGAATGTCTGACACACTGCACACTACGCTGTACATGGACATGACGGCAATACCACACCAACCAATGGGATCCCAGCCACAGTCACACACCAATGAAGAAGCCAAGGTCACCCACAAAGAACACACATAGACAACAACCAACATTGCAGCCCGGACCCTGAGGAGTGCCAGCAGTCACACACACAACGTGTCACAATCACTGAAAGATAACACAAACTGGAAATCACATGACAGGGGCAAACAACAAGTGCCAAGGGGAAACCTGACTGTGACCCATCTGCGTCTGCACACAAACTCAGCCCTGACAGCAAACACACCTATGGGTGACACCCTGATGACCAGTAATGTGCCATGCACCCACATCACAGAGAACCCAGGGAGAAGACTTTGGGGGAACATAGCTCAACTCAGCTAGCATCACAAACAGGTACAACACTAGGGATCACAGCATGCACAGCTAAACGGAAGTGAACACACAGACATGCACATACAACACACACCTTGGGCGCAGGCAATGTCACAGGAGTACACACTGCCATGAGGGGACTCCACTCCTGTGTGAGGAAAGCTGTGCCATATGTTGCCTCAGTAGGGCCCCATCATGTCAGCTGAGCACTTGGTCACACAATCAACAATTGGCACCAAATGAGGGCTCCCGTCACATCAGCCTGGTCATGGAAGTGCCAACGGAATCATCAGCACAGATCCAACACACTTGTATAGCAATGTTGCACTGACAACACAGATGAGTCCTTCCCCATTGATGCCCAAACCTGCATGTCCACTGGAGATGGCCACACGGTCAGGGAAGTAGACGAATTGAACAATGGCAGGCACAACAGATGTGCAGGGGTGGAAGCCACAGATGTGAAATAGCCAATCTAAGTAGGAAATCCCATTGCCAAATACTGAACACATGACACCCTCAGATGCTGCTATGGATGACATGGATACACCACAGGATAGGACACATTCCCCCTGGACCACATGGGTTCCTGCACAGTAACACTTCATTATCATGAGACCAAATATCACCATCACTGCAGCAAGGGCATGGTTAGCATCATCAACATCATGTACATCAGAAGCAAAAGCACTAGAGAACAGAAAGTTGCTTTATTCAGCATATGTGGCATTAAAAGTAGAAGTCCGGTAGAACATAAACAAAGGCCAATGGCCAGTCCATCAACAAAGTCACAAGTGGGTGACAGTGGCAGATGCCACCCTACACATGCCTGCACAAAACCAGGGACAATCCACTAGGAGGGGCAACCGGGGGGTAGGCCAGGCACCGCAGGGACAGGATCAGGGCTCACCAGGAGGAAGCAGGGAAGGGGTGGTGGGTGCTGGAGAGCCACTGACAACTGCAGTGGAGGTGTCTGACATGGTGTGTGCCGGCACAACTGGGGGGCATGGCTCAGATGTTGTGGGTGCCGGCACGACTGCAGTGGACCCTGCAGATGGAGTGGACAGGTCCGCCACTGCAGTGCCCAAGTCAGACAGGGTGGTAGTGGACTCCACTGCAGTGCCTACCACCAGGGGAGGAGAATGGGGAACAGGCAAGGTGGGCTGGACAGAGGGGGAGGACACCCTCACCACATCAGTGGCACAGACAAGCGCAGCGGGGGTGTGGTGCCGGGAGAGCAAGTGGCAGGGGGAGAAGGCCGGAGCCTCTTGGGGATGGTATATCTGTGGGTGGGGGAACCTGGGGCAGGGTGTGGTGGGGGCACCTGTGGAGTGGGGGCCTGAGGGATGGAGGAAGGAGACCTGGTGCTTGAGCTGCAGGGCGGCGGCGGGGTCTTGCTCTTACCACTCCGGGGGGACTTGCGGGTGGGGGCCTCAGTCTGTCTGCGCCTGGGGGAGGGTGTCCGGGGGCGAGGGGCACTCTGCTCCGTGTGGGGGGCTTCCTCTTCACCCTGGATGCTGGAGCAGCTGGATCGGAGGGGAAGAGGCCGAGGTCACTGAGGAAGAGGCGCTGGGTCTTTGGGGTTGCAGGTGAGGCAAGGGAGGGTGCTTTGGAGGGAGAGGCAACTGAGGACTGCGCAGTGCCTGTGGATGCGTGTGTGTGTACCAGGGCCCCATCCCCTGTGAGTCTGGTTTCAGTCCCCTGACTGTGCGTGCGTGTGCGTTTTGTTTGTGGCGTGTGTGTCTGTGTGCTGGACGTGTGTGTGCTGGTGTGTGCCTGTGCCGGTGTGTGTGTGCTTGGGACGGGTAAGGTGCTGGGGAGTGTGGATGGAGCAGAGGCAGGAGGGGTGAGGGACTGTCTGAGGAGGGACACTGCTGCCGTCAGGGAGGAGTCCATGGACCTATTGCCCCTCTGTAGGTCAGACATGCCCGATGAGATGCCCTCCATGAACGACACCAGCTGAGTCAACAGTGCGGTGTGCGCATGGAGGACACTCATCATGGCTGTCTGCCCTACATGGAGCTGGCGAAGGAGGTACACAGACTCCTCACTCAGGGAAACAGGGGACACAGGGACAAGGGGTGCGGTGCCTGGCCCAAAGGAGACACGCTCCCGAACATGGGAGCCTCCACGGACCTGGGGAATGGGAGCCGATGGGAGGGCGGTGGTGGTGCTGGTGGTGGCGGGGACAGCAACACTAGCTGGGGTGTGGTGGCTGCTGACACCCGCCTCCACAAGGGAGTCATCCTCCGAGTTGCTCTGGTCCTCAGCTGAGGTGGATGGTGCTGAGGACTCCTCGGTGTGGCTCCCCTCGCCCTCCGTGCCACTGGGTCCCTCCGACCACCTCGGCTGCTGACCCAGTCTGGCTCTCTGGCTCCTCCTGGTCCGTGGAGCTGTCCCCTTCCGTGGCCGTGGATGTATCTGCAAACAATGGGGAAACAGACAGACATCAGTCACCTGCACCAAACGCACACACCACTGTGAGCACAGCACATTACAGAGCAAGCCCTGGCATCATTAGTTGTACATTGCTAAAAGTGCCCTAACTGAACAGGAGAAGCCAATTGTCAGTCTGATGCCAAGCATGGCACTCACATCCCACATGGCCTTGCACCCATCTGTCTGGTGTCTGTTGGATTGCAACACCCCAGTGTGGACACATGCACCAAGTACACAGTAGTTGGACAGTGCAGAGGACACGGTGTGGCATGTGGACATGCACACATCACAGCTCTTGCCACTGAGTCAGTACAGGTTTCCGGATGAAAGGGATGCCCAGAGTCAAATAGGAAATGCATGTGATGCATACCAGCGACAGACACCATGATGCACCCATGTCCTGATAGCCATCGCCACAATGGTGTGCATGTAGCACATGTCACTCCCCTGCAGGACCACCAATAAGTTGACACATGCCATGGCAGAGGCATGACTGCTAAGTCATACATCACTGTCTCAGTGATGTATGACTTGGCAGCCAGACAACAACACTATGCACTGTGTCACAATAGTAGGTCATGGGGAATGCAAGTCCTGGAGCTGCACAAGTGCACATGTACATCCCCCACACAACACATCATCTTAACCCTCATCTGTCCAGGTCATACCTATTGGACATATGGGAGACCTGTGACACTACCCTCTGAACCTGAGCCCCTCACAATTTGCTGTGAATGGGGAACAGCTGCCTGAACTTCACATTCGCATACCCCAGTCTGCACGGGCAGCTGATCAAACACCTATGTGACACACAAGTATCGTCTCCTATGGTCACATCTCCAGGGGCATGCTGAGCCCCTACCAAGAAACACCCCAGCAGTCCTGGCAACTAATCCACAGCACACTGACACAGAGGCAGACACCTGAGGGGTCAAATCACTGTGCACAATGTGTCAGCTGATACACGGGAGTGGGAGTACAGAGTGCATTGCATGGCCTGGAGTAGGCATGACTGTCCTGCTCCACATGAATGAGGGATGTGCCCTGGACAGTGGATAGCTGGCTATGTATGTGTGACACACGTAATCTGCACACTCCTGGGGCCCAAACATTGTTCCCACCCGCTGCATGGGCGTGTGCCACATACCCCAGGCACATGTGGTGGCTCAGCTCAGCAAGTGGACCGCATATCAAAGCAACACGCAGATCACATGTCCAAACACAGGCGTTGTGTGAACAATGGACCCACCCATGATGCCCACAACAGAGTTAGGGAAACAGATGCTGTCCCCCACCTTTAGTGAAGCAAACTGCAAGGACACAGTCCCAAGTGACACAATTCCCTGAATGTAAGGGCCACACCTGGGTATCAGATGAGCAGTGGGCAGTGCACAATAGAGGGACATGGCTCCTGGACAACATGACTGCTGCACTGTGGCAGTTGAACCAGGCCAGAGGAGGGCACAAAGCATGTAATACAGAGTTCACAGTGCAGTCTTTGACTCACCCCCTCCTTGCTGCTGTCTGGCCTTCAGCTGCCCATCCAGGTCTGGAAACACCACCGCCAGGATCTGGAGCATGTGGGGGTCAGGGTCCGTGTTCCGCCCCTCCTGCGAGGAGGCGACAGCTTCAGCTGGACCCGTGCAATCCTCCGGGTCCAGCCCCGAAGGTCCTGCCACCTCTTCTGGCAGTTGCGGATCCGGCGCTTGTAGACCCCCACGGACCGGACGGCCCGGACGATGTCCTTCCAGATCTCCTGCTTCCGATGGGCATTAACCTGTCAGGATGACAAAGTGAAAAGGCCATTACTACACATGCAACATATCCGTGCATGACACAGTTGTATATACATGTCTCAATCACAGGGGCACATGATGTACACAGGCAGTGCAAAGCTGCCCATGGACAGTTTGCCAGACGTCACTACATGGTATCATTGCATGGGAAGTAAAACCTTGTTCAAATGCACTGTCACTGCACCATACCTGTCCAGTGCATGTCACTACACACTATGGGGGGTGACAACTACTCAGTGAGCCTGCTAGCCAGTGGCGTGCAGACTTTCAGCCTTGCTAGTCAGACAATATGCACATTCAGAAAGGCAGTGCACAGAACACTCACCTGCTCCCCTGGTGTCCCATACAGCTTGCTGTACTGTGGAAGTAGGCTGTCCAGCAGGGCCTGGTTCTCTTCAAGGCTGAAGGCTGGGGCTCTCTCCACAGTACGTGCCATTGCAGGGTCCAGAGGGGCAGAGACAGCAGCAGTGCAGTGGCAGATGTCGTCCTGGAGCATGTAGTGCAGGCAAGTGAGCTCTCAGGGGAACAGCCAGCAATATATATGTGCTGGAGAGGCAGATACTGTCCCTTGTGTCCAAAGTGATAGGTCCAAGTCGTTTGCATCTTCTGAATCTGGCCAATCCATGGAATAGCAGCACCAAAACACGCCCACAGCATCCTTCAAATCTTCAACTTCATGACATACATGATTTTGCAACATTGTTGTGGGTGACCAACTGATTTTCCAGCAACCGACTCGTTCGAAATTCGAAAACGCGTCCGTTGCCAGGCAAGCCCATTGTCAATGGGTGCGCACCGATCGGTCCATTGCGGTACAACGCGTACAGGGGTACTAACGCGTACCCGCACACATTGAATGCAATGGGCCGGCCAGAGGCACCGATCGGTCCATTGCAGTTCAACGCGTACAGGGTACAACGCGTACAGGGTACCGCGTACCCGCACACATTGAATGCAATGGGCCGGCCGGGGGCACCGATCGGTCCATTGCAGTTCAACGCGTACAGGGGTACAACGCGTACCCGCACACATTGAATGCAATGGGCCGGCCGGAGGCACCGATCGGTCCATTGCAGTACAACGCGTACAGGGGTACAACGCGTACAGGGTACAAGCGTACCGACACATTGAATGCAATGGGCCGGCCGGAGGCACCGATCGGTCCATTGCAGTACAACGCGCGTACAGGGTACAACGCGTACCCGCACACATTGAATGCAATGGGCCGGCCGGAGGCACCGATCGGTCCATTGCAGTTCAACGCGTACAGGGGTACAACGCGTACAGGGTACAACGCGCACCGCACACATTGAATGAAATGGGCCGGCCGGAGGCACCGATCGGTCCATTGCAGTACAACGCGTACAGGGGTACAACGCTGTACCCGACACATTGAATGCAATGGGCCGGCCGGAGGCACCGATCGGTCCATTGCAGTTCAACGCGTACAGGGTACAACGCGCAGGTACACGCTGCACGCACACATTGAATGCAATGGGCCGGCCGGAGGCACCGATCGGTCCATTGCAGTACAACGCTGCATAGGGTACAACGCGTACCCGCACACATTGAATGCAATGGGCCGGCCGGAGGCACCGATCGGTCCATTGCAGTACAACGCGTACAGGGTACAACGCGTACCCGCACACATTGAATGCAATGGGCCGGCCGGAGGCACCGATCGGTCCATTGCAGTACAACGCGTACAGGGGTACAACGCGTACCCGCACACATTGAATGCAATGGGCCGGCCGGAGGCACCGATCGGTCCATTGCAGTACAACGCTGTACAGGAAGGTACAACGCGTACTCGCACACATTGAATGCAATGGGCCGGCCGGAGGCACCGATCGGTCCATTGCAGTACAACGCGTACAGGGGTACAACGCGTGCACCGCGCACATTGAATGCAATGGGCCGGCCGGAGGCACCGATCGGTCCATTGCAGTTCAACGCGTACAGGGTACAACGCGTACCCGCACACATTGAATGCAATGGGCCGGCCGGAGGCACCGATCGGTCCATTGCAGTTCAACGCGTACAGGGGTACAACGCGTACCCGCACACATTGAATGCAATGGGCCGGCCGGAGGCACCGATCGGTCCATTGCAGTTCAACGCGTACAGGGGTACAACGCGTCAGTACCCGCATGCACATTGAATGCAATGGGCCGGCCGGAGGCACCGATCGGTCCATTGCAGTACAACGCGTACAGGGGTACAACGCGTACCCGCACACATTGAATGCAATGGGCCGGCCGGAGGCACCGATCGGTCCATTGCAGTTCAACGCGTACAGGGTACAACGCGTACAGGGTACAACGCTTACCCGCACACATTGAATGCAATGGGCCGGCCGGAGGCACCGATCGGTCCATTGCAGTACAACGCGTACAGGGGTACAACGCGTACCCGCACACATTGAATGCAATGGGCCGGCCGGAGGCACCGATCGGTCCATTGCAGTACAACGCATCACTGTACATGTGACTGGCATATGTCAGCATGCCTGTCTCAGATGGACATATGCCAGCCACAGATAGCTCCCAGGGAGTGAGGGGCACACCTACATCACGACAGCCTGTCCAAACTTTATCATAAGGCATGTAAGGCTGCATTTCCTATTGTGTGTATGTTGGTGTACATGTTGTCCTGTGGGTGTCACCTGTGGGCAGCCACCCCCAGGCTGTGCACGTGTTCATGGGGACAGGATCCTGGGTGTTACGTGTACATGACCACTGTGATGTGCAACTGTTCAGATCTGTGCATGTGCCATGGTCACATTTCACGGTGGTGTATGTGTATGTCATGTCACATACCCCGTGAGTCCCATGTGGGACGGTATGTTTGAGCCAGGGTGTCCCAGTGGCACAATAGTGATGGACCTCCACAGTCTTTGTGCATGTAGTGTTTACAATGTCTCTGATTTCATGTGCACAATGGGAGACAGTCTCCACATCCAGGTTGTGTGTGCATGGACTTTGATGTTGTGCGTGTGTGTGTCACAGACGTCCATGTCTGTCCTGCCGTGGCAAGTGGGGCCACTACCTGTGGGGGTCATGGTTGTTTTGCTGTGGTGTATACATGATACTCCATGTAATGCCAGTGTCCATGTGGCAATACAGGGTCCCTGGGAATGTACCTGTCGTTGAGCTGTGGTGCCTGGGGCACATCTGTCCTCACATGTCACTGTGGGGGGTTATTGTGACACGGCAGCAGGAGATGGGAACTGTGACACGGCCTCATGATATCCAATGGGCCAACCTGGGACTAATTGATGCCACCTGTTGGACCGTGTTGACAGATGTTGGCCATGTATGTACCATACATGTCCTTACGGAACTGCACACTTCATGTAGTTGTGCCTCATAATGATGTATGTTGGGATCTTGAGTGTGTTCAATGCCGCATATGTGGGGTGACTGACAATCTTGCTTACTTCTCCTCTGCACTGCAGGGCTCCTGCTGTCCATCGACCATTCCCAGACCTGGCAACGATGGTGGAACGGGACAGCATCCGACGGTACCGCTTCACCAGGCAGCTGATTGAGGATTTGGCAGTGCAGTTGTCCCCACATTTGCAGCCTGGCCGGCCGTATCCTACAGCGCTGACCCCCAAGGTGAAGGTGATGGCAGCCCTACACTTCTTTGCCACCGGTACCTTCCAACATACTGTGGCGACTGCTGGTGGGATGTCACAGACCATGTTGAGCCGTGTGCTCCGCGATGTTTTGGCGGCAATGTTGCTATTCCTGAACCGGTACATCTATTTCCCTAGACTGCGACGACTCACTGACGTGAAGAGTGACTTTTATGCCCTGGGGAGGATGCCGCATGTCATTGGCTCCATTGATGGGACACATGTGGCTTTGGTACCACCACAGGCCCAGGAGCAGGCCTACAGGAACCGCAAGCACTACCACTCGGTCAATGCACTGGTGGTGTGTCTTGCAGACATGACCATCACACACGTGTGTGCCCGTTTCCCTGGTTCAGCACACGATGCCTTTGTGATGAGGAGTAGTCGCATCCCCAGGATGATGGCACAGATGCAGAACCAGCGTGCCTGGCTTGTCGGTGTGTACTGACTTTGTGCCATTGTGTGTGATCTGATCTGTAGTATTCCGCCCACTTTTCCAAGTCAGCTAATGTGCACTTGTCTGTCCGTAGGTGACTCGGGATACCCCAACATGCCGTGGTTGCTGACACCCCTCAGGAACCCTGTGACACCAGCCCAGATGCGCTACAATGAGGCACATGGTCGGACCAGGAGAGTGATTGAGCGGACATTTGGTCTCCTGAAGAGCCGCTTCCGCTGCCTGGACAAGACCGGAGGGTCCCTCCCATATGCCCCTGCAAAAGTGTGCAAGATTATCATCGTCTGCTGCATGCTCCACAACCTGGCAGTGCGGAAGGAGTTGCCTCTCATCCAGGATGACAATGACCAACATCCGCCACCTGTGGAGGATCCTGGCCTGGACCACGATGCCAGTGACGATGATGATGATGATGATGATGGTGATGTCCGCACACAGCTCATCACCAACTTCTTTAGCTGAATGTGAGTATCCTGAGGTGTCATGTCAATGATGTGAGTTGGCATGATGTGTGGGTGGTGCTCTGGTGCTGTTGGAGTGTGTCCATGGGCTACTTGACTGGATGTGTGTTGCGATGTGTGCTAACAGGTGGGCTGTACTCCCCAACAGTGTTGACATGCTAACTTGGTTCTGGGTGGGTATCTTGTAACATGTATTGTGCATGAGTTTTGCTGTTCTGTCCTGTACTCCATTGCTTTTGACTGTGTGTCATTTCTGTCCTTCACAGGGTACTTTCAGATTCGTTTGGTCAACTGTGTCCACCGACGACGTGATTGCACATCCAGGGTGGTAGCTGTTGTGTCCCTACAGGTGATGTGCGCCACACCCATGGACTTCCTTCCGTCTACAGTTGTTGACTGTGTGCCCGCTGCCAGGTGGGATTACCTTGCATCTGTAGTGGTTACGACATGTTGCAACTGTGTAATAAACCTGTGCTTCACTTTGTGATGTGCGTTGTCTGTGGTCACACATTTGACTGCCATTTGCTTACTGCACCTGTGGGCTACTTGACTACAACTGGGAATGGGTGTGGTGTCTGTGCATTGCACCGTCTTCCCTGGCAACATCAGTGTAGGCAATGAGTCAGATGGCCTAGGTGTGTATGTGTTGTGTAGCCCTGGTGGTGTGTCTCCCTCATATGTGTCACGTTGCCTTTACTCACATGCCTGTGTTGTCCTTGCTGTTGCAGTTCGCATACACAGTGTAATTTTGCAGTTCATCATCCCCATAACAGCACCCACGTTGGAATCACGACAGAGGCAAGTATGGTGTATTAGTGTTTTTATTGTGATACATTTGTGTTAATAGTGCATAGGATGGGTAGTGCTGTACATAAATCTTGCAATCCGAAGTTCCTAGGTGAATTGAAAGTCCTGGTAGACAGGATCCCCAGTATCGGGGCCACAGTTGTCTGACACATTGGTCCAACTTGTACTCCCCATGCAATGTGTGGGAGTAGTGTTGCCGTCAACAGGGTGAACAGTCTGTGCACAAAGGCGAACATCCAGAACAGGTTCAGGCTTCCTGGGAGTTGCGCTTGGCCATCGGCCTCTCACTTTTCCCTCCTCGGACGACCCCTCTTCTTGGGGGGGGCCCTCAAGTACAGGCTGCTGCGGTGCAGGGGACTCTCCGCCAGAGTCCTCCTCCCTCCCTGTGGCAGTTGCAGTTTGTTCGGCACCAGATGTTGTTGGCACACAGGGAGGTGTGGACTGGTTGCTGTTCATCTGGCGGAGGCATTGTAAAATGTCCCTGTGCACCGCCGTCATCTCATGCAGTGCATCCCACTTGGACTCCACGCGGGACATGTGTGAGTCCACGCGGGACATGTGTGACTCCACGTGGGACATGTGGGAGTCCAAGCGGGCATGATGGGCAGCCTGCTGCTGTTTCATGTCTCTGAGGAGCCCCACTACCTGGCTGAGGTCTCCGGTGCTGGACTGGTACGCATCAGCTATGCGTACCAGTTGTGGGTCATCATGCACACCAGCAACGTCTGCAAGCAGCGACCTCTGTCTCCCACCCCTCCCACCACCCCTGCTGACATGTGCAGTGTGTGCAGTGGCACGCACAGATAACCCTGGTCCACCTTGGGGGTTGGTGGTGGTGGTGGTGTCCATGGCCCCAGGTTGGTCCAGGGTCCCTGTGCTGGTGTTGCTCCTTGTTCTGTCCATGTCGGCAGGGATGGTATTTGTGGTGACAGTCGTTGGAGGGGTGGGTGCAGGGGGTGCAGCTGGTGGTCCTGCTGGTGCTGCAGCTGGTGGTCCTGCTGGTGCTGCATGTTGACTTGCACTCGGATGTGCCAGGTTGGTCTTCATCGTCCGAGGAGGACAGAGGCTGTACGACGCCAGTGAGCTCCGCATCCTCTTGAGCCTGGGACTGGGACTCCTCAGCGTCTGCTGCTGTGTCCCCATCATCACCTGTTTTTGGGAGACACAAACAATGTATGTTATGTTTCTGCAGGCATCAATGGTTGACACACATGACAGTTGTGACTGTGCCTCTGGGTGCGGGCCTGTACATTGCATTGTCCTAAGTCGTCACAGTCAGGGGTTGATATTGGTGTGGCACATTGTCCTGCATTATTTGGGCATTTCTATGTATTTTTTGGGGTGTGAACATGGTCTGCATTGGTTGTGTTTGGTTGACAGCCGGCCCTCCTTCCCACCCACCCAGCCAGTCAGTTATCCCACCATGGAACGTGCTTGCGTTGCAGGGAGTGGAAGTTGTCTCTCAGGATGTCAGTCAGTGGTGTCCTGCTGTTTGTTGGTGCACAGTTGGCAGCAGGGCCTTGTGCTCCCCACAGCAGTAGCCAGTGTCAGCCATCTTGTGAGTCCTTCTCCACTCCCTGTGATGTGAGCATGGTTCAGGGTGGTGTTGATGGGACAGTTGTGGGGGTGAGCTATGTCTGTGACTACGACTCCCATCATGCTATTGCCTCCACCCCCTTCCCAGCATGCCCATGCTTCCTTCCTTTTGACTCTGCTTCCCTGTGGGGTGGGCTGGCTGTGCTGACAGGATGGCTGGGAGTGTTGTCCTGGCAGTTGTTTGGCTAGAAGTCCCAAGAGTGGCCCTGTGCTTCACACAACATAACCCAGGGTGGTGGTTCTTTGTGGGATCTTGTGTTAGGATGGGGGGCATTGCATTCTACCAGGTGGGTTCTGTGGAGTTTGTGTTGGGGTGTGTGTGAGGGGAGGTGCTTGTGACTATGGTCAGTGCTGCAAGTCCTCCTTCCCACCCAGCTAGCCAGATATCCCACCATGGAACGTGCTTGCATTGCAGGGAGTGGAAGTTGTCTCTCAGGATGTCAGTCAGTGGTGTCCTGCTGTTTGTTGGTGCACAGTTGGCAGCAGGGCCTTGTGCTCCCCACAGCAGTAGCCAGTGTCAGCCATCTTGTGAGTCCTTCTCCACTCCCTGTGATGTGAGCATGGTTCAGGGTGGTGTTGATGGGACAGTTGTGGGGGTGAGCTATGTCTGTGACTACGACTCCCATCATGCTATTGCCTCCACCCCACTTCCCAGCATTCCCATACTTACTTGCTTTTGTGGGGAGTTCAGTGTGTGTGGGTGTGAGAGCAATGGCAAGATGGCTGACAGTGGTGTCCTGCTGTTGGTTGGTGTGCAGTACCCAGCATGCCCTTGTGCTCCCCACGACACAGCAACAGTGTCAGACATCTTTGATGGGCCTTTCCACTCTCTGTGGGATGTGCATGCGTGAGTGTGAGCTTGCTGGGCCATGTGGTGGGGGATGTAGAGCTGTGACTACGACTCCCATCATGCTATTGCCTCCTCCCCCTTCCCAGCATGCCCATGCTTCCTTCCTTTTGACTCTGCTTCCCTGTGGGGTGGGCTGGCTGTGCTGACAGGATGGCTGGGAGTGTTGTCCTGGCAGTTGTTTGGCTAGAAGTCCCAAGAGTGTCCCTGTGCTTCACACAACATAACCCAGGGTGGTGGTTCTTTGTGGGATCTTGTGTTAGGATGGGGGGCATTGCATTCTACCAGGTGGGTTCTGTGGAGTTTGTGTTGGGGTGTGTGTGAGGGGAGGTGCTTGTGACTATGGTCAGTGCTGCAAGTCCTCCTTCCCACCCAGCTAGCCAGATATCCCACCATGGAACGTGCTTGCATTGCAGGGAGTGGAAGTTGTCTCTCAGGATGTCAGTCAGTGGTGTCCTGCTGTTTGTTGGTGCACAGTTGCCAGCAGGGCCTTGTGCTCCCCACAGCAGTAGCCAGTGTCAGCCATCTTGTGAGTCCTTCTCCACTCCCTGTGATGTGAGCATGGTTCAGGGTGGTGTTGATGGGACAGTTGTGGGGGGGGGGCAATATGTGTGACTGCGACTCCCATGATGCTATTGGCTACACTGACTTGGCCAGCATACACAGAATTCCTTCCTTTGAGTGGTCTTCACTGTGTGTTGGTGTTGTTGTGGTGGCTACATGTCTGGATGTGTTTGTTAGTTCTATTTGTGCCACTGCCTAGCTGTAGTTGTAGTTGTGTTTGTACATGTGTTGGCACAGTTGGATGTGACTTTTTTGATGGCATGTGTTGTGTTTATCTGACTGACATACACATTTTGGGATGATTCTGTTCTGGTTGCTGTGTAATTGCTATGAGTGCATGGTTTGACTCTCCCTTGACAGTGATGTGTGTGTTTTGTGGCAGTATATTGTGTACATTTGTTGTGTACTCACCAGGCTCTGGGATGTCCTCTAGTCCATATACGCTCACTGGCGGAAGGATGGCCCGCACCTTCTCCTCCCAGGGCCTGAGGTATATTGGCTTGGCAGGAGGGCCACTGCCGGTGTATTGGCTGTTGATGTAGTCTTTCTTCAGCAGGTCCCGTACCCTCCTGCGCACGTCATACCACCTGTTCTGGATGTCGCTCTTTGTGCGCCGACATGGTGATTGTGCGTTCACCCTGTTGATGATCCTCTCCCACATCTTGGTTTTCTGGGAGATGGGGGTCTGTTGGACCAGTGTGCCAAACAGCTGTGGCTCTACCCTGAGGATCTCGTCTACCATGACTTCCAATTCACTATCTAGGAACTTGGGATTCTTCTTGGGGGGCATGGTGATGGGTGGTGATGGTGAGTGATGTGTGTGTTGGTGTGCAGGTGAGGGTGTGTGAGTGTGTGTTTTGCTGGGTGTATGTGAGGTAGGTATTTGTTGGTGTGCTGATGGTGTGTGGCTTGTGTGAGGGATGAGCTGTGGGTGTGTGGTTGCTTTCTCTTGGGTGCTGGCAGTGGAATGGCATTTGCAAAGGCTCATGGTTGTGATTTGTGTCCTTTATATAGGTGGAGTTGTAGGTGTGTCTTTGTTCTCTGTCCCCACCCCCCAGTATTTATTGGCTTGGTAATTGCTTGTTTGGCCTTTTTTTGGGTGATTTTTCCTTTGTGCTGTCTGTGTATGTTGGAAACGTTCTTGTGACCGAGTCGGACCCTGCATTTGTCTCGTACGGTCTTCTCCGTTTCGTTCACGCTGTGTTTGTGCAGTTTTCTATGCTGCGTACGCGTCGGTCGCGGTGTTTTGTGTTGCTTCGGCTCGGTTTTGTATGCGTGTCGGTCGTGCGGCTTGGCCTCCGTCCGACTCGCTCGTGGTTTTCGCGCCTTGCATCGTACTTTGCGATTTGAGTTCGCGTGTACGTTTCGGTCGGATTTGTTCCGGGTGCGTGTCGGTCGGTTGGATTCGCGTGTTTTTCCGGCCGGATTGCTGTTTTCCTTGCGGCTCGGTCGGTCGACTTGGTTTCGGTACGTGTCGGTCGGATTTTTCACGCCTTGCATCGTACTTGGCGTGTCGGGCGCCACAGGTACGTGTCGGTCGGTATTATTTCCGGATCCGAGTCGGTCGGTGCTTTTTCCGGCCCGAATCGGAATCGACCCCAAGATCTCCAAGTATATCGGTACATTTGGTTAGTTTGCTTTATAAACCCCTCATTGTGTTTTTAAACTATCTAGAATGATAAAAAAATATCTTCATTAGCTAGTCTACTAGCTGCATTAGTTCTTCTCAGTGACAGGCAGTTGTTTTCCAGGTTTTTCTGAAATGGGTAAAAAAACATACTGAACTATTAATATCAATAGGATTTTCTACAAAGAATTTGTTAACAGCACAGAGTTCATGAAGCTAGTACAAACACGCTGTAGCACTGGGGGTGTCACAGTAGCATAGTAAAGGTGCCATGGACCCTAAAGCAAGCAATCTAAGTACCCCCACCATCTTCTTGCTTGATCGCAAAAACCATCCAAAAGTCAGGTACACTGGGCCCATTGGCCCTTGGTTCTCAGTGCTTCTGCACCAGCTGTTCTGTTGATAGCCACACCCCTTCTGATGGGGCAGAGTTGAAGCGCTTACAGTTGTTCTTGTTAGGCAGATGCATGTTTACATATTAAACTGCTAATTGCAGAGATCTGCTTCTTCTTCATTTTACACATTACTAAATTCAAGTGTTAAGATGACTCTTTTCAAACTAGTGTCTTTAGATTTGTGCATGCATGATAGTGTCTTCACTAAATCATTAAAACTATGAAAGTACCGTTGGGTAGGATATGGATAGTAGGGGTGGACGGAACTTTGAGGAGGTTCACTCCAACGATTTCCGCTGAGTTAAATTAAAACGCCACGAGATTCCGTAGACTTCTGCGAATGGGCGCAAATCGGTATTTTGTGTTGCTTGCCCTGATTTTCAGCACCAGGCGCTTGTTCCTTGCTGCAAAATCAGCTCGAACAGCACCATGCGGTGTACCAGAAGGCGCTGCTTGTTTGCTGCTGCTCGAGTAGATTTTCTACTTGAGTGGCAGCTTTCTCACTGCGTACGGTTGCGACCGCCCGTGTTGAGAAAATCTCGCTAGGTGTTGTTCTAGTGCCTGAAAACTGTGGTAGGGGATGCCAATTCTTGCTCGTGCTCCCCAACTTTATGTTGGGGAGCCGCGCACAAGAAAATGCAGAGGTTGACTGAGTTTTGCCGGAGCTCCACGTTACAAGCGTTACATGGAGAGGCAAAACTCTGCGAACTCCCCTAGAGGAGCGGAATTTTTCGCTCACCTTTAATGAATAGGCATAGCCCAAGGCAGGGCATAAGGGCTGAACAGACAACGTTAGGAAGCACAGAGATCTGGGAAACAGAGCAAAACATTTGCTCCCTGCTAATAGTATAAAAGCAACGGTGACCTGTGAGGCAATGAATTCTGCTGACATGCACTACTTTAAGGTGTAGAAAATGTAAACTTCAAGCCAAATTAAAATTATTATTGCCGAGCACAGGAGTGAGGTAGGCTGCTTCTGTCCTCGATGCTGATCCCTCGCGTCAGCTGCCTGACCTTAAGATGGCTGCCAGCACCCCTTAACTAGCGACCGGCCCGTGCTTGCGCAGAGTGCTTGGAGAGCCTTGGGGGCTCCCTGGGGCGCCTTCCCATGATACAGACTACTGCGAGCTCCAGTGTCCTCCGCCGCAAAGCCCCTATGCCACCTAAGAAGACATCGAACAAAGTCTCCCGTTACTTTGCTGCTGCAGACAAGGGCTCCACTTCGGTCGATTTGGACCAGGCGCGAACCATGGTTCTCACCAGGGAGGATTTGGTGACCACTCTACGGGACTTTAAAAATGATCTCTGCCAGGAGATAAAGAAAGATTTACATGCTTCTATGGACTAACTGAAAGCCGACCTCACAGAGAAGATGGCCTCCCTGCGACAGGATGTGGACGCGGTGGGCTCCAGGGTGCTGGAGGTGGAGGAACAGACACAGGCCCTTCGATGCACGCTCCCACAGCATGCACGAATCCCAGCTGGCACTTCAGACCCAAGTGCAACAACTATTCCTGAAGGCGGAGGATTTGGAGAACAGGTCTCGGAGGGAAAACATACGTATCCGAGACCTCGAAGAAGGCGCGGAGGGGCCCGACCTTGAGGCATTTGTTGTGGGGCTCTTCTCGGAGCTGCTTGCGCCCCGTCAACTAAAGATCAAGATTGACTGCGTCCATCGAGTGGGGCCCTCACAGGCAGGCGAGCGCAATCGACAAGAGACATTTTGGTGAAAATGCACTCCTTTCAAACGAAGGAATCCGTTCTGGGCGCGGCGAGGAAGAAGAGACGAGGTCTCCTTTCAAGGATACAAATGTGCCCTGTTTCAGGACCTGGCACCTGCCACCTTGACGAGACGACAATCCCTATGGCCTGTTACCACCAAGCTCTGGGAGGACAATGTCAGATATCGTTGGACTTACGCCTTTGGTCTCGTCTTTGAATACAAGAACAAGTCTCACCATGTGACTGAGCTGAACGAGGGGTTGCGAGCTCTCGGCCTCCCAATATCGGCAGAGGAGGGCGCCTCGGGTCCCTCTACTAGCGAGGGCCGATCCAGGAGAGAGACCCACTTATGGCAAACAGTCACAAAGAACAGATCGACACCCAAGTGACTCTCTTGTTGGGCGCAGAGGGGAATGTCTACTTTGATGCGCTGAGGTCCCCATATAACGCCCACATGTGGAACCATGGAAGGCTGGTGTGATGGATCGACGCTGATGCTGAGAGCGTATGCTGGATCTCAGAACAACGATGCTGAGGTGTAACCGTCATAAACGGATTTTGCAAGTACTCTCTATGCTATAGCAGCATGGCAGCAGGGGGTGCGGGCCTTGTCCGTATCGCCCGAAATGTTGTTTCGCTTTTTCATGAAGTTTCCTGCTGAGAGCCTGTTGGCGTCTTGGCTTATTTTTTCACAGGGTTGTTGGGGACTTGGTTTTGGGGGGGGGCTCCTGGTGGTGGTGCTGAGGGGGTACGGGCTTTCTGGTTTCAAGAGGGCAAATTATTCATGGCGGATACACTAGCTCCTTTGCAGCAGTCGCACCTTGTGAGGGGTGGTTCAGGGGGAGAGTCCAATGGGCGAGAAGGAAACTCTCCGATTCTTGGATGGTCTCAATAGCGTCCTGGAACATTAAAGGTCTCAATTTGCCTCAAAAACAGCAAAAAATTTGGAAGTATATCAATGACCGTCAATTTGAGGTAGTGGCGCTCCAGGAAACACACTTGAAAAAGTCGGAGGATAAGCGACTACGTCACAAAGCTTACCCTCTAATTTATCAATCGTCGGCTGGCACCAAACACAATGGTGTAGCATTGCTTTTCCGGTCTCCAGCTAAATTCCAGCCGGAAGCAGTTAAGGCCGACCGGGAGGGGAGAGTCCTTATGGTGAAGGGGAGGTTGCGGGGCACTATGTGCACTTTTATCTCTCTGTACGCACCTAACACGGGGCAGGCGACTTTCCTTTCCAGCACACTTGACTTAATCGGTTGCTTCGCAGAGGGTTCAGTGATTCTATTAGGTGACTTCAATCTCACATGGCATGACACTGTAGATAGCTCCCATACACACAGGACGACTCTCGCTTGCTTCCCCAAAGGCCTCAAGCAAACATTCCACACCCTAGGTCTTCTGGATGCGTGGTGAATATTGAATCCTGACACCAGAGATTATACATACTTCTCTCATGTACACCGCACCTACTCTAGGATTGATTACATTTTCATCAGCCAATCACTTCAGGACCTCTTCGGGCTGCCCAGATTCTGCCAATTTCAATTTCGGACCATGGCCTCGTTTCTATTAGCTTAGCGTGGGGTGGGCCCAAACCTGACACTTCCCGATGGTATTTCCCGGCTTCTATCACCAGGGACAAATCTCTCCGAGATGACTTGAGGTCCGCTATCAATGAGTTCTTTACACTTAACGCCCCAGCAGACACCTCCCCGCAAAATAACTGGGACGCCTTTAAAGCAGTTCTGCGGGGTAAATGCATCCAACTTAATGCTGTCCTTAACAAACAAAGGGCGCAGGAACGCCTGGCATTGGAGGCGGAACTGGAGGCCGTTGAAAAATCACACAAGGAACAGCCTACTCATGCACTATAACGACAACTCACGGCCTTGAGGGGTAAACTCCGGGCTATCTATAACAATAGGGCTGAATACACGCTGCTCAAACTGCGACAGACATCGTACGCACAAGGAGACAAGGTGGAGATCCATTTAGCACGACAGTTGCGAGAAAACGGAGAACGTGAGTATATAGAGGGTATACTAGATGCAGACGGTCACCTTACTCATGATGACGCCAGTAAAGCTAACATCTTTGGTGCCTTCTATGGAGACCTCTACCGAGGAGCTCCCCCCAACCACACCCTGCAACAGCAATATCTTGACTCATTAGAACTCCCCCGCCTATCACCAGTGGTGGCGGAACCGTTAGACGCCCCCATCACATCGGAAGAGGTTAGACAAGCCATTACTAAACTTAAACTGCACAAGGCACCAGGGCCAGACGGCCTCACTGCACACTTTTATAAGTGTTTTGCCTCCGAGCTGACTCCGCATTTAACCTCTCTGTTTAACGCCATTGCGCTGGACTCCAAGGTTTCGGCCTCAATGGCCGGGGCCGTCATCTCTGTTATCCCAAAACCGGGGAAGGACCCTCAGATTTGTGCATCTTATAGACCCATAGCACTTCTCAACCTAGATGCGAAGCTTTACTCTGCGATCCTGGCCGCCAGGCTTGAGGACTTGATGCCCACTCTAATCCACCCTGATCAATCTGGCTTTATAAAGGGGCGGCAAACGCATGATAATATTCGGTGCACTATCCACCTTATAGAAAAAGTCTCCAAGTCTAAAATCCTGGCAATTCTGGTGGGGCTCGACGCCGAAAAGGCCTTTGACAGGGTGGATTGGTCCTTTCTTTTTCTTACTATGCAGAGATTCGGCTTTGGAGAAGGGTTCCTCAATATGGTCCGGGCCAACTACCATCTCCCACAATCACGGGTACTAGTTAATGGTCACCAGTCTCTCCCCTTTGCCCTTGGCAGAGGCACGCGTCAGGGTTGCCCGCTCTCCCCCCTCCTATTTGCCCTCAGCATCGAAGCCCTCGCCATTCGATTTCGAGCCAATGAGGTGATCCGCGGAATACGCTTCGGAGGCACAGATCATAAAGCCTCCTTTGCGGATGATGTCTTACTAACGCTACTGGAACCGTCCACTTCCCTCAGAGCGGTGCAGGAGGATCTACGGAACTTCGAGCGGGTCTCGGGTTTCAAAGTGAATCTTTCCAAATCCTCCATATTAAATCTCACACTCTCGGATGCTGGTGCGGCGAACTTGCGGGGCCAAACAGCGCTTCAATGGGCCAAACACTCCTTGCTATATCTCGGGGTGCATCTCACTCCTAAAATTGGCGATCTCTATAAGGCGAACTTCTCCCACTGGCATCACAGCTTAAACGAGACTTTAAAAGATGGAAGCGCTGTATATCTCCTGGCTGGGGCGGATCAACGCCGTCAAGATGGTGGTCCTGCCGAAGCTTTTGTATCTCTTCCAGGCACTCACCATAGCACTGGATCATGCTTTCTTGCCCCGCTTGCGATCACTGGTCATTAAGTTTATTTGGCAGGGAGGGAGGGCCCGCCTTCCCTTCCATGTATTGCGACATCCCAGGAAAAACGGGGGTGTTGCTCTCCCCGACTTCCAACTATATTATCAGGCGGCCCAACTAAGGGTGGTGATGGAGTGGACGGTTAGAGAGTCTGAAAAACACTGGCTCCATATGGACAGGGTGATTATGGGGCAGACCATCTGGGATGTCCTATGGAAACCAAAATCCGACAGGCCGGCAAATGCATATCTTAGCACACCCACTTGCACTACTCTCACGGTATGGGACCAGGTTACGAAACGGGAGGGCTGGACCACTTTCCCCTCTCCTTTCACACCCATCAACTTTAACCGGCCTTTCCACCGGCAATGAATGAGGGGCCCTTTGATAGCTGGCGGGAAGGTGGCTGTTTGAAACTATTGGATTTGCTCCATAACTTTGATGTTTTAACATTTGAAACCTGCAAAAGAGAATTACAGGTTCCTCACAAGGAACATTATCATTACTTGCAACTCAAGCACTGGGCCACCCTCCCACAAATGAGAGATGCCACTACCAGAGAGCTCACGGCCATGGAAAGGTTAGTACTCAGGGCGGGAACCATGAAGGGGGCATTTTACCTCCCTGTATAACATACTCCTAAATACCATACGCGCGCCCCAAGCGCGCTACATGTCCTTCTGGGAGCAGGTGCTGGGCCGGGGGGTTACGGACAATGAATGGAAACACCTCTGGGGCGACATCACTAAACATAATCATTCGGTGGCTCTGAGGGAAGCGCATTACAAGACACTACTAGACTGGTGCCTCTACCCCACCAAGCTCAAACGGATCTTCCCTCAATCAATCAATCAATCATGTCACTTATAAAGCGCACTACATACCCGCGAGGGTCTCAAGGCGCTGGGGGAAGAGGGGGGTGGTGCTGCTACTGATCGAAGAGCCAGGTCTTGAGGAGTCTTCTGAAGGCCAGTAGGTCTTGGGTCTGTCGGAGGTTGGTGGGAGGGTGTTCCAGGTCTTGGCGGCGAGGTGGGAGAAGGATCTGCCGCCGGCAGTCGTTTTCCGGATGCGGGGACTGTGGCGAGGGCGAGGCTGGTCGAGCGGAGCTGGCGGGTGGGGGTGTAGAAGCTGAGTCGTCTGTTGAGGTAGAGCTGGTCCGGAGTTGTGGAGTGCTTTGTGTGCGTGGGTGAGGAGCTTGAAGGTTATCCTCTTGTTGACAGGGAGCCAGTGCAGGTCTCTCAGGTGGGGTGTGATGTGGCTGTGTCGGGGGATGTCGAGGATAAGACGTGCAGAGGCGTTCTGGATGCGTTGCAGCCGTCTCAGGAGCTTAGCCGTCGTTTCTGCGTAGAGGGCGTTTCCGTAGTCCAGACTGCTGGTGACGAGGGCCTGGGTGACTGTTTTTCTTGTTTCGGTGGGGATCCACTTGAAGATCCTGCGGAGCATTCGGAGGATGTTGAAGCAGGATGAGGAAACGGCGTTGACCTGCTTAGTCATGGAGAGGGTGGGGTCGAGGATGACACCTCAGATCTCTGCTGGCGGGGCTGCGGGTTGCAGGGGGACTTCCGCCACATTTGGTGGGATTGCCCAGGTATCCGGCCATTTTGGGAAGAAATCCTTTCTCATATTAAAGACATCCTGGGATACCCCGTCCTGACGTCTACAGAGGAGGTATTACTTGGTATTAGGGATCCCAACCTGGAGCATCAAACAAAAGCTGATAAGGCTATCTTGTGGGCATGTCTGGGGGCGGTGAAACTTACGATAGCATTTGCTTGGAAGAAGAAAGCCACGCCGGAGATTTCACTATGGTATGCCCGGCTGTGTAGAATTCTCTCTCTGGAGCGCCTTGCGGACATCTTCCGGGATGACTTTAAGACCTTTGCAACTAAGTGGGGTCCATTGGTGTCTTACCTGTCCAAGGGCCTACCCTCGGCGGTTTGCCCTCCCTCCTTAAGGTCCATGCATCTATTCCAATTCTAATTTCCTTGTCACGGATTGACTACAGCTCCTGCCACTCCTCTCACAGCTTAGGCTCCGCTCCTATAGTCATACCTTTTTGACACACCTGTGCGACTTACTTTACTCCTGTATGGCTCTACCACCACCAGGGTTTGGGAGGGGGGAGGGTTGGGGTGGGGCTTCCTGATTTATTTTTTTAGTTTTTTGGTTTATTTCTTGTTGTTTATGTGGTTCTTTCCTTGGGCTGTTAGCCCGACACAAAATGGTTCTCAGCTTTGACGATGACAGGGGGTCTGTACCAGATCTAGTGCTATGTGCAACTGGACTTCCATTAGCTGAAGGTTTTGACTCTGGGACCTGTACACCCTACTGTACTTTAAATGTGGTATTGCATATGATGCTGAATAAAAAGATGTTTGAGAAAAAAAAATATTATTGCAACATTGCATTGTATTCTGCCGTATGGTTGGTGCTGCTCCGATGAATGAAAAAAGGAACTGGAGCACATAGAACATGTACATTGTAGCACTGTGTGGTTTGAAAGACTGCACTGCACAAAATACTCAAATACAATAACAGGTGTCTTCCCTGGCACGGTGTGCGTCCGTGTCCGATCAGAAAGCAGGTAAATGCCGAAAGAGATGAAAGAGGAGAGTTCTGCTGTGTCACCCCCGGCCAGCAAGAGTCACGGGTGACTGGGCGCATCTGCTGAAAGCTTGGAGGCAGTCTGCCCAGGGAAGGGCCTGACTAAAAGGGAAAGAATGAAGGAGAGATGTGCTTTGCGGTGTCCGGGTTCTTTTGTTTTAAGAGATAGTCGAATAGGCCTGACTATACTTATTAAGAGACAGTGTGCGCATGGTTCTTGCCAGGATTCACTCCAGATCATAGGCCTGAAATGAAGCAAAAATGCCTGGCGGGTGCCCATGCATCCAATGTTTTACTTTTTTTTAAACATTTTTTTAAACGCTTGAAATTTGAAAGAAATAAAAAAAACATTCTGGCCAAAATGTTAAACAGAGTGACAAGTCAGCACTTCTTTTCAGGTAGATGTACACATGTGATCGGACAAAATGCAGTCACTCACAGTGCCAGACAGCTTATGGACCCATTGCTGCATGCTGAATGCTGGGCGGAAACAAATGTGAATGACACTTGAGCAGACCAATGGATGAAGAAAGTTGTGTGAAAGCCTCTGCATGTTCTTGTAAATCTATGTCTTTTTTATGACTAATCTAGACAACATGAGGCTAGTAGCACAGGTAAAGCTGTCTCTAGGCCAGACCTAAAAACAATGAAAAGAGTGCTGCTGCACGCACACACATATGTATTAGTGGTAAACAGAACCACACAAAAAGGTTTTGGTTATGTGCCTGGTGTGCTGGTGGTAACGAATATTGATGGGATATTCTGTAAGAACAGCTAAATGTATCGCAGCACCCCCCCTCGCCTACCACTAGACGATAAAGGACACTTACTAGGATAGGGTAACCTGAGGGAGTGGCATAAATCTCTTCCACCAAAATATTCTGGTTCCATAAAATAATGTCCTTTTTTCTCTATTATGGATGTTCACACTATTCAACCTAAACTTTGAAACAACGTTAGGGTCAGATAGTCCAATTGGGTAATAGGGTAATGCGGTACTGTTGAAATCCCCAGATCCTTGTATGGGTTTTATGTTGCGGGTTGAAACAAATCGACCTACTAATAGGGTCAAAGTACTCCATAGAAAATATTATTTAACCCTACCAACTGCGACAAAGAATAAACAATGGATGTCAGCCAACTGGTAATTATAAACTCTTCTTGTCGTTTCCCCCTGTATTTGTGCACACAACCGAAAAGTGGGCCGTGGTCACTGAAAAATATGCCTCATCCATTTTAAAATATCCCTACAATCAGAAGTCTTGCCTTAAGGGTATAGAACACAGGTTAGAATCCTTCTGCATGTGCAAGGAGGGGGCCTGAGGAATAAGCACGCCCCTAACTGGTGGGTGAGGGCACTTCGTTATTTTTTGGAATACAATTGACAGTTACCTACAAGGGTTCTCTTAGGTCTCACAAAAAGTGCAGTTTAAGGTCCCTTTTCCCTAAGTACTTTGCGTTCTGATTAGATTATGGGAACGCCTTATACCTGGTAGCACCCACGAAGCAACTAGATCGGCTGCAGCTGATTCAGAATGCAGCATCACACCTTCTTAATAGCACTCTGCCAAAAGGACCATATTTGTGCCATCATCGGCTCACTGCACAGGCTATCTGTGCAAAACAGGCTACTTTTCTAATTCATGGGGGTCACTCGCAAATCCGTATACAAGTCGACCCCTGAATTCATTGCATCCACGTTAATACGACCTACAACAGGATGTGCTCTTCATATAGCCCACATGACTTTCCTTGAAATACCCAAAACCAAGACGGTCACATATGTAGCTAGACCCTTTTTAGTGGCTGTTGCCAGGGAAGCCAGGATATCGAACTCTCTTCCGCTGGACCTGCACTCAGAAAGTAGTGTAGTACAGTTCTGAAAAAGTGTTATTTATTACTAGCCTTTAATTTAGTTGCTTTGGCCCGCTGAAGTACTTTCCATCTGTTTCAATCACATTTTAATATTTACTTTCTCGTTTTAGGTAAGGATCATCCCCCTATGAATAAAATAACTTTACCATAACAAATATAAGTAGGCAGAGATCCTCGCAAGTTTTCACGACTCTTTTTCCATTTATTTGCACAAAAATATACGTATACATACACTTAAGGCAATGCTGTGCTGGGCGAGGCACTATGTCAATTGCCCCATAATGACATCCACTAAATGTCAGTTCATTAAATTTGACCTTGATGAGTGACCTTTGCCTATTTTGTAACTAATGTTTTTTAAATCCAGAAGGCTTCAAGTTATGATTCATAACCACTAGTACCACAAGTAACCACTCACTATATCTAGCAAATCCAAAATGCAACCTTCAAAAGGTTACATTTGTTAAAGTCAGACTGGTCAAATGAACGATGTTGCAAAGGGGTCCTCATCGGTTTCCCAACCAGCATTGATTTCACAATTAACTCCACCAGCTACTCCTAAATTAAGTTCAAGAGAAATACGTTTTATGTTTTTCTAAACCTTACTATTCAGATGTCCCTCATTACTTAATGTCTGCAGAATATTTCTGTTCTCATCTTCTGTTTCCACTGACATTCAATATTAAAATGACCCGTATTATGCTCATCTCTGATTTCAGGTGCTATTTTTCAATAATGCACACTGGTTGAAACTACCCAAAATAGAAGAGAACAGACATTTGGGCCTGATTGATGTTAAGAGCTTGCAGACATTTGTGGTCCCTGTAGGAGGCGAAATACTACTCTTAAGGTAAGTGCGCTTTCATGGTATTTATCTAATTAATTTATAGTTCCCTGTGCCATCACTGAATTAGAAAGTGAACAGTCTTGCAAGTACATCAGCGATCTTGCTATTTGCGTCCTACCCCTATCCACGTGTTGTTCTCAAACAAGAAGTGATTGTAGAAAATAGAACTATTGTAAATCGGTATCCATGAACTTTAATAAAATATACATTAGAACTTTGAAAGTGGAAAACCGGATAATTTTTTCACATAAATAATTTCCATAAAAATAATGTAAAATGACACTTAAACGTTTTCAGATATCATGTAACATTTTGCATATGAGGGCATACTTTGCATATTGTGCAATATCAGCAGAGGACTGGCTTGAGCAGAAAATGTCATTGAGCAAGACATTTTCTGCGCTACGTAAACTCTTGCTTGTAAAAGTTGTGTAAGGTGACATTTTGCCTATGACGAAATCCAGAAATTATTTTAATTTGGGCAGCACAATTAAAATTACACTAGGTTTTAATTAGAACAACCCAGAGCTCCTGCTTTTATTTTCAACTAATTGGATTTAAAATGTTGTTCTAAACTTTGTCTGCATCATTGCGTTATTGGGGTTCAATACAGCTTTCCGTACCTGAGTTTTAGAGCTTCTTGAATGGGAAAATAATGCATTTGGATTCAGCACTATTTTATTTATTTTAATAGCTCTTCTTTAGACCTTTCCTATGTCTTACGGTTCAGTTACTATGATGTCATGGAAGCATTATAGCATGTGTAGTTGGTTGTTCAAAAGGATTGCCAAGCACTTTTTCTACATTATTTATGATCATACTTTGGGATCTGAGGTTAGCCGTACTGACACTGTATAAAACATCGACTATTACATGAAACATTTGATCTAATCAGAAGAGAGTGCCACATTTTGTTAACCAATGCGCTTTTGAAATCTTTATATTCATTTATCTGTTATATTTGTAAATTGTTAATCCAACATACTTTTAGTTAATTATTAAAGCAGCACATTTACATAGGTGTGATGTTGAATCCAAAAGTAAGGCAGGAATACAAGCTAGTTTCTTCTTTTATTAAGGAGAAAAACTCCAGCCAAAGTAAAAAGCAGTGCCCCAATCCATGCAATCCCTCTGTGTTCTAAGCATTCACACCTTCCCCTTGAGTATACACTTTCCATCAGAAAATACCAAGAAAGAGAAGGGTAAGGAGGTGAGATACCAACTAGAGAGTCCAAACAATACCACACACCCACTCCCTAACCCAACCAAAACAATTGAAATATGTGACAGATGAGTTATCATTTTGTTGTTTCCTTTACAAATAGAATATGACTAATTAATGAAAATGTTGGCAACACCACAATCCTGTCGAAATTCCAAATCCTTCCTTCATCTACTTTAGCTCCCTCTTGAACACCTAAAACACTTCACAGGGCTTGCTAAAGCGTGAAGAAGGAACACAAGAATTTTTTGGTTATTTCACTTTCACAAGATCCTACCCTGAATGTCCATGTTTTTGCCTGCTTAGCGTATATCAAACCACTGTTTCCTTTCTTCCTGAAGTTAAATATCCCTCAATCTCCCTCTTTCAATCAGGTACCCCACATGAGTAAGCTCTACGTAATAGACACTCATTCATGGTAGACACACTTTGGTATGGGGATTACGCTTGGGGAGTTGTATACGTACATTCCTCCACTCTGTTTCACCATCTCCATCCAATTTACACCTTTGTGTTTTGCAATTTGAATTGCCTCCTTCATTGTTTTGTTAAACCTCTCAATCATGCCATTGGTTTCTGGATGGTACAAGGCACACTTCTTATGACTAATACCTCTTTCCTCCAAAAACTCTTCCATGATTTTTTA
This sequence comes from Calotriton arnoldi, assembly GCA_963921515.1. NCBI lineage: Eukaryota > Metazoa > Chordata > Amphibia > Caudata > Salamandridae > Calotriton > Calotriton arnoldi. The sequence goes on from CAWUFW010000145.1 coordinate 1,122,240, forward strand.
GGTCAACTGTACCCCATTGTCTGTCAATATGCTTTTGGAATTTCCCTCCTGGGCAAACACCTCTGTCAGAAACTTGATAAATGCAGTTTTGGCAATCTCTGTAGTGACTGCAACTTCTGGCCATCTGGAGAGAATATCCATCAGCACTAATCTAGAGGTTGATCTACCACTTAAGGGTCCCACTATGTCAGGTGCAGCCTCATCCCAAACGTCCTTGGGAATATCACTGCAAACCATTGGGGAAGTTCAAACTTTCAAAGTTTTGCCACTTAATGGACACTTACAACAGTCTCTTACCAACCACTCCACCACCAGATCAATGCCATGCCACCAGTAAGCAGTTTCCAACCTTTCCTTTGTTTGGCAGATACTCTGACGGCCCTCATGAGCCAAATGCACTAGATGCTCCCTCACATCACTTGGTAGAACTAACCTGCTACCCCTAAACACAAGACCATTATTAACAGCAAGTTCACAAAACATTTTGGCATATCCTGTCAATTTCACATTGTGAAACCAGGTGTCATTTGCATCAAGTATGCCACCACACACTCATTTAATTTCCTCATCTTTATCCAATTCCGACATCCACTCAATTTCAGAAACACAACCAGACATAATTGCCCAAACCTTTACATCCTCCTCCATCCACCAAACTTCCTCATCATTGCCTGTCTCTAATAAATCATTTATCAATCTAGATAAGCAATCTGCTGAATTATTATCCGCCCCAGGTATATACTTGACTACAAACTGAAAATCTTGCAACGCAACAATCCACTTGCATATGCGTGAAGAGATGCAGTGTAAACCCTTTTTTCCAAAATGTTCTTGTAGAGATTCATGATCCGATTGGACTACAAATCAGACACCCCACAAAAACTGTTTAAACTTCTTTAGTGCCCAAAACACCATCGATGCCTCTTTTTTAGTAGTGGAATTCCGTGTTTCTGCCCCTTTCAATGATCTTGATGCCAACACAATCGTGACCTCTCTGCCACTCTGAATCTGCTCAAGTACTGCACCACTGGCATCTGTGACCACACAACCTGGTAATTCTGGTATAAAGCTTTTTTTAGCATTGTGCTGTTGCTAGAGCTGATTTAATGTCCTCAAACTCCTTCTGACACTTGTCAGACCAAACAAATTTAATGCCCTTTTTGAGTAGCTCCCTCATGTTACAGCAATGCCTGCCAAAATTTGGAACATATCTGGCATAAAACTCCACCATTTCTAAAAAGACTTGCACCTCCTCTTTCTTACTAGTTGCATTAACTTATGGATGGCACTGACCAATTCATCCTTCAGCTTGACCCCATCACCTATGATAGCATGCACCAAATATTATAATTCTGGTTGACTAAATTTGCATTTCTCAATTTTTAGGGTAATACCCTTGGAACTGATTTTTTTTAGGGCCTCTCTAATCTTGTTTATATGTTCCTCCAAAGTATCAGTGAAAATGAGAACATGATTTTGAAAGAACTTTACACTAGTTACATTCCCCCAATACATTAGTCATAAGCCTCTGAAACACAGAGGTGGCTGAGAAGAGCCCAAATGACATCCTATTAAGCCAGAATACACCAAGAACCTAATAAACTAATCATCTCCATGAAGTTGGGTAAAGGAAACTTATTCTCAATGACCTCCATATTGAGATACCTAAAATCCACCCAAAGCTTGATATCTCCTCGAGCTCTTGGTGGCTATGACAACAGGTGCAATCCATTGAGGAGCATCTGCAGTTTCAACAATACTCTTGAAGTATATTTAGTTCTGTCTCTACTGCCTCCTTTAAGATAAAAGGAATACTTCAGGCATTACATGAGACTGGTTAAGGTACCTCTTTCAAACAAATGCAATGCTTGTACCCTTTGATGCACCCCACCTTTCCAGAAGAAATGTCAGGAAATGTATGCATAAACAAATCTGGCAAGGTATCTACCTTCTTGATCTGATCTTGGGGAATTCATATTGAGATCAAGGAAAATACCCCAAAAATGTTAGTGTGTCCAGCTTAACACAATGTCTCCATTCACAGGTACATAAATCTTACCCAAGACCTTGTTTCCTTGAATCTGTATATTTGCCTCAAAATTACCTACCAATTCATTGGGGTTTCCCCATAGCTATAAGGGGTGACATCAGGTTTACACAACCTGACATTTCTTTCAAAGAATTTAGAGACTGCAACAGCTGAAACTAAAGATGGTCTAGCCCCCAGTCCATTATCATTAACGCACTGATGCCATTGAGTTTCACAATATCGGAAGGATGTTCGCCACGAGCACTCGAAATACAATTCACATCATTAACTATTTGGAGAATGACATTAGCTTCATCAGCTTTCAGTACTTTCATCTTTATTCTTTTCCATAGATTTACAGCACTTAGCATTATGTCATCTCTTTCCACATAAGCTATAGATACATCATAATGCTGGATATTCTTAAGAATTTGCTAAATGATTTGGAGAGGCACACCTGAAACACAACAGTTTCTCTTTAGTGTGATTAGAAGGTTTTACTGATACAGAACGTTCAGAAGACACAGGTTCTTTGTTCTTCTCTAATTCACAAATGCATGACATTGAGTGCTCAACTTGCTGAGCTATAAGTAACACCACAGTCAGTTTGGGATCACTCTTGGACCACAAGTACTCTCTTATTTTATCAGACTTGCACTCAAACATGAATTGGTCACTGATCCTTTCCTCAATATTGTCTCCTAAATGGCATGTGGAGGTTTCTCCTTGCTTATGTTTACCAAAGTAATACCTTTGTAAGATAATGGAAACTTTGGTTAGAAAATAATGGTCAAGTTTCTTAATCGTGGACTCAAATTAATTTGGAGAGGCATCACCATCACCGTCAGAATAAATATCAGGTAATGTCTCTAGGATTTGTTGTAACTCTGCACCTAAAAAAATGTAACAGTAAAGATGCTTTTTTCCCATAGAGAAATTTGTTCCACAAACATGTCAATAGTTTGAAAATGCCTTCTTCCATTTAGCCCATGGAAGAAGAGGGTTACCAGGTTTCAGTAAAAAAAAATGGCGATGGAGAAATGCTTTGCATGGTTGTACACTCTTAGTCAAAAAAACAAATGTTTCAGGTAACAATGGAAAATACAAGTGAATCAGAAACAAAAACAACATAGAAAAAAACAAAAGAGTAGAAAGTAAGATAAAATAAATAGTAAATAAAAGATTATCTCACTGGTACACAATGAAGCATTTGAAATCCACCTAAAGGGAAGAGTACATTAAATAGATACAATGAGCAATATAAGAAAGTTCATGATGGAGTACCAGTGGCGGCTCGCATAGGGCGTGCTGCAGGGCGGTGGGGCGGAGGAGGGGCAGGGTGGGGAGGGTAGTAAACTCGGACATACAACAAAACAGAGGAAAGTAATTATTCCGTTCCTCCGTTCCGTCGTATGTCCGAGTTTACTACCACCCCACCCTGCCCCTCCCCTGCCTCACCGCCCCACAACACGCCCTATGCGAGCCGCCACTGTAGAGTACTACACTTCTAGTCCCATTTCTATGTCAAAGGAAGGGAATGAATGAGAGAAGTTATTTTACAGAGAGGAGCTGAAGGATGGACGAATCCGAGCACTGCGTCAGAAAAATCAGTGCATAGGATGAATCAACGGTGAATTCTATACAGACAAATGGGAGCGAACACTGTCCTCAATGAATCTGGAAAACTGAAGTTTTGGTGTCGCTGTGGCGCAGAGCGTGAAGTCGTCAATAGGCAGCACAGGCACTGCACTGCAATGATCCAATGCAGGTGAACCAGTTCACGCTGTGCTGGGGGTGTGTGGAGCTCAAGTCAACGCGAGATAAGAAAGAGCTTTCACTGAGGCAAGTCAGTATGAGGAGCGCCAGGGCTGCACAGTTAAAGATCCATGAAGGCTTAAGCTGTGCAAAAAGCACGAGTGGGGCACGAGCTGAATGGAAGCTCAAGGACGGGCCATTATGAAGGTTGCAGAAAATGCTAAAAATGATGAAATACGCAAAATAAAACTATGGCAGCAGCCAAGACTGAAACAAGACATTTCAGGAGCGCTGATGGTGAAAATAATCTGTACTTTAACGTAAAGCAGTTCCTCAGTGCAAAGACGAGGTGTGATGTTGAGCCCAAAAGGCAGGAATATAAGAGATAGTTTCTTCTTTTATTAAGGACAGACACTCCAGCCACTGTACAAAGCAGTTCCACAGACCATGCAATCCCTTTGTGTTCTAAGCATTCACAGTTTCCCTTTGAACATAAACATTCCATGAGAAAATACCAATAAAGAGAAGGGGAAGGGGGGGGGGAGATACCAACTAGCGAGTCCAAACAACACAACAGTTGGTTATTGAAGAACATGTTTTCATGAATGACAGAATTTTTTTTACCTTTCTCTTCATGCTTGGACACCCATAAGTTACATTATTACATTGTTCAGCAGACTCCTCTTTATTAGAATCTGGAGTTATCTCGAGAAATGTATACCGCTTCTTTATTCAAAAAGTATACACACAGACCACATTGATCCTCATTTTAGAAAGGAGCTACTACAAATAATGAACATTCTCACAGTTTAATAGACTTCTTAGAAGGAACTCAAAATATTACTGAATCTCAGTGGTTATTATTCTTACGGTTAAGCCCACTATCGCTCATACATTTGGGCCCTCATTACGATGTCGGTCGGAGTTGCCTCCGACCGACAATGTTGCGGATTGGGAACCGACAGACCTCAGGTTGGCAGTTCCGACTGCATTATTTGGATGCTACAGCACATGGTGCAGTCAGAAACATCAATTTTTCAATGGGAGCTTGTGCGGCGGGCTGAAATTGCCCGCAGCACAAGCTCCCATTGAAAAATAGAAGTTTTCAAACATCCCTGCACCATGTAGCAGGCACCATGAGGTGTCTGCCACACGGTGCAGGGATATTTAGGGGTACACCATAGGTGCCCCCCAGGGCCAAATGCGAGAGGACCAGGGGGACCCTGCTAGGGACCCCCAAAGTCAGTTTACGATAGCCAATCCATGTCGGAAAGGGTGACATGGTTTGGCTGTCGGAAACAGACATCAAAATACCAACGGCAGAAACGCCATCCTTAAGGAATTATGAGGCCTTTCTGACTGGCCGACGGGCTCCTAGAGCCCGTCAGAACCGTGTCAGATTCCACAGCCGGTTCAAACTTCGAACGCCGTCATCAAAATATGGCGGTCAGACTTTAAACCTACAATGTCGGTCGGAAAGTCTCCGACCAGCGTTTTGTAATGTCAATGCAGACAATGTAACTAGAGGTTGTAGAAATATAAAGGCAGTGACTAAATAATACAAATTATACCCGTGACTCATTATATACTAAGTTATAATATATCTATATATATATATATATACAGCTAAGAAAATGTACATTCATGATGACATACATGAAAGTTGTTTTTAGAAACATTTTGTTTTTGATCAACGGTGCTTGGTGCACTTTTCATTATTGATAGCCCTTTAGAGATCCACTTATGGGATGATTCTTACTTTAATAGTTAATGATCTCAATACAAAGCAAAGGAACTTCTTGATGCATGTATTTAGTAGCCCATGATGCTCATATCCTAGGTGCTAAAATGGTTGCAGCTTAGTAAAGGTAACAACTTCCCAACACAATAGAGTATTGCAAACTTTGAAAAAGCATCCACCTCTGTGACTTATATTTGCCTTGTGTATTGATGGTGTGGTCTATCCATCCTGTATCACAGGGTTTAACATCTTTACTGTGGTACAACATTTTAAAATCTTTTATATGCATTTACTTTCATAACCGCTAATTCTAAATATTTTTGTGAGCTCTTTTTAATATTTCTACTTCAAAGTAGACTTCAAAGCACTCATCAGAATGAAGTAATATATTAATGCACCATTTATTTGTTTGATAATTGTAGGGACAGATGTCCAACACATTTTTATGGTGGCAACACTCCGATTCAAAGTTTGCAACCGCAAAATGCTTTTATAATGTACTAACCCAATTTTAGGAGTTAGTAAACTTTTACCAACTCCTAAAATTATATTTTGACCTCATACCTATTAGATTTTCGAAAGCTGTATTTTGTAGGTATCTCTTCCAAATACTGAATCATTATGGCATGTATCAAATTTGGTGACTGGTATCTGATTAAAAATGTGAAAACATTTATAATTTACTGACTCCAGAGTTGGGGTGGTAAGCCATTTCCCAATGACACTCCATTTCCTTTGTTAACTTTAAAAATAATGTTTGTTAGAGAGTAAGCAGTAGTCCAAGGAACCTTTGCCAACCCTCAAACAAACTTTAAACAAAGTAAACTTTGTTTTTTAAGCACAGCCCCATGTCCTCTGAGTTAAATGGGCTGCATTTTGAAAATAAACGTTTATTGAAAGATGATCAAAGACATGATGGCTTGTTGATCCTTGCAGGCCTCCAATCAGAGTGAGTATCAATTTGCAGCCACCACTTTAATATTCATGAGGTAGGTCAGATTATGACCCACTCTGAATCCAAATTTTATGAACTGACCTGATGGTATAAAACAAATACTGGTCACAAATTGTGACAAGTGTTTTTTGTTTTATGACCAACCATTCATATATCTGGCCCCTATTTATTTAAGGGTCATGTTATGAGAGAGCAGGTGAATGAACATTTACTACACATCCACTGAGTATCCTACACCAGATGCCTCAGGAAGTCAGAAGTAAGTTAATAATCAAACCCATGAACTGGAGCAAGGCAATTGCATTTTCAAAAGCCTGGCGAGAGTTTGCCAAGGAATATGTAGATATGATTGTGTCTTTGCTTTTCCAGATATCATTTACATTGCTTTCCAGTAGAAGCATGTCCTCCATACCAATGGTCATTAGAACAAATGTATCATCAATGTTTGTGCTATTTGGCTAAAAGGCCTGAAGGATATCAAATGAGACTTTGGAACACAACATTCCTGACCCTCCCACAAGAGAACTTTACTGTTCGAAGTCCAGCAGAATTCATGCAGGAGAGATGGGGCCACAAATAGGATGGGATGTGATTAGCCACTGTCTGCCAGAGGTGGGCTTGTCAGATAATGTGGTAGGGTATCCTCAGCAATGAATGTTTGGTTGTCAAATGGCCTCCTCAGCAATGAATACTTGGTTTAATTGTTTTACTAGCATGATGCTGACAAAAGGTGATGGGAGAAATACCTGGAGATAGTCTACACCACTGTCAAATTGCTCAAGAGAGCTTTCCAACCTAATGCTTTTAATCCACTGTGCCACTCTAGATGGAGGATCACCTTTATCAGTACATGCCCTGCTCCTTATGGGTTCAGTTCATCCCAAAGTGCCAGGCTTGGCCCCTCCAGAAGTTAACATAAACAATCCCAGACTGGTTCTGACCTTGCTAGGCATAATCTGGGACAAATAGCTTGGATTATGTGGCACAGTGAGCAAGGGCCTCATGCCTTTTGCACTTAGAGTGTTAATCGAACACAAAAGGTGATGGTTGCAAATAGTCTAACCCACTGGCAATAGCTCTGGGTCACACTCTAGCCCATTATTTTTCATACACTGGGCTATGCGAGACAGAGGCTTACCTTAATCAAACAGTACTGATCCTGCTCCTTAAAGAAACAGTCCATCCAGAACTGCTGGCGAGGCTCACTGAATAAGCAACACCAGACTGGTTTGGCATCCAAGCTGTACCTCGCTGACAAAACCTAAGGTTTTGTTTAGGAGTGTTAAATGGAGTGGCCTCCTCCACCTGAAGATAAACAATTAGACATGATGCAAAATAAACTCTCAGTTTAAAATGTATCAACTGGTCTATGGCAGAGGCTTTGTCAAATGGAACTGGCATAGCTAGTTTCTCCATGCTAGAAGGAATCAGGTAGAACACTCCCCACCAACCTTTTTAATCTATAAATAAATGAGTTGAACAAGATACCCAGATGAATTTAACTTGCCAATTATGGTCTGACTATGTCTTTGTCTCTTGTTTGTACATCTTGTTGCTATTATGGCAAGAGCTGTGAAAGGTTTATACAACATGGTCGATGTCCTTGAATGCATTAGGAAATCAGCCATCTAGCAGTTAACTCCTTGAAGACCCAAAGGGATTTGTTAAATGAGTTCTAGTAACTGGAATTTGGCAACCAGTAAATGACAAACTGAAGGACACGTTAGACAAAAGTTATGGTATATTGGGCTCAGTGGCTGGGGTATATTACAATTTAATTTTAGATATTGAGATCTGGCCTTGAAAGAGGACGTCTTGGTTTGTCTGCAATATCGTCTCCGGTATAAGGAGATAATCCTTGGGGAGGATGTGAAGTAGTAGTAAACACCTTCCTAGGCAGTGTTTTGGGGTAGGCATTGACACCCCACTAATAATATTATGAAGGGTAGAGGGAATGACCCCAATTGATATGCCTTAAATTTTTGATTCCCCGAGAGAGGGAAGTCTGCAGTTTTTATATATATATTGTAATTCTTACTCATTCTAGGATGCTAGATAAGTATTGTGAGTGTAGATGTCTAGGACAGATCAAAGCCAGCTTTGCAGCCATCCTGGCGCAGGCGGAGAGTCATGCAAGTGATGGGAAGTGTGATGAAGCAACTCTAAAGCTGTTGGCCAAAGCACATTGTTTGGAAAAGGATCATTCAAGAATAAAACAAGCACTGGTTTAAAGCCTACTCAAGACAACTAGTACCACCAAGATGAGGAATCTTTACACAGTATTCAGGAGTTATTTGCTGCTGGCAGCCATAATGGCCAGCTAGAACAGGAGGAAGAGCAACAAATTCTACAAGCTCAGTGATGACATGGCCATGGAAGCTGTAACCCACTCTTTCTAATTTTGCTTGTCACACAGTCATCCACATGGGGTGCTGTTTTAGGCCTCTCTTGCTTGCCAATGTGATCAGGACTGTAAAGGAGCTATGACACTATTGTGAATCAAGGAATCTCGTCATAGTAAAAGTTTTGACCCAAGTCATTAATAGAGAATGGAAGAAGAGGTAGAGGGCAGTTTCAAACCTGACATGCACCTAGACAGATTCAAAACCAAATTCCACCCAGCTGCAAATCACTTAGATTCACTCTGGACATCAACCTCACCCTCATGGAACACATTATCAAGAAAACAAGTGATCTCTACCAAAGAAAGTGAAATCATTCCTCTCAGAAAAGAGCTTTCATATTTGCTGATCAAGCCCTCATACTCTTGCATTGAGATGGTGGCAGCCATAAGAGCATCCTACTCCTCAGAGTGCATCTTATCCACGACCTGAAGAATTATGTCCACATCACCCCCATCCTAATGGAACTCCATTGGCTCCCATTGCCAGCCCACATCATCTTTAAAACCAGCTTAATCATTTACAAAGTAATCATGAGTCAACCCTGCTGCATAATCTGGTGCTGCCCTGCCGCATAATTTCAGAGGCCTGACTATAATTTTGCTATTGGCCTTGAACAGTGCTGTGCTGCTTTTTAGGTAGGTTCACAGTACGCAAATACCACTTAGATAGGCTGATTTCTTTTTTTTAAAATGGGCAATATTTTGGAACAATAAAGGAAGATGATGGACTCAATCTTGCGAATTTGAAAGACTTTTATTTCCTGGTGCACCTTCCTTTCGAAGAATTTCCTGTTCTCTGGTCTCCAGTGGCACTGAACGGCGGCAAGTGCTGGAAGCGCATGCACAGGACACTAAACCTTATCAGACTGAATTGAGGTGCAAACACCTGTGGTCCGCCGCTGTTGGCATTGTGTGTATGCACCACTTAGATACATATATACATACATTAGTAAAACAAGTTGAGGAAGCTTTACCTGTGAACATGGTCGTCCCTCTTGTGTTTGTTAAAACTGATTATTGCTTTGTACTCAATCAATTAATGTTAACCCTTTTATGTTCTGTAATGGGTTTATTGTCATTAATTTGAATGTTATGATTTTTGATAGTTGTAGATCTGCGCTATCCTTTATTTCTACTTTATAATGTGACACTCAGCTCAGCATAGTGTATTCCACTTTTGTTATGATGGCAAGTAGTGTAACTCTTTTTTAAAGCCCAGTTCCAAAATATATCGAGAAAGTGACCTATCAAATATACATTTTGTTCCTCTTTAAAATGGATACAACAATTCTCTGCTGATGTAATCAATTCACACATCTCCGTTTAGAAGACGCAACATACCATTGGGTCACGATAATATCAAGTTTATTAATTGGGCATTGAACTGGAAGTACAGAACTGGAAAAACACTCCATTGAAACCAAGGAAAAAATAATAAAACTAAGACTGAGACAGACAATAGGAACAAGCAAACTAGCAGACACAAATAGAAGACGAACATACAAATGTCATAAGACATGAACCGTTGAAAATGCAAACCTAGATGAAGCCATTCTGAATGAAATATCTACACAGGCCTGGTACAAAATCCCCTTCAGGATGGGTGGGGAATGGTTCATTCCAAGATATTGCGGTGGTTCAGTGGAAGGGCTTTGTACACAGAGAAAATATTTCCCGTACTGAGTTTTGTGATCTGAGATCAGCTGCTCATATGCAATTGTTAAAAAAGTAACTACTGAAAGCCGTGGGTGAGAGTGAGCATTTTGCATTTTACTCAAATCCGTGTAGGCAGCAGTATAAACTTCTTTTCCGCACAGAAGTGTACATTGAATCTCTCGAAAGTGAGAGGGAAAGATAAGATTTGCAGAGCTCACTAATCTCCAATGTGTGTGTGGCAACATACAGACTTGGGTCACAAAGACGGGATTCACATCTTTATCATCAAGTATAACTTACGGTCTTGGGAATTAAACATTCACATTAGTCCTAATAAAAAAAATATTAGCCTCTATTTGTTCAAGAATTCTTTTGATCTGTGATGAAATCTCATTCAGCGGAGAATGTTACTTTGCAAGTCAGATACAGCTTTTTCCTACTATCATGGGGCATGAGTGATACCTCATTTCTGTTTTGTTGCACACAGAGGCTCTTCTAGATATGTTTAACCTTGTCAATGAGTGGTAGTATTCTGACATATGTTTTTAAGTGAATCAGTTTGTCACTGTACCTGTACATAATAGGCACACCAAGACTTCAGTTGCTCAATTCAGATAAGAGAATATAGTAGGTGTGGGAGTTAACCAATGATTCATGCATAGTACACTCTTTATACCATACCAAATTAATTCTATGTGGATGAGAATCTTTGTAGAAACCTCTTTTGGACTGGTTGTCTGAGTTGAACCCAGAAGCTGCTTAGCAGTGAACTATATAACTGTCCAAAGGTCCGAATTGATTTTTAAAATGTATATGATTAACTTAGAGTATCTGACACTTCATGTTTTAGTAGTCCATTTGTTGCAGATGGCAGATAGTTTTAGCAGAAGTAATTGGAAGTTGTTTGGGCTACACTGGTTGGCAGTGACTTGAGTTGCAAATGACAGATCAGCTCATTAGCTTGTGTGCACTACTGTGACCTACGTGGTTTGTGAGTAGAAAATACCTCGTGACGTAATAGGTTTTACAAGGCACTCACACTACGCTAGCTTGTTTCTGTAAACTCTTGCTTGTCCTCTGGCACTTGAAAACGTGATTACTAGAGAAGAAGAGCCGCTCTACTTTCTACAAACAAATATTTACACCCTCTCACAATGTTCTCCTCCCTTTCTTCTTCATCTAAAAGACTACTGTTATGTTCACTAACATTTCTAAAACTAGACTGTCTCTTGACTGAAATACTCACTCTAGATCTCCATTTTATTCTCAAGATTCCTATACTCCCCACTATCTTCTGTCAATGATTTTCACAATCTTAGCACAACCAAGAATAGACTAAACTTATAATTAGAAGCAATGAATAGACAGACAACTGTCTGTCTGCAAATTCACAACCGACTGCCATTCATGGTGATTTAATATCACTCCCACCCACAATCTCAATCACATTGGCTAATATTTTAATGTAATTTTCATACATTTTCCATTAAGGTGTCAACCTTTTGCATTATACATGTTCATTTATTTAGATGTGCACTTTTAGATATAAATAGACAATTGTCAATGTTGTTAAATATTTGCTTCAGCACAATGTGATAACTCTGTTATATTCAGCTACATTGTTTAATGTTTTGTTCTGGCATAGCCTGATACTTTGATTTTATATTTATTGTTCTTAAATAGTCAACAAGGTTTCATGAAATTTGATATCTTGATTTCTCAGTTATTGTTTTTACAAAATTACCAACATTTCACGGAACATAAGTAGGCGAAAGACTACATTGGTTTCTGTTAGAAATTGGGTCTCTAGTTGGCTGCAGTTTGCACCCTGTCCAAGTTGGTACCACAATCCTAGTCAGGGTAAATCAGATACACACTCTTAATTAACCTGTGCTCACTCTCTGGTAGCTTGGCACAAACCAGTCAGGCAGAACAGTGGCAATGTGTAAAGTATTTGTGCAGCACTTTAATTACAGTAGCACAGTAAATAAAAATACTCCACACAGGTTTAGACAAATAGAGAATATTTATTTCGGAAAAACAAGACCAAAAAGACAAAAATCCAATGAGTAGAACTTGAGATATTATTTTTTAAAGAATAAACTGCAATAATAGTGCTTAAATTCAATAGCGCTTAAGGATTAGTTGAGGTTGCGCTGGACTGGGGTAATTCCAATGTTTCAGGCCGACCCTCATGGAGGACCGGCCGGCTACAAGAACCACACAGGGCATGCTGAAAAAGTACCTTGGATGGTGCAGGCATCTGTATTGCAGTCTCGATGAATTGGTTCTGATTCACACGGTCGGGCCGATGCATCTTCGTCGATCCTAACGGTTGCGTCCCATGTCCTCGTCGAACCCTTCACGACGATGCAGATGCTGGGATGTCGTCAGATCCTTGCTGCGTTGGTGTCGAACCTATCACTCAGGACCAGCGTCATCATCAAGCCATACAGGGATGTCCTCAGATCTGCACTGCATCGGCGTTGAAGGGCCCTGCGTTGGTTCCGATTGGTGCAGTCGTCACTCCGTTGCTTTTTGCAGGGACACAGCTGCAGAACCCACTTTCAAGGCCCAGGATTGGATTGGCAACTCTTGGCAGGGTCAGACTCTCAGTTGACAGAGTCCAGCAGCTGAAGCAGAGTTGAAGGAATTATTTGATGACCATGATATTTCAAAACAGGAGGCAAGCCAGCAAGCCCTTGGAGAAACTTGGGTTCAAGGATGCAGAGAGCAGGTCCGGTCCTTCTCAGTCCTGGGCAAGAAACAGCAGGCAGTAGGCCAGCACAACGAAGCAGGTAATAGAGTGGCAGTCCCTCCTGCAGCACAGCAATCAGCAGGCAAACACATCAAAGCAGTTAGCAGAGTGGCTTTCCTTCCTGCAGCACAGTGTCACATTGTCAGTAGCCTGAAACCAAGAAAGCCACTAACCTCAGAGGTCTGCCAGCAGGGACGAAGGCACGTAGAGAGCCCCCCTCCTCCCCTGGGCGCAACCCCACGCAGAGGACTACAAACACTACTGCGCAAGGAAGCACTCTGGGGAAAAGGGAAGTGGCCAAAACAATAAACACTGCGGTTTCAGAGGGGTCTTCCAGACTACGTCGGGTATAGAGGTCAGCCCAACTTCAGATAAGATCACTCATAGGAGAACTGTACACAAAGGGAACAACAAGAAAACAGGTATTAGGCAGAGGGACTGGAAGAACCATTCATACCACATATACCCTGGTGCCCAAAAACCCACCACTCACTTGACAGAACCGCAATAGCTTCAGGGTGCATAGGACCAAGGACCTAGATTCCTTCACAGGGATACACAACTGTTACGTGACAGAAGGGACCTCTTGTCCTGTGGTCTCTATGGGGAAGACGAAAAGCTGTTCTCATCACAGCGCGTCTGTGATGGCGTGTGGAACCCAGGAGTGCCGTAAATGACACAGCGTAGTTCATCAAAACACACACAGTCCACAAATTGCTGTTAACTTCACAGTGAGTGAGCGCCCAAAATAAAACAAGAAAAATAGCCCACTGTCTGGAAGGCTAAATAAATAAAGAAAAAGTCTCGTGCACTGGAGAGCGCTCCTGCGCAGCACTCCCGCGCTGCACACCTAAATACCTGTGAGAGTGTCTAAGTCCAAAAGTCTGCTCGGGTCCCAGGGCTACAGCACGGAGAAAAACAGTGAACTGGCATCACGATAGCCACGGAAAGCGGGCGGAAACAGCAAGGCTCCTTTCCCGACACAGCTTCTGACTCAGAAAACAGGGACAGCAAGCGCTCGACCTCCAGCGGGGAACACCATCCGCTAGCGCTGAAACGCGGGAATTCCAGGAAGATTGTCAAGCCCCGTCCCGAGGAAGGGGAGGGGCTTTATAGCCGTTGGTTAATAGGCTGCGCCTGATCCGGTTATCAGGTCGATGTCCCATGGCCTTCTGGGACATGTAGTTTCTCGTGTTTCTTGCCCCTTGGCGGCGCCCTGTTCTCTGCAGGCCTTACCATGCAAACACATTCAGAGGAGGTTGGAGGAGCAGACGAACCATAACCCCCATACCCCTGCTCCTGGTCCAGGATCGCGACACACAGCAGCTCCTCTTCCTGGAAGAATGTCCATGGTTCCAGCAATGTTCTGATTTCATGGTCAGAGGTCAGAGGTCCAGTACATATATCCAATTTGGCCTTTGAAGTAGGAAGACTTCAGAGAGATGCCTTTCCTGCCCTGACCCCAGACTCACTACAGGAGGGTATGCAGCTCTTGGTGTGGGGGCAAGCACAGCCCTATTCAGCTGCAAGTGTCAGCACCTCCCTCCTAATCTACCTCAGAAAGAGCCATCGGCCTAGTGATGGGCCATCAGAATGCAAATGTCACACCCCAGCTCCCTTTGTGTGTGACTGTCTAGAGGGAATACAACAAGCCCAGCTGTCACCCAACCCCGACGTGTATTCAGGGATAGGAGGAGCCACAGAGTGGTTAAAGTTAGAAAATGGCAACTTTCTGAAAGTGGTATTTTCAGACTTGTAATTTAAAATATGACTTCACCATGAATTATGATTTTAAATTGTTAGTCCAGAAACACCAAACTCCAAATTTCTATCTTTTCACAATTGGAATTTACACTTAAAAGATGTTTTACGGTAATCCAAATGTTAACCTGTGGGAAAGATAGGCCTGGCATTAGTAAAAAATGAATTTAATAGTTTTTCACTACCAGGACATGTAAAACTCAAAAGTACATGTCCTACCTTTGAAATACACTGCACCCTGCCCATAGGGCTGCCTAGGGCCTACCGTATGGATGACTTATATGTAATAAAAGGGAGGTTTGTGCCTGGTAAGTAGGTTAACTTACCAGGTCGAAATGGCAGTTTACAACTGCACACACAGGCTCTGTAGATGTAGGCCTGAGACATGTTTAAAGTGCTACTGATGTAGATGGCACAATCAGTGTTGCAGGCCCACTAGTACCATTTAATTTACAGGCCCAGGGCACATATAGTGCACTTTACTAGGGACTTTACCCCTTTGCTGCTAGGCCTCCCCCCCCCGTGCTAAGCCTTTTTTTGGCTATTTGTGGTAGTTCGTGCTTAGGCCCCTGTAACTTTTTGACCACATAAGGTATCCATGCCAAATTTGCGTCCTTTTCTTCCAACATCATGGGGATTTTAAAGGTACCCAGGGTTTGTTGATTCCCTTGGATGGGACCCAGAAATGAGTCAAAATACAGCTAAATTTTGTTTTTGGGGGGAAAAATGGGAACAAAAATGCTGCAGAAGAAAGCGTGTGGTGCTGAAATCACCATCTTCCCAGCTTTCAGGGACTGACCGACTTTTGTCAGAAAACCAAAACGTTTTACACAGTTTTGGCATTTTACTGGGACATAGCCTATTTTTGCTATTTTTTGTGCTTTCAACCTCCTTCCAGTTAATGGTAGAAATGTGTTTGAAAGCAATAATGGATCCTGGAAAATTATACATTTCAGAAAAGTAGACACAATTTTGAATTCAGCAAAGGGGCATTGTGTAGATCCTTCAATGTTTTTTTTACAGACACTAACAGTTGGAAACAGGAACATTTTTAAATGAGTTAAAAAAACAGCCATTTGTGCCAAAGTTTTCACCTGTAACTTCTAAGTATGACTGATTTTTTAATGCAATATACCATTACATCTGCTGGACCCTTCTGGTTGTGGGGATATATAGGACTTGTAGGTTCACCAAGAACCCGAGGAACCCAGAGCCAATAACTGAGAAGCATCTTGCAATGGTTTGTTATTGTGTACCAGGTATATAGCAATTCATTTGGGAAAATATAAACAGTGAAAAATCGGTACGAAAGAAACCTATGTATTTCCGAAATGGGAAAAAAATATAGAGTTTAGAAACAGTAGCTATTTGCACATCTCCGAAATTGTGGGTAACCATACTAGCATGTGAATTATAAGGCATTTTTCAAAGTGACTTATTTTTTACACATTGTCTTACATTTGAAAGGCAGAAATGCATCAAAAGTCAATAGGTAATAACAGTTATTCTGTGTTCCCCTAACTCTCCAGATAAAAATGGTACCTCACTTGTGTGGGTAGGCCTAGTGCCCGCGACAGGAAACGGCCCAAAATGCAACGTGGACACTCCACATTTTTAAAGTGAAACAAGACCCTTTTTTTGCAAAGTGTCTAGCTGTGGATTTTGAACCCTGGCTCAGCTGGCACCTATGGAAACCTAGCAAACCTATACATTTTTGAAAACTAGACATGCAGAGGAATCTAGGATGGGGTGACTTGAGTGACTCTCACCAGGTTCTGTTACCCAAAATCCCTTGCAAACCTCAAACTTTGTAAAAAAAAGACACATTTCCCTCACATTTCTGTGATGGAAAGTTCTGGATTGTGTGTGGATCCACAAAATTCCACCCAGCTCGCATTTTCCAAAGTCTTCCAATAAAAATGGTACCTCAGTTGTGTGGGTAGGCCTAGTGCCCGTGACAGGAATCGGTCCAAAACGCAACGTGGACACACCACATTTTTACAGTGAAAACTGACCCTTTTTTTTCAAAGTGCCTAGCTGTAGATTTTGAATCCTAGTGGGTTTGGTAGGTTTCCCAAGATGGCCGCCGAGGCCAAAAACTCAGGTGACCCCCCCCCTTGCAAAACCAGGTCATTTCGAAATAGGAAATTTTGATATCTCCAGAATACGTTTTGGGCCTTTCCTTACGCAGGTATTTGGCCCACCCACACAAGTGAGGTACCATTTTTATCGGGAGACTTGGGGAAATGCTAGGTGGTAGGAAATTTGTTGTTTCTTTCTGAAGCATGAAAATGATGGCACAATAATGCAAAGAAAATGTGACAGTCATATTTTGAGGTTTGCAGGACATTGTGGGTAAGTTAACTTGTTGTGATCCACGAGAGAGATATCACCATGTAGATTACGAGAATATCTAGAGTTCGCTGGTTTTTCTTAGATGGAATGTACACCTTGGCAGAGAAAGACAGAAAAGACAAATATTACTGCACAACCATCTATTCCTCAAGCATACATACATACATACTGGTTGTATTTGGCATGAGGGGGAGTGATGGTTCAGTATATACAATTTTATTAACAAGAGATTTTACAAAAATGAAATGCACTGTTAATAATTGAAAGGACAAGAAACTGAACCATTGACTCACAGCTCATGGGCTGTAAAGCCACAACAAGGCACCAACCTCTTTACAGGCCATTCATACACCTTTCAGATGTGTGACACATACAAAACCATTCACACCGATAGCTGCGGGCCCATCACATTACAACACTCACATCAGCAGACAGTGCCATTCAAGGGCCCATCACTTTCACATGCTCACATGCCTGACACAGCAACCACATCAGCTGACGGATTGTGTGGACTGGCGTTTGGCTAACAGTGTGTGGAGTGACCAGCAGCAAGTCACTACTCACACACCGCCAGCCAAGCGCCAGTACATTTACACCACCAGCCAAGTGCCAGTCCACGCACACCACCAGCCAAGTGCCAGTCCACACACACCGCCAGCCAAGCACCAGTTCACACACACAGTCAGCCAAGCACCAGTTCATGCACACCGCCAGCCAAGCACCAGTCCAGGCACACTGCCAGCCAAGCGCCAGTCTACACACACACCCAGCCAAGTGCCAGTCCACGCACACCGCCAGCCAAGCACCTGTCCACGCACACCGCCAGCCAAGCACCAGCCTACACACACCAACATCACATTTAGGGTTTTTTTATACAAAAAAGAAAACACAAACAAATTGCAAGTAGATACAAATCTACTAACCCAAAATCTGAAACTAAATACATTGCACTAATGCCAACCCTGAAACTGAACAAAAAATATAAAACAATACAGACCAGGCAGTTCACTTTACCACTCATGGATGCTCCCAAAAATTCCTTTGCGTGTGGTACATTCTAAAACAAGCAGGCACACACAGCGCAGGGCTAGAAGGACACTCGGGCAGTACATATGAGTCTCCTTCCGCGTACCTCTTCGCCAACAGACTCTACATCTCCTACTGGGAAAGTCTTTTGCGGGCATGGGAGGATTATGATTAGGAAAGTGGCGATCTTTCAATCTAGCCACATCCTCCACCACTCCAGCTCTAGGAATACTTTCCTGTTCCACTACAACAAGGCTGCCTATTACAGACTCCTGAAACTTATCAAAAGTCATCGATGACTACGGACAACAATCCTTAAATACAACAAAAGCATTAAAGGTTGCCAAGTGGAAGAGATGGATAGCCAACTTCTTATACCAAATGTAAGCCTTACGAAGAGCGGATCACTGACAGAATATCGACAACGGAAATGCAGACCTACAAAAATATCATGACAAAAATATCGTTGTCAAAAATATCGACCTCCTATCTGCAAAATGGTAAGTACAAAAATATTGAGAAAAAAAATATCGTTGTTAAAAATATCGTTTTATTAAAAAATAATGTAAAATAAATTAAATAATACATATAATTAAAAGAAAACATAGTTAGAATTATTAAAAAATGTTTAAAATTATAAGTAATAAATATAATGTAAAGATAAATTAAACATACATATATATAACATATATATATATTTACTTAATAATATTAATACATAATTATTTTAATAAATTATAAAATGTTTTTAACATATTAAAAATTATAAATCCATATATATATATATATATATATACATACACCTGTAAAATAAAAAAAATATGTATATATATATAATAAATTAAAATATTAAAATATTTTAATTTTTCTAAAACCACATTTTACACTACATTAACTGCAACAGTAGGGAAAATGTTGGATAGCAAAGGGGATAAAATTACTATTTCCACTCCAAGTGCAACAGGAGGGAAAGTGTTGGATAGCGGAGGGGTATAATTTACTATTCCCACTCCAGCAAGTACAACAGTAGGGAAAGTGTTGGATAGCAGAGGGGAATAATTTACTATTCCCACTCCTGCAAATACAACAGTAGGGAAAGTGTTGGATAGCGGAGGGGAATAATTTACTATTCCCACTCCAGGGAGTGCAACAGTAGGGAAAGTGTTGGATAGCGTAGGGGTAAAAATAACTATTCCCACTCCAGAGAGTGCAACAGGAGGGAAAGTGTTGGATAGCAGAGGGGATAAAATTACTATTCCCACTCCAGCAAGTGCAACAGTAGGGAAAGTGTTGAATAGCGAAGGAGTAAAAATTACTATTCCCACTCCAGGGAGTGCAAGAGTAGGGAAAGTGTTGGATAGCGGAGGGGAATAATTTACTATTCCCACTCCAGCAAGTACAACAGTAGGGAAAGTGTTGGATAGCGGAGGGGAATAATTTACTATTCCCACTCCAGGGGGTGCAACAGTAGGGAAAGTGTTGGATAGCGGAGGGGATAAAATTACTATTCCCACTCCAGCGAGTGCAACAGTAGGGAAAGTGTTGGATAGCGTAGGGGTAACAATTACTATACCCACTCCAGCAAGTGCAACAGTAGGGAAACTTTTGGATAGCGGAGGGGAATAATTTACTATTCCCACTCCAGGGAGTGCAACAGTAGGGAAAGTGTTGGATAGCGTAGGGGTAAAAATTACTATTCCCACTCCAGGGATAGCAATAGTAGGGAAAGTGTTGGATAGCGTAAGGGTACTCCTGCAAGTACAACAGTAGGGAAAGTGTTGGATAGGGGAGGGGAATAATTTACTATTCCCACTCCAGAAATTGTAACATTAGGGAAAATGTTGGATAGCATAGGGAATAAAATGTACTATTCCCACTCAAGAGAGTGCAACAGTAGGGAAAGTGTTGGATAGCGGAGGGGATAAAATTACTATTCCGACTCCAGGGAGTGCAACAGTAGGGAAAGTGTTGGATAGCGGAGGGGTAAAAATTACTATTCCCACTCCAGCAAGTGCAACTGTAGGGAAAGTGTTGGATAGCGGACGGGAATAATGTACTTTTCCCACTCCAGCAAATTAATTAGCGTTAATTAACAAACAATCGATTAATTAAAAATAATTTACCTCCCACCATATTCCCACCAATGTCGTAAAGCATGACACAATTAACATAATTAATTAACAATTAATTACTCAATTAATAACAATTAACAAGCAAATTAAAACCAATTATTAATAAATTAATTCACACAACACTATAAAACATTAAATAAATGTTATATAAAAATATTAATAAATTAATTATAATTAAATTACTTCCCACCCTACTCCCCTATAAACCCACAACCCACTCCTAGAAGAATGACACAATTAACATAATTAACAATTAATAATTATTAGCCAATTAATAAATAATTAATAATAAATAAATTTCCACAATTAACAATATAAATATTAAATACAGAAATATTAATTAATAAAAAATATTATTTCATTAATTATAAATAAATTACTTCCCACTCTACTCCCCTATAAACCCACAACCCACTCCTAAAAAAATGAGACAATTAACAGAATTAACAATTAATAATTAACAACCAATTAACAACTAATTAATAATAAATTAATTTTCACAATTAACAATATAAAATATTGGATAAATAAATATTAAATAATAAAAAATATTAATTAATTAATTATAATTAAATTACTTCCCACCCTATTCCCCTATAAACCCACAACCCGCTACAGAACTAAAACCCAAAATGTAATTTAAAAAAAATGAATAGCTTCTAAAAATTATTAATACATTTATTATAATTAAATTACTTCCCACCCTATTCCCCTACAAACCCACAACCCCCTACGGAACTAAAACGCAAAATGTACTTAAAAAAAAAAAAAATAACTTCTAAAAATGTAACACATATATTAAAAAACAAATGCATTACTTACACAAAAAAATAGAACACATACTTTTAAAATACGCACTAAAATACATAACACTAAAACAACAATATTTTTAACAACGATATTTTTGCAAACGATATTTATGACTTCAATATTTTTAAAAACGATATTACTTACCTTAAACTCGATATTCTTGACAACGATATTCTGACAGTCGATATTTTTGTATTACTATATTTTGCAATCAACATTAGTGCAAGTCGACATTTACAACTCAATATTATGTCTGTTTACCACAAAGAGCAGTGTAAGGTTCCAACCTCTGATCTACTCTATCAACACCACCCATGAGCCTATTATATTCTAAAATGCACACAGGTTTGCGCACTTCAGCAACTTGACCCCAAACAGTTACATGTGAAGTGCTTTCATCATGGATGGTAGTCAGCATGTAGACATCTCTCCTGTCTGCAAACTTCAGAGCTAGAAGTTCCTCACTACGCAATGCACTGCACTGTCCCCGTGTTAGAAATGGGGGTCTCTAGTTGGCAGAGGTAGGTACCTTTGTCCAAATAGGGACCCTTGCTTCTAGTCAGGGTAAGGGGGATACACACTCTAGATAACCCCTGCTCACACCCTTGGTAGCTTGGCACGAGCAGACAGGCTTATCCCAAAGGCAATGTGTAAAGTATTTGTACCAACACAGTGAAAACACCACAAATGGACGCCACACCAGTTTAGAAAAATAAAATACCTTTATCTAAACTAAACAAGACCAAAACAACAAAAATCCAACACACACAGTTAAAAATATGACTTTCAAAATGTTTTAAGAACTTGTACCATAGAAAACTATGGATGCGTGACTTTTCACCAAAGTACCTGTAGATGCGTTAAAGTTCACAAGCCAAACAGCCGCAGCGTCGGAAAACAAAGAGATGCGACACTCCTGAGACCTTGGAGAGGTGATGCGACAGTCCCGCTGCATGCAGAGGAAGGGTTGCATCAAATCCGGTCTGTACGGGGAGTGATGCGTCGATTCTTCGTGACGGTTCCAGTCCGCAGGTGATGCATCAGAAGAACTTGCCACACAGGTACGATGCGTGGAAATCCTGGATGCGCCGGCGATTGATGCACCGGTGTCGAGTGGCGCTGCATCGGTCCTCTCAAGCCGCGATCCCTCGATGCATCAATTCTTGCAGCTGCGACAGGCGCTGCGGCGGTTTCCGCAGCGGCGCGGCGATGCGTGGAAATTCTTCTCGCACTGTGAAGATGCGTCGGGAAAACAGCTGCAAGAAGAGCGATGCGTCAATTTCTGTAGTTCTTTGAGTTTCTTCTTGCTTTCAGCGCCCAAACAGCAGCAACAACCTCCAGAGGCCCAAAACTGGCACATGCACCTCTTGGCAGGTCAGTACCCACAGCAGCAGAGTTCAGGGGAGCTGGGGGTGAAGTCTTTGTGTCCCTGAGACTTCAAAACAGGATACCAGTACATTTCAGGCCCTTGGAGATCTCCTTCAAGCAGGGGATACAGCACACAACAAAGTCCTTCTCCTTTCCTTGGCAGAAACAGTAACTGCAGGCCAACCCCAAACACACAGCAAGGGCAGTACTTCTCCTCAGTCTCTCCAGCTCTTCTCCTTGGCAAAGGTTCCTCTTGAATTCCAGGAATGATCTAAAGTTCAGGGGTTTTAGGTCTAATACTTATACCCCAAAATGTCTTTGTTCTCTTTGTGCAAGGGGCTCTGAGCCCAGGTCAAACCAGTTCTGGGGGGCACTCTGCAAGTGCACAACAACATCCATTGTCAGTGTGAGCCTTGGCTCCAGACACACCACAGGGGGGGCGGAGCCAGCATTGTGGAAGGCAGGCACAGCCCTATTCAGGTACAGGTGCTACTCCTCCCACCACTTCAAATGCAAATCAGGCCTATCCAGCCTAGTGCTGACTCATCCAGACCCCTGGAGCCACTGCACCTCCCCAGCCCCTGTCACTCCAAAGCCAGACAGTCAATCCACAAACAGGCATAGGCGCACAGGATGGTTGAACAAGAAAATAGCCACTTTCTAAAAGTGGTATTTTCAAACACACAATTTTAAAACAATCTTTACTAAAAGATGTTATTAAATCCTGAGTTCAGGGATACCAAACTCCATTTTTTCTATCTTATCCCTATGGGAAGATATGCTTGTAAAATGTTACAAAGCATTCCCCATTCTGTCCTATGGGGCAAGATAGCCTTTCAATAGTGAAAAACGAAATTGGCAGTATTTCACTATCAAGACATGTTACACACACCAGTACATGTCCTACCTTTCACATACACTGCCCAGGGGGGTACCTTGAGTCTACCATAGGGGTGCCATATATGTAAGAAAAGGGAAGGTTAGGGCCTGGCAAGTGGGTGCACTTGCCAAGTCGACATGGCAGTTAACAAACTGCATGCAGGAACCGCAGTGGCAGGCCTGAGACATCTTTTCAGGGTTACTCATGTGGGTGGCACAATCAGTGCTGCAGGCCCACTAGTAGTATTTGATTTACCAGCCCTGGTACTCTCAGTGCACTTTACTAGGGACCTACTGGTAAAACAAATATGCCAATCATGGAGAACCAATCACAATAACAATTTACACAGTGAGCATGTGCACTTTAGCACTGATCAGCAGTGGTAAAGTGCCCAGAGTCCTATAGCCAACAAACACAGGTCAGGAAAAAATAGGAGGAAGAAGCAAAAAGTTTGTGGATAACCCTACAAAAAGGGCCATTTTCAACACCCCACAAAAGCTTTTGACAAACAAGTTCTTTTGGGAAACCTTTATGGTTAGAGCGGATTGTGCCACAAGCAACAGTATCTACTTTGGCCAATTCCCTGAACAACTGCACACCAGTGTAGAAGTTATCAACATATAAATGGTGACCTTTGTTAAAACGTCCTCTACCAAGTTCCCACACAATTTTCTCAGTCACTCCAAAAGTGGATGGACAACCAGGGGGGTCAATCCTGGAATCCCTACTGGTGTACATCCTGAAATTAGAGACATGTCCAGTCCTACTGTCACACAGCATATACATCTTAATTCCATAGCGTGCCCTCTTGCTAGGCATGTATTGCCTAAAAAACAAGTGGCCCTGAACAAGACCAAAGACTCATCCACAGCTATTTCTTTCCCTGGAGCATAGATCTCAGAAAATCGATCTATAAAGTGATCAATGACAGGCCAAATCTTAAAAAGATGGTCACAATCCGGGTGATCTCGTGGCAACGCTAAAACATTATCGACAAAATGCAGCATCCGAAGCAGAAGCAAATACTGATCTTTACTCATGACTGCTGAAATATATCCATTGCCATCAAGGGACTAGTAGACCAATATGAAGACATCGATGGCTTCCTTAGCAAGCCCATCAAAAAAGTTAAACTCAAGAACTTCTTCATCTCTTCCAGGTTTGTGGGAGTCCACCGTGTAGCTCTAGAGTGGGGCCTAAGGCTGGCACTGTTGTCCCTCAAATACTGCTCAGCATACAAATTAGGCTGCTTAACAATCTCTGCCAAAAATACATCGTCCATAAACAACTGAAAAAGATGTATAGGCAAAAAGTTTTCAGTATCCACTCTACACCCGGGAACACCAGTAAAGTCTGGCAATGACGGCTGCACCATGCCTGGGGCAATCCAGAGGTCAGCAATTCCAATGGGAGGACTTGCAGCCCCAGGCTGCAACCCAGAAGCCTCTTGCTGCACTATCGGCACATCAATGTCCTCCTCTAAGACAGGCACTTCATCTGCATTAAGAGTGGCTTCATCATCCGATGATTCCTCGTGGACAGAAAACTCACTGCCAGAATCTTCCACTGCCTCCTCTGCCTCAGATGCAGAGTCAGTCTCTAAACCATGGTCAGAGGAAGACTCAAAAAGCATACCAACAACCTGCTAAGCAGTAATCCTGCAGCTAGCCATAATCCTTACAAAGAAAGGAGACTTCACAAACAAGTCAACAACAACCAACACTGTGCAAAATAAATATCACAAAAATCTATATACTGAAAAGCAATATGACTCACTTGCCAAAGAGAGCTACACTCACCAGCACCTGCAGAGACACAGCAAAAAGCAACGATATCCCACTAGAAAGAAAAAACAAAACCAATTATTCACAAGACAACAAAATACACATCGAGCACAAATGCAAAAAGATTTTGACACTCAAAAAACAGAAGCCAAACATACTGCTATTATTACACCATTTGCAAAAAACACATTCATGCAGGGAAATGAAACTCATTTAGAGTAAATAGTACAAAAATAAATTCTCTTACCAAACACATGCAACTACACAAACTGCAGAACCACCAGTAACAAAACCGCAACCTGGAACATCAGTCTAAAGAGTAAAAGTCTTGAACTAGAATAAAAAGGAGAAATAAAACGTTACAATTGCAATTCACAAGAAATAAAACAATTAACATTATAACACGCTATGTCACTACCCAAGTGGTCAATCTGCCAGATGGGCCTTCAAATAGGGCCGAGAAAAATTGGGGGTAATCTTGCCCAAGGGATCTGGTGGGGTTTTCTGCCAAGCCGATCTGTCCCCAGGTGGTGCAGAAACAGCAGACAGAAATTTAGCCCCTTGCAAAAGAAATAGCTCCCTGGTGCCTAGTAGGGTTCGCTGCCCCCTCCCACCTGGGGGCAGAAAGGCCAAAAAACGGGCAGATCTGTCCCCAGGGGGCGCTGTGCACGTTGACGTCATGGGACTCCCATGGGGGGGTCGGGGTGGCAGTGAAAACTCTTCTGATACCATCCCTGTTTGTGGGAAGTTGCTGGGCTGCCCAGGGGGAGCCAGCGCTTCCCCAATGGGTGGGTGCCATGACGGAGCAGTTCTGTCATGAGCACATGCCCACCGTGGCTCATGACGGTACCACTCCATCATGAGCATAGAAAGAGTTAAAGATAAATTAAATAAACAGTTGTTCATTCCAAAAGGTTATGCCTTACTAGAGGCAAACTATTTACGCATTCTCGGCTCAGCAATGAGGGGGTTATTTTGTGCGAGCACTTGGTACGTGACGCGCGCAATGTCTCTTGTAAATATCATTTTTCTCTCGTAACTACCTTGTAATAATGTGACCGTCAGTATAGATATTCATTCAAAAAGGTTGTGCTTTATGCCAGGCACTCTTTGACACATAGTCGGCCCAGGACTGAGGGAGTTAACTTTGTGAGCCCATGTACATGACGCGCGCAACTTCATCACGCAGTACGTCACTAACGCGGAAGCGCTGCGGCGCACCCGCATCCACTGGATACAAAAATGCCCAGAACACGGACAGAGTTATCCTTGGGATTCCGCACTGGGAGATCCATAGGTGAGAGAGGCGAGCGTACCGGCTTGATGAAGTAAGTACAGACACTATGCTCTACTGCCACTTACTTTTTTTCACCTTTGGACAAACGGCTGGATACTTGACATTGTGTCCTGCTTTCTCTTTTACTTACAGGGTTTGACATTAGCCTACGTCCCCCTGCGGTTTCCATGGGGTTTGGCGATTTTTAGTCATATGTAAGCTGGGGACGTCTGTTCCCCCTTTTTTTACTCTCCTCCATGTTTGTCTCACTCACACACGCACAAGTAAGGCGGTATTTTGATAGTGTGTGTTTCACGATAGATGTCATATGATCTCCAAGTTATGTACGCTCACCATTTGATGAGCACATTGACACCCATACGTTACAAAAGAGTGCGTGGGTATGGTATTCAGTGGGGACTTAGCAGTCGAAGTACCCCCACGTAGTTTGTTCTTACCACAAACTCGTGTGTTGTTGGGTGCACAGTATGTATGGACATTACGGACACCCACCACCATAGTCGTGAGAATCTTCTGCACGTCTGTGACGATACGGATGAAAAGCACAGTCGTGTTTTGCATTTGATTGCAGCTACACAGCGCATTGTATGAAAACTACCCATACAGATTAATTTATTCATTTGTTTTACAGATGATTGTGCCTTTCATAGAATGCTGAAAGGAAAACCGTAAGTTGGCGATTGTGTGTGTGACTCAGAGACGGGTGCACCTTAGCGTGTGCAGACCCCTCGTGTCACGTTTATGGTCCTGATGAAAGCCTCGCTACTAGCGCACTGAGGCTGAAACATGTAGACCGCAATTCCCTTCACTATTTACACTTTGTGGATGTCACGGGCCAATTTAACCTGTGAAGACATCCCCTTCTGTTTTTAATCTTGTCTTATTGTTCCACCATAAAACTTTTAGAGAACAATAAAGACAATTTTATTCACTTTCTTTCACGCACATACACTTTATCACCGAACAACAACCGGCTCCGCTGTAAGCAGGCGTTGAAGCACACCCGAGTGGCATTCGGCTGCTCGGGTGGGAATCCGATGATGAGGCATGTCACCAACTAGGTTGGTGAGTGAGGGTTCTTTTATAAGATAAATCTTTCTTCTCTTGCTTTCTTTCGTATTTCGTTGCCTGGATTGTTGGGATAACTCCTTCTTTTGATTGCTACGATTGTTGGTTAAAGGGGACCGGGAGTATTCCCTTCAAAACCCTTTCTCTCTTGTTGATTTGCGATAAATTAAATATGCCAATTGTGGATAAGCCAATGTTACCATATTTTAAGTAGAGAGCTCATGTATCTTTGTACTGGTTAGCAGTGGTAAAGTGACCAGAGTCCTGAAACCAACAAAAATGAATTCAGCAAACAGGGGAGGAGGAAGGCAAAATGTTTGAGGTTGACCCTGCAGAAAGAGACTTTTCTAACTGTTTCTATATTGATTGTTTTATGATATTCAACAGTGTTCAAGGCAATCAATCAATCAAGCATTTGTATAGCGCGCTACTCACCCGGAGGGTCTCAAGGCGCTAGGGGGAGGGGGGTCCGCTACTGTTCGAACAGCCAGGTCTTGAGTTGCTTCCTGAAGGAGAGGTGGTCTTGGGTCAGGCGGAGGTGGATGGGTAGGGAGTTCCACGTCTTGGCAGCCAGGTAGGAGAAGGATCTTCCTCCCGTTGTGGCTCTTCGGATGCGGGGGACGGCGGCGAGGGCGTGGTTGGTCGATCGTAGCTGGCGGGTGGGAGTGTAGAAGGTCAGACGGTCGTTGAGGTATCTGGGGCCTTGGTTGTGGAGAGCTTTGTGTACGTGGGTGAGGAGTCGGAACGTGATTCTCTTGCTGACGGGGAGCCAGTGCAGGTCTCTCAGGTGTCCGGCGATGTGGCTGTGTCGGGGGATGTCCAGGATGAGTCGAGCTGAGGCGTTCTGGATGCGTTGGAGTCTTTTCTGAAGTTTGGCTGTGGTTCCGGCGTAGAGGAGTTGCCGTAGTCCAGTCGGCTGGTGACGAGGGCCTGGGTGACCGTCTTCCTGGTTTCGGTGGGGATCCACCGGAAGATCTTCCGCAGCATGCGTAGGATGTTGAAGCAAGACGAGGAGACGGCGTTGACTTGTCTGGTCATTGAGAGGGAGGAGTCCAGGATGAAGCCCAGGTTGCGTGCGTGGTCCGTTGGTTTGGGTGCGTTGCCCAGGGCAGGGGGCCACCAGGAGTCGTCCCAGGCAGAGGGTGATGATCCTAGGATGAGGACTTCCGTCTTATCTGAGTTCAGTTTCAGGCGGCTGTTCCTCATCCACTCGGCTACGTCCTTCATCCCTTCATGTAGGTTGGTTTTGGCGGTTGTGGGGTCGTTGGTGAGGGAGAGGATCAGCTGGGTGTCGTCGGCGTAGGAGATGATGTTGAGGTTGTGTTGGCGTGCGATGGCTGCGAGGGGCTCATGTAGACGTTGAAGAGGGTGGGGCTGAGTGATGATCCTTGTGGTATGCCGCAGATGACTTCGGTGGCCTCGGAACTGAACGGGGGGAGGCGGACTCTCTGGGTTCTTCCGGCGAGGAAGGAGATGATCCACTCCAGTGCCTTCTCTTGGATTCCGACGTTGTTCAGGCGTTGCACTAGGGTGCGGTGGCAGACTGTGTCGAACGCTGCGGAGAGGTCCAGGAGGATGAGGGCCGCTGTTTCCCCGTTGTCGAGCAGGGCTCGGATGTCGTCGGTGGCTGCGATGAGGGCGGTCTCGGTGCTGTGGTTGGCCCGGAAGCCGGACTGTGAGTGGTCGAGGGATCCATTTGTCTCGATGAAGGTGGCCAGTTGTCTGTTGACGGTCTTCTCGATGACTTTGGCAGGAAAAGGAAGGAGCGAGATGGGGCGGTAGTTTTTGAGGTCGGTGGGGTCCGCTGACGGTTTCTTCAGTAGGGCACAGAGTTCGGCGTGCTTCCAGCTCTCTGGGAAGGTGGCGGTGTCGAAGGAGGTGTTGATGATGTCCCGGAGGTGGGGTGCGATGACGGCGTCGGCCTTGTTGAAGATGTGGTGAGGGCAGGGGTCGGTTGGTGATCCGGAGTGGATGGAGTTCATCGTGCGGATAGTGTCTTCGGTGTTGATCGGGGTCCAGGCTCGGAGGGTGGAGGTGGGGGACGTTGGAACGGTTGTAGGGTACGTCGGCTGTGTGCTGAAACTGTTGTGTATGTCTGCGATCTTGCTGTGGAAGAACGAGGCGAGCGAGTTGCAGAGGTCTTGCGAGGGGGTGATGTCGTTGTTACCGGCGCTGGGGTTCGAGAGCTCTTTGACGATGATGAAGAGTTCCTTGCTGTTGTGGGTGTTGTTGTCCAGTCGTTCCTTGAATGCGGTTTTCTTGGTGGTGTGGATCAGCTGGTGGTGTTTTCGGGTGGCGTGTTTGAGGGTGGTCATGTTGTCTGCAGTCGGGTCTCTGCGCCATGCTTTCTCGAGGGCCCGGCAGTTCTTCTTGGATTTCTTGAGTTCGTCGGTGAACCAGGGTGCTTTCTTGTTGCCGGGTCTGATTGGGGGGTCTTCAATGGGGCGAGGATGTCAGCGCAGTTGGTGATCCATCTTGTGAGGTTGCTGGCGGCTTGGTTGGGGTTCGTTGAGCTGGCGGGAGGGTTCTGGCTCAGGGATGTGGTGAGTTGGTCGGTGGTGATCTTGTTCCAGCTTCTGCGCGGGAGCTGTTGCGGGTGGTGGTGCGTGGTGGTCCTGCTGAAGCTGAAGTGGACGCAGCTGTGGTCTGTCCAGTGGAGTCCGGTGGTGTGGCTGAAGGAGATGTCCTTGCTGGAGGAGAAGACGGGGTCAAGCGTGTGGCCGGCGTGGTGTGTGGGGGTGGTCACCAGTTGCTTGAGTCCGAGGTTGGCGAGGTTGTCCAGCAGGGTGGTGGTGTTGCGATCGTTGTTGTTCTCTAGGTGGAAGTTGAGGTCCCCAAGGAGGATGTAGTCGGCCGAGAGGAGGGCGTGCGGGCTGATGAGGTCGGCGATGTCTTCGCTGAATTGTGTGCGTGGTCCTGGGGGTCTGTAGATGAGGGTGCCTCTGAGGGTGGTCTTGGGGTCGGTGTGTATCTGGAAGTGCAGGTGTTCGCCGGCTGTGAAGGTGTCGTCGGAGTTGGTCGTAATGCGGATGGTGTTCTTGTGGACGATGGCGATGCCTCCTCCGGTCTGGTTGGCGCGGTCCTTTCGGGTGATCTTGTATCCGTCCGGGATGGCGATATCGGGCGCTGAGGAGGCGTTCATCCATGTTTCCGTGAGGGTGTGGATCATAGGCAGAGTATATAAGCTACATTGAACATTGTTAGCTAGAGAGAAATTCCGATCCAAGGAATCCGGGCTGAGGGTCTTGCAGTAGCTGCAAATGCCTTTTTTTGCTCAAGGCTACAGAAAAGGTGCATCTAGTCCTCTGACACGCTTATCTTAATGCACAACAAAAAAACGAGTCGCAAAAGCAGAGAGACAGGAACAACAGCAGTGTCTTTATTTAACAATGCTTCTATTTTTCAAAAAAGTTATCTGGATATGGACAAGTCCATCTATGAAATTCGAATATTTGATGCTAAGATAGGTTTAGCTAGCCGTGGGAAGGGAGGAGTTAGGAAAACAATATATAGAATTCCTACATTCCCTACATACCTGTACAGTTTTTTCTGTTCTGCCTTTTACCAAATATCATTGCCTCCTCTTGCTTGTTTTTATAGTAACTACTATTCATATTGTGTGCTCTAGGATAGGTTTTCGATTTTGATAAAATGCAAAATATATTCCTAGAGTGAATTCTTGAGTGTGTCTGTTCATGATAAGAGAGTTTATAGTCCACTTATTACTAGGGTGAATCTCCCAGGACTGATTGTTACCTGCAACACACCTTAATCATATAATATTCAGTGGGTTGTGGGAGGTTGCAGTCCACTGGTTCTTTGTCTCAAGTTGATACATGGACTAAGTCCTTTGTACTAGAGGATTTACAGGACCCTTTTTCGGGCTGTGTTCTATAGAGAATTCCAGAAAATGTATCAGTCTAACACACATAAATATGCAACTCATCTCTGCAGAAACAGGCATTAGCAATGTAAACAGTGCTAATTTAGGTTTACTTGCTTTTGGAACTCTGATCAACTCTGACTCACACAACACACCCTTATGCTTTAATGTAGCAATTCAATTAATTAAAGGTACTTATTCACCAATTAATATGCTCATTTCTGACCTTCCTACTGATGCTACAGCCATATAAACGGACACAATTTTTTTTTATTTATCACTTCTATCTAAACAAAAATAAATAGCCTATATATGGATATTAAGCAACTCTCTGGTGCCTTTATCCACATCTCCTTAACACTGCAACTTATTGGACACCTTGAATGATAATTCTCTTTGGATACAGCGAGTGTGAGAACTGGACTAAGAAACATAGTGAATGTTGTCCTGTAAGGCAGACCTCTCACCACACATCTGAGGATGTATGTGTCTCTGATAGACTATGACTTCTCTAATCCACCTCCTAAACACTATCTCTGTGCCTCTCTTGACCACTCAAAAATTCACAGGCTCTCAGGCCAAAGACTAGGGATTGAGACACACTGAGACACACATCCTGAAAAATATGAACACAACAATCATCATCCAGATTGCTTTTCCCTTCAGCATGATTATATAATCCTCTCTGTGTTGTTTCATGAATAATTGCAGATGCACTTATGAACATAGAATTGACATTGTTGATAGTATCATTACCTGTATCTTATGATCTTGATGGAAGCCTACCTCAGTGACATCTTACATGATTTAATTGATAACTAAGACATACAAAGTACATTCTGGGATGCACTCCTGTGTTGTGTGTAATTTAAGCTATAGTAGAGGGGTCTATACTCTGACTGGGGACAGCAAATTAGGATAATTAATAATTGCCTCAGCTATGAATCAACCTACAGAAGTGTTTAAAGAAGTCACTTTCCCACTATTCTTCCACAAATTGTAACTGTTAATGACTTGACCTGCTAAATATGAAAATTGTGCTCAATTCCTTAACCAAATATTAAATCTGTATACTTGACCTACTTTGATCTCAAGACAATAGGTATAATGCTATCTTTAACAGAATGACTGTGATCAACACTATTTCTAACCTAAAACTCCTCATTTCACAAATTCTATTACTGCTACTCTGACTTAATGTGAAAGATACCTTTAGGCACACTTTTGGGTGTACATAATTAACTTATCAAACCAGGGGAATTTCCCACGTGTTTTAAACTTGGTTGTTTCACTTTTTTCACATACAGATCCTTAGTTGATGATGGCAACAATCTTGAGAACTTTCGACCAATACTGTGCCTTCTTATCTTTGTAAGTGTTCTTGGGTGATTATACGATTACAGTAATACATTTATCAATAGTAAATGCATAAGGAATTAAAATGTAGCTTCAGCACAGCATTCCGTATGAAAAGGCCTTGCTTTAGATGTTCATTGAGGCCCTACACATTCAATATAACCGAAATTTAAATCTGCTGTACCTTTATAGCTGACTTCCGAGGGCTATACTGTTTGCTAAAAGCCCTGAGCCAGAGTAATAGGCCTGAGCAGTACCCGAGGGTTTAGTAACGAGGGAGGCAGAATCACATCCCAATGTTAGACACAGTTCATCATTTATACCATCCACATATGATTAAATGTATTTCTGAAGATTCATCACTAGAGTCCATTGGCACACTGCTGATGAGCCAAGATATCATAGCATTGGCACGCTAGAATGTTTTTTTCTGTGAGAGATGTGCAGGAAATCTGTGACCTTAGAAAGCATACCATTGTTGAATCTTTTTGAAATGCTCTCAATGAAAGATCAGATAAACTCTTGCAAGCCAGCTCAGCAACTGTTCACAGGACAGCTTCTCATTTAACAATCATATTTTAGTATTTCTTACTTTTGATGAATTATAACTATATACACAATCCCATAATTACCTCACAGCCCCTTTGTTAACAGATGAAAGTAATGGTGATAAGACGGTTCCATCAAAAACATTCAAACCTAAACAACAAACAGGTGAAACAAAAAAAGATACCACCCTCACCTCTACTGTCAAGACACAAAGGACCACAAGAAATCAACCTTAACAACTGAATAATAATACAAAAATATATAATTTATACAGGAACATTATCATGAATAATTGATGTTCACAATAATGCCTGATTGGAAACTAAAAACATTGGGATCTTAAGACAGTAGCAACACATTATTTAGCAACTTTTCATGTTGGTATAATTACCAGGTGCTAGTTTATACCTTTGCTAGCATACATCAATTTTCTTGCAGAGAGTAATGATCCGATGTGTGTTTAATTTATTTACTACCAGAAGTAGTAATAATGCACAATATCTTCAAGTGAAGCTTTAACTACATAAGCTGTCTTATCACCATTATCATCACCTTAAAATATGAGCCTTGTTCATAGGTGGGTTGCAATTTAATGATGAATGTGAATGATTCCTGCCTTGCTAAATACATTGGCTGCTAACCTGTGTCAGTGGACCAAGGAACGTGGATATTTACTGGGTATAGATCCCAATGAGGAAAAGGATGATTTTTGTTATTCCTTTCAGCCACAACACTATGATATACCTTTAATTTGGATGGTGCTCAGATGCATTCTTACCAATAAAGTGGGTGTGCGTATAATCAACATTTATTTACTGTAGCCAGTTGTGGTAGCTGACTGTGCCTTTCACTGGTCACATGGTTGTATTCTAATGAAATGTTTAAGTCAGATCCAAGGAATTTAAACATGTAGATGGATATTTTAGATCTTGCGTGACAGGAAAGATCAGGTTAATTTTAATCGGATCCTTGATTTGCCCATTGCAAAGTGGTAAAACTGGGCAAGTCCAGATGACAGACAATGTCTTATGCTGGTGACAACTCCATTACATCAGTGCAGTATTACAAGAGTTGCACCCTTATACTGCGTGATCCAGTTGAGAACAGCCCAGTTCAAAGGGGTCATATGTACACAGTTTACTTTCCACTATCACCTATCCTGTCATAGCCTAGGAGACTGTTTTTGGCTTACACCAGCTCAGTTCCATCAAGTGACCTTTCCTTCTAATGGAGGTAATACTTCATTAGTGGTACAGACCAATTTTGCAACTTCCTACCTTAATACAAGATTAGCACTCTACAACAATATAACTATGCCATTTCACCTACTAAACCACATCAAAGAGCTTTCATGCACCATCTTTCTTCAGATGCTCAGGACCTCAATATTGCTTGAAAAAGTCCCACAAAGTAAGGAAACATGTTAGCTGTTCTGCTTTTTTAAACTAATACACTGTCCTGCGTCAGAAAAAATATAACTGTTTGTTCATAGGCCTGTTTCATTTAATCAAGCTTTCCTGTAACCAAGCAATAATTAAATATTGTGATGTGCTTCTATTGACAATATATAGCTAAGTGACTGATCAGATTTCAACCATCCCAAATAACACCCTTGGTATCGGACTGTTTAAATGGTTAAAAAACCCTCTTTCTTTGAGACTTAACAGCGTATGCATCTTGACAAATGTATGCTATTTGTGTATGTGCAATAACACGTACTCCACTGCTAATATTGTGATAGCTTCAAGAGAGGCCCTATTTTAAGAGTGTACGGCAGCTACTTTGCCCGATACCACCCAAAGAGAATGTGATAGACGTAGTGGGAAATTATTAATATATCACACATATGCGTTAGCAAAATATGTATTTGCAAAACCAACAGGTCTGCCATTTTGTTAGGGTAATTGTACTTGTGTGCTTTGCCACCCATCCCCCCTTTCCCCCCCCTCCCCCCCTACACCTGACCTAAAAAATAATAATGAAGTAACATCCTGGGCTACAACAGCACAGAAGATAGGAGTAGTGTCCCTTTACTGAACAGACTGTGTTAGCAAATGTAATCCCTACCCTTAAGAAAGAGTTTACAAGAAGATGACGTTTATATTTGATGTGCTGAACTTAAAAGACAAATGGAGTAAAATATTGACAGTTTTGACAAAGGGCTGGTATTTTTGTTGCATCTTTAAGAAAGCCTGTATGCATTCAAGTTGTTTCTTTGTGAACATTAAAGCAATCAACCCAACAAGTTATCATGGCAACAAAGTAAAACAAAAGAATACCCAAGGACAATTCGTGAAAAGTTCGCATTTAAAACTGTAATTCACATTTTGTCTTGTCAGTGAACTAAATACTCAAAAACACATTAGCACTCAATTACAACCTACACATCATGTCACATCTGCTGTCTAACTAAAGGACTAAATCATGATGATAACCTGATGGGAACACAAATGGTTCTATATAAAAATTCTGAGAGCTATTACCTTGGCTGAAAGGGGATGATTTAAAGTCCTCTCCTTCTATGAACTTCTGCATCTTATCGTACCGTGACACTGAGCATAAACGCAGTGAAAGTAATTCCCTTATTTGCATTGAACTGCACTGTTAAGCAAATGAAGGAGTACCTCTTGCCATTGTTTACGTAATTACTTTACATGGACACAATATTGAATACATAAGGGCCACACTGAGAATGGTCTTTTGTCGTATATACGTCGGGATTTGCTGCAAGCCCTGGTCTTCGGGCAGACGTGCCCAATAGCCAATGGTTGGCCATCCTGCCACTGGCAGCCAAACCCTATATACATGGGCTTCGGCTGTGAACAGCAAGGCCAACTGACTATGGGCAGACTTTCAGGGCTTTTTTTAATTTACAAAGACAAGCTCTTTTTTATTTGTTGGTGGTTCTAAAACAACATTTGTGGGGGGGCAGTGGTTTTGTATTTTGTTGTTTTCTGTGTTTTTGTTAGACTTTTCTGGTACTTTAGTGACAAATTGCCACTTTTTAACCTTGTAGAGAAATGTTTTTACATAATGATGTTCTTCCATCGTTTGATTACCAGTTCTGTTTTTTTTTTTGCCAGCACCAGACTGTGTACATTCTGTTGTGTCTTGGTTTCCTGAAATTCTTGTGTTTATTATTTTCTATTCTCCTCTAGTAACCTTGTGTATTCACCTGCACGCTTTGACTCCTGGATCGTTGCCTCGTGGACGTCTCCCAGTTCTCTCTGCCTTTTGCTTAATTCTTAGTCATACAGCTTGCATGTGACCCTTCGGGTGTTTAGTTTCTGCTCACATGCCATTGAGAGGCTCTGAATGCTGTTTAAAATGTAAAATATTTCCCGGATTCAACAGAAAGGCCACAGAAAATAAAGAAAAGCTCTCCCATCATTGCTAAACATGCTGAAACTACAGTCTAGTGATCAATACAGCAGACATAATGCATTAGAAAAAAAGTTGAGTTCACTGTCTGACACCCCCCCCCCGCCCCAAAAAAAAAACCGGACTTTCATGGCTGTTATTAGCTAAGTGGACATTTTTATGAAGAGAAAGACTGTTCTTCCGGACCACAGACTTTTGCAAACCAAAAATAGCAGCCATAGTTCAGAGAATGTGAATTGAGAAATGAGATCCAACACAAGTGCATAACTTTTATAGTTTATAGTCTTGTTATGAAGGCAGTGGATTCACCATATCTGTTGAGCCCCTTTAGTAGTCTGAATTCTCAGTACCTAGACCCCTGGCTATGTGTCAAGAACATGCCGTCTTCCCTGGTCAGGGCTTATGGACCCCTCCAGTGGTAGGAAGACCTTTTGTCAAATTGATTTTTTTACAGTTTAAACTTAGGGAGGTTCTTTGGTTTAACCGTATGAGGCCAGGGTGACCGGATGTTCCCCTTCTGCCCCTTTATGTGGGGTTTGATTTTTCTCACAAATTGGGGGTCATGCCCCTTGTGCTCTAATGGCATTTGTAACATATTCCATAAAGTTTCAGCAACGTAATCAAAGCTTTCATTCCCATGGACCTAGCTTTTGGTCTGCGGACCAATGGATGACAGTTATACCCCCAGTCTTCCCGGCAGATATCAGAAATCCAACTAGATGGCAGGGTTTTTTTGTTGTTTTTTTTTTTTTAAAGGAAGGGGTTGGAGCGGCCCACACAGGCAATTTGCAATGACCCCACCCTAGTTCAGACGAAACAATCTTTCTGCTCCCTGTGCATGGATTGAGGTAATTTACCCTATTCTACTCCCCAGGAAGCAATACACCCACTAGACACCAGGGAAATAATCTATAAAAAAAAAAAAAAAACAACAACAAGGGATAGGTGCCCCGCCCAAACATCAGACCATGCAGCACCCAGGAACAGGACGTTTAACCCCTGAGCATGGGACTGTGCCCCCACAACAGAATCAGTGCAACACTCTTTCTGGCAGAGTTTACGCCATTCTGCCCCCACCTCGTGGAGGGGCATAAAACCCACAAGAAACCAGGAACTCTTACACGGTAGAAAAAACAAGGGGTGGGGTGGATAACCCTGACATCATACCATGCTCCACCCCGAAAACATGTGGCTGGGCCTAATCTGAGGTGAGATGGCATTAAAAAAACATGGACTAGGGCATGTCTCCGAGTAGTTCCCAGTAGCTGAGATTGAATTATGGACTACACCCATTACTTTTTCTTTTTTGTTTACTTCGGTGCGATGTCCTAGGTGTGATGGGTGTGCCCAGACATGAGTTCCGTATTCACTGTGCCACTGGAACCAAGCTGTAACCAACTGTAGTGCCCCAACTTGGAGGAAACCCATCTTGGGTTGTGTGTGCTCCGGTACAGAGAGAATCTGTTTTGGCAGTTTGGGCTAGACTGTTCCTATTGGAGCAGGACCAAGGCTAATTTGCATAAAACTGGGTCTAATCTGAGGTGGAATGGTGGGCAAAAAATGTTGGACTGAGATGTGGCCCCAAGTAATACCCAGTGGCTGATATTAGTTCCAGCACTCCACCGATCCCTTTTTTCTTTACTTCAGTGCCCTAACATAGAGGAGCAACAGATCAAACCAGGGATGATGTGAAGACCATATTGAGGTGACATGGTTACTTGTTTGATCCTTTCCTTTCATGATTCCCAAACGGAACCCACCCAAGTGGGGTACTGTTTTATTGGAGTGGTAGTAATGTTGTAGATTCCCGCCAATTCCAGATATTTCTCTCACAGAAATGAAGTGAAAATGGGTATTTTTTTAGCCAAAGTTTGAGGTTTGCAGGGCATTATAGATAAGAAAAGGCAATGTGAACCACCATGCAAGCCAGATGACACTGGACTGTCCTGGATGTGTAGTTTTCTGAAATGTTAGGCTTTGGTAGATTTTCCTGGGTGGTGGCCGAAAATCTACAGTTACCCACTTCACAAAAAAATCGCCAATATCGATTGTGAAAATTTGATCTCTCCACATTCCATTTTAGGACCTTTCCTGACGCGGACCTTAGGCCCAGCATGGAAGTGGAGTACTGTTTAAATCGGGAGAAGTGTGAAAATTCTGGGTGGTGGGAATTTTGTGGGACTTTACCTCACTTTACCTTTGTGGCTAAGCCTGGGCCCAAAATCCACAGCTGCCCACATTGCAAAAAAGTGTTGGTTTTGATTGGTGAAAATGTGATTTCTCCACGTTGCATTTTGGGGCCTTTTCTTTTGTAAGCACTATGCCAACCCACATAAGTGGGGTACAGTTTTAATTGGAAGAAGTGTGATCATACAGAACAGTAGGATACTTGCTATTACTAGTTGGTTCTATTTCCATTTTTGGTTTCCAAACTTAAGCCAGTGTGCAAGAAATGCAAAAAGCTCAATCAATCATTTGATTGTATTGGTAAATTCCAATTTCGAGGTGTACAAAAAAGCACTGTGCTAAACTTAGTACCCTGTACATATGTTAGAATACATAGGTTTTCCTCATACCCACTTTTTAATTCATTCGATTTTTCCATATTAATGGCTACATGGTCAGTACACAATTAAAAATCATTATCGGCTGCAGATGATTTGTTTGCCTTGGATATCATGTGTTTTTGGACAACCCACCAACAAACATTATATATCCTTACAACCAGAAGTGTCTGACAGATGAGCCGGTTTGAGACTTTTGTAAATTGGCCACTGAGGCAAAAAACATGACAGATAAAAACTTTGTCACCAATTGCTATTTTTCATACTAAATTCAACCACTGGTTTCATTCGATAACCCTTGAGCAAGCTCCACAAATGAGCCCTTGCTGAACCAAAACTGGCATCTAGTTCTCAGAAATTCGTAGTTTTCCGGGTTCGACCATGGGTTTCACACATGCTTTCGCCACAAAATTGCATGTAGACTGACACCCCAAAAATAGGAAAATTGACTACCAGTTAGAAAAATGCAAAAACTTTGGTATTTTTTAGCAACTGTTCTTGTTTCTGAAATCTAGGAAGGGGGTGATTTTAGCACAGTATATCTTTTTTGATGCTATTTTCAGAGAAATAAAGCATACAATTTATGCACAGCACTTTTTCCAATTTTTCCAAAATAAAAATAGAACTTTGATATATTTTGGCTAATTTCTCAGTTCCCTGGGTACCTTTATAATCCCTAAGATGCAGGAAAAAAATTAAAATATGGCCTGGATAACGTTTGTGGAAAACAGTTCTGAAGGCGTAAGCATTAGCAGCCCAAAACATCCAAAAAAAAGTCTCAGCACTGGTGGTGAGTGGCTGTCTCTCTCACCAAGGCAATCTCTTCCTTTCTCTGCCTCCCATGTTACTGTGGTAAATTAAATTTACTTATTACCTCATTTCTGAATTTCTATGCTTAATAAATCATAATTTCTTGTCAATGCAAAGCGAGGAGTCCGTGGTGCTCAAATGAAGGAGGAGAAGACCAATAACTCGAGTTAAAGGGAGCGCTTCCAGCACCAAGCGGGCACAGGAGCAATCTCTCAAGTCCCTCTCTTTAAGTGGGGGTTCTTTATTTTCAACAGCAGAATATTTATACAGTCTTGGTCACGAGGCAAAATAGAGGAACAAACAGGTCGTGGCAGATAGAGGAACAAAGATTCAGCAAGAGGAGCAGAGTGTGAAGAAATGGGGGCGTGTCTTAGGCTTCGTGAGGGGACTTGCGATGTGAAATAGTCTGACAGTTGGAAGGGGAAGGCTTCCTCATTTGGGGGTTTGTGCTCGTGCTTCATGTCAGAAACATGAACCATCTCTGCGGGGGAGCAGGAACTCATGTACTGGTTTCCCGGACTTGGCAGAAACCACAGAGACAGATGGTGAAAATGAGGAAAACCAGGTGCAGGGGTGTCGTGCTCGTGCTCGGGGTCTTGGGACACCAAAGGGTGAATTAAAAACAAAATGGTGCCGGCTTTTAATGTGGGCAATTATTAATCGCGCAAAGGGGATCGCGCAAAGGGGCATAATTAGATCGCGCAGAGGGCAGCGAAGGGGCATAATTATAGATTTTATTTCCACATTCCCTCCTTGCCCCAGAGTGTACCTACATTATATCTCAATTTGCATGAGATCATTTATACATTCTTGTAACATGATTCTTTCCCTTTCTCTCTGCTGGACAAGTGGTTTAGGAATGCATTTTGCAGCGCATAGACCGCATAGGGCAGGACCACATTGGATGCAAAGGCAGCATCCAGTTATTATCAGGAATATTATGCCTGCTGCTGACAGCAGTTGCCATCCCCAGGACGATATTATCTTCCAGAACCAGTCAGACCACGTCCAAGTGCCAGGTTCTTGATGTAAACTTACGGCTATCTTGTGTAATTTTGTTATGGCCGTGTATACAGATGGGGAATTATCAGGAATAAATATACAGCAGCTAGAGCCTATAATTTTACAGGCTCCGCCTCTGTCAGCCAAGATGATGTCAAGGACAAGGCGATTTTGGAGAGTAACCAATCGTATGGCAGACTGCTCCTGGGTTAAGCTCCCCAGGGCAGACGCCGTCTGGTTTACTACAGCCTCTAAGGTCCTTGTCAACCTGCGTATAAGCTTGCTGTTCTGTACAGGGCCAACAAAGAAGAAGAACCCTTTGTTAAAATCTGTATACTGTTCCCATGAGGTTTCCGTTTGGTCAACCAAGGAGGTATCGATCGTTCTTTTATGTCTGACATGGGGCACTAGGAGGTCTCTGTGGTAAGTGGATGGGGCCACAAAGACAGGGGGTAACAGGAATGCTATATAGCAAGTTCCCCCAGTTCAAGGGCAGCTGCACATAGGCCGTTTGGCCACAGATGAAATAAGTATGGCGAGATGCTAGAAATTAGGACTTTCCTCTGTCTTCAAAACTTATAGTGGTATGACAGTCACTGTGTCCTAATGGAACAGAGCCATTTTTCTGGATGCACAGGTGTCCTTTTACTGGTGAGACCGAGATGGAAGGGGAACCAGCATTCTTTTTAGGTTTGGTATTTAACATCTTGTAGGACATGGTCATGTTCCCTTGCTTGTATTCTTCACTTTCTAGGACTGTACCGGTCGCCTGAGGATCTCCCTCCTTATTAGGGTAACAGGCAGTATTGAGTACCTTGTTTAAATCCCCCAAGGCCACCCATTCTTGCATGAATTATTTCCGTCAGGGCAGGAGGTGGGGGTAGTAGCGTCAGCTGTTATTAGGGCGAACCAGGCTTCACAAGTTCCATTATAAGAGAATGGGAAAGAAAAAGAGGCATCCCTCCCTTTTTCTGATGAGGTGGGATCCGGCCACATATCCAACAATTGGTGCTATTACTGGCTTGCTGAGTGTGGTGTAGCATCTGTATGAAGGTATTGTTTCGCAAGGCTAGTCTATGGGCTTGTTCATGAGGGGGTAGGTCATGATAGGTGTGTTCCTGAGTGCTGTTGGGTGTATGAGAGGTGTGTTGTGTTGGGGGAAAAACAGTGTGGAGAATCCAGCCAAGACACATCATAACTGCCATGAGGAAAAATAATACTGTCAAACATATAATAGGACCATTATGTCTTTTTCTAGAGTTCATTTTTTTTTTTCTCCCACATAGTCAAGGTGTTAAAATCCATTCCCATGCTCCAACCGCTTCACCACTGGACCGACGCCCAATGGACTTAATTAGCCAGAGTCCGAATGGCAGACCTTAACTTTGATTTGTAATCCTGTTGTGGGGTTAGTTCCAAAGGCAATAAAGATTGTTCAGTCACAATGTCAGTGGGATTGGCAGGGCCATCAGCAACAGTGTCTTTTTGTCCAAAATGTTTCCGGCAGTGGCTTGCGTGGAGCCAGCCCTTCCTGCCCTCGACCTTCACTGCTGTCCGTGTTGTTAGTAGTACGAGTCTTGGCTTCTTCCACCTGGGCTGGAGGGGACTGGTCCGGTCGAAGTTCCTCACGAGGACCCAGTCCCCGGGTCGGATGGCGTGTTCTTCCGGGTTGGTTTTGTCAGGGAAGGTGGCAGCAACCTGAGAACGACAAGATTGGAGTGCAGACATCAAGGAAGCCAGGTAGTCAGTCAGCATAGTACTGTCAACATCAGTTATTCTTTTAGGCCTTGGCGTACCCCACATATTTGGTGGTCTGCCAAAGACCACTTCATATGGAGATAAGCCAGTTCTGGAATGGGCTACCATACGCATGTAGAAGAGGGCAACCGGTAAGGCTACCATCCAGTCCACGCCTTTGTCAGTGCATATCTTGGCCAATTTTGTCTTCAAAGTTTGGTTGTGCCTTTCTACTAGACCTGCTGCATGAGGATGTCTTACACAGTGAAACTTCCAAGTGTACCCTAACAGAAGAGACACTTGCTTCATGAGTTCAGAGGAAAAAGGTTGGCCGTTATCTGAGTAGATGACACGGGGCAACCCATACCTCGGAAAAAACTCTCTAACTAATTGTTTAGCAGTTGTCGTTGCAGT
The DNA here is from genome assembly GCA_963921515.1 of Calotriton arnoldi. Taxonomy (NCBI): domain Eukaryota; kingdom Metazoa; phylum Chordata; class Amphibia; order Caudata; family Salamandridae; genus Calotriton; species Calotriton arnoldi. The sequence continues at coordinate 1,165,715 of CAWUFW010000145.1, forward strand.
GTAATCTGGGACGGGATAGGCTTCTGTCCATCTGGTCAGAGCACACACTACAACTAGCACATACTTGTGACCTCTACATCTCTCCATCTGGATATAGTCCATCTGGAGAACTTCAAATGGATGGTCAGGGGTTGGAATCCTCCCTGTTCCACCTTTGTGCCTTTTCCTGGGTTGAACTGATTACAAATCATGCACGTTTTAACTTTTTGTTTGGCTGCAGCTCTCAAATGTTTGTTGTGCCATATATTCTGTATGCTGTCTAACATTGCTTTTTCTCCCAGATGTGCTGGTCCATGTATGGTGTTTACCATAACTTGTACCATGGCATCCGGTAGAAACCATACTGCTCTTTCAGGTGTCATCCAGCCTTGATCTGTAAGGACCCCTCCTTTTTCCTTCCATTCTAGCAGTTCCTGTGGTGTGGCGTGACTTTGGACATCCTGGATGTCAGAAAAGGGGTCTGGTATTGTATATTGGCGGTGTGGTATACTTAATTCTGTGTTTGCTGCTAACTTGGCTGCACTGTCTGCAGAATCATTTCCTTTTGATATTTCATCTGTTCCTTTTGTGTGCGCTTTACATTTTAGCACTGCGATTTTCTCTGGTAACTGACTGGCCTCTAAGAGGGCAGTGATGAGTGTAGCATGCTGTATTCTGAACCCATGTGATGTGAGAAATCCTCTCTCTTTCCATAATGTACCGAAGTTGTGTACAACTCCAAAGGCATATTGTGAATCAGTGTAGATGTTAACTGACTTTCCTTTTGCTAAGTGACATGCTCGTGTTAGGGCTATGAGTTCTGCTGCCTGTGCCGACAGTATCTCTATCTTGTGTGCTTCTAAAGTGTCTGTACCATTTGTGACGGCATAGGCTGCTGCTAATTCTCCTGTGGGGAGTCTCATACATGAACCATCAACAAAGAGTGTCATTTCTGCCTTAGCAAGGGGAGTATCTTGTAAATCTGGTCTTGGTTTGGTCACTAAATCAATTATGTCAATACAATCGTGAATTTCTTCAGTAGGAGAGGTCAGTGGCAACAGTGTTGCTGGGTTTAAAATGTTGCAGAGTCTAATCTCAATGTGTGGCTGAAAAAGTGTCATCTCATATCCGGTGAGTCTGGCTATTGTCAGATGCTGTGTTTGTGTTCTGTTTAACAGAAGTTCTACAGCGTGTGGGACCTGAACTATCAGATGATGTCCCAATACAATAGAATCGCTTTGTCTAATAGCTTGTGCAGTAGCTGCTACTGATTTTAGACATGCAGGCAATGCTTGTGCTACTGGATCTAATGTGCTTGAAAAATAACCACATGGTTTATGTTTGTCTGCTTGAAGTTGGGTCAGAACTGATAGTGCTGTACCTGAGTTTTCTGTTACAAATAATGTAAAATCTTTGGTGTAATTAGGTGTTGCCAGCACTGGGGCTTGACACATAGCTTTTTTAAGAGACTGAAAGGCTTGCGTGTGTTCATCTGTCCAGGGTAATTGTGGAGTAGCGCCAGCTTCGAGTGTTGTCAGCTGCACTAACGGTTTGGAAATGAGTGCAAATTGTGGGATCCACTGTCTACAATATGAGGTGAGACCAACAAAGGCTCGAACTTGTTTCTGTGTTGTTGTTTGTGGTATTTGTTGTATGAGTTGGATGCGTTCCTGTGTAAGCTGCCTACCCTCCTTTGACAGCAAGTGCCCTAAGTATGCCACTTGCTGTAAACAAAATTGGAGCTTACCAGGGAAACTTTATGGCCATTTGCAGCTAGGAATTCTAGTACTAGTAGTGATGCTTCAGCACATGCTGCGTCAGATCTGGCCGTAATGAGGATATCATCAACATATTGTAGTATGGCTGTATCCGTGGGCATTTGAACAGTATCTAGTTGTCTTTTTAATGCTTGGCTATATACGCTTGGACTCTCTGTGAAACCTTGAGGAGCTCTTGTGAATTGGAAACTTCGTCCTTGTAAGGAGAAGCCAAAAAGGTATTGACTGTCTGGGTGAATAGGTATGCTAAAGAATGCGTTTTTCAAGTCAATGACTGAAAAATGCGTTGCTTCCGCATCTATGGCTGTGAGTAGGGTGGAGATGTCTGGAACCACAGGGTGTTGTGGAACGACACATTTATTGAGCTCTCTCAAATCCACCACTAGTCTGTAGACAGGTGGTGTTCCTGGTTCCACTTTTTATGAACTGGTAAAACAGGGGAATTGCAAATGTTAGAAGTTGTTTCCTTAATCACACCTGACTGTATTAGGTCCTGAATAATTAACATTAATGCTTGTTCAGCCTGAGGTGGAATTTTGTATTGCCTTATGCGTGGTAGTTGGGCTCCCTCTTTCAGTGTAACCTTGTGAGGTGTTATTTCCATACATCCTACTGTGGTGGAATCAGTGGCCCACAGGGTGTGTGGCAAATCTTTCAAACGCTCATCTAATTCTCTACTTGTGTAGTGGCCCTTGAAATCTCGCAGAAATAGTGTGACATCTGTAGGTGAGCAAACAATGACAGCTCCTAATTCTTTCAATGTTTTTATACCAAGCAAGTTTTCTGGACATGATTTTGTCAATATAAGATCTGTAGTTGTCATGAGGGGACCAACCTGCAAGGGCAGTGGCTTTGATGTGACGTTTGTCACAGGTTGTCCCGAGAAACCCAGAGAAATACTTTTTGAACCCGAGAGAGGAGCCTCTGGGACCTCTTGATGGCTTATTGTTGTTTTACTGGCCCCAGTGTCTAGTAGAAACTTCCTATCCTCCCCAAGAAGTCGGACCTCTATAAATGGACCTGTCTGATCTACTGGAATGGGGATTAGGGGCAGTTTGTCATCTTCTCTCTCTGGGCAACATCATGAGAAATCTGGGTAATATTCAGTGTAGGCGCTGTCTATAATATTCATTTGGGCCATTTGTGTTGTCAGTGGAACTGAAGGTGTTGAACTGTCTAGGGAATCATTCTGTTTTGGCTGATATGGGCGTGGCTGGGTCTTACCAGTAGCCAAATTGTGCTTTAAGACAGGGCAATCTTTAACAAAGTGTCCCATCTTTTTGCAATAATTACAAGTGCTTTTTATATTTGTCTGGCTACTTGGTGTCTGTTGACGCTGGGGTGCAGTTTGGGCTACTAATGCTTTCATCTTTGTGTCTTTCATGCGTTTCTTATCATTTTCTTCTTCATCCCTAATGCGATTCTGGTGATATTGTAGCATTTGTAACACCTGTGGAGGTGTATGTGCTTGCCAGGTACTTTCTACTTTTAGTACTCTGTCCTTAATGGCTGGCAAGGCGTTATCTACTAATTTGGAAACAAACAGATGCGGGTAAGCTTCACTTGTTGGCGTAAGGTCGCTATTTACCGCAAAACACTTTTCAAGTCTAGTGTAATAATCTCCTATGTCTTCACCATGTTTCTGTTTGCAGGAGGAAATGGCATCCCAGTCCTCCTTTTTCACTGTTAGTAACTGTGGTAGCACCTTTAAAATAGTGCCAGGAAGTGCTTTTAGTTTGTCTCCTATACCTTGACCTGCTACTCTAGTATTTTCGTCATTCTGAAGTTCAGTCCATTTAATGTGTTCACCTGCTACTTCCCAATCTTTTTCTCTTAGTTTGTCATATATACCTGATGGCAACAATAATTTCAGAATTGCTGTGATATCAGAAAGAGTATATGTTCCCATCATTAATACATCTCCTAATTCCTTAAAGAATCCAGCAGGATCCTTTGAGTGGGAGGGAACCATCTCTTTCATCCTTAGTAACTCAAGTTTTGTCAAGGGTACATAAATGAAGACGCGTTGTAGCGCGCCATTCGTGTCAGCTCTGGGGTGGACCTCTCTCATGGGGAACTGGCGTGTTTGAGGAAGTCTATTAGTTGATCCACACGTATTATGGGGAGATCTATATCCAGTCACTTTCTGGTATTTCTGTCTAAAATCTATAAATGTGTTAAGAAAAACTGAACTATTGTGGAGGAACATGTTATCAGCGCAGTCAGACAGAAAATCTTCGAGTCTTGGATCATGTTTAAAATGAGTGTCATTGAGTGTGATGAGATGTTGTACCATGTAGAGACTTGCTAATCTTTGATGTGAGCGTGGTAATGCTAGAAAAAGCTGGGCTATGAGATCATTGTCATATATCTTATATTGAGAGACCCATAGGGTTGCAGTTCTGGCTATTTCCTCCTCCTCCGGTGTAAGCGGAGGTTCCTGGTCTAACCAGTAGTCTAATGCATTGGATGTATTTTCAAATAACTCATCTGGAGATGACCGTTCAGAGTGACCTTGGAGGAATGTAGGCGGGGTGTTCGTGAATTAGGGGCGGAAGAACGAACGGGTAGGACTTTTTCAGTAGGTTCAGTAATTTCCTCCTCAAGTTTCTTATTCTATTCATTTGTTTGCAAGTTTTGCAGAATACGGGTCACATTACGGGTGAACCTGTCTAGTGCATCATTTATAAGTTCTAGACTAGTGTGGTCGGATGCGGAATCTAATAAGTCAAAAAGTGAAACTGGTACATTTCTTTCCTCTGCTTGTATGTGTTTTATGAAACAGCAAAGGAGGAACCTATACATGTGCATTTTTACAGGGTGTGATCTTCTTGTAGTCATAGCGTTAATGGCTCGTGAGTTCTCTCCAGTACGAAGAAACTCAGAGGCCGCTTGAAGAAACGTGTCAATTGCTGGTAGATGTCTTATTTCTTCCCAGGAGTCATGAAGTATTTTACTTATTCGGCCCGCCTCCCCTGTGTTGCTCGGAGTCGGGTCATAGGGGCAGTCGGGAATTGTTTTACCTGGGTCTGGACCTACGGCACCCCCTTCTGGAGTGAGAGGTGGTGCGTTATGTTGTGAAAGGGGTGGCGGAGGCAGAGGGTGTTGAATGACTGGAACTTCATAGGGTGGTGGAGTATCTAAGAGAAAATTAGTAAAAGTATCCTCTGGTGGTGGGGCTGTAGGCTGTGCTGATGCAATGTTAAGGTTTTCAGGTGCAGATGGCAATACAGGATAAAAACCAGTAGAAATGGCTGATTGTTCCCTTTTATTCCTTTCACTAACTACTTCTTTCCCTATTTCTTGTAACTGTTCTTTCTTGGCCTGCTCTGACATTCTCTTACCCTTTTCAACTTTATGCAATTCCTTCTGTTGCCTCCTATGGGCTTCTTTTCTCCATAATTCTACTGAGTCACTCTGTGACTGGCGGACTCTCTTTTTCTTCCATAACTGTTCCTCTAATTTCATAATACACTCCGTATCAAAACTACCATTTTCAGGCCATCTATATCTGAGTTCTAGGTCTTTAGTATATTCTACCCATAGATCACAATAAATAAGTGCACCGACACCATGTTTTGCATACATGAAGTGTCCTGGAGTATCCCGAGGAGGAAGGGGAATTTCCTTCTCAAGAATACTCCTTTTGGTTGCCATCTTACGTATTTTCAAGAAAATAGGCATTCTTTCAAAGATTTTAGAAGTGAGAAAAACATAAACAGAACAAATATCTTTACCGTACCCACGAAAGAGGTGAGTCCGTCTTTTATACTAGTTTAGTAGTCCTCACAAAATAAGTGAGAAACCCACAAAAAACATGTATCTTTACCGTGCCCACAAGGTAGTGAGTCCGTCTTTTATACTAGTTTTAGTAGTCCTCACCAAAGATAGGTGAGAAACCAAAAAAACGCGTATCTTTACCGCCCCCACAAAAGCTGTGGGTTCGTTTTTATACTTTTCAGCAGTACTCACCGAAAAGTAACTGGAAGGCCTCTTGAAGATTTTGGGAAAACGCGGCGCGCAGTTTCAAGGTGGGATTTGTAGAACCTCGGACTCGTCTGCTTCGCAGGTTGGGCTTTGGTTCAGGACGTTCCGCTATTTCCTCACCGCCTCGTGTGGATGCTGGGCCGCAGTCGGTCCCCTCTTCGCCTCGAGGGAGTTAGCGGGAATTCCCCGCGTTGTGCACTTTTGAAGTCCGTCAACGGTCAGGAGGGGACAGTACCGGGTCCAATATCGCCGGCGCGTGGGGGAAAGGGAAGGTCCCTGTTCGGGCGCCAATTACTGTGGTAAATTAAATTTACTTATTACCTCATTTCTGAATTTCTATGCTTAATAAATCATAATTTCTTGTCAATGCAAAGCGAGGAGTCCGTGGTGCTCAAATGAAGGAGGAGAAGACCAATAACTCGAGTTAAAGGGAGCGCTTCCAGCACCAAGCGGGCACAGGAGCAATCTCTCAAGTCCCTCTCTTTAAGTGGGGGTTCTTTATTTTCAACAGCAGAATATTTATACAGTCTTGGTCACGAGGCAAAATAGAGGAACAAACAGGTCGTGGCAGATAGAGGAACAAAGATTCAGCAAGAGGAGCAGAGTGTGAAGAAATGGGGGCGTGTCTTAGGCTTCGTGAGGGGACTTGCGATGTGAAATAGTCTGACAGTTGGAAGGGGAAGGCTTCCTCATTTGGGGGTTTGTGCTCGTGCTTCATGTCAGAAACATGAACCATCTCTGCGGGGGAGCAGGAACTCATGTACTGGTTTCCCGGACTTGGCAGAAACCACAGAGACAGATGGTGAAAATGAGGAAAACCAGGTGCAGGGGTGTCGTGCTCGTGCTCGGGGTCTTGGGACACCAAAGGGTGAATTAAAAACAAAATGGTGCCGGCTTTTAATGTGGGCAATTATTAATCGCGCAAAGGGGATCGCGCAAAGGGGCATAATTAGATCGCGCAGAGGGCAGCGAAGGGCATAATTATAGATTTTATTTCCACATTTCACTCACTATTCTTCATACTAATGAATGTGTGCCCTGTCTCTTGCCTTTGTACTCAATCCCTCTATTGTTTTTTATGTGGTCATTGTTTTTTTCTTAACCCCTTCGCGCGGCGCGAATTCCGCCGCGGCGCAGGGGGGCTAGGGGGTGAGCGCGGCGCTTCGGTGCTTATGACGGAACCACGCCGTCATGAGTCACGGGCGGCGTGTGCTCATGACGGCATGGTTCCGTCATGACCACGCCCGCTCATTAATTCGCCCGCACAGGCGGGGAATTTCTGCCGCGTGGGCGGAGCGGCCGCGGCATGACGGAACCACGCCGTCATGAGCACAAGCCGCCCGTGACTCATAACGGAGTGGTTCCGTCATAAGCACTCAAGGGGTTAAACACTGCTTCAGCCGACATTGAACTATCAGGCTCTAATCCAGTTTATGTACAAGAGGTGAACAAGCCTGATATCTGTGCTGCTTGTTAGGTCTCACATGCTAGACAGCACATGCGGTGTCTGTTGCAAGACGTGCTATCAGCTTACAGTGAGGCACAGTTCTCCCATTGCTTACAGCTTCATAGTCACTTTCATTGGCTTGCATGTTATCTGTTAACTTGTGTGGGCTTTTTTTTCTCCTCTTGTGTTTATCCCTGGCTTGAAGCATGAATGCTTTACTTGTGTCCTAATACTATTCATTTTTCTGGCTGGATTTTTTTCTTTTTGTTTAAGCACTTAACAGGAATGCATGTTTTCCAGCTGTCTCCAAAGTGCCATCTCCGCATTCCATGTTGCACTCTCTGTTTTGCACCAGTGTTTCTCCCCCTGCCTGCTCCTGTTTCTCTCTGCTGTTTACTTTTCTTCTGCTCCACGTTGCTCTCAATCACTGTTTGTTTGCTTCCCTCCCAGCTCTCCTTTGTTGCTTCCACCATGCGTGCCCTGTTGCTTCGCCTTACCATCCTGTTGCTCCGTCATCCTGCTTAATTCCGCTCCCCCACCCTACATATCACTTCAATCCCCCTATGTTTTGTCTCTTGCCCATCATTCTCCATTTGCACTTGACTCTCAGGGAAGCTGAGGTTATTTGGATCTGCTTCGCCAGCAAGCTCGACTGTTGGATCAACTTTGCTTAGGAAGAAATACTGCAGCTCCATTTCTAAAGTGGCACAATGGCAAGATGGCCCCCAACACCTACAACCATAGCCTGGAATTGTCACAGTGGAGGAAGTCAGGCCCTTGATTTTCTCTCACTGATGTGCATGACTCCTCTTTGTAACAACAGCTGTGCTCCTGCCTTTCCAGAGACACTGCAGAGTGAACGTGCAAAGGAGCAAAGTGGTCACTCCTTATTTCTGATCCACAAGTATTAGATTTGACGTCAAGGACGCCATAGATTTACAGCATCATAATTTTTAGATATTCCCTACGAGACAGCTTTTAGCAGGCATAAGCTTATAGTGGATCACAGTGCAATATGTGGGATTATAAAGGTGTGGGGTCTCCATAGGGATTGTGGCCTAAGTAATTAAGGGCATGGTTTTTAAAGCATCTGAACTGCAATGCTGTGCTATACACAGCCTGCTGCCTGGCTAGCATTCAGGTGCATCTTTGTAAGTTTTCTCCTATTACATCCTGACATGTCACACAATAATAAACATATGCCTAAAACAAGCCGACCTATTGGCTTGGTGAGATCTTGTTAGTAGTTTGATATAAATGAGTAACAGCAATGATTTTGTTGAAAATAATTAGAATTGGTAATTACAAATGGTACATATGTGCCAGTCAATATAGGTATGCTGGTGAGAGACCAAGGATTTGATGAGCATGTTGTCTGAAGACTGTATGGTCCACTGACTCATACTGCCTTCTGCCTCAGCTCCAGAGTTCTCAGCCGTGCTCCATTATGAACACCCTTCCACAACCAGAACTCACCGAACACCTAAATGCAACCGAGCTCACATGTACCATTCAAGCATTGAAACCCCAATAAATCAGCCATTTAGAAACACGAACTTTTGGTTTTACAGTGTGAAGTCAATTACAATTTCAATATAAAACTGCACTGAAACAGACAGTTTAGAAATGTTAACACATTTAAAGTTTTTACTTACATAAAATATGCAATTTATGTACAATCAAATATTGCTAAAACCATTGGTTAAGCCAGTAGGTTACAAAAGCGAGACCTATTGCATTTTCCAGTTCTTGTTTGGGTCGAGCCTATTAGAAAGGACATGCTCTGTCCATTGCAAGACATTTTATGGGTTACCGAGAACATACAGGAGCTTGAAGCCCAGCGATAGCTTACCAATGGTTGGTTTTCTGGTCACTGTCATTTGCCTGTTTCTCATTCATGTCCCAGCTTGTCAGTCTTGTGTTTGTCCCTCTTATGGAACATTGCCTCTTTACAATCTCTTTTGACTTGTTTCCATCTCTGCTTCCACTGCTTGCTTTTAAAACACTACTTTTTTATTTTGTGTAAAGCATGCCTTAAGAGTGCATATGTTTTCTAGTGGTTTTCCCTATGTACCACTCTCTCCCTGCTCTCAGTGTTACAATCTATCATCTGTGTACAGCTCCCCATCCTCTCCCTGTTGTGCTCACACGTGAGCTTTTCCGCATTGCATCCATGCACCCTCCATGTTGGTTTCTCCAACCTATGCCTTCCTTCTCTTGCCCCGTTGTTGCGTCGCCCCGCCTTCACCTTCTGTGTTGCCTTCCTCTTGCCCTGTGTTGCTGCTGCGTCCCCCCTCCATCTCCTGTGTTGCTTCCATGTCCCAGGTTTCTTTGAAATCCCCGTGTTTTCCCCCATGTTGCTTTGGCCCCTCTTTTACTCCGCTCCCTGTTGCTTCTGCTACTCTTTAAAAAAAATAAACTTTTGCACCTTTTTTTTTCTTTTTAGTTACCAATCCAAGTTGGATTGGAACTAAAAAGACAAAAAAAAGTCCAGGTCATTTTGTAGCCATGTTCATACATGGTGAGCGCATTTACCATATGTCAAAGGCTTCTTTTCTTTTTAAAACTCTATCCATACTTGAGACCCTCGAGGATTCTGTGCATTGTGGCTAAAAACCACTGGCAAAACCGATAGAGCCTAAGTAATTAAGGGCATAGCTTAAAACGTGCGACTTACAATCATGTGTTTTACACAGCATTTTGCCTGACCAGCATTTAGTTACCTCTTTGTAACTATTTGCTTTGTGAGCTCTTGTTAGTAGTTTGATGTAAATGATTAACAATAATTTTGCTGTACATAATTAGAATTGGTAATTACAAATGGTACATATGTGCCAATCACTATATGCGCCCTGGTGAGAGACCAAAGGTTAGATGAGATGACCAACTGACTCATACTGTCTTCAGCCTCAGATCCAGAGCATAACGTGAGATTAATTGGCTTTGGCAATGCCTGTTTTTTGTTTTGTTTTTTTAACCAACAAGCTTCGCAGTACTGGCTAAAGCGCATTATTAAACAGGGAGCAAGCGGCCATCTGAAAACAGTTTAGCCCTGATCATGATGGGACAGGGACTGCCTTCTGCCGGCGCAGATTGAGCCCTGAAAAGTTGCAGTAGCATTGAATTTGAAAATTAGACAGTGCTTAATTTGCACATAAAGTGGACTATCAGGCGCAGTAGTGCACGTTTTTCACCATTGCTCTATGTGTTTCTACAATTTGCACAATTGGGGCAAACACCCCAAACTTCCGCTGGAATAATAATGCCATTTTGGGCTCAAATAGGCGATATTTTCCAAAACAGGATTATTAGCCCAATCGTGATCATTGCCTTTGTGTTTTATACATAGCAAATATTCAAGGCAATAAGTGCACTCGAGGAATATTTCTTGATCTGTAGAACAGGACCTCCGAAATTCTGACTGGATATAAAATCTGTGGTAAGGAACATCGATCGGTATGTGTAGTAGGGTGGTCCTTCCACCAGGGTGGTCTTTAGGCAAGAGATTCACTGTATACACACACTGCAAACATTTTTGACACATCATTAACACCTCTAATCATTTAATTATTTCTCATTTTTAAGGCCATAAATATAGCCGCATAAACATTTCTTTCATTGAACCAGCCATCCTCCATTAACTGTAACGTGCAACTTAGTTCTTTTTTAGAAAGAGGATATCTGTGCCGCTTGCAAACGCTTTGAAAGGGGAGACCGGTGTCTCCAACAGCAATCTGTAACTCTCCCGAGGGTCTCGACATGGCACCGTTCAAAGCGCTGTGAGAATTCTTTTCATCAGCTCGTGTTCACGGCAGCAAATATAATCTTCTGTTTAAAAGTGGGAGGGGAAGATCTGAGGCCTTCAAGCTGTTCTCTCAGCCATCCTATTGTTTATTTAAACAGTCTCCCCTGACACACACACACACATACACACCCATTTGTCATAGCCCTCCAATACCTGCTGCGGTGCTTCCACCCTCCAGCCAGGGGGTTGGCAGATCCGACCCTTTAAGAACTTCTAAGGGGACAGTAAATAAGCACGGATTGACCCTCTCACCACACTATATCCACTGTGGCGAAATTATGCTGCGTCAAGATGAAAGGAGGGCCTGCAGAAGAGCGCAGGGAAATGTCCTTGCAGCTTCAGTCCTGAGACTGACAACAAGCATGGCAATTGTTAGGAAAATACCCATGAAAAATGTACCATTGGAATGTTTGGCAAAGTCGCAATGCATTCTTCCGTGACGAAAAGGACATCTGGCAATCCTTATCAAATGCTTTACAGCGACTTTGTTTAGGATACGTTCTGCTATATCATTTGTGTATTGTTTTTAAAATCTACAAATTGCAGCGCTAAACATCAAACAGAATCATGTGCCTCTTTCCAAAAATATATTTTGTCTTTGACACATCTGTGAAATGCCATTTTAGTTGATTCTTAATAAGAATATGCCTATTTGTAATGATGAACAAATGAACATGTTCTACTATTAATTACTAAAAACATGCTTACCAGTACTGAAAAGCTATACAGTACGCATTTCCCTTTTTCTGTCAAAAACCGAAAAAGAAAGTTGTTTGCAAAGTGCCATTTCATTTTAGAGACGCTATGACAATGATTCACCAATGATTCCGTCCTCCAGAGGAGCCGTTTCATTACACTGACTTCACTTCGTTTTACTTTTCAATGTAGTGACAGCCAGTGTTCTTGCAGTCAGAGACATTAGTGGTGGTGGATATCTTTTAAGCAATACTATAGCATGACAATGAGATTCAACCCTCGAACTTATGTATCCTATTTCAAAACACAAAAACTGCGATTTTTATAATTAGCACAGAGGCACAGGTAGTGTTTTTTTCATTGTTTGTTAATATTAGTGTAGTTGAAAAACCACCAATGTCTCAAAGACTACCTAAAGTCAGCACATGCTTTTTAGCCACAACACTTTGGATTCTGTGACCTATACATGCTGGCCTACAAGTCAACTTGTGTAAAGTGCTATTGGATAAAAATGCAATGCTGGCTAAAGGCGACTATCATAAAATACATGGAGAATCTTTCAAAATAATGTATTCAGATTTATGAAGTCAACATAAACATAATAGACAAATGAACACAAACAAAACACAAATATACATGTAGTAAAAAATAACACATTTCAAAATGCAAAATGTCATACTATTTAAAAAGCATAAAAACAATGGAATTGAAGCAGAATTCGTCTCCTACAGATACACAAAGACAATCAGGCCACTTTAATCTGTCGCTATTTTTAGGTGCCAATGTGAATGCAACCCCATTGCCTAAAGAAAACCAGTAAAATATGGGGCAGTCCTTTAGTTGTGTAAGAGTCCACTTGCAAAATTCTTTGTGCTGAGAATTACTCTCTTTATCCAAGTAACTGGTGACACGTCCGTACTCTGATCTTGTTGACCCCCCTCATAGGGTGGCAATTCTTCAATTATAAAATCTCAGTTCTAAGTGTATCGATATTAGCCAGTACGCACATTTTCATAAGTAGGTGCTTCACCTGAGTTCCCAATAATGTGATCACTAAAGTATAGTGAGTATATGCCCATCAATTGCGATTCTCCTATTACCATGACCAGAGAATCTGGATTTCATTAAAGACACGGAGGCTAACATTATGCATTATTCTTTTAATGCAACTTCAAGCACAGCCATTTTAAAGTTACATCATAAAGCAAAGCTCTATTGTTGTTATTGTTATTGTTAATGGCATTTGTAAAGCGCAACTGTTACCCAACGGTGTCCTGGCACTAACTACAGTCCATACTAAACACAAGGATCCACCTGTAGATGGGTTTCTTTCAGTGGAAATGCTCTCTCTGTCAAAGGTGTGTCTCCTACATTGGTTGGAAGCACACAGTGTTTGCTTAAATACCCCTCACACACCAAAAGGGCCCTTGGTGTCATGCTTCATCATGGGGGTCTTCCCGTCCTGCTGCGGGACGGGGCGTGCTACGACCTGCGACTACGCGGGAGCACTGATCTTCAGTACTATGTGTGGTGTAGGAGTTGTGAGAGGAAGGGTCGAGGGTGAGTGAGAAAAGTGAAATTAAAAAGAACCTGGCCCCTGTGGACTAAGAAATTTTAATTTTCCCTGGAGCTGGTCCTGTTAAAAGCAGTGGGTCGGAGATGTCCTGCGTGTGATGTGCGGATACTCCTAATCAAGTCAACATGTTTTGAAGCTCTGGGGCTTCTTCATCAGGACTATAACTGATCCCTTCAGTACTCACTATGTTACCGAGCAAAGTATCGATAAAGTGAAACTAGTGATATGTACAAGTAAGTGAAAATGCAAGTAATCATGCACTGTATACGGTACCCATTTGGTATTCTAATAGTTAATTTAGTTTTTTGGGAGACAATGCTCCATGAGCCTCTAGAACGGGAGGGAAGGGTGTCGCAACTGAAATCTGTCAGTTCTGTCAACACTGCCTTGCTCGAATCAACGCCTACCCGCGGCTCTAATTAACTATTAGAATACCAAATGGGTACCGTATACAGTGCATGATTACTTGCATTTTCACTTACTTGTACACATCACTAGTTTCACTTTATCGATACTTTGCTCGGTAACATAGTGAGTACTGAAGGGATCAGTTATAGTCCTGATGAAGAAGCCCCAGAGCTTCGAAACATGTTGAATTGATTAGGAGTATCTGCACATCACACGCAGGACATCTAAGGCACCACACAACATAGTACTGAAGATCAGTGCTCCCGCGTAGTCGCAGGTCGTAGCACGCCCCGTCCCGCAGCGGGACGGGAAGACCCCCATGATGAAGCATGACACCAAGGGCCCTTTTGGTGTGTGAGGGGTATTTAAGCAAACACTGTGTGCTTCCAACCAATGTAGGAGACACACCTTTGACAGAGAGAGCATTTCCACTGAAAGAAACCCATCTACAGGTGGATCCTTGTGTTTAGTATAGATTTCCAGGGGAGGACGTATCCACCTCCAGTGCCCGTTAAGGACACTACCTCTTCACTCCCTCCTTTTTGTTTTTTGTAGCTAATTACAATCCCCTAATAAAGCGTACATCTGAGATCAAGATTATGCATCAAAAAGCCAGGTTTTTAAGGCTTTCCTGAATGTCATTAAATCATTACTGTTTCTAATGAAGAATGGAAGGTCATTCCAGGCCCTGGCTGCACCGGCCACAAAACTCCTACCTCCCCAGCTGACTTTCTTTGAGGTTGGAATTCTTACCAACTTTGCTCCAAGGGAGCGGAGTGGTCTATTGGGTACATACCACTGAAACTACCGCTTCATGTGGTCTGGGCCTATGCCCTGAAGGGCCTTGTAGACAGTGCAGAGTGATTTAAACTGCACCCGTCTCTTAACGGGTAGCCAGTGTAGTCTTCTAATTACCCCCGAGACTGAAGCAGATTTGGCAGTACCAGTAAGCAGCCTTGCGGCCGCGTTCTGTAGAAGTTGGAGTCTGTGCAGAAACTGCTCCTGCATGTTGAGGTATAGACCATTACAATAGTCCAACCTATACATTGTTAAGGCAGTGATAACTGTACGTTGGCTATCCTTAGGTAAGAAAGGCAGTATGTTTTTACATGTTCTGAGCACAAATGATGTGGCAGAGACTACTGCATTGACTTGAACACCAAAGTTGAGTTTTTCGTCGATCAGGACTCTAGAATGTACAAAAGTAACGATGGCAACAGCATCACATAGATCTGCCTCTTTTAAATGCAATGAGAGAAATGTAAAGTTCTTCTAAAGGCAACGAAAAACAAGAGATGGAATCATGATGGAAAAGGCCTCTCCTTGAAACAGTGAAGGATTCCAAGTAGGAGAAGTCGAGATGCCGAGACTTGCTTGAAATGAATCGCGATGAGGAGCCAATCAAGTCGAATTATCTGAAAAAGGATAAAATATTAGGCATTGTACTTAACACCCTATGTAAAGGAGAAGGAGAATTGATGATACAAGAAAATACACGTATTAAAGGTAAAATACAATGGAAAAAACTGAGTTATGTTCTTAACAAAACATTAACACAATTAAAACTCTAAGAACAAGAGAAATGCAATAAATTAATGAGGTGTTAAAGTCTACTCCCGGGAGGGAGGGTTGGGATAATGTTAGCCTCCGTGTCTTTAATGAAATCCAGATTCTCTGGCCATGGTAATAGGAGAATCGCAATCTCATTACAAGACTGGAGGCTACCATTATGCATGTTGGTAGTCTAGTAAAACTACATCAGACATGTGTTCGACAGGTTTGCAGTAATGTTTTGCAAAGTTATAGGAACTGGACCAGTCGGCTGCCTTAAGAATGTCATCTAACTTACCTCCTTTCCAAAAGGACTGGCTAGCCATAGCGCCTCTTAAAGAATGTGCCTGAAATCTTTGGAGATCAATGCCTGCCAAGTGCATAGCCAGTTTAACCCATCTAGCTATGGAAGAAGAGGAGACAGGTTTGAAGGGTTTAACGAAGGAAATAAGAAGTTGGTTTACACCAGCGGTGCGATGTTGGTTCATTCTTGAATCATACTCCTTCATACAATCCACCACACACAATTTTTTACAAGCATCGAATCTAGGGTAAAAAATCATATCAGACATTGTTTTAATTCTCTTGGTAATTTCAAATCTGACGCCGAAGGAGTCATAAGATCTGTTAGATATTTCCAGTGCTTTAACATCCAAAACCCTACGGCAGGATATTAAACATAGGAGAGAAGCTAGTTTAATGGAGAGTTTATTATCTAGCAGGTTATTATTGGGCCAGTTACAAAAAAGGTCAAGTAATAATTTAACGTCCCATAGGGTGTCGTATTTAGGTTTGGGAGGTCTTTTAAGCCTGATACTTTTCATAATTCTGCAAATTATAGGATTCTTCTCGATAGATCTACCATTTAAAAGGGAGTGACCTGCAGAAATGGCTGATCTATAACAGTTAATTGACCTATAGGAAAGACCTCATTCAAATTGTTCAAAAAGAAAATTGGCTACATGCACGATAGGAGCCTCCACGGAATCCAGGTTCCTTTCCAGGCACCAACGAACCCATCTTTTCCAGATGCCGTTGTATAAATAGTGTGTACCAGGGGCCCAAGATTCTTGGAGGAGAGAAGAAGCCTGTGCCGAAAGCCCAGAGATTTCATTGGCTTGCCTGACACTTTCCAGGCAAGAAGGTTCAAAGTCCCGTTCTGAAGAAGGGGATGTTCCAGACCGTCTATGTCTCTTAGGAGGCCTGGTGAAGCTGGAAGTAGAAAGGGTATTTCATAAGCTAATTCCAAGGTTGTTGGAAACCTGGCTTGGGACGGCCAAAATGGAGTTATTAGGACTATTGATGAATGTTCTGTCCTCACCTTCTGAAGGACACGGTGGATCATTGCAAAGGGGGGAAAAGCATATCCCCGAATTCCTTTCCAATGTTGAAGAAAGGTGTTCACTGCCAGAGCACCGGGGTCTGGCATCCAGCTGAAATATCTGAGAAGTTGGGACGTGAGTCTGTTCGCGAAGAGGTCTACTTCTAGGGGACCCCAAAGATAGTCTAGACTCCTGAACAGGTTTGCGTTTAGTTTCCAGTCGGTGTGATCTACGAGGAACCTTGAATTCCAATCCGCACAAAAATATTTTAGACCCGAAAGGTATTCTGCTCTTAACGAAATTTGGTGTTCCAAGCAGAACATCCATAGTTTTTTGGCTAGGTTGGAGAGGTCCTGTGACCTGGTGCCCCCTAGACGATTTATGTAGGCAACAGCTGACATGTTGTCCATCTTGAGGAGGACTGACCTCCCCTGAAGAGATTGTTTGAAACTCATTAGGGCATAAAGCCCGGCGGTTAACTCCAGAAAGTTTATGTGGTGCAAACTCTCCGAAAAAGACCATAGACCTCCTGTGTTCTGATTCTGAAAACAAGTGCCCCAGCCATGAAGACTGGCATCTGATTCCAGCACGTAATCTGGGGAAGTCCCAAAAATGGCTTTGCCATTCCATGCATCCAGATTTTGTAACCACCAAGTCAGTTCTGTCTTGGCTTCTGTGTCTAGGTGAATTTTGTCTCCGTACCAAAGGCCACATCGGAGGGCCCTGCCCTTCAACCTTTGAAGGGCTCGGTAATGTAAAGGACCCAGAAAAATAGCTTGGATTGAAGATGATAGGAGGCCCAAGAGTCTTGCTAATTCCCTTAGGGTTAGAAGTTCTAGTTTTAGGACATGACGTATTTCCTTCTGAATCTTGGAAATCTTTTTCGGGGGAAGTGACATCATAGACTTCACAGTATCCACAGTGAAGCCCAGAAACTCTAGAGACCTCGTAGGAGTCATGATGTACTTTTCCCTGTTTATAATAAAACCTGCACTCTCTAATAATTCTAAAGTAGAATTCAAGTCTTTCAGGATTTGAGAGAGGTCTTGAGACATGATGAGGATATCGTCTAAGTAAATTATAAGACAAACGCCCCTTTCTCTCAGGACCGTGGTAATGGCCTTCATTACTTTGGTGAAGCGGATCTCGGAGCTAGGCATCCAGGGCACGGCCCTTAATTGGCTCACATCTTTCCTCAACGACTGATCCCAGAGAGTACAGCTGGCCGACCATGTGTCTGATTCCGTCAAACTCTCGTGCGGGGTACCACAGGGCTCGGCGTTGTCACCCCTCCTATTCAACGCCTACCTCCAGCCCCTGATAGCCGCACTGAACCTTATGGAGTGTCAGATCTATAACTATGCTGACGACACTCAAATTATCATCCATATAGACAACTCCCCGGCCGCCTACACAAGAATGCAAAACATTTTAAAATTTACTGTCAACTGGATGACGGCCAACTCCCTCAAAATTAATCCTGATAAGACCGAGGTATTGGCCATCACCACAGACTCCAACCCCTGGAGCGACCTTTTTTTGGCCACAAGAGCTGGGCACAAATCCTGAACCAGCCCTGGCCGTAAAAAGCTTGGGCATCAAAATCGATGCCAAGCTCTCCATGACCCAGCAGGTGTCGGCAGTAGTAGGAACATGTGTCAGCCTGCTAAGACAGCTACAGAAACTTGCCCCCCTTCTCACATTCGCCACACTCAGAATGGCTGTATCGGCCATGATAGTGTCACGACTAGACTACGGGAACTCCCTATACATCGGCCTCCCAGATAATTTGCTGGCCAGATTACAAGTCATCATGAATGATGCTGCCAGATTAATCTATAGACTGCCTAGGAGGGCCCACGCCACCCCCTTCCTACGTCAGCTGCACTGGCTCCCGGTCAGGCAGAGAACCAAGTTTAAGGTCCTTTGCATTGCGCATAAAGCCATCTATGGCCAAGCCCCAACTTACATTAAAGATTGTTTAGCCAACTACACTCCTAGCAGGGTGCTATGGTCCTCAGAGGCCGGCTTGCTGGCCTGCCCCCGCTTTAGCTTGATCTCTAAAGGAGGAAGAGCCTTCTCAACCTCCATTCCTCTACTTTGGAACAAGCTGCCAGAGAATCTGCGCAAGGAACACGCCCTTCTCCCTTTCATGAAGAAGTTAAAAACAGTCCTTTTTGCGGAAGCCTGGGGCACAACCTAATCAATAACATCTCCTCACGTGCTAGGGTAGGGCTCTCTCTTACAGCACTTAGAGACCTGACGGTGATAATGTGCTCTACAAATGACAATTACAATTACAATTACAAGCACCAAGGGGCAGATGAGAGACCGAAGGGAAGAGCTTGGAATTGATAAAGGTGGTCGTTCCACGCAAATTGAAGGAAGGATTGGGATTCCTCTGCCATTGGAATAGTAAAGTAGGTGTCTTTTAAATCTAGTTTCACTAGCCAGTCTTTTTCTAAAAGCATGTCACTGAGGAGGTGGATACCTTCCATCTTGAAATGATTGTAGGTGAGATATTTGTTCAGTTCTCTTAGGTTTATTACTGGTCTCCACCCCTTGTCCTTTTTTTTTTTACTAGAAAAATGTTGCTCAAGAAATTCTTGCGTTCCCAAGGAACTTCTACGATCGTGCCCTTCATTAACATAGAAATTACCTCCTCTGCCACAATAGATTGTTGCTCTAGAGTCAGGTTTAACACTTGGGGAGTTAAGACTTGAATAGGTTTTACCTTAAAGACTATTCTGAAACCTTAAACAGTTTCTAGAACCCAAGCATCGTGTGTAATTTGTTTCCAAATGTGTAGGAAATGTTTTAGACGACCCCCTACTCTCTCTGTTGAAGAAGAAGGAAGAGGAGGAAGGGTACTTACTTGGGGTGTTGGAGGAGTTGGCGCCTCTGGTTTTGAAGCCTCTTGAGTGGGAGGATCAACCTCGTTGAGGGTAGAATGAAGGGTTAGGCTGGAATGGGCGACCAAAACCTCTTTGCCTGAAGAAGGGTCTCTGGAAAAGGCGGCCGGCAAAATGACCCCTTCTGCCGGCCCTGGCAAAAACATTCGGATTGAAGACTCTGCGCATATTAGCTTGCGCTTTATCCAAAGCTGTGAAGGTTGCCACGTAGTTTCCCAAACCTTTGATCATATCCTCCCCAAAGAGGAGGCCATTGGGATTGGAGGAAGATTCCTTCTCTGCCATGTCGGAGAGTTTTGGATCAATTTTGGACAAAACCACTATCCGTCTCTCGGTATTAATTGAAGCATTTGCGTTACCTAGAAGGATTAGTGTTCTCTGGCTCCATCCTCGTAGAAGGTCAATGTTTGGTTGAGAACCATTAATATAGCTCTCCTCAATTAAGTCGATCATATGGCATAATGGGCTGAGCATGTCAAGCATGCGATCCTGACAGCTTTTGAGGCAGCGTTCCATACCTTTCCTGGGGTCTCTGCCCATTTTGAATAGGAACTTGATAAGTTCAGGGTCCAAGTTAGGTGTGAGGCAGTATTTATCTTGGATGATGGGTCTTGGGCATTCTGCCTTCAGGATATTTCTCGCCTCTCTTTCAAGGGGGTTCTTGATCCACCTCTTAATAAACTTGCCCACATGTTTTTGGGGCCACCACTGGGAACTCCTAGGGTGTTGTATATTGTCAGGGGAGAACATTTCCCCGCCTAGGGGATCAAAAATAATCTCCTTGGAGGAGGAGGGGAGTTCCTCTTCCGAGAGGTCAAAATCGTCATTGTTGTCAATTTGATCTAGGTAAAAAATGTATTAGTCCAAGGATTCATTTGAAATATCCACATCATTGGATAAGAGGGGATCTGCTGGAGCACTTGATATTGTGAGCCGCTTAGGGCATCCAAGTGAGTTGTGCCGTTATGGACACATGGTCTTTTTGGGGCGCGTAGGCCTTCCTTATTATTTGAGGAGCTTAGTCCTCCTTCAGTTCGTGAGGTGCGTAAACCTCCCAATACGTTCGAGGTGCTTTGACCTCCCAATGTGCTCTCTTGTTCTAAATTGTTGCATTTCCTTAGTCTTTTACCCCCACTTTTATTAAGGTCATCAGTGTGCCCTCCGTAGAGGGCAGAGGGGTTAATTGGTTCGGAAAGAGGTCTCTTACCGGCAACAATTTTACTTATGGTCTCCCTCATGCAGGAATGTAACTCCTTATGAATTATTTTTTTAATGAGCTCCTCGTTAGTATTAGGAGCGGGTGCCTGGGTCTGAGAGTCATCGGAGTCAGCATCAGACATGACGAGGTGGGAATAAAAAGACCGCTAAATAGATTAGAACAGTGGAAAAAAGGGGGGGTCAGCCCAGGGTCTAAATGGAGTTAGAGGTGATAAGAAATAAAAAAAATTTTTTTTTTAAATGGACAAGGAATTAGTTGAAGTGATAGATGGAGCCAGGAATCTGTTAACTAGGGAAAAAAACTAGAAAGGCAGAGTCGGGAGAAAGGAAATCCTAACGTCGTGTCAACCGTCGGGCGATCAGCTGTTAGAAGGCAAACGTTGCTAGGCAACCTCATCAGGCATAATTATGCAGCGGTGCACGTATCGCGTTAAAGGTGGTTGCCAAGGGGCTCTCCTCTAATGCGGGAGAGCCCTTGGTGCGACGGTGACTTCCTCTTTTTTTTTTTTTATTTATGTGAGGAAAAGCGGTAGAGTAAGAGTAAGGGAGAAAGTGATGGCCACAACAGAGGCACGACGCGGCCCGCACTCCGTAAATTGGAGCTGCGAGGCAGGGCCGTGCCGCGCCTTGTATTCGGCGAGTGAAGTCAACCGAGGGATCCGGAGCGCACGGCGGAAAGGAGGAGGAGAGGTGTGTGTCTCTTCCCAAAGGTAGGAGTGCGGGAGTAATCGAGGAGTGGCACGGATGGTAGAAATGGGCCGCGAGGCCAAACGGTGTAATCTTAAGCTTGTAGGATAAGGGTGCGGGGGAGCAACCCGGGAAAGGAACATCCTGGCACACAAAAGATGTACAAGTTCGAAGAGAGTCAAACGGTGATAGCGTTCAGACAGGGTTACATGGCATAAAAAAAATCGGAAACCAAACGGTAACATCGTAGCAAGGTACAAGAAAGCGAAAAGCGATCACGACAGCAATGCTAAGAAAGAGTTAGAAGATAAACGACAGCACAATGACAGGAGCATAGAAAAAACACAACTTATCTGTCTTGAAGCCGCATTTAAAAGAGGCAGATCTATGTGATGCTGTTGCCATCGTTACTTTTGTACATTCTAGAGCTTTGCTTTATGATGTAACTTTAAAATGGCTGTGCTTGAAGTTGCATTAAAAGAATAATGCACAATGGTAGCCTCCGGTCTTGTAATGAAATTTCATGTCCCTAATGTCCTCTTCGGGTTAACAATGCTTTACATATTTAAGGAGAAACTGATTAGCATCTTCCTTGACGTACATCTGTTTTTAATGACATTCTCATACAAAGCTTGAATGGACCCCTTTTTCACTTCGATAAGGCACACTTGAAGCTAGCTATCTGTGTAGCCAAGGCCTTAACCCATCACATAACCCTAGGATTTAAGATGGGATGAAAAGTAAATCTGACTCACTGGGCGCCCTTTAAAGTATATCAATCAATGTTTTATTGTGCAGTGGAACTATTCACAACTAAAAAGCTCACTCACCTGGATTTATTAAATTGTGTTCATTGGTAAGGCAGTATCCGTACCATCACCTCATATAGCTAAACTCTTTCACAAAAGACAGCTCTTTTAACAACAGGGAGTAACCCATCAAACTCTATGCATTTTTCCTCACATACTAAACTGATTGTTTTATCCCAAATCTTCTGCCACAGAATGATGTTTCAGAATTTTTTGTGGCACTTAATCGGTACCAGCCCTTTCAGTGACACATGTCTGATTTCCTTTAACCTTCTGGTAAACAGGCCAGCTAGCATAAACTTTAAAATTGTAGTTGATAACATACTCAGCATTTGTGTGATTAAAGGATGCCACCGAGGGGCATATTTACAAGCCCCTTTTACCACCACAGCATCACTTTTCTCGATGTTGTGGTGGAAATAGGGGCTTTGCCTTATTCACAAGGCAGCGTTAAGTCACTTAATGGCACTTGTGAATAAGGCACCCTTTCACGCTATACTTAGCGTGAAAGGGGCGGGCAATGGTGTTGTGGTGGGCGTTCCACCGCAACACCCATTGATTTTGACGCTGCCTCATATTTACAAGCGTTGCGTAAATATGGGGGGCAGCTCCAAAATTAAGACCAGGGAAAACTTGGTCTTACCCTGGCGCAACGAGGAGAAATGTTTAATTTCTCCTTATTTTTGCTGTTTCCATGTGTGCTGCAAACAGCAAAAAGCCTTTCATTGTTTATGTGCAGGAAGATGTCCCTTCCTGCACATAAACAATCATTCCCCTCAACGCAGGCACCCTTACACTATGAAGCCTGCATTGGCGCTAGGCAGCTAAATTAGCACCAGCCCAGGGGGAAACACAAGGCTGCACTGTATTCTTGTAAATACGTTGCAGCCCTGCATTTCAGAAGTGGAAGAGCGTGGGTTAAGCCAAGGAGGCAACCCCGCGTGCAGCAACTTCCTTGTAAATATGCAGCTGAGTTTCCATAGCAAAGTAATGTTGTCTATTTCTAAATTCATATCTAACTTTAAAAAATGTGTGACCTCTTACCATACCTTACTCAAGCATAAGGTTGTCACTGGCATCTGTAGATAACTAGCATGTCACGATTTGCACTTTGGGCATGGCTAGCTGTTCCATCTCGAAACTGTATTGCAAGAAGTGAAAGGAAAGAGATTTAATCAAATAATTTTTTGCTTGATCTGATTCTATATTCTCCCTTTCTCATCACACTTTCAGACCTTCCATCGATTCAGGTCTCCAGCAGCCATCACCTTCTGCTTGGTTTCATAGAACTTGGCCATTTAATTATCAGAATATTCAGAGTTATAGATTGCGGTGTAAATACGTGTTGGAGTTACTGCAAATCTTCATAGGTTTCTCATCCTGATTATAGAATATTCATAGATATTCATAAATTCTCAATTGTTTCCTTTATAGGATTATATAATTAAAAAAAGGTATTAGTAGTTCTGTAATAGATACCATTTCATAGAATGATTTAATCTACCTGGACAATCTTGCATTACAGCAATATTTTTTCAATTTTGAAAATCCAACCAAATTCGTAATTTAGAAACCTGTGCAGTAGACCATCGTTGTGTGTGGATTTGAAAACGAATCAGTGAATTTGAATTCCCCACTGTTTTTGTGCATTATACTTCATTGATTTTAGTGTTATTTTTTTAAAAAGTGGTAGCATAAATTCAAAAAGAAATCCAGCCGGGGAGAAAAGAGAACTCAAAACAGACCAATATCAAAACATAGCATTTGAGCACCATTCTAGGGATAGAGGAAGGTTGATCGATCAAATGTAATTTAATAGCCCAATAGAAGAACTGGAAATTTGGGCATAGAAAATCTGCTTGCAACAGACTGTAGGATAATTCTTTACACGAGAAAAGTGGCCTCATATTGTCTAACATAAGCACATTCAATCTATATTCTAGCCTCTTGAAATGGATGCTGTAGTTTAACTGGAAAATGCTTAAAAAGCATAGTACTTCACCAAAATGATTTCCAAAGGGTGGAATTTTACTGTAAATGGCAGAAGACAGTGATTTGAACCACACACTATGGGTGTGTCATCGGTCCGGCAGTGGTCGATATGGAATAAGAAGGCAATACTTACATAAAAACACTCCAGGGTTCTTCATAAACTGTTCCAGATAGAAAACATGTAGGCCTACACTTTAATAAAAACGATTCTGTTATATGAAACACTACATTTTTAGGTGTTATGGTGGTCTTGCTATACTACGATGAAATCCGGAATACTAACTTCGAGTTCCTGTGGAGGGGCTTATTTTTGGCTGTGGGAATCACTGTTCCTATGATTAAATCTAAAAAATGTAAATTAAATGTAAAAACTAGAAACAAAAATTACATTATTGTTTTAGAAATGAAGTTTACATTACAGAAATTATCACACACTGAAAAAAACAAGGATAAAGTGATGTTACTGCAAGGTACAGTCATAATATCTTACTTTACATTAAAACAACAACACTGTACAGAGGTCTTTGTGGACAGGCAAGTCGCTCACCAGACCGTGCTATGACCAGTCTTTGCCCTGTACAGAGGACTTTGAGGACTGGCCAGTCCCTTACTTGACTCTACTACGCACAGCCTTAGGCCTATACAGACGTGTTTGCGCACAGGACAGTCTCTCACCAAACCCTACTGTAAGAAAATGGGTTATTGGTTTAGGGGGTGGGGGGTGGGGGTGGAAGTCCCACTCAGTAAACAAACACACTCCCTGGCAGGGTGAATCACCAAAAGTCACTAATTTAAATTGTGCTTAACCTTCTGGTAGCTTGGCACAAAACAGTCAGGTTTAACTTAGATGCAATGAGTACCGTATTCATGCAGCACAGAAACTACAAGGAAGTAAAAAGAAAAATCCCAAACCAATTTAGAAAAACAGAGTAAAATTTAATGAATAAAATGATACTAGAACAATAAAAATCTAATCAGTAAAACAGGAGATGGTAATTTATTTTTTGTGTGAAAATAGTGCCTAAAAGCACAAATTGCCACTCGTAATCATCTTGTCAAGCTAGAGTGGGGGGAAAGTCCCAATTTCAGGCCACCCACGATGTACCACGGGTCGTATACAGGGACCAGGTATGTCCCCCTGCATAGGTACCTTCAAAGTTTGGTGCAAAGATTTTCATTAGTGGAAAAGGCTGCAAGAAGCAGGCTGAGTACCATGGATGGTCGTAGCTGTAGTGTGAAGAGCAGGTCGGGCATTGTGAACGGTCGTTGCTGTAGCATGAAGAGCCGATCAAGCATTGCAGATGGTCAAATGCTATAGCTTTGCATTGCCAGTTATTGTGGGCGGTTGTGCAAAGTGCATGTCTTGTGTTGGTGATCAGCACTCGGGGTCACTGTAGATGGAAAGAGCATGCTTCTCCGAAGCTTCGTGTTCACAGTTTTCCTGGGTTACAGAGTCTTGGCACGAACTGACCTGTTCACAGTTAGGAGTAGCACAAACCTCCGGATTTTCACCTTTTCTTGAGTAGTAAACTCTGAAGCCAGCCAGGGTTACAGGACCCGGGGAGGTACGTGTTGGAGATCAGGGAATCACTCTAGCAGAGGCCAGCAGGCCTTAAGCAGGTTCAGGCAGGTCAAGTTGCAGCAGGGCAGCTGGGCTGTTATCGAGAGGCCTCAGAAGCTTGTTGCACCCCTATAGCTCAAACAGGCTCTCAGCCAACTGACTATTGGAGTCACTCTGGTTTGCCTGGGATTGAGGCAAGCAGGAGAAGTCTTCCTAGACAGCAAGGAAGTCCTTCAAGTAGAAAGGCAGTCTTCTGACAGCAGGACACTCCTCCTTTTGTAGCTTCCACAGGTCCAAGAGTGTCTCTAGAGGTCCAATATTTAAACCTGGCACCAGCCTTTGAGTGGGGAATTCTCTTTCCTACCCCCACACCTGATTCTGGAAAGTTCTTCCCCTGTCAAGGCTCCAAACTGCCTGGGGTGGAAAAAGACAGAGCAGGCCTGGTGTCAGTTTCCTTTGTGTGTCCATGAGGCAAAGTTCTTTGATGTTTAGGATGTGCTGGGTACAGCTCCTCCCCCAACCATCCTGCCAGGAGTGGCATCTTTAGAATTCTAATTTAAAATTCAATTTTACCATTAAAAGGGGTTTTAAATTTAAAAATGTATTTGTGTATAAACAGCATATTTCTGTCTGCTCCCAGTCTAAAGTTAGCACTTATTAAATGTAATAAGGTAGCCTAGTGTTAGTCTATGGGAGTGATAGGCCTTGCAACAGTGAAAAATGACTTAGGAGTTTTTCACTGCCAAGACATGTAAAACGTAAGTACACAAGTACTACATTTTATATAACATGCATCCTGCCTTATGGGCCTTTAGGGCCTACCTTAGGGGTTACTTAAAAGTAATAAATAAGGAAGATGTAGGCCTGACAAAGGTTTATTTTGCCAGGTCGAAATGGCAGTTTTAAACTGCACTACAGGCTGCAATAGCAGGTCTGAGACAGGTTTTAAAAGGCTACTTTACTGGGTGGCAGAATGAGTGCTGCTGCCCACTGATAGAATCTAATTTATAGGCACTGGGTACATGTTGTACATTTTACTATGGACTTGCTAGTAAATTAAATGTACCAATCAGATAGATGTCAATTGCACTAAGTTTTTGGAAGACAGCATACGCTCTTTACCAGTGATTAGCAAGGGAAAAGTGAGCCTCGTGAAGATGCAAGATTGTGGAACAAGTCTATGACTACAATTGATTGTAGATATACATTTACAACAAAACCCATGGGTGAATGTATGAGAATCCACAAACAGCAGCCATGGGACACATTCCAGATGCAAAGTAATGCAAGGCAGAGTGTTGCCAGCATTGAAATACTATTGATTACAAACCAACAGAAAAATACGTTTGTTAGTTTATAAATAAAACATACATTTTGTATGAAATTTGCATTAGAGAAGTATGGAAAAACGGATACTTTTGTTTTATAAGTGTAAGACATTTTTTGTTACAAGTCATTTAATTTTAATTCAGCACATAAAAAAGACTTATCTTTTAGTATTAAGAATAGACTGCTGTAGCAGGCGATATGACAAACTACATATCTGTTCTATTTTTAAACCAGTAAAGGTGGCCCTGAAAATAACCATTTATTTGTTTTTTTTCTAACTGTTTTTTGTATTTGTTTTTTAATTTGTGGGGTTTTTATAAAATACTAGCATCTTAGCTAGGAAATGGAATGGGAAAAAATCTACTTGTGCTCCACCACCAGTTTTGTCCATGCAGAGACACTCTTCTTTCCTGCCACCACAATTCTGGAACATCTTTTACAATAAGTAACCATATGCTGGTATTCCGGCACTATATAAGTCTATTGCCGGGGGACTTGAGTTGGTGCTGTGTGCCCTGGTCTAACTGATGGGCCTGCTGCAGATGTGGACACCTCTTTCTCATCATCTTGTCACTGGCATAGGTGCTCAGCTGGAGCAATGTGCAGAGGATGCATGGTCGTCACATATATTTGAAGATAACTAATGTTTCAAAAGAGTACATTTCAGGAGTTCTTCTGCTGAACTGCTTGTAGCAGAGAGTACAGGTGACAATCTTTACTGCACCTTTTTTTCACCAGGTGGTATGGTGAAAAATTCCCAAACTACACACTCCTTAGGATTTCTAGAAGTCCATTTGAGATCCTTCCTCTTCCACTATGTCCTATCGCCTCTTAGGACAGAAGAGGTTTCTGTCATGTTTTCTTTATTTGAAAATTCCCCCAAAATTGAAAGAAATCAAAATCAGCAAGTGAACACACCTAATAGCCACTCCCAAATGAGTTTCAAAGTGTGGATTCTTACCATAAATAAATACAGTCATTTCAAACAATCAGAAGTCATGTGTGTGTCATCAGTCTTGCAGTAATCTCACAGTATTCCCTCGGTACAACTGCGGGATTGTAAAATGCAAAAACAAAACTATTTCTAACCAGAACCACTCAAGAGATTGTCATCTGTTTTATTTAGAAAACCTATGTGTCCACATATTTATTACAATGAGGCTTTCATACACAATGTTTTTAGTTTAATGGTGGTCTTGCAGTCGTGTAGCGAGATCCGGAACAGGCATTAAAGCCCTTTCTGAGTTACCGTTGAGGCTTCCCATTGGCTTTGAAAGTCACGCAAGAATACCAAAGGAACATAAAAACAACAAGAAAAAAAATATACTTCAAAACATACATAAATTTGAAAATGAAACACTACTTTAACTTAACTGTAAAAATAAAATCAAAATGTATATTGACATAGTAAATAATAATTTAATATAGAATTAAAAACCCTGAAATTCACTGAATTTTTTTGTCCCAATGTCATTTGAAATGTCGACAGTGATGTCATCAATTATGTAATTCAATGTGTCATGAATGATGTAATATGTGACATCATAAGCAGTGCATGGCAGGGCCCAAGTTATAGTTAGTTCACAAAACTATAAACTGGCGAATATTTTTTAGTTTAAAACAAAAACAAAGAGTGATATCTTTACCTAAGTATGACGTCCTTGTAACCCTTGGGTTTTTCCAGTGAACTTTTATGTTTTGTTTTAAATGTGAGTTATAGTCATTATTGTTTATATGTTACCCAACTATAACGTCACTTGTTTTTTTCAGAGAATCTAAATATGTATATATATATATATATGTGTGTGTGTATATATGCCACTGGGGCTGTATTAACTAAACATTTTAATTCTGGCATACAGCCAATTCCTGTCGAGCAGTTAACGAAATAAAAATCCATGTATAAAACACAGGAACCAAGATGAAATTAGAAGGGCAAAATGCATGTATTAAACTGCAATTGCGTTTTATTCGGTTTTAAGTGTTTTTACCATAATGTATTTATACAGAAATTGTATTTACATGTTTTATGCTCACTGGTTGTGAGTTTAGCCAGACATAAAGAATGTATAAAAGTAAAATTGCTGCTATTTGCATCATGGCATAGGAACATGACGGCAATCTGTTTTCTATATTGTTTATGCACATGTCACTTTAAAATGAGGAGGGTTCGTAGACGCGTCATGTGATCAAGGCCTGCAAAGGCCAAAACGTGTCATGGCGGCAAGCTGATTTTTGAAAATAAAACAAAATTGCACTAAGGAAGTGGAGTCTGTTCCTGTTTTGTTCCGTGTGGCAAGGGAACTTCAAAAACAAGGTTGCGAGTGATATATTTCCAAGGCGGCTTCCTTGGATACAACGGACACCCTCTCGCACAGGGTCGAGCGACAGGAAGTCGAATCTGACTACGTGCCGGAAGAAGAAGTCTCCGTGAGGAGAAAGTCGCGGCAGCCCCCGACGCCGAAAAAAATCCACTGATGGTGGCGTAGTAGGGAAACCCGTGTCGGAGGACGCGCAGAACCGACGAAACCATATCAGGTAGGAGAATCCTTCAGAGTCCGGTTGGGAGGTGTGCTTAGTACGGGACCTGTTATTACACATAAACCTATACGTCTAAATATCAGCTTAGCAATGTCCGCCGACGTGCTACGAAGCAGGGAGGAGGCAGCAGACGGGATGTTCAGTGATACCCCAAGACCAGAATCGCACGCACAAGCGAGCAGTGGTGAAGTTAGAAGGGAATAAACTAATATAAAGGAACTATTCAAAAAGTTGGAAAAACTTATGAAAGCAGAGCAGGCCAAGTGGTGGGAACATAAGTCCCTATCCAAATATTTGGATGTGGGCAGAATCCCGCGGGGTCTCCGCATCATGATCGCACCCAGTTTTGAAAACCCCAATCCTAACATGTTACGGGAATGGGCGGAAAGTAACTTGGATGCATCCAGAAAACTTGTTGAAATCTTAGTAAAGTACGCTGTGAGTGAAAGGATCGATCTACAGAATCAAATAGATCAACTTAACGACCAAATTGAGGCATTGGAATGCAATGAGGCGTCAACTAAATACATAGAGGACTTGATTGTCAGACTGAAGAAAGAAGAGGACATAATCAAGAAAAGAAAGACTTTCAAATTCCATAGGGACAAAAACTATTATGAAAGCGGACAGATTTTTACTTTTTCAAGAAAATACGATGCAGCTAAAGCCACCCAAAAAGGAGTGAGATTTGTGACAGGCACAGGAGCCATAGTGGCCTCTGGTCGGGAGGTACAGACAGCATCATCTACATCTGACCTAAGTTCAGCCATTGAAAGTGAATACGAGACTGAACATAACACAGGCACAGTGGGCGCAGTAGGACACCAGAGAACAAAATTAACGTTGGCTGAAGAACTCAATTTTTTACGTCAGGAAAGGCGCCAAACATTGCGCCCCAGAACTCCAAATCTCAAACAAGACAGAGGAGGAATGCAAAGCGCCAGGAAAGACGGCAAAAGCGACGCCTGCGAGGAAACGTGAACAAACAGGAAGGCGGCCAACAAAAATTGGAGACGCAAGTGAACCAGTGCATTGAAAAAACTAACACAATAATCAACCTATCACAAATAACTCTGGATAATGCTGAACTACAACTACTTTCCCTTGGACTGTCATTCTGTCCGGAGAGCAACTTTGACTACTCACAAACAAGAGTAGATATTTACAAATTCATCCGGAAGTTGAAATTAAAAAGTTTCACCTCTTAAGGAACACAAAAACGATAACACATCCAATAGTAGAGGCCTCTTCAAGTAGATCCAGCATGTTACTAGCATCGGATGTCAACCTGATTTGTGATTTACAAGCCCTACAAAATCATGAGCCTATACAAGATCCACCTGTGTCCACACAATCAATAATGGAACATCAGCGAATAAATGTCTCTGAAACGCTAAATACAGGATTTAAACCTAAATCGACTTTTTTACCAATCTTGCCTGGGGATGCAATTGATATCTTCAATGAGCAGATAACAGCAGAGGTAAAGACGCTCAATTATAAGACTCAGGCAGCCTTTAAACAACAGAACGCACAGCAGTACAAATATCGCCAACTTGTAAAGAAACTCCAGAACAATGACCAAGTCGTCATAAGGAACTCCGATAAAGGAGGCAACGTGGTGATATGGCCTAAATCTCAATACATGGAGGAAGCAATGCAGCAGTTAAGCGATCGTAACTGCTATAAATTGAGTAATAAACAAATTACAACTGTCATCAAAAATTACTTTTTCTCTAAGCTTCTGGCCTGGAAAAGTGCAGGCCTGTTGAATCAGGTTGAGTAGAAGTTTTTAAAAAATGACCATCCGACTATACCTGTCATATACTTTATCCCAAAGGTGCACAAAGACATTTTAAAACCCCCAGGAAGACCGATTATTTCGGCAAAACAAAGTCTGCTGGAAAATGCTTCAATATATATTGATTTTTTCCTACAGGAACATGTTCGGGCTCTACCATCTTTTATACAAGATACAACTGACTTTTTAAGACACATTCATAATTGTGAGTGGCAAAACGATTATCTGTTAATGACGTTAGATGTATCCAACTTATATACTAGTATACATCATAAAGATGGGGTCAGAGCTATGGAACACTTTTTGGGTACTAGAGCTATTGGTTTTTATCAACACAACAAAATGCTAACTAGTATGACCAAATTTTGTTTAGAAAATAATTTTTTCATGTTCCAACAACAAGTATAGCAGCAGATTAGAAGGGTGGCAATGGGGGCTAGCTTTTCTCCAAGCTATGCCTGCCTCCATATGGGGTGGTGGGAAGAAATTATCCTGAATACCACCTATACCAAAACATTGGAGGATCATGTAGTAAAATGGATAAGGTATATAGATGACCTTTTTGTGATTTGGCGAGGCAGCAGGCAAAGCGCAGTTGAATTTGTTACAAACATCAACAATAACAACATTAACCTGCACTTCACACATAATATTAGTGAAACTTCAGTCTGCTTTCTAGATGTGGAAGTCTTCATAGCTAATAACCTACTTGAGAGCAAACTACACCACAAACCAACAGCAGGCAACACTATCTTGCACGCGACAAGCTTCCATCCTAAGCACACCATATACAGTATTCCATATGGTGAAATGCTTAGGGTGCGAAGGATATGTAGCAGAGAGACGGACTTGATCAGTGCACAGGCAGAATGCAAGGCACGATTCCTAGCCAGAGAAAACTATTAATACGGCTATTTTAAAAACAAGGGATCAGTGTAGAAATTACTTATTATTTAAAACATCTGATAGTGAGTCTAAAACACCACAAAACATTCATACAACGCCAGAAACTAGTAATACAAGGCTAATCCTGACATACAGTAAACAGAGGAATAGCCTATGTAGTATAATTAGGAGAAGCTGGCATATAGCATTGAATGATCCGATTGAGGGCGATAAACTTCCAAAAAACCCGACTATAACATTTAGGAGGGCACCTTCTACGAGTGACTTTCTGGTCAGTAGCAGTCCGGAAGTGAGCACAAGTTCTAGCTGGCTATCAAAAGGGAAGGGTTTCATCAGATGTTCCTCATGACTTGCTTGCAAGTTTGGTATAAATAAAACGTCCTATTCCACGCCTTTTAAAGACAAACGAACAAGAATCCAGAAACTTCTCACGTGCAAAACTGAATTTGCCATCTATGTGCTGGAGTGCTCTTGTGAACTCCGTTACGTGGGCAGCACGAAATTGCAGATTCACAAGAGGATTCTCCAGCACTTAAGAGCCATTACAAATTCGGATCCTACATATCCGGTGGCCCGCCACTTCAGCGAAGTCCACAGCAATAATTTAGAGCATTTAAAGTACTTTGTGGTGGACTCAGTTCCACATATGAGACGCGCTGGCGATAGTGAGGCAGTTCTTAGAAGGTTGGAGACCAGGTATATCCTTGAGCTTGACAGTAAAAGCCCAAAAGGGTTGAACACAACTGAGGACCTTTATACATGTTTATAATAGCTACCATATGTGATGTTATAGCAGGTAAAATAAAAAATAACAATGAAAAGTAACAATCCTGTAGCAGATTGCATGCATATTTGCACAATTTATACTAGATAGCTGCATTATTCAATCCCTGTACATAACCTTCTTTGCTTTAAAAAAAAAAAGGTTTTTGGAGACAGCAATGAACATGGGCACTTAGATGTGATTTTGCACTTTATGGTAACACCAGGAGTAGGTGTTTTGCACCTTAGCACTCTGCACTTTTACACAATGCACTTTACAATTTTAGCAGAATAGATGTGCCCACTGGGGCTGTATTAAGTTAACTAAACATTTTAATTCTGGCATACAGGTAATTCCTGTCAAGCAGCTAACGAAATAAAAATACATGTATAAAACACAGGAACCGAGATGTAATTAGAAGGGCAAAATGCATGTATTAAACTGCAATTGTGTTTTATTGTGTTTTAAGTGTTTTTACCATAATGTATTTATACAGAAATTGTATTTACATGTTTTATGCCCACTGGTTGTGAGTTTAGCCAGACATAAAGAATGTATAAATGTAAAATTGCTGCTATTTGCATCATGGCATAGGAACATGACGGCAGTCTGTTTTCTATATTGTTTATGCACATGTCACTTTAAAATGAGGAGGGTTCATAGACGCGTCATGTGATCAAGGCCTGCAAAGGCCAAAACGCGTCATGGCGGCAAGCTGATTTTTGAAAATAAAACAAAATTGCAGTAAGGAAGTTTAGTCCGTTCCTGTTTTGTTCCGTGTGGCAAGGGAACTCCAAAAACAAGGTTGCGAGTGAGATATATATATATATATATATATCGAATTACCACATGCACTCCAACCCTTCCTTCCGGTTAGAAGAGAGCAACAAACTCCGATGGGTAAGGTTGCATAAGTTCTTTATTTGCTCACAGGTTCGTAATTTGATGCGTTTCGGTCAACAAGTGACCTTGATCACATACGGCAATGCTGTACACCTTGCTTTTTAATACACACCCCCAGTGTCACGTGATTATCAACACCAAAGAAATACTTCCTCCTTTCTTCTCACTCCAGCTGTTTTCTAAAACACCTTTGATACATCCATTTCATAATACTTCATATTGGTTTAGCGGGTTCAGGGTCAGTACATAAGTAATAATAAATATGTATAAATACGTAAATAAATAGATAAATACATACATGGATTCATAAATACACAAAATAAAATATTTATATACTCCATAAATATATATCGTGCAAATATTGTTACTAAAACCATGTAAAGATACCCAAAGGTTAACCATATACATTTTATTGTTGCTGCATGAATTCTATAGGGGTATTGTTTCAATACAGCCTAAAAACCGCTATTTACAATTATATACCCATTTGGATGTTGTGTCTAATGTCTCTTGTTTTGTTAATTTATTTATTTTTGCTTCTATTTTTTGAGTTTGTGTCTTAAATCAATTAATTGCTGAAAGTGCATAAGTGCCCTGCAGCTCCTGAAATAAGTGCTTAAATACAGAAAGTGCTTTGTGCCTCATTGTGCAATAATAGATTGAAACCAAAGTGCTGGTGCTGTTTTTAAAATAAACAAAATGTTTAAAACTATTCTATCGGGAGTGTTTGAAATTGATTGTTATTAATATCTGGTAGCGGTATTTACAATCTCATATAATATTAAAACCTGCTACTACTTATCAAGTGGTGGAAACATGGTGGTACATATGGAGCAGAAACATGATCTCTAGGAGGTCACGATCTTAATAACCTCACTTAGATTACAGAAAATTGTGGAGATCTTCAGTGTTGTTTAGCCCTGTCGGTGATTTACTATCGAACTCCAGAATCATGCGTGACTCCAGTTGTCGCAACAAGCGTTCCCTATTGCCTCCTCTACGCAGGCTGGGAACCGCATCAACAACAAAATAATTCAGACACTTCAAGTTATTGTTGTGCTCACTCTTAAAGTGGCGTGCGACTGGGTATGCGGTATCGTTAACAATAGCTCGCAAATGCTGCAGGATCCTGACGTGCACTTGTAGCTTGGTGCTGCCTATATATTTTAGGCCACACGTGCACGTCAGGACATACACCGCATATTCTGTTCTACAGTTGAAACTGCCCTTAATGGCAGTTTCACCCGCGCTGAATGGAGTAGAGTAGTGTGTGGTATTTACTCCAAATTTGCATGCTTGACATGTAGAGCATTTGAAAAAACCTTGCCTGGGTTTGAGCCACATACTGTTTGTACTGAGTTCAGGGCTATTCTTGACTATCTGAGATCTCATAGACATCGCTTTCCTGTATGTAATATTTGGTTCTGTGGGGAGTCTAGTTGCCAGCACTCCATCCGTGAGTAAAATTGGTCAGTTTTTCTTGATAATTGACCTCACCTGTCTTTCCTGCTGACTGAATGTCATGATCAGTCTTGGAGTATTATCATCTTGTGTGGGGGTGTTTACTCTCTCCCCCCTCAGCATCAAGGAATCTCTGGGTCAGTCACTCACTTTTTTCACTGCATCCCTCAGTGTTCCTTCATTGTATTCTCTCCTTCTAAACCTTGTCAATGCCTCTTGTGTACATTTTTCAAATTCAGTTTGTGTACTGCAAATCCTTTTGAGTCTTAAAAGCTCCCCATATGGGATACTTCTTACTAGATGTTTTGGGTGCGCACTGCTGGCATGGAACGTAGAATTGCCAGCAGTGGCTTTCTGATAAAGGGTTGTTTGCACCTTGCCCTCCTCTATATACACCTTTACATCAAGAAATTCAATACTTGTTTTACTCATACTAGATGTAAATTTCATATTGGCAGTATTGCCATTGATATCATGAATGAATTTTGTAGCACTTTCTTGATCTCCTTCCCATACAATAAAAACGTCCTCTATGTAACATAACCAGTGTTTGACATGCAAGGAATACATCTGAGTGTGCCACCCTCAGAACCTGCTCCTCCCACCAGCCAACATGCAAACAAGCGTAGCTGGGGGAGAAGCAGGCTCCCATTGCAACACCCCTTAGCTGCTTGTACAAATCTTTACCAAACATGAAATAGTTGTTGTATAAACACATGAAATAAGATCTAACAGCATTTTGTTGTGGTTGTAACAATTCAAGAGTCTGGTATCTAAAAAATGCTTGATCGCATTGAGATCTGTTTGGTGTTCTATGCTAGTATACAGCAACTCAATGTCTAATGTTATTAGCATTAGGTTGTCTGCCCACTAGATTTCTTTGACCTTATTAAGAAAATCCCCAGTGTCTTTCACATAGGTCGGAAGGCTTTTCACGAAGTCCTGCAAGAAAAAGTCCACATATCTTGTTATATGTTCACCCACGCTGTTGATGGCAGAAATGATCGGTACACGTGTTTGGTTTTTATGGACTTTTGGAATAAAGTATATTATTGGGAGGGCCGGGTGTTCGTTGTATAAAAAGTTATATTCTTCAGATGATATTAATCCTTCCCTTTTGTATTGCTGTAGATCTTTTTTGAGGACTTCTTTTGCTTTATTATAATCCTTAATGCTTGTTTTCTCATAGCGTTGCTGGTTACTTAGTTGTCGCTGGGCTTCCTGGAGGTACTCTTTTTTGGACCATATCACAATATTACTGCCCTTGTCTGATTTATTTATAACCACTTCATGATTATCCTTGAGTTTTTTCATCAATTTGGCATATTGAATTTCCTTGAAATGCTTAATACGTTTTTTGTGCTTCACTTTATAGTACAATTTCTTTATGTCATCCGTAACTCTTTCATGAAAAATGTCAATGGCATCTTTTGGCATAACTGGGAGAAATGTTGATTTTGGCTTGAATGAGCTGCTGCCCGCACTGTGCTGGATTATCTTGATGTTTTGTAATCTTTCTTGTGTCGACTCCATATGATCTATCTCCTGACTTGCCATGTTGTTCTCATTGTTTAACTCATGCAGAATTAGCAGGGTAGGAACATCCGATGCTTGGAGTGATTCTTTACTCAAACTGGTAGTTCGTTGTGCCGATCTGGGTAGGTCTGTGCCCTCCTTGATGGTAAAGAATTTCTTTAATTTCAGTTTTCGTATGAAACAAAAAATATCAACTCTTGTGCATCCGTAGTCGAAGTTACTTTCTGGGCAGAAAGTAAGTCCCAGCGATAGTAGTTGCTTTTCTGCTAATCTCAATGTCATTGGCGATAAATTGATAATTGTGTTATCGTCCATTACTATTTCCTTCGCCAATTGTTTTTTTGGGCTTTTGTATTTCCTCCTTTTGCGCCTTGCCCTTCTCCTTCAGTTTCTTTGTTTCCTGTTGGCCTCTTTTGATTTCGAGGTCTCAGGGTCTGCCGGCGATCCAGGGATAAAAAATCCAGTTCTTCCACTAGGCTGAGTTTACTCCTTTCCGCCACTTCACTCATGAAGCTTGAGCTTGCACTTTCAGACCCCGTTTCGCTTCTTAACGAGTCTGCCTCAGAATTTGATAGTGCCTCATTTGTTACACCCCCTGCTATTTGTGTAACAGTCGCTGTGGTGCTCTTAGGCCTATTGTTGAGTCTCATACGCCTAGCATTTTCATATTTCCGTACAAAGGTAAAGATTTGGCCTTGCTCATAATCCGCCTTGTCACGTGCAAATTTGTATGCCTTTCGGATTTTGATTTTTTCCTCTTGTTTATGTAGCCGTTCGTGAATTTCTTTCCTTGTCTTCGTTACGTAATCAGTTGCTTCCATTTTGTCTAGTCGTTCATTGATATTGTTTATTTCATTCAACAGTGCTTGACGATCAATTTCGGCATATTTAATTAGAATTTTAACCAAGTTCATAGATGCCGTTAAGTTGTTTTCACCCCATTCCTTCAGCATTTATATATATACAGCCACGGTTTAGGGGTGGGTAGACAAGAGTGGTAGGGAATTTTAAGGATTCTGGTGAGGGTTTTAGGGTTTAGGGGGTTAGGTGGTGAGTTGGTCTTTGGAGAGCTCGTTACAGCTTCTGCATGGGTAGCAATGGTGTTCGGTGGGTTAGGTGAAGGAGAAGTGGACGCAGTTGCGGTCAGTCCAATGTAGTTCGGAGGTGTGGCTGATGGTGATGTTGTTGCTTGTGTGAGAAGATGGGGTCGAGGAGGTGGTGGCAAGGTTCTCTAGTAGGGATGAGGTGTTCTGGTCGTTGAGGTTGTCCAGGTGGAAATCGTGGTCACCGACGAGGATGTAGTCTGTTGAGGTGAGAGCATGGTCTGCAAAGTAGTCGGCTATGAATTTGCTGAAGGGGGAGAAGGTGCAGTTGCGGCAGGTGAACAGGCCTTGGGTG
Source organism: Calotriton arnoldi (assembly GCA_963921515.1). Taxonomy (NCBI): domain Eukaryota; kingdom Metazoa; phylum Chordata; class Amphibia; order Caudata; family Salamandridae; genus Calotriton; species Calotriton arnoldi. Next base: position 1,204,081 of record CAWUFW010000145.1, read on the forward strand.
TCATTTGGCGATGCGAAGTGGCAGGCAGTGGTTCATCTGGTTTTGAGGGTGTGAAGGATGCTGGCGGCGTAGTGGTGAAAGGCATGGGGACTAGGGTCTGTGGCGCTGGTGCAGTCCAGGCACAGATGGGCTTGCCTTTGGCGCGTCTTCAGTGCGCCAGCAGCAAACCCGCTCCGTCAGCCTGCCATTAAGTAGTGGTAGGAAGGTGGGAGGGGCTGGTCAGCTGGGAGCTAGGAAGCAGTGATGGAAGCGGGCATCTATATTCACTTATCATATAAGAGACAGCTCTCAGCGGATAGTCCTGTTTTTTCTAAACCACTACACTAAACAATAATGACCAAAGTAAAAGGTCTATCTGTATAGGGCAGTCTATTGCAAACCACACCAACACCATTTGTGAACCTGGAAAGAGGTTTTAGTGCAAATGTCAGATTTCCACAAACCACAGCATACAACCAGAAGAGGTGTCTTAGCAGACAGGTCACTGTGTGACAAACCATTAGTAAATTTATTCTTCATCCTCGAGAAAGGTGTGTACAGAAAGGTGAGTCTGGTGTAAGTGTCTACTACACTGAGCCATCCCCTAGAGAAAGGTCTTAGTGACCAGATTAATTTATTGCAATGGGCGTACTACAGCCATTCATCACAAAGAAGAAAGGTCTAGGGAAACTAGTATGTCATAAAACAGAATTATACTCAGCCATCAATGTGGAGTGAAGTCTCAATGAACAACTTAGACTGTCACAAACAAAACCATACACATACCTCAGCAGGGAACATGTGTTAGTGTAGAGCCTAGTATACTGATATACCTGCTTTAAAAATGAGATTATAGATCAGAAGACGTATATTAGAAATAGTGTCACTCATTAGAAGTACAGGAACAATAGTAATTTAACTTATGCAGTAGCTTAGTATATATCTTTCACAAATCACTCTCCCTGGATGGTGTTATCAGTAATGCCATCAGTGATGTCATTTGAGATGTAATCAGTGATGTCATCAGGGATGTCACTGACCATATCTTGAGTGATGTAATATGTTAGGTCATAAGCAGTGCGGGGGCGTAAGTTATAGTTAGCTCAGGTAACTATAACTGCTGAATGTCTATGGTTTTGTGTGTGTAAAAACTGATCCTAACTGTAACATCCTTGTAATCTTAGAGCTTTCAATGGATTTGTAAGTTTTTTTAATTCTATTTCCTAACTATAGCATCCTTGTAACCTTTGGTTTTCAGTGAACATAGTATATGATATATATATATATATATATATATATATATATATATATATATATATATATATATATTGCCCGCATTTAGGTTCAAACTAGGCGCCCTCAACTGCAGGCATAGGGCTGAACCATAAAGCCCATGAATTATCCGAATGCAAAAATACGCCGCATTCCATAAATCGTCGGTAATTCTTCTTTATTCAGAATACCTCTACTCCACCAACACGTTTCAACCTCACAGGGTCTTTCTCACGGTAGGTGAGTCTTTCTTCATAAATGTTTTTATACCTCTCCCATAATCTGTCGATTATGAAGCATGATGGGAGTTGTAGTTACCCTATAGCTTTTATGTAAATATTACAAATATCATTTTTGTCATTCACAATTTGTGCAATTTTGTATATAAGGTATATTTTCATGTGGTGTCTACTATACAATATGGTGCCTAGTTCAAGACTCAACATTATTGACAATTAGTTGTCGTAGTTCATCAATGTGTATTTTTTATAATGGCTTATATTCTGTTAGTAAAATGCAATTTTTCACATAGATATGCAATAAGTATTGCCACTATAGTATTGCCAATATTTCCACTATATGAGATCTTGCCTAGGGTGCCGCTATTTTTTTGGCAAGTGCACGGCCCAGCCTGACCCCCCGCACCATATACCCGTGAAGACCATCTGCGTGACATGTGCTTAATCTCCTGGTCTGCCGTCTTGTTATATTCAGTGATCCCATTGCGTATCTGCGCCAGTACGCTGGGATCAGGGGCACACTTAGACGATCTTTCCGGATCGGAAAGCGTAGATTAAATTCTTTTCAACCGATTTTGTATAGGTTACAAAACCCCAGCCTGGAGCCCCATACATGCCCCCCGAATTGTCACTTTGAATGCTTCCCATAGGGTGGCCGTACCATCCACCGAGCCAACATTAGTATGGAAATAGTTAACTATTGCTTCCCGAATTCCCTCATGGAAGACTTGGTCCAATAAGATGAACGCCTGCAGTCTCCATTGAAACTGTGGCAGAGCTTGCCCGGGGATGTCCATCACCAGCTGGACTCGCACATGATCCGAAAGGGATTTAGGAAGGTGTTTAACGCTGCGTCCCCAAATGTTCACATCCTTGGTACCCAGTCAGTAGTCCAGTCTGGACCAGGATTTATGGATGTATGAGTGATATGTCCCTTCTCTGCCATTGGGGTTCCTCACTCTCCATATATCTAGAAGGACATATTCTCGCATTCCCTCCTGAATTATAGCCGCTGAGCGTCCACCATACCCACTCGGCACTGTTGAACGGTCCTCTGCAGAAGCATAGGGGTATTAAAATCTCCTCCCCATATGATTGTAACTGGTGGCAGCGTATGTACATGATTCCATACTGTCATGAAGAATTCTGAGTCATCTATGTTAGGGCCATACACATTGACTATCATTAGTAATTTACTGTGCAGTTTCCCTTGCAGTATAATATACCGTCCCTGATCATCCGTTATCACCTGGGAGACTGTAAAAGGCACTTGCCGCATTATGAAGATCATCACCCCTCGTGAATATGAGGAATATGAGGCGGCAACTTTTACCCCGGCCCAAAGCGCAGCTATGTGTGTTTCAGAGCGACGTGTAAGATGTGTTTCTTGGAGTAATGCGATCTGAATGTTATATGCTAGCACTTGCCTGGTTTTCTTCGGGTTGTTTAGGCCCCTAACATTCCATGTGAGCCAGGATATTGTCCCTATCTTTGACTGTGCTGTGTTACCTACTCTGAGAATTTTCAAGAAGTGATATCAGGTCGTGCATATGTGTGTCCGCGATCCGATAACATTTGTGATCATTGGCATTATACATGGCATAACAACTACATCCCCCAACTAGCACACCATCCCATCTCGGCAACCCAAAATTGCCAAAGAGTTTCCCATGTGATGTTAGCCGTAGAAAAAGAACATTCGTATCATTTGGTCCTATATTTCTCCCAACTTAAAGATTTTACCAACGTCTGGGGCATATCCTCTATGGGGTCGCCAGTGGCCCGTTCTCCCCACAGAGCAGGGGCGGCCGGGGGAGGCAACATTTGCATTACTTTCAATCGAAGCGTCAGTGATCTTTACCCTGGCCAGCTACCTTTACCTTTTCATTTCCCAGTCTGTATGTGAGCATTGCAAAGTTGACTGAGCCACATCAGGAGACAGGCAAACTGGGCCGCAGCAAGTCAGAGTGTGATATACCTCTCTCGGGTGTGAGACAGCCTCGATTACTAGCATAATCCAGTGTATGGTTGCCGCACTGTACACTAAATCACCCTGGCTTCCAGGGCTGTTCATCCTCCCTTAGCTTAGTATGAGTCATGTTCATCTTCTGTGCCCTTATGGACTCGTTCTGAGCTCTCCACTTTTTTTAGGTAGGCCATTGCATCCTTGGGGGTTATGAAGATTTTTGCTTTGCCATCATGTTGGATCTTCAGCCTGGCGGGGTACAACATAGCATATTGCGATTTCATAGTTTGAAGTTTCCATTTTACTTGCTGAAATTCACGGCATGCTGCTTGTACTGCCACGGTGAAGTCCAGGTACAGTGCACCGTGTTTCCTTGATAGGTTGTGTGCCCCAGTTCGCGTGACAGGCGCAGTGCGGTGTCGCTGTCTCTATAATTCAACAGTTTAGCGATGATGGGGGGGCGGTGGAGCACCCTGTATAGGTCGAGGGGCCAGGGATCTGTGTGCACGCTCCACTATTAGTACTGAGGAAAAGTGTTCAGCTCCCAGCATTTTCTTGAGCATAGATTCTACATAGTGTTCTAGCTTGCCCGTGTTTGTGGACTCTGGAACGCCCGTGATAGGGAGGTTATTCCTTCTTGAGCAGTCCTCCAGGTCTTCATTTTTGGGTTGGATGATTGACAGGATTTTCTCCATGCTTAAACATTTGTCGGTCACTGAAGATAGCCCACCCTTGGCTGTGGCAATGTCCTGTTCAGTCTCCAGGATACGGGCACCATATTTGTCCAATTTGCTAGCCATGTGGTCTATTCTCAAGTTCAATGCATCTATTTTGTTATCTATAGATTGGAGGCTCTACTGCATTGTCAGTAGTGTGTTTTCTAGGGTGGACCCACTGCCTTCTGCCATGTCTTGTGCTGGTTCTGACTGCATGTGTGGTTGAGGTTTGGTGGAGCGTCGTGTCTCGAAGGTCAGAGTCGATTGCTGCTTATCAGCCTTCCCCATCCTGGTTGTGCCATGGTGCGCTCCCCCCACAGTTAATTTGCAGACGGTCCCTATTCAGTGGGGTGTCTATCGCCAATCTGCCTCCCCGTCGCTATCACGGATTCCAGAGTATGCTGCACTGTAGGTAGGGTCTAAACCGCCAGCCATGTGTCTCCAACCCCACAGATTTTGTGCTGCGTCATTACCACATGCTCTCCCAGTATTTAGTCTCCTAAGCCCGCAGGGGTCAACTAGTAGGGCTCTGCATAGTAGGCCACTTGCAAAAATCCAAAACTCTGTTTGCACAGCCCCCTTCCAATATGATCAGAATTTAGCCTGGTGCTAGCAGTGGGGTTCAACCCGGGGCCCACCACGGACTCCGGGGCCGCTTGACTCATCTTCTCCCTGTAGATCAGGGTCCCCAAGGTGCGGCCACACCGCTGCAATCAGGGTCCGCCTCCACAGGCCATGGCTCAGTTTGCGCGGCACACATCGCTTGTAGTTTCTGTTGCTCAGCGCAGCTTCCTCTCGCTCATCGCTCGCTATCAGTTCACGCCACAGGATCCCGGCAAGCGGTCTGGGGCTCCGACACTGTAACGCGGGTTGCGGTTATGCTCTAGCACGGCCACCATGTTGCTCCATCCTGGGCTGTGGCTCGGTGAGGGCTCTGCTTCCCACGCACTGAATCCACTATGGTTCCACGCCTCCATATTCATGTGTGCTTATTTCTTATCGTCTGCGTTTTGCGCTGTCGATTGTGAACCTAGTGCAGGATTATTGTCGGATTGATTGCCCCGGCCAGCAGAGTTGCACTAGTGTGCGGCCATCTTGCTTCAGGCTCACTAGTGCCCCCCCATTTGATGAATCTTCACGTAATTTTCAAAACTAGTTTGCCACTCAGTTCAGCTGCTGTCTTGATCGCTTCAGAGTGATTCATCAACTGGGGGGGGCCGAGAACAAGGGGGGGGGGTCCCAAAATGCATTTTCTACATGAAATTCCCCATAGGGACTTTAGACATGAACCGCTGAACAGAATTACACTAAATTTGGCAGAAAGCTAGATCTTTTGTAGAAAAAGTTATTAAAGAAAAAAGATTTATAGATATCTACATATGCGGAGGGTCTGTGAATCCGACAGGTCCCCCAAAAAACGAAAAGAAAGCAAAAACTAAAGGGGGAGGGGTAGGAAAACCCTGACCCCCCCTAGGCCTGGTGGTGGGTGACCCTACTGAGGGCCACACATTTTTATTGATTTTTTTTGCAGAAAATTCGTGGTGGATCCATATATCTACAGCAAAATTGTAAAATAAAAGCAAGATTTCCTGCGCTTGTTTTGTAATTGTCCCCTAGGGTGGACCGAGTCACGGGAGGAATTTTTATTATGAATTTGAAGGAGGGGGGCACGGGCGGCCCCCATACTGGGCCGCTTTTGGCCTGGGGACCGGCTCCCCGAGGCACAGCTGAAATTTACAAGAGGACGGAGGCCTTGTGGCCCCTCTCCCCAGGCCGATTTTGACCCTAGGGACCCAGTACTCCTGGGGCCCAGCTGAAAGAATTAAGGGGAGGGGGACATGCTGCCCCCCTTCTGGGCCAATTTTAACCCCAGGGACCACTACTCCTGGGGCCTGGGCAAAACAAATGAGGGAGGGGAGCCACACGGCATCCCTACCAAGGCTGTTTTTAACCCCGAGAACCCCAACCTTCAAGAACCGGCTGTGGCAAACAAAAGGGAAGGGGACCTCCCAAAGCCATTAATGGTCCTGGGGACCCCATCCCTCAGGGCCAGCATCAGCTATGACCTGCGGAGCCCAATCCCATGACATAGCAATTTCTCTGCTCTCACTGACACAGGCTGGGAAACCTGTGCTTTCTCCCACTTGGGGGGTTGCAATTTTAAATCTCTTGCCAAGTGAGAGCAAACACTAAGTCCGTTCCCAGCTAATAGGAGCCTCAAAAATGCTCACACCTGCTGGGAGTGGATTTTTCATCTATTTCCTTGCCTGCTTCACCACTCCCGCCAGCAGGGAGCATCATTTTTAGCTGCTCCCTGTGGGCAGGAGCAATGCTGACTTTTGCTGGAGGTAGGGACCCGGCTGGGGCTGCGGGGGCATTGAAATCCCCCTGTGGCCCCAAACAATAATGCAGTGGGTGCCCTGGGGGCCATGTGACTCCCTCTCCCCTCTAAATATGGCTGAGGCCAGGGGGATGAGGTCATCGGGTCCGGAGAGTTTAAAAAAGTTTACAAATTCATAGTAAATGCTTCCAGGTTATTGTCTAATTCTCCACCACACCATTGGGCAAAGGTTCAACCCACTTCAGCCATTGGTTTGCCTGACTGGGAGTGACAGCATTCTGCACTTGCACAACGCTCACCTCTACACAATAAGTAGTGAGCTTCAGTGCTAGTGACTTTTGGTGCAATGTGTGAATTTTACAAAAAAACACCCCCCCCAAATAAACTTTATATTACCTACTGGCGGTCGCCAGTAAGTAGTTATAGGTGCGACCTAGTTTCCATAGAAAAAACGTTTTTTGACTTGGCTATATCTTTGGCACTGTTTGAAAAATCTTCAGGAAAGTTTCCCAAAAAAGGTTGTCAGTGATTTTAGTTGTGCATGGAAAGTTGTGGGTTATCTATCAAGCAGGGGCCGAGAAACAGGGAAGGGTCAAAAAAGTAAGTTTCTCATGTTGATTCCAATAGGGATTTTGAACACGACTTGAGCCCAAACTGCTGGATGGAATTACACCAAATTTGGCAGAAGGGTTGCTTTTGGTCTGAAAAGGATGCTTTTTGTAATTTGATGTATATCCATTCAGTAGTTTTGGAGCTATGAGAGGAAATACAAATTTGTATATCTAGGATCGTGACTAATTTGCAATGAATTGCGAATGCGCATGCCAACAGGAATGCCGTGTTTGGCTGGGCGCAACCTGAGCAAAAAGTTGCAGCTCTCCATTTTAAGTAACGGGACCTGGTCCCCGGGGCAGAATATAAAGAATAAAAGTTGTAGAGTGGTTCAGGGCAGAGGTACCCTGACCCCATGGATGGAATTTAGGGGTGTTTGCGTGACACCTATGTGTTCAAAATGTCCAAAAAGTGTTTCTTTCCCTCATGAGTTATTTGTGAATGTTGCACAACACTCAGTGCTGCCCCTTGTAACGTCATGAAGAAACACAATCACACTGTCACACACTGACTCAGAGACTCATGCACCCACTCACAGATCCACTGAGGCACTCATACACCCACTCACAGACCCACTCAGAGACTCATGCACCTTCTCTCAGGCCCACTCAGATACTCACATACCCACTCACAGACCCTCTCAGAGACTCATGCACCCTCTCACAGACACACTTGGACAGTCACGCACCAAGTCACAGACCCACTCAGATAGTCAAACACCCACTAATGGACCCACTCTAGAAGTCACGCACCCACTAACAGACACACTCAGAGACTCATGTACCCTCTCATATATCCATTCAGAGACTCATGCACCCACTCATAGACCCACTCAGACACTCACTCAACCACTCACAGACCTACCTAGACACTCACGCACCCATTCACAGACCCACACAGAGACTCATGTACCCCATCACAGACTCACTGAGACACTCATGGAGCCTCTCAAAGATCCACTCAGATACTCGTACACCCACTTACAGAACCATTCACACAATAACACATCCAGTCAGATGCACAGAGTCAGCTATGTAGTTGTGAATTTTCAACGTGCTGGTGTCTACTGAATGTCTGCTTTTGTTTTGTGTATTCACAACATATTCACGAATTTGAAAAAACCTTTAAAAAAAGGAATTTAAAAAGAAAATAAACCAGTGTTTGGGAGATAGGGTGGCTCAGAGAAGAGACTTTGTGTTTATTGGGTGTAGATGATGACTGCACATGAACCAGGATGCATTGTTTCAGGTTGTTGAGGAACACCTTGTTGCCTTTCTCTGTGAAGTGAACTCCATCACTTCTATATATACCATCCATGTCAAAGCGCAATCTTGGATATGCCCATAATTGCGAACAGTCAACCACACCTGCTGCAGTTGAGTTGAAAAGTAATATGCTGCTTCTAGAATGTGTTGCAAACTTGTGACCGACTGGTTCATGAGGGTGTTCTAAAGGGGGTTGTTATGGTGACTGTGCTAAGAGAGTGTGGGGGAAGGGCATTAAACAGACTGTAGTCTGTTTTTTAAAAATATAGTGGTTTACACTCATTATTTATTAAGGTTGGTTTATTTCCTTATTGGCATGTATGTAACAAACATTAGGGCAGTTGCAAAGTATGAAGAGGACAAAGCTTAATATGTTTTTGGAGTCCCATAATTATTCTTGAATTCATCACAAATTTTCATGGGGGGCTGCACTGAGGGTCGCGAAGAATTCGTGGATACGCCCAAAAAGTCTACTACATTGGGCTTATTTAGTGTGGCGTAAGAAAGGGTTAACACCCACTAACCATTTAGAAGTGGAGTAACAAAATTAAAATATGAAAGGTACGTTTTAATTTGCTGCCTTCAGGAGTATCAGAAAGTGCATAGTTGAAAAGGTTGCCATTAATGGTTGCATTGTATGAGAGTGGTGTGCCATGCTTATGCTTAGTTTTCACATTTTCTGAGATTTGAATATATCTAATAAGCAAAAAAAACATTTTACCAATGAACTCAATTTTCAGGTATGTGAATTAGATTAAGCTTTTTCAAAAATTTGATTGAAAAAATATCTGTATGTGCGGTTGATAAAAGTGAGTATGATGTGTAAAAAAGTATTGTAACTCTATGAGGGGATCGGTTAGTGATTGTGTAATTGTTTTTCTATATCTATTAATGGGTGAGTAACTTTATTTCTGGGAGTCTGAGTATGTGACTGTGTGTCTGAGGGTGAGAGTAGTTGTGTGACATATTGCTTTACAATGTGTTGAATGGGTACTGTAGACTGTACATGTGTTGTTTTACTTCATGATCTAGTTGGCATTAAAAAGTGCTTGATAAGCTTTAAACAACTATTTAACTATGTACTAACAGCCCTGCAAAGATACACAGGTCCAAGTGTGATGTGCTGCTCCAGACCAATGTTTTCCATTGAATTGTGGGACTTGTAGTCTTCTATATTCTATTATGAAAAAAGACTGAAGTCCCAGAATTCAAAGGAAAAAACCTGGACTGGAGCAGTTCATCATACATGAACCTGTGAAACTTGCCATTTATGTACTAGATAGCCTTTAGGTAGGGTGTTGCTAAGTCAGTCATAGGGCAAGCTTGGGTCTGCTTAGATGGTAAGGCATGCCCCTTTAAGTCATACTCAGTCACATGTGTCCTTTGAGACCCCTAGGCATAATTAAATATACAGTGCTTCACCTATACTACAAGTTATATTCATATGTAGAAAAGCATTGTTACTCACCAAGCCTGTGAAAGAGAGACAGAGGCATGTAGATCTTCAGTGACATGCCCATGCAGCACTTATGTATGCAGCAGTAATTACATATAAGTCATCCCTACTGTAGGCTGTAGTTAGGCTATGGGGCATGGTGCTTTGTGCTTAAATGTGGATCTTTGTTTCACTTAGTTACGTGTGTACCTACAGATCCATATGCTCAGTTATATATCCAGTCTCCCACCCATAGTGCAACTCACATACCCATTAACAAAAACATTACCACTCACACATCCAGTCAGACAGCGTCAGAAGCACGTATACATTCACTCACTCACCTACACAGCAGTTACATATGCAGCAGTATCAGAGACAGTTGCACACACAGCTACATACCCCTGTACATCCCAGCACACCCATGAAAGCCAGAGCCAGTGTTATACTGGTGTACTTATTTAATCATCTGGTGGCACACCCATAGAGATACTGATTCACTCACTCAGATATGTAGTCAAGTACTGACACAACCTAGTCGCCCGTCCAGATAAGTAGTCCTCTAAACATGGTTTGGGCATCCCACTGCAGAGCCTGTGTGTGCATTTTATTGCCATTTCGACTTGGCATTAAAAACAGCTTTGACAAGTCTCAAACCTTTCTTTTACCACACATAACACACCCTTAGGTAGGCCAGAGGGCAGGATGCCTTCTCTTTAAAAGGTTAGACATGTCCTTTTTGAGTTTCACTGAGTTACACATGCACTTGCAGACCCCTATGCTCAGTTATACATGCAGTCTTCCACCCACACTGCAACTGACATACCTATTTACAGAAGCATAGAGCCAATCACGCACCTAGTCAGATAGCGAGAGAGGCACCCATACATTCACTCACACACCCACACAGCAGATATGTATGCATCAGCATGAGAGGTAGTTGCACACACAGTTACATACACGTACACTCACTAACACATCCAGTAAGCAATTCATAGCTACTTACATACATATTGACATAGCCATATTGATACCAAAAGAGCAAATGATATGCTGGCATACTTACTTCAGCATCCAGTGGCACACTCCTGGAGGGACTAGTACAGTCACTCAGATATATATTCAAGTACTGACACAACCTACTTACCCATCCAGAGAAGTACTCCTTCAAACATGGGTTAAGCCTACTACTGCAGACACAGTGGGGCAGATTTACACGAACTGACGCATCTCTGCATATCAGCAGAGATGCATCAGTGTAATTGCGTCACCCTGGATGCGTCGCATTTACAATGCGGCGCACCGTGGCGCAAGGATTGACAGATGCGTGACGCATCTGTCGGCGTAAAGGTAACGCATTGCTGGAGTTGTGTTGCAAGCGCGACACAACTCCAGCAATGCTCAGGGGCGGCCTATACTTATTGTGCTGCGTCACTCCTTACGCCTGCTTCAAGCAGGCATAATGTTTTGACGCAGTGGCATCATAAAAGTGACTCAGTGAAATCTTGTAGATTTCACTGCATCACTTTTATGAGGCTTTCTTGTGTGAGAACGCCCACCCTGCATACATTATACCTGACGCAGGTATAATGTGACGCGGGGCTTTACAACGTGGCGCATCTCCCTAGATGCGTCACGTTGTAAATGTGTCGCAAAGTGGCGCATTGTTTACGACGCCGCTGCGTCACAAAAGTGACGCAACGGCGGCAGAAAAGTGTTGCAAGGGGCTTGTAAATCTGCCCCCCAGTGTGTAGTTTTACTGCCAGCTCGACTTGACTTAAAGAACATCTTTGCCAAGCCTTACACTTTCCTTTTACTAAATTTAACAGACCACTGAGCTAGACTGGCCAAAGGGCAAAGTGCATTCTCTTTAAATGGTTAGACATGTCCTTTTTGAGTTTTACTGAGTTATATGTGCAATTGCAGACCCCTATGCCAAGTTATACATGCAGTCTTCCACCCATGCTGCATCTGACATACGTATTTATAGAAGCATCGATCCACTCATGCACCCAGTCAGACAGCGAGAGAAGCACTTATACATTCACTCACGCACCCACACAGCAGTTATGTATGCAGCAGTATCAGAGGCAATTGCACACACAGTTGCATACCCGTACACTCAATAATACAGCCAGTAAGCAAATCATAGAGCTACTTGCATATATATTTAGACACCCATAGAGTTACTAAAAGAGCAAGTGACATACTGGCATACTTAGTTTAATATCTGGTGGCACACCTATAGAGAGACTGATACACTCACTCAGATATGTAGTCACGGAGGGAGAGACCTAGACACCCATCCAGACAAGTAGTCGTTTAAACATGGCTTTGGCCTCGTACTGCAGAGTCTTTCTGTGTAGTTTTATGACAGGTTGACTTGTCAATTAAAACTACTTTGCCAAGCCTTAAACCTTCCTTTTATTACTTAGAAGTCATCCCTAAGGTAGGCTGTAGGTAGGTCATAGGGTAGGATGGTATGTCCTTAGAAGGTAAGACATGTGCATTCCAGCTTCAGTGAGTCATATACACACTTACAGACCCATATGACCAGCTAAACATACATTGTCCCATCCATACTGTGACTCACAGACATATTTAGAAAAGCATAGAGGCACTCACCTACCCAGTCAGACAGAGACAGAGGCACTTACACATTCACTCACATCCCAATACAGCACTTATCTATCCAGCAGTGAGAGAACCAGTTACACACACAGATAAATACCCAAAAACTCAGTAATATAGTAATGTAGCTGCTACGTAATTCATAAAGGCAGTTGTATACAGCTATAGAGACCCATAGAGATACTAAGATAGTTTGTCATCTAACAACATAGTCATTTAAACTTGCAGTGACAGACCCGGAGAAGGACCAATATGTTTATTTAGTTATGTACTGATGTACTGATAGTGCTATTCACCCATGTAAACATCTAGCACTTTAACCCCTTGGCCGCGGCGTGAATTTTGCCGCGGCGTGGGGGTTTGGGGGGTGAGCGCGGCGGAACCACGCTGTCATGAGTCACGGGCGGCGTGTGCTCATGACGGCGTGGTTCCGTCACGGCCCCGCCCGCTCATTAATTCGCCCGCACAGGCGGGGAATTAATGCCGCGTGGGCGGAGCGGCAGCCGCATGACGGAACCACGCCATCATAAGCACACGCCGCCCGTGGCTCATGACGGCGTGGCTCCGTCATAAGCAGGCAAGGGGTTAAAGAAGTTTCAGGCTGCTATTTCACACTCTGTGTGTGCATATTTACTGCCAGGTCGAGTAGGTATTTGAAATACCCTGCTAAGCCATAAACTCTGTTTTTTCTACATGTAAGTCAATTCAGATACACTCTAATGTATATAATAGCACACCCGAATACACATTGATGCATACACCTGCTCACTGAAGCACACACTCATGCATAAACTAAGACATCCAGCACAAACTGTTGTATACAGTAAGACATGCAAGAAGAGAGTTATGCATACACTGACACACCTAGATACACATTGATGCATAGCGTGAGAGACACAGGGACACACTTATGCATACACTAACACATTCAGTTACAGACTTAGGCATAGACTGCTATACCCTTTCACAAAATTATGCATATACTAAGACACCCAGGTGCGCTCTGAGGCATATAGTGACATGACCACACATACACTTATGCATACACTGAGACACCCAGGCACACATAAATACAGACACTAATACTTATTACTTATATATACACTGAGAGACTCACTGACACACTTCTCCATAAAGTATCACACCTGGACAGTCATTTATGTATACAGTGAGATTCTCTAACACACACTGACACATATGCTCAGACACCCAGGATTACAGTGATGCTTGAGGTAATACACCCACCCACACACTGATGGATACGCTAACATAGGCAGAGACACACAGATGTAAACATGAAAAATAATAGAGTTAGAGTGGCTATACTATTGTAATATAACTGTTTACTTTGTCAGTTAACTGCTTTAAAAATGTAATTTAATAGTATGTAAAGAAAGCATATATGCTCATTTATTTTTTCTTTTTGCATGCATTTACTTCCACTTAAAACAAGATAATTAAAATGCCACCAAAAACTGGAAGAAAAAAGAAACTGAGGAAAGGATACTATCTCCTCACAAGTGAGAAACAAAAGGGTCAAAATGAAGAGAATGTGGTGAAAGAGAAAAGAGCTCCTGGTAAGAAAACAAAAAAGTTTCTTAAAATAGTATGTGGAAAACTACAAACTGAGCAAAAGGAAGTAAATAAAAAGTAAAGTTTCAAATCAGCTAAGAAAGGACAAAATGTGTGTTGCATTAAGTGTAAGAAATCATATAAGAAAGCAGATAGTTTAAAAAGAAGACAGAGGCAGTTTAAAGAAATTAGCTTCTGAATGTTTCATAGTAGGGTAATTCACAATCTAATACAAACTATGAAGCAGTGCAAAAGGAGAAGAGAAGAAGAGGTATTGAGGCTGTAGTTGATAAGGCATTAGCCCTGAAGAGGAAGCAATTTATTTTGATTCTGAGCAGAATGAGAACACTGGATAAAATAGTGTTATCTATGAGGAAAAGAAGTCAAAACAAAAGAGTTGTGAATAGGAGTAGTTTTTGCAAATTTTTCAGTGGCGAATGGAAGCATAATTCCAGTACATAGCCTTTCCTTAATGAAGAAAGCTACTTTCGAGAGCACACATTAGTGCATGAAGTTGAAGCAACTGGATGATGTTATGAGATGAAGGATGGTACTCCCATTGCAAAAGAGGAGATGGTACCTAGGAATGTTGAAGAAGTGATAGTTGGAGAGGTACAGGGAAGGCGTAGACAGGACCCTGTGTACAAATAAAACTGTAGCAGTATTTGCAGTGTTCAGCAGAAACAAATTGATCTATTGAGAGCATTTCTTCATATATTTTCCTTCAAAAGTCTGAAACAGAAACTTGGGATTTTGCAAACATTAGATCAATGTAAAGTGAGGAAGTATACAAATTTACCGGGACATTCACTAGAATGTCTATAAGAAAGGAAGTGTGCCAAAGCACCTTCCATCATTTTAAAATGTTAGCTGTTCACCACTCTTAAAAGTAAAATTTAGTTTTGTGGCTTTATTATGTCAAACTTCCTGTCCCATGAACGTGTGGCAATAAACTTTAGAGGCTCGCTGTTTTCCACTACTGTTTCCCACCGGAGAAGTTGGACACTATGATGACAGCTCCATACAGATACCAGCAGCTGAATACCGGTCAAGCAGATTATATTCAGAGGATCCTAGATTTTGCCAGTATTATTCCATACAAATTCCATCTTCTGTTTGAGAGTGACTTGTCTGGACTTTCTTATGCTGTAAACCATATACTGAAGACAGGAGTAAATCTCCAAAACCTTTCTACAAAGGAGTTTGTTGACAAAGTTCATGGAAAGGATGAAAAGTTGGAATACAGCTTGATTAATTTGATGGCTTGCCAACATGCACCAATGAGTATTGGTATTGTCATCATTGTGGGCCGAAATGTATGTTGAGAAACCTAGGTACACCTACTTGGTTTCTGATGCTCAATTGTGCTAAGTATGCATGAGATGACCTGCTTGAAAATTTTCGAGTAGCAAACTCTAACATTAAGGACATCAAAGTGAAGACAGCTGGAGAACTTTGCTCCTTTGAAACCCCTAATGTTTGCAGATATTTTACCACAGGTTTGAAGCTATGATGTCTTTCATCTGTAACAAAACAAATCCCCTTCTTGGTGAAGTAACTGATTTATTTTGGCAAATAGAGTACCAAGCAGGAGGTGCTCCTCATATTCACATTCTGTTATGGATAAAAGATGCACCTACATTTGAAACAGACAGTGATGAGTTTATACTGTCTTTCATAGAACAGTTAGTGACATGCGCCATCCCAAAAGACGGTAGTGAAAAAGACTTGATACAACAAGTTCTGTGCTTTCATACTCATAGATGTGGGAAGTACTGTCATCAAAAATACAGATGCACAGGTACATTTTATACAAGATGTCCTTTTGGATTCCTATGACCCGTCATTTTACAAGGAAGAATAAACAACTTTTTATCTGCAATCAGACATACACTGACATGAAAATCACAGAAAAACACATACAACCTGAGAAGAACAGAAGCCTCAAAGTATATTAATGACTATAATCTAGTCATTCTGAAATTGTGGAATGCCAACATGGATATACAGTTTGTTGTAGACAACTCCATTGCTGTTGCTTGTTACATCTCTTCATATATTACAAAATCAGTGAAGACAGAAATGAAGGAGGTGTGGGAAGAGATTTCTGCAGAAAAGAGTCTTGCCAAGAAATTGTAGAACTTCAGCTTGAAAAAATTTCCCCGAGAAAGATAGGGTCCTATGAGTGCTCCGATTGGTTGACCTTGGGTTGTTTGTTCTCAAAGTCAAGGGGAATTGTTTGGGTTAGACTAGGCTTTGCAAACACGAGTGTTGAAGTATTTTTCCGGAAATTCTGTGTCTAGCACAGTTCAATCTGGAAAGTACAGATACTGTGAAATCAAATATGCTGGACATGTACTGTCCAAGAAGGAGTCCACACCTAGAAACCATGTACCTTTATGTAGTACTTCAACACTACAGATATAGAAGTAATATATTGAAAACCATAGAAGAATGGAAATATGGAGCAGTTGGATGTGATGGTTGCTTGCTGAGGCATAGCAAAGGAAATCTAATTGACCATAGAAAACTGATTTGCTAAACTTCTGACAGAAGAGAGTTTTTGTGTTTGACACTTCTACAGCTGTACAAGCCTTGGTGTGCTGAATCAGAACTACCTGGAGACTGATTGCTGTGAAGAGTCTTTCAATGCTGTAAGAGACAGTATTCAGTGTTCAGTCTTTCCAACCTACTTGCAAGTATTGAAAGATGAGGTTGAATGGAAGAAGCCATTGCAGCTGAGGTAGCTAAGAAGGATTCACAAAGAAGTCAACGTTCTGGACCACTGAGTCAAGATCCTCTTGGACAACCAGTTATTCAAAATGAAGCAGCCATAGCTATGAATGAGGGGTAGATTGCAATGCAACAAGCAAGAGAGGAAAGTGTTGATTTCAAACACTTAGTAGCACAACTAAAAGACGAACAGAAAGAAATGTATTTCAAAGTAAAAGATAAAATAGAGCATGGATTTCTGCATGACAAGAAAGAATGTGAATGCTCTTTGTTTAAGCCAAAACTACTATACATCAGTGGTCAAGCTGGCACCCGGTAAAGCTTTCTAATTAAAATTCTCAGCTTATCTACAGAGGATTACAGAATCAAATTCTTCATGTACAGTAATAGCACCAACTGGATTTGCTGCACACAACATTAAAGGAATTACTTTACATCGACTGCTTATGCTACCTGTGGAACATGACAATAAACTAGAATAGAATAAGTTATCTAGTGAAGCTTGTCGTGAGGTGTCAAGAGTATTGAAGAAACTGAAGCTTTTAATAATCGATGAGGTCAGTACGGTTTCAAACTAAATGCTTGCCTTTGTACACTTAAGATGCAGCAGATTTTTAAAACAGAGTATGATGTGCTGTTTGGAGGAAAGCATTTAATTGTCTTTGGTGACGTACTAGAACTTACCCTGTCAGAGGACAGCCTATTTTCAAGATGCTTCTCTATAATGAAAAAAGAAATTCTTTGGGAAGTATTGGCAATGTAAATATTTGGTTACACTTCGAATACAAGGAACAAGTGAAGAATATGGGTCAAGCATCTGATGTGGAATATGGACATATGCTGAAGGACATTTGAGGAGGAATCCTGACTAAAGAGGGGAAACGTGCTTTGGAAATTCGACCCATCAAGAAACTATTTTCATCGAGCAACCCAGCAGCACAACTAATGTGAATTTAATTGGAGAGGACAAATCCATAGTCTGTCTAATGCCTACACTTCAAGAGTGCTCCAATTTTAACTATCAATTACTGAAACTGGAAAAAGAAGATATTTTTAAGATTACAGCGGTCAATAAATTGGAAAACCAGGGAGTAGCAATAGTACTAACTGAAAAACTTCAAGCAAAATTGCATTCTTTGGAGAAGTCTGTATTGAGAACTGCAGGACTAGAAAAGTATTTACGCGTGTGCAAGAACTGTCGAGTAATTTGCTGAAAAGAAGGAGAACAAGGAAGGTGATAAAAAGAACAAACTGTAGAATGAGGGATACGGTGGAGATGCACTGCATATAGAATGTTGCTGGGGCAATGATGATGTAAATGGAATGGGTAGTCATTGGAAGTTCTGGGAAGAAGCTGTTGATGAGAAGCCTTGCTGGAGGTTGAAACAGTTATTTTGGTGACCAGGAATGGACAAAGAGGTGGAAGCTGCTGTAGGTGATAGTTAGGCATGTAGTAATAGTGATGAGAGCAGGGTCATTAGACAACCACTTCTAGGGTGCATAAATGTTCCTACTCGGCCATGGGAGAAGTTAGCAATGGATTTTTTAGGTCCCATAGAGAAATTGGGATCAAGGAATTGTTTTTTAGTGGTTCTTGTGGATTACCATAGTAAATGGTTTGTGGTTAAGTCCATGGAGCATATCATGACTATGAAGGTGATAGAACTTTTGAAGGAAGTTTTTATGGAAGAAGGGTTTCCAAAAGTGTTGGTCACGGATAATGGAGTGCAGTTGGTTTCTATCATGGAGGAATTTATGGCAGATTTTGGTTTCAAACATGATAGAGTGGCACTGTTCAGACTGCAGGCAAATGGACTAGTGGAGGGTCAATCGCATCATAATAGATAATAGTCAGCTGTCTATGACAAATGGCCTGTGGTGGAAAGAGGAATTGAATAGAATGATGTTAGCTCATAGAGTTGCACCTTATTCTGTGACTGGTGTATCCCCCTTTGTCGCTCTTAAAGGTAGAGAACCTGCAAAAAAGGAATCTCCCATGTGGTTGCAGAAGAAAAATCAGATTTGGGTGGATTGCGAGTGCAGAGCGCAAAGAGTGATGGATTTCCAGAGATGAAATAAGATGAATTACGACAACAGAAAAGGAGTGAAGACTATGGATGTGAATTGTGGTGACTGGGTGGTAGTGAGGAGAACGGGTCATGTGAAAAAAGGGAAAAGCAAATTTTCCCAGCCACAATAGGTGATTAGTAATGAAATCCGTTGTCAGACTAGAGGATGGAAGAGAATGGAATGTGGGGAATTTGTGCAAAGTGAAAAGCCCAGATATTGGCAAATGAGTTGGGTTTCCCATATTTGTCATGGTCCATGGTGATTATATGCATTTTATTGCAATTGTATATTTATATGTTTTTCTCTTTGGTGTAGGTATTTGGCAACTTGTGTTGTTTTATGGAAAAGGGGGAGATATGGGGAGATACACTGCATATATAATGTTGCTGGGGCATTGAGGATGTAAATGGAAAGGGTAATCATTGGAAGTTCTGGGAGGAAGCTGTTGATGAGAAGCCTTGCTGGACGTTACTGGTGTGTAAAGATGTTTCTACAAATAAAGAAGATTAAGTAAGAAACCACTGTGCCCTTGTTCACTACAGATTCAGTGTAGGTAACCAGTTGCCAAACCTTTCTGGTGGCAACTGCTATGCAAATGTTGTTCTCAATGTAATCTTTAAGTTACCACATCTTGTAAATGCAATTGAACAGAAACCACAGACTAGAATATGTTCTGCATTGTGTGGTTTGCTGCAACATTTACATGGCTGTAATACATTGTGCTTCAGGGAATCGAGATCTAGTAGATATATGTAGTGGATCAGTACTATTTATTCAGAGCACTCAACAAGATGCTTAAGAGTTTATAGTGGTCATGCTTGGAGTTTTGGAAGAAGAAGAAATCAGCAATGATGACTTATTTGGACTGAGCTACACAGGGAACCATGAATGTGAAGATTGCTCTTTCACATCTACCGCTCAAATACATTCTGAGCAATTTCTTCACTTAACACTACGGGATTCCAAAACTGTGCCTTTTGACAGATTGATTAAAAAATGAAGCCACAATATGATCTGCCCAAATTACAGATCAGATATTATGTCTACATTGCGCATATGAAGAAGTTGAAAATACCTTATAATAATGTTAAAATGATGCAGAGCAGATTGATCAAAATTGAAAACCGAAATGACAAACTTCAAAGCTAGACAAATATAAATTTCTGGAAGAACGTATACTACTATAGCTATTGTCTTTCACGAAGGGTTAATGTAACATCTGGACACTGCACTATCTATTTAAAAAGCGAAATTGGATGCACGAAATGCAATGAAAGCAACCTTATGTGATTGTTTTTTTTCCCCACTGTTCAAGGATGAAGCTTTATACACTACATCATTTATGGTGTACAAGTATAAAAGCTGAGAACAGGAAAAAGGGAAAATTACATTTTTAAATTCATCTGACATTAAGGATGGGCCCTCAAACACTCTTTCTTTAGAAGGACTACGGACCATTCTGACCAAGGTGAAATCAAGTTGACCTTTCGACCCAGCCCCATATAGGATTTTAGCCCATGGTATGGAGGCAATTCTACTGGGACTATGCGACCTGATTAACAACTTGCTCACACTTGGCCTGATACCTTTAAGATGGAAACACGCTACAGTCATGCCACTTCTTAAAAAACCCACTCTGGATTTGGCTATTCCAGAAAATTACAGGCCTATTTCCATGTTCTCTTTCTTCTCGAGAGTGGCACAGAAGTATGTTAACAATCAGTTGATTAATTTTATAGAGACAAAGGATCTCCTGCATGAGACACAATCGGGGTTCCATGCTCAATATAGCAATGAATCGGCTGTGCTACTGGCCTTGGAATCTCTAAGACTCCTTGTTGATAGTGTCAAAACAGCAGCACTGATAATGCTGCACTTAAGTGTAGCATTCGATACCATATCCCATGGCCTTCTGTTAAAGGACCTATGAAACGGTGGTGTCAGGACCACAGCCTTGAAATGGCTGGCTTCCTTCCTTCAAAATCACAACTTTCAGGTATCTCAACAATCTTTCTCCTCTGAGGTGCTATCACTGCAGCAGGGGGTGCTCCGCTCTGTGCCCTGCGCTTTTTAATCTTTGTGTGCCCCCTTGCAGAGTTCTTTGAGCAACATGGTGTAAACATCATGTTATATGCAAATGACACGCAGTTGATCATCACATTATCTCAGGATGAGAGAGCTGCCACAGCTCGGTTCAGATCCTGTTTGGCTGAGCTTGCAGAATGGATGGATCATAGCTGACTTAAGCTCAATGCCAGCAAAACCAAGGTTCTCATCCTTGGTAAGCAGCCCTCCCTCAGGTCCTTCACTTGGTCACCAGATGTACTGGGTCCCACACCAGATCCTAGGCCTATGGTGAAGAACCTGGGAATTTGGTTCAATGCAAAACTGACCTTTGATATTCAAGGGGCCTGCCTAGTAGGGAAGTGCATTGGTATTCCTAAAACGTTAAAGAAAATCATTGGCTTCCTCCCTGAGGTGGCCAGGATAACAATAGTCCAGGCCCTGATTATGTCCAGGCTGGACTATTCGAATGTTTTATACATTGGTGCCTCACAAGGCAGACTGCAAAAATGCCAAAGAGTACAGAGCGTGGCTCCTCAGCTACTGTTAAATCTTCCAAGGTGCTCTCCTCCGGGTCCTGCTCTTGCTAAGCTGCTCTGTCTTCCAGTGAGTAAAAGAGGTTTTTTTCAAAGCCTTGTGTCTCTGCCACAAAAAAAAGTTGTAAATGACCCTGCTACCTATTTCAGCTGGTGACACCACACCAGACTAGTAGAAGACTCAGGTCAACCAGAACAGTGCTTACTGTGGTCCCTAGCATCAAAAGAGTTCAATGGGTGGCTGCTCCTTCAGCTTCCTAGCCCCAAAACTGTGGAACATCCTCCCCTGTGCCTGAGACATGAATGCCAGAAATCCATTTTTGAAAGAAACTCAAGACATGGCTCTACAGACATAATTAGGGTCTGACTATGAGTGGTCTACATTCTATAGACTAGTGCTTATTGGTATTTTCTTAGTCTTCCTTTCCTTTATGGTTAGTCAGTTTTCTGCTTCTCCCTCTTGGTCTTCTTTTGAGTTGCAATCCTAGCATGGGGATGATCATTTGGGGTAACCATGCGCTTTATAAATGTTATTCTTATTCTTATTAATATTCTTCTTATTATTACAATTAATGAATGTTACAGCATAAGTAATGTGCAATGTTTCCGGAATTTTGTAAATATAATGCTAATTTATATTTATGTTCTTTTTCTTTTTTAACAGTGGTTGGAGTTAGATCCCTTCAGGTGTGTCAACATACTTGTAGCGCCACATGAGTATTCGTTTGAGCTATTGCTGGAGAGTGTCTTCTCGAAGATGGAGTATTTCACATGCTTTGGCACTATTTTCTCTTCCCTGGAGGGAATGGTGGAAAAACACCCATGCAATTTAACTTTGCTTGGGTTTGGTCCTCCAAAAATCTATGTTTAACAGGGAGTTGCAACTTATTCTAACTGACACCAGATGTCAGAAAAAAAGAGCAGGTGCTGAATTGACAAGAGGATTTTTTGTTTGCAGTCACCCTCCCATGTAACTAATGACGTATCCAATCACTAGAAAGACATGCATTCACTCCGCTAAACACGCACACATACAATAACTTACTTATACAGTCACTAACCCAGCCAGTCAGTTACATATACAGCTCCTGTCATACATATTCACTATTACTTGCAGGCTTTGACTCACGTTAGTTACTTATCCATACAAGAACTCACACAGCCATTTACTCACTGTAGCACATGCACCTTTTCTTTGAGGCACAAAGAAGGGTGGAATAACAGATGTATCACCCACCAAAAGTCTCCCTCAATACATCATATGACCACAAACCATGTATTCAAGGCCTATCTGCTAAATTGTAGATCCTTATCAAAACACGCTGATGAGGTTTGGCTTGCACTGAAGTCAAACTCTTGGGACCTCATTTTCTTAACGGAAACTTGGTTAAAAGATAGCTCTAATCCCGATATTTTCCTGGCAATTCCTGGGGGTTTTCGGGTTGTTACCTCCAACCGGGTGAGCAACAGAGTAGGGGGCGGGCTCGCTGTAATTCTGAGAGACGAATGGGAAATCTCAAGCAAGAGAATAGATGGCTCTGGGATAATCGAGGCCCTGTCTTTCTGCATTAAAACTTCCCCGGCATCGTCCTTAGCAGGGTTGCTGGTTTATAGACCTCCGGATACTCCTGCCAGTCACCTGCTTGAGCTGTGTGGCACTATTGCAGACCTGTCTCTTAGACGTCCCAACTTTGTCGTCCTCGGAGACTTCAATGTCCATATGGACAACAGTAACTGCTCCTTGGCCTCTCAGTTGGCAGATACACTTAGTGGCATGAATCTAGCTCAGAAAGTGTGCTCTCCCACCCATAAAGCTGGACACACGCTGGATCTTATTTTTACTAATGATCCCACTCTGACGGTGGAGGCTCCGCTCCATCTTACTTTGTCAGACCATCGATTAGTTCCTTTTAGCTGGACTTCCCATACATGGTTAAATAAAGGTAGTGCCTTGTATGAAGAGAGGAGAGATTGGAGAAAGATCTCCCCTGAGATCATGGAATCCATGCTACAGGCTGACCCACTCGAGCTGTCGGATGACCCCTGTAGGGATGCATGCTCCTTCAATTCTTGGGTTACCTCTGCCTTGGACAAAGTTGCCCCAATTCAGAAATTGAAACAGGCTAGGAGGAAACCCTCTGCCCCCTGGTTTACGGCTGCTCTCTGGCTGGAGAAAAGCTCTTGTAAGAAGCTGGAGCGCACATGGCGCAAAGCGTACGATCCTGCGGCCAAGTGTGCCTACCGTACTGCTCTAAAAAAATTCATAAGCTTAAACATAATGCCATCAGAGACTATATGGCCTGCCAAATTAAGTCCTCTGACAATTCACTCAAAGATGTTTTCAAGATTGTTCAGGGCTTTATTACACCGACGGCGTTGGATAGCACTATTGTTCCCTCAGCTCCCCTCTGTGAGGGCCTATCTCTTTTTTTTCAGGAAAAAGTGCAATTCATCTACGCCTCTTTATCCCCAGCTGAAACACTTACAATTCCTAAGCCTACTCTTGACCTCCCTGGGCGATGGTCTGATTTCAGTCCGTTCAGCTTTGCTGTATCTCTGCTGGAACTGGGTAAATGCAGATCTGGTTCTCCTGGCGACCCCTGCCCGGATAAATATTTTAAACTGCTGGCTGATGGGTTTAACTGGCACTTGAATCATATTTGGAACTGCTCTCTGAGGACAGGTATCTTCCCCACTATCTGGAAAGCGGCCTACGTTCTGCCAATCTTAAAAAATGCGGACGCCGATCCCTTGGAGCTCAAGAACTTTAGGCCTATTTCCCTTCTGCCTGTCCCGGCTAAGATCCTTGAGAAGGAAGTTCAGAAGCAATTATCTAACTTCCTTGAGTCTAACAACTGCTTGCATGACTCCCAATCTGGCTTTAGATCGGGATATAGTACAGAGACTGCCCTTTTGGAAGTGACAGAAACTGTACGTGAAGCATTAGATCAGGGTAGCTCAGCCATGCTTGTGCTGTTGGATCTCTCCGCAGCATTCAACACTGTGTTTCACCAAATTCTACTGGAGAGACTTGAGCACCTGGGAGTGACAGGCACTGTGCTAGCTTGGTTCCGCTCATTCTTAAAGGGCCGGTCTCAACAAGTTTATCTGCGCCCTCACGTCTCCACTCCCAAACCCCTGGTGTGCGGTGTGCCCCAGGGTTCTGCCCTGAGTCCCACCCTGTTCAATGTTTATCTGGCCCTGCTGGCCTCCCTTGTTGGGCAATGGGGAGTGAAAGTGGTCTCCTATGCTGATGATACTCAGCTGGTGTTCACTTTCAAAGAGCATTCAGATGCAGCATTCAATAACTTTAAGACCTTTCTGGTCAATATCTCGACCTGGATGACGGAATGCTGCCTCAAATTAAATGATAAAACAGAGGTGTTGTTCTTCAATCAACCCTCTCCTCCTTCCTCCATTCTCTGGTGGCCTTCGGAGATGAATCCCCCTCCTTCCCCAGTTGAGGTGGCTAGAAATCTTGGCTTCAAATTCGGTACTCACCTTTCCTGTAAAGCTCAGATCAGCCAAGTCTCCTCGGCTTGCTTTTGGAAATTAAAAGCCTTGCAGAAATTTCTACACTTCCTCCCCATGGACTGTCGGAAGACTGTAGTCCATGCCATGGTGACATCAAGGTAAGACTACGCTAATAGCCTGCACCTGGGTCTTCCTGCCTATTTGACCCATAGACTGCAGGTTGTTCAAAATGAGGCAGCTAGACTTATTAGAAATGTGCCGTTTCGTCACCATATCTCCCCCCACCTGAGGATCCTTCATTGGCTGCCTGTCCTAAAAAGGATAGAGTTTAAGGCACTTGCCATCGCCTTTAGAGCAACCAGGGATAGGGGCCCGCTATACCTGCATCTGAGACTCCGGAAATACCAACAAGCAAGGACCCTCCGGTCTAATCTTCAGGAACTTCTTTGGATCCCTCGCTTCTCTAAAATCAGGATTGGTGGCAGAGCTTTTTCAGTGAGAACCGCATCCTTGTGGAACTCTATGCCGGTCCACCTTCGGAAGACAGAGAACAAGCATTTCGGAAAGCGCTGAAGACCTGGCTATTTGCCTGCCCCTAACATGCAGTTCTTCTCTCTCCCTCCTCTGCAGGTTCCGCTGTCAGCGCCGGGACACCTCCATCGGAGGTAGCCGCGCGCATTACAAGTGCACTTGACTCACTGTTACAGACACACACACCAGCTTACTCACCCACATAGATACTGACTTATCCAATCACACACTAAGACACCAAGATACACACTGATGCATACACTGATACAGCCAGTCACTCACCCATACAGCTATTTACACACATACTCACTCACCCATATAGGCCCTCACACAGTTACTTGGTCACCTATAGAGTCACTGACACAGCCACTCATTGGCTGTTTACAGCTAATCCAATACACATCGACTCACTCAGTCAAAAAGTCAATTACACAGCCACTCAACTACTTATACAGTTATTCACACAGTCACTCACTCACCAATACAGCCACACTCACAGTTACTCACTCACTCATATTTTCTCTCACAGAGCCACTCAATCACTTATATAACAACACACACAGCCATTCAATCATCCATAGAGCCACTCACACCCAATGTCCCACTCATAAACCTACTCGCTTACCCAGTTTCTCACTCATACAGACAGAAACACAGCCATTCAGAAACCGATGAAGGCACTCATACAACCAGTATCTCACTCATACAGCTGTTAACGCCTCCAGTCACTTACTCTTTCACACAGTCACTCACTCACATAGCCACTCAATTTCTTATACAACCACACAGAGCAAATCAATCCCCCATAGAGCCACTCACACCCAGTGACTCACTTATACAGGCACTCAGTCACCCAGTCACTCACTCATACATCCACTCACACACACATTGAGTCACCCATGCAGCCATTCACAATCCCAGTTAGTCAGTTTTACAGACACTCACCCATTCACTCACTCAGTCATATATCCCCTAACAAACCCAGTCAGTCACTCATAATGCCTCTCACATGGTCATTATCATACTCATACAGCCATTGACACCCCCACTCGCTCAACTATACACGCACTCACACAGGGTGTCACTCACCCATACAGACACTGACACAGCCAAATAATCACTGATACAGCTACTGACACACCCACTCACTCATCCATACAGCAATTCAGTCACCCAGTCACTCACTCATATAACCATTCACACATCCAGTCAGTGACCCATACAGTCATTCACACACCCAGCCTTTCACTTATACAGGCACTCACCCACCTAATCAGTCAGTCATACATCCCCTAACACACCCACTCAGTCACTCATATAGCCAATCACACACCCAGTATCATACACATACAGATAGTCACACCCCCAATCGCTCAACCATACAGCCATTCACTCACTATACAGCCACTGACACAGCCACTCAATCACTGATACATCTAAAGACATACCCTCCCACTCAACCCGACAGACTCTCAGTCACCCAAGTCACTCACTCATACAGCCATGCACACACCCAGTTAGTCACCTATATATCTATTCACATACCCAGCACTCACTTATATAGATTCTCACCCACCCAGTCACTCAGTCCCTAACACGCCCACTCAGGTATCCATACAGCCACTCACATACCCAGTATCATACTCATACAGCCACTCACACCACCACTCACTGAACAATACACCCAGTCACACAGCCAGTCACTCACTCATACAGTCACTCAATCACTTGTATAACCACACACACACACTTACTCATCCATACAGCTACTCACACTGCAAGTCACTCACTTATCTAGCCATTTACACACCTAATCAGTCAGCCATACAGCCATTTAAAGACCAAGTCACTGACTTATACAGATACTCACAAACTCACTCACTCACTCACTCATGCATCCACTAACACATCCAGTTAGTCACTAATACAGACACTCTTTCTTATATATACACACACATACAGTTTTTTGTTTTTTTTAAAACCATGAAAGGTGGTTTTAACTAGAAACTACCTTTTTTTTGTTTTGTTTCTGGAACTTTTTTTATCAACATTTTGTATTTTTTTGTTTATTTTAAGAAATAAAATGGCAACTGGAAAAAATTAACTGATGACACAAAAAAACAGTAAGAAGTGGTATGAAAAAGAAAAAAATAACAGTAAGAAGTGGTATGAAAAAGAAAATAAATAACAGTTTCAGCTGCATAAACTGATTGTTCCCCCACTATGAGAACTTTTTTACACTCCAAACAAAAAGTGCCTTTTTTCTTAAATTCTGGGGACTTCTCTGCCAGATGTTGCTTAACTTTGTTGGGAATTGGCTCTCCTAATGTAATTGGAGTTGCAGTAGAAGTAGATGGTTCTCCTGCACTGTGCTCCCTCCGTGCTCTTGCCAAATGGTGCTTCTTAAATATTTTGAGATAGATTAACATGCTTGTGGTCCCACAAACGTATTTCTTGGATGTCCCCCTTGAAAGAGTCTTTTTACACAATGAGCACTTCAAGTGCTTAGTGATTGTTTTTTTCTCGCCAGAGTGCATTTTAAAGAAATATCAGGCAATAGATTAATGCTTAGCTGGGGGTTCTTCACCAGATAAATTCCCCTCTTCAGGGTGAGGCTCTCAACTTCTCTCTTCCACCAGATGCCTTCTTATTTTTTTCCAGTATACTAAAATACAAGAGAATTCCCAAGAAGCTTCGATCTCTGCACTGGAAATATAAAAAAAAATTAACTGGGCGGGGACTTCCTCTATATAAGGAAAAGTGTGTTATCCAATGAAATCCCTCTCTTACAAAGCCACGTGATATTCGTGAATGCCAACGTAGTCGTGAACATGAAAAATTGAATAAAAAGGTATTCAACAATAAAATTACTTACTAAAATGTTACTTTAAACATTATATGAGATGTCAGATGTCCAATACAGTTTTCCTCCGGCTGTTCAACAATAGATCAATGCCTGAACCTTTTTATGATTATGAATAAGTATACAGTTGTCTGTTCTGGCACCATCTTTCTGGCATTCATGGACCTCTCTTCCGCATTTGATTGCGTGAATAGATCTAGGTTGTGGCAGACCTTGCTCTCCCTGGGGGTGGATAGGGACATAGTCCTCTTTCTTCAAGATCTCCACCGAGATACTAAGGCGGCTGTACGATATGTGGGTGATCAGAAGGTCTCATGCCAGTTTCACATTAAGACGGTCCCAGTGGGACAATTTGAAAGAACACAATTATTTATGCAGCAGCATCCATTAAATCACTTGTACTGTAAAATTCAGCTCAATATTATTTATTCATATTGAACATCAATCTGAATGCTCAAAATCCAGCAAAACATCTGGAACATACGTATACAAAAGTGCCCCGAATGTGTAGCAGGGAGAAAGGAAGGGCTCGTGTGCAAAGTGAGGGTTAAATGGGGGTGGAAAGGGAGTGACAATATATACATCAACAATATTATTCACAAAAGAAATGGTTTGTCCTACATGACAATTATATACAAGCAAATTAATTAACAGCCATTATGTTGCTGAAAAGGCACAATGGGGTCTTCCTCAGTACTGTGAAGGGGCACTTGAGAATTTAACAAAAGAAATACTTAGAACTTATTATAGTTTATACTGCAAGCTCTAGATGTAGAAGGGAAACTCAATTACCATGAACCACCATTGACTAGGTGGTTGAACTGATAGTAGTGGGCCCGTGGGCTCCTAGGTCACAGAACGGACAGATGGCAACCTGAAAAAGAGGGGAGGGTTGTGCGCCATCAATTATTTGCAAAAGGATTTACTTTAGGGTTGATAAGGTGTAGTCATTTCTGAATGTTAAATTCTCAGGTGCCCCTTCACAGTCCTGAGGAAGACCCCATTGTAAGGATCTAGGTCACCTACGTCTGTCAGGGGTCGAAACGTCGACATTTTGTTGTATATATGCCAGTGTGGGCAACAGTGCTGTTTTCATTGTGTGCTGTTCAGCGACATAATGGCTGTTAATTAATTGAGCTGAATTTTACAGTACAAGTGATTTAATGGATGCTGCTGCATAAATAATTGTGTTGTTTCAAATTGTCCCACTGGGACCATCTATCTTTTGTACTGTCAATCACCCAGGTCCCGGTGACATAGCTGGGTCATACCCTTTTTTGTAACTAGTTCCACATTAAGAGCAGGGTCCGACAGGGATGCATTTTGGCTCCTTTTTTATTTAATGTATACATTAATGACTTGGAGAGGACCCTTCGGGAGACCAAGGCCTTATACCTTCAAGATAGGATCTACTTCGATCCCAAGGGCAAGTGCTTTTTCATACCTGGAGGTATTGATAGATGGTAAAATGAAATGGGGGCCTCAACTTACCCGTAAGAAAAATGACCTAACCAGGGAGTTTGCAGCTATATTTAACTTTGCTGCTAGATTGGGAAAAAGTCCGGCTTTATAGGTCTAAATGCATTTTTAAGGCACTATATGGCAGTGAATTTTGGGGGTGTACTTCCCTAGATGACCTTCAAATCTTTTAGCTGCTCCTCAGGGTACCCCTCTTTCACTGTACATGAGGAGCTGGGTATGGCATATATCACCGACCAAATAACTTATTGCCTGTGTCTCTTTGGTTGAAAATTTTGGGCTGACAAGGGGATAACTTTAAACAAGGTGATCTTAAAGGATTGCCGGGCCCTTGATCATGCCTCCAGTGTGCCATGGCTCAAATACATTGAGAGAAGTTTAACGCGCCTGGGGAGAGGAGACCTTTTTACCAACACTGAACAGATGAATAAGAGGGATTTGAACCTTGTAACAGTGGCCTTCTTTGCGCAACAGACCACAGCAAGGAAAGAGAAGGAGCTCCTGATGCCCAGTGTACGGCGCTTCATTATGCTAAAAACCACTTTGACGGTTGAGCCGTACTTACTTGGGTTCATAAACACATATGATAGATTTTTCCTGACCAGGTTTCGGTTTGACCTTTTTCACCTTCTTCTCACACACCCTAGGGGTCAGAGTAAGGGTCAAAGCCTGCCGTCCTATGGTTGCGACTGGCAATCTCCTCAGGATATGGTCCATTTTACGATGTTTTGTAGTTTTTATGTTACCCCCAGAAAGTCCTTTTTAATTCCAATTTTGAAAAAGGCGAATTTCAGGCAAGTGCGTCCAGCTTTTATTTTTTTACAAATGCTTATGGTTAGCACTGTTTTTTACGTGCTCGACTTTTTAAAATCTGCAATAAGGCTTAAGTCTAGCCTTGATTAACCAGCCTGTTTTCTTTTTATACCTTTTTATGGCACCTTGCACTTTATATAATGTCATGCCTAATCTGTTTGATTATTTCTTATCGCATGAGTTGTGATTTATGGTGCTAATGTCGACGATTCTCTTATCTGGCATTGTCTGTGTGTTATTGGGGCCCCTGTATTTATAGATTTTCATTTAGTTAAAGTCATCCTCTACTTGGTTTGTCCTCACAAAGACTGTTTTTTATTATATTTAATTATTCTATTGTACGCTTTTATGGTTTTGATGTTTGAAACCGAATAAAGATTACTTTGATTTGACTTGATTATATGAGTAAACTACTGCCATCAAACCTTAATGAGAATAAGTATTATGTGTGTTCTACCCTTTTAAAAAATCACACCAAATTTGGGACTAATCACCAAACCGGAATCTAAAGTACTGCGACATTTTGCGACGAATTAGTGAATAGTGAAAAAGAAAAAGAAAAATAAGCAAAATACTAATTAAACCCCCTTTTTACATGCCTCCTGGTGCACTGCTGCTTGGGGGATGAAGTCCACTTCAGTCCTGAGGTCCTCAGGACACAAGGGGACTTCATCACCCCACCAGCAGTGCGCCACGAGGCGCTTTTGCAAAGTGGTGTAAAAAGGGGGCGTGGCCTCGTACCACCTCTCAGCAATCCCACTGTGTGGGGCTTACTGGAGGTTCCTGGTGGTCTAGTTGGCCCCCAGGGACCCTCACTAGCAACGGGGAATTAATTCCCCAACGTACAGCGCCAGGAGGCACGTTTGCAGAGTCATGCAGGGAGGAGGCGGGGCCTTTGGCGAGTTGCCGTTTAAAAAAAATAAATTATGGGAG
Source organism: Calotriton arnoldi (assembly GCA_963921515.1). Taxonomy (NCBI): domain Eukaryota; kingdom Metazoa; phylum Chordata; class Amphibia; order Caudata; family Salamandridae; genus Calotriton; species Calotriton arnoldi. The sequence continues at coordinate 1,235,605 of CAWUFW010000145.1, forward strand.
GGGGGCCGCGTGGCCACTTTCCCTGGCCACTTCTGGCCCCGGGGACCCCATCCCCCAGGGCCTGGCCAGCCTTGTGTTTTTTTTTAATTGTGGGAGGGGGGCTGCGTGGCCCCCTTCCAGAGGCCAATTATGGCCATGTGGACCCCATCCCCGGGGCCTGGCCAGCTTTCTTTTTTTTATTTAATTTTTTTGGAGGAGGGCCACATGGCCCACCTCCTCAGGCCAATTATGGTCCTGGGGACCCCATCCCCCGGGCCGGCCTTCTGTTTTTTTTATATTATTAAAGGGGAGGGGGGCAGAGTGGCCCCCCCTCCCAGGCCACTTATGGCCCCGGGGACCCCATCCCCCGAAGCCTGGCCTCTTTTTAAAAAAAAAAAAATTAATTAGGGGAGGGGGGCCACGCGGCCCCCTCCCGGGCCACTTCTGGCCCCGGGGACCCCATCCCCCGGGGCCGGCCCTTAGCGTTGGGGACTGTGGGGGGAGCCCCACGGTCCCTGCGGGCTCCCCGCCTCCTGTGTGAGCCGGCATTACTTTTGGACAAGGGGAGCTGCTGACATGCAACTCCCCTTGCCCAAAAGCAATTCTGCTTCGCTTCATGGAAGTTTCCATGAAGCGAAGCAGAGTTTGCTATGACAGGGCAGGAGCCGTGCTCCCACACTGTCATAGCAAACAGCAATGTCCCGGGGGTGGGCACCCAGGACATTGCAGGAGTCGGCCCTGGGGGGTGGCGGTCCCCAGGGCCATTGAGGGCTCCAGGAGGGGGCTGTGCGGCCCCCCTCCCATCATTTGCATAGCCCCGCAATGGACCCCCGCATTGAAATAATGAGTGCCCCGGGGAGATGGTAGTCCCCGGGGCAGTGTGGGGAGGGGCAGGAGCCCCCCCACACCTAATTTTTTTTCATTTTAGCCCTGGGGAGGTGGCGGTCCCTGGGGCTTGGGGGGCCGCGAGCCCCCTGCACATAAATAATAAAGCCCCGGGGAGGTGGAGGTCCCCGGGGCTGCAGGGGCCCCTCCAGGCCCCTGCTACATAATTTGGGATTGCCCCCGGGACCTGGCCCACCCGGGGGCTTTAAAAAACATAGCTTTGGCCGGAGTCATGCCAGGTGCGCAAATCCAGCTGAAAATAAACAAAAATGCTTTTTTTGGCCCTGGGGGTCCCTGTGGGACCCTCTGACCAGGCCTAGGGTGTCAGGGTGTTTTTACCCTGCCCCCTTTCCTTCTTTTTTAATGTCTTTCTCACCTTTTTCCTTCTCCCTCGGTACCGAGTCACAAGATGGCTGCCAACACTTCCTGGTTTGAAGTGTTGGCAGCCAATCAGAGGCAAGCTCGTGCTCGGGAGGGCTCAGCCAATTAGATCTCAGAATTCTCAAATATCGATATCTGTAAATCTTTAAATATCTCAAACTACTGAACGGATTTACACCATTTAAATAAAAGCGTGCTCTCTGGACCAAGAGCTATGTCTCTGCCAAATTTGGTGTAATTCCGTTCAGCAGTTCAGGCTGTAGCCGTGTCTAAAGTTTCCTATGGAGATTAACATGGAGAAAACACGTTTTGGGACCCCCCCTTTTTTCTCGGCCCCCGCTTGACGAATCACCCCGAAACTTTGAAGACATGAGCTGACTTGAGTGAACAATTAGTTTTGAAAATTTCGTGAAGATTCGTCAAACGGCGCCAAAGTTATTGGCAAATCAAAAAACGCTTTTCCTATGGAAACAAGGTTCTAACTATAACTACCTACTGGCTAGCGCCAGTAGGATATATATATATATATATATATATATATATATATATATATATATATAACATGATTCGCCTCAAGCAGCTCCTCAGCTACTCCCTTCCATACAGAAAAGACGAAGAGCGGACCCAAAGTTCTTAGTGCAATTTCGTAGTGCTTTATTGAGTGCCCAGCATGTCCGCCATTACGCGTTTCGACCCCAACACGGGCCTTGATCACATGACGCGTTGCTTTGGTAATGATTGACATTTAAAGTGACTGATGCAGGAAGTAATTTACTCACGTGCAAAATGCAGAATGCATAGAAACTGAAAAGTTACTGAGTTCATAGCAGCAAGAGGTTCACTAGAGTGCAAAATTACGCATTGTGATAAATATAAATATATATCCAATAAATACATAAATGCATACAAAAACATAATTGATATACAATATATAAAAACAAATATGGGCCAAAATATTAAAACAAATTTATGTTGGTTTAAAATATTTTATATACCAGCGGCATTTAAAATCTATTAAAACATACCATACTTGGTGTTGTAAAAAAGCTAAAAATGCCTGCTATATCTCATTAATGAGCATAAATCACCAACATGAATGTAGCCCCATTGTATTTGTTAATGTAGATATTAAACGTGTCTTGATGTCTCACTCATTGCTGTTATAGATAATCGCAATCAAGCCCAAATGGGCTGAGGTAAACCTTTGACACATGAAAATGTCATTAATCTCAGTTGAATAAACATACTGTCAAATACACCTGTCGACCAAAAATTAAGTGCAAGTAATAGTGCAAAATTACAGTGCATAGATAAAAAGTATCTAAAATTACATGATTATGCGGGAGACATTCCATTCATTATTAGCAGTTTAAAAATTCTATTTACATATAAAATGCAACTAATTCTAATATCTGAGTGTAATGCATAATAATTCAGAAAATTCATCATAGACAAGTGTAAAAATCTTCACTGGCATTCAACCCTGATGGGGTCTTGGTATCAAGCTTCAATATATATCTTGTTTCCAAGAGGCGCAGTTTGGCCTCCCGGTTTCCTCCCCTTTTAAGAGGTGGAACTGTATCTATTACAAAATATTGGAGGTACACAGGGTTGGTTTCATGACGTTCCTCAAAATGTCTAGCTACTGGGTAGGCCTGGTCTTTATTGGTAATTGCCCTGATGTGCTGGAGTATCCGTTTATGGGCTGGCAGTTTGGTGCTGCCAATGTATCTCAGCCCACAAGGACACTCCAGCACATATACTGCAAAATCAGTTTTACAAGTCAGTCTTTTATTAATGAGTATAGGCACAGACTTAAAAGGTCTGTTGTAATGAGTTTTATTGCATGCAAATTTGCATGCTTTGCAGCTAGGACACTTTCTAAAGCCTTTGCATGCTGCAAGCCAGTTAGTAGGCATCTTATTTTCGGACTGTTCCTCACCAGACTGTTACACATCGACCTTGATTTTCTAAAAGTCAATACTGGCTTTGAAGGTAAGAACCTACCCAGAACAGGATCACCCTGTACTAAGCTCCAATTCCGATAGAAGATCTTTCTGAGAGCCTTATGCTGTCTATTGTAGGTCAATATGATCCTGGGTTGCAACTCAGTGTTCCCTGAGCACTCTTCTACCTGATTAGGTTTACTTTTCAGCGCCTCCTTTCTAGACAGATTTTTGGTTCTGTTAATCGCACTGTCTATGATGTTAGAGGCATAGCCTCTTTCTACAAACCTCTGTCTGCTCAAATTCTGGGCAGCCTCACAATTTTCCTCAGTGCTGCATATCCGCCTGATACGCAGCATCTCCCCATAGGGGATGCTGCGTATCAGGTGGTGTGGATGGTGACTGCTGGCATGCAGCACTGTATTACCTGAGGTAGGTTTCCTGAATAACTTAGTGGCAATGGCGCCCTGATCCACATACACCTCTACGTCTAAAAAATAGACTGAAACTTTACTAATAGTTGATGTAAAGTGGAGATTGAGGCAATTGTTGTTAATCAGGTCCACAAATTCCAATGCACTGGTTTCAGATCCTCTCCAAACCACAAATAAATCATCTATATAACGCAACCATGATACAACATGCCGGTCCGTTATCTCTCTGTGCTGACCCCTGAGGACCTGCTCCTCCCACAGCCCCATATGCAAACAAGCATAGCTGGGGGGAAAGCAGGCCCCCATGGCAACACCCCTAATCTGCTGATAAATTTGATTATCAAACATGAAAAAGTTTTGCTCCAGATACGTAGATATCATAGTGATTAACATTTTGTTGTGCATAGAGAGGTACATTGGTCTTAAATTCAAATAGTGCTCGATGGCTTTGAGTCCATCACAATGTCGGATGGACGTATAAAGTGACGTTACATCTAATGTAATTAGAAGCAAATCTGGACCCCATACAATATTGTCAATTTTTCTCAGGAAGTCTGATGTGTCCTGTATGTAAGATGCCAACCCTTTAACCCAATCTTGAAGGAAATAATCCACATATTTAGATGTGTTCTCCATAATGCCGTTGATGGCGGAAATTATTGGTCTTCCCGGGGGCTTTTCAGTGCATTTATGAATCTTTGGAATTAGATATAAAGTGGGAATGACCGGATGTTCCTTTTCAAAAAACAATATTCGTCATTAGTAATCAACCCCCCACTCTTCCAAGCCAATAATTTCAAGTAGTACTCACTCCATGCTGCTTTGACAGTGTGTATGTTGCTTTTCTTATAACACTCTGTATCAGTCAGCTGATGTTGCGCTTCCTCCATGTAAAGTTTGTGCGGCCACAGGACGATATTACCACCCTTGTCAGATTGACGCACAATTATATTATTGTCGTTCTGTATTTTCTTCATCAATTGTGTGTAGCACATGTTCTGTTTATCAATCCCATGGCGAGCTTTGTTAGTTGCAGTATATAATTGCTTCAGATCCATTGTTACTAACTCGTGGTAAACGTCCAAGTTGTCGTGCAGCATAATGGGTTGAAAGGTTGATTTAGGTTTAAATGGAGTCTTGATTATACCATAAGTATCGACAGGTTCCAAGCTGGGAAGAGAGGTTTCCATTGACTGTTCATTTTGCAAGGACCAGACATCCTGAAAAAAGTTCCAATCTCCTGCTGTAAGGAGTGGGGGGCTGTATATCGGAGTTTCTGTTATAGTTGTTTTTTTCTTCTTCGATTGTAACATATGGAATTTGCTGAGTTTTAATTTTCTCATGAATCTGAACATATCCATTCGGGTGTCTGCGTAATTGAAATTGCACACAGGGAAGTAAGACAGTCCTAAACTCAGTATTCATCTCTCTGCCATAGATAGATGAAGGTTGGTCAAATTCACTATTGAGTTGGCGTCTGGACTTATTTCTGATTCTGGTATCGGTTCCATCTTCCCCTCGTTTGTATTTTGGTGGATGGCTTTTCTTTTGCTACATTTTCGTCTTTGGCTGCATTTAAAGTTATTTCTTGTGTTTTTAGGCCAGTCTGTCCTCGGGGTCTCAGTGTGTCCCTTCGATCTTGGCACAGACAATCTACTTCTTGTGCAAGGAACATTTTGGTAAACCCCAAAACGGGTGTCCTGGATGTATCACCTTCAGGGTCACTCTCCGCCGCCAAGCTCAAATCCGATACTGAGGTAGATGCTATAGCTACTTCCCTAGCATCTTTACGGAGAACTCGATTCGGGTTTCCTCTGGCCTTTACCGCATCATATTTACGGGCAAATGTAAATACTTGCCCATTCTGATAATCAGCCTTATCTTTTTCAAACTTAAACGCTTTTCGTCTTTTAATGATGTCTTCATCTTTCTGCAAGCGAACAGTCATATCCTCCCTGAGCTTTTTTATTTGCTCAGTCATTTCCAATTTGCATATTTCCGCCTCTAATAACTCAACCTGGGCTTGTAGTTTAGCACGATCGCTTTCGGCGTATTTTACAAGAATCCCGACCAACTTGCTAGAAGACTCGAGATTACAGTCAGCCCACTCTGCAAGCATATCCGGGTCCGGACTCTCGTAACTTGGTGCCAGGGTAATCCGCAAGCCTCTAGGTATCCTACCGACCTCCAAGTAGCGGGACCAAGATTTATACTCCAACCACTTGGACTGTTCGGAGCGCATGAGTTTTTCCAGTTTTCTGAAGGTGTCTCTGATGTTAGAATTTGCAGTAGGTGTAATGTTCATGTGTATATTAGTCGTTGACCCCCCAGCCGGAGAGTCATTGAACATAGCGTTGGCTGCCTCCTCACGGTTACGCAACGCGTCAGCGGACATAGTTACTGAAAGTTGTGGCAAATATGAAACAGCTTCGAAACGGCCGCTAGTTATCTGAATCAATGTCAAAACTAGCGCCGTGCACACTCCCCAACTGGCTTGTCTGTTGAATCCTACCTTCGTAGATTGCCTGGCACTCGATCCGGTCATCCGACACAGGTCACGCCGGCTTCCACCATCAGGCAGGACAATTCACAGTATCCAGGGGCTAACGCAGCTTACTCCTCGCCAGAGTTTCGAATGCAGTTCCGGGACCCCCCCTTTTTTCTTGGTCCACGCTTGATGAATCACCCTGAAACTTTGAAGACCTGAGCTGACTCGAGTGAACAATTAGTTTTGAAAATTTCGTGAAGATTCGTCAAACGGTGCCAAAGTTATTGGCAAATCAAAAAACGCTTTTCCTATGGAAACAAGGTTCTAACTATAACTACCTACTGGCTAGCGCCAGTAGGATATATATATATATGTATATATATATATATTCACTGAAAAAAACATAGGTTTCAGGCACGTTTTAGTTAGAAATTAGCATTTAAAAAACCTTAGCAATTCACTGAAATAACCGTAGGTTTCAGGGACGTTATAGTTAGTTGGACATTTCACTCATACAAAACCATAGAAATTCCACCGTTATAGTTAGTTCAGCTAACTATAACTCGCGCCCCCGCAATGCACTGCTGATGATGTCACATATTACATCATTCATGACATGGTCAGTTACATCACTGATGACATCACTGATGACATCTCAAATGACAACACTGATGACATCACCCAGTGAATGTGGTTTTCTTTAAAATTTAAATATGTATTATATATATATATACCAAGCTGTATTGAAGAATGAATGGATGTATAAGTGTCTGGATGGAGGATTTAGTAGGTGTGTGACTGACTGTTTAAGTGAATGATTAAATGTATCTTACTGAATACATGGGTTAGTGTCTAAAGTGTGTGAATGTCTGTATCACTCTGTCTGTTGTTGTGTAAGCTGCTGCATCGGTTGGTCAGTAGCTACATGAATGTCTATATGGGTTATTGATTAGTTGCCTGCATATTTGTATAAGAGACTGAGTGTGTGTGTGTGTGTGGTTGGTTGGGGGGTGTGTGACTCTGTGCATAGATGTGTGAGTGGTTGATTGACAGGGTGTATGAGTTTAAGAGTGCATGTGGAAACAGTTGTATGGGTGGGTAAGTGTGTGTATGGGCGTCTTGGTGAGTGAATTGATGTCTCAGTGCACATGTCCAGCTAAGTACATATATAAAAGGCAGTGTATGTGACAGTTGGTGTATAGAAATGACTATACGTGAGAGTCAGTGATTGTGAGAGTGGCTGTATGTATGAGTGTATACTTGTATTAGTGATTATATAAAAGACTAAGTATGCGTTACTATCTGTATGAATAAATGAGGTGGTTTGTGTATAACTCTGTAGGTGAGTAAATGGAACTGTGATTGATTCTTTGCATGAGTGACTAGGATGAGTACATAACTGACTAGGATAAGTGCTGGTGTGTCAATGTCTATATAGGTGTATGAGTGCATTTGATAGTGTTCTATTGATCAGTGACTGCATGTATGACTGATTGTATGGGTGAATGGGTAGATGTGTGTGTAGACCTAGGAATCACTGAGTGGGTATGTAGTAACTGGTATTAGTGTGTCAATGCTATCGAAAGTGGTAGTCTGAATTTTACAGTGAGTGTATCAAAGGTTATATTAGTGTGTGACGAGGTGCATCAGATTGTCACATGGATGATGTCATCAATGATGTTATCAGTGATGTCATTTGAGATGTCATCAGTGATGTAATCAGTGATGTCACTGACCATGTCATGAATGATGTAATATGTGACGTCATCAGCAGTGCATTGCGGGGGCGCGAGTTATAGTTAGCTGAACTAACTATAACGGTGGAGTTTCTATGGTTTTGTATGAGTGAAATGTCCAACTAACTATAACGTCCCTGAAACCTATGGTTTTTTCAGTGAATTTCTAAGGTTTTTTAAATGCTAATTTCTAACTATAACGTGCCTGAAACCTATGGTTTTTTCAGTGAATTTCTAAGGTTTTTTTAAATGCCAATTTCTAACTATAACGTGCCTGAAACCTATGGTTTTTTCAGTGAATTTCAAAGGTTTTTTAAATACTAATTTCTATGTATAGCGTCCCTGAAACCTATGGTTTTTCAGTGAATTTCAATGTTTTTTTTAATGCTAACTTCTAATTATAATGTTCATTTAACCTATAGTTTTTTCCCACACCCAAGAAGGACACAACACCCACTGCCACAACCCTCAGGGCCTCCCCCCCCGTACCACCCCTCTCCCTACTGTCATTTTTTTTATTTGTTATTTAAACTATATAATGTCTTCTTGTTTTTTAAATATTAAACAACTACATACAGTATGAAAGGGAGCCCAGCCCAGAGCCACATCTGAAGACCAGCACATGTCATAGACCTACTGATCAAGCAGCTCCGACACCCAAGAACGCCACAACACCCCCCACCACCCCCAGGACCCCCCCCTCTACCACCGAGGCAGCGCAGAACAAGACAGCAAACTTTCCGAAAACGGCATGGCCCCTCAGCCACACAATAGCTGAATATTGGGACAGGTGTGAACAAACTATATGTGAAGGAAGCAATTCACCCATGTTTAACAATGCACACAATGCAAAGTGTAGCGGTGATGTGCTGGACACATCTCAGTATGCAGAACACACACCTCTCCATGTGCACAAATACTACTGGTGCTTGTAGTGTTGTGGACAGTGGACCCAACCATATTACGTCAAACACTAGGGAAGATCTCAGTCGTGTAGCTGTGTCATCCCCCCCTGTATGCATAAGCGTAACCGGAGTGGGCTGGTCCGACGTACGCCACTTCAGCGTAGGAGTGTGAATAAATAGGCCGGAGCTCTGGGCGTGGTTCACTTGTGGGAACGCCAAAGCGTCTGCCAGGGCGGCACCCCTCACCCTGCCACGAGGCCGCCGACGTGACCGCCATCCTCCTCAGCCAATCACTGGCTTCCGCCACACAGGCCCCCAGCGGCACAGCACCGCAGACTTATGTCTGTACAAACTACTGCCTTCGATATACACTGCGGACAGCAAGGCTCACAATTCAGATTGAGTCGCGATTGCAGATGACGCAGTCCAGTAGGCAAGAGACATTGCTCAAGTCAACAACACGTGGCTGTGGGCCCTTCCTGACCACTGCCTCCGGCCTACACTGCGGTCAGTAGGGCTCACAATTCAGATGGAGTCGAGATTGCAGATGACGCAGTCCAGTAGGCAACAGACATTGCTCAAGTCAACAACACGTGCCTGTGGGCCCTTCCTCACCGCTGCCTCCTGCCTCCACTGCGGTGAGTAGGGCTCACAATTCAGAGCGACTCGCGATTGCAGATGACGCAGTCCAGTAGGCAACAGACATTGCTACCAGCGCGGCCAGCCCCGCCCACGCATCATCGCTGACTGCGCACACGCTAAGTGCTTCAAGTACCACTAACTCTATGCAGCTCAAGTCAACGCCATGTTGCTGTGGGCCCTTGATGACCGCTGCCTCCAGCCTACAATGCGGTTAGCAGGGCTAACAATTCAAGATTAGTGCCGATGCAAATTGTGTAAGAGAGTATAATCGGTTAAGAAGACTGTATGCTCCCAATCTGTGCAGCTCAAGTCAACGTCACGTGGCTGTGGGCCTTTGCTGACCGCTGCCTCCGGCCTACACTGTGGAAGACCGGCGACACGTGGTGCCACTAACCCTGTTCAACACAAGCCAGCGACACGTGGTGCCACTAACCCTGTTCAACACAAGCCGCGACACGTGGTGCCACTAACCCTGTTCAACACAAGCCGGTGACACGTGGTGCCACTAACCCTGTTCAACACAAGCCGCGACACGTGGTGCCACTAACCCTGTTCAACACAAGCCGATCCCACATGTGGAACTGTGTCCTGAGTCCTGAATGGCAGTGACCCCAAGTCCGTGGCAGCGACCACAGCACCAGACTCCCTTCGATCAGTGAGGCATATTTCCATATGCAAGGCCGGCGACACGTGGTGCCACTAACCCTGTTCAACACAAGCCGATCCCACATGTGGAACTGTGTCCTGACTCCTGAATGGCAGTGACCCCAACTTCGTGGCAGCGACCACAGCACCAGACTCCCTTCGATTAGTGAGGCGTATTTGCATATGGAAGGCCGGCGACACGTGGTGCCACTGAACCTGAACTACACAGGCCGGTGGGGCCACCAACCTATGCATGTGGATGTGGGCCCTTGCTCACCGCTACCTCTGGCCTACACTGCGGTCAGCAGGGCTCACAATTCAGATACAGTCGCGATTGCAGATGACGCAGTCCAGTAGGCAAGAGACATTGCTCCCAGTGCGGCCCGTCCGCACCAAGCAGCATCACAGGCTCATACATTCTCAATGCTTCTGGTGCCACTAACTGTGCACCTCAACTCAACGCCACGTGGCTATGGGCCCTTGCTGACCACTACCTCTGGCCTACACTGCGGTCATCAGGGCTCACAATTAAAATTAAGTCTTGATTCATTAATTACAGAGTCCAGTAGGCAAGTAACTATCACAGGCCTAAAACCTACATAATATCCTTTTAGTATCCTTGCTTCAAGAACTTTTTTTATATCAGTTATAGCTTTAGTACAATCAGCCAAATTCATCTTCAAGTGCAAACGAACACTCATTAGCAGTCTACACTGCGGGCAGCAGAGCTCGCAATTCGAATTTTGGACACGTGGTGCCACTAACCCTGTTCAACACAAGCCGCGACACGTGGTGCCACTAACCCTGTTCAACACAAGCCGGCGACACGTGGTGCCACTAACCCTGTTCAACACAAGCCGATCCCACATGTGGAACTGTGTCCTGAGTCCTGAATGGCAGTGACCCCAAGTCCGTGGCAGCGACCACAGCACCAGACTCCCTTCGATCAGTGAGGCATATTTCCATATGCAAGGCCGGCGACACGTGGTGCCACTAACCCTGTTCAACACAAGCCGATCCCACATGTGGAACTGTGTCCTGACTCCTGAATGGCAGTGACCCCAACTTCGTGGCAGCGACCACAGCACCAGACTCCCTTCGATTAGTGAGGCGTATTTGCATATGGAAGGCCTGCGACACGTGGTGCCACTGAACCTGAACTACACAGGCCGGTGGGGCCACCAACCTATGCACGTGGCTGTGGGCCCTTGCTCACCGCTACCTCTGGCCTACACTGCGGTCAGCAGGGCTCACAATTCAGATACAGTCGCGATTGCAGATGACGCAGTCCAGTAGGCAAGAGACATTGTTCCCAGTGCGGCCCGTCCGCACCAAGCAGCATCACAGGCTCATACATTCTCAATGCTTCTGGTGCCACTAACTGTGCACCACAACTCAACGCCACGTGGCTATGGGCCCTTGCTGACCACTACCTCTGGCCTACACTGCGGTCATCAGGGCTCACAAATAAAATTAAGTCTTGATTAATTAATTACAGAGTCCAGTAGGCAAGTAACTATCACAGGCCTAAAACCTACATAATATCCTTTTAGTATCCTTGCTTCAAGAACTTTTTTAATATCAGTTATAGCTTTAGTACAATCACCAAATTCATCTTCAAGTGCAAACGAACACTCATTAGCAGTCTACACTGCGGGCAGCAGAGCTCGCAATTCGAATTTTGGACACGTGGTGCCACTAACCCTGTTCAACACAAGCCGCAACACGTGGTGCCACTAACCCTGTTCAACACAAGCCGGCGACACGTGGTGCCACTAACACTGTTCAACACAAGCCGATCCCACATGTGGAACTGTGTCCTGAGTCCTGAATAGCAGTGACCCCAAGTCCGTGGCAGCGACCACAGCACCAGACTCCCTTCGATCAGTTAGGCATATTTCCATATGCAAGGCCGGCGACACGTGGTGCCACTAACCCTGAACAACACAAGGCGCGACATGTGGTGCCACTAACCCTGTTCAATACAAGCCGATCCCACATGTGGAACTGTGTCCTGAGTCCTGAATGGCAGTGACCCCAACTTCGTGGCAGCGACCACAGCACCAGACTCCCTTCAGTTTTATTTGTTGTTGTTTTGTTTAAATAAAATGTTTTATATGTAAATCTATACATGACTAAGATTCTTGTTTGTCCAACCGCACAGGGACAATTCCGGGCCCAAAAATGTTGTTGGGGGTATGTTGGTAATGTGGGAAGAGGGTGCGTTACCTGCTGATGTGGGGAGAGGCAGCGTGAAAGGGTTATCTCTCACAGAAAGAACTCCGGTATCTTTTCAGAAATGCCTCGGACAGATGCCAGCTGACGGACTGAATCACAAAAATGGCTTTTTAATGCTTATGTAGTGTGACTTATGAACAGTTCGCACCCAGGCTCGCAGAGGGACAACTGCGGCCCATCCGCTCGACTCACAGACGCAGTACTACGAGCCGTCCGCTCCCAAAGGAACAGCAGCGTAGTAGCTTGCAGAGGTACAGGCACAGCAGCGTACTAGCTCGCAAAGGTAGACAGCTGCAAGCCGACGGACTGGCTTCTAATGGCATAGCTGCGAAGTGGTGATGTTGGGCAGAGGGAGCATGAAAGGGTTATCTCGCACAGACAGAGCTCCGCTATATTAAATTGCCCCCGGGACCTTTCTTTTATATTTTCACTCGATGCGAGAAAGCGCGCTTTCTGGACCAAGACCTTTCTCCCTACCAAATTTGGCGTAATTCCGTTCAGCAGTTTGACCTGTAGCCTTGTCTAAAGTTTCCTATGAAAAATCCATTGAGAAAACACGTTTTCACACCCCCCACATAGCTACCTGTCGCAGGCGTACTCGCTGTTGGTGTGCAGGTCAGTGGTCTAGTTGTCAACATGTCACGGCCACTCCCCGAGGGTAGGTTTCCACACACACCACACCCATCCGGCACATGCGTCACAGGCCATGTGACCACACAAATGTAATGGATCGACAACGTCACATCCTTTATTGCCGGTGGTGACTGGATGGCGGACGCTCCACGGGTCTCAATCATAAAGAGTCCATGAAAAGTTGCACAGAGGGTTAGTACCACCCAAAGCTGATGTGGCCTTCAGGGGCCTACTACCACGTGGCGCGGACTTGAGTTGCACAGGGTTAGTGCCACCCGAAGCTGATGTGGCCGTCAGGGGACTACCACCACGTGGCGCGGACTTGAGTTGCACAGGGTTAGTGCCACCCGAAGATGATGTGGCCGTCAGGGGCCTACTACCACGTGGCGCGGACTTGAGTTGCACAGGGTTAGTCGTACCCTAAGTTGTATGGCCGTCAGCGGCCTACCACCACGTGGCGCTGACTTGCGTTGCACAGGGTTAGTGGCACCAAAAGCTGATGTGGTCTCCGCCATTGATGACTCAGGACTCAGCGACATGTGTGGGATCTGCTGGGCCGCGGAGCGGGTCCACATAATGTGCACCAAGCCATGGTGCCGGGACTGGGCCCTGGAGCTTTCACGGGCACGTGGAGTGCCCACTGGTAGACACTCCGGTGGCAGCAGGTAATTATTTGGTCATGGATGCGCAGGGGCGGCAGTGTCTCTCTCTCTCTCTCTCTCTCTCTCTCTCTCTCTCACTTCCCTCTCTTCACTCTCTCTCTCACTCCCTTCCTTCCTTTCCTTCTATCTCTCTCACTCTCTCTCCCTTCTCCCTTTCTCACTCCCTTTCTTTCCTTCCCTCTCTTTTTCTCTCTGGCTTTTTTTTCCTTCTCTCTTTCTCTGTGTCTCACTCCTTTGATATGCGCATTACACACGTCCTTATTTTGTGCTTTATTTTCCAGGCTGTGTCGTCGACATTCATGGACCCGACAGGAGTCTTCCGCCTTGTTGTTTTGTGTTAAGTTTGTTAAATTTAGTTTATCCTCTATATGTACGTAAACGGCAAAATAAAGTTTGAAAAAAAAAAAAAAATTAAATAAATTCAATCAAGTTTTTGGTTGTTACTTATGTGCTGTGTGACTCTTTCTCGTTCTTATTACTGTTATTTGGTGGTCTCCACCATGGTGTTAAATTTTGGGGCAGTTATCACGGGAATACTGGTGATGTCTGCAGTTTGCACCAGCTTCTGAATAGTGTGCTAGATTTATCTCAACTTTAGTTGCATTAAAGTGCTGATAATGAGATGCAGAGTAGGCGTTCCCATGCAAAAACACACGAGGTGCACCTTTGCGATTTATTCTAAATACTAAAATCCTGTATTGAATTGCACTGTGTTAGTGGGTGCATTTACAGTGTACACACAAAATCAATGAAGAAATCTCATTGTATTTATATTGATTGGGAATAGTGGGTCAGGTGCTGAATCTTGACGGGATACACTGCCCAGTTCGTTTATTTTTCTGTACACGAAAAAACCACATCACAACTTTCACAACGAAAGGCAAAAACTGCGATGCAAACCAAATTCCGGTGATAAGCCGCGTTAGCACCAGGGATTTTACACCTGCTTTCTGCTGGTGTTAAGCAGGACGACTACCTGCAGCATGAAAGGGAACACCGCCAAGAGCCACACCGGAACACCCACAGGTGCCATAGAGTCAATGAGCATGATACACGGATACCCATGAGGGCCACAACACTCATCGCAACAACCCCAGGACCGCCAACGCCCCCCGAACCCGCATCTGAGCAAGTGTGTCCGTGTGGTCATTGTGTTAGCATGATGGGCACGGGCCCTGCAACATCACAGTGTGCTGTCTTCAGCGCACGTTACCATGTCACCTCAGCGTTGGCAGTGAGCCTGGACATGTAGCTACGCACGCATCCTCCTGCATGCACAAGTGGCGTGTGCTGGTCCGGCGTACACAGGTCAGCGCAGGGGTGCGCCTATCCGGCAAGGGGAATGGAGTGTCTCGGACATGTCCATGTGCAAGAAGTGCGGTAAGTGTGTCTCTGTGTTTTGGTGTGGCCGCCACAAGGGCTGCACCAGTCGATGTTGTAAAGTGGCATGCACCACCTCCAAATGGCAGTGTCACGGTGTGATTGGAATGCCGCAGGACATGCGCAAATAGGCATTACAATGGTGTGCCGTAGGAGTGCACGGGATACAACAGCGCAGCGCACAAAAGTGTGGGGGCTCGTGGGAGGGAGGAGCAGCTGTTTGGGAATGTAACACACAGTGAACTCGCCCATGTGCCACATGCTGGGCATCTCATCCATGATGACCAGGGTCGCAGACATCCCACAACACCCACGACCGGCCTTTGTACACATCCTGTATGAATGCAGCTGGAGAAGTTACTGTAGGGATGAAAGGTTCTTTGTCTGAGCTATCTTGCGCTAACACATCTGCTGCTCCGAGAAGGAACTTGCAAGTGGCCAGCCCCCTGACAGATACGATAATATTTGCATCCGTCTCCCACACTACGCACTGCCTGATTTGAGAACAACGAGTACACATCCCACACTCAAAAGTCCTTCATCGTAGTTAGCATGCATGAAATGGCCTTCACACGTACTCCCACCACACCCCTGCCCTGCACCCATTGCACACAGACCCGGCTCATTGCACCAAGCTGTGCCATTTCATCCACAAGACTGGCACACGGCAAGCCAGTGCAGCTACAAGCAGAGCCACTGACGCAATGGCAGGGCATCCCGAACACATGGTCGACTCCATTCACGTCCACCTATACCTTGCACGTCTGCTGCATGTCCTGGGTGCACTGCCTTTGGCAGTGCTGCGGATCACTTACCGGCTGAGCTTCCGCATTGCGGACGTCACCTGCGTTCAACCTGTATTGCAATGTCGCATGTGCCTATCCGAGTGGTGCATGGACGTGTGCCTCTCCAACGTGTGCGTAGCTGACATGGATTACGACGGGTGTGTGCGCCCCCTGTTGGCCCACGACCAGGAGTGTCATGGTGATGCCCGTTTATGACATGCATGGATGTTTGGCATGCATGTTGGGAACTGGGCCTGGGAGATTGCACGTGTCGTAGTATGCAGTGAGCAAATTGACCCACTTCCCGATTCTGCTTTAATGCACATTGGGTACAGTGGTTGGAGTCAGCACATCTGTCCAGGTCAGCTGATGGATTACGTCGACGACATGTCAAATATTGTGGCCAACCATCACTCATTAGAGATAGTGGCTTACGCAGCTGCACTCGCGTTCATGGACCAGTGACAAGGTACCTGCAACCACGACTCGATGTGCCACATTGCACGTGTCCCGCCGCATCATTGCACGTTGTGCATCTGGTCACATGTCCCAAGACGACAGTGGACATGGCTGCATTGGTGTCGACTCATGTCCGAGGCGCGGACAACCAACGCTGCTTGACACTGACGTGTGTTGGTGATGGACTACCCCGAGGTGAACATGGACGTTTTCCTACGTTCCTTATTCAGGCATGCTGCTGCATTTGTCTGCATATTGTGGCACTACTCTTGGCCGTACTGACACGCACTTTTTTAATAAAGTTTCCACATTTTCACTTGTCTCCAAATGTGTTGTGTCTTCATTTGTATGTCAATGTGTGTGTCACGGACTCTCTGGCTGCCTGCCATACGTGAATTGCTACCCCATACGGACTGTGGGTTTGTACTTATGCGTTCTCATGTGCCTGTTTCGTACTGACGCTTTTGGACGTTTATCCACCACAGGCGAGTGCATTTGTGTCCTGTGTTAGATTGTGCAAATGTTTGTGTTTGGACAACATTGTGTTGGATGTTGGTGTGCTCTGCTTCCTATGTGTGTGTGCTGCATTCTGTGTGAGATGTCCCTTCATGTGAGGTATTGTTCACCCTTCTCCCTTTCAGGCAGTGTGGTTTTCACTTCTGTGCTTGTTCAGTGGTGTGATGTTGGCGGGTTGTGTGACTTGTGCTCCTTGTTGGTGTGTTTCATTTTAGCCATGATTTGTCTGTAGTTGTGCTGTACTTAATTGTGCATGTGTGCCATTGTGCCCATCTCCCTCTGTCCCCCCACTCCCTGCTTGTTCCTCTTCCTGGTGCTGTTGTGTCTGTAATTTTGTTACTCCACACATAAATACATGTAAAGAACAAATTAGAATAGTTCCTTGATTCTTTTAGATTGCAAAACTTCTCTCTATTGGTTATTTTTGAATTTTCCATATAAACCGTTTTTTTAATATTCAAGGACACATAGAAGTCAGAAGTGCAACGTATTCTATCAACACACTTTCTAGAACATTCTACAACACGTGCAGGTTAAAAGTTCATAATTTTTTTAAACCGAACGATATTTTTTTGCAACATTTTCTCGAACATTTAACGGCACGTGCAGGTTAAAAGTTCACGATTGTTTTAAGTTCGAACAGTGCCTTCCAAATGCAAGTAGCAGGTGTGGTTGAGTTGACCAAATTTTATCCTATCATATGTACTCCACGTTTAAACTGCTTTTTCTTAACCAATCACAAAGATGCTTTTCCACAAAACAAATGTGCACCCTACTTTTAAAAAACAATGCTTTTCATCTCCCAATCAGTTATCGTTTTGAATGAGAAAAAAGTAGTTCCCCACCTTTAAACATATCTCTTATTCTACGAACGGACTGCATGAGCTACAGACATCTATCCATACTTCCCAGCCATACCTTCAAAATGCTAGTGTGGATCGTAGGACATAGCTATGTTTTCTGGTGCAAGAGGTATGCAGAACAGAGACGTATTGACTTAGACCTAGGTTTACAAAATGTGGACATTAAATGGTGTGGACAGAGAGGATTGAAGTGGCACCAATTGTTGCCTTTGGTTAAAACCTGTTTGCATCTCCAACACCCTGACCTCATGATTGTGCACTGTGGTGGAAACGACCTAGGCACATTGACTGGTGTAGGTTTGGAAAAGCTAATGAAAGACACCTTTCGACAATTGATGTTGCTTTTGCCTCAAACTGTCTTTGTATATTCCAATATATGCCAAAGACAGAAGTGGAAATGGTCAAACCAATTTTGTCCTCAGATTGAAAAATCTAGGAAGAATGTCAACAAAGCTGTGTCTGCATACCTCAGAGACCATAGAATGGGGTTGATCTACAACAACAACATACGTTTTGATATGGCTGATATCTACAGAAGTGATGGAGTACACTTCACAGATCAGGGAAATCGAGTTTTTCTGAATAACCTGAAGCTGTGCATCCGCACGTATATGTAGCTCCAACTAATAAACACAAGGGCTCTTTTTAGAGCCGCCTTATATTCCCAATATCGATTCGCAGAGTGACAGCTGCGATCCGGCTAGCACAGGGAGACCTGCGGCCCGTCGGCTCGGCTCGCACAGGGAGAGCTACGGGCCATCGGCTCGCAAACGCACACCAGCGTGCTGGCTCGCAGAGGGAGAGCTCGGGTCTAACTCGCAAGGGGACACCAACGGGCCAACGGCCCTGCTAGCAGAGACACACCTATCACCTAAAGGACTGGCTCGCACATGTACAGCTAGGGACACGACGGGACGCAGACCTGCGAACTGACGGACTGGTACTGTTTTATGCTTTAGGGTAGTACAATGGTGTTTGTGTACTGTAGGGGGTTCGTGCTGGAGGTAGCATTTTAGGGTTTAAGGTAGTGCAGTGGTGTTTGGGTAGTGTAAGAATCGTGCTGGAGGTAGTGTTTTAGAGTTTACGACAATGCAGTAATGTTTCGGTAGTGTAAGGGGTCATGCTGGGAGTACTGTTTTGGGGTTTAGGGTAGTGCAGTGGTGTTTGTGTAATGTAGGGGGTCATGCTGGGAGTAGTGTTTTAGGGTTTACAGCAGTGCAGTGGTGTTTGGGTAGTGTAGGGGGTCATGCTGGAAGTAGTGTTTTAGGGTTTACGACAACGCAGTGGTGTTTGGGTAGTGTAGGGGGTTGTGCTGGGGGTAGTATTTTAGGGTTTAGGGTAGTGCAGTGGTGTTTGGGCAGGGGGTCGTGCTGGGGGTAGATTTAGGGTTTAGGGAAGTGCAGTGGTGTTTGGGTAGTGAAGGGGATCGTGCTGGGGGTAGTGTTTTAGAGTTTACGACAGTGCAGTGGTGTTTGGGTAGTGTAGGGGATCGTACCGACAGAGTGACTCACAGAGCTCCGAGCCGACGGACGGCCTTCTAAAGGCATAGCCTCGACCTGGTGATATGAAGAGAGGCAGCGTGAAAGGCATATCTCACACAGACACAGATGCCAGTGTTGCCTCGCAGAGGTAAAACTACGAACCCGATGGCTTCTACACGGAGAGATGTGAGCTGACGGAATAAATTACAAAATGGCTGGCAACACTTCCTGGTTTCAACCATTCACAGCCAATAAGCCGCAAGCTGGTGCTTGTAACCCCTCAGCCAATCACATGTCAGAATTCTCAAATATCGATATCAGTAAAATTTGATATTTCTCAAAAACTACTGAACGGATTTACACCATTTAAACAAAAGCGTGCTTTCTGGAACATCACCTTTCTACCTGCCAAATTTGGCGTAATTCCGTTCAGCAGTTTCACCTGTAGTCTTCTGTAAAGTTTCGTATGGAAATTGCATGCAGAAAACACGTTTTAGGACCCTCTTTTTTCTCAGCCCCTCCTACACCATTCACCCCCAAACTTGCAATATAAGAGCTAATCAAAAAAAGATTAACTTTTTCGATAATTTCATAAAGATTCATCAAACGACGCCAAACTTACAAGCACATAGAAGGCTCCAGAAGGGGGGCCGAGCAACCCCCTCCGAACATGAGTGAAGCCCCGGGGCTGCGCGGACCCCAGCGTACCCCCGCAACCCCTGCGAGCCCCTGCCATTATTTTTTAAGAAATACCCCCGGAACCTAGCCCACCCAAGGGCCTCATTAAAATGAAACGCGAGAACCCGCGACCCCAGCGCAAATTTTTGCCGATTTTTTTATTTATTTTTTTACATATTTTTTGGGTCCTGGGGGTCCTTCTGGGACCCCCTGAGCAGCCCTAGGGGGTCAGGGTTTTTCTACCCTGCCCCCTTCTCTTGTTTTATACCTTTGTTTCTCCATTTTCGGGTGACTCGCTTCTACCGAGCCACAAGATGGCTGCCAACACTTCCTGGTTTGGACTACTAGCAGCCAATCACAGTGAAGCTCGCGCTCGCGACTTAGGCTCCGCCCAGATATTGAACATTTTATTTTTCTAATTTCTCAGCAACTACTGAACGGATTTACACCATTTTTAAAAAGGTCGCTTTCTGACCAAGCACTACCTTTCTGCCAAATTTGGAGTAATTCCGTTCAGTAGTTTCGGCTGTAGCCTTGCACAAAGTTTCCTATGGGAAATTGATTTTTTGACTCTTATTTTTTGAATTTCTCAAAAACTACTGAACGGATTTACATCATTTAAAAAAAGGTCGCTTTCTGAACTAAGCTCTACCTTTTTGCCAAATTTGGGGTAATTCCGTTCAGCAGTTCGGGCTGTAGCTCGTCGCAAAATTTCCTATGGAAATTAACATGGAGAAAACGAGTTTTGGGACCCCCCTTTTTTCTCAGCCCCCGCTTGGCGAATCACCCCCAAACTTTCAGGATAGGAGCTGACCTGGATAGACTTTTTTTTTGAGAATTTCAGGAAGATTCGTCAAACGACGCCAAAGTTATTAGCAAATCAAAAAATGCTTTTCCTATGGAAACTAGGTTCTAACTATAACTACCTACTGGCGACTGCCAGTAGGTAATATATATATAACATCACTCATGACATCACTCATGACATCTCCCAGGAAGTGTTTTGTAAACGTTTGAGGAGACATAAAGATGGATACTAAGTTACTGCATAAGTTAAATTAATATAATTTTTCTACTACTGAGTGATATTATTTTTAACATGTCATCTGAGTGGCTGTATGACAGTCTGTATCAGTGTGTGAGTGGGTGTCTGAGTGGGTGTGTGAGTGGGTGTCTGAGTGGCTGATTAGGACTGTCAGTGGGCATGTGAGTGACTGAATGGGTTTGTGAATGATTTTCTGGGTGTGTGAGTGGGTGTGTGACTGGTTGTCTGGGTGTGTGACTGGTTGTCTGGGTGTGTGAGTGGTTGTATGGGTGTTTGAGAGGTTGTATGGGTGTGTGAGTGGTTCTATCAGTGTGTGAGTGGGACTGAGTGGGCTTATTGGTGAATGAGTGGTTGTATAGATGTGTGAGTGTGTGTGTGGTTTTATGGGTGTCCAAGTGGGTGTGAGAGTGGTTATATGGGTCTGTGAGAGGGTGTGTGAGTGGTTTTGTGGATGTGTGAGTGGTTTTATGAGAGTGTGAGTGGCTGTATGGGTCTGTAAATGGGTGTGTATGTGGTTGTATGGGTGTGTAAGTGGGTGTTTGAGTGGTTGTATGGGTGTGTGAGTGGGTGTGTGTGTCTCATCAGTGATGTCACTGACCATGTCATGAGTGATGAAATATGTGAGGTCATAAGCAGTGCATTGCAGGGGCGTAATTTATCGTTAGTTCTGGTAACTAAAACTGCCATGGTGTTTTGTTTTCGGTCCAAATGTAACCTTCTTGGATTTTGTTAGATTTATTTCTAACCCGTTCCATAAACTTTAGGCATGTAGGATGGGTAGTTGATGCTAAAGAAAAATCTTTGTTTGGCTAAGGAGCACAAGGTCGTCTGCGTAGAGGAGGTGGGTCATGCGTTGACCTCCCAATTTGGGCAGGTGGCAGTTTGCTTCATCAAGGAACTTCAACAATTCTGCAATTAGAAATTATAAGGCAGAAATCAAAATCGCCCAATCCTCATTCTATGTGGAGAGGATTAGCGCAGCTGCTAACTCTCCCAAAGAGATTTTCCGTATTGCTAAATCTCTCATCACCATACCGCATAAATCCCCCAACACAGAGGATGCATTAGCTCGCTGTAACAACTTAGCGGAATATTTTCACCAAATAATTCATCTGATATGCCAATCCTTCCCTTCCCACCAAAGTGAGCCTACAGTGTTCAGTACTGAAAGTTCCCATCCCGAATCAGAATGTTCTTTAGCGGAGTTCCCCTTGATAGACGAGGTCTCCTTGAATACACTTATTTCTACGGTAACCTCGGGCTCTCCTATGGACCCCGCTCCTCCGCAGCATCTCACTCTAGTTGCTGATGTCATTCGCCCAGTAATCTTGAACATTCTAAATGCCTCCATTACTTCGAGCACGGTACCCCCTGACTGGAAATGTGCTCAGGTTAGAGCCCTTTTGAAGAAACCAAATTTAGACATCTCCAACATGGCCAACTATCGACCTATTTCTCTCCTTCCCTGGCTGAGCAAGCTGACTGAGAGACATATAAACTCTACTCTAGTTCACTATCTGGAGTCTAACAACTTGCTCCACGACTCCCAGACAGGATTTCGTCCCAGGCTTGGGACAGAGACGGCCCTTCTGGCAGTAACAGAGGAAGCTAGGAGACTTTTGGATCAGGGCGGCTCAGCAGCAATTATTTTGCTAGACCTCAGTGCCGCCTTCGACACTGTTGATCATAACATCCTGCTGGAGCGATTAAAAAATCTTGGAGTAACACACCGGGCTCTCACATAGATCCAGTCCTTCTTAAAAGACCGATTCTTTCAGGTCTTTGAGGGTACTTTTACATCAAACCGATGGCCTCTTAGTTGTGGGGTTCCCCAGGGTTCCTCCCTGAGCCCCACGCTTTTTAACACCTATATGGCGACTTTGGCAGAGATAGTACATCCATTCGGCATAAAAAGTATCACCTACGCAGATGATACCCAACTGGTTGTGGCATTAAACCACCCGGAGGGTTCATCTTGCGCTCTGGGCAATTGCCTAGAGGCGGTAGCCGAATGGATGGATCTATCTCACCGTAAGTTAAATGGGGACAAAACTGAACTGATGTTCCTGGGCAAAGCCCCATCACCCTCCTCGGCATTCTCATGGCCGATTTGTCTCGGCACTATGCCTGCCCCAAAGCACCAGATTAAGAGCCTAGGCATGTGGCTTGATAGCTCCTTAAGTTTCAATCATCAAGCCACCAAGCTCTCAGCTACATGTTTTGGCCTGATGAGGATGTTAAGGAAAATTCTTCCTTTACTCCCCTTCCAGGCGTGAAGGATTATGGTGCAAGCCCTCATCTTGTCCCGCCTGGATTACGGGAACGCCTTGTATCTGGGTGCCCCTCAGGCCACTACTCAAAAATTACAAGTGATCCAGAATTGTGTGGCTCGCCTACTCCTCCAGATTCCTCGGAGACAATCAGCAAAACCCGCAATGAGAAAACTTCACTGGCTCCCAATCAAGTCCCGAATACGATTTAAGGCCATGTGCCTGGCCCACAGAGCCATCTGGAAAACTGGCCCTGCCATTATCCATCCCCTGGTCACTCCTTACCAACCTCCAAGGAGTCTTCGTTCCAGCTCCACTTTCCTTGCTACCACAAGGAAAGTACGCAGATCTAGATGGGGCAGACGTTCCTTTTCTCTGAATGCTGCTAATCTCTGGAATTCTCTTCCTTCTACTCTTCGCATGGAATCTAACTTACAGACCTTCCGTAAACTCCTTAAAACTTATCTTTTTAGTACTACACACTAACCTGCCATGATTCTGCCTGTCCTGTCCTAAGCGCTACGAGGCCTCAGGGTAGTAACGCGCTATAGAAATTTAATTTCATTCATTCATTCATTCAACAGATAGGCAATATATACGCTTGACCCGCACCCAGCTGTTGGTGTACAGCCTCTCAATTGATCTCAGTAAGGCAGCTGGCAGACCCCAAAGAGCCACAATTTGCACTATAAGGAGCCCCTAGGTATGCTGTCAAATGCAGCTTTAAAGTCAACAAAGCAGGAGTAAATCACCAGTTTGTTTCTGAGGGTTTTGTCACACTTAAGGGACAGTTCCATCAGGTTTGAGGAAGTAATACCGCACTTGTTTCTAAAGCCACTCTGATTTCTCAGAATGACCTGGCCTTCCTCTACCCAGGCTTTTAAATCATCGAGTATCAGGCTGGCAAAGAGCTTAGCATTGTTATCAATTAAAGAAATGAGGCGATAGTTGCAAGGATCAGATTTCGTGCCCCCTTTAAAGATTGGCTGGATGAGGGAACATCTCCAGGAGTTTGGAATGCTGTTAGATACCAGGCAGTATTCGAACAGAGATGATAGCCTTGGCCCAGAATGTAGATTCGGATGTAAAGAGGGCTGTGGGAAGTTCACTGGGGCCAGGCACCCCATCTTTCAGCAGCCCCGCTAGCTTCAGGATGTAACGTTCCTCTATCTGACTAGATGTACGCCATTCAATGAGTGATCCATCATTGAGCGTGTTGGTTACAGGTGTCTTCACTGCTTCCAGAGCATCAGGAGGATCACTTAACGATCTATACATAGATTCTGTGGCCGTACAGGTGGCGTCTGATGAAAAGTGTGACGCCTATTTATAAGACCCACACAGGTTCTGAAATATTCACGTTGGTGCCTTTCTTGCTTGTGAATGTCGCTTGGTTGACCATTCATCAAAAATGTTTTGTGTTCTTTTTCTTGCTTACAAACAGCAATCGGGTCCAAAAGTCCTAATTTCTTTTTCTTTTGGCATGCCAGATTGATTTCCTGAAAAGGGACCTTGAGTTTTTTAGATTGAATTTTGTGGTTGGAGAGGCAGGCTGCTGAACAATGATTTGCATATTGCATTTAACTTTACATTTCAAGACCTTCTGAGGTCCTGTCAGTTTAAGTTTGGAGGACAGATCGCAGGAAGGAAGATTGAGTTGGAATATCTGAAGGATCTGATCTGTGAAGAGCGTCCAATGCCAGATGGGGGAGCTTCTTTGAGAGATGAATGCGCTTTGAGTTCTGACCCAGGACAGAGCCTCTGGGCTGATTTCATTTTCCCATTTTAGCCGTTTGAGTGCTGGTTGATGGTGCAGCTTCCAGTTTCACTGGCCTAATGGCAAGATAGATTTGCTGTGGTCGCTATCAATACAAGTCCCTAAGGACAAGCCATTGATGTACTTGAAGGGTGGAGCTGTGCATAGAGTAAAGTCAATATAAGAACTGAGATTTCGAGTGGCCCCGTCCAGCTGGGTGGTGTGTCTCCGCTAAAGCACCCATTGAGGAGCCGGAGACCTAAGGGATCACACTCTGTCAGGAAGGACTCTGCAAGTTTGCTCCGATGGTTTGTCGCAGGCAAATGATGTGCTGGTATATCACACGCAATGTCCGGGTTATTAGCCTCATGACCTATCAATCCCCCGAACAAGTTGGTATTGAAGTCGCCAGATAGCAAGACATTTGCCAGTGGGAATTTTAGCTTAAGCTCTGTCAAGAAAGACACTAAGCCCCTGAGTTTCGCATTCTTCCCAGACTTGTTAGGATTTATGTAGACATTGATAATCAGGAAAGAGTACTTTTCATTGTTGTGGGGTGTGCTAAAGTAAATTGCTTGGACCCATAGTTCTTTCAGGGGAATCTCCTCAGCTGTGTGGTGCAGCGATGTGGAAATGTAAACTGTTATTGGCCTATCGTTTCTATTGGTTTTGGTGACTGGTTTCTGGAACTCGACATAGCCGGTTAGAGGGACTGTGGTTTGAGCCCAAGTTTCTTGCAGCATGAGGAGATCAAAGTCGCTCCAGAATGTTGCAACTTCATCATCTGTCAATTTTTGCATAAGGCTGTGGATATTCCATGAGCTGGGCATATGCTGGTGGGCTAAACGGCGCATGGCTACATCACAGCTGTGAGTGCAAATATTTGGACATTCATCTGGCCAGCCTAGGCTCATTCAAATCTCAACTGTGTTCTATGAAAAACAAAGGCTCCAGCATAATGTTTCCTCTGTTATCTGTTCCTCAGAAATTGCCAGGTCTGAATCTTGACCCTCTCCTCCAGGTGATGAAAGCAAAGGTCATCCACACATTAACCGATGGGAGTGAAATCACCGGGAGGCAGGGAAGCCACTACAGTGGACAAACTTATTACTCAGATCTACAAAGCTGCCCTTTGCTTGCCAGAGAGAGCATCACTGGTGCAGGTACAACTTAAGTTCAACATCACAAAACAGTATTGGGCCAGAGGCAGTTGCTTCTTAAACTTCTGCCACATGCTTAGACCAGCATTGCAGGACTCTATGCAAGGCCAAATCTGGCTTGAACTAGAAGGCGCTGGCTCAACCTTGTCCTACAGGGAATACCTGGATGATAAATTAATTGAATTTCCCCCTCTGCGGCAAGCACAGTGGCGACTCACAGAGGGAGTGCTGCTGGGCGGTTGGGCGGTGTGGGGGAGGGTTGGGTGGGGGGTAGTGGAGTCGGACATACGACAGGCAGCAGTAAGGTAAGTAAATAAATAAATTAAACTATTCACCTTGCGCTCGCTGCATCGCAAGTAAATAGTTTAATTTATTTATTTACTTACCTTACTCCTGCCCGTCGTATGTCCAACTCCACTACCCCCCACCCAGGGGAGAGTGGAATATGTGAGCTCATCTCCCGACATAGTGCCGCTTAGTACCCTATGATGCAAGGTGTTGAGACTGCGGTCAGGAAAAGGAAACCTTAGTTCATATTTTATGTATCTGTCCTTCCTGTTGCAGCAAAGAAAAACTCAACTTCACAGTGATTTTGTTCACCTAGGAGTTCACACCTGCCGGCAGGCAGTAATAGCCAGTCTGAACCTTGCCAATACCTTTTAAATGTCAAAACTGAAAAGTTCCTCAGGATGGTTGAGGCTAAATTGTGTGCTGCCAAGTGCTGCAACTTAACTACACTTCTTATCTGACATTGCACACTGCACTTTTTTTTCAGCACGTCACAAACAAACCTTCTAATACTCCATGTAATCAGATATTTGTCTATTTTTATAATGGGCTGCTTTGTGCTGAAAAAACACCCTGATCTATATGTCACAGTTCAAAAATCCTGTCTTGATTATTGCACTTTTTACTGTACTGTGTGCTTTAAAATGGGTTGGTTCTGGTTTTCTCCGTTATTGCACTTTGTATACTGCTCTCCTGAGCGGGCCAAAAAGACTGCCCGTTCTTTGTGGCCCAATCAAAAATGCTGCTTTGCACTTGTGATCTTAAATTGTTATATTGTTCTGTCTGCTTTTACAATGTGTCATCATTCAAAAATGCTCCTTTGCACACTGTATTTTACTTTGTATTGTCTGCTATTAAAATGGGCTGCTCCGGGAGTTAGAAAACCTTGTTTTGCACTTAACCCTTTTGAGTGTACCACATGTTTTGAGTTGGGTTTTTCTGGTCTTAGATGGCAAATGATATTCTCCTGCTTTATTCCGTTATTGCGCTTGCATATTGCTCGACTGATTGAGCTATTAAGACTGTCCCGATTTATATGGGATGGATCAAAAATGCTGCTTTGCACTTGATATTTTATATTGGTCTGTCTGTCTTTACAATGGACTGTTTTAATATTTGTTGTGTTTGTTCTGTCTGTCCTTATATTGTGCTGTTTTAATTTTTGTGTGCCTAATGTTTTTAGCTATCATGCTTGTTTCTTAAGGTTTTAATTAACTGTACAATAAAATTGACTAGACTATAACTGCTGAACTTCTATGGTTTTGTGCATGTGAAATCTGAGCCAAACTATAGCGTCCCTGTAGCCTTTGTTTTTTTAGTGAAATTCTAACGTTTTTTAAATTCTATTTCCTAAGTATAATGTCCCTGTAACCTTTGGTTTTTCAGTGAATTTTTATGACTTTTAAATGTTATTTACTAACTATAACATCCATGTAGCCTATGAGTGGGAGTTGTTTTGTGGGAGTGTGGGTGGTTATGTGGGTGTGTGAATGGGTGTGAGTGGTTTTGTGGGTGTGTGAGTGACTGGATGTGAAGATGGGTGTGTGAGTGGCTGTGTGGCTCTGTGAGTGGATGTGAGAGTGGCAGAATGAGTATGTGGGTGTCTGAGTGTTTGTTTGGGTGTGTCAGTAGTTGTGTGAGTGACTGGGCCAGAACTAACCCTCACCTACCCCTTTATCTAACAAGAGTCCACATTTTTGCACAAAATATCTACCCAACTGGAGGACTTTCTACTAGTTAACTAGTAGGAGCTAACTGATTGGGTAAATGTCTAGTGCATATTCTTTACTACAGCTGTGTAATGGACCAGGAGGAAATGTCTCCAGTGACCTTCTGTGCATTTAATTTCAAACCATGGACTCTGCTCTCACCAGGAGAGGACAAGGATGATGGCGGCATCTTCGTAGATATATTAGGAGCATTATAACCCGTTACCAGTAACCTATGGGTTACACTGACATTCGCAGCAGACTGTTCACCCTCTGGGCTGCCTTGTCATCTGAGATGAGGAAGGATGGGCCACGTGAGAGCGAAAGAATGAAATGCTCAAAGACACACTGTGTGGGCTTCACAGTGGTCTCAGAGGGGCATGTAATGCCTGCTCCAGATTCCAGGAATCCTGGACAGCAGAGTTACTGAGGGCTGCCATCTGGTGCTAGTAAATGCAGCATTACATAGCACTTATGGACCCTCACCCTGCCACAGTCCCATTGCCAGCCACCCCAGTAGGAATCAGGGAGCTTTGTGTGCACAGCGCTGGTCTGTAGAATCTAAAGGGAGAACTGCAAACACCCTCAATACGAGCAACTGACCTGGAGAGGTATTCTAATACACTGGGTACATAGAGAGGGGTAGAAGTAGTTAATTTTGTAGGGGGTGTTAGTTGAACCATTTATGTACTTCTCACTACAGTCCTAACTGGTTAACTCAGGGCGTTAAATAACATGGGATCAGACATCTATAAGTTCCCTATGCTAGGAATTAATGGGGTGGGCAAGAACTTGGGGACAACACACATCTTTTGGTCCGACTCAGGACATGGAACTATTCAACGCGGCCAAGGAGAGACGGGCACACTGATTTCCAAGCCCTCTTTACACTGTCATTGGTAGCGCATATGGTCATGATGCAGGCTGTGCCTCCTGAGAAGGTGGGCGGCGGGTGCCGAATTGAGTGCTAAACCCTAACCCAGCCCAATCAGTGACCCGCTGCCTCCAGTGTTGCTTTTTCCCTGCACAAATCAGAAAAAATGTCACTCATTTGTGTGGCAAATCACCCAACTGGCAACACTGATCGGGGATTTCCTCTTGGTCCATTACGCAGCTGTAGCATAGAATATTAGGGAGTTGGCACTTATTAATTTACCAGTAGAAAGTACCCCAGTTGGGTATACACTTTGTGCAAAACTGTGGACTCTTGTTGGATAAACGGGCAGGTGTGGTTCTGTTCTGGCCCAGTCACTCACACAGGTACGGACACACCCACACAGCCACTAACCATGTCATGAGTGATGTAATATGTAAGGTCATACGCATGCATTGCAGGGGCGTAAGGTATAGTTAGGTCAAGTAACTAGAACTGCTGAATTTCTATGGTTTTGTGTGTGTAAAATCTGAACCTAACTATAACGTCCCTTTAACCCTTGGTTGTTTCAGTGAATATATATAAAGATGGCCTTGTGTAATGTAACTTGTACTCCTGTAAGGCGCTCTAACACCTTCAGGTTGAGTACATGCTATCTAAACATGCTATATTGTAAAAAAAGACGAAGCTACCTTTGTCAGCTTCTTAAATATTCTATAGAATGTGGTGAGCATGTAGATCGTCATGATTTTGTTTCAGTTCCACAACCAAGCTCCGCAAAGTATGCATGACATTACATCAAAGAGCATGGATGCTTGATCTCAAGGGGCTACCAGCGGGAATAAAAACACAGAGGGGCCGATTCCGATCTCGGCCGGTAGGGCTCCGAATCGGATTCGGATTTACCGGATCCGATTCGGAGCCCTGTTTCCCGACCGAATCGTACGCGGTCCGGCTGAGCGAGTACGATGCAGGCACCCGCGAAAACTCCGACCGACTCGAACGCGGCTTCAACACGCTCCGACCGACTCGCATGGACACAACTCGCACCGCGCTATGGAGACGTTTCCCGGCCGGGTAAGTACGATGCGCGCCGCGAGCAGTCCGATCGACTCACGCTGTCCGGCTCGAAAAAGCTGTCGGAGCCGGACTTTGGGGGTCTGCGTCGGACCCCCCTGCACGCGTAGGCGCGTGAGTCGCACACAGGGGGGACCCATGGGTCCCCCCTACCTGTGCGTGTACGGCGCGAATCGCTTTGCCGCGTACACGCTGTAGGGGGCGCCCTTGTCCGCCTCGCACCCATTGAGTCAATGGGAGCCCGCGTACGCGTTGTACGTCCGGCTCCCATTGACTTCAATGGGAGTCCGACCGACTCGAGTCCGATGGCATGCGTGCGCATCGTACTCGATCGGTCGGACTGCCCGAGTCCGATTCGGTCGGAATTCTCTCCGGGTCCGGCTCGGTCGGAGAGATTTTCGGCCCGAATCGGAATCGGCCCCAGAGTGTCATTACAGGCAAGCATGGCAAATCACTGTGACAGTTCTAAAATTGCAATTAAATAACCGGTTTAGGTGTAGCTGTATGTTGTGGGAAATGTGAGTGTGCGAGAAAAATGTGGCCTTCTGAAAACCCTGGTCTGAGGTTAAACAGCTGTTCTGTGAATATTGATTAACCCCTTCGCTGCTAGGCCTTTTCCCCCCCTGTGCTATGCCTTTTTTTGGCTATTTGGGGTAGTTCGCGCTTAGGCCCCTGTAACTTTTTGACCACATAAGCTATCCATGCCAAATTTGCGTCCTTCTTTTCCAACATCATGGGGATTCTAAAGGTACCCAGGTTTGTGGATTCCCCTGGAGGGGACCCAGAAATTAGCCAAAATACAGCTAAATTTTCTTTTTTTTTGGGAAACATGGGAAAAAAGGACTCCAGATTAAAGCATCTGGTTTTCTCCCTGCAAATGGTATCAAAAAAGGGGTTGTGGTGCTGAAATCACCATCTTCCCAGCTTTGAGGGACAAGCAGACATTTGTCAGAAAACCAAAAAGTTTTACACAGTTTTGGCATTTTTCTGGGACATAGCCTATTTCTGCTATTTTTTGTGCTTTCAACCTCTTTCCAGTTAATGGTAGAAATGGGTATGAAAGCAATAATGGATCCTGAAAAGCTATACATTTTAGAAAAGTAGACAAAAATCTGAATTCAGCAAGGGGTCATTTGTGTAGATCCTTCAAGGTTTCTTCATAGAAACTAACAGTTAAATATAGGAAAAATTGAAAATTAGTTGAAAAAAACAGCCATTTGTGTCAACGTTTTCACCTGTAACTTCTTCTAATTATGACAGCTGTTTGAAAGCAATATACCGTTACATTTTCTGGACCGTTCTGGTTGTGGGGATATATAGGACGTGTAGGTTCACCAAGAACCCGATGAACCCAGAGCCAATAACTGAGCAGCGTCTTGCAATGGTTTTTTATTATGTACCGGGTATATAGCAATTATTTTGGGAACATGTATACATGGAAAAATCGGTATGAAAGACACCCATGTATTTCTGAAATGGGAACAAAATGTAGAGTTTAGAAACAGTAGATATTTGCACATTTCCAGAATTGGGAGTGCCCATACTAGCATGAAAATTATAGGTCATTTTTCAAAATGACTTCTTTTTTACACATTGTCTTTCATTTGGAAGGCAGAAATGCATCAAAAGTCAATAGGTAATAACAGTTGCTCTACAATTCTGTGTTACCCTAAGTCTCCCGATAAAAATGGTACCTCACTTGTGTGGGTAGGCCTAGTGCCCGCAACAGGAAACGGCCCAAAACGCAACGTGGACACACCACATTTTCATAGTGAAAATTGACCCTTTTTTTGCAAAGTGCCTAGCTGTAGTTTTTGAACCCTAGCTCTGCCGGCACCTAGAGAAACCTAGCAAACCTATACATTTTTGAAAACTAGACACCCAGGGGAATCCAGGATGGGGTGACTTGACTGGCTCTCACCAGGTTCTGTTACCCAGAATCCCTTGCAAACCTACAAATTTGTCCAAAAAAACACATTATCCTCACTTTTCTTGGTGGAAAGTTCTGGAATCTGCGTGGATTCACACAATTACACCTGCCCCGCGTTCCCCAAAGTCTTCCGAGAAAAATGGTACCTCACTTGTGTGGGTAGGCCTAGTGCCCGCGACAGGAAACGGCCCAAAACGCAAGATGGACACACCACGTTTTCACAGTGAAAAATGACCCTTTTTTTGCAAAGTGCCTAACTGTAGTTTTTGAACCCTAGCTCTGCCGGCACCTAGGGAAACCTAGCAAACCTATACATTTTTTAAAACTAGACACCCGGGGAAACCAGGATGGGGTGACTTGACTGGATCTCCAGGTTCTGTTACCCAGAATACCTTGCAAACCTGAAAAATTGTCCAAAAAAACACATTTTCCTCAAATTTCTGTGGTGGAAAGTTCTGGAGTCTGCGTGGATCCACAAAATTCCACGAGCCCCGCATTCCACAAAGTCTTCCGAGAAAAATGGTACCTCACTTGTGTGGGTAGGCCTAGTGCCCGCGACAGGAAACGGCCCAAAACGCAAGGTGGACACACCACATTTTCACAGTGAAAAATGACCCTTTTTTTGCAAAGTGCCTAGCTGTAGTTTGTGAACCCTAGCTCTTCCGGCCCCTAGGGAAACCTAGCAACCCTATACATTTTTCAAAACTAGACACCCAGGGGAATCCAGGATGGGGTGACTTGACTGGCTCTCACCAGGTTCTGTTACCCAGAATCCCTTCCAAACCTAACAATTTGTCCAAAAAAACACATTATCCTCCCTTTTCTTGGTGGAAAGTTCTGGAATCTGCGTGGATGCACAAAATTCCACCTGCCCCGCGTTCCCCAAAGTCTTACTAGAAGAATGGTACCTCACTTGTGTGGGTAGGCCTAGTGCCCGCGACAGGAAACGGCCCAAAACGCAAGATGGACACACCACGTTTTCACAGTGAAAAATGACCCTTTTTTTGCAAAGTGCCTAGCTGTAGTTTTTTAACCCTAGCTCTGCCGGAACCTAGGGAAACCTAGCAAACCTATACATTTTTGAAAACTAGACACCCGGGGGATGCTAGCGAGGTATGGCTTGCGTGGATCCCCCAACGTTTTCTTACCCAGAATCCCCTGCAAACCTCATATTTAGCTGAAAAAATCACTTTTTCCACACATTTTTTTGTGGGAAAGTTGTGGCATCACCGGGCTGACACAAATTTCCTACCACCCAGTGTTCCCCCAGGTCTCCTGATAAAAATGGTGCCTCACTCGTGTGGGAGGCCCAAGTACATGCGACAGGCAAGGGCCCAAAACGTATTGAGGCGACATCAAAATTGCCTATCACAAAACGACCTGGTTTTGCAAGGGGGGTCACCTGGTTTTTTGGCCCCGTGCTTGGCGGCCAGCTAGGGAAACCTACCAAACCCACACATTTCTGAAAACTAGACACCCGGAGGATTCCAGGGAGGTATGGCTTGCTTGGATCCCCCAACGTTTTCTTACCAGAATCCCCTGCAAACCTCAAATTTAGCTGAAAATATCACTTTTTCCACACATTTTTGTGTGGGAAAGTTGTGGCATCACCGGGCTGACACAAATTTCCTACCACCCACCATTCCCCCAGGTCTCCTGATAAAAATGGTGCCTCACTCGTGTGGGAGGCCCAAGTACCCCTGACAGGCAAGGGCCCCAAACGTATTGAGGCGACATCAAAATTGCCTATCACAAAACGACCTGGTTTTGCAGGGGGGTCACCTGGGTTTTTGGCCCCGTGCTTGGTGGCCAGGTAGGGAAACCTACCAAACCCACACATTTTTGAAAACTAGACACGTGGGGGATTCCAGGGAGGTATGGCTTGCGTGGATCCCCCAACTTTTTCTTACCCAGAATACCCTGCAAACCTCAAATTTAGCTGAAAAAATCACCTTTTCCACACATTTTTGTGTGGGAAAGTTGTGGCATCACTGGGCTGACACAAATTTCCTACCACCCAGCGTTCCCCCAGGTCCCCCGATAAGAATGGTGCCTCACTTGTGTGGGAGGCCCAAGTACCCGCGACAGGCAAGGGCCCAAAACGTATTGAGGCGACATCAAAATTTCCTATCACAAAACAACCTGGTTTTGCAAGGGGGGTCACCTGGGTTTTTGGCCCCGTGCTCGGCGGCCAGCTAGGGAAACCTACCAAACCCACACATTTTTGAAAACTAGACACCCGGGGGATTCCAGGGAGGTATGGCTTCCATGGATCCCCCAACGTTTTCTTACCCAGAATCCCCTGCAAACCTCACATTTTGCTGAAAAAAATCACTTTTTCCACACATTTTTTTATGGGAAAGTTGTGGCATCACCGGGCTGACACAAATTTCCTACCACTCAGTGTTCCCCCAGGTCTCCCGATAAAAATGGTGCCTCACTCGTGTGGGAGGCCCAAGTACCCGCGACAGGCAAGGGCCCAAAACGTATTGAGGCGACATCAAAATAGCCTATTACAAAATGACCTGGTTTTGCAAGGTGGGTCACCTGGGTTTTTGGCCCCGTTCTCGGCGGCCAGCTAGGGAGACCTACCAAACCCACACATTTCTGAAAACTAGACACCCGGGGGATTCCAGGGAGGTATGGCTTGCATGGATCCCCCAACGTTTTCTTACCCAGAATCCCCTGTAAACCTCAAATGTAGCTGAAAAAATCATTTTGTGATAGACAATTTTGATGTCGCCTCAATACGTTTTGGGCCCTTGCCTGTAGCGAGTACTTGGGCCTCCCACACGAGTGAGGCACCATTTTTATCAGGAGACCTGGGGGAACGCTGGGTGGTAGGAAATTTGTGTCATCCCGGTGATGCCACAACTTTCCCACACAAAAATGTGTGGAAAAAGTGATTTTTTCAGCTAAATTTGAGGTTTGCAGGGGATTCTGGGTAAGAAAATGTTGGGGGATCCATGCAAGCCATACATCCCTGGAATCCCCCGGGTGTCTAGTTTTCAGAAATGTGTGGGTTTGGTAGGTTTCCCTAACTGGCCGCCGAGAACGGGGCCAAAAACCCAGGTGACCCCCCTTGCAAAACCAGGTCATTTTGTAATAGGCAATTTTGATGTTGCCTCAATACATTTTGGCCCCTTGCCTGTCGCTGGTACTTGGGCCTCCCACACGAGTGAGGCACCATTTTGATCAGGAGACCTGGGGGAACACTGGGTGGTAGGAAATTTGTGTCAGCCCGGTGATGCACCAACTTTCCCACAAAAAAATGTGTGGAAAAAGTCATTTTTTCAGCTAAATTTGAGGTTTGCAGGGGATTCTGGGTAAGAAAAAGTTGGGGGATCCACGCAAGCCATACCTCCCTGGAATCCCCCACGTGTCTAGTTTTCAAAAATGTGTGGGTTTGGTAGGTTTCCCTACCTGGCCGCCAAGCACGGTGCCAAAAACCCAGGTGACCCCCCTTGCAAAACCAGGTCGTTTTGTGATAGGCAATTTTGATGTCGCCTCAATATGTTTTGGGCCCTTGCCTGTCACGGGTACTTGGGCCTCCCACACGAGTGAGGCACCATTTTTATCGAGAGACCTGGGGGAATGCTGGGTGGTAGGAAATTTGTGTCAGCCCGGTGATGCCACAACTTTCCCACACAAAAATGTGTGGAAAAAGTGATATTTTCAGCTAAATTTGAGGTTTGCAGGGGATTCTGGGTAAGAAAACGTTGGGGATCCAAGCAAGCCATACCTCCCTGGAATCCCCATGTGTCTAGTTTTCAAAAATGTGTGGGTTTGGTAGGTTTCCCTACCTGGCCGCCAAGCATGGTGCCAAAAACCCAGGTGACCCCCCTTGCAAAACCAGGTCGTTTTGTGATAGGCAATTTTGATGTCGCCTCAATATGTTTTGGGCCCTTGCCTGTCACGGGTACTTGGGCCTCCCACACGAGTGAGGCACCATTTTTATCGAGAGACCTGGGGGAATGCTGGGTGGTAGGAAATTTGTGTCAGCCCGGTGATGCCACAACTTTCCCACACAAAAATGTGTGGAAAAAGTGATATTTTCAGCTAAATTTGAGGTTTGCAGGGGATTCTGGGTAAGAAAACGTTGGGGGATCCAAGCAAGCCATACCTCCCTGGAATCCTCTGGGTGTCTAGTTTTCAGAAATGTGTGAGTTTGGTAGGTTTCCCTAGCTGGCCGCCAAGCACGGGGCCAAAAACCCAGGTGACCCCCCTTGCAAAACCAGGTCGTTTTGTGATAGGCAATTTTGATGTCGCCTCAATACGTTTTGGGCTCTTGCCTGTCTTGGGTACTTGGGCCTCCCACACGAGTGAGGCACCATTTTTATCTGGAGACCTGGGGAAACACTGGGTGGTAGGAAATTTGTGTCAGCCCGGTGATGCCACAACTTTCCCACACAAAAATGTGTGGAAAACGTGATTTTTTCAGCTAAATTTGAGGTTTGCAGGGGATTCTGGGTAAGAAAACGTTGGGGGATCCACGCAAGCCATACCTCCCTGGAATCCCTCGGGTGTCTAGTTTTCAGAAATGTGTGGGTTTGGTAGGTTTCCTTGGGTGCTAGCTGTGCTAGGACCCAAGATCCAGAAGTAGGCACCTTCCGCAAAAAAGTCTGTGCCCAGTGGGCTTTCTGCCGCCCTGGGGAGGGGGAAAATCGGGGGCTATTGCCCTGATATGCCCCCAAGAGGGGCAGAAAGACTGGCTATTTTGTTTGGGTGGGTGGGGACATTGCGATGCCCATTCTGGGCAGCCCCCACCCCTACATATAAAAAAAGCCAGCATAATCGCTGCCGCCTCGTGGGCTCTCTGCCCCCCCCTGGTGGGGCAGATCAGAGGCTACTGCCCCTATCTGCCTCCTGAGGGGGAGCAGAAAGACTGTGGCATTTTTTGTGGGGGTCGGGGCATTGGCATGCCCATTCTGGGCAGCCCCCACCCCGAACTTTGGAAAAATAAATATCCCTGCTGCCTAGTGGGCTTTCTGCCCCCCCGGGGGGGGCAGATAAGGGCCTATTGCCCCATCTGCCTTCCATGAGGGGCAGAAAGACTGTAGCATTTTTTCTTTTGGGTGGGGGTATTTGAATGCCCATTTTGGGCAGCCCCCACCCCTACGTATATATAAAAAAAAATCCTGGGGCCTAGTGGGCTTTCTGCCCCCTCCCGGGGAGCAGATCAGGGGCTATTGCCCCCATCTGCCTCCTGGGGAGGGCAGAAAGTCCTATTCTTACTTTGGGGGAGTAGGGTGGGGGCTTTGGAATGCCCATTCTGGGCAGCCCCCACCCCTGGCGCATAAAAAATAAATCCCTGCATCTAGGGTGCTTTCTGCCCCCCAGGGGGGCAGATTGGGGGCCACTGCCCTCATCTGCCCCCCAGGGGGGGCAGAAAGGCTGTAGAATTTTTTTATTTTGGGTGGGTGTATTTGCATGACCATTCTGGGCAGCCCCCACCCCTACATATATATATTAAAAAAAATCCCTGGGGCCTATTGGGCTTTCTGCCCCCCCGGGGGGCAGATCAAGGGCTATTGCCCCCATCTGCCTCCTGGGGGGCAGAAAGTCTTATTCTTACTTTGGGGGGGTAGGGTGGGGGCTTTGGCATGCCTATTCTGGGCAGCCCCCAACCCTGGTGCATAAAAAAAATCCCTGGCATCTAGGGTGCTTTCTGCCCCCCCGGGGGGGCAGATTGGGGGCTACCGCCCCATCTGCACCCAGGGGGGGGCAGAAAGACTGTTATTGTGCAGGGGGGGCTGGGGGCTTTGGCGTGCCCATATTGGGCAGCCCCCACCCCTAATTTACATAATAAAATAAATCCCTGGTTTCTAGTGGGCTTTCTGCCCCCCAGGGGGTGCAGAAAGACTGGAATTTTGTGGGGGGAGGGGTGGGGGCATTGGCATGCCCATTTTGGGCAGCCCCCACCCCTAAATTAAATGTAAAAAAAAAAAACCTGATGGCTAGTGGGCTTTCTGCCCCCCAGGGGGGGGCAGAAATACTCTAATTGTGCAGGGGGGTGGGGGCATTGGCGTGGGGCAGCCCCCACCCCTAATTTACATAGTAAAAAAAAGAAATCCCTGGTTCTGGTGGACTTTCTGCCCCCCCGGGGGCAGATTGGGGGCTGCAGCCCCCATCTGCCCCCCAGGGGGGGCAGAAAGACTGAATTTAGCCCCAAAAATATGGGGGGGAGCAAAGGCCCTTGCCCAAGGGGCCGCTCCCCCCTCCCTGGTGCCTAGTGATTGGATCCCTGCTTGGGGATTGCCCCCCTGGGGTGATCCCCAAGCAGGTATCCACTAGGGAGGGGTACCATTGGAAAGGGGAGATTCTCCCCTTTCCAACGATACCTCTCCAAAGTGTTTCGGTGCTCGGGGGGCTGAGATAGCCCCACGAGCACTGAAACACTAAAACTGAAACTAAGTTTCAGTTTCGTTTTCAATCTAATGACGACTGCGCGCCATGCGCGCGATCGTCATTAGATTGAAAACCAGTGAGGGGCCTCTGGAGGTTAGGGAAGCTCTTCCCCACCTACTGAGGCCCAAAAAAAATAAAATGGAAATCCCTCTGCTGTTTCTAGCAGAGGGATTTCGTGCCCCTGTCCTCATGACGGAATGGTTCCGTCATGAGCACAGGAGCACCGGTGCTCATGACGGAACCATTCTGTCATGAGCACCCAAGGGGTTAAGCAAGATTTAACATTTGTTGACACCAATATCAGTAACTGCCTGATGGGTGTGGAAAACAACGCCCCTCCCCAACTGCGTACTGATTACACAAATTTTGTAATGCAGAAAAAGAAAATAGTGGTTACTGGTGTCTAGGCAGTGAAGGGTGAATAAAAGCTGTGTTCTGGATATTTTATATTTGAATTATTTGAGTGCGGTTCTTTTAAACGCGATGTTATGCATGCTCCAGCTGGTACGCAGCAGATGTCAGGGTCACTGACTGAACCCTCACAGAGCCTAGTAAGTATTTAATTCATAAAGAAGTGATAAAAGAGTCTTTATTAGGAAGCCATACACTTTAATTTAAAAATTGGCACCTGCTGTGCATCAGCTAAAACAGTATATCAGAGCCAAGTGGCAGGTTTTCCAACATTTCACGCATCGCACCGGTGCGTGAAAAGGAGATATCAGAAATGCACCATATTTTCAAAGATATGGCAAATTTCTGCTGCCTCCTTTCGCTGGTGCACTGTGTGCTGCCTAATGTCAATGCATGCACCCTTGCACTATGGTGCAAGGGTGCCTGTGTTACCCGCAGGATTATTTTTGTGCAAGATGGAACACCTTTCTGTACAAAAATAATACTTAAAGGCATTTTCCTTTTTCTATGTGTGATGCGCAATGAAAAAGAAAGTAACCATGAAAAGATATTTCTACTCATTATGCTTGGGTCTAGGATGCGTAGCAATAAGAATGCATTCCCAGGTTTATAGCTCTTTGTAAATCTAGGAATGCACAAAAATCCATGGGTGGATGCATGGGAACGCCCACACTCCACCCATGGAACGGCTCCCTGCCGCAGGTAACGAAAGGCAGAGAAATACGCTGCCTTGCATTACCTTGGATTTACTAAACCAGGCAGTCTCTCAAGGTGTCTTTGTGTGACTTAGTAAATCCCAGTTAAGGGTTTGCATTGCCTTGCGTGACCTTTGTAAATCTGGCCACAAGCTTTTCTTATTTAAAGAGAAGCCCAATGAAACAATTGCAATACAGTGCGCTGCTACCAATGCAGGTCCATTCATTTACCAAGTTCAAATCACATTTTGTATCTGTGAACATGATCATAATTTCCTTTTTCGTAGAGTGCTTCATCACTCAATTTTTGTCATGTTTAGCCACTGCAATCAGCCTATGCCTGATGTAATGATACTCAATGACCTTGAAAGGCAGTGGGAGATGCTGGATTTTAAAAGTGGTAGGGCGGAAATTTATGAGGGCAGAGTGATTGAGCCTAAGCTGAAAGAGAAGGTGTTGGGTGGGGTTTGTGGATTGGACCCCCCGCCCCCACAAGAAAGTTTCGAACAAAAATGGGTTCCAATAGTGGATTTAAATTTAACAGCATACATTTACTACAACGTTCGAAAATAAAGGGCTTGAAATGGGGTATTCCACAGCATGTCAAGAAAACATTAAAAGAAAGACAAAAACAAACCCCATGCACAACACCTAATTGGTCTGTTTGCAAAATGTCCTACAACTCCCAAGCCAAGCAGACACACACTCACCTACCCAACCAAAGAAATAATCACCCAAAATGTTTCCCACCTGGGATGCATTTCTGCCTTTACTGGATTTGTCGATCAAGTTCAAGAGTTGTGAAAAAGTACATGAAAAATATTTTTTTAAATGAGATGCTGAAAGATAGATCCATCCAAAGCATTTCACCTGTACAATTCTGAAGCTCACATAACTGTCTATCCACTAGAGCATCAGTGCTCCAACTCCTGCCTAGAGCTCCTTTAATCCATAATTAATTGTGGTGACAAGTACCCAGGGAGAGGAGGCACCTAAGAGGTAGTGTTAACTTTAAGTAAGTTTAAGATTATTTCATTTTTATAACACAGTTGTATAGTTACTAGAATGACCTCTCAAATTTGCAATATCCAGCATTCAAAGCTTACTGAAAGAAGAGGTAAAGGGATTAGAACTCAAATACAGTATGACTAGTAATCACTCTTGATAAGCTCACTCTCTGACTGAATTATAGCTTTTAAGATGGCCTCATTAAGAGAAGGGCAATTTAGAAAGAAAACCAAAAATGCATTATGTGGCTCATAGTCCCTCCCACTGCCCCAAAAAGTGCTTATTTTTTTCATATTTAGTTGAAGTGGTAAAACTGGATATTATTTGTCAAGTATCCCAGTTTTATGGCTGTAGCATACCCACTGCACCAGGTACTGTGGTTACTTGGCTTTATTCATAGTAAATACTGATATATACCATTGGTGTTTTTAAAAGTGTATGATTATTTAATTCCATTTTCAGTCAAATCAAAACAATGTACAACCACAGACCTCTTCTTGTATAAATAATCAGAAAATACCTGGTTCCTCTCCAAAATAAAGAAAGGTACCAGCTGAGATCTTTGCCTAGGAAATCATCAACAGCCAGTCAATCCATGGACCTAGAACCATACCATCAAAAGGGCCTCTACTTCAGCAGCAAATAATATTTACCCATAACTCAAAGATCACCAACACCAATGCATGTCATCATGGGAAGAGAAAATAGAAAAAATTGTTTAGCTCCTGAAAGCTTTCAGTGTCAAAGAGATTCTGAAAAAGTGCATTGGACTGTTTCAGAACACCAGCACTCCTGAGGTGGAATATGTGACCCTTCAAAATGGCTGCCTTGTAGAATGGAAATAACATTGCTCTACCAAAGATATGAAGCACTATTCCATTACAAAGTGTTTTATGTCTCACATGGGGAAGGGAAAGAGTTATATAAGTACCGATACAAAAACCCCCCAGAGAAGACTGAGCCGTTTGGATTTTGTATCAGTCCATTTGACAAAACGTGAAAGACTTCACATTATATTTAAAGAACATTGTCTTGTCAGCTTAGCACACTATTACACATTGTACTTTATAATGAATAAAAGTGTGTTTAACAAACATACATGCACTGATGATAAGATGTGTACTGCATTGTGAGTATAACAAGAAGCACTCCAAGCTTTAAATTCAGTTCATACCTAGGCGATGAATAATGTTCTTGCTTTTAATGAGCAAAGACGCGGTCAGGGTCTGCCAAGACTGGCCCCAATTTGCTGGCCGCAATGTGTGTTAAGGTCAGGCTTGACACCTGTGTCTCTCTCCGGCTAGGATGTCTGGCATGCAGTGACTGGTGGGGTAGGCACAGTGGTTCATAAGTGTCTTTTGGAACTGGTAGTGGTTGTTGTGGCTCGACAGTCTGGTTTGTTTCCTGGGGGCTGGGACATGCATGCACCTCAGTGACCCTTCAGTGAGGAGAGACTATGCTTAGTGCACAACCTGTCTGGTAGTCTGACCCCTGGGTCTCATACACCATCAGGCCTGCTAGTTCAGAGAGGCACAGCACAGGGTGGGCACTGGGGCACTCATTGTGAGGTGACTCTCTAGAGTCACAGTTCCCAAGCAATCCCAAGTGGTGTAGTCTTGGCCTGTGATTGGGATAACAAGTACTGATCACAGATGCCAAAGCCTAGCCACAGCACTCAGGCCAGGCAGGTAAACAGTGGTACCTGCGGGGCAGCACAGCATGCAGCAACTGCTGCTCACAGGGCTCTGGGAGAGTGCAGGCTACTGTAGTGCCAGTACCTTTAAGTGCCACAGTCTGATGGTGTTTCTTTAACAAGGACCTTAATCTCCTTTTTATATTGTCCTTCTGGGTGTGGGGATTGGCCTTGGGTAAGTGAGGACTTTGTATAGGGTGGCCAATCATCTCTAATTTTGCATGTTTGTTCTGGAATTGTGGCTCCCATCCTGCTGCACACAAATAGGCACTCCGGGGTACTAGTTGTCGCACAATTTGGTTCCCCGCCACTTTTAACTCTCTCAAAGGGCAAGCAACTTTCATTCTTTAGCCCTTTGGGAGCTGCAAAAGAGATAGCTGTCGGTGGATGGAGGAAGGAGCTGCAGCCTTGGAAACGTCATGCACCATGCAGCTTCAAGAGCAGGGACAGCAATAGAGAAGGTAACCAGCCCCATGACAATAAACAGCCATGAGTTTGTGAATGAACTCCAAGGGGGGGTAGTTATCCTAGGAGTATGCCCATAACATTTATTTCTTCCACTAAATGTGTTTCAAAGTGCTGACATATGGCCATATGAGTTGACAGAGGCACACGCAGAGTATGACCTGCTCAGGATCAAACACTTTGGTAAAGTAGTAGACCAGATACTGTAGCACACTGCAACTTGCTACAAAGTCTATGCATTCACCAGCATATTGCATTTTGGCGATATAGTGTGAGACTGGTCACTTCTTTACTCCCCATGTAATATCCAGTCCTTTTTATATACCAACACACGTACTAGCAACTTTTACATTGGTTCTAAATACAGTCTTGCCAAAAATGGACTGCAGTATAAGTGCAGAAGGAATTGCTTAAGATTTCACAATTTGGCCAAATGGAAGAACATGATTAGGATCTGTATCTCCTGGTTCCATATTTCCAACTAGCCACTAGACCACAACTTGTGTAGCAGCGATTATGATGGCAAGACCAAGTGGCTGCCCTTACCAAGGAATTGTCACTGTGATGTGGGTCATATTTAGGTGAAGTAGTAAAGCTGAAGATTATTTGTCAAGTATTCTAGTTTTGTGGCTGAAACATACTCACTGCACTAAGGACCTTATTACGATTTTGTCAGTATTCCTGTAGGACCGCCACCGCAATGGTCCCAGGAAGACCGCCAGGCTTTAGTGAACCAGTCTGTTGGATTCCAAGTTGAATCCAGGGTGGGTGGTGCAGTGGAGGTGTCACAGCAGCGGGTATGTTACGCTCATAGGAGAGCCAAAAAAGCATACCGTCACCGTGACAGCACCTACAGCACGTTCGTGCACGCCACACAGTGCATGCACGACCATGCACTTTTGGGGGGCACACACCGCCATGCACAGATTCACCTGGGGGCCCTATTGGGGGCCCCTTTCCATGCCTTTCCAACAAGCATTTCATGGCCGGGTCCCCTGCAATGAAATGCTTGGTGGAAAGGCAGGTCGGAATCTGCTTGGCGGTGCCGGCATCGGCACCGCTGTGATTCCCACCTGCTTTCCACACCGCCACCACTGTGGAATCCTGTATCCTGGTAGTGGCGTTGGTCTTGTGGCTGTCCTACCGCCCCCATCTTAATACAGCTGTCAGACAGGTGGGGTGGTGGCAGTCGGACTGCCGCCACATGTATGGCAGTCCCAGGACTGCCACACTCATAATCAAGCCCTAAGACCTGTGGTTGCTTGGCTTTATTCGCAGTAAATACTGATATTTACCATTGTCATTTCAAAAGTTTAGGATTATTTCATTCCATTTTTAAATCACAGACGTTCAATTACTTATCTCTCAAATTTTCAATATAGAGCAACCAAAGCTTACTGAAAGAGGAGGTAAATGGATTAAAACTCAAATACAATATGACTAGTAATCACTCTTGATAAGCTCACTCTGCGGCTGAATAATAACTTTTAAGATGGCCTCATTAAGAGGAGGGTAATTTAGAATTAATCTCCAAAAATGAATTATGTAGCTCATAGTCCTCCCACTCACCAATAAAAGGTCTTCTGGTGTCTTTGTGTACAATGTGTCGCAAATGAAGTGTCCTGATAAGTGCTAATGGAAGATTGGCCACCCTAAGTCTTACTCATGAGCTGCATAAAGTGGCTGGAGGCTGGTGTAATTCCAGATGGTGCTCACACCTTAAGTGTAACAAGCCATGGTCCAGTCAAGGGCAGGCAGAACAGGCCTTGGGAGTCAGGACTGTCCTGGCATTCTTCACTCAGACCTTAGCAGCAGTAGGACGTTATAGAACTAGCGCCATTCCAGGGGAAAGTTTGGAGATTGAGCACTGGTATGCACTCTCCAATTCAGCCCCTGCCAACTCTGCAGGCCAGTCTGCAGCAACACTGCAGCGATGGTGGTAGACTGCTTGTAAATCAGTAATTATCACTTGTTCCATTTGGGTGAGCTGCTTCTGAGCATAGGTGCGTTTAGCCCTCCTGCAGTCAGTGTTGGGGGCAAAGCTGGTTCTCTCCTGCATACTAGTTAGAGGATGCAGGGGAGGGCAAGGTACTGATGGTGACTGTGGGCCAGGGATAAAAAAAGAAAAGGCCCGGGCATCAAAATAAAAGTGGCCCTGTAATGAACTAGA
This sequence comes from Calotriton arnoldi, assembly GCA_963921515.1. Taxonomy (NCBI): domain Eukaryota; kingdom Metazoa; phylum Chordata; class Amphibia; order Caudata; family Salamandridae; genus Calotriton; species Calotriton arnoldi. Next base: position 1,280,300 of record CAWUFW010000145.1, read on the forward strand.
TAGCTAAAAAAGTGGCCCACATTTGCAAATCAGGCCAGTTTTGAACTTGCACAGGCAAGCTGTATAGGTGTTTTGTTAGGTATGGGAGACTGCATGAATTTGGTCTTCCTGCAAGCAATGTTTGTGGGAAAATCAACAGAAAAAAGGTGTACTTGACCATACAACAGGCCCACAAACTACTTAAAAAAAATAGCCCACACACTGACCTGTCAGACTAGCCCTTTGAGCACTGCCAGATTGCCCATACAATTGTATGTCCAGTGAAAGCCCGCATGTTCCTTGGTTCCCTGCTTGAGCTGGGGTTGCTTTTTTTTGCCAAACTAGAAGGAGGGTCAATGGGAAATTAACCTGGAACAGAATGCCCTCGGCCATTATAGAGGAGTGGTGAGATGCTAGGAGAGCCTGCTTTATCAACTTGTTGTTGAGTTCACAGGCAGATTTATTCAAATGGATAATCTTTAGACTGGCCGGTCAAGCGATGTGTGTGCCTCTCTTTTTATTCTTGTCTTGAGGCATTTCATCCTACCAGGGCCCGGTATTCATTCAACTCAGTAGGGCTGCTAGTGTGTCATGGGCTCTAGTGCGAGGACGGAAATGGACCCCTTACTGCTCTCTGAGCTGTGAAATTCAGCAATAATCATGATTCATTTGGCCCCTAGGCCTCTGGCCCTCGGTGCCACTGCATCAATGGAAGCTAGGTCTCCATCCTGCGGTGCAAGGAGAGAGCAGATCACTCAGAAGCAATAAGCAAGTCATCCTCCCCACCTACTCTTCTACATTTTATAAATCAGATAAACAGCAGCTTCAGTTTTTAAAACATGTGCAGTGTCCTGGGCTTTACTTGACATGGAAAAGAGTAGCTGGACTCCTCTTCCCTGACGACCAACAGATCATTTCCACCCACCCCTACATTACTGTCATCGGCCTGTCCTGTCAGCAACCATTTGAATGAATGGAGTTCTGTCAACACCCGCCTGAGCCATTATAATAGGTGCCCAAAATCCAGTCCTGCGGAATCCTCTGTAACTCAACAGGTAGTTCTACAGATGATTTTGTGTGATTGGCTGTGAAAAAAGGAACATTTGCTTCTCTGTCATATCCCTCAAGAATTGTGTGCGGCTATATCTCCTCCTAATAGTTTCTCCCAGGCCTCTGTGATGCCTTTTAGCTGATATCTTTCTCAGCTGATCCTGGTTCTTTTCATGTCTGCGTTTCATCTACTGGTTCCATTAATTTTCCTTCAAGTCAATGTTCAATTTTTACATCCACCTCAGGAATATAAAGAGGTTTCTTCCAGTAAGCTTAAACCTGGTTGTTGTTTGCATAGTGGCATAAGTCGCACCCCTTTTCTGCACCCCAGATGTTGCAACCTGGAGGTGACATCAAACACACCCCTGTCCTAGAAATGATGTTGTCCACAAATTCTGCCCCGAATGTAAAATCACCCAAGGACCCAGAACGAGAACTGACTTCAACCATGGACCCTGGTCTGGCAGTGACATATCCTATACATCCGAACTAAAATTGAAATCACCCAAAAATCCTGACCTAGGAGGCCCATTTTCTAACAATGCCTCCTAAGAACACTGCAGGAAAGGATGCAGAAGAAAGTGACTCCACCTTTTTAGGTGTTAGTGGTCTCACAATACTACAGCGAGACCCAGAATAGGAAGTAAAACCTACTTGGAGCTCCTACGGGGGCTTGATTTTAACACAGCGAGTCACTGGTCATATGTATTAAATGTAAAAAAAAATGTAATTTAAATGTAAATAGTAGAAACATTATTACTTACATGATAAAAATGAGTTTACATTACACATATTATCAACATACACTGAATAAAACAAGGGATAAAGTGATGTTACAAAAGGTACAGTAATGACATCTTACTTTACATTAAAAAACAACACTGTACAGAGGTCTTGGTGGACAGGCCGATCCTTCATCAAACCTAACTTCTTACAGCCTTTGCCCTGTACAGATGTCTTTGTGGATAGGCCAGTCGCTCTCTATACCATACTATGCACAGCCTTTGCCCTGTATAGAGATCTTTAAAGACTGGCCAGTCCCTTACTACTCTAGTACGCTCAGCATTAGCTCTGTACAGACATCTTTATGGACAGGCCAATCACTCACCAAACCCTGCTGCAAGCAATAGGATTGTCGGTTGAGTATGTATGTATGTAAGTAAGGTACACTTGTATAGCGCAGCTGCCACCCCAAGGGTATCCTGGCGCTTAAGTTACCAATCATCCATTGCGCGTAGCTAAACTAAGATAGGAAGGAATCAGTTTCTAGGAAACAGTCTGGTTTTCAATTCCTTCCTGAAGCGTGACAAGGTGTTCAGTTGTCTGATTTCCGGAGGCAAAGCGTTCCAAAGTCTGGATGCTGTAAAGCTAAAAGATCTGCCACCCATTCGTACTTTACTAACATGGGGAACGCAGACCAGATTAGCAGAAGAAGAGCGCAAGCATCTAACAGGAGAATACCATACAAATTTCTTTTGCAGTAATTTAGGTCCAGTTTTATGTATTGCCCTATATACAATACAAAGTGCCTTAAATTGGACTCTTTGCGCGATGGGCAACCAATGTAGGTCCTTTAACGCCAATGAGGCCGAGGCCCTACGCGGTCGATTTAATGCCAACTTAGCCGCCATAATCTGGACTCTTTGCAGTTTTATTATCAGGGATGCTGGGGCACCCAAAAGGAGTGCATTACAATAATCCAGTCTGCTTAAAACTAAACTCCGCACCACTTGAGGTCTAGCAAGGGTAGGTAAAAACGGGAGAATCTTTCGAAGAGCTCGGAGCAGAGAAGGACAAGTGTTCACCGTTTTATTCACCTGAGAATCTAGTTGTAAATTGCTATCCAGCATCACTCCTAAATTGCGCACTGAACTAGCGGGCAATACGGAGTTGTTGGCCGGACCAGGCCAGAAATCTACTGGGAATGGTCGCTGAATTTTACCTGCAGTACACCACAGGATTTCGTTTTTTTCACCATTAAATTGCAATGAATTCTCTTTCAACCATTCCGCTGTTCTATGCATACATTTATGAAATTTTTCTAGGGGCACTGCTTTGTTGCCCTCAATAGAAAAGATGAGCTGAGTGTCGTCCGCATAGTTTATGACATCAATGCCAAATGATTTAATTAAAGTAATAAGTGGTCGAAGATAGAGATTAAACAAAATCGGGCTAATAGCCGAGCCCTGTGGAACCCCATGTTTAACATCTCTATTCTGAGAGGTAAATGACGATAAAGTCACTGCCTGCTGCCTATTAGAAAGAAAAGAGTGCAGCCAGTCCCGAGCCCTACCTGTAACACCCATCTCCACTACTCTCTTAATCAGGATTCGATGGTTAACCGTATCGAATGCGGCCGACATGTCAAGCAGCACTAAAAAGGCTGTCTGACCACTGTCGGCCCTCATTCGCAGGTCATCCAAGACTGCCACCAAGGCAGTCTCGGTTCCATGTGCAGGGCGAAATCCAAATTGGACTTCGTCCAGCAACTCATTGTCCTCCACAAATTTTGAGAGAGATTTACTCACTACCTTCTCCAAGATCTTAATCGGATACGGTAGCAGAGAGATGGGTCTGTAACTGGAAGGGCATTGGGGATCCAGTGTAGCCTTTTTTAACAGTGGAGAAACCACCGCCTTTTTCCAACAATCCGGTACCACTCCATTAGTTAGGGATTGGCAACAAATTTGATACAGATGTGGAAAAAGTTAATTACCAAACAGTTTCCAGAACTTATGTGGAAGTGGGTCCATAGGGGAGCCGGAAGAAATGCTGGCTGCAATTACACTAAATTCCTCTTGTGAGGGAATTTGGAATTGATCCAAGAATGTCGTATGTTCTTTTCCACTTATGTCATAGTTTGTTGAAGTTTCATTATCAGTTGCCTGGAGCACATCATCATCCGTAGAGGACTGAAATCCATTTAAGATTTTATTGATTTTATCCTCAAAAAAGACAGCCAATTCATCACATAGTTCTTGCGATGCTGGAATTTTAGGTTTAGCACAGTCTGGATTGGATAAACCTCTTACTAAGCTAAATAAGGTTTGAGATTTATTAGCTGAATGTAGGATGGTCTCCTCAAGATATTTGGCCTTTGCCTTGCCTATCGATTCTTTATAGGTGTGGAGTCTATTTTTTAAGGCTACTTTATCTATCTCTAAGTAATTCTTCCTCCATTTCCTTTCCGCTTGTTTACAGCTAGTTTTCATTAATCTTAGCTCTTCATTGTACCAAGGGGCAGAGGGTTTTTTACGATTTTTAGCTTTCCTTAAAGAGGCTAACTGATCTAATGTATTAGTAATTTGGTGACATAGATTCAGGTAGTTCTGCTCTACTGAGTCATAAATGGCAACTCTGTCATCAACCAACCGGGGAAGATCCGCCAATTTTAGTATTTTAGACCATTCTCTACTCGTTCGAGTAACGGTCATACAAGCGGCTTGTTTTAGGCAATTAGCTATTTTTAATGAGAAAACCACCAAGAAATGGTCTGTCCAACATTGCGGAAGTATGTCTTTTATAGTTGTGTCTTTTTCACCAGAAAAGACAAGATCAAGCACATGGCCCTTCTGGTGAGTAGGATGTAATATCAACTGTTGAAGGTTAACATTCTCACACGCCTGGCAGAGCTCTTTAAACGCTGTATCAAGGGTACCATTCTCCCAGAGATTAAAATCTCCAAGGATCAATAGTTTAGAGTGAGAGTGTGATAAATCATATATCGCATCAATCAACTCTTGATAACCCTGGGCAGCTCCACCAGGAGGTCTATAACATAGTAAGCCAGTGCATAAAGTACCACTGGTATTTTTAAGTGAGAACCCCAGTGATTCTATCCCTGGAATATCCTCCACACAAAATGGGGTGAAGTTCCAGCTATCTTTGTAAATAAATCCTACTCCTCCTCCTCCTCTCCCATCCATTCTAGGTTTATGGCAAATTTTATAACCTGGGGGCAAGCTAAGCCTAGCTCAACTTCTCTATCTACTCGTGTCCAGGTTTCTGTAAGAAACAGGACATCGAAATTATAATCTTCTAATAATGTATATATCTCTAGATGATGTTTAGCCAGAGATCTAACATTAATCAATCCACAGTTGAGCGTTTCAGATATAGCTTTCTTTAAAAACTCTTACCGTCAGTGCCATTTTCATTCAACGTGTTCCTGTCTCTCCGAGTATCAAGTCGGATAAGCTCATCTCTAGAATAGATCAAACGGGAGGCCCTTAAAGCAGCATGGCTGACGCTGAGCGCATCCAGAGCGCGGACGGGCGCAGACGGGCTTGCCTTTGGCGCGCCTTCGGCGCGCCCGCTGCGCGCGCGCGCTGCGCGCTTGCATCTCATCCATTAAATAGGGAGAGTGCAAATAAACAACTAGAGCGCTACCCAAGATGGCGTCGCTTCCGGTGACTCGCTCTGACATACGAGTACACCAGCACATCAAGGGGGCACTGAATAAAGTGACTAAAGTGGCTAAATGTCAAGAATATAGCAGCAGTACGAAGCAGTAAAAAGTTCCGTTTAAAAAAAAAATGATTTTTAAAATAACGCGATGCGAATAGAGACAACAATTACATATATTATAAAGTCACAACAGTTTAAAATCCCAGTATGTACGTGCAGCGAGAAAACTAGTAACTAACCACGCGCTTGCATCTCATCCATTAAATAGGGAGAGTGCAAATAAACAACTAGAGCGCTACCCAAGATGGCGTCGCTTCCGGTGACTCGCTCTGACATACGAGTACACCAGCACATCAAGGGGGCACTGAATAAAGTGACTAAAGTGGCTAAATGTCAAGAATATAGCAGCAGTACGAAGCAGTAAAAAGTTCCGTTTAAAAAAAAAATGATTTTTAAAATAACGCGATGCGAATAGAGACAACAATTACATATATTATAAAGTCACAACAGTTTAAAATCCCAGTATGTACGTGCAGCGAGAAAACTAGTAACTAACCACGCGCTTGCATCTCATCCATTAAATAGGGAGAGTGCAAATAAACAACTAGAGCGCTACCCAAGATGGCGTCGCTTCCGGTGACTCGCTCTGACATACGAGTACACCAGCACATCAAGGGGGCACTGAATAAAGTGACTAAAGTGGCTAAATGTCAAGAATATAGCAGCAGTACGAAGCAATAAAAAGTTCCGTTTTTAAAAAAAATGATTTTTAAAATAACGCGATGCGAATAGAGACAACAATTACATATATTATAAAGTCACAACAGTTTAAAATCCCAGTATGTACGTGCAGCGAGAAAACTAGTAACTGTGGGTGGGTGGAAGCCCCACCCAGTCAACAACCACACTCCCTGTCAGGGTGAACCCCAAAAGTCACTAAATTAACATGTACTTAACCCTCTAGTAGCTTGACACAAAAGCAGTCAGGCTTAATTGAGAGGCAACACAGGAAAAATCCCAAGCCAATTTAGGGAAATAGAGTCAATTTTAATGACTAAAATGATACCAGAACGATAAAAATCCAATCAGTAGACCCAGAGATATGCAGTTGTAAAGTTTCAGGTAAGTATAGTGCCTAAAAGCACAAAGCACCACTGATGGTCATCTGGTCATGCTAGACCGGGAAAAAGTCACAAGTTCAGGTCAATCGCGATGGAGTGCAGACCAGATATAGGGATCAGGGTAAGTACCGCTGAAAAAGTTACCTTCTCAAAGTCTGCCGCAAAGAATCCAGTTCACAAAGAGGAGGCCACGAGAAGCAGCCCAACATCACGGATGGACATTGCTGTAGCAGGAAGATCCAGTCGGGTGTTGCAGATGATTGTTGCTGGTTCTTCACATTAGTAATCAATGGGGGCAGTCAGTGCCTTAGTGCAAAGTGCAGATGTTGCATTTCCAGTCGTCGCTAGGGGGCGCTGTCGCGAAAAAAATCGGGATCACCAGAGCTTTCCATTGGCGCATCACGGGCGGCAGAGTCTCGGTGTGAACGGGCCTGTTCACGGTCACAAAGAGCCTAAAACTTCAGGATTTCTACTTTTTTTCCAAAGGCGTGTACTTTGATGCTAGCCAAGGGTTCAGGAACTGGGGAGGCACCTCTTGGGGATCAGGGAATCAATATAGCAGAGGCTAGCAGGGCTTAGGCAGGTCAAGTTGCAGGTGTAGGACGGTCCAGTTGCAGGAGGTCAGCTGAGCAGTTCCAGGGAGGCCTCTGGAGCTTGTTGTGTCCCTGTAGCTCAGAAGAGGTTGTCAGTCAACTTATGCTTGGAGTGACTCAGGTAGCTTGGGATGAAGGGATCAGGTCCTGTCTTCCTTTTCACAGAGCAGGGCAGGCCTCAAGCAGCAAGGTAGTCCTCTGTGGGAACAAGGCGAACCCCAAGCAGCAGGATGGTTCTCTGGTAGAAGCAGAGCAGTCTTCTGAGGATCAAGGCAGGCCTTAACAGCAGGGCAGTCATCTGGGGGTCAAGGTAAACCTCCAGCAGTAGGGCAGTCCTCTGGAGAACAAAGCTGTCTTTCTTCTGTAAGGTCCACAGGTCTAGGCGTGTACTGATGAGTGGCTCAGGAGGTCCAATATTTATACCTGGTGCTACCCTTTGAAGTGGGGGGTGTTCACTATACTTCTTCCACACCTAGTTCCGGAAAGTTCTTCCTTTTCCCTACCAGAAAGCAAAATTGCAAAAATCAGATAAAGTTCTCCAGGGGTATGTATTTTTTATGTTTGAAGGGAAAATGATCAAAAATACCTTGAGTAAGAATGGATTTTTAAACCTCACTTTCAGTCTAGGTGCAATACCCTTAAAGGGCCTCCAAAGGCTTCGCTTACACCAGAAATGGAAACAAAGAAATGATATCAGTTACCTTTCTGAATCTAGGAGCACCCTTTGAAGTGTGCGGGAGAGCCTGGCTCTCTTTCCTCCAATGTGTGCCCACCCAGCTCACAGGAATGTAGCAATCCACAAATCTGTCTGGGGAGGATGCCTCTACCTCCAGTCAGCTCTGGATCTCCCAAAATGGAAACCAGAACCTTCCATGTACTGTACCAACCACAGGAACACAAACACCCAGCATATGCATACAACGCACACGAACTGCACAGCACTGCGTACTAATCTGATGTAGACCGAAGGTGAGTTAAGCCACACCAGCTGAACTTTACATGAGTGAGCCTGTAGTTCTCACGCCAGTAAGACTAGTAGAAAGGTCTATTTAATTCTACTGATCACTAGACGGTATGCCGACACCACTAGCTCATGCTGCATAACTCTTGACAAAGGCTGTAGCCTTTCGCCACTTTGAGGGTAGCACTTTGGGTGCCCCTCCCAGTCCAAAAAGATTGCAATCTGTGAGACAGGCCTATGTCATAATGCACATGCATGATTTGTGTTCACCAATGACAGCACCAGGGATCCAGACATCGTTGCAGCTTGGGCACTCACGTCCATCACCTTGTGAGGCACTTTTCCATCCCAACAGTACTCAAACTACTTTATCCTTGGAGACCAACTCAAGTCTTTGGGTGTCAGCAAGAGTCAGGAGTCCTCCAGTCTTCTCTGTCTGATTGTTAGGAAGAATCTTCTTTTCTTGCAATTGTTTCCTTCAGGTCCACGAATGTTCTGAGGCAGTGATTCTGTCAATATTATCTTTTGCATTCGCTGGTGACTGGAAAATTTCCTACAGACAATCCTATTTCTTGCTGAATATTCATTTCCTTTGTCAGCAGTTAATCGCTTGGTTCTTTGTAAACTAACCTAGACTCCTTCCACCAAGATAGCTCCATCATCATTTACCTGGAGGCGCTCTGGCCCTTCCCCTAGCCACTTCCCTATTGAGATCAGGTGAAATCCTCTTTGTCAAGGGTAGAAATGGTTTTGATTTCTACTGGGGATGGAGCCTGAAAGTCTAGAGTGTATCTGGCAATAAATGGTATCTCTTCCTCACAGTCCCATTTGGCATTTTCAAGTAAAAGGAAGAACTGTGAAAGCTGCCTTTTGTTGTGCCAGCGGTTGGATCTTCCTTTCAGGTGGCTTATCCTAGCAAGTGAGCACTTATTGATAACACCACTGCCTTCCTGCTGCCAGATGCTAAGCTGTTATCCTTCAGGAAGAGAAACATTAGCATGTAAGTCTAGGAAATATATTCAGTCACTGGAGCAGGCCTCACAGGAAAACCAGTTCTGAATCACTTTTCCTACCAGCAGCACAAAGTAAAATTGTGTCATATATGTGGATAACGTACATATATTTTAAATATATAATTCAGACCATGTATATCCTATGAATTCCACATCTCTCATGCAGTTTCTGTGCCTACATAAAATGGCCTTACTGGAAAGTTAAATACATCATTTAGATTAAACCAATTTTACAGTACAGTTTTAGAGACAGTACATATGCACTGTGGCAATGAATAATGACTCTGTGTCAAAATACAAACAAAACAAAGGTCCTATAAAATGGCAAAAAAACTGGGGAGAAAATGTGGATTCCCTAATTGGACACCTAAACTTAAGAAGGCGTGAGAAGTATTTACAGAAGATATATCCTCATCTTCCCAAACAAAATGCTTCAACAAATTGAAGGAGGAAATATCTTGAATATCATAAAGTGCATGTATATGGTCTATCCGAGACCGATAAGTAACAACACCCAGGTAAACCGGTGCTCACCTTACATTTGTCTCGAACCTGTGTGAGATTAAAAAAGAGTTGTTATGGATATATACCTGGGTGTGTATATATATATATATATATATATATATATATATATATATATATATATATATATATATATATTTATTAGGGTCCTCACCCACAGGTACCACCTCTGGCTTGCTTCATCATTGGACCCTCACTCACACACATAAGGTGTGTGAGTGGACTCGACGCGTTTGTAAGCGGAGTTCTGTGATAACTGTGAGTGAAGGCAGGGGATCTTGGTGAGTTTAAAATAACCTCCGAAACCTAATAAGTTATTTAATGGTGTAGGTTTATGGGCTGGATTAAAAGTATGAAAAGTGACTCTATATTAGGATATAATGGTCCCAATTGTCTAATCGGTCGACATGTTTCAGCCACAAACTGCCCCGAAAGGTCTATTGGCTTTCTTCAGGACCTGTGTTTTCTCTGCTAGTTATAATAAACAGTCTATTAGCATGTACAAATCAATTTTTTTTTTAAAAAGCATGCACATTTACATACAGACCATACACTGAGGACCTTTTCCTTGTATGGTCAACTGCTGAAACGAGAGAAATTCATAATCAAATTTGGGCGTCCTTAAATTTTTAATGTGCACCCTTAATTTTGTGCTTAATAAGTGCTAAATGGTTGTTGTGTTGTATCCTGTGACATTTCTTAGTTTACTACACATGACCGACACACACCATTTAAAAACATCAGACAGACAGTGGTGTTTTACACCGGATAACAAAAAATGGCAAAATAGAGTAAGGAATACCTACATGTCTAGGTCAATTTACCGACATCATAGGGAAATTGCAGGGATAGACCGTCCCTATAGTCACACACTAGGGGGAATGAACATATCATCATTTAGATTGATGTTCTTACTCACAGTTTAGATGGTTCTGTCGGAATCAGAGATTCAGTAAGTATAAGGTTTTGTCTTACTTCGTCAAGGGTACCGGTCCGCTCAACCCTCGAGGAGTGCCCCTGACTCCCTGCATGTTGGAGATCGAGTGTTTTACTTCCTGTTTTTTAAGGACGCCCTTGATTGGTGCTTGGGATCATGTGATACCGCATCACATTGCATGACATCCAGATGCATTGTGGGGCATTGAGTTTACAAAGCTGGTGATTTTTAGGGAATCAAGTATTTGTGTGCAAGCGATATTTGATGTTAATATCTCTTTCGGTGATATGTCTGAATACATTAGTATGTCACAGTATTTTATTCCAGGGTATCTCATCATTTAATCTGGTTGTTTGTGTAGAGAGTCTATACACCCACCTCTGATCTTTTTCAAAAAGATTTTTTTCAATGTTTCTGGTTTCTTCTCTCATGTGTTCCAGGACTGTTCATCTCATGTCATTCGGGGTGTGATGATTGTTTATGAAGTGGTCTGCCATTCTGGTTGTATTACGATTGCATCTTATGTTGCAATGTTCTGTGTTCTACAATTCATGTGCTTATTTTTCTAGTTGTCATGCCCATGTACTTAAGGTTACATGGACATGTAATGAGATAGATGACATGCTTGTGTAAGAAAGTGGCTCTGTATATACTGGACCAAAGTAAGGTACAGTGTGCACAGAGTCCACAGTCCCCAGAGGTTTGGCAGAGGCTAAAGTTAGATATAACCTTACTCTCTAAAGTGGTAGCTTGGTCGAGCAGTAAGGCAGTATCAGAGGACAGTGTAAAGCATTTGTTGTACACCCTCAGTCAGCAAATGGTCTCACACACTCAAGAACTGAACTCTAGGCCAATGGATTGTATATAAAAATATATGCTTGTTTTATTTTAGAACCAACAATAGGTATCAAAATATACTTTCTCAGAATGAGATGCTTTAGGTAAATACTTTCAATAGGCAATAGACTTTTGAATGCAATAGTTACAGTTGTTGCAATAGGCAACACAATTTTAAACACAATTATACATTAAGCTCAATGGAAATTTCTAGTTAAATGCAATTGATTACTTTTTGGATTACTTTTCATACCACAGGACTGGATCCTAGATTCAGTCCTGGGACATCTCCTGTAAACAGTTGAGTAAAAGCGTTTTGGTTACAGTTGTGATTTTTAAGGAATATTATTGTATTTTAAAAGTTGACACAAACTTTTTCAGATAGATTCACCAATGTTATCCTATGGAAGGAAATTCACTTAGCACGTAAGTGGGGTTATTGTTACTTTTTCTAACTCAGTGTTGGATCCTGGATCCAGCACTGGTGCATCTCCTGTAAACAATTGAAAGAATGCGTTTATGTCACACAGGCGATTTTTAACGAATATTTGTAAGTTTGCAAACTCGACAGAAACTTTTTCAGCAAAAACCAGGCAATGTTATCCTATGGAAGGAAATTCAAGTTAGTGGTAAGTACAGTTGTGATTACTTTTTAGAGTCAGTGCTGGGCACCAAGATCCAGCACTGGGATCTCTCCTGATAGCAGGTGAGTAAATTCGTTTTCGTAATTCGGCTGATTTTAGGTGAATATTTTAAAGTCTCAAAACTCGACACTTAGAAGAATTTCCAAGTGAAACCAGTCAATGTTACCCTATGGAAGGAAATTCAATTCGCCGGTAAGTTACTTTAACGTCGCTTTTGTAATCCAGTGACGGACTCCTAGATTCAGCACTGGGACATTTACTTAAAACAGGTAAGTAATTACGTTTTTGTAGTTTGTACGATTTTTAAAGAATATTCTTGTATTTCAAAAGTTGACACAGAAACTTTTTTACAAAGAACCACCAATGTTATCGTATGGAAGGAAATTCAATTCACAGGTAAGTTACTTTTTAATTGCTGTTGTTACTGAGTGCTGGACACCTAGGTTCAGCCCCGGGACCTTTCCTGCAAACAGTTGAGAAAATTCGGTTAGGTTATTTGTGCGATTTTTAAGGAATATTCTTAGTTTTCAAAAGTCGACACTTAGAAACTTTTTGGAAGAAAAAGTGTCCATGTTATCCTATGAGGAAAAATGAGTTATCGGTTTCGAGGTAAGTAATCGGTCTTTTGAGTTAGGGTTCTGGGGTTAGACTCAGGGGTCTCCCAGGGTCAGTGATGCACTGTTGTTGCACCCTCAGCTGCACTAGGGCGGCCGGGTGCAGAGTGTTGAGGCCCAATGTTATCCTATGGAGGATAGGGGGACTCCGGTTGGTGGCGGCTGGCAAGCAGGCCACGGGTTTGTGGGAGCAAAGCTCCTAGGGTTAAGCTCAGGGTACGTTGGGGACCAAGTTAGCACCAAAGGGGCACCCTCAGCGGCACTAGGGCGGCCATGTGCAGAGTGCTGTTTTGAGGTCGGGTGCCCTGTTGATTTCAATGGAGATTCCCCGGGACAAAGAAACACTGCAGGCTCGGGGACGAGGACCTTCCAGGAGCTGCCACCACTTCGAGGGGTAAGTTGGGATGTAGAGGGTTGGTTAGGCACTGCTGGGTTGGGCACACAAGGCCGTGGGGCGTCGGGTGCAGGGGTGCCTTGGGACGTCGGATTTTCTTACCCGCTCTGGTCGCGGTAGGGGGGGTCCTCTGGATTGAGGCTGCAGGTGTCGTCAGGAGGCTTGAGGCAGGTCAGGGGTCGCTGGATCTCGGGTCAGGATCGCCGGGGGGACCTCCTCAGAGTATTTGTTCACTCGAGCTCGGGCCGGGGTCGGCGGGTGCACTGTGTGCTGGATTCGCGGTCTCTGGCTGACACCAGAAGCTGCAGTTCAAACACGTCCGGTGTTCACGGGAGAAACAGCTTAGAAAGTGAAGGCAGGCAGGTCCTCCGGGGTTCTTGAGGTTGCTGGCCGCTGGACACGCCGGGGTTTTGCAGGAGCAGGTTCCTTGGGGAGACAGGCCTGTAGGGCTGGGGCCAAGTCAGTGGGCGTCGTCCTCTTGTTAGCTCTGCACGGCTTCTCGTCCTTCTTCTTCTTCCTTTTCTTGTTGTTGCTGGATCTGAGGAAAGAAGGTTCAGGGTGCCCCTAAATACTAGATTTAGGGGTGTTACAGATAGGTAAAGGGCAGGGACCAATGGGTCCCTGCCCTGGGGTGGGTACACCCCCTATCCTGCCACTCTCCTGTGGGAGAGGGGCAGGAGCCTAGTCCTGATTGGGCAGGGCTCCCCATCTTCAAGATAGCGAGAGCCCGGAGATGTGCTTCACCTTGCCTCCCCCACCTGAGGGGTGGGGGAGGCAGAGGGTGGCACACCCCCTTTCCTCCCTTGGTGTTTCCCGCCAGTCTTCCCGCCAGGATGGGGGGAAGAACCGGTGGGGACCAGTTGCTGAGTACAGCAAGTGGTCTGGGGAAGCTCACAAAGGCGGAATGCCTTTGAAGCTTCCCCCTGCCCATCCTGGGGGAGGAGGCCTAGCACCTCGCCCAGGACATGCATTGTTGCAGGCCCGGGAGAATGGATGGCTCTCTACCCAGGGGTCCAGCAACATGTCTGCTGTGTGGCACCCTCAGACAAGGCGTGGACTGTAGGTTAGGTTCAGGGGGCAACTCTAAGTTGCCCTCTGTCGTGCATTTTACAGTAAATCCCACACTGGCATCAGTGTGGGCTTACTGTGCTGAGAAGTTTGATACCAAACTTCTCAGTCTTCAGTGCAGCCATCATGGTGCTGTGGAGTTCGTGCTGACGACCTCCCAGCACCATATACTCGGAATGGCAGCACTGCACTTACAGTGCCCAGGAATGGACCTGGGTACTGTAGGGGCACAGGGCTCATGCACCTGTACCCTCACCACTGGCATAGGGCACCCAGCTAGAGGGGTGACTGAGGTATGCCAGGGCAGTGGGTTTGTGGGCATGGCACACAGGGATGTGTGCCATGTCGACTCTCTGTTTTGTTCTGCACCAAGACACTCAGCCTGCAAGGGCAGTGTGTGTGTGTCAGGGTACAGGGCCTCCAAGGGTGGCACAATAAGTGCTGCAGCCCTTAGAGGCCTTCTCTGGTCACAGTGCCCTGGGTACCTAGGGTACCATTTACCAGGGGCTTACCTGTGGCCAGAGAGGCCATTTGGGTTTAGGCTGTAATGCAGTTTTAGGGAAGGAACACAGGCCCTGGGTACCTGATTGGCAGGGACCCAGGGCACACCAAGGAAAAGTGCATCAGTTATCAGGCAAAACGTGGGGGGGTTACTGCAACAGAAACCCACTTTCCTACAGCTTGCTGTTGCAATTTGTATGCTTTCTCAGTTCCCAGGGGGTAGGTAATCCAACATCTACTGACTTTGTTGGTGATGTCAAATGACAGACAGTACATTGGCCACAAGGGTAGTGACCCGTGATTGGTGGTAAACCGAACATTGATAGTGTCTTCTGTATCAGTTTAGGATATTGTACTGGTCTTGTATGTACCAAACTGTCACGTAGGCTTTTCGCTCCTTTATGTGAGAACAATGGTAAGTCCCACTTTCTGCTCCCTACGTTTAATATTTTCCAGTTGCGTTTGATTATTTTTTTGACTTCATTAGACATTGTGTTGTACATAGTCACGCATACCAATGGTGCTTCTGTCTTTTCTTTTGGATACGTTTCCAGGAGCGATTCTCTGTTCTGGTTTTTTTCTCGCTTTTTAGTTTTTTTAATTATATCTTCTGGATACTTTCTGGCTCTCAGTTTCTCTGCGAGTGCATCTGCTTGTTGTTTGATATCAATCATCTGACTACAATTCCGTCGTAAGCGAAGGAATTGTCCATACGGTAGATTTTCACGCAGTGGTCTAGGGTGGAATCTATCAAATCGCAGAAGGTTATTTTTAGCTGTTGGTCTAAGGTGTCTGTGTTTAGCTTTCCACTGTTAC
This sequence comes from Calotriton arnoldi, assembly GCA_963921515.1. Lineage (NCBI taxonomy): Eukaryota > Metazoa > Chordata > Amphibia > Caudata > Salamandridae > Calotriton > Calotriton arnoldi. The sequence continues at coordinate 1,295,757 of CAWUFW010000145.1, forward strand.
TGAAAATAGTGACATCCAGGAATACCAATCTTTCTTTATCTGTGGTGTAGGTGAACTTGTGTTTGGAGTCCTGATAATTAATCCAATCCACAAATTGTAATGCTGAATCGTTGTCTCCTTTCCATATTACAAAGATATTGTCTATGTATCTTCTCCATGACGATATTTGATCCTTGAAGGGATTGCTTTCATGTAATATGCGTTCAGTTTCTAGGTGGTACACATACCACACGCCACACTAGGCGAGAAAGCACTACCCATTGAAGTCCCGTGGGTTTGTAAATACAGTGTTTTTTCGAATTCAAAGAAGTTTTTTGTCAGGGCAAGACTGGCACATTCCATAATGAATTCTATTGGTGTTGTATATTTCCAATCTTCCTTTTGTAATGTTCTTCTTATTACATCTAGTGTGTCGTTCTGCAGTAAACTAGTGTACAAACTCTCCACGTCTAGACTCATCAGGAGGTGGGTTTGAGGGTTATAGTCAATGTCTTTGATTTGTGATAGAAGATCTTTTGTATCTCTGATATATGTGTCCGTTTTCTGTAGAATGGGTTTCAGAAAGAAAAGAAATCACAAAATTGTGATAAAGGTTCCATAAGGATCCTATTCCAGAGACTATTGGTCGTCCTGGTGGTGGATCGCGATTTTTGTGAATGTTTGGCAATGTATAAAAGTATGGTGTCCTTGGTTTGGTATTTCTCAGAAAATCCCCTTCCGACTTTGTAATCCAGCCCTCTGTTTCTGCTTCTTCCACCATGGTTGCAACCTCAAGTTTCAATGAAGGGGTGGGATCAACTTTGATGGCTTTGTAAAGGCGCTCATTGTTTAGTAATCTTAAGCATTCAGTCCTGTACGCGTTGGTGTTCAGGACTACTACTCCTCCGCCTTTATCTGCAGGTTTTATCACTATGTCATTGTCATTGTGTAGTTGTCTCAGCGCCAATTTTTCTTGGTTGCTCAAGTTTTGAAATGTCTTTTTCTTGTTCGGATTCAGATTTACAATTTCTTTATTTACCGCCTTTTCAAAGGTAAGTATTTCTACTGGCGTATGTGTGGGAGGGAGATATGTTGATTTTTTCCATAGGCCCGTGTCTGAGAGGTCCTCAGCACGATTGTGTTCACCAAAATGGGCTTTTAAGTGTAATTTCCAAAAGAAACCTTCTAGTTCGCACTGCAGGGGAAATTTGTCAAGCTGGGGTGTAGGTATAAACCCTAGCCCTTTATTCAGTACCTGTATCTGCATTGGTGTTAAGGTTTTCTTCGACAGATTAGTGACTAGGTTGTTGCTGAGCTCGTTCCCTGCTGTGCAGACATGCACCTGGTGTTCACTTGGGTGTCTGATCGTATCTCTCCCTCTCTCTCTTCCAAATGGAATTTCCTCCTGCCTCCTTTTCGATTTTGGCTCCTGCCTAAAAAAGTGGGGCGAAAAGTGTTTTGAAAGTTAGGGTCACACATTGTATTAAAAGGAGGTGCCCCAGGTGGTATTTGGTGGCCATGTGGATTAAAGGGCGGTTAGAAAAATGGCATTGGAGATGGTGTTGGATAATTGTATCCTGACCATGGTTGCATCCAAGGTCTCCGCCTGTTCCTATTTCCATTGGACCAGTTCGGTTCACTCTCGCTACCCCTGGAGTCAGAGTCTGTTGATCTACCATCTGACGAGTTGTTCTCTGATGTGTCTGAGTTGTACCCTGATGGAATATTATACTCAGCAGTCGAGTATGGGTATGTTTTGTTGAAAGCAAAACATGACATCTTTTCAAAGTTTTTTGATTTTGGACTGTGTCAGGTATTCCTTATATTAATTTGTCTTTATTTATCTCGTCCAATCTTTTTTTAAGAGCCGTCACTGTAGCTCTCATTTCTCCCTCAATTGTTTGTATTTCAACAAGTATTTTATCTGACAGTCGTTGGGCAGTTTTTATTATTAGGATTAGCCAATCCCTTGTAAATTGCCAGGCTATCTGTGCCCATTCTTTGCGGAATATAGGGTCTTCTAGAAAGATTCTTGGGGCATTGTTAACAATTAATCCTCTAGGGGCTGCATTTGCTCTCAAATATTCTGTCATGATGACTCCATGAAGTATTACTCGAATCCTATGTTTCTTTTTCACAGTTAGTGATTCCCAATCGTGGGTTTGGGCAATAGTCTGAGCCACGTTTATATCTGCGAGTAATGATGGTCCAGATAGGATTTCATTTACATCCTCATCCGTAAACATGAGTCCTATATTTTCTGCCATGTTGAAGGAGATCCAGGTGTAATTGATTACTGTCTGTTCTGAAGTTGAAACTTGATTCCAGTCTCTACTTATTTGTAAGCTATGGACCAATTGTGTCACTACAGCTAAATGTTCTATATGGGTTATATAGCTTCTTATGTGAACTCCCACAGCTGCACGCTGCTTATCTACACCAAATCTTAAGAAGAAGTGAGAAGTCTTTACAGAAGATATATACTCATCTTCCCAAACAAAATGCTTTAACAAACTAAAGGAGTAAATATCTTGAATATCATAAAGTGCATGTATATGGTCTATCCGAGACCGGTAAGTAACGGCACCCAAGTAAATCGGTGCTCACCTTACATTTGTCTCGGGCTTGTGTGAGATTCCCTAAATGGTACATGCTCACATCATAGATTTTCTTTCATATATATACAATACTTCTCTTGAAATGGAAAGGTCTTCTGCGTGGGAGGAGATGTGTACCCCTGCCCTGAGTGCCCAACTGTACTGTTGTCTGTATCTCTAATGCTGTTTTTTTGTCATAAGCAAATGTGAATCATGCGTGTGCTCCATGACATAGGCCTGTCTCTTGGATTGCGGTCTTGTTGGACCGGGAGGGACACCCAAAGCACTACCCTCATGATGGTGCAGGCTACTGCCTTCATCAAGAGTTAAGCAGCACAAGCTGTGGTGGCACCATACTGTGTAGTGATCAATAGAAGTGAACTGGTCCTTTTTACCCTGCGTCACTGGAGTGAGGTCTACAGGCTCACTCACCTTTTTAAAGTTCTGCTGCTGTGTGCTTAACTGACCCTGGGTCTACATCAGGTGGATGTAAAGTGTTACGTAGTGTAGGAGTAGTGACTCTGGACTAGATGTATGTGTGCCTGGGAAGGATGCAGTACAGAAGTGAGGCAGTACTGCTTGATGTATATGTGCTTGTCAAAAGTATAATACATGAACGGTCAAGTGTTGCTCAGCCTGCACATGCTAAGTGTGTGTGTGCTGGCAGTGAGTCTGTTTGCAAATAGTATACCCTAGTACAAGAGGCTACAGTACTGAACAGTCAGTGCAGATTGAATTTGTGTGCTAAATGTATGTGTCTGTAATGGCAAAATGCATGGAGGTAGCGGTACTGGAAAATATGTTTGCTGTGAAAGTACACTGAGTGCAATTGTGCATGCAACAGTACATTACATGGAGGCCGCCGGATTCCATTTTGGGAAGCCCTGGCCTGCCTGGTGAAAACGTGAAGTGTAGATCCCCCAGACAGATTTTTGTATTGCTGCATTCCTGTGATCTGGGTGGGGCACACACTGGAGAAAGGAAGAAAAAGACTCCCCCTTTACACCTCAAAAGGTTGCTCTTTGATTAAGTGATAGATCACAAGAAACAGGCCCGAACACATTTCAGGAAGGAGATGGGTCTGATAAAGGAATCATAAAGAGTTGGTCTGGTAGCCCAGGATTAACCTTTTGATGCACATTTCTCTGTGGCTGACATCCAGGTGTTAGCTCTAATCACTCCCGTGGCCTGTGTTGTGGAACAATCAACCTTGGAGTCATTAATGCTCTTACAGACAGCCTTTCAAAAGGAAAGAAGGGAAAGAAAGGTGTACACTCTAAAAGAAGCAGGGCCTCAACATAAAACTTCAAAGTCTCTGGGCCTAAATCACCTTTGCTGTCTGGAAATGGACTACAAGAAAGAGGGGATGATACCCTAAGCTTTGTCATCTGCCAAGCAGCCAAATGGGCTGTGTGAGAAGGGGAAGCTCTGCAAGCCTTCTGCCTGTGATGATGACTGGGGGGCACAGGCTTGCTAGTCTTCATGCTGGGTGAGGGGACATCACCCAGAGAAACCAAGACCACCTGCCCTGGAGCCTGGAGAAGCAGCCCCTGCCAGTGTGCCCTTTGAGGAAGAGGAGGGAGTTGGAGGGAGTGAGGTCCAGTGAGGAGCACTGGTGAGACGACACCCTGAGAAAAGTGTGAGGAAACGGCTGTGCACCAATCGGGTCGTAGCCCATGTGCAAGAGTGATCCAATGACCCCCTTATGCCAGGAGAGGGCCGCCATGTAATGAGCCATGAATTGAGCGCCCTAAGGGAAGTGCCAAATATGTACCATGTCTTTGCAGTGAGCTTGTATGCCAAAGGGGGCCACCGTTTAAGGTATTGTTGCCAGCATATTGAGACTTAGCGGCAACCTCATATGTCAAGAGGATCTGCTGTGGCATGGGCGATTGTACCGGAGGAGTTTGCACCTAGGCCGGAAAGTACAGAGGCAAACCCATATGCCAGAACAATGTAAAACACAAGCACAGGTGCACCACACATTAGTTACAAAATATGAAAGTACAAAAATATATAATCTATATGCAATACAAATATTATTCAAAATTTCTTTTTATTCCAAATTTTCTTTTTTTTAAGACGTAGTCATATGCATCAAATTTTCACATTGATACAGCCACAGCCGACGCGTTTTGTCCTACTAGAGGACTTCTTCAGGGCGTTGAGGACTTTAAAGGGTCAATCACCACAAAGAGGAAGAGTCAAAGGGATAACCAGAGAAACTGCCTATCTCTCGTTCCCCATCTAAGTCATGGTTATCCAGAATCCTTCATATCAGAAGTTTAAGCAATGTTCCTCAGAGCTATCGATGTTAAAAAATATAAAAAATAAGGGTGTCGAATAGAGTAGATGAAGGGGCAAGGCGTGCATTTAGGTTAAGACCTTGTACGTCATTTGATGATCGCCCGGTTCAGTCACATAGATATCATATCACCAGCCCCAAAAACGTATACTGCAAACCCAAGCCTTATCAGTTCCAATGCAAAATATATGTGCAGGAACTATTGTTGATAGTCGGTATGAGGCTATCAACAAGTTTCCAACACGCCAGACGTCACGACAGGAAGGACGGGCATATGCCAGAACAGGCTGCCGGTACCAACATTGCAAGAAGTTCAAGCCATTGCTCGGGAGAAGACTGCGGATGTGATCTGCGGGCCTGAGCCCACACACCAATGCGTGCCCTGACTGACCCCCCAAGGGCCACGAAGGATGCTGCAAAATACATTGCAACCTCGCTGGACTCCAATCGGGTGCTGGAGGATCGAATTCCCCCCACCCCCCTTGTGGGGAAGATTGACTTACTTCATCTTTGCAGGTTGGGAGCATTTCTGATCACTAGGAAAACCAGCAGCACTGCTCAAGGGAGAGAGCCTGCACCTGCCAAGTGCAGCCACATTGAATGTGAGCTGCCTGACTTCTCTGAACAGGATCAGGACCTGTGAGCACCCCTGAACAAGGTTGAATGTGTAGAGTTAGAAATAAAATACTTTTTTCTTATAAAGGCAAGTATTTGACTGGACATTGATTTATTGCCAGTCCTGTGTGCACTATGAGTTGTGAGTCGAGTTCCCTCACCTGTATCTACACTTCCCCCAAGATCCGTAGTAGATCGATCCCCGGAATATCAGAAGTAAAAGACCTCAACCACCACTTTTCGGCCCAGTAACCCCTTTGTGCTCAATGGCCCTATGAAGGGTGTTTTGAAAATATCAAACGTAAAATATTCATACACACAAAGATATGAGAATATTGTGGTGGTAGTGGTGATGGTGGTAGTAGTGGTGATAATGGTAGTTTGATAGTGGTGTGGTAGCACTGATGCTGATGGTGGTGATTGTGATATGGTAGCAATAGTAGTATTGATAGTGATGTAGTGTGATAATTGTAGTGATAACGGTGGTGGTGATGAAGGTGGTGATAGCAATAAGGATGGTGATAATAGAAGTACTGATGGTGGTGATAGTCATGATGACTTTCAATGTAGTGGTTGCAACAATGATGATGGTTGTGATAGTGCTGATAATAATGGTGATGGTAATGATGGGCATGGTAATTGTGGTGGTGGAGATAGTTGTGGTGGTGATAATGGTGGTTGTGGTGGTAAAGGTGGTGAATAAGTCTACTTCTGCCTAAAGGTAGGTACCACACTGCACAGAATGATATTCCTGGAGCCACATTTCAAGAATGGCATACTTAATAGGTGTCAAGTTTTACTTGATAGGTGTCAGGGTTCTCCGTAAGAAGGTCACTATTAAGAGTAACAGTCCATAAAAGGGGACAACAGTCGCCTTGGCAATCTTATAAGTCTAAATTGAAGATGAATATAAAGAGATTGGATAAGCATCAAATTTTTCCTGAGATCAAGTAGTACAAAAGTGTGCAGGATCCAGAGGTAGAATCCAGTAGCAGACAAACCTGTGAGGATCAAAAATCAGGGACAAATATGAAAACAAGAGGCATTTTGCAACATGAAACAAGTGGAAAATGTTTGCAATCCACACTTCTCCTGGAAAAGTTACTTTATACATGGTTTTAAAAGGGGCTGATCTAGGAAAAGTGTCTTGGATTGGGAACTTTAATTATTGACCACCATCTTGGTAAGGATAAGTTATAAGACTTTAATGCACCCCATTCTGGAATTCATGGTGTCTACCTGGCACCAAAAGGAGCCTATGGTTGGCATCCTTGAGCCAGTGCCACACTCCATAGTCCAGCTGCCACCATTCCTGCTCTGTGCCACAACCAGCTCCTGGAACACCACTCTGAATGACTGCATGCTAAGAAAGACAGGAGTGACCAAACAACACTGACACCAAACAGTGAGCTGAATGCTGCTTATCAGAACACACTGCTTGAAAATAAGAACTATTCTCCTTCCTCTTTGGCCTACAAAGTTTCTTTGCTGAGCTCCTGACTCTCTGTTGATACATTCTAGAATCATAGACCTATATCACCTCATATTTTGGTGGTCCTTGCACTATAACTAGTTTAACGTTCAGACAGGAATCAATGATAAGGATCATCTGGCTTCAATTGACGAGAATAAAAAACAGGATGAATCTTCCAAGCATAAGGCAACTTCAATCAAAAACGCACAGCATTGTACTGATGAGCTGCCAAAAAAAGTGGCCGTGATTTGACTGGCAACGAATAAACAGGTAAAAATTGAGAAGCCAGCCAAACCTTCTCGCTATAAAAAAATTATGCAGAACATGATCTTGATAATCACCCTGCATATTCTTTGATCTTGACTTTTGTATGTAAACTCTCAAAAACAAGTTTTCTGTGTCTGCAATTGATTCAAGGTATTGGCCATGGCCAAAATAAAAGGTTCAATGCAAGAAGTAGATAGAAAAACTTCTGGATGAAATGCTTGCATAGAGAAAAAAGGTGAAATCTGGATTGTACTATATATAAGTTGCAATATCATAGGAGAATTCCACAACTGGCAAATTAGAGTCTGAAATATATATACTACCAACTCGGTAACTTCATATTTATTGTTAAACCTTTTATTAGTTCGATCTGTTTGCCCATTTAATTGGGATTGATAACCAAAAGAAAGAGCTTGTTCTGCTGCCTTACACAAAGCTCTCCAGAACCACAAGAGATACTATAATTCTCTATTTTAAATAATTGTATAATTGCTTCAAAACATATCAGTGAAAAAACCATTTCTTCTGCAGTAGGACATTTTGGCATAGAAGAAAAATAAGTCATCTTTGAAATGGTGCCAACTGTGATCATTATCACACCGAAAACTTCTGAAGGTATGTTATGAAGTCTTAGTATGCAAGAATTCAGGAGCCACAGATAATGGTTGCAAGTAGAAAGTATTTTGAGTACAAATTGAACAACCTAGAACATATTCCTAAATAATAGAAGGAAACATATGTCACTAAAAAGCTTGTAAAACAAAACCCAAGGTAGTCTTTACACTTCTATCACAAGAGATCGCTGAATCATGGCAAATCTTCATTACTTCCGGTTGTAACTCTATGGTAAGAACATACATAATTTGCTGGCTGAGATATATTTCTTCTCTGCAATCTCAGGGAGCCATTAAATACTCTTCTATCTTTTTAGGATCCATTTACTTTTGACCCACTTTGCCCTTATCTAATAAGGAATTACAGGATGACTATGAGGCTGATTATGAGATGTCTCAAGATAACAAAGGGATAGAGCATTAGCTAACATGTTCCTACACTCTTTGACTCTGCGCCGGCGCTATATTACACACGCGGGCGCGGAGGCAAAGAAGCAGTCGGGAGGTGCACGGACAGTGCGCCACCTAAAAGGTGGCACACTCTCAGTACGCCCCCTGATAGCAGCCCTCTGAAGAGGAGGCTGGGGGGTCCCAATGACACCCCAGACATCCCCATGCAGGTGTGTGCAGTCACTCACTGCACCCGCCTGCAAGAGGATCTCTAATCACGTTTCAAATTGCAGGCGGGTTGCCGCCTGCACTGTGAAACATGGAGTGGCTTCTAATAAGCAGTTGCTCCGTTTTTCACCTAAATGCGCTACCCCCAGGTCAGCGTACGTTTGCGGCTGCCCAGGGGGCAGCACATTCACTATAATGCGGCGCATTTTCCTTGTTAGCGTTGGACACACCTTCTGGTGCGTCCAGCGCTAGCCAGAAAAATACACCCATACCATGATACGTCCCCTGGTGGCACCCTGAAACATGACGCAGTTGGGCCGATTTACCAAAGCATTTATAAGTAGGGGACGTAATCTTGCACATCTTCATGAATCAGCCCAGAAATGTCCAACTCCTTATCAGAAAAAATGCAGGGAGGGCACAGTCCTTTAGATTTGAACTAATTGTAAATAAATATGCTCTCTTTGACCTTTGGCACCCGTGTTCGGTATGGACACAATATTGACCAAAGGGAAAGGAAAGACGAGACCCCATCCCTCCTTCGTCCTGCTCGCCCCACACACTGAATATACAGTGGCGAGCCTGAATCTGTTCTAGTGTATGCACATTGTACTAGGACGCAGTATGGATGAGTGTTAGACCTGTCAGCCCTAGGGTGGTCTTACCCCGTTTTTTTTCTCTTTGCGCCTCATTTTTGCCACTACATTTTTGTTGGACCTAGGTCTCTGGGCGCCTTACCACTGCCAAACAGTGCTGAGGTGCAGGTGCTCTCTCCTAATAAGATGGCTGCCACAGGACCCTGCTACTGCGGAGTGGCCATTGCGCACGCACATTCTAGTAGTCAGGATCAGGCTGGGACATAATGATACAGTATCCATGCCGTCCCCGCCTCTGGGCCTCATAGCCAGACATGAGGGAAGCTTCTAGTAACTTCCAGCTCGGGGAGGAGTTATGTTTTGCCGCCTTTAGGAGGGTCACCTGACCTAGGGGTATAAGAGGTTTGGAGGGAAACCTAGTTAGTCAGTTGGGGCACCACTGGACCTGGGGGAACCTCTGCCTGAGTACAGGCTGTCGGGCCTAGGGGGGAGACCTACACTACTGGTACTGACTGGGCTTAGGCGCTGCTGTGCTAAGCTAGCTGAGGAACACCTTCCACCTATTGACCTGGCCCAGCGTGAGGGGACCCAGGGAACCACCTCCAGTGTGCCTGAAGGGTACCTACTCGCCTCTTGTGCCCACCAACTCAACCCCCCTTTCCCCCAAGTTAATGCAACAAAGCAACTGCAAGTGCTGATACAGCAACCAAGAAACTACAAGCCAGAAACTGCGTTAAAGGAACCACCACGAAGAAGCTACAACCTCCTGTGCTGGGGATCACCAGGTAAAGCGCTGTATGCTGTGCCCTGAAGAAGCGCTGTGACCGTGGGGCGATGTGGCTGTAAAGCGCTGTTCAGCCCCAGCGCTGTGCTCTATAGCAGTGCTGGCACTGACCCCCCAAGTACTGTGTTGCCTGCTGGAGCGCTGTGCCTGAAAAGCGCTCCAGCGCTAAATCAGCCCCCTGGCCCCCAAGCGCTGCATGCTCCCTGGCGCTACCTGGCCCGCAACTGTGGTGGGCAAAATCACCGCCGCAGCCCCTGTGCGCGTTGCCCAAGAAGCGCTGGGAGTGAAACTCACCGCTGCGGCCCCCGTGCTGCCTGGAGAAGAAGCGCTGGGCCCAGGATCACCGCCGCCGCCCGGGCCCTGCGTAGAAGCGGAGGCCGCGCTGGGACCAGAGAAGGGCGGGAGGCGTTGCCCAGCAACAAGGGCGCCGTCCGCATCATCGGCCGCGCCCCCAGGAACCCGCGACATCATTGGCCCCCGGCTCCGGAGGCCGGTGGAGGTCCGGAGCCCGGATCGGGACGACGTCCAAGGGCTGCCCTGCCTGCGGGAGCCCCTACAACTGGTCCGCAGCCCCTCAGAGAGCACTGGGGCCCCGAGTGGAAGCGCCGCCTTCCCCGGTCGAGGCCCCACGAGTAACGAGGAGCGGGCTGACCGGGGAGGAGGCGCCCGGCCCCACCGAGGCCCACACGCATACCGGGACAACCAGGTGAGCCCGGGAGGCCCTGGGAGGGATTCTGGGCCGCCAGGAGAGCTCAGGGTTGAAGCGCTGCCCCCGCCTACCGCCCAGAGTGGATTGAGAGGGACCGGGACCCTCAGGCTGCCATGTTGACTGCCTCCCCTGTGCATGAGGCTGGGCCCGGTCGTAGTATTTAGGCCTGGCCTGCTTACCCCCTAAGTTCACCTGTCTTATCCATATACATCAGTGAGCTGTACGCCCTGCCTTGCTCAGGAGACAGGACCTTCCTACATGGGCCTCAGAAACGGGCCTGAATTGAATAGGAGCATAGGCAAAGCTGCTCGTATGACTTACATGCATTAAGTCCCTTAATGAGGGAAATGTTTACAATGTTGTGTGATTAATCTACAGTAAGGCTCTCACGGAGTTGAATGTACCTACATGAATTGAGCCTGTGTTCACCTGCCAAGAGTTAAATTGTTCCTATGTTGTAGGCCTACCTACTTTGCGACACCCACTGTACTGAATGTGGTTGCGCCTAGGTTGGTACAGGTTCTTCCTCATCTACAGTGTTATGTGCAGCTACATCCTTACTAATTGAATGTCGATAAATGCATAGAAGTCTATGTCTTGACCTGCAATCTATGACCTACAGTGTTACCTACTTTTCAATGAGGTTATTACTACTGCCTCCTAATGGCGTAACGTGTTACTGTTATAATGTGCTTGAATGAATTTACGCACTGGTTTTGAGAGACTAAATGAATTGAAATGTTGCCTAAGATTATCTGCCTCACCTATTGCTGATTTAGAATTAGATAAAGAATCTTGTTTTTACCTAACAGCCTGGTGTGGTGTCTCCTTATTGTGTGCGCATTACTGAGTCAGTGTGAGTGTGTGCTGCACAAGTGCTTAACACATTGCCTTCGGGTGCCTTCCTGCCTCGTGCCAAGCTACCGTGTCGGAATCGGTGACCCCGGTTCTAACATTGGTGTTCAGCGGTGGGATAAGGACTTGTGCTTGTGCAGCACCCTACAGGGATTCAGTGTGCGCCGCAATTGGACACCTATTTATATGCAAGCCTAACAATTCGCCCTTCACTGCCTGACTGTACAGACTCCTGTGTTAACCTGTTGCCTACGTCCTAGAGTCTTTTCCCTTAAGTGTCTGGGGCCCCACCTGTCAGGATGGAGTTCGAGCTAGCCAACCTAGAAATGTATACGGTGGCGCAGCTGAGGGAGTTCTGTCGGGGGATGGGGGTGCCCGTCAAGCGAGGTGCCAAGAGAGAGGAGCTTCTGAAAGTCTTGAGGGCATGGGTATTGGCCCATCCGGAAGGGAGAGTGGTCGAGGAACAGGGGGAGCTGGAGGCTCCAGGAGAGCTAGACCTACTGCACATAGACATCAGTGAGAATGTGTTGCCAGGGAGACGTTCCAGGGCAGGCAGTAGTGTGTCAGCGAGCAGTGTGTCTGTGGAGGAGTACGAGGACAGGAGGGAGGAGAGGCAATTGAAGCTAGAGCTTGCTAGGATGGACAAGGAGCGAGAACAGGCAAGGCTAGCCATGGAAGAGAAGAAGCTTCTGCATGAGCTTAGCCTGAAAGAATTAGAGCTCCGAGCCTTGCAGATGGAGACGCAGGGCAACTTGAATGGTGGCAGCGTACCCGCTGCGGTTCCACGAGAGCCTAAGTTTTACCTACCTAAGGAGGTGATGGCCAGTTTCAGTGTAGGGGATGACATTGATAAGTAATTGGCGGCGTATGAGGTGTCTTTGGTAGCCCATGGGGTGCCTGAGAAGTACTGGGGGGGAGGCCTGTATAGGTACATACCTCTGTTGGCAAGGGACACACTCTTGACTTTAGATAAAGGTGATCAGACAAATTACCCTGTCATGAAAGAGGCACTGCTTAAAAAGTTTGGCCTCACCCCAGAAAAGTATCGCCAGAAGTTCCGCAACAGCCACAAGCTTCCCACACAGAACTGGGTGGATTTTTTTGATTATGCCCGTAAGGCATTGGAGGGTTGGGTGCGTGGCAGCGAAGTGAGTGATTATGAAGGGCTGTACAATCTATTTTTAAGAGAGCACCTTCTTGATAAGAGTTTTCCAGAGCTGCGCCAACACCTGGTGGACCGCAAGCTGACCGATCCGCGGGAACTTGCGAAGGAGGCGGATACCTGGGTTAGCACTCGGGTGTCCCACAAGGGATCCGGGGGAGACCCCCCGAAGGGTGGACAGAGTTTTCCCCAGAAGAGAGAGGGGGGAGATAAAAAGAAGGAGTTCTTTAAAGGCCCCCAAAATAGACCGCATGGGAGAGGGGTAGGTTCCCCACCCCAATCTGGATTCCAGAAACCCACTTACCCTGACAAGAGTCAGCAGCCCAGAACTGTCCGGTGCTACGAGTGCGGGGAGGTTGGACACTACAAGGGGGATCCCCAGTGTCGCAAGAAGACCCCAGCCCCCACAGGAGGTAAGAGCCCCGGGGTGGCCAGTGTAGCGCTTGGGGAGGAGTTGTCCCTAGGTAGGGGAGGTGAGTGGACAGGCTTGACCTTAGTTTCCCTGGGGGATAGAGAGATGATCCCATGGGTTCAGGTACCCTCGAACACTGCCAAGTACCGTCAGAGGGTCCTGGTGAACGGGGAGGAGGTGGAGGCTCTGAGGGACATGGGTGCCAGCTTGACGATGGTAAGACGTCAGCTGGTGTCCCCAGAGCAGGTGATTCCTGAAGTATTCCACCCGGTTGTCATGGCTGATAATAGCCTGGGTCATTACCCCGTGGCCCAAGTTCCCTTTGAGTGGGGAGGAGTCTCAGGCCTGTTGAGAGTTGCGGTGAGCCCTGCCATGCCAGTTGACTGTCTGCTCGGAAACGATTTAGAACATACTGCCTGGAAGGAGGTGGAGTTCAACGCCCACGCTGAGATGCTGGGATTACCAGGGTGGACTTGCGTGGTCACGCGGTCCATGGCTGCCCGGCAAGGAACTCAACCCGGGTTGGAGCCTGAAACAATGGCCCAGCCCACTGCTGGACAAGAAGACATCCTTGAGGATGCACCCTGTGAGATGGATGGGGAGCCCGCGGAGGTAACCCCGGAGTCCGCTGAGGTGGATGTTGTTCCCGTGGGGGACTTGCCGACCCCTGCAGAGTGGCAGGTGGAAGGAGGGCCTACCCGGGAGGAATTCTGTCGGGCGCAGAGAGAGTGCCCAACGCTTGAAGGCATGCGGCAGCAGGCCGAAGCCCAAGCAACTGGTAAAGAGACCGGTAATTACCATGTCTACTGGGAGGATGGTCTCCTCTACGGTGAGCCTAAGGCTCCGGTGCATGGGTCATCAAGGGCCTTAGTGGTCCCCCAATGCTACCGAGCCTTCCTGCTGGAATTGGCACACGAGATACCACTGGCAGGACACCTGGGCCAGGATAAGACATTTGCTCGATTGGTCCCACATTTTTATTGGCCCAGGATGAGAGTTACCTCTGACACCTTTTGTAAGACCTGTGTGACTTGTCAGGCGAGTGGCAAGACTGGGACTAAGTTGAAGGTCCCTCTGGAACAGCTCCCGGTTGTCGGTACCCCTTTTGAGCGGGTAGGAATTGACATTGTCGGGCCAATGGACCTGCCGACTTCTTCGGGACATAGGTTCATCTTGGTGTTGGTGGACCACGCCACCCGGTACCCGGAGGCAATCCCTCGGAGGACCATCACTGCACCTGTGGTGGCGCGGGCCTTGATGGGGATTTTTACCCGTGTGGGATTCCCCAAGGTCGTGGTGTCAGATAGGGGCACGAATTTCATGTCGGCCTACATGCAGGCCATGTGGAAGGAGTGCGGAGTGACCTACAGGTTCTCCACTCCTTACCACACCTAGACTAACGGGCTCGTGGAGCGCTTCAATAAGACCCTGAAGGGGATGATCCAGAGCCTACCCGAGGACTTGAGAAGGAAGTGGGACGTCCTCTTACCCTGTCTGCTCTTCTCCTACGAAGAGGTGCCGCAGAAGGGGGTCGGTTTCAGCCACTTTGAGCTGCTCTATGGACACCCCGTTAGAGGGCCCCTCAGTCTCGTGAAGGAGGGGTGGGAGAAGTCTTCTAAGAAGCTCCCCCGTGATGTGGTCAGCTACATGCTGGCATTCCGCAGCCAGATAGCCAAGCTGTGGAAGGAAGCCTCAGACAATCTGGAGGCTAGTCAAGCCGTCATGAAGGAATGGTACGACCGGAATGCTCGGACGGTGGAATTGGATGCTGGACAGAAGGTGTGGGTCATGGAGCCCGGAGAGCTTAGCGCCCTCCAGGACCGGTGGACTGGACCGTATGAAATTTTGGAGAGAAGAGGCCAGACCACTTATGTAGTAAACCTCAAGACCCCCCGACAACCCCACAGGGTGTTCCACATCAACCGCCTTAAGCCACACCAGGAGCGGTCAGAACTTACCCTCCTGATGGTGACGGATGGAAGTGAAGAGGAGGAGAGCGAGCCTCTTCCGGACCTTCTGGCGGCCCACGAGAAGGATGGATCGGTGGAGGGAGTGGTTCTCTCCCCATCCTTGACCCTTGAGCAACAGGGAGACTGCCGCCAGGTATTGGAGCGGTACTCCTCGTTGTTTTCCCTCACTCCTGGGATTACGCACCTGTGTACCCATGATGTGGACACAGGGGACAGCCCGCCTGTGAAAACCAAGTCTTACCGGCTGTCCGACAAAGTCAGAACCAGCATCCAGAGTGAGGTGGCCAAAATGTTGGAGCTGGGAGTGATTGAGCCTTCCAGCAGCCCTTGGGCTAGTCCGGTGGTGTTGGTGCCGAAAGCAGCCCCACCGGACACCACACCAGAACTTCGGTTCTGTGTGGACTACCGTGGTCTGAACTCCGTGACCAAGACCGATGCTCACCCGATCCCTCGGGCGGATGAGCTCATTGACCGACTGGGAGCAGCTCGGTATCTGTGTACCATCGACCTGACGTCAGGATATTGGCAGATTGCCATGGCGGACGGAGCGAAGGAGAAGACTGCGTTCTCCACCCCCGAGGGCCACTTTCAATTTCGGGTGATGCCCTTCGGGCTGAAAAATGCTCCGGCCACTTTCCAGCGGTTGGTTAACCAGGTACTGTCTGGCCTAGAGGCCTTCTCTGCTGCCTACCTGGATGACATAGCTGTCTTCAGCAGCAGCTGGGAGGACCATCTGGAGCATCTCCAGGAGGTGCTACAGGCTCTACAGCGGGCTGGCCTAACCATCAAGGCTAGCAAGTGCCAGATTGGACAGGGATCTGTCGTCTACCTGGGACACCTGGTGGGCTGGGGTAAGGTGCAACCCCTCCAGGCCAAAATTGAGACCATCTTGGCCTGGGAGCCCCCCAAAACCCAAACGGAGGTCCGGGCCTTCCTTGGCCTCACGGGTTACTACCGCCAGTTTGTTAAGGGCTATGGGACCATCGTAGCCCCCCTGACTGAATTGACGTCCAAGAAGCAGCCACGCAAAGTCATCTGGACGGCTGCCTGTCAAGAAGCGCTTGACACTCTGAAGCACGCGATGTGCACCGCTCCGGTGCTTAGGACTCCAGACTTTGGAAGAGAATTCATTGTGCAGACAGACGCCTCTGAGCATGGCATTGGAGCTGTGCTCTCCCAACTGAATGATAACGGCCAAGATCAGCCAGTGGCCTTTATTTCTCGAAGGCTACTCCCCTGGGAACAGCGGTGGAGTACGATAGAGCGAGAAGCCTTCGCTGTGGTTTGGGCTTTGAAGAAGTTGAGGCCATACCTCTTTGGCTCTCACTTCCTAATTGAAACCGACCACTGACCCCTTCGCTGGCTCATGCAGATGAGAGGCGAAAACCCCAAATTGTTGAGGTGGTCCATTTCCCTCCAGGGGATGGACTTTCGGGTGGAACATCGACCCGGAGTAGACCACGCCAACGCTGACGGTCTCTCCCGGTTTTTCTGCCTTAGCGATGAGAACTCCCTAGAGGTTGGGAAGCTCTCCCCACTTTCGGCTGGGGGGGGACGCGTGTTAGACCTGTCAGCCCTAGGGTGGTCTTACCCTGTTTTTTTTCTCTTTGTGCCTCATTTTTGCCACTACACTTTTGTTGGACCTAGGTCTCTGGGCGCCTTACCACTGCCAAACAGTGCTGAGGTGCAGGTGCTCTCTCCTAATAAGATGGCTGCCACAGGCCCCTGCTACTGCGGAGTGGCCATTGCGCACGCACATACTAGTAGTCAGGATCAGGCTGGGACATAATGATACAGTATCCATGCCGTCCCCGCCTCTGGGCCTCTTAGCCAGACATGAGGGAAGCTTCTAGAACCTTCCAGCTCGGGGAGGAGTTATGTTTTGCCGCCTTTAGGAGGGTCACCTGACCTAGGGGTATAAGAGGTTTGGAGGGAAACCTAGTTAGTCAGTTGGGGCACCACTGGACCTGGGGGAACCTCTGCCGGAGTACAGGCTGTCGGGCCTAGGGGGGAGACCTACACTACTGGCACTGACTGGGCTTAGGCGCTGCTGTGCTAAGCTAGCTGAGGAACACCTTCCACCTACTGACCTGGCCCAGCGTGAGGGGACCCAGGGAACCACCTCCAGTGTGCCTGAAGGGTACCTACTCGCCTCTTGTGCCCACCAACTCAACCCCCCTTTCCCCCAAGTTAATGCAACCAAGCAACTGCAAGTGCTGATACAGCAACCAAGAAACTACAAGCCAGAAACTGCGTTAAAGGAACCACCACGAAGAAGCTACAACCTCCTGTGCTGGGGATCACCAGGTAAAGCGCTGTATGCTGTGCCCTGAAGAAGCGCTGTGACCGTGGGGTGATGTGGCTGTAAAGCGCTGTTCAGCCCCAGCGCTGTGCTCTATAGCAGTGCTGGCACTGACCCCCCAAGTACTGTGTTGCCTGCTGGAGCGCTGTGCCTGAAAAGCGCTCCAGCGCTAAATCAACCCCCTGGCCCCCAAGCGCCGTGTGCTCCCTGGCGCTACCTGGCCCGCAACTGTGGTGGCCGAAATCACCGCCGCAGCCCCTGTGCGCGTTGCCCAAGAAGCGCTGGGAGTGAAACTCACCGCCGTGGCCCCTGCGCTGCCTGGAGAAGAAGCGCTGGGCCCAGGATCACCGCCGCCGCCCGGGCCCTGCGTAGAAGTGGAGGCCGCGCTGGGCCTAGAGAAGGGCGGGAGGCGTTGCCCAGCAACGAGGGCGCCGACCGCGTCATCGGCCGCGCCCCCAGGAAGCCGCGACTTCATTGGCCCCCGGCTCCGGAGGCCGCCGGAGGCCTGGAGCCCGGAGCGGGACAACGTCCGGGGGCTGCCCTGCCTGCGGGAGCCCCTACAACTGGTCCGCAGCCCCTCAGAGAGCACTGGGGCCCCGAGTGGAAGCGCCGCCTTCCCCGGTCAAGGCCCCACGAGTAACGAGGAGTGGGCTGACCGGGGAGGAGGTGCCCGGCCCCACCGAGGCCCACACGCATACCGGGACAACCAGGTGAGCCCGGGAGGCCCTGGGAGGGATTCTGGGCCGCCAGGAGAGCTCAGGGTTGAAGCGCTGCCCCCGCCTACCGCCCAGAGTGGATTGAGAGGGACCGGGGCCCTCAGGCTGCCATGTTGACTGCCTCCCCTGCGCATGAGGCTGGGCCCGGTCATAGTATATAGGCCTGGCCTGCTTACCCCCTAAGTTCACCTGTCTTATCCATATACATCAGTGAGCCGTATGCCCTGCCTTGCTCAGGAGACAGGACCTTCCTACATGGGCCTCAGAATCGGGGCCTGAATTGAATAGGAGCATAGGCAAAGCTGCTCGTATGACTTACATGCATTAAGTCCCTTAATGAGGGAAATGTTTACAATGTTGTGTGATTAATCTACAGTAAGGCTCTCACGGAGTTGAATGTACCTACATGAATTGAGCCTGTGTTCACCTGCCAAGAGTTAAAGTGTTCCTATGTTGTAGGCCTACCTACTTTGCGACACCCACTGTACTGAATGTGGTTGCGCCTAGGTTGGTACAGGTTCTTCCTCATCTACAGTGTTATGTGCAGCTACATCCTTACTAATTGAATGTCGATAAATGCATAGAAGTCTATGTCTTGACCTGCAATCTATGACCTACAGTGTTACCTACTTTTCAATGAGGTTATTACTACTGCCTCCTAATGGCGTAACGTGTTACTGTTATAATGTGCTTGAATGAATTTACGCACTGGTTTTGAGAGACTAAATGAATTGAAATGTTGCCTAAGATTATCTGCCTCGCCTATTGCTGATTTAGAATTAGATAAAGAATCTTGTTTTTACCTAACTGCCTGGTGTGGTGTCTCCTTATTGTGTGCGCATTACTGAGTCAGTGTGAGTGTGTGCTGCACAAGTGCTTAACACATTGCCTTCGGGTGCCTTCCTGCCTCACGCCAAGCTACTGTGTCGGAATCGGTGACCCCGGTTCTAACAACGAGTCACTGCTTCTTGCATAGACAGGACTCCGGGTGGTCCCTCTCTATGCCAGCAATTTCCTCCAAGTAATATATGTGCACCTCATAAAAATAATGAAATAACAACTGCACAGCTTGAAGCAGCAACTTCAGAGAATTCTGTGAATTATTAACATTTGCTTTACCATTTCATAAGCCAAACATTGATTCAGTAGGTTTTAATAACGGGTGCAGAATTATTAGTTTTCCAATGTCAGCAACATAAGTTTATTTGAAAAAGCCATGCTTTGCTTTATCTTTTTTTTTTTTGCAGATAATGCCCTCCGGCTAGTGCTTGGTATGCTCTTCGTTAAAGCGGTTTAAGAATGGAGCGAAAAGAAAAAAAAGTCAACAATAAAGTTTCACTTTGTTTTAATAATTGCTACTGGCTACGCCGTTAGACATAAAAAAGCAGAGTTGTTTAACCAAAAGCCCGAGATAGTTTCGATTCGGCGAAGTATGCAGGGATGAATTTGTGCTGTTGATGGGAGCGGGCAAACGGCGAGGCTATGGTAAATCCTGGATATCGACCCCATCATGCACATCTTAACTGCTATGCTTGTGCACTTAGCGCGCTATGCGACATTTCAATCACCCAGATGCGGTGGATCGAGATCTTCCTTCTCCATACACCGCCCTACCATCCTCTCTCTTTATTGATTAGCTCCATAAAAAGTGTGCCCTGCTTCATAGACAGAATCATATCATTACTGTATCAGTGAGGTGCTTGCATGCTGGTGCACAGCAAAACTCCATACATCATGAACGAGGGTTACAATCACTTCTTAAGAATGTGGGCTCAAAGGGGCTGAGCTTTGGGTCATTTTCTCCATTTGTAGAAAATAGTAGGCCACGGCGCACCTTAAATTATATCTAGTCCGTCATAAAGAGGACATTAAAGATATTCATCCTCAAAAAGCCTGGTGTTATTGTTAGAGACCCCAGGTATAATATTTACAAAATAATGCTGCACAATCTGTCTGATGGACCATTTTTCCTAAATTCAACATGCCTGTTGTAGGAAGGGATATATATTCTGGATCATTGCAGTGTAATCTTGCTCCAGCTGGCGCATTACTGTGTAAAGAAAGGAAAGGGAGAATATAGTGTTATTTAATAGAATTTAAATGGGGAGATTTAATAATTTATAGTGCAGCACAGTGTAGCAACCAAAGTTGGTGTGCTGCATTGCACTAGGAGGAGAGATCAGGGCAGCGCCATATCTACTAAGATATGGAGCTAATGTTCTCTTCCCATGCTGTGGTGCTCTTTCAGGACTCCTTGTGCAATTCACACAACTTTTCACCTTTGGAGGATCTATTCCTACGGCTTCTTTAGCACAGCCTTCATTGAGAATTTCATATTACAACTTTTATTAAAAGATTCAGCATAAAGAAAACGATACACTCAGCTCTCTTAACATTTCATCAATTGTATGGTTAGTATTATTGTGCTTGCAATCCAAGGGTGCCAGAAATAAGGAATGTGTTTTTTTCGTGTTAGCTAGAGGTGGGCGGTAAACTCTGATCCTCCGGTGGAGTTTGCAAAGTTTTGCTCACTCCGTGCTCAATTTGGAGTGTGGAGTTTTTAGTTTTGCGCTGCAGAGTTTTTACTCATGCGCGACTCACTAATGGTAAGTTGAGCAAGAAAATTAGGCACTAGACTGCCTCCCTGCGAGATTTCTCAACCTGGGTCCATAGCAGCAGGGCACTACCAATCTCGTTGAGAAAGCTGTCGCTCATGGTGAGGAAGCTGCAGCTCGAGTATCAAATCTACTCAAGCAGCAGAAAGAGGCAGAGCCCTCTGGCGTGCTGGGTGGTGCCATTCCTAGTGATTGTACAGCGTGGGACAAGCTCCCTGTGCTAAAAATCAGCATGAGCAGCGTAAAGTGCCACAACTCTGCACTAGCGGAACTCTGCAGAGTCTCGCAGAGTTTTTGGGTAACTCCGTGGAACTCCGTGGAGTAAAACTTTGCAAGTTCTGCCGACCCCTATTGTTAGACTGAGTTACTAATTGGTCTGCATTATTATTAAATACGTGGTTTAAAGGTGTTTTAAAGGCTTGGATATGTGTGTGTGCGTGTGTGTGTTGTAACTACTAATTTAGCATTTTGGATACTCTGGTAGCCAGCACTAAAGCGAAGTATAAGTGCCATTAAAAAAAAAATAGCTTGCTGAATAAATTGTATTTCTCTTCATTAGCAATTGCATCACAAATGTCTTTTCAGATGAGAATATGCTAATGTCTCCTTGGCCCTAATTATCCAGAAGGAGATGGAATATTTACCATATTCCCGGGTGTTAGGTATTTGCTGGGTGTGGTAAATTCATCCCATGGAAAGTTTTCCCTCAGATAATGGGGTGTACCATGTGGAATTTAATGCTTAGCACATCATATTCCATATGCATCAGATTGGACCTGACAAAAGGGACATGAGCAAAACTGTGGCAGATATTGTTTATGATTATAGTACTCCAGGGCTTTAAGTGGGCCGGGTCTTGCCGGTGCTCAGCACGGGCAGTTTTATAAAGCAGGTGCCGAACCGGGTCTCTATCAGGCTCTCCATTTTTGCCCTCAGGGTGGAAAAAAAATCTTAACTCTGCAGCAGTGCCACTCTTTGCTGCTTTTGAGGTAACTTCAAAGAGACTCGTTATATTTCTTTCAGTCGCATCATTTCAGAACTGAAGCCTTTTCAGTATTCTATACAACAAAGCCATAGTTGTTGCTGATTTATCTTACATAAACAACAACAATTGGCAAAGCCAATAGCCCTGGCTTGTTGTAGGTGTAATGTTACTTGTTCCATCAGTATTATCTATCTGTATGCAATGACAGAAGCAGCAAAATACCAGTTGGGCAGCACATCATGCTAAGCACAGATTTTCAGCTGTATATATTTAAGCCACGCCCTTAATTACATCGGCCATGCCCCTTTGAGAGACCCCCAGTTTTTTCATACCACTTAAAGCCTTGTAGTACTCCGAATTTCAATATGTGTTGTAAGCGAGTGGGCACACACATATCGGGATTTAATACTTCATCTATGATAGTGCCCTTTAAATGTTGAGTTTGTGAAAACAATGAATGTAATCAAACTACCATTGTATACTTTTGAACATGCCCGAAAAGAAATGCATAGCTGTACAACGCCACCACAGAAGAATTGTTGCCAAATAAATGTATAACATAGATGCTAAATTAATATTATTTTGACAACAAGTATACGTTATCAGATCTGAGACGAGGTCAAATCTCTGCAAACATAGAACAAAGTTTCCATTCGCGAAGCTGTATTTGTCAGCATTTAGGTAAAGGTAAAACGAGAGAATATGTGCGTGGCACACAGCATAAACGTATTTGTCAGTAGGTGCTGATATCAGGTATTACGACTTCAATGCCTCACAGTGCGCAGCGTCTGTGGGAACGCACTAAACCTAAACCCCAGCTCATCCCTGACTTAACATGCATGTCATCATTCTTCATTTAGCATCATTTTTGGATTCTTGATAAAAGCGAGGATGAAAGCTGCTTTTAAATGGTTTTGTGGTAGATTGAGATTATTTTTTTCACATGGAGGTACATTTGAATAAAACAAATCTAGCTCAGACTCCATTTGGCTGAAAAAAACAGACTGGATCGAGTTTCTCAAACTGTATCACTCCAAGAGCGGATGGAAAGTCATGACTACAGACAGCCAGGAAAAAAATAATTAAGTACTTTGAATATGAAGTTGCGTATGGCCTTTTACATATTTTGGAGACTGAGGCCCTCATTACAAGGGTGGTGGTGGTGTAAAACTCCTGTTTTCGTCTGAAGCTGGATTAGAAGTTGGCCAGCATTTCAAAGTTAAAAGCTAAAAGACTGGTAAAAAATATGCCTGGAAAACACGCCGGAATTTTGAGAAAACATGTTGAAATCATTGTGATCACACCAGTTTCAACATATTTCCCATTCCATATTGAAAAGAAAAAAAACTTGTAATGCCCCTTAAAAATGTAGTATTATTGCACTGCTTTGATAATACTGGGAATTGTATTAGTACACCTTATTACCCGGTGACTCATAATGTACAATTTCTTATGCGGCTACTATTCAGCCGCTTTCCGGTGTGGGAGTGTTTTTTTGTCAATGTCTAAATACTAAGGCTCTGATTATGAATACCGTTGAGGGGTAGAATCTATTTATTAAATCCAATAAAACAATATGAAAGGGTTCAGGATTTATTGAATTGTATTGTAATTGCATTTATATAACGCTTACTACCCCTGACGAGGCGTTGAAGCTCTTTTTCGGTGAGTAGCCCGTTACTCCGGAACCCATAAAGGATTAGTGGTGAATTAATATAGAGAAATATGAAAGTAATTTGAGTAGTGGATATGTTAGTCAGTTATTTGGATTGAGAAGGATAGTGGAGGGATAGAAAAGAGAAAAGGTTTGCATTTATATTGCGCTTGCTTCCCCTGATGAGGTGTTGAAGCACTTTTTCGGAGAGTTGCAGGCTACTCCGGAACCCATAAAGGAGTAGTGGTGAATTAGTATAGTGAAATATGAAAGTAATTTGAGTGGTAGATATGTTAGTCAGTTATTTGGATCACCAGTCTTTATAAGCACTCATCCTAGGGGCGTCTTAGTCCGGGTGTCGAGGCTAAAGGGGGAGAGGACAGGGGCGATTGCCTGTTTGGGCCCCTATGGGACAGAAATGCTGAACAAAAAAAATATGAAAGCGGTAGATAATAAAGATGGAAGTTTGGAATGAATGGGTTGTTGTCAAGGCCTGACTATCCGCATCGGGCGTTATCCTGGGAGGCTGGAAGGGTGGGGGCCTCTTTTGTTATTGCAGCCTCTTTCATAGCAGTGCAGCAGTTTTGAAAGCACCCACTGTAGAATTCCTTCTAAATCCAGTAGTTTTCTGGCAACAATAAAAGTGTCAAGATAACTCTGGTGATTAATGTACCTGCTGGAGAGAGATCAGAGTTTTGTCTAGTGCAATTTTGAATTATCTAAGATAGAGCAGAGGGTTAATGTGACTGCTGCAAAGAATGTGTATCATGCATATCACAGATCAGTATTTTATGTGCATAGCTTAGTGAGTTACTGCTTTTGACACAGACACCCTTTTATTACTGTGCCGTTCATAAGTTACAATTATAATCTAGCACAGTGACCTATGAAGCGTCATCAAAGAGCTGCATGCTAACTACATGGTACAGGTTAGAAAGTTATGTTTTTTTCTGAGTCTTTCATTATCCTAATGTTGCTTAAAAGGGATCGTTTGGTTAGAAATAAATTCTTACCAGTAAAGCCAACCTTAACCACTGTGTTGCGTTCTGAATCCTGGGTTTGTGCTTCTCCAGACCAAGCACTCATTAAAAATACCTAGCAGTATGGATGACATGAATCCTACATCTTGTAGTCCCCTTTGTCTTATGTAACATTTTATTGAAGTGCTTCGACACCCTACACTGGTATGAGAGGCACCATAAAAGAAATTAAATACATGTGCGAGAGGTGCTATGGAGAGATGAGGGCCACTGTTGGAGGATGATGGTGAGGACATCATTTAAGATCCCCAACAAAGATGGTTGAATCCTGGTGCACTCTAAGGCCATCATTAACTAGGCTTTAAAATCTAATATAGTTGAATATATAATGAAAAATGTGGTGTTGAATGCACCATTTTTGCCCAAAGGTTCTTGGTTGGAGAATTTCCCCAAACGCTCCTTATAGTTGTTGGGCTCACTCGCTGCACTAACTAAGCACCTTAAGCGGCTAGTCTGACAAAATTTGCCAGGGCTGGTTTGGGTTTCCAGTTCAGCCCTGGGTGTTGTTTCTTTTCCCTGAGGTAAAAGGATGCTGAGGGCACAAGGAGGGGGCAAGACTTGGATAAATTCCCTGCAGGAATTTATCCAAGTCTTGCCATAGAAAGGCAAGGGTGTCAGTGTGTGTTGCATTAATTAATGAAATCTCCCTGCTGCAGGGATCCTACCTAGTCCCCAGCTTTTTCTGTGCAGTGTGGTAGCTTACTCAGGGCCTCCTCTTTGTTTACTAGAACCATGTAGTCTCTGAATGTAACAACGTGGAGTACCGGGAAGGTTTCTTAACATAACTGTTGGTGGTGCTCAAACATTCCAATTACGTGGGAGGTTCTTCTAAGTTGAGTATTTTATGTACAGATCCTCTAGAAGAATCAAAATCCCCTCACCCAAGAAAGGGGAATTCCATAATGCCAGAGTCGCAATAGGGGAAACACATACTATGTACTCCCATGAGTTATAGTTAAAACATTTACTCATATATTTGAGGAATGTTGGGCTGTGACGGAGTTTCCCCAAGTGGCTTATTGCAATACTTAGCTACTATTGCAAGTTATTCACCAGAAATTCACTAAAATCTGCATGTCCCAGTACTTGCCGGGCCTCTTTCCCCTGTTAAATTGTGATCGGATTGACTCGATGAAAGTTAACAGGGGGTCGGTAGCTTATCAACGCTGATAGTTCTGGGTTGCAATAAAGTCTACTAAATGTATAGTTCCAAACTGTGCACAAACAAGAGTTTGTGCAGAGGCCAGACGGAACTTGCTCCATTGTAATCCGGCCCTAAGTGTACCCAAATAAACCACTACCTCTTCTTACAACTGAATATAGACATTAGAAAAGATCAGGGGCCTGATGTACCAAGTGATTTTACGGTCAATAAGGTCAAATTTGAGCCTTTGCGACCACAAAATGCATTTTTAAAATGCACAAAGCCCAAATTCCTATTCACTAACGTTAATGAAGCGCAATTTGGGTTTTTGAATAAATTCAATATCGGTATTTGGAAGAGGTGTGTAAAGGGTGTCCCTTCAAAATACAGATGCTTTAGATTATGTATTAATGTTTTGCGACCAAAATCTGGTTGCAAAACATTGATTTGTTTATACTACCAAATCAAAAGTTGTGGCAAGCATTCACAAATGGGAAGGGGTCATGAAGGGGCGTTTTTTCCTTTGTAAAATGTAATCAAAAGCATTTTTTACGAGCAGGGAGTGGTCATTAGGACCACGGCCTGTTCATAAAAAATATTTATAAATTTATAAATGTTCTGTTTTTAAATGCATTAAAAAAATATTGCTTTATTTAAAAGCAATCACAAACATGGTGGCAGCTGACCCCAGCAAGCCACCATGCCTCTGACTTTAACTAATCTCAGAGGATCTCAATCTGCAAGCTACATCATGCATATTAATGAGGTAGGTCGAATTGTGACTGTTGGACATGGCCTTCTTTGCAGGGTCAAACCAGATGTTTCGCCTTTTCTCTTCCTGTTTTGCTGCATTTCTTTTTGTTGGCTTTAGGACTCTGCACACTTACCACTGCTAACCAGTGCTAAAGTGCTAATGCTCTCTCCTTTAAACATTGCGAAATTGGCTTACACCCAATTGGCACATTTAATTTACTTATAAGTCCTTAATCAAGTGGTACTACATGTTCCAGGGCTAGTAAAATAAATGCTACTTGTGCGCCTGCAGCACTTATTGTGCCACCCATTTAAGTAGCCCTTTAAACCTGTCTCAGGCCTACCACTACAGCCTGCATATGCAGTTTCATCCTGGCAAAATAAACCTTTTACAAGGACCACACCTTCCTTTTTTAATACATATAAGTCACCCAGAGGATAGGCCTTAAACAGCCCGGAGTGCAGGGTGCATTATATTTAAAAAGGTGGACATTTTTAAGTTTTACATGTCCTGCTAGTGAAAAAGACCCAAATTAATTTTACACTATGCAAGGCCCACCTCTCCCATAGGGTAACATTGGGTAACCTTATTAGATTTATTAAGTGCTAACTTTTGTTTGAGAGCAGGTACGAGTGTCATGTTTAGTGTCTGATGAATTGTAATGTAAAGCTCTCTTTAATGGAATAGTCAGATTTAAAGTCACAATTCTGAAAACGCAATTCTTTGAAAGTTTGCATTTTCTCATCCTAACCCTTTGGTTCCTGTAGCCTGTTTCCTAGGTCACATGACTAGGTGTATTTGGCCTTTGTGTATTCCTTCCAGACAGCTTCACAAAAGAGGGTCTTGGGGAAGTCAGGATGGGCCATCCTGGCTTGATGGGGGAGGGTAGAGTTGCCACCTACCAAACTTGCACTTCAAAGGCACTGGCCCAGCTCACACACAAAGGACTTCACACTAGCCTATTATGCCCCCAGACGGACTGGGACCAGGGCAGACATGCTGAAAATTCCAGACAAGTCTTGGGGTTGGGGAACTCCAGAAATACCTCCTACTTCAAAAGGGGCACCAGGTATAAACATGGGACCCTCAGACCCACTCTTCACTCCTGGACCTGTGGATTCTACAGAAGAAGGACTGTCTTCTGCCAGAGAGCTACCCTGCTGCTTGAGGCTTGCCTTGCTGTCTTAGAAGGAAGACTGGATCGGTCATCCCAGTCTAGAGTGACTGCAAGGGTCAGCTGATCAACCTCCTTTTCTCAGCTACAGGAACATAACAAGCTCCAGAGTCATTTCTGCAACTGCCCAGGTGACCTGCTGCACTGGACCTTCTTGGACCTTCAACTGGAACAGCCTGAGCCCTGCTGGCCTCTGCTGGAGTAAGTTCCTGACTCCCAAGAGGTGACTCTCAGGCCCTGGACCCTGGGTGTGTGTATCATAAAGGAGAGTGATCCAATTCAGGACATAGAGGGCTGGGATCAATATAGGCTTTTTTCTCAAGGGGTACCCCCTGCACCATCAATCTTACATCATCTCACATAGAAAAACATTGCCATTGTTTCTCTCGCTGTCAATTGAATGACAACTGATGATTAGAACAATCTCAACTGACCTACAATGAATCTTTAACGTCCTCAAAATTACCCATATTCCCAAAGAAATAAACAAGGGATTATGTTTGTCAATAGATATTTTTTTCTGTCAATGAAATACCATACATTTAAATGAGGCAAAAGTGTACATATAACATCATTGCCCACACACATATATATGTATACAATATAAACAAGTCAATCAAAAACAGACATACATAAACTGGAATGTTACATCAGAACAATATTTAAACATGTGATTACAACATCAAGACAACATATATAGTGTCCTCAAGTTAGAATCTCTGGGGTTGTGGTATGTTTTAACCCTCTACTATACAGTCCAAAGCGTACTGTTTGGCACTTTCTAGTGGTGGTCGGAGCACTTTATCTGTTTAGAGGGGATGTCGTGGTTTAAGTCACCGATATTGCACAAGTCAATATATAATCTTTCAAGTTGATGATAGCTCCTGGCCACACCCGTACCGTAGGTGCACCATCGCGTTTCGACCTTCGTGTTGGGCCTGGAATGGTTTTCAGTGAAGGTCTTCTTCAGGGCTGGGGGACTTTTTGAAAGGACACGTTAATACAGGAGCTTCCTGCTGCTACAATCGAGACAAACGTTCTGTTTCCTGTATGGGTCTTGTATCGGAGGGAATTCTTTCCAGTCTGGTGTTAATGACCTCAGTCACGTATTCCGATCCTTTGCTGCCGAAGTGGTGTTCCTATTTTTCCATGGCCCTGGGCCCTAGGTGTGGCATCAGTTGAGGTCCTTGTAAAAGAAAAGGAGAAATCTGAAGTTTTAGGCTCCTCGCAAATAGGCCGAGTCGCAACAAGATATTGCTGCCCGCACTGGCTGCCAATGCAAAGTTCTGGTGAACCCTACTTTTCATGCTGCAGCGGCAACTGTTGATACAAGATCTGCACTTCACAATGCAGCATCGACAGCCCATGATGACTGCTAATGCAAAGCTCCAGCAACAACCATCTGCAACACCCGGTCTGCTTTTCGCGCTACACCGATGACCATCTGCAACACTTTCCGTGCTCCACGCGGCCTCCTCCACCATGAACTTAACTCTTCGTGCTGGACTTTAGAAGTTAACTTTTTCAGCAGGACTAACTTGGTCCCTGTATCTGACAGCTGGAATCTCAAGCACCTTCATTATCTTTCATAACATATCCCAAATTACACAATTGATGGCAGTCAATAAATCAAAGAATAGCACACACAGTGAATGAGTCATTAATCTGTCATATATGCCAAAGACTCGGGCAAATGTGCCCACACCTTTTTTAAAACCAGCTTGGAGATGTTAAAGAACAGTATAAGGTTACCATTCACCAATAATACTATCCAGTCATAGATTTAATCTTAGACTTATTTAGCAATAGTTACTGAGTGTCTCTCTGAACCACATTATATAGACTGGAAATATGTATGCCCCAAGACAAGAGCACTATATAACAGGCCTTCAGCTGATAGAATTGCAAATTAATATAATACATGCCCCACATCTTCAAGTCATACCGAAAATCACTGGGGATTTTATCTAGTCTCAGGGCTTTCCAATTCTTTTGTGCTTTCATGGCAATTAGAACCTCAGACAGTTAAATACTTAGGCCCTGATTATGAGTGGAATGGATGGGTAGGAGTAATTTTTTGCACATGCTAGATACCAATACTGCTGTGTGTGGTATTCTCCAAGTGTGGTAAATCCTTCTTCGTCTGAGTTTTTCCTGTGAAAAAAAGGAATTACATGCAGAATATGGTGCTTTCCATACATGTATTCAGCACATTTTTTTCCTTTCCATAAAGTTCACAGATTTGACCTGCTAAAATTAATCTGGGTACAATTGTGGGGTGTTAGACCTGTCGGCCTTGTGTTGGTCTTCCCCCAAACCCCTTCTCCCCTTCTGTTTTGCTGAATTGTTACTGTTGATCTTCAGCATGTGCAATTACCATTGCTAACCAGTGCTAAATGCTTGTGTTCACTCCCTAAAGCATGGTAAAATTGGCTTGCACCTGTTTGACATATTTAATTTACTAATAAGTCCCAAGTAAAGTGATATATCATATACAGATGCCCAGTAAATTAAATGCTACTAGTAGGTTTGCAGTAACATAGATCAATGTCTCAACAGGTATCAGTTACACAATTAATTTCTTAAAGTATTAATACATTATAAAGAAAAACTAGCAGCACCAATGATTGATTCCTATGGTTATATTGCAAAAGATGAACAAGAAGAGCTTAGAAGCAGCATCAGCATTACTTATCTAATGTGCAGATGGCATTTCAATCTTCATTATTTACAGGTCACCATCATGACAAAATGTCCACATTAATATTTTATTGCTGCCTGATGGCTATCAGGTTACCTGATGGTTAGCTACTTGTCAGTTGATTTCCTCAAATTCATTGAGGCTATTGTGTACAGTGTTCAAGAGATGTATCTGTTTCCATTCACATAAATGATGTATTGTGGCAATGTCCCAGCCTCTTGAATTCTTGGCAATCTTTTCAAGTACAAACCACTTGAGCACATCAGCCCTATAGTTTACAGCAGAGAAATGATCAATTAGGGGGCATCTTGAGTTCCACACCAAATTCTACTGAAATGTTGTAATAGTCTAGTTTTGACCGTCTGTTTAGTCTAGCCCACATGCGCTAGATTACATGAACTTTGATGGTGGATATTACATGTGCACTATTTCAATTTGTGTAATCTCGAAGGATGAACTTTTTGGTACCATGTTTGTACTCTTTAAGTTCTAAAGTAAGATCGCAGGCCTTACAACCTCCACATTTATGTTGGCCAACAATTGGGGGTAAATTCCATCAGTCATGTATATTAGTTTGTACTGGTGGTGGCAACAAAGCCCTGACAACATGATCCTGTATATTGTTGAATCTCATGTATACAAATAAAGGTTTGTCATCAGTGTCAATTTCATCCTGGATCAGACTCCAATGTCTGTTTATAACCCTTTTGATTTTATTGCTACTTGAGTAAAAGGTAGTGACACATGTAACTCAGTTGCAAATGGTGCTGTCATTGGGTTTTGGGCTCCAGTAAGTAATTTACCATGTGGGAGGTTATCCCGAAGACTCTGTGGTTGTTGACTGGAGTATCCCTCAAGAGAGTGTTGTGCTCCATTGGTTTACAAAAGAGGGTGGTATATAGTTTTCCTTCAGTCGTCTTTATTGTGATGTCAAGAAAATGAATCTCCCTATCACTATGTGTCATGGTGAATTGAATATCGGAGGATCGGTTGTTGAGCCATTCCAAAAATGAGTTGAGTTTGTCAGTGTTCCCTGTCCGTATCATCAGAACATCATCTACATATCTTTTTCAGAGTGTAATATTTCTGAAAGGATTAGAACACCGGTATATGCAGGAAAGCTCATACTTATCCATGAAGGTATTTGCCAAATTAGGTGCACACCTGTAACCCATCGTGACTCCTTACGACTGGTAATATTATTCATTCTGGAGGATGAAAAAGCTTTTACTCGGAGCAATGTGTAATAATTCCACCAGGAAATCTGTGAGCACCTGCATAAGCTGTTCTCCGGAATCAAGTAGCTCCCTAACAACATTCAAGACTGCTTGCTGAGGAATATTACTGTAGAGGGAGAATATGTGTAAGGTGACTAATAGCTGGCCATCTGAATTGATGGCCCTCAATCTGTTTATAATGTCCATAGCACAGGAACATCTTAAGGATTTTGTGGACCTGGCCAAACATAATTTCAGGGCACCTGCTCAGGGCTACTCTGAATTCATTATCCTCTTTCAGTTCATTTACACCCTCAACAAATTTGGTTATATCATTAACAACCCTCTTCTTTTGCCAGCCTACATCTGGGCCCAACATTAGAGCAAACAGTTTCTCTCTGGCTGGCCAGCACCAGAGAAACAGAAAGATTATCAGTCCAAACCAGCCTATTGCATGTGGTGCTGTGGACTGTTGTCTCACCTTTTGATGAAAGCAAGGAGGTGCACCAAGAAAGCAGATTTAGTCCATTGTTATTCTTCAAGAAAATTCTTTATTCAAAAGTTTGTGCACATTCAAAGAACAACCAGCCAACACGTTTCGTTCCCAAGATATATTCATGGAACTTCGTCAGGGCTCTATAATGAAAAGTGCTAGTGCGCCGTAAAGATACTTCTTAATTCTGTTGTCGCCTTCTATAAAGGAAATTTCCAGGTTTACACTGTGACACCATACTAGTATCTAGACTCTTCTTCCGTGGTTCCATGTTGTCTCACCTTTTGAGCCTGTTCATATGGAGGGTGTTTTTTTGTTTCCTGTACTCCAGTTCCTGCTATGTGAAGAACAGGGACTTTGTGTCAGGTGGCACTAGCTGTGATCGCACCAGCCCAGCAGCGACTCCATGTGGATGGTGCAACCATTGAGGGATCGTATAATGTCGCATTGCACATTGATACTTCGTCTACCGGTCACAAAAATAGAATGACTAGTGGTTCGTTGAAGTCTTCTACCCACAATCTACATTGTTACACTGTAGCTAGTCTGCAGGGCCATTTGGGTACACAGTGCCGATGGGTGCTTTTGTTTATTGCACTGCATGTGCTTTGAGTGACAGCTATTCAGAGTCTGGAAGCAGCAACCTGGCATTGCACCACCTGCAAGCAGCCCCAAAATCACATAGGAACCACACCATGCCAGCCTTTACTGCACAGTAAGTGTCACATGCTGAATGAAGACAAAGGCCAGTGCAGCAAGGCTGAGCCTATGCACTTTGAAAGGTTATCATGCTTGCTGAATCAAACCAGAATAAAATAGGTATTTTATTTAGGTCTCTCTGTCTGTCATTGGCACAGCAGGAGGAGCTTGAGGTGGCAGGTGAGGCCGCAGCCGATGGGGGCTCTTCTTCATCAGAGCTGGGGCTACATTCATTGCAAGACACTGCTGAACAAGGAGAGGCTGTTAGCATCCCCAGAGAGGTGAACCCGGAAGCCCCAGAGAGAGAGCACAGAGTTACGCATAACTCTCGATCTTCGACTCCCGGTGGTGTTATGTGCAATCAGGACTATAATACATATATTAACGGTCTGGCTCCAGCCGATCTTTCATCTGATGGGGCTGATAAATTATTTTCGCTCACTGATGGTTCTCGCTCAGAGGACTCTGGCTCCAGTCAAAGTGAAGTTGGGTACAGTTCTTCAGCATCTGGCTCTAGTACTCTCGAAGCACCTGAGACAGCCCTCAAGCGTCAAAAGCATCGGAGGAGCGCTAAGGGCAACTCAGACTCAAGAAAGAACAAAGAAAAGTCTACCAACGGCAGCGGGCTGAAACGGGATTATTCCCATACGAAAATACTGGGAACCCCAGAGATAGCGTTTGCCCAGACAGAGACTGTTTTGGGTGCTTCACAGGCTGTAGGGGCAGTGTCTATGGATCCCGCTCTGGCCCTGATCTTAGAGTCTATTAAGGAGCACCGTGCGGAGACCCGCTCAGATGGGAAAAAAAGCCAGGCAAGCCACAAAAAAAGTGGAAGGCGCAGTTCGGAAAGTCGGGAAGGCATGCTCTGAGATTGGCGAGCGGCTTAACAGTATTGAGGAGAGAACAACCGTTTTGGAAACAGAGCTGGAGACCAAGTCCTACAATGCCCAAATGACTGATGCCATGTGGAAAATGGAGAATCTGGAAAACCGCCAGAGAAGGAGGATCAAGGAAGATTTGGAAGGGGATGATATCCGATCCTTTATGCTGGACCTTCTTAAGGAAGCCTTGCCCGAGCTAGTGGGGTGGGATTGGGAATGGGAAGTTCAGAGGGTCCACTGGTTCCCGTTATTATGCCACAGATCTACAGAGGCAAGCAGAGATCAGAGGTAGCCAAGGGCCATTTTAGTCTTTTTTGGAAATGTTCTGCTACGCCAAGCTATTTTTGAGAAGGTTTGGCCGGAGGCAAGAAGGAAATACCGAGAGTCCTCCTTTTTTGTGCTTCCTGACTTCTGTCACACAACAGTAGAACGCAGGTGGCAGCTGCGGCAGGTCATTAAGCCTTTTCAAGATGCAGGCTTCGAAGCTTATTTGTTGGCCCCATCTAGACTGAAGACAAGAGTTAGAGGGGCTTTAAAATGTTTTACCTCTGAAATACAAGCCAGAGATTATCTTGAGCAGGTTTTGGCAGATCAAAGTAATACATAGCTTATTGGCTCTGTTAGTTTAAGGAAAAATGGCGAGGTAGGCCAAATCTAGCTGGGTCTTTTGTCAGCATCTCTAGTAATGTTTGTTTTTTTGTATATTGGGGGCTTAGGGTCTTTCTGGGAGTATCACTTATGGTTTTCTCACATTGGTATATGGGGGTACGGAGGAGGGATTAGGGGTGGGAGCCCGCAGTGTTCTTTGCCATCTCCATCACACAAACCTTGGTTGTCTGGCTGCTTTCTCTGGTAGGGGGTGGAGAGGGGGGAGGGGCAGATGCTGGGTGGGGGAGGGGGGTGCTTGGAGGGTGGGGGGGAAAGGTGATGGGAATGGGGTTGGGTGAAGTGGTATCTAAATTGCTGCAAGGTACTTTTAGTAGGTTGGTCTTTTTGGCGGCATTGAAGGATATGCTGGGTTGTGAATATAAGATTGGGTGGAGGACTGTGTCATGGTATTATAGGAATTCTATCAATCCTGGGAGGACATTGCTAATGGCTGAAGTAATCTTATGGAGGGATGGCTATGCTTCGTATCGCCACTATTAATATCTGCGGGCTTAATGATAGGTCTAAAAGAAGAAGGCTGCAAGAAGATCTTACATTTTTAAGAGCAGATATATATTGCCTTCAGGAGACTCAAATAGCATGCAGCGATAGTGCTGTGCTGAACTCTCTAGGTCTTAAAGCAGTATGTTATACAACCCAGGATGTTAGGACTAAGGGTGTAGCCATATTAGTTAGAGGTAACACTGTGATACCAGGTCGTAAAGCAGCAGACAAGCTGGGCAGATGGGAAATAATGGAGTGCAAAGCTGGTAACGGTGCTTTCACACTGTGCTCAGTTCATGCTCCAGTTTTAGATGATCCTGTCTTTTTGAACTTTTTAGCTATGGAATTGCCTTCTTGGCCTGCACCATATGTAGTATGTGGGGATCAAAATTTATATGGATCTAGAGTAGGGCCTTGGGG
Source organism: Calotriton arnoldi (assembly GCA_963921515.1). NCBI lineage: Eukaryota > Metazoa > Chordata > Amphibia > Caudata > Salamandridae > Calotriton > Calotriton arnoldi. Next base: position 1,330,661 of record CAWUFW010000145.1, read on the forward strand.
CACAAGAGTCTCTAGCGTGGGGCGTAAGCCGCAAATGTTGAGATCACTGGAAAAGCTCTTGAGAGATGTAGGTCTAATTGACGTTTGGCCTTCGCTGAAAGCCTCTGAGCCAGGATATACTTATTACTCAGCACCCCCCATGGCAGGTTTGCAAGGCTGGACTATTTTTTGATATCACCATTTTACTTAATGGGGCTCAGGTGGAACTCTTTCCTAGAGACATGTCCGATCACAACCCTATTGTTTTCGATTTCCCACTCGACGGAGTAAGAAGGGTGGCTAGAAAGTGATCATTCGAATGGGCACTTCTGTCAGATCCTGATTATCTGACTCATATGAAGGGTTGGATAATGGAATATTTTACTATTAATAAGGGCAGCGCCCCTCCTGGAATGGTCTGGGATGCGTTCAAGGCGGCGGCAAGGGGTGAAACCCAGGGGTTAAGTTTGGCCAAACAAAAGAGAGGACAGGGACAGATCAAAGCACTATACCAAAAACTTAGTCTTCTAGAATCAGAATGCATTAATGCTGTGGCAAGTGGGGGGGTCTGTACCCAGTGTCAAATTCAATAGCCATAACTAAGGCATGTTTGAATGATTCGACCGCAGAGAATACTGTTGGGAAGTACCTAGTTAAGAGCCAAGAATGTTATGACTACAGTGAATGGGTGGGGCAGCTCCTCGCAGTTAGGTCTAGGCAACAGCAGGCCGCCGGGCACATTAGCCAAATAAAGGGTATGCAAGGTGGAGTAGTAACAGATCCCGGGGTGATCAGGGATGCGTTTAGGGAATTTTATTCTGATCACTATAAAGCCTCGCCTCTGGGCATCTCTCGAGTCTCAGAGGACTTTGTGCCTAGCGTTAAGGTCACCCAAGAGGAAAGAATTTTATTGAGGGCGACTATATCACTAGAGGAGATGCAGGTGGCTATCCAAGCTCTCCCATCAGGTAAAGCCACAGGAATAGATAGTATTCCTTTAGAATTTTTGTAAGTTTTTTTTTATAAAGAAACCCATAAGGAAATGCTGGGATTGTTGAATGAAATAAGAGAGGGGGCATTACCTCTAGGCTCCTGGGGCACGGCTAATATTATTATTTCTTTAAAGAAAGGCAAGGACCCCATAGCCCTGGGCTCTTACAGGCCAATTACTCTTTTAAACAGTGATGTAAAGCTATATTCAAAGATCTTTGAGAGTCGGTTAAGCAATGTAATACAGCGCCTTGTCTCACCTCGGCAGCATGGTTTCATCCAGGGGAGGGGGACTGTGGATCATGTGCGCCATGTTATCTTGTTATTTGATGCCACTGAGGTCCTTACGAAGCCGATGGGGGCCACCCGGCTTGATGCTGAGAAGGTTTTTCAACAGGGTTTCGTGGGACTATCTCTGGATGATTATGGAGGCTAATGGTCTGGGGACATCCTTCATTAATGCAATACGGGCAATGTTCCTCGACCCTACTGCTCGCCTGCAAATCATGGGGGGTGAGTCGGATCCTTTCTCGATTGAAAGGGGAACGAGACAGGGCTGTCCCTCTTCCCCGTTATTTGCACTGTACATCGATCCCTTTGGTGCAGAGAAAGAATATCGAGTAAAAAATATCGACTTGCACAAATATCGTGGCAAAAATATCGTTGTCAAGAATATCGATTTTGGGTAAGTAATATTGATGTAAAAAATATCGAAGTGTTTAATATCGTTTGCAAAAATATATATGTTAAAAATATCGATTTTTTTATTAATGTTATGTATTTTAGTATATATTTTATATGTGTGTGATGCATGTATTTTTTGTATAAGAATTGTTTGTATTTTCATTATATGTGTTAAAATTGTTAGTTAATAAAAAAAATTTGGTTTGGATTTTGCGTTTTTAGTTCCGTAGCGGGTTGTGGGTTTATAGGGGAATAGGGTGGGAAGTAATTTAATTATAGTAAATATATTGATTAATTTTAGTAGTTATTATTTTTCGTTTACTTGAATTTTGCATTTTTAATACCATAGCGGGTTGTGGGTTTATAGGGGAATAGGGTGGGAAGTAAGTTAATAATAGTAAATTTATTGATTAATTTTTATATATTAATATTTGTTGAATTGCGATGTTATAGTGTTAAATGTGTAAATTAATTTTTTATTGATTATTCAATAATTAGTTGTTAATTATTTTGAATTAATTAATTAGCAATTAATGATGGTAATTGTGTAATTAACTTTATGTGTGTGTTGTGGTGTTTATAGGTGTAAATGGTGGGAAGGATGGGAAGTAATTTATTTTTAATTGATGAATTAATAATTAGTTAATTAAAATTTCCCGCCGTGTGTCATCCACACCCTCCTCCACCAGATCGCCCCACCCCTCATTCTAGGAATGACCCTCACCGGCAACCACAGACCGCTAACTACCTCACTCCAGACGTGGGCAACAAGTCGGCAAAACCGCGACAGGACCCACTGCACCCCCTGCCTACGGCCCCAAACACGGACATCACAACCACCAATAAGCTCCACAACACTGGCATTCCCTCCCCCTCCCGGGACGTCCCTGCCCTCTCATCGGTTAACATGGAGCAGCGTCTCGCCCTTCTAGAAAGCCAGTTAGAAATAATACCCTGGGGCCTGAAAGAAATCCTAACCAACCTTGACATGGCCCGAAAGCCCAGGCTAACTCCTCCCCGGTCTCCCACTCTGACAAGCTCCTCCCAACTAAGTACTGACAACATGCCACACCCGAGTGAATTCCTAACCACCCCTGCGACCCCGACACAGAGACCCATAGAACCAGATACAGAGAACCGAACAAAGAGACCCAGAAGAACTAAAGCCGCTATGTCCTTAAAGGAAATGGCTGAGCTTTCTTCAACGTACGACTCTCCCCCCACAGCCTCCCCTAAATCCAAAATCCAAGTGATCACCGGTTTCGGCAAGGATCCCTGCCCCCTGAATTCCCCAAGACCCCCGGCCCTCCTCACTTCCATACCCAGGGCTCCCCTCGTAAAAAAAACACATTAAAGCGAGGTCCTCTACCAATTGCATGCTCATAAACTGCAGATCAGCCTCCAAACATGCAACAGAATTAGCAGAAACCATCCTCTCACATGACATTGACATCGCGTTCATCACCGAGACTTGGCTAAATGAGTTCTCCGCACCAAACCTAGATATGTTGGTGCCCCCAGGCTTTACTATCATCAACAAGGACAGAAAAGAGCAAAAAAAGGTGGAGGTATAGCAATCATACATAAGAACAACATTGCCATTATGGAAATGAACACCTTCAATTACAGCACCATTGAATGTCTCTCCGCCAACATCAAGACACATGACAATAGAGCAATACTCTGCCATCTTCTATACCATCCCCCAGGCACCACATCCGCATTTGGGGAACAGTTTTCTGACCTGATTGCGCACTGCTCACTAGGTGACTCAAGCAATCTGATCCTCGGAGACCTCAACCTACGTTGGAATGATATAAACAACTCACTAACTCAAACCCTAAACAATCTTCTTCAGGACAACAATCTTACCCAATTCTGCTCAGAAGAAACGCACAATAAAGGAGCAACCTTAGATGCCATTATTGCTCAAAGACACGCAGTTACGATTGATCACGTCCTCCCCGTGGATTGGTCCGACCACCACAACATACTATTCCACATCAACCAAAAGGCTCTTCCAGCCCCCCTCGCAAGACCCCCCAAATGGTCTAGAAATCTAACTCAGATTCCCCTAGCCGACCTAGAGGAAAAGATTTGTTCGCTCCTCCCCAGCGCCTCTGATCACTTCACCACAACCGAACTCACCTCGCACTACAACTCAAATATGACGTCCATTCTTGATCAAATAGCCCCCCTGAAACTAAAAAAAACCAGGAATATTCCTTCAAGATCATGGTTTAACACTGACATCAACTCCGAAAGGAGACAACTAGGAGCCACAGAGAGACTCTGGAGAAGCAACCCTTCCGATTTCCTCCGCGAGCAACTCAAAGCAGCTCGTAGGAAGTATAAAAGGCACATCCAGAACGAAAAAACCTCGTTTTTCTGCACCGCGCTTGACAACGCAAAAAACAGGCCCAGGGAGCTCTTTAACATCATTAGACAACAAACCTCCAAGCCTGCTACCTCCTCAGTGCAGACTTCCAAAGCACTCTGCGACAACTTCGCCTACTTCTTCGAGGACAAGATCAACAAGATTGAGCTCTCACTGGACATCAACATCACCCCCCACTGCAGGAGCATCTCGCCTGAGACTAATGACAACGCATCCAAGCCCCCTTCAAAATCCTGGAAATCTTTCATCCCTATACAGGAAGCAGACATAGTCAAACTGATCTCCACATCCAATCCCTCCTCCCACGCCCTAGATCCACTACCCCCACAACTGACCAAAAAGCTGAAACTCTCCCTTGCCCCGCTCTGGTGCAAGATCATTAACAGCTCCCTGAAAACCGGAGTCGTTCCAGACTGCCTCAAAGTCGGTCAAGTCACACCACTCCTGAAAAAACCTGGCCTAGACACAAAAGATCTGAATAATTTCAGACCAGTTTCTAACTTACCTCTTCTATCCAAAACCTTGGAAAGATGCGTGCTCCTTCAGCTAACTCAGCACATGGATAGCATCAACCTTCTCGACTCCCACCAATCGGGTTTCAGAAAAGATTGCAGCACTGAAACCGCGATCCTTAATGTCATTGATGACAACCACAAATCACTCGATGCGGACCAATGCTGCCTTCTCTTCCTCCTAGACCTATCGGCAGCCTTCGACACGGTCGACCACAAACTTCTCATCAAGGTGCTTCAAGAAAGGGCAGGTCTAGATGAGGTGGTCCTACACTGGTTCTCCTCCTTCCTTCACAACCGCACCCAAAGAATAAAAATCAAAAACTTTGCGTCCGACCTACACCCGGTCAGCAGGGGAGTCCCCCAAGGTTCAGTGCTCTCCCCGCAACTTTTCAACATTTACATGGAACCCCTCACCAACCTTCTTAGAAAAGCCAACATCCCCTTCCATCTGTATGCTGACGACACTCAGATCTACCTGGAAATCACCTCCATTGAGGACATTCAGAGACTCAATGACACGCTCAGAGAAGTCCAACACTGGTTTTCAAGTAATCACCTAAAACTCAATCAGGACAAAACTGAAATACTCCTCATATCTAACAAAGAAGAGAACCCCCATATCGCGGAATGGCTAAAAGCGATCGATGCGCTCAAAAGTAACCTCACCCTGGCGAACTCTGTAAAATCACTAGGTATCACCCTGGACCCGAAATTGGACATGAGCATACACATTAAGAACTCCGCAAAAAGCGCCTTTCTTAACTTGAAGCTACTGAACAAAATAAAACCTTTCATCCCGCCCAAAGACCTCAAACAAGCCACCCAAGCATTGGTGTTGTCTAGATTAGACTATGGGATCGCAGCCCTCTCAGGTTCATCAAAATCACACCTGGCTCCCCTCAAAACAACCCTCAACGCAGCAGCCAGAATGGTCACAGGAGTGAAGAAATTCGACCACATCTCCCCCGCACTCAGAGAATTAAAATGGCTCCCAGTCGAAATGCGTGCTAGTTTTAGAACAGCCTGCCTCACTCACAAAGCCCTGCACACAGGCAAACCGGAATACCTGGCTTCCAAACTCAAAAAAGCCGGTCAGACCAGGTCCCTCAGGAGCTCGAACACAATACTACTGATCCCGCTGAAGGCTCGCAAACAAAAAACCGCGGCCCGGTCCTTCGCGGGCAACGCGCCCAAAATCTGGAACTCTATTCCCCCTCACATCAGAACCATCCCCTCCTATGCAAAATTCAAAGGACAGCTCAAAAACCTTTTCCTAGATCGTTCCCTAGCGAAGGGGCAGGAGCCGCAGAAACGCTGAGGACTCTACTCCAGGAAAGAGGAGCTCTGCCCAAGACTATGACACTCGGCGAAGGCTCTCCAATGCCCTCAATGCCCCTTGGTTACACAACCTGCGGAAACTCTCCGGACATGTTCGATACTAGTACTGTATTCTGTGACCATTTGTAGTATGACTGTTGTAAAGCGCTCCGATACCCTCGGGTCTGGCCAGCGCTATATAAAACTTCAGAATAAATAAATAAATAAAATTCATTAATTAGTAATTAATTATGGTAATTGTGCAATTCATTTTAGGTGTGTGTTGTGCATATTATAGTGTTAAAGAATGCGTATTCAATGAATGTTTATTAATTATTTTTATTAATAATAATTTTTAAAAATCATTATTCATTATGTTAATTATGGAAATAAATTTAAATTAAAATGTTGAAGTTTTTTTATTGGTGTGGTGTTATAGGGTAGGAAATAAAATAAATACATTTATATTTTAATAAAAAATTTTGTTTGATAAGATTTGCTTCTTTTAAATAAATATTGTTTATAAATGTATTTATTAATTTATTTTATATAATAGTTGTACCTTTTTGTTATATGTAATTAATATATTTAATGTTAATGTTTAATATATTTAATCTGATAATTTTAAAATATAGTTTATTTATTTTTAAGATTATTTATATTTTTTCTATTGTTTAAATGCTATTATTAATTTTTGTTTCTCTGCTATCCAAAACTTTTCTTACTGTTGCACTTATTGGAGTGGGAATAGTAATTTTTACCCCTCCGCCATACAGCACTTTCCCTACTGTTGCACTCACTGGGGTGGGAATAATAATTTTTACCTCACCGCAATCCAGCACTTTCCCTACTGTGCAATCATTGGAGTGGGAATAGTAATTTTTACCCCTCCGCCATACAGCACTTTCCCTACTGTTGCACTCATTGCAGTGGGAATAGTAATTTTTACCCCTCCGCTATCCAACACTTTCCCTACTGTTGCACTCACTGGAGAGGGATAGGAATTTTTACCCCTCTGCCATCCAGCACTTTCCCTACTATTGCACTTATTGGGGTGGGAATAGTAATTTTTACTCCTCCGCTATCCAGCACTTTCCCTACTGTTGCACTCACTGCAGTGGCCATAGTAATTTTTACCCTTCCGCTATCCAGCACTTTCCCTACTGTTGTACTCACTGGAGTGGGAATAGTCATTTTTACCCCTCCGCTATCCAAAATGTTCCCTACTAATGCACTCTTTGGAGTTGTAATAGTAATTTTTACCCCTCCGCTATCCAATACTTTCCCTACTGTTGCACTCACTGGAGTGGGAATAGTAATTTTTACCCCTCCGCTATCCAACACTTTCCCTACTGTTGCACTCACTGGAGTGGGAATAGTAATTTTTACCCCTCCGCTATCCAATACTTTCCTTACTGTTGCACTCACTGGAGTGGGAATAATAATTTTTACCCCTCCGCTATTCAGCACTTTCCCTACTGTTGCACTCACTGGAGTGGGAATAGTAATTTTTACCCCTTCGCTATCCAATACTTTGTCTACTGTTGCACTCACTGGAGTGGGAATAGTAATTTGTACTCCCCCGCTATCCAAAATTTTCCCTACTATTGTACTCTTTGGAGTTGTAATAGTAATTTTTACCCCTCTGCTAACCAGCACTTTCCCTGCTGTTGCACTCACTGGAGTGGGAATAAGAATTTTTACCTCTCCGCAATCCAGCACTTTCCCTACTGTGCAATCATTGGAGTGGGAATAGTAATTTTTACCCCTCCGCCATACAGCACTTTCCCTGCTGTTGCACTCATTGCAGTGGGAATAGTAATTTTTACCCCTCCGCTATCCAACACTTTCCCTACTGTTGCACTCACTGGAGAGGGATAGGAATTTTTACCCCTCCGCCATCCAGCACTTTCCCTACTATTGCACTTATTGGGGTGGGAATAGTAATTTTTACTCCTCCGCTATCCAGCACTTTCCCTACTGTTGCACTCACTGCAGTGGGCATAGTAATTTTTACCCTTCCGCTATCCAGCACTTTCCCTACTGTTGTACTCACTGGAGTGGGAATAGTAATTTCTACCCCTCCGCTGTCCAACACTTTCCCTACTGTTGCACTCACTGGAGTGGGAATAGTAATTTTTACCCCTCCGCTATCCAAAATGTTCCCTACTATTGCACTCTTTGGAGTTGTAAGAGTAATTTTTACCCCTCCGCTATCCAATACTTTCCCTACTGTTGCACTCACTGGAGTGGGAATAGTAATTTTTACCCCTCCGCTATCCAGCACTTTCCCTACTGTTGCACTCACTGCAGTGGGCATAGTAATTTTTACCCTTCCGCTATCCAGCTCTTTCCCTACTGTTGTACTCACTGGAGTGGGAATAGTAATTTCTACCCCTCCGCTGTCCAACACTTTCCCTACTGTTGCACTCACTGGAGTGGGAATAGTAATTTTTACCCCTCCGCTATCCAATACTTTCCCTACTGTTGCACTCACTGGAGTGGGAATAGTAATTTTTACCCCTCCGCTATCCAGCACTTTCCCTACTGTTGCCCTGACTGGAGTGGGAATAGTAATTTTTACCCCTCCGCTATCCAATACTTTCCTTACTGTTGCACTCACTGGAGTGGGAATAATAATTTTTACCCCTCCGCTATTCAGCACTTTCCCTACTGCTGCACTCACCGGAGTGGGAATAGTAATTTGTACTCCCCCGCTATCCAACAATTTCCCTATTGTTGCACTCACTGGAAGTGGAATAGTAAATTCAATTATTCCGCTATCCAACATTTTCCCTACTGTTGTATTTATTGTATTGTGAAATGTACGTTTTAATTTTTTTTAATAGTTAAATGTTTGAATTAATTATAAAATGGTTATTTTTTAATTTTAAATTATTGATATATGTATATATTTTATTTTTATATCATTTAAAAGTTTAAAAATTAAATGAAGATAATAGTTAATAAATTAGCTTTAAGTAAATATATGTATAAATGATTGTGTGTTTATATTTTTTTAATTAAGTTTACTTGTTATATTTAGTTAAAATGTATATTAAATTTAATGTATCTTGTTTTAAAATAATATTAATATTTAATATATTTAATATATTTTATTTTATGTTATTTATATTTTTAAATCGATATTTTGTTCATCTCTATTTTTACTTCGATATTTTTGATTCGATATTTTTGTACTTACCTGTTTAAGTATAGGGAGTCGATATTTTTGCATTCTATATTTTTTCATTGATATTTTTTACATCGATAATTTGTCAGTGATCCGATCCCTTTCTTAGGCGGTTGGAAGCCTCCCTGGATATCCTCCCTGTTATCCTCCAGGCCTGGGACACTAAGATGCTGGCCTCTGCTGACGATGTGGCAATAATTACAGCTGATCCAGACAGGGCTCTGCGATCTGTGGAAATGATAGCTGAAGAATTTGGTAATCAATCAGGGTTCTCGTTGAACAGGGCTAAAACAAAGGTCCTGATAAACAGATTTACTTCAGCCACTGATAGCAGGATTGTCAACAAAGCGATATATTTGGGAGTAAAAATCACAGCAAGGATAGATACAATAGTTATTTTAAATTTATCCCCAATTTTGGAAAAAGTCAAGAAGGATTTTAGTCGCTGGGATAACCTTAAACTCTCAATAATGGGGAGGTGTAACCTTGTCAAGATGATGGTGTTGCCAAAGTTATTATATGTTTTTCGCGCAATACCCTTAGAGATACATAATGACTGGTTTAAATTAATGGATAGATTGGTGGCTAGATTTATCTGGTCGTATGGGAGAACTAGAAGAGCCAATACTTTTCTGTGCCTACCCAGAGAAAGGGGTCGATGGGGGCTTCCCAATATTAAATTATACTACTTAGCGGCAGCGTTTCAATATTATGGTCCTTTATTTAACAACAACAAGGCTAAGGAGGGAGACACACCAGGGAATGTCCCTTCAATTTTTAAACTTCTGATTGGGGCAACCGCTGGCGGCTGCTTGAGGAAAATGTTTGAGCTGAGCTATTTCAAAAGAATTTAGGGGGTGAAGCGGCGGACAGACTTTGCGTCCGCCGCGGTACCCACCGCCATCCTAATTGGGCGGTGGGTAAAACGCCTAGTGATTGCGGAAGGACCGCCACTGCAGGCCCGGCGGTCCTTCCACCATCCTAAATGACCGCCTTAGTTCAAGACCCTGATTACTGCCTTTTGGAACTGGTCATGTGTTCGTAGAAACTGGGGGTGGGTAGATACAGCAGGTACACTCCTTTGGTCAGGAACAATCAGCTCCCTAGGATCTTTCAGGATGACTGTTTAGCTAGGTGGGAAAGAGGAGGTTTTGGTAGGATCGGGGATCTCTTGGCTGGGGATTATATCATGTCCTTTGAAGTGGTTAGGGGCAGATTCAACATTGGCCCTCAGGATTTTTTCAAATATCTACAGCTGAAGGATTTTCTTTTGAGGAAGGCGGGTGGAGTGGCAGGCTTTAAGAAGATTCCCCTAATGGAAATATTAACAAATGGTACAAGCCCATCCATCTCGCAATTATATTCCTGTTTGTTAGAGGGGGTCCCGGGTGACCTGGACAAGCATGAAGAGAAGTGGCAGGGGAGGCTTGAGCTGTCGGACTCTGGCTTTCTGAAATCACTCGAGTTGGGGGGGGGGCGGAGGGGCAATTTTGTGCTCAGCAAATTTACAAGCACAACATTATAAAACACTTTTTGACCTATATATAACACCAGAAAAAATTGCCAAATGGGGTGAGGATGTGGGGACCTGTTGTTTTAGATGCCAGGCATCCGGGGAGATCTGGTCCACATGTTTTCCACCTGCCCTAACCTACAATTAGTGGGCCATAAAATAGCAGGCTTTTTGGGCAAGGTACTTAAAGTTAACATATCCCTGTCACCTCAGCTTATGTTATTGGGGACAGGTGAATCAGACAACAGGGTTGTGGAAGGTTTAATTTTTATTGCTATGTCGGTTTTTAGGCTATGTGTATGGCTTGACCCCCTGCCCCCATCCTTCCAACAATGGAAAGGGCGTTTTTTGAATATCTATAATCTAAAGATAGCACTCTATGAACGAAAAGGCAAAAGGGGTAGGGCTAAAGGGAAAAAGATCTGGGGGCCGTTATGCGACCTGGGTATCCTTGTTCAAATAATCTGCTAGGTCTGGGGGTGAATGAATTTGTGTTTGTCTTTTTTTTCCACTTGATCTTGATCTTTTGAATTTCTGTATTTATGTATAACTAATTAAATTTGCCCTTTGTAATGTATTTATGCAACCTGCTGCTGCAATTTTACTTCATAAATAAAAAAAGGATTTGAAAAGTATTGTACTAGCTGTGGGAAAGTAGGATTTGCATTCATGGTACTTTGGCCTGGTGTAAGTGTGTTTTTGACCTAGTCTGCTCGGATCCTGCTAATCAGGACCCCAGCACCTTTGCTCTCTCCCCTAAATTGGATCTGGTAAGTACTTTGGTACCTCCACAATTGGCTACTGGTGTACCCTTATAAGTCCCTAGTATATGGTACTAAGGTACCCAGGGCATAGGGTCACCAGGTGTCTCCCATGGGCTGCAGTATGTATTGTGCCACCCATGGGAGCCCACTTAAACTGCAACTACAGGCCTGCCATTGCAGCCTGTGTGAGTTGGTGCTTGCACCTCTCATGCTTAAGTTTCCATGTAATTTGAGGTCACTGCACTTAAAACCTAAAAGTCACCCCTATGGCAGGCTCTTCAGTCCTGAGGGCAGGGTGCTTGGTTACAAGTGTGAGGGTACCCCTGCATGAGTAGGACACCCCTACAATCCCCGGAGTTGATTTTCCAGGGTTTGTAAGTGCGGTCAGCAATTTTAAGACAGATAGTGGACATCAGTCATTGCGAGATGTCTTACTATATACTGGCTGCACCAAACTCAGTCATGTTTGGTGTCACACATGTTGGAATCATACCCCAACATTGATTCCAATGTTGGAAGCAGGATCCCGTGTACTGGGGACTCCCGGTAACAGCATTTCAGGGTCTGCAAGCAAGCTAGTACTGCTGCCGACCACAGACACGATTCTGCCCTCCTGCTGCTGAGTCAAGCTCAAGCAGGTGAAGGTAGAACAATAGGCTTCCTGTCACAGGGAGGTGTGACCACCTCCCAGACAGAACTTAGGGGGCCCATTAGGATGGCGGGCGGACTTTAGTCCGCCCGCCATCCTCGCGGTGCTGGGACCGGCCGCCAGACGTGCGGCGGTCCCGCACCGCTAATTAGGATGCGACCGCCACCCTGGCGGTCGCATTCCGCATTTCCAACATTGCTGCGGGTGAAAAGGCATGTTGTGCATTGCCATGCACAACGTGGCAGGCACCGCGCGGTGCCTGCCACCTTGTGCATGGCAATGTAGGGGGGTACCATAGGTACCCCCGAAGTGCAGCCCCCTTAACCCCCCCACCACCCCCGGGGGCCCGCAACGGGCCCCCAAAGTGAATCCCCGCCAGCCTTTCCATGGCGGCAATGCCGCCATGGAAAGGCCTTGATTCACACCCATCCCAATATGGATGGCAGTGCCTGCTAGGCACCGCCACAATATTGAGGCCCAATTCCGCCTGGCCGGCAATCGGAACGATTGCCGACCGGCGGAAAAGCGGCGGACGCACTTTGCATATTATTATGGCAGGGGGTAAATCAGGTTGAGATGGCGGGCTGACCGCCCGCCATCATAATCACCCCCTTAGTGTATTGGGCTGGGGTGGGGGTGGTTGCCAGCACCACCAGACTGCTTTGAAGGGCACATTTGGTGCTCTCCTTGCATACTGCAGTTTGAACCTGTTCAGGAACCCTTGGTTCCTGCTGTGGCGTGAAACTGGACAAAGGACATGGGAGTATCATCCCTTCCTCTGGGAGGGACCTCCGAGCCGTCCCAATCCTTTCTCAAGGGTACTTAAGGGCTCTCCTGTGGGTGGGTCCTGAGATTCGTTGTGGGACCAGACTCAACCCTGAAACTACGTCCCTCTTCAATCGTCTGGACACTTGGACTCTTTTGGACTTTGACTAAAACCGAGACTGCACCTTGGAAGACTCCTGCTACTCCTGGTCTTGCTGTTCTTCAGGTCTTCTGCATCATCTGTGTCTGTTCATCGAGGTTCTCCAAATGACCTGTGGGCATCAAGGACACCAGAAGAAATCTCCCTTGGAGTGAAGGAGTCACTCCCCTGCATCTGCAGGCACCTCAATTAAGCTGACCGGTCTGCTGCTCCTGATGTCCCACAGACATCCCGAGACTCAGCAACACAGGTGGTGGTTCTTTGGTTCTCTAGAGGCCTGACCTGTCTTCCCTACAATTTGGAGGACAGTATCCCTCATCAGGGCTTCTGGGATCGAGCCCCTGTGCACTGCATTGACTTGCCGTTGCCAAGGCTTCTTGGCTCTGCACTCCAGAGATCTTTGGGCTACAAGACACTCCAGCCTCCAGCACTTCACTTCTTGAAGAACAGAGTCCTCCCTGTATCTCCTACATTGTGGGCCTCCGACCTTGCTGAGCTGGTTGAGGTCCTCTTGCAGCTCCTGTGCCTCCGGCCTGTGGGTCATCTCGAGGGCCTTCCTTTGCTTCAGTGGACTCTCCTGCTAGCTCAGGGCCTGCTCTGACTCTCCTTCTCCTGGTGAGTCCCTTGGACCTTGCTGGTCCCCACGTTTACTTCTTTTCATTCTCCAAGCCAGTTGGGGCTACCAAGGCTTGTTGGTGCTTCTGCCAGACACCGACCACCTAGACACCAACATCCGGCATGGGACAGCTCATGCACGTCTTCCTCAGTGTTGCCAGGTCCTCACAGCTGCAGTGGCAAGGTCACCATTGTCTCTTCTGAACCTCCCGACATGGGTGGTCATTGTGCTTCCATGCCTCCTGGTCACCTCCGAGTTGCATAGACTCTGTCCCCTATGCTTGAACATGCTTCACTTCCAGAATCCACCCTTGGATTCCACCGGACTCCTTCACAGTCTTCTTTAGAGGCATCTTCTTCGAAGTCTCCCATTGTCCTCTGCGGCAGGTTCCGAAGTCACTTCACCCCTATGCACCCGGCTTCCCTGGTGCTCGTACCCTGGTTCCTGGGGGGGGGCGGAGCTTGCCTGGCTCCAAAATTGCTGCAGAGTAGTGAAGCTCCGTCAGCCCAGCCTATTATCCAGCATAATCCTAATTCCCAAAATTCATAAATTATACCCTGCTAACCAGCTGAATATCCGACATACAAAGGAGCTGCCATTGGAGGAGAATATGCGACTGAAATGGGAGCCTGGGAGCTGGAACGGGTTTGATGGAGGGGATTGGGCCTGGAGGAGCTTGTACGCCACAGATGTGCTGTGCTGTAAGAAGCAGGCCACGTACTTCTCCTATCTACTGGAACACAGCACCAGCTGTGAGTTGGCTGTGGAGTGCGATGGTGCCCGGAACCCCACCATGGACCTATTGGCAGGTCAGGGCCAGGGGCTGCATGAGGGGGCTGGTGACCGAAGGGAAGCGGAACTGCGACTCCCAACCTGAGCGCTGCTGCAGGAGCCCATCCGGATTATCTGAGAGCAGCAGAGATGGGGAGGATCGGAGAGAGCGCCCCCATAGGTAACTGTGGTTTTGGTGCCTGTGCTCACAGCGGAGAGGAGGTTTGACCTCTCGGTGCCACTCCCGCTGTGGTGGGTATCTCTCCCCATGGTTCCTACAACTAAAAACTTCATCGGCAAGGCAAGACTCTAGGGGGCACACTGCAGCTTTGAGTGCTTGGAGCATGTAGCACTGGGATCTTCCTGAATATGTGTCAGGACTGTTCATGTGTCTGGACTGTTCTGTGCAAGTGGGCTGTCTGAAATCTTGATCATATTGGCTTTGGTGGTACCATTCTTCAACACAGTAATCAGGTGTAATATTGGCCTAAAGAGGGTTGGAGACACTGCCTTTGCATATTGGATACATTACGCTACACATATTAAGACAATTGATCAAGAGGACGTCATTATTAAATGCAAACCAAATGTCTAATGCTACTGACGTTCAACAAAGAGTGAGCAACATGGGAAAGACTGATAGATCCCAGGATAAGCTACAATTTGAGCCGCGCAAGACCCCTAAATCCAGGGAGACCGATGCAAATGCTCTGGAGTCCGGATCGGAGACCAATGATCCCTCAACTGATGTGGAACTGAAACAAATACTAACAGCTATGCAACGTAGTTTGACAAAAATAGATGGAAAAATTGATGCCCTCTCTTTCCGAATAGACAGAGAGGCTGGACAAGCATATGGAGAGGCTAGACACTGTTGAAAGGAGGGTATCTGATGCTGAAGACATAATAACAACGGAGTTGGCAATGCATAAGAAAATGGACAAAATACTCCACACCCTACAAGCGAAAGCAGAAGATCTTGAAGTGCGTTCCAGAAGGAACAACATAAGAATCGTTGGTTTTGCAAAGGCAACCAACATAGACAATATGGAACAGTTCGTAGAATGCCTCCTTATTGACATGCTGGGTAGGGACACTTTCTCTGAAATCTTTGTAGTAGAGCATGCTCATCGCTCCTTGGCACCAAGGCCGGTACCGGGGCTAGTCCCCGCCTAATAATAGCTAGACTCTTAAACTACAAGGATCGGGATGCTGCTCTGCGAAAGGCACAAGTCTTAAAAATGCTGAGATATGAATGGACCGATCTGTCTCTATACCTAGACTTCACACAACAGGGCCAGGAAGCCCGCCGTCAGTTTGTTCCAGCTTAAAGAAAGTTACGCGAACTTAAAATGGAATACAGTATGATGTACCCTGCCAAACTACCTGTTATGTTGGAGGGAAAGGCACACTTCTTTGCCGACCCAAAACAAGTATTTCAATTCATTAAACATAAAGAAGGAGCAGGTAATAGGCGAAGCTCCCCTAGGACTGTCTCAAACGAAGAAGATGACACACTGGACATGGAAGAGCAGTGATATACCGATCGCGGCTAGTGACAAATCGGAGTCCCATCCCCTTTTACAGAGGAAAAACGGACTGAAGAGGATTGCCATTAGGAGAGGGGTGGCGGCATCTTCGCTTCCCACGGTACCTTCACCCAAAATGGACACTCACTTAATGATGTAACTGGAGAACTAGAGGGGAATCCCCCACACTTAGCACTGGATATGGGATTTCGGTAAGACTATTCCAAAATGTACCCAGGCAGACCCCCGAAAATTATTGGTTGGTTGGTCTGGTATGCTGTGGTATGTGCCCCCTTATAGGGACTATTAGACTGAACCTGACCCGCTCCCAGCACCCCTTCTAGAAGGAATGGGAAGGATCTCTGATGGCATCCTACAATGATTATCTTAATATTAGAATGAGCATATGTTTAGACTTATTTCATAAGAAGAGGGTTGGGTCTGTGAACAAGAATGTTAGCCAGCAACATCCACCCCATGTGTGCACCACCAAGTACAGATTGTAGTCATCTGTAGGTTTCTTTTGGGAATTTTCTGGGGAGGGTAGGGGAGGGATATAATGCAGCTATGCAGAGGTTGGGTCTACGTAGCGTGATAGGGATGTTCATGGGGTTTCTTGTATTTTTGATCTTACTGAAAAACAGTGATGTTAACTGCCTGGCTGATCATGACCATGGTATGATAGATGCCGGAGAGCAATGGGAGACGCAGAGCAGGTGGTGATGGAATATCACTTACCTTGCGCTCGCCACATTGTTGAGTGGGCAATGCGGTGAGCACAAGGTAAGTGGTCTTATTTATTTTATTTTCCCTATTCCGTCCCTTTGTCACTTCCATCCCCCACCCCTTCCCTGCCCCGCCACACCGTACGTACATGCACGGGCCGCCACTGTGAATAAGTGTGCACCATATATTGAGCCAGCCTCCTACACTGGTCTACTAACCCTGACAATGAAGTACATTTCTTTTTAGGAGTATGGGCCCCTGTGGTCAGAAAAATAATTGTCATTCACAGTGCAAGAGAGTTACTGGCTAAAGTGGGCTGACCCACTGTGCCAAGCTATATGCTTTATTGTGCAGAAGCAAAATGTGAATGACTGTTAAATAGACCAAAGGATGAAGAGGATGTGTGTATAAGAATTAATTATTTAATGCATTCTTTTTACTACATGAGGCTGGTGAGACAGCTAAAGCTCTATCTAGGCCATACATGAAATTAAGGTCTTCTGATACCAGGGGTCTAGAAAGAAGTGAATCTCTGTTCTCAATGCACACAAAAGCACATTGACATCCATTAGTCCAGTCAAGTATTTAGGTTCCTCATCTCGCCTTTTCTGAATCATAAATTTTTTCCTGATTAGCATTATTTTATTTCTTAGCAACAGGGCCGGACAGGCTTTTTTTCTATTAGGTATTTTTCTAGTGCGCTGGAGCCCTTGAAGGCTGGTTTTTAAATGCTTAAGGCCACTCTTGGTGCCTCTGTCACTTTCCATAGCTTCCCGAGGTTAAATGCAGCAGGAAGAGGGGGACTTCAAGAAAGGAAGGGAGAGAGAAAGTAGGGAGAAAGCTATCAGAGAGGCAAAAAGGAGAGAGAGAGAATGGATGGATGGATAGAAAGAAATAGCCAGTGCAAGGAAATGAAGGGAGCGGGCTGGTTTGAGCATTTTTGCCAGGGCTGCATTTGGTACACCAGTCCGGCCCATTTTAGCAAGACTAATGCTCTATGAATGTGGCTACTCATCTTCCTCTTAAAACTATTCGCTCCCTGTCAAACCAACAGTGTTTGTGGATGCATCATTTGTTCTCATTACATGCTTTAGTCACCAAAGTAACCAGACCAGGGCCCCTCCCTGTGCCTTTGTCATTTTTGTCAGACCCCTGAGATTAATTACAGCAAGCACATGGAGGCTTCAAGAGAGAGAGAGCGAGAAAGCAAGGGTGGGAGGAGAAAGGTAGAGAGAAAGAGATCAGAGAGGGAGAAGAGAGGGAGGAGACAAGGAGTGAGAGAGGGGATGGATGAATCAAAAGTGAGAGATATCACAAGGAGATGATGAGTGGGGCTGGTTTGAGTATTTTGCCAGGGCTGTTTTTGGTTCCCCAATATGGCCCTGAAAGTGACATATTTGTTCAGATATCGCTTACTGGAACAACAAAGTAGAAATCCATAATCCATTAGTTCTATTTAGGAAGTCTAATGCAAGCGTTCTAAAATTTGCAAGGAATCTAGGGAATAATTAATTTGAAATCTATAGTCAAAGTCCTTTTTCTTCTAGATTAAATATGTGTCCACTCTTATGTGTGTAGTAGTGGATAAAGAGGCGTAGACCAAGATTTACAGTAAATTAAGGAAATGCAAAAGTTGGACAGGGTCGCTTTCAATGCATTGCTGTGTATCTATATAACTCACTAGCTACCAATGAACATAGCATTCAAGAAATATTTAATGATGATCTGTTCCTGACAATATATTAATGTTGGTTTTACCTATCTGATCTAGGTCAGACCTAGAGATAAAATTCTTATCCTAATAAAAAAAACACAATTAGTGCTCATCTAAGTGGAGGATCGAATCAATTTGGGGATACCCTTAACAATATTATCCTGCCTCATCACCTCTCGGTGTCAATTTTATGTTGTTAGACCTGTCAGCTTAGGGTGGTCTACCCCCAAACCTTTTTGGCTTACTCTTCTTGTTTTTGCTGAATTCGTTTTTGTTGGCTTTAGGACTCTGAACACTTTACCACGCCTTACCAATGCCAAAGTGCTAGTGCATTCTCCTTTAAACATGGGAATATTGGCATGCACCCAATTGGCACATTTAATTTACTTGTAGTCCCTAGTAGTGTGGCTCTACATTTACCCAGGCCAGTACATTAAATGCTACTAGTAGGCCTGTAGCAGCCATTGTGCCACCCACTTAAGTAGCATTTTAAACAGGCCCCAGGCCTGCCATTGCAGCTTATGTGTGCAGTTTTAAACTGTCATTTCGATCGGGCAAAATAAACCTTTTGCCAGGCTTAAACCTTCCCTCTTAATACATATAATTCACCCCTGGAGTAGACCCTAAGACACTCATAGTTCAGGGTGCAGTGTATTTAAAAAGTTGGACATGTATTTTTAACTTGAACATGTCCGGGTGGTTAAAAACTCATAAATTCGTTTTTCAGTACTTCAAGGTTGGCTTTACTTTAGGATAACATCAGGTTACCTTATTACATTTAATAAGTGATAACTTTCATTTTGGTGCATGTAGAAAAGTTGAGTTTGGTCTCTAGAAAAGAAGAGAAAGTGTAATTTAAACCCTGTTAAATGGTAAAGTTGGATTTTAAGTTACAATTCAGAAAATGGCACTTTTAGAAAGTTGTCATTTTCTTGTCCTAACCATTTTGGTGCCTACAGCCTTTATCCTGGGTCACATGACTATGTGTAGTTGGCAGTTGATCTTGTGTATTACTCCTAGACAGTGAAACAAAGGGGGAATAGGTGTTGGCACTATGGGCCATCTCTGACTTGATAGGAGAAGGAGCTGTCACCAACCACACTTACACATCACAAAGGCTTTGCCTAAACACATTCATAAAGTGTTTCACATGTAGTCCTTTGTGCCCCCAGACAAGCTGGGGCCAGGGCAGAGAGGCAGGAAATTCCAAACATCTTTGGGGGCGGAATCCTCCAGAACCTTCTCCTACTTCAAATCAGCCACCAAGTATAAATATTGGACCCCCAAACGTAGCTCTTCAGTACATATTTCTGCTTTAGTCCACCTTTCCTCTGCTTCCAGCGTCATCTTGGATAGCGAATGTCTGAGCTCGCTCTCTACCTTTCTGTCCTCCAGCTCCTCTGGGGACATATACCTGGCAGACACACTGCTCCCTGCCCCATCGTGGGCATCCTGGGCATCCGCTGGGATTGAGTTGTGCTCTCCTTTCAGCTCAGGACCCAGGGTTGAGTCCTCAATCTCCTCATCATTGTCCAAGTGTGTCTCTACCTCCAAATCATCATTAGCAGCAGCATTTGAGGTGGACTGCTAACTCTGCATTTCCTCAAAGGTTCAGAGGGCTACCTGGAGATTGGTAGCCTTCTTGTCTGCCTTCTGTTTGCAAGGCTTCAGCTGCTCAGCCCTGCTGAGAGTGTCAAAGCTGCATAGATCCAACTCCATGTTAAAGAAGGAAGGTAAGGCACTCAAACTAAAAAAATGGAAACAGCAAATAGAAAACTAGGAATAATTTAAAAAGAGGTCAACTCTGGTTTCAAATTATTTATGTGGGTTTTTTATGTAACACCAATCACTGTATGGTACTACACAAACGAACGTCCTATCGACACTGCTGAAAAACCACTGTATGGTACTGCACAAACATAAGTCCTGATCCACACAACTGAACACCAATGTGAAAAAATGGGTTGTTGGTTGACTGGGATGTTAGACCTGGTCACGCAACAGCCACAAGCCGGTCAGGGTGAACCACAAAAAGTCACTAAGTTAACCAGTGTGTAACCCTGGTTAGGTTGGCACAAAAAGCATCAGGCTTAACTTAGTGGCAATGTGTAAAGTATTTATGCAGCACACAGACAGTAATAAACTGAAAACATAACACAAGAAAAATCTTAAATTATTTGACACCAGAACAACAAAAATCCATTCAGAAGTAGACTGTGATAGAACTGCCCCTAAGCCATGCTCTGAAGTTTAGGTTTGTACAATGAACTCTTTGAAAACGTCAGGGGCCTTGAGCACATGAGCTGTGCACATGGCCTATTTGCGGAAGTCAAAGGCTTGTGTAAA
The DNA here is from genome assembly GCA_963921515.1 of Calotriton arnoldi. Lineage (NCBI taxonomy): Eukaryota > Metazoa > Chordata > Amphibia > Caudata > Salamandridae > Calotriton > Calotriton arnoldi. The sequence goes on from CAWUFW010000145.1 coordinate 1,351,290, forward strand.
GTATTTATGCAGCACACAAAGAGGAATAAATTGAAAACACAACACAAGAAGAATCCCACAGTGCATGTATTAAATTATTTGACACCTAAACAGCAAATATCCAATTAGTAGAACTGGAGTTCTGAATTTTTACAGTTTTTATTAAAAATGTGTGCCTAAAAGATCAAAGTGGTAACCCCTTATATTTAGTCACACAACAGGGACAAAGTAAAACAAATATGGCCAACGGTGATGGAGCACAGGTCAGATACAAGAACTGGATTAGGCCCAGTCGGCGCTTACCTTTGGTCTTAAAATAAATTTTGAAGAAACAGTTCTAAGTAGGTAAAGTTCAGTGGGACAAGACTTTAGGCTGTGTCCGAGGAGGAATCGTTGTCGTCTGAGAGCCGCTGGACAAATTCACGTTGATGATTTCTATGGGCGGGCTTAGTCACTTTTTGGGAAGTCAAAAATCTCCAGCTGGACAAGGCAGGAGGCTGTAGCGACAAGAATTCCAGGAGGCTGGAGCCCTTTGGCAAAGGCCCACTAAACAATATTTGCTGCCGCGGAGAAGAATGTAGCGGGAGCAACTGCAAAGTCAGGCAGACCGGCGATGCACCTCAGGTGGATAATCCGGTTGGTTCTGGTCTTCCCTTGATGCTCAGAGCAATGCTTAGCCAAAAATGTTCTAAGTCACAAGTTTGGATTTTGGCTTTTTGGGCCCCTATAGCACCACCACGAAATCTCCAGGACTAGATGGGCACCTTGGGAGTTAGGACTCACTCAGGCTGGGTCCAGGTGTGGGTTCAAGATGGTGGCTGTTGTGTCCCTGTGGCTCTGAACAGGAGGCCAGCAAACTAGCCCTTGGATCCACTCTGGTAGTCTTGGGGTCAGGTGAAGAAGCAGGGCTCAAGCAGCAGGGCACGCATCTGGGGGTTTAAGACAAGCTCCAGGTAGCAAAGCAGTCTTGTGGGGTATTCAGCAGGCCACAGCAGTAGGCAGTCCTCTGAGAGTCCTTACACAGGTCCAGAAAATGAACTGAATAGTGGGTCAGAGGGACCTATTTTTAAACCTGGTGCCTTTGACGTTTGTGTAATTTCTAGAGGTTTCTCTTTGAAGTGCTCATAATTTCCCAACTCCCCTTCCCTGGCTCCAAGCTGGCTGCCGGAACAATGGTGGCCATCTATTTGTGTGAAGGCAGGGCACAGCCTATTCAGTTGTAAGTGGGGCTGTGCCCAGCTCTGCCCCCATCCTGCCAGCAGATGGCGCATTCAGGCACACCTAATCCCTCTATTGTTTGACTGTCTGGATGGAATTCACAAGTTCTAACTGCCTACTACAGCCAGTCAGGTGACCTAGAACAGGCTTCAGTCATAAAACGGCAAAGGGCAGGAAAATGCAAACTTTCTAAGAGCTGCGTTTTCAAAATTACAATGTAAATCCGGCTTTACCATCAAAAAGGATTTCTAATTACAATTCCATAGACACCAAACATGAAATGCTTCTCTTTCCCCCAATCAAAAGTTAGCATTTCTCAAATGTAATAAGGCAACCCAACGTTATCCTATGGGACAGGTAGGTCTAACTGTGAAAAATTTATTTAGGAGTGTTCACTACCAGGACATGTAAAATGTAAAAAGTACATGACCAAGCTTCTAATTACAATGCACCCCGCCCTATGGTCTTCGAAGGGCCTACCATAGCGGTGACTTACATGTGATAAAAGGGGAGTTTAAGGCTTTGCAAGGGTGTTATATTAAAGTCAATTGGCAGTTTAAAACTACATTCAGGCTGCAATGGCAAAATTGGAACATGTTTTAAGGGGCTACTTAAGTGGGTGATACAATTTGTGCTGCAAGTCCGCTAGTAGCATTTAATTTGCAGGCCCTGGATATATGGTGTACCACTCTACAAGGCACTTATGAGTTAATTAGATGTGCCAGTTGGGTGAAAGCCAATTTTACCATGTTTAGGGGAGTGAGAACAAGCACTTTAGCAATGGTTAGCAGGGGTAAAGCGCACAGGGTCCCAACACCAACAAAAACGATGTTTCCTTTCTTTTTCAGGTAGGGGTGGCTAGGAGAGCAGTTGCCCTGAAGTTCTTGAGAATGTCCTGTTGGAGGTTCTGTAAGCTGGCTTGAAACGGACGTTAGAGTTTAATGGTGGGCTAGTTTTCTCTGGGTCTTCTCTTATTTGTGTCTTTATAAATAAAAAAAAAGGTTAACTTTTTTTTCAGAATTAGTGAAACCGGTAGGTAGGTGAGGGTTGGGTCCGTAAAGAAGATTTTGAATAGTTATGAATTGTGATGCCTGCCATCCTCGAGAAAGTAGCCAAAATATATTTCAGACATTTAATATTTCAGTCTAGACCCTGTTTTCCCAATCTGATTTGATCCATTAGCATTTACATTTGTAAGAACCTTTGTTTTCCAGAGTAATGGCACTTTGCCTTGTCAGCTTTTAGAAGGATGACATTTGTTGTAAAATTGTGTTTCAAAAAGTGGCTCGGATAGGTACTGAAAGTAGTTTTTGCTATCTACAGCAAACTCTGGTTGCTCCCAGTGATTGTTGACAATGGCGTTCAGATTTTGTGAGGGCGGTCGTGAGGAGTTTTGTGGCCCTTTCCATATCGCAATTAGGAGGAGACTGAAAATAGATTGTACCCTAAGAATTGCAACTCATAATGAAATGCGGTCACAAACCATTGATTAGTTATTCCCCACCTCTCTCCCGAGTGGAGGTGGTCACAAAGGAATTTATGAGCATGTGAAGTTGACTGTATCCGACCCAAGTAGTAATACAAGTGCACTAAGTCCAGTACTTATAAATGCCATTGTGAATTGGCCCTCATTATTTCAATCCACTTATCTGAAGAAATAGACCTACTTACTTCTTCTTTGTAATTTAATGTAGAGAGAATGATAACTTCCATAAAACGTAATGGATATGTTCGTAATGAACGTTGAGACCTTAACACCGAGATTAAATGTTGTAAAACAATTTGTGACAGGCTAAAGAGCATTTCCAGTAATTGAATCAACCAGGAAACATCCATGCAGTATAATACAGGATGTGAGTCATCATGAATCGTGTTGTGCTAAACAGAGAGTGAATTAAGCTATACCAGTAATATGAACCGCAAAATAACTTCTGACACTTTATTCTTCACACTAATCCATAAGAGCAAACATTCATTAACAAGTCAGTAAATCTAGCTCTTGATGACTCACTTGCTAAATACATTATTTTCCAATGACTTTATTTATCAAAATAGCACGCTTGGGAGAAGCTTGCTATCAAACAAAACACTCATTTTTCGAAGTTGAATGAACACAAGTTAATTGAGTTTATTAGCAGAAAGAAATAGCTATTTGTTCTGTTAGATTGTGAGATGTTAACGTTATGATGCGACAAACATAGAAGATGTTAATTTTTCAAATTATTGGAGTGACGAACATATGGGATCTATTCCAAAATGAGGACTGTTTCAGTACCCAGGAAGTGAATCAGTTGTAATCAGTTAAAATGTTTGGACCCTTTAATATTGATATTGATGTCCCATGGTTCTATATCATTTTAGCACTTTTTTGTACTTTTGAAAATACTTTGCTTTTTTTTTTTTTTGCTTTTTTTTTTAACTATTTCATGTAGTTAGGGCCAGCAATGTAAGACTCTGTTGCCAGATCAGGAGGTCGCAACTGAAAATATAACCTCCACCTAAAGAATCCTTGCAACAAACCCTGAACAGAAAACTCTCTAGAAGAACGAACCAAACTTTAATGGCGATGACGAAACCATACTAGCCCCACAAAGCCTCAAACAAAGATAGTTCTTTTACAAAAGCAGGCCATCCACTTAGCTTATAAAATTTCCCTCAATGGCTTCCAGGAGGCATAATCGTACATCTATTACCCATTAGTCTAGTAGCCATTAGTATAATGGTAAAACAGAAACACTAATCTGGGCTGATTAAAAATGCGAAATATACTGGTTTAAGACAATGGCTGAAGGAAGTGAACCAAAGCAACCATAAGCGGAAGGGGCTGATAAAAACCTAACTCTCTGTACTTGTTCATAACAAAAAATCTTGGATGTGAGAAACTAGTGTCACTCATGCTCTCAGAGGACCGGTAATGATGTATACTACGAGGCATTGTATTTAAATTTGCATTTTATGCTATACAGGAGCCCACGCCCAGAAAATGTGTTAGTAGACTTACATCCGTAGGTAGACACAATCAAGAATAGATTAACTGAAGAAAAAATTGAAAATAGCAATGTACTGGTGTTCATTCCAATAGTGAGAGGCCCCACAAACATACACAAAAGCTCATGTCACATGCTAGACCTTGCATTTGACACAGTAAAAAATATACCTGTGTCCTTTATGGTTACCAGGAACCACATCACTTTCCCACCACAAAATTAAGTTGGATATAAAAACCAGATGAAATTGACATTATATATTGTGAGCTGTATGGTGGTCTTCCTCCATACTTTTTGCCTACTTACCTCCATTTTCTGCTGAAATTCGTTTTTGTTGGCTCTAGGACTCTGTGCACTTTACCACTGCTCACCAGTGCTAAAGTGTTTGATCTTACTCCCCTAAACATGGTTTAATTGTCTTACACCTGTCTGGCATATTTGATTTACTACTAAGTCCCTTGTAGTGTGGTGTCCCATGTACCCAGTGCCTGTAAATTAAATGCTTCTACTGGGCCTGCAGCACTTACTGTGCCACGCACTTAGGTAGCAGCTTAAGACATGTCCCAGGCCTGCCGTTGCAGCCTGAATGCAGTTTTAAACTGCCAATTCGACTTGGTAATATAACCCTCTTGCCAATCCCTAAACTCCCATTTAATTTCATATAAGTCACCCCTAAAGTAGACCCTTGGTAGCCCATAAAACAGTGTGTATTGTATTTAAAATGTTGGATGTGTACTTTTAAGTTGTAAATGTCCTGGCAGTGAAGAACTCCTAAATTTGTTTTTCACTACTGTGAGGCCTATCTGTCCCATAGAATATTATTATTACATTTAATACGTGCTCATTTTTGATTGAAGACAGATAAGCATTTCATGTTTGGTATCTAAGAAATTGTTGTGAAAAATCATCTTTATTGGTAAAGTCAGATTTTTCATTATAATTTTGAAAATGCCACTTTTGGAAAGTTAAAAGAACAGATGATGGACGGAATGCTGAACAATGCAAACATTCACCCCCCAGTCAACAGATCTGGGTTTAATCCATTGTTTTTTTGCCCACCACACCACCCCAGTTTGGACCCAGCCATATGCAAATCAGTCTTGACCCTGCTCCTCATGGGAAAGGTCCAGCCCAAACTGCCAAGCCATAAGTGGGAAGGGTATGCCCAGACGTGGGTCCTGCGCTCACTGCTCTACTGGACTCAAGCTAGCCTGGCTGATGAGCGGTGATACCCCGAAACCGATCCCAGGATGCTCGTTTTCGGTCCAGGGAGGACCTGGCCTGGCAGTTTGGGCTGGATTGTTGGACTGGCTGGGTCCAAACTGGAATGGCATGGTGAGCAAAAAAAAGATTGATTTAGGCCCAGATCTCTGTACTGGGAGTGAATGTTTGAAATTGTTCAGCGTTCCATTCATCAATTGTTCTTTTTACTTTTAGAAAGTTGGCATTTTCCTGACCATTGCCATTGCATGCCTGCAGCCGTTTTGGGTGACATGATAGGGTCCAACCGACAGACTTTGGGAATTCCTCCCAGACAGTCGCACAATAGAGTGATTTGGTGTGCCTAAATGGGCCATCTGCTGGCAGAATGGGGGAACTGAGCCAGAGCAAGTGAGTCAGGAAATTCCAAGCACTTCAAAAAGAAACCTCTTGAAACTTCTACCAACTTAAAAGGAGGCACTAGGTATAAAACTATGACCCTCAGACCCACTCTACAGTTCACTTTGTGGACCTGCGAATGGAGTCTCAGAGGACTGCTTGCTGGACTCTGCAAGACTGCTTTGGTGTACCTGGAAGGACTGCTTTGCTGCCTGTAGACTTCCTTCAACCCTCAGAGGCCAGCCCTGATGCTTGAGCTCTGTTCCACTTCTTGAAACCAGGACTACCAGAGTGATTCCAAGGGCTAGTTTTCTGGCCTCCTGTTCAGAGCCACAGGGCTCCCATCATCTTGAACCAGCACCACGGCCAAGCTGAGTGAGTCCTGAACCACCAGTCCTGGACCCTTGGTTGTGGTGCTGAATGTGCCCAGATGGCCAAAATCCAAAACTTGAGACTTAGAACATTTTTGGCTAAAAGCTGCTCTGAGATCCGAAAGAAGACCAGGGCCAGCCTGCTCATCAATCCACTCAAGGTGCGTCACCGGTCGGCCTGAGTTTGTGGCTGCTCCCGCTACGTTTTTCTCAGCTGCAGCAAATCCTGTTCAGCAGTTCTTCACCAAAGGGGTATCCGAGCCCCTGGAACTGTCTTCGACTACAGGCTCCTATTTCGTCTTGCTGGAGATTTCCAACTTCCAAAAAGGAGTCTAAGTACGAACATAGAAATCTTCACCCTGGCTTCGAACCAAGGTTCTCCAGCGATGATGCTCCCTCCTCGGACACTGCCTGTAGCCTTGCGCAACTTTACCTTCTCAGAACATTTTTCTTGAAAATTCTTCTAAATTCGAAGGTAAGTACTGTCTGGGCCCAATCCACTACTTGTATCTGAACTGCGCTCCATAGCGGTTGGTCATATTTTTCTACTTTGACCTGGTCCTGTGGCAGTAGATGTCCACAGTTTGTGCTTTGATCTTTTAGATGCTAGTTTTTATTAAAAAAAAGTAAAAATGCAAAAGACTGGATCTACTGATTGGATTTTTGTCCTTTTGGTGTCAAATAATGTATTAAACTGTACTCTATTTTTCTAGATTGAGGGATTTTTGTAGTATTTTGTTTTCAAGTTATTGCTGTTTGTGTGCTGCATAAATACTTTACACGTTTCCTCTAAGTTAAGTCTGACTGTTATTTGTGCCAAGCTACCCAGGGTTGACCACAGGTTAATTTAGTGACGTTTTTCAGTTCACTCTGCCAGGGATTGTGGCAGTTTCTTGACCAGGGCTCACCCCAGTCAACCAACATCCCAATTTTTCACATATATGTTGAAATTCCTCTATAAGTAACACCTTGCCTTTAGAGAGCACTGCCAGAGAGTGCAGCAGACCAAATCCTTCAGCAGCATGTGAGGAGGAGCTGCTTCAACTCTTTTGCAAAGTTCAGGTCTGTGGAGAAGCAGCTGTGTGAAAGTTCATGACCATACTGACATTCTTATTTCAGTAGTATATGCAAGCGAGCAAACAGCCTTGTAGCCATGCTCATAGGATGCAGCTGAAGAATGTAACAACATTTCCAAAATAATGGCTGCTGATTTGAAAACAAACTCTCACACAGTATCAACTTATACTTCAGCTGAAGCGCCAAGATATTCCTCCAGGGCTGATTCGTTGTGCTATACTAAGTGATGCTAACATGATATAACATAACAAACTATATTGTATTGTACTATTGTGTTGGTATTCATGCAGCACTTCCTTGCCCATTAGGAGGCCCAAAAAATAGATAGGAAAAATATGTGCCTACCAGTTTGATATGCTCCTTTGCAAGGCTGCTGAATGAGGTCAGGCCTATAAATGACAGTTTTTTTATCATGCTTGGCCTCATGCCATAATGCAGCAATTTATTGCATGAAGGGTGAAGCAAAAAGAAGTAGAGTTAGAGTTTGCATATACAGACCTTCAGTTCTTGTAGGCTGAGGCCACTTGAAATTAAGTTTAAGGGATCGACCTGTATTTCTTTTCTCAACTGTGGGGGATTACTGATTATCCTCGTTTTCTTTGGGATGTTTAAAAGCTTGCACATCTGTACAGAGAACGAGCTGCCATCCAATCTGGTTTTTTAAAAATACGATTGATTGAGTATGGGGCCAGTCTAAATTTTGTTGAAAAATGGGTTGTTGATCGTTGAAAAATGGACATGGACCTATAGATCTTCCATTGGACAATGATTAGAGCTTTGCATGAAATTCTTCCTGCACGAACTAGTTAGCAGGGCTTAGAAGGAAGAGGTAGGCTGGTTATCCGCTCAGGTTTAGTACTAATATAGATGCTGAAGACTGTGTTCATTCAAATTGGTTAATGAGGTGCTTGTGAACCCTAATATAGAGCTCATTGGCATATGTAATGTGTAACAGCAGTAGAGCTTTTTAAGCCTGGACACTGTGGGGAAACACCAACTGTGGGAAGATCTGGAGTAGTATGCTCATGGTGTAGAAGGCATGTTGTATCACTTGGAAAGTCAGAGGTATAAGTCTCTGCTCACACATAGGCTCTTTACTTTATGTATGCCAAATTTGTGGGGTTCTATTTAAAATTGTCAATCACAATGGTGACTAACATCAGAGCCGATTTTTAACTCCCCTTTCAATGGTCACGTGTCAGTATATAAACTGGAGCAGAACAATCTGAGGTGGGGACTGTTTATGCAGAAATATTCTGCAAACCAGACAAGACACACCTTTGGCATTGAAAGGTAGGGTAGATGTGTTTGCGGTTTTGGTGGTGTAATGGGCGTGGTGGTGTGGCGACAGTAAGTTCCGTAGTTGGGGTAACTTTAAAAAAGAAAGCTGTGTCTGGTGAGGTCATTTCCCTGGCAAAATTTGACCGGGTTTGGAGCAGCAGAAACATTACTCGCTCTTGGAACATGAGTAAAGAACAAGGTCTTAGACTGGTGATGTGAGGACACATGTGAGATGGATGCATTAGGCAATCCCATAATTTATATACCGACCATCAAAGAAATGTGACCGGTCATTGTATGTGAGGCTCAAGGCTCTGAGCCCACAGGCAGAAAGGGGGGAAAGGGCCACCCATTTTCTATCCAGCTGCCAGTTTTCAGTTACATTTTTTACGGTTTTAACGTTGACCATTACTAGGATACTGAAGCAAGATAGCATTCTGAGTGATGCTGGCCAAATCCGATATTTATCCTGCGGTAGAGGGGGAATCCAATTTCCTGGTTGGAACTGCACCAAAAAAGAGAAGTAAACACCACTCTCGAGCAGAGTGATGAAACAGGCCATTCTCCTAATTTCAACTCAATATGGTAGCCGTTGGAGAAACCCGCAGACCCACAAACAAATACTGAGGAGGCGATCAGTAGTGCCACAGGTCGAACTGGGACACCCGTCAGAAGATAATTGGTAAACAGTGGGAGGGCTCATTGGGAGGAGGTGTCCCAAATGTAGCTATATTTTGGAGCAGATGGTGCCCAAAGACTAAGGTATGGGCCATGCTGGCCGGCCTGACCTGGAGGCTGGCTACGTCTCTTGGAGCAAGTGATAAAGGCTCCGAGTTGTGTGACTGAGTCTGAGCTTTGGCAGAGGCTGGGACAACTGAATGAGGCCCACATTCAAAGGCCTGATATGGGGGCAAAAAAATAGGTGAGAAATCAGAGAGGAGTATTAGGACACAGTTGTGAGCATACCCCCAAAAAGGCTCTGACCCCAAAGAATGAAACAGGACAACGGCCACTACAAAGGACTAGGTTTAAAGACCAGCATTACAACCAAAGAGCAAAACCCCAGCGAGACACAGACCTATTGGAAACAGCAAAGAAGGCCCCTGATACAAAGAGGAATACACAGTGGGGAACATGCTGAAATGTGACCTTGAGCATTTATGAAGGTCACTCCGATGAGAGAGAAAGGGACCATCTACCGAGTGCAAGATCTGAATAAAAAAAATGATTTTCAAACAATCTAAGAGTGAAGGCAGCAGGACACAGCTGTTAATGCTAGAAGTAGGAAAACAGTGGGTGTGAAAAACCCATTGGCCCAAATGAGTCCCTGTGTTAAAATGATGGAGAAACCAACACAGCTAAGTAAAACCTAAAAGAAAAGATGGATTCTCCCACAAGCCACAAGACTGGAGATGGCCACACAGGAGAAAATACAGATTTATCTTTAAAAGAAATAATGACAGTGGTCAGGGAACTGTGAACTTTTCTGGAACAAAACATTGATACAATCAACCTGTTAAGAACGGACTTAGTTAAAGATTAGGAGGGAGTGAGGTCAGTGAAACAAATGGTGTGAGAACATATCACCTCCATACAGTGAACTGAAAAGGGAATCATCTTCCTCAAAGTCACCACCCAAAGCCTGCACACCAGAATGGAAGCTGCAGAGGGGTGCTCACAGCTTAGTAGTATCAGTTTGATGGGAATCCCCAAGAAGGTAGAGGGAGCATCTATGGAACGCTGTATGGAGGCTCTGTTTACTGATATCACCATGCCACAAGGCCTCACCATCCTTCTTGCTTTTTGCAGAGAACTCAACGTCTCAGCCTCTGAACCCAAACCGGGGGCGCGACCGAGGACTATTATTGCCTGCATTCTCAACCGTCGAGACCAGAATGGAACCCTGAGGTTGGCTAGATGTAAAAATCCTATTAAATCTGAGAATACATACATGATGCTGTTCACGGACAAGAGCCAAGAAGTGTAGCAAAAATAAAATCCTTCTGCAGAGCCAAGGTGGAACTTCATAGCAGAGACATAAAGTAATTGATACAATTCCCGACACAACTGCAGGTTTTTTCAGATTGGAAAACCTTGCTTTTCACTAGTTCTAAAGAGTTCTGAGAATTTAGATGGCCGGAGGAACGTTGATGGAGATAGACACCATGCATCCTCCAGGTCCAAAAAAGGAGGAAGCTGAACAACGGAAAAAGAAAGGGAAGCAGAATTCATCAATGAGGGTGACCAAGATGAATGGAACACATCAGAAATGCCAGAGTCAATAATCTTTTCCCACTCAAGCAATGATGAAACACATTGAGACGTTGTCAAATTGTTTGTTAAACAAGATTTGGAGTCAGGAATGGACTTAGCGACATGTGTCTCCCTGATGAGCTCTTCAAATGTATAAGTAGTAAACTGGGGGGAACACATTTGTTGGATGTTATATGGGGCAAGAGAGGTTAAGAAACTACTCCCAGGTATTAGGATGACCACAATAGTGCTTATTCACAAACAAGCAAATGACCCAATGAATGTGCTTCATTCAGGCCCATCTTCTTACAAAATTTTGAAGTAAAAGTTTTAAGGGAAAGTTTTGTTTAATACCATGTGTTCAATCATAGACACATTGATACACTTAGATCAGTCCCGATTCGTGCAATGTTGGTCTATAGCAAATAACCTTAGGTGATTATACAGATGCTTAATGAGGTCAAATTTGATACAGGAACAAACGGTGATATTGTCATCAGGAGCTGTGAAGACATTCAACTCGCTCGAATGGCCCTTCTTACTAATTATCTTAGAAAAAGGGGTTTTGGCCTAGATTGTGTATCCAGAATGTCACTTTTTTATGTGGAACCTAATGTCACTGTTATGGTTAATGATGCCAACTCCAGAGCCTTCCCGATCAATTAAAGTGCAAGACAGGATGTCCCCTCTCTTTGTTATTTGCGTTCGCCCTGGAACCATTCGCAAGCTGGGTGAGAAAGGATGCCTTGATCAAAGGCTTATGTGATCTCGCAAATGGGAAGATGTGATCTCACCGTATGTAAACTCCTTCTTTATTAAGCAGATCCTCACTGGTTTGTTGTGTTTTTGGACCTGTGTATAAACTGGTTCAAATCAATTCTGCTCTCACACACGTGGACCCGAGAAGGTGGGTATGTCCATTGCAAACGGCACCAGAGGGGTTTAGATATCTAGGTATATGTATTACTAAAAATAAGGAGAAATGAATGTTACACAGCATAATCGGTGTTTTAACACGAGTAGAAGGCAGATGTGGTGTACTATCTGGAGCTCCAAATCCCTATACAAAATGAACACAATGAAAAACATGTTATGCCCTGTATGTTAAGAAAGTAGACCACAGGACGAGGTCCCTAATTTGGCACTGAGGTACACCAAGGATAGCCATGAAAACTCTCTGAAGGTTACCATATATATGTTGGTAGGAACACTCTGCCCGATCTTAGGAAATATTTATGGGCTTCCCAGCTGATAGTAATAAACAACTGAATATTCAGCTTTCAACAAAAACTGGTGGGGTGAGCTGACAGACGAGTGATGGAACCGAGAAGGTACCTAGGTGAGTTATATGATGGGGAGCTACACAAAACATGCGCGAACCAAACAACATTGGTGATAATGACATGCAGGACACCACCAGAAAAACAGAATGGGCAGACAGGCTCACCCTGGAAACACACCTATTAGACTCTAAAATAATAAAAGGCATACGCATTGGAGGGTTTTAAAAAGTGTGACATACTTGGGATCTCCAACTTGGGAGGAGACATGTCAACATCTATGTGTGATTTCAGATTTGTACAGGTGAAAATATTACACCAAACATATTACGACAGAAAATGGGAAGGGCAGAAAACATCAAATGTCTTAGGAGTGCAACTGGGAAGGAACATGTTTCCACACACTGTGCGATTGTACTTGAATACCACCCTTTTGGAGGGGTGAAGCGCCAGATCACACTAGTAATAGAAAAGGATTTCGAGTTAAGCATTTAGAAAAACTGGGAATATGGCAGGACCTAACATTGTCAAAGTATAACAAGATATTTTGTAATGCGGAAATGATGGTGGCCAGAAGGAACATTGTGAAGCTGTGGGTAAGTCTGTCTAGCCAACCCCTGGAACATGGAGTCACACCATGGACTGGTGTTTGCAGGGGGAAAAGTGGACAAATGAAGCCCGGAATTGCCCACAGAAATTTGAAAACATTTGAGGCCCCTGGAAAGAACAATACATTGGTCAGTTATAGTCAACAAGTGTGATTTGTACTTGTTTGAGTAGGTGGCTGGGCCTTTAAAGTAACATGGATACTATTGGAAAGAGTGTGGATGACTATTTGATGTGCCCCAAATACAAAAAACTATATACGTATGATGAATACACTAACAGTATTTGGGATGAATGATTTTCTTTTGTATTTTCTTTCTTTTCCTTTTTTTCTCAGTTTCAAAAATAAATAAGCTATTTTTCCATGAAAGGATGGTTTTAGAAGATTGTTTGGGAAGATATGGTGCAGCAAGAAAGTATGTCCTGTACATGTACATTCAGCTGCAGAGAAACCCAGCTGTCCACCAGCCAGTGTTCAGTGTGCTTGGCCAGTACTGGTGATGACAGTACATGTCTATCACATATTTGTGTTTATAGATGGATGTTTCCCAAAATAAACAACTGTCTAGAACACAACTTAGGGGCAATGAAAACTATGGTGTTAATGATAATGGATAGTGATAATGAAGAAGAGTAATGGGTACAAGCTATGTTATTGATGTGTTAATTGAATGCTAAAATGGTCCTATATTACTGCCCATAAGCACCCTTATTCTGATTTGATTATGGTTGACTTTTGTCACAATTCAATTGTGGATTCGTGTACACAGTTAGTTTTCAGTGTGGCTTCAAATACCTGAAGCACTGCATGGCTCTTTCTGGCCAAGTTCTGAGTTGGTTCTCCTATTTTTAACTAATCCATCCCAGTTGGTGAAAATGTCATACCATCCCTCAATCTGGGCACGATGCCCTGTTGTATACCCCAGGGTTCCATTTCAGCACCCACTATATTGACCTTGCATCTCAAGCCACAACAGTTGGGGATTGGGAATTTTAATATAACAAAGGTCTGATGACAATCAGATCTACAAATCTACAATAAATAAAATGCTCATCTTGATCATAGGCCACACCAAACTCCTGGCATGGATGGCCAACAACATTGTAATCCTACTTCCCCATTAAAACAGGGTTCCTAAATATTAACCTTATACCTTGGAATACATTAGATCCAGTACTCCACAATAAACTTAAGGGAAACGACTTCCGGTTCTGGGTGCCCCAATCCTCACTCATCCCACAGGTAGACTCTACAACAATAAAGTTTCATCATATCACCCCACTTCCTACTAGCTTACACATGTTGCACACTGAAGCAAGAGCCAAATTTAAATTGGCCTGCCTAGTCTAGAAAACCTCTCATCTGAATAAGCCTCCCTACCTGGCTAATCTACGCATTATTTTGGGCAGACAGAAAAGATTCAGAAGCAGGAAGCTCATGTACTTAGAAGAATGAAGATTCCCAGGCTTAAATCAACCTTTCTAAGAGCTGAGAATCCTTTCTGGAGCTCTTTTGTTTTCAATTTAAGAAACATGTCTTCTATTGGATCATTCAGAAGACATTTAATAGTCTATCTCCACTAGTAACATCTGCAATAAGAGGGCGTCTTGATATTCCAGTCACCACTTATCTTCTCTTAACCAAGATATCTTTTATTGAGAATGGTGTATCTGGGTGTTCTAATTGCAGGTATGTATAAAAATCTGCAGCTTTGTGTTCTAATGTAAAATGTCCTAATCATTTTATTAGGTCATGCGCAATATGAGGACATGATTACAATGATAGCATGCATGTGTATACTAATTCAGGTAAAAAATGCAATGTAGAGTCATGAACACTGAACTAAGAGAACTGGCCTCTTTTCTACATGGTTCATCTCTGCTATCATTCTGGGTCCTCAAAGTTTGTGGCATAGCATATTCTCAAAAAATGTGCTTTTGTTTCAGGATGTCATGGGAATGGCAAGAGAAAAAGAAAGGGGGTGTTGAAAAAGAGAACATGGAGATGAAATACAGCAAGAAGAGATGGGAGAAAGGGAGAAGGACTTAAAGAGAGAGGGCTGAGAGAAAAGAGAGAGACTGAATGATAGAAGTTAGAGGCATGAGACATAGAGAAATGAGGTCTTCAGAAAGGGGACTAGAGGAGAGAGTGAGGGAGAGAAGAGTGATAGAAGTTTCAGGATGGAGATGAGATAATTGCAGAAACAAGAAAGGTGAAAAAGCGAGTTGAGCAGTTGGGGCAGAGAAGAGAATTCAGGGGAATCAGAGAGAAAAGTAATAGAGATGCTTGAGAGACGGCAGGGCAGGGTAGAGGTATGGAAAACAGATAGGAGAGGCCTATCTCTAATGTAGTACTATAGAAAAACTGATCTTTGATCTTCCAGTTGTAGCTAAAATCTTTTAGCTCCAATGACACTTCCTGCTCCCCAACTGACCTTTTGAAACATCAAATAGAGATGAATTAGTTATATTACCATTAACACTAACCTTGCATTATCATGGAATGTCTGAGGCTCCTGGACCAAGGATAAGATGCAACATTGACACTTTGGATGAGATGGCTCTATTGAGAGACAGAAGGAGGGTGGCTGATAGAAAGAGAGAGACAGCAAAAGAAATAAATACCAAAGCACAGGGAAAATTATTAATTTCTGGTCTCCCAGATACCAGACCATCAATGTTGTCTCCATGTCCTAGTGCTCTGATTGCATATTCAGTCTTAGCTGCATGGTTTGTGGAGGTTTGGGATATGACTTAAATAGACGTGAACAGGCCAGAGGTGGTGGGCTTAAATGTAGATGACAGGGATATATCTTCCTTACTTCCAAGGTTGTATGTCTTAGGGCTGTGCTTCTAGATTGTGGCCACCAATGTACCAATAACAGCCTTGCCACACCAGAGTGGCACCCACAAAATTTGACTTGACGGCTATGCCACTTTGAAAATAATCAAAACTAGAATTACAGCATTAGAATGTGTAAGACATTTGGTTACTTGTTGACTGGGGTGTGAGTCTTGGTCAAGTAGCACCCACAATCGTGGTCAGGGTAATGCACAAGCAAACCCCAAATGAACCTGTGCTTAATCCCCTGGTATCTTGGCACAGAGCATTCAGGCTTCACTTAAAGGCAATTTGTAAAGTATTTGTGCAACACCTCAAACAGTATTACAGTGCAAACACCACATAAAAAGTAGGGGTTGGTGGTAAACTTCGCTCCGCTGGCAGAGTTCGCAGAGTTTGCAAGCTTCGCTTGGAGTGCAGAGTTCGGGAAAACTCTGCCAAACACCATGTGGCAGAGTTTACCGCCCACCAGAGTTTTTCCAACTCACAGGAAAACTCTGATTGTTAACCCCTGCACTAGAGAGTTAAGCAGTGTCACTTATAGTACAACCTCAGACTGGCTCCGGTCGGCTGAACAAAACACACTGAGTTTGCTGATGGTCAGCTAGATGGGTCCAACTGTTATCGTAAAAGTGACCAAATAGCAAATATCAGATACTTGCCCGAAAATCCCAAGCAACCTCAGTTCTTTGCTACATATTTAGCCTAATGTCCACAAGTTAGTTGTCTATTTCGGATCGCAAGTGTATCTGTATTATGGTTTCAAGTATGAAAGTCGTTCCCCGTAAATGCAAGGTGGTTGTGTCTGCTCACTGGTCATGTGCCTCTCCATTCCTGTCCGGCATGGGGAATCCAATATGGCTGCGCTCTTGAGATCTGCCTTGCTTCTGCCACGTCACTCTGATGTACTTCAAAATATCTCCCGTCATAAGCCCCGTCTAGCGTCGCAGCCAAGGCGCTTTCTCTTGCAGCTAGTCAGGCCCACCGTCACAGCTGCTGAGGTATATACTTTGTGGCTGCGCATGTTTCTCTGCACACTTTGCACTGCAATCCTATGACCTTGCAAGAGGCCACACAAACGTATTAGTTAAATGCAGTTATAGCATTTTCTCCGTGAATTGTCCGTGGCAAGGCATTACCATTCGAGACTTGTAAACTGAAATTTTTCCTCGTTACCGCTTTCACACTAATATTGAGGAAGTACCAGTAAGTTTTCAATTAAAGAGCCCACAATGATTATGGCAAGTTTTTGTGTGTCTGTCTGCATGAAAAGTCTAAAAGTATGTGGTCTTCCTCAGAGCCAATTAGTGGATAACTAAAGCTCGCTCAATGAATTCTCATCAATGGAGGGGGGCTACCCACACATGTATCCCACTGCTGCTGTCCTATAATGCATGCCAGGGCTATCTGAGGCTCCAGTGACTTCATCTGCAAGTATACTCATTCATTTTAGAAACATTGCACCCTGAGAGCTGCAGATTGTGGACTAATTCCGCACACCTGTTTATCACTGAGCTGCTGATTGGCAGTAAATCCTGCAGACACTCACGGCAATGGAAAGCAGAATGATCTCTATGTAATGCTGTGAGATGGTGGGCTGATAGTGGCCAGCACAATAATTCAGATCAATGGAGCATGAGTTTGGTATATATTGCCCATTTAGATGCAGCAGATTGGCGCCTGAAATGCGAGGGGCGGGAGTGTTCGGTTTTTGTGTCTCCTTGTCACTACATGTGCTGGGAGATTGGAAGCACTCCTCATCGAGGGTCTGGGTAAGAGCCCCACAGTACATTGAGATTAAAAGGTGTTGTGAAGCAGGGTCTTTATCGCTGGAATACAAAGCTGACTGTAATCAATTTTAGGGGAGGGCGGAACTCCGCAGAATCTTGCTGAGTTTTTCTGTAGCTCCGCGGAATTCCGCAGAGTAAAACTCTATGAGTTCCTCCCACCCCTTAATAAATAGATCCCACAATAGGTTAGAACCATAAAGCTGAATTTAATCAATAAAAGAAGACTAAAATGACAAAAACCCAATCAGTAGAACTGAAGTTATGAATTTTTAAAGAATCAAGTGTGAAATAGTGCCTAAAAGCACATAGTGCCAAGCATTGTTATGTGGTCTCGCTGGACCAGGTCAAAGTCAAAATTTCAGGCCGACCGCAATGTAGTGCAGGTTGGATATAGTCATCAGGTTAGGCCAGCTGAAGTTTACCTTCTTAAGTTCGTGCCAAGAGTCGAGTTCACATTGCATAGGGCAACAGGGAGCAGGGAGAACGCCGAGGGAGGTTGCCCACAAAGTGCGAAGACTCTGACAGGGTCATGGGTGGGCGTTGCTGGAGCTTCGGGTTGGTGCTCCCTGTGCATGGGTGATGCTGCAGTATGAAGAGTCAGACTGATGGAACTTTGTGCTGATTTACGCTGTGAGCAATGAGGTCTCCATGCGAACGGGCCTATTTTCTATCTGGAAGAGCCCAAAAGCTTAATTTCAGCACCCATGAGTCACACCAAGTGTCCAGGACCTGAGAAGCAAAATCAGGGGGTCAGGAACTCACTGCAGCTGGGTCCAGGGACTGGTGCAGGATTTTGGGGGGCTTTCTATGTCCCTGAGGTTCAAATCAGGAGCCCAGCAGACTAGTCCTCCTAGTCACTCTGGTGCCCTGGGTTCAAGATGAAGTTGCAGGTCGAGTTCTTGATTCCCAATCAAGACTGCAGCAGGTAAGCACAACTGGGCAGCCGTTCCTTTAGAGCAGCACACCAGCAGAGTGTCAGTCTTTGTAATAGCACAGCAGTCTTTCTTCCCGGCAGAGCACTCACAGGTCAAAAAGTGTACTGAAGAGTTGGTGTCTGAGGTCCAGTATTCATACGCAGTTGTGACTTTGAAGTGAGGAGGAGTTTCTAGAGGTTTCCCTTTGAATTCCCCAGGCATCCTGCATTCCCTGTTCTGGCTCCAGACTAGCTACCAGGAGTATGCAGCCCTTTGTGTAGAGACAGGACACAGCCTATTCAAGTGTAAGTAGGGCTGTGCCCAGCTCCATCCACACATCCTGTTAGTGATGGCCCATCCAGGCACACCTAAGCTCCTTATTGTGTGTGGTTGTCTACGAGGAATACACAAAGCTCAATTGCCAGCTACACACAGTCATGTGACCCAGGTACAGGCTACATGCACTAAATGGATAATGCAGGAAAATACCAACTTTCTAAAAGTGGCATTTTCAGAATTACTTTTTAAAATCCAACTTCACCATAAGTTAGGATTTTAAATTGTGATTCCAGAAACACCAAACATGAACTGGTTATCCATTCCCATTTGGAAATTGCACTTAAAGAATGTAATACGGTAACGTCAATGTTATCCTGTGGGAGAGGTAGGCCTTGGAGTAGTAAAAAATGAATTTAAGAGTTTCTCACTGCGATGACATGTAAAACTTAAAAATACATGTCCAACTTTTTTAAAAAATCACACCATGCACTCTGGTCTGTCCAGGGCCTACCCTAGGGGTGAGTTATATGTATTAAAAATGAAATTTTGGGTCTGCCAAACAGTTTCTTTTGCAGGTTAAAATGGCAGTTTACAACTGCACACACAGAGTCTGAAATGGCAGGCATGAGACATGTTTAAAGGGCTACGTAAGTGGGTGGCACAATCAGTGCTGCAGGCCCACAAGTATGATTTAGTTTACAGGCCCTGGGCACATGTAGTGCCACTATACTAGGGACTTTAAAGTAAATTAAATATGCCAATTGGGTATAAGCCAATTCTACTGTGTGTTAAGGAAAGAGCATAAACACTTTAGCACTGGCTAGCAAAAACGAATTCAGCAAAAAGCGGAAGGTAAAGGTGAAAGGTTTGGGGGTGACCCTGCAGAGTGGGCCAGGTCCAGCACAACCCCTCTCCAACCTAAAGCCAGGGGAGAATAATCAATACCTTGATGGAGTTCCCTGCTTG
The DNA here is from genome assembly GCA_963921515.1 of Calotriton arnoldi. Classification (NCBI taxonomy): domain Eukaryota; kingdom Metazoa; phylum Chordata; class Amphibia; order Caudata; family Salamandridae; genus Calotriton; species Calotriton arnoldi. Next base: position 1,370,732 of record CAWUFW010000145.1, read on the forward strand.
GGCGATAGAATGTGGATAATGGCCCTTTACTGCAGGCACACTTGTCAGTCCTACGCCCTTCTGAATTCAGCTATAACCCTCTGTCTACACTATCCTGAGCCACTGAACAGACCCATGGTAAACCCTTCTCCTCACTTGTGGACCCCATCTGTGAGGTACCTAACCTTAACTTGCTCACTGATGCATCCCAGTGGGCACACAGTACCACCATGGCCAGAAAAGTGATATTGCCCATTTCACCCCTTGGATCAGGCTTCTGTCCTCAACCCACGGAAAATACTGCCCATAAGGACAGCAACCAACAGAGGCCACTGACAGCTGTCAGTGCCAGGAACCAGGCCCTTGACCATACACTGGCAGGTGGAAGCTCTAACTGGGGATATTGGTTAGACCTATTTGTGCAACAATTCAAACAGCAATTCAGTGAAAACACCGCACAAAAAGTTCCCACACTAGGTTAGGAAAATAGAGATTAATTTTATAAATAAAACAAGACCAAAACAACCAAAACTCAATCAGTAGACCCGGAGTTATGAGTTTTTAAAGAATAAAGTGTGAAATAGTGCCTGAAAGCACAAAGCACCAGCCACAGTAATCTGGTTGCGCTGGACCAAGTCAAAGTCAAAAGTTCAGGCTGACCGTGATGGAGAACAGGTCGGATACAGTCACCAGGTTAGGACCACTGAAGTTTACCTTCTTAAGTTTGTGCCAAAAGTCCTGTTCGCATTGCAGAGTGCTGCAAGGAGCAGGGACAGTGCAGCGGGAGACTTTCGGCAAAGCGCAAAGAACAAGCCGGTGTCACAGGCGGACGATGCTGGAGATTTGTGGTGGCCACTTTAAAGATGCACCATCACTGCAAGTTGCCTCCGGCAAGGTGGTGTTTGTGAAGTACTGGAAATAGACTTTGAAGATGGCTGGTGAACGATAGTTGCTTCACCACTGCCAGTTCAATTTAAAGAATCCATTCTTGGCAAGGCCAATAGCAGTGACCACAAAAAATTGGTAAAGCAAGACTGATTGCCTTTGTCATTGATTGTTTGAAATTGGGTTGCAGGTTGTTTCCTCTTGACACAAATTACACCAAGTTCTTGGAAAGAATGTTGAGTAACTAAGCACATTAGCAGTGCCCATTACCTAATGATATATATTCAAAATTGTAATGTAAATCAACCATTTAATACTTATATTGCAATTAAAGTAGTCTATACTTTTTTATTTGAGGTGAAGGATGAAATCTAGCACACTATGGAAAAGGAATTCTTTAAATAACACTAGCAAATGCACATCCTTACGTAAGGTATCAACAATCAACTCATGACATACATGGAGCAGAGCCAGCTACTTGACACATCCCAATCTGACTACCGCAGCAATCACACCAAAGAAACCACCCTGATCGCAGCCACAGACGACATCCAAACCCTCCGTGATCAAGGAGAAACAGCAGCTTTGATCCTCCTCGACCTCTCGTAACCTTCGACACCGTATCCCACCACATATTGATCGAAAGACTCCACCACATCGACATCCAAGGGGATGCACTCAGATGGATCACCTCCTTCCTCACCAGAAGAACCCAGAGGGTCCACCTCCCACCTTTAACCTCTGAACCCAAGGAGGTCACCTGCGGTGTCCCCCAGGGCTCATCCCTCAGCCCCATGCTCTTCAACGCATATATAACCCCGCTACCCAACATCATCAGATCCCACTGTCTCAACATTATTTCCTATGCAGATGACACCCAGCTCATCCTCTCACTCACTGATGACCCAAACACTACCAGAACCAACTTCCAAAGAAGCATGACAAGCATTGCTGACTGGACAAAGAATGGAATGACTCCTGGTGGCCATTAGATCTAGGACCTGCACCCACTCCCTCCAACCACGCCAGAAACCTCAGAATCATCATGGACTCACCATGAAATCATAGATCAACACCATCTCCTCGGCCTGCTTCCTTACTCTGTGCATGCTTCGTAAGATCCTCAAGTGGCTACCCCCAGACACAAGACGCACGCTGACACAAGCCCTCATCACTAGCTGACTGGACTGCAGAAATGCTCTCTATGTAGGAATTGCTGCATACCTTCTACAGAGACTTCAGACCATGCAGAACACCGCAGCCAGACTCATCCTCGTCATTTCCCGACAAACCCACATCACACTCTGCCTCAGGAAACTCCACTGGCTTCCCTTACAGAAGAGATGGCAATTCAAGCTGCTGACCCACACACACAAGGCTCTACACAACCAAGGACCCGTCTACATTAACCACCACCTGAACTTCCACCAACCATAGAGAAGACTACGCTCCGCCTCCCTTTCATTTGCCCATACTCCCGGCATCTAACGAAGCAGAAGTAGAGGACGCTCCTTCTCTCACATCGCAGCTAAGACCTGGAACAGCCTCTCCACTCTCCTCCAGACCATCAGCTCACTTCTGGAATTCCAAAAGGCCCTCAAGATCTGGCTGTTCGAATAAGCCTCCGGGGCCTGCAAGCGCCTAGATACCCTATAGGGTGATTCGTCGTGCTTTATAAATCCTGATTGATTGATTGAAGGTGAACACAAACAAAGAAAAGCAAATAGCATTGTAAACACACAACACTGTAATTTATAAAGCCGCATATCCATGTAATCACAAACACATACACATATGTTCACTTGCACACTAGAACAGACACAGTTATTCAAACACAAGTACATGTATACAAACACAAGTGTGTGCATGCACAGTATGAAAACACTTGTATTCTTAAAACTGCAAGTAAACACGTCTATTTTAATTGGATATAGACTTTTTGCAACATTACATACAAGGGTATCATCAGCTATAACTCCTCCCTATATACCTGACACTGGGTGGGACATGGACTACACACAACATAGTGGAGTCCATACATGACCTAAAAAACACAACCCTTATGGTAGGGATGATTTCTGTCAGCAGGCATGTGAACACAGGGTGGGGGAACCCCACCAGAAATAATTGGATAATTGGATGTTAGTGGAAGAGACATGACCACCCCTTCAAAATGTCTGTAACATTATTCTTTGCTTCGTACTAGGCTTGATCCAAGAAAAAGATGTAAAAGTATATCTGAAGATTTACATTGCTGCCTGGACATACTTTTGCATTTTTTTAAAATCATAAACATTCCCAGAGGTATGCCTGCAAAGCTGCAAGAGGCACAGGTTTTCAGGCATACTGCTGAGAATGTTATGTGACAACTCGTAAGGGCTCCAACTCCCTTGGGCGTTTTACATTGCGTACATTTCAGCACAAGAGGAATGGAGTCTGCTTTGTAAATGCCCTTTTTCCTTCTTTGTTATGTTCTTCATGGGGGGGACCATTTTCCCTGATGAAGAAGGCCCTTCTGCCCTCCCGCCCCACCAAATGTGGGGGTGACCCATTCCCCATCACAATTCCAGGGTGCAAAGAGGTCAGATTTCTGCTTCATTGCCCATGAACATATATGTTTCTTGATGCTCACAAAGGTACATTTATGGGTATAAATGCCTGTATTAATCGTGCCAATGTTTTACTGGTGACAGGGCTAAAGCCAAATTGTTAGAAGGTGGTTCTGATCACCTGAGCCGACCTGATTTTTTGCTTTTTGAACACCTAATTTTTTAGCTTTTACTGTGGGGGAGCCTCATAAGCTGGGACTCACCCACAGTGAACTCATGATGAAACAGACTGCATGTGGATTTCACTGGTGTCCGCATAGTGAGAGAAGGCTGCTGCGCTGCAGCCAGGGTAAGGGGCACCGGACCGGTTACATGTAGACACGTGTGAACACGCGTGTGCAGCTGTGTAAGGGCTGTGTGGGGGAGATTCCTGTCGTGCGCAGCCCAGGAGCAGGTACTGATAGAAGGGTGTGGCAGGAATTATGCAGAGTTGGGTGGTGACATGGAATAGGCTTTATAATGTGGGGAGACACATGTAAGGGAAAGTCAGTGTGCATTACTGTTTTCACTGTAGGAACACTCCATTACTCTCCTATGAAGACCGGGACCACATGGGGTAGTTTCACTTCTCTAGGGCCTACAAATTCCAGACATGCAACAAAGTACAATGTAAGTTGTGTAAAAAGAAGTATTCTGCTGAGTCCAAAACCATATCTGTACTGCTTATGGCTCATCCAGAAATGTCATATTCCTCTGACTCAGCTCATAACCAGAGCCTGGCCGGTTGTGACCCTGCCAGGCTGGAGTAATTACCTTCCTCCCCAAGCTGTAGCATCAGAGGCCTAGCCCTTCACTGCAAGCATTCCAAGGGCGAAGGTCTTCTCTCCAGGAGGGAGAGATGGGGGTGCAGCTGCAGGTTATCCATCAGCAGCTGTCATCCGGTGCCAGGCACCAGGCCTGCTCCGGGCCCGGGCCATGAAGTCAGCGAGTGGGGAAGGGGGCTTTTCAGAGACCATGTGGCTTGTGACCCCTGGATGACGCCATTTTGAAGTATCCCAGAGGACTGTGCAGGAAGGAGGGAGCAGGGGCAGAGAGGTGATGTGTCGCTGCAGGATAGGGCAGAAGTGCCTTCCTGCCAGCCCCCTCCAAATTATTTTAAAAGGTCTTGCACAGGAAGAGGAGCTCTCTCTGGGGTGTGGTCTTGCTGAGGAAGTCTGGTGCTGGAGCCTGGCGCCATGGGCAGTTGGAAGGAGGAATCCCCTGACTGTCCCAGGACCCTGGACTGCACCTTTTTTGGGAGTCCAGGGCCAGTGAGAAGAAGCCTGGGCCTCTGCGCAAGGAGAAGAGAGGCCCAGAAGGAGAGCCAGGTGAAAGGCTGGTGCAGGGAGCCAGTGAAGACAGCTCCTTGCAGAGTCACCCTTTTGGAGGCGAGGAGGGTGGTGAAGAGGGCTCCAGGTGGCTACGGCTGGCCACCAGGAGCCAGAAGAGGCCAAAATGGCTGAGATATGCTTCCCAGAAGGTAGGCGACCTTTGACCTCTACCCCGACTGACGACGAAGCGCGTGGGGCTCCGCCGCCGGTCTTGGATGTGCCCCCGGGGTGGGTCAGGTCCCGGGGGCTGCCCCAGAAGGAAGTAAAGTTGAGGAGCGCCATCGTGCTCCCTGTGAAATTGCCCCCAAGGGGGTGCCAGGAGCCCACTCTGGCCCCCAACGACACCAGAGGTCAGGGAGTGCCATTGCACCCCCTGCGAAGAGATCTCTGGGGCCCGGGATCCCCAATTCTGGGCCCCACCAAAAACGAAGCCGGGGAGTGCCGTCGCGCTCCCCGTGAAGATCTCTGTGGCCCGGGATCCCCAACACCGGGCCCCGGTGTCTGCGGTGAGGAGTGCCTTCACACTCCCCCGCGGCAAGAGAAGACAAGCCGGGAAGCGCCGTCGCGCTCCCTGTGAATATTGCCCTAGGGGGCCCGGGACCCCCAACTCCGGGCCCCGATGTGATGGGAGAAGAGGGGAGAGTGCTGTTGCACTCCCCAGAGGCCCCGCCCGACCAGCGGCAGCCTCCGTGTCTGCCAGACCAGAATGGAAGTGCCGGCTCCCGTGGCAGCATGCGAGGGTGCTGGGCAGTCGGTGTGCCGGTGAGAGCAGCCGAGGGTGGGCTCCCTGAGCTGCTCTCCAACTTACCAGGGTGTAAGAGTCCCGGGTGGGACCGGGCCCCCAGAGAAGTGGAGACACGGTGAGGGGCCACCAAGGAGGCAGCGGGGTTCTCCCCAGATCAGCGGGAGAGCCGCTGCTACGATATCCACGTGCTGGGAGAAGCACCCCATAATGCCTTGCAGGCCCAGACAGGCCTGCGAGGAAAAGCAGCTTGTTCTGTGCGTGTGGTGGCCCCAGGAGTATGGGGCCACCGCCATTGGTTGGCAAAGGTGCCGGGGGAGCTGCAGGAGCAACGCAGACTCACCCAGCATGAAAGTGGAACGCCTCTACTCTCTGTCTCTGGGGACTTGAAGGAAGGAACCCCTCAAGGGTCATTCACTTTTTTAAGCCTGCCTAATGCTGGAACTTTCGTTCTTTAGCTGGGAGCTGATGGTTAGGACTACACTGAGGTGTGAAAGGCGGAACATGGATTCTCTTCGTGGAGACATCCCCTTGAGGTGGAAAGGTGCAATTGCACAAGTGGTGCATTTACATAATGTTGTTCCTTTTGGGGACTGAAAGTCTCATGTAATTTGTGAAATGATAAGCGAAGTGGGGTTATGTTGCTAGGCATTCCTGCTAGGGTGCCTGTTAGTAAATGCGTAATCCTGTGATTATAACTGTGATGCCTTTTAGGGGCTTTAATTACATTGCATTATAACTGTTATCAGATATGATAAGTACCTGTCATTCTAAGGGTTGCTTAGACATGTATTCTTCCTACTGCATTAGTTGAACAACAACCCAGACTGTTCGCCACTGTGATTCAAGGGTGTATACTGTATGGTCAATATGAGATGCTCAGTCAGGGTTATGTGTCACTATGGCAGGTGTTACCATTATAAATGCTTGGTGAGATAATGGGGTGGGCCGCCACTGGGATGGTGCCAGTGGGAGGGGTCCTCACTCCAGGTTATGGTCAACCCACTGCATTGGGGGGCAAGATGATGTGCATACATGGGAGTGGTGGTACTAGACCCCCCCCTTTTCGGGAGGGGTGGGAATGTTATGCAAAGTCACGAAGTAATTCCAACGGCTTATGTATATTTATGAATTGATCCATAGTATTGAGTAGTGTGCGTGTGTAATAAATATACTCTTCCTTGTTATAAAGAAAAGTATAGACTGGACAATCAGTTATTTCTGCATATTTGTAAAAGGCGATTACTAGCCCACAGAGTACTGCTAGATGCACACCAAAGGTACAAACTGCAGGTAGATAATTTGAGTTAGAGTTCTGCGTGCTACCAGGGTATCGCTGACTGATCACCAGCATAGAGAAAATGAACTAAAAGGCGTTATCCCATCAGGTAACGTCCCCCGGTTGCACAGCTATCCTCCCGATGGAGGTTAATCCGATTTAAATTTAACTGTGTAAACACTTAGTGGAGTCAAAATAAACGTTTTATTCTACAACATGGTAGAAAAAAGACTTCCAATTTTTCTCAAAGGAAAAGTGTCATCAACGACATAGGTAGATCAAATGAATTCAAGCCCAATGGGTCAATTTGAACAAACCCAATGCATTTCGGGCGAACCCTTCGTCAGAGGAATTTACATCTAAAAAATGAAACGGAAAACTACGGATGTAACTTATGCTCACAGGTAAGTACAATAAGAAAATAAGGTACAGCTTGAAGTGATAATAAAGTCAATACTATGTGCTCACTCGGGGTTGTAAAACAATTACTAGCCCACACCACCTCCTTTGAGTAAGCCTTAGACTGCTCTGCAACGCTAACCTCTGAGAGTCAGGCACTACAATAGGGTGTTTGGTTCCCAGTGAAGGACAAATGTAGACATATTGTTTGTGCAGGCCTCACAAATAATGCCTCGTTTTCCAACACAAATGTACTACAATTACATTCCCAAAAAGTAGTTTCAAATTACATACCAACTTTTTTTAATGCAATCCTACTTTAACCGCCAACCTATGTACAAATAGGTTGGATCACAAAATACCAAACCACAGAGAGTTGCGGAATGACCTCCATAATGATATAGTCATTTAGCAGTTTGTAATTTGTGACCCTTGTGATTGGCCAGAATCACAGGGTCGATGCTTGCAAGGGACAGTCAACCATCTCTGTCATTGTTTTTCAAAACTGAAAACATTTTATATTAAAGCAGCTCGAGTTCCTTAAAGGAACCAGGGATGCTCTAAAAAAAATCAGTTTTGGAAAAACTTCAGTGACAGGAGCCACTCCCCCTGAAACTGGTACCCTGATTTCCAAAGAGGAAGGGATCCAAAGGGCATGCCTTTCTTTGGGAAATCAGTTGCCACTCAAACTTGGGAGTCGGTAACATATCAATGGATTGAGATAGGATTTCCGGTCAAGCTATTGATGAATAGGATACCAAACTGAAATCTTCTAATGAGTTTTTACATTCTCAAACCTACTGATTTTCCAAATCGAAAGGTTTGCAAATGCTGAAACACTTCGGGGCTGATTTACAAGCCCCTTGCGCCACTTTTGCGTCATTTTTAACATGGGAAAAGTGACATACGGGTGGCGCAAGGGGCTTGTAAATCTGCCCCCTCATGTGTTTGACCCTAATCCTTATTGCTGGGCTCGACACTGCATCTAGAGCCAGGACTTTCCTGGCAGGCTTGTTAATTACATGATCAAGTATTTGATGGGATGTTTTAGTAACATGTATACATCCAAAGTATCGTGCGCAGTGATACAAACAGGTGTGAAACGGAGGTCCCTGTAGCACAGGGGAGCACCAACCCTTCATGGGCCCTCTTTCAACTCGGGTATGCTAGTTCCTATGAATGTCTGTGAGACATGGGAGGGAGTGTCAGGTCCCTTCACCTCATTGGTCAGTTTGCATTACCACTGGTTACGAAATTAGTAAATTCGTACTCGAATACAACTGATATACCTCCCTCAGATTATACAAAAGCTGGTTTGTTATGCAAACATTGCTGGCTGCTTCACGTGATCTTGTTCGGTGGCCTAGCCTTGAAGTAGAGTGGCAGCCTGCACCGCATTCCAAGATGAACACATTACACTCTAATCCACAGCTCTCTGGAAGGATGTCCTCTTCTTTTATCGCAGGTGTATCCCACGTGATCCACTCAAGTGATTTTTTTTCTCTCTCTCTAAAGAAAAGTGAATAGATTCACGCTTTTGTTTTTGCATGTTTACTGCGGCTGTAGAAGTCTTGTACAGCCAGCGCCGAGGAGCTCGGCAACCACGAAGAAAACACATCTCGCTTTTAACAGGCTCACCCTGTAAAGACAAACACGGCTCTTCAAAGAAAAATGCAGGTTAGAACAGTCCTTGCAAAATCTGATTGTTTTTTTAATTTTTGTTTTTAATCAAAAAGATGTATTTTCAAGAGTGCCTTTCCAACCTTCTCCTAACCTTGAACTAATTTCACAAGCATCGCTAAAGCTACGTTGTAGTTTTCAGCAGAACCGTCTAATGATATACCTATCAAAATTATACACTTCGCTTTTCCTTCCTGTAGACGCTTTGTGTTACACCAATATACACATTGCATGTTATTTGCAACCTCATACCAACCCGCTAGCCTGCATTAGTCTCGTTTACACCAATCACGCTTTCGTCGGGGTTATTTGCATTGCTTTGCTATTTTTCATTTACTAAAAAGAAAACTGCACTGTTTTTGGGATTCCGTTTATCTCCATAATTATGTCTAAATCGAGTTCATTCCAGTTTTTTGAAGCATGCATGCACTTAAAAATGATGGACGGTGTCCGCCTAAGGGCTTTTCATTCATTCCTACAGGGTCATCTTAAGGATTTTGGGGGCCCTGGGCCAAATGAATTGTGGGGGCCCCTGTTCTGAACACTTTTGAATTTATGATCAGGTTTCAGCTCTTTCATGCCCTCTTTGGCCAGGTCACTGGCAGTGCACAGGCACACTCGTCCAGATTCTAAATGTGTTTACATATAATATTCAAGGGTAGTGACAGGTGTTTTCAATATGGTAACAGAGCAGGAGCTCATTATTATTACTGCAAATCTCTGTGACATCCTCACATTTCTCATATGTGAGGTCCTGTTTTGATCTAAAAGAAACTTTATTATGAATATTACATGAAACATAAAAACAACATTCCTCTGCATAATGTCTGCGATAGACTCTCAGACATCAACCACATAAAAAATAAGTGAAATGAATCAGTATTTAAAACAATCTGTTTAGGAATTATTCAAGGTCATCAGGGCAGAGACTGCAGAACAGAGCTGGGTCTGTCAGGGGGCCCCATGAAAGCCTGGGGCCCTGGGCCAGAGCCCACTTTGCCCATGCCTTAAAACGTCTTTGCATTCCTAGTGGACCGCAGTGAACCTGAAGTCAGATCAAAGCACAAATACCATTGCCATGAAGTCCAGGTTTGAGTCTGGCTTACAATCTAAACGAATCTAGGCATTTTTATAACTTAAGCCAGTCCGCAACTGGAAACCAATGTATATGGCGCCTCCGGGCACAGTGAGGCTTGTGCGAGATGGAGATAAACCCGGCCACACGTACTCGAAATCCTGAAAATGCGCTGTTTTAAATATATTCACCAATGCGATGACTGTAGGATCATCGGGGAGAGTCCTTCGTGCAGTCCGTGATCTTTTTACACACATCGGCAAGGCAGAAAAAAACATGGTAAGGTGCGACAGTAGTCAAATCACAAACAACATGTGTGTTATGGTTGGCCTCCCTTCAGTGGAGTTGGCTGACGGTCACTGCACTGACCACTCTATTAAGAGATCAGGGGAACACTGAAATTAAACTCCCGTAGGCGGTATTGTGAGTTGAAAGACTCCCATTGATTGGCTCCATGGCGGGGCATCAGATCTCAGCAGACAGCGCCCTACAAAGTCTGATGAAAGGGAAGTCAAAGTCAGCCTTCCGTAGGAAGGTTACAGATATGGTAGGGTCGATGTTTGCCGTATTCGGGACCACTTTCTTTACAAATATAAGAATGTGTATTGTAACAGGCTAAATGTGTATTGTGATCTGTATTGTAACATTCTGCATGTCCCCAATGACCTTCACACACATTACTCACATTGCATTTGCATAGACATTGATTCCATGCACTTTAAACCATGCATCATTCGTCTCCCCTGTTGGAAGAGGAGAATCCTCAACAACATTGTGTCTTTGCATCATTTTGAGCTCCTCAACATCTCCGCCATCTTTTTGTTGATGAACGAAGTTTAGGGTGTTGCTTCACAGTAAACCACTGAAAACATCTCCAAATTCAAAATTTAAATGTGTTGAATAATACATTTTTGAAATGTTCTTTTTGTATGACTTAGTTATTCTTTCCAAGGTTCAAATACGTTTATTATCTGTCCAAAATGATTACTAATATGCCTAATTGGAAAACGTTTGCCAGTTGTGGCTTATTCGATTAAACACTTGCCCCTGATATCTGTGGGGCATCGGTCTGCATCTAGTTATGGTCTAGTCAGGCTTACTAAGTTTGTAAATTGTGTACCATTACATTGAGCAATAATAACAGCCGTTATTTGTAGAAGTGAAATGTGAAGTGCGAATTGAAAATAAGTCAATATTAGGAAATATCTATGAATATTATGTGCTTCAGCACATGAATGCTTACATTTCCGTTTTAAGTCTGGTGTTAGCAAAGACTTTTCGATATTATTAAAATGTTATGTTAAATATACTAACGTATAGAGGTTTTCTTCTTCCACTAGTCTGTTATTGTGTCATTTCCATTCTTGTCTTCCCGCTACAGCTGGTAGCATGCTCAGGGGGTCGTCCCACTTCAGCTATGGGACAATGGCAGTGTGAGTGACAGCATTCTGTCCTTTTTCGAGAACCACATCCACACACACACAAAGGATTTCCTTGAAGTGGCAGGGACTGTTGTGGCAATGAGTCCTTTCTGAGACCAACAAATATTTTTGCATTTACCTAATTTTTTATATATATATTGATGAGGGCCCAGCAGCTTGCTCAAAAATAACATTTAGCAAAAACCATAACTAAACAAAGCAAGGATTGACAAAGCCAAAAAACTGGCAGCCAAAGTCAGGCCTATTGGTTTATCTGTTTTCCATGTTCCAAATTTTTCTCTCAGGCATCTGTGAGGAGGCGCAAACATTATCCAACTCAGTATCTATTGGTGGATGTTCACAATAAGTCATAAGAGACCGACCCCCCTCACAACTGAAAAAATATGAATCTAAACCCTTAGGGTTACTCCGAAATTTCAGAGTAGATCTAAAACCCTATAAAAATTCTCAAATAATTTTACCATAAATCCCAGTCAAGTAGTGGGAAATGGACATTCTTAGGTGTGGTTAACCTTGGAAGTTTGAGAATGCCAACAATCCAGGTTATTTGTTGTCATTCACAAACTCCTCTCCTTCCCTTTGCCACACTGGAAAGGGTCAGAGATTTACTCTGCCAAGGGCTGTTGTAACTTCCCTTCCAGGGTGGGAAGAGGAAAACCTCACCCACAAATCTTATAAAGTGAGTTTTCTTTTTATTATGGAATGTCGAATACTTGTTTGCGGTGCCTAGAGAGGTCTGTTATCTGAAAATATTTTCCCTCATTTTTAGCTATATAATTCTAGGAGCATTAGAAAAATGTTTTGCTCGGATGAGTGCTCAGTGCATTCAGGAATTTAGTGTGGTCTCTGGGTCTTGTGTATGTCAGTGGTTACTAGGCAGTATCCTTTGTGAACACTCTTGTCTTCCATTGGTTTTTCAGTTACAAGCGAACTTGAATTGGTTAGCTAACTTACTCCCTCTGTACACCTCACACTTCAAGAATCAAGCATAGTGACTCATATCATAATACAGGAGGAGGTGATAAAATTATTGGAAATCTCAGATACTCTGACACTGACACATATATAAACACTCAATACACCCTATGTCCATTCAGAGCTATGTCTTTGAAAATGCTTTGCTTTTTTATGTACATGAATTCTTGTGTACTATTGTTGTCTTAGCACCCCTGTCAAAATGGTATCTCTGTTAAAATTACAACCCATTGGGCTACATAACTTACACCCTTAAAGTGTATTGGAAAATGTTAGGGCATCTTTGGAAGACCTTGTGAATATGTGGGCTACAATAGTAATTTTTGTATTATGCAGCATTCAGTAGGACGGAGGTCCCATGCACTAGAATATCTAGTTGGTTATGGTACGTATTCCCATTAGCCTAATTTTTCAGTAGTTTTGCGTTCAAGACTTAACAACTCTCAAGGTTTGATCCCAGGTTGATTAGTTACCATAAAAAGCAGTCCACATATGCCACTAACTCAAATTCATACCACTCAACAAGAAAAGAGTTGCCACCCAAGTACAAGATAATATTATATTAAAGGATATAAATAGTCCACATCAGAAATCTTGATTTTCTGTTAATGGGTCTACAGGAGATGCAGTCGTTAGCATACTCACAGGCATGCAAGTCCATGGAATACTAGCTGTGGGGACTACTGATGCTGCAATAAGTCCTTTAATGCTACCAAGTTTCAAAGATTCATATCTCAAGACTGGAAGGTAAATGTTAGTAATTATCATTGGAGAGGGCACCCTTCACCCAGTGGGACCCACACATCCAACAGACTCACCAGCTTGGACTTTGAACCTGTAATATAGGGTTGTGGTCCATCTATGATTCAAAAGTTGATATCTACAGAACCATATTTGTTATTAGGAGTGCTGCAATAATTGTCTCAAAACGGTGAATAGCTGCAACAATGGCTCACTAGAGGTAGGATCACTGACAATGCAGTTATATCACATTTGCAGTTCTGGAATACGTTTCTGCAAATTCACCAAGAATACAAGATTTTTATTAAAGATTTAAATCTACAATGAGATCAGCAATTAGATGACATACACATTTCATCACTTGACACATTTTTTAAAAAGTGTTTAAAAATGAAAACCTTTTTTAACAGATCAACTCATTTACTGGACAATATAACAGCTCAGTCGCTGCTTTTGCTATTTTGATGCCACTTTTTATAAAAGCAGTTATAAAATATACATCAGGGCGATTTTAAGGTGGGACAAAAAATAAGGCAAAACCAAAGGGGATGATGGACGGAGTGTTGAACATTGCAAGCACAAAAATAAAACATGATCTAGCGTTTGCACAGAATCCTTACATAGAGTGCATATTCTGTCTTCCTATCTTACATGCCTCCAAGCATCTTTCACACTGTCTAAAGGCAAACAATTTAGCCTATACAATAGTAGGCATCTTCGAACTCTGATATAAATTCCAGCTTAAATAAGGTTGTGGTACCGCAACTCGACAGGACAGTACTATTTCACATTACCTCTGTTTCTTATGACAGAGCTTGATGTCATTTTCCATAGAGCTTTTTTCTTAAATACTTTCAAACAGCTTTTAAGTTGGTAATAGCTCATATTTTGTAAATCTACATTATTTAGGCAAAAATGCTTAAATGCGAACAAAAAATTTGTAAATAATACCATCCTCTCTTGAATGCAAATTCTCAAGATTTGGTCACAGATACTACTTGGATTAGTTCTGGCCAGCTCAGCTGCGGGACTTTTATGGCACTTGTGCAGCTTTCTTTCTCATGACCATAGGCAGGCTTCACTCAGATGGGCTGTGCACTTTGTCTTTACTGCCAGGCCTTGCTCCTCTCTTCACACTTGGTAGTTCAGATTTCTATTATTCAAGGAAAATTTGCAGCGCCAAAACATATCTACACCTAACTATGACTAGAAGGGAAACGGCATTCACCGGATCCTGCTCCTGTCATGTACCTCATTACCTCCCGTCCCTCCCTCGCCTTCCTTCAGCACTAATGAGGCCCCGCCTCCCACCCAGACCCACCCCCAGCATAAAAACTCTGCCCGCCCCCACCTCCACCTGTTTTTTTCTGTCTCCCTAGTGAGACTTACCTTCAGTTCCTCCCTGTGGCGGTGCCGGGGAGTCTTCGAGTTGGTTCTCTGCGACGGCGGTGCCCTCGACAGCGTTCTCCTGGCGGTGCCTCCTCTCCTCGTCTCCCTCGTGTTATGGGGGCGGAGCGGTGGCTCAGGAAGCCGCTGCGTTGTTTGGCGGTCCTCCTGTGGCTGGGGCTGTGTTTCCGGGTCGGGCTGTCTTGGCTGCCTCCTCTCGGACTGCACTCTTCTGGGAGACCTGGTAGGACGGGTTTGTGCCCGATCTTTTATTTTGGCTGGCGTTTTTGTGGTTTATTTCCTGTTTTTGGCAGTTTCCTGGCCTGGGCTTTCATTGGATGGTTCCTGGTGGGTTTTCTCTACATTTAGGTGTCAGGGAGTTGCTTCTCCATTCCTCTGCTGCCATGGGTCGCAAATGGGTGTTTAAGAGGAACAACCTGGTTTCTTCTTCCTCTTCTTCCTCTCCTGATGGTTCTCCTGTTCCCCCCCAAGCGCCCTCGGGGTCGGGGCCTTTCTGGGGGTGATGTGCCTCTCATGTCCAAGGATGAAGTGCAGGGCATGATTGAGGCTGCTGTGGCTAAGGCTCTCTTGGCTCGTCCGGTGCCTGCTGCTCCTTCGCGTCCTCGCTCGCTGGATCCTGCTGGGGCTGTTTCCCTGTCGGACGAGGAGGGTCCTTCTACCTCCTCTGGGGGAAAGTATATCTCCAGGGAGGAGCGGTGGGATGTTCTGGCTCATGTGTGGGACAATTTGGGGTTCCCTCCGTTCCAGCTGGGGGAGACGGATGGGAGTCTATTTCCTCAGTATGCTTCTCCCTCCAAGTCGGGCATGCCCTTTCAGGGTCCGGTCAAGGACATGGTGTTGAGGGAGTGGCGTGAGATCGATAAGTTGCAGGTCCCTCGCTTCCTTCAGAAGCTTTACCTTTTGGAGGGGGAGGATCCCTTGACTCACAGTTTGAAACTGGACTCTATCCTGGCCACTCTGATTGGCAAAACTGCGATTCTGCCTGAGGATTGTACCCCGGCGTATACTACTGATAGGAAGGTGGACTCTGGCCTTAAACGCTCCTTTGCTGCTGGGAACCTGGCGCTGCGGGCTGGCCTTTTCTCTGCCTACTCGGCGCAGTCTCTGGTGCAGGATTTTGGAAAATTGGCTGCCGCGGTTCAGGAGGGGTCTGAATGCTCTGACCTCCTGGCTGCTATGGAGCAGCAGGCTAGGCTGCTGGCGGACATTTCGTCGGACGTGATCAAGTCTTCCGCTATGTCCACTGGAGCTTTGGTGGCGGCGCGTCATTCCCTCTGGCTCCGGTCCTGGAAGGCTGATCCTGGAGAGAAGGCGGCTCTGTTGAAGTTGCCTTTTGATGGACTGGCTCTGTTTGGGGAACAATTGCCTGCCCTGATTTCGAAGGCTTTCAAAGAGCGGAAGCATGCCTTGCCCTATAAGGGCGGTTCGGCTCCGTCTGGCAGGCCTTGGAATAGGGCCCCTCGTTCTTCCCCTAAGCGTGATTCTCGTCAGTCTTTCCGCAGGCGGCGTTTTCAGCCCCGTTTTTTCTCCCAAGCACGCTGCCTCCGCGCCTAAAGGCCCTGCCAAGAAGGGTCCCTGACAACTACTGTCTGGCCGGTTCCCTGCCGGTGGGTGGTCGTCTTCGGCGTTTTCTTCCTCGGTGGCAGCAGGGCGTTTCGGATGGCTGGGTCCTGAGCACTGTGGGTCATGGGTACGTGATCGACTTTGTGCTGGTTCCGCCGGATTCGGGGGTTCGGCTGACTCCGGTGCCTGTCTCCGGTCCCCGCAGGGTGGCTCTGCTGGACGGGGTGTCCTGTTTGCTTGCCAAGAATGCCATCTGCCGGGTTCCTGTCGCGGAGATGGGGACGGGGACCTACTCCATTCTGTTTCTGGTGCGGAAGGTGACCGGCGGCATTCGGCCTGTCCTGGATCTCAAGTGGGTCAACTCCTGGGTTCAGCCCGTTCACTTCCGCATGTTGACCCTTCAGGCCATCATTCCTCTGGTTCAACCTGGCGACTTCCTGGCTTCCGTGGATCTCGAGGACGCCTATCTCCACATCCCTGTGGCCGCTTCTTCTCAGCGTTTCCTCAGGTTCGCTGTGGGAGACGCCCATTTTCAGTTTTGCGTGCTTCCCTTCGGCCTCAGGTCCGCGCCCAGGGTTTTCACAAAGGTCCTGGCGCCTCTCATGGCTCTCCTTCATGCAGAGGGGGTTTTCATTCATCCTTATCTGGACGACCTCTTGCTGCATGCTGCGGGGGAGTCTCTTTGCTCGCTCACATCGGGAGGGCCTTGGAGGTTCTTCAGGGGCACGGGTTCTTGGTGAACTGGGGAAAGTCTTCTTTGGTCCCCTCTCAAGACATGGTGTTCATCGGGGCTCGTTTTCAGACTTTGCTCGGCCTTGTTACCTTGTCCGACAAGCGCTTGCTCTCTCTTCAGTCCCAGGTTCGGGCCTTGATGTCCCGGGCGGCTTCTCCGGCGGTCCAGTGGCTGCGGGTGCAGGGGCACATGGCTTCCGTAGTGTTTCTGGTTCCTTGGGCTCGTTTTCATCTCCTCCGCCTGGCCAACTGGATCCAGTTGGGTTGGTCTCCGGGGTCTCAGAGTCTCCTGTCCCTGCTACCCATGTCGGAACGGATCCGGGGGGAGCTCTCCTGGTGGCTCTGCCGGCGTCACCTTCTGGCCGGTGTTTCACTGGCTCCTCCGGCTCCGCTTGTGGTGACTACGGACGCCAGCCTGTCTGGATGGGGTGCTTGGCTGGGGTCGGATCAGGTTCAGGGGTGCTGGTCCCTGCTACACTCACGGAGGTCCTCCAACTGGCGGGAGTTGAGGGCGATTTGGCTTGCCCTGGTGCACTTTCAGGACTCTCTGCAAGGTCGTTGGGTGTTGATTCAGACGGACAATCTGGTGGCAAAGTCCTATGTCAACCGTCAGGGGGGGACCCGGTCCAGGTCCTTGAACTTGATTGCCAGCGTCATCTTTCAGTGGGCTCAGGTCTGGGTGCTGGGTCTGTCGGCTCTCTACATTCGGGGGGTGGACAATGTGAGGGCGGATCTGTTGAGCGGGGAGATTCCGTCATCTCTGGAGTTCTCTCTCCTTCCCAGTGTGTTCGTCCAGTTGGTGAGTCGTTGGGGCCTCCCTGTGGTGGACCTGTTTGCAGATCCGGGGAATGCCAAAGTGGTCCGGTTCTGTTCTCTGGGCAGGTGTCCCGGGTCTCTGGGGGTCGACGGCTTGACCTGTCCTTGGCCTCGGGGTCTGCTGTATGCCTTCCCCCCCTTTCCGCTGCTCCGCTCCTTTCTGGTGCGGGTCCGCAGGGACTGTGCTCAGGTGTTGTTGGTGGCTCCCTGTTGGCGAATTGGTTTCCTCTCCTGTCCGGGCTGTGTTGCGACCGGGAGTGGGTCCTTCCACTGGTTCCGTCCCCTTTGGAGTTTCCGGCCCTTCCTCTGGATTCTCTGCGGAGGTTGCACCTGACGGCCTGGCGGTTGAACGGCAGGGCTTAGCTGGGTTGGGGGTTCCTGCCCCTTTGGCTGTTACTTTGCAGGCTTCCCGTAGATCCTCTACTCTGCTTTCCTATGCTAGGCATTGGCGGGTCTTTTCGGCCTGGTGTGCTGGCAAGGGTGTTGATCCCACGGTTGCTGACCTCTTTGTGGTGATGCAGTTCCTTCAGGATGGGGCTCTTCTGGGGTTGTCGGTGGCTTCTTCTGCGGGTGCAGTGGGCGGCTATTCAGGCTTTTCGGGGCTCCTGGCGTAATTTGCGGGATGACGGGACTCTGATGCCTCGTTTTTTTTCAGGGTCTGTTGAATTTATTTCCCCGCCCTGTTTGGTCCTTCCATTCGTGGGATTTGCATTTGGTGTTGGATGTCCTGTCTGGTCCTCCCTTTGAGCCCCTTGAGGGTCTTGAGTTGCGTCTCTTGACTTTTAAGACTTGTTTTTTGGTTGCTATCACCTCGGCGCGGCGCTTGCGGGAGTTGGGGGCCTTGTCTTGTAAGTTTCCCTTCTGTAAGGTCTTTTCGGATCGGGTGGTTCTGGTTCTGGTTCCGTCCTTTGTCCCTAAAGTCAATTCGGCTTTTCACCTCAGTCAGGAGGTGATTTTGCCTGAATTCTGTCCTGCTCCTTCCTCGGCTGAGGATTGTCGCTTGCATTGTTTGGATGTCCGTCGGGCTTTGCTGTGGTACCTGCAGGTTGTGGAGTCCTTCCGGGTGGGGGACTCTTTGTTTGTTAACTTCGGTCCGGCTAGGAAGGGTGTTAAGCCTTCCACGGCTACTTTGAGTCGTTGGATTCGGTCCACAGTTTTGATGGCTTACCATCTTAAGGGGGTGGCTCCTCCTGTGGGGGTTCAGGGGCGTTCCACTTGCAGTATGGCGGCTACGGTGGCTGAGTTGCAGGGGGCTTCGGTGGTGGAAATCTGTAGGGCGGCGACCTGGTCTTCTCCCTCTACTTTTGTCCGTCACTATCGAATTGCGAGTCTGGAGCGTTTGGATAATGTTCTGGGCCACAGGGTTTTGTCCTCTATGCGGGACCAGGGATTTTGATCTGCGGTGTTTGGGGCACTGTATTAAATTTTGGTGTTTCTTTATCACTCAGTTGTCCGTCTCTGTTTTCTTCTGCTTGCTATGTCCTCATTAGTGCTGAAGGAAGGCGAGGGAGGGACGGGAGGTAATGCTTCCATTTCTAACGATAATGGCATTACTCCTAGTCCTACTCCCTCGCCTTCCTTCGAGGACCCTCCCTCCCGGTGCGGTTCAACTGAGTGCTAGCTCGGCTTGTTTACGTACAGGTGGAGGTGGGGGCGGGCAGAGTTTTTATGCTGGGGGTGGGTCTGGGTGGGAGGTGGGGCCTCAGTGCTGAAGGAAGGCGAGGGAGTAGGACTAGGAGTAATGCCATTATCGTTAGAAATGGAAGCATAACCTGGTGCTTAGCATTTCCTATAGGTCAAGACAAATACTATTGACTGGATAGGGACAAGGGTTCAGCCTCCGTTGTCGACAATGGTGGGAAGCCAGGGGCCAAGCAGAAGTGTAAATTCTACAAACCAGGCCAAAGCACATTTTCACGGGGGTTACTTCCAGGCCACAGCAAAGTCTGGTATCAAACAGTAAAGCTATGATTTTAGTTTTGAAAGAAATTAACGCTTTTCAGGCAAGGTCCTTGGGTTGCTAGGCAATGACGGGCACTCCACAGGAAGGTGGGGGTTTTAGATAAAGTAGCATTTTGAAACTATCTGGAGGGGAAGCAAATGTCCTCCGGACACCTACATTGTTTTTGAGGCATAGACCCCAGACAATGTGCTTGTAGAGTACATCTCCCCATACGAGAAAAATATTCACAATGTTGGGAAACTATCCTTTTGAGCATGCACTTACTATGTCCTTTGAAGGACACTATTCACTGTACATACGGTCTGTCATGTACACAGCACACATTAAACATGCCATTCACGTTGCAAAACATATCAAATGTCATGGGCAGAAAGTGAGAACTGCACAAAGTCTTTAACGAAGATATTGGTAGACCCAAATGCCAAACAAGCACTGGCAAAGCCAATAATTTTGGCGTTAGCAAGCTTGCATTATTTTTTGCAAACATATGCAACTGACAAAAAATGTAAAAAGAAATAAAAACGTAAACTGGCCTGTTGAATGTCATTTACATTTTGCTTGCCCCAACCACAACATACAGCATGAGGCACTGGGTTAGACCACTGCAGTAATTGGATCTCTTGCACTGTGAGTGACAACTTTTTGCCTGATCACAAAGTCACATCCAAGTATACAGACATGGACTTCAGTGCCAAGTGTGGTAGCCCAATACTTTACTTTATCAATGTTGTTTCCATTCTTTTTCCTTTGTTAGTCATTCTTGTATGTTTAAATTATGCCTTCAGATTACAGTATTTCAATTTATATTTTCCTTGTGACAATAAGAATCACATTTTTCTGTGATGTACATTAAAACCACAGCATGTTTCTGCACCTGTTCTGAGTACACCTGCAGCTAGTATGTGCATGTACTGTTCTATTAAAATTATTTGATTCTTTATTTTGTAACTTTATTTTTTCAACGCAAAAATATGACTGTGATGTATTTTGTTTTGGTGTATGCTTGCAATGTAAACAAAAATATATAACCATTGCTCTGGCTTGACATGGCCAGATCTATTGACTGTTCCAGTGCTTACTTGACTATATATATTTTTTAATTGTATTAGGCTGATGGGTAACTAAAGCTGTCTCAATGGCAGATCGAAAAATTAAAAGGACTGTGAAAAAATGTGTCTATAGGCCTCAGTAAGATGTCGGTGGGACATGTCGCTGTCTCAGACGTACATGCACATCAGATATATGGGGAGAATAAAGGTCTCCTGTGATGCAATACGTTGCTGTCGATGACTTATTATGCTTCTTATTGTTTGGATATCAGGATTTGGTGTAAGGCATATATAACCAACCTAGGAATTACATTCTGATTTGGAGGAAATGGAGATTCCTTGTGTGGTGTACTCCCCAGATTTTTGCCCTGCTTTTGCTGGCATTAGAATTCTGTGCACTTATCTCCTGCTAACAGTAAAGTGCCCCTTTAATCATGGTCCTATGGGAATAACCCTGACTGTAATATTTAACTTACCTATAAATCCCCAGTATATCCTACATGGTGAACCCAGGGCCTGCAAGTTAAATATCGCTAGAAGACTGCAACTACTCTGCTATCCACTACAGTGGCAGTGCAAATATGCTTCAGGCCTGCCACTATAGTCACACTATAGCAGTATAAATACTGCAATTCAACCCATCAAAATAAACCCTTTTGACAGGTAAAAACATTCTTTTTAAATATTAAAAAGTCACCCCTATGTAGGCCATATAGCTCATAAGGCAGGGTGCATGATATTTGAAAGTAGGGTATGTAGAGGTTCAAATCCCCAAAATGTTATTTTCCCTGTTGGAAGATTAGCTGTCCCATAGAGAAACACTGAGAAGCAATATTAAATATTAAGGGGCCGATTCCGATCTCGGCCGGTAGTGCTCCGAATCAGATTCGGATTTACCGGATCCGATTCGGAGCCCTGTTTCCCGACCGAATCGTACGCGGGTCCGGCCGAGCGAGTACGATGCAGGCACCCGCGAAATCTCCGACCGACTCGAACGCGGCTTCAACACGCTCCGACCGACTCGCATGGACACGACTCGCACCGCGCTATGGAGACGTATCCCGGCCGTGTAAGTACGATGCACGCCGCGAGCAGTCCGACCGACTCGCGCCGTCCGGCTCGAAAAAGCTGTCAGAGCCGGACTTTGGGGGTCCGCGTCGGACCCCCCTGTACGCGTAGGCGCGTGAGTCGCACACAGGGGGGACCCATGGGTCCCTCCTACCTGTGCATGTACGCCGCGATGCGCATGGACGCGTACATGCTGTAGGGGGCGCCCTTGTCCGCCTCGCACCCATTGAGTCAATGGGAGCCCGCGTACGCGTTGTACGACAGGCTCCCATTGACTTCAATGGGAGTCCGACCGACTCGAGTCCGATGGCATGCGTGCGCATCGTACTCGTTCGGTCGGACTGCCAGAGTCCGATTCGGTCGGAAATCTCTCCGTGTCCGGCTCGGTCGGAGAGATTTCCGGCCGAGATCGGAATCGGCCCCTAAGTCTGCTATTTCATGGTAGGGACCAGCTAGACATGTGATTCAACAACTCCTTTTAATATTTATCAAAAGGCCAATTGAATCGTGTAGTAGGTTTTTGATAAATGTTAGGGAAAAGTTACTTTTGGAAAGTTACCCTTTCCCTGCCTGAAACTCCAGAAGGCTCTCTTTCACAAGCCTTACAATTGTCACTCAGATGGTGAATGACTTCCGATCAGGTGTGAAAACTGCTTACAGAATGGAGACAAAGGCCTGGGTTTGTCGGTGTTTTTGTTCCTTTGGCAGGATGACCATTTGGGCTGTGCTTGGGAACTTAATTTTCTTCATAGGGACCTCTCTTCGCACATGCAGATGTCAGATGACACCTGGAGAGGTCTCTTCCTTTGTTGCCCTAGTCAGGCACCAGTCCCAGTGGGAGGGAAACTGCCCCCAGAGCTGTTTTGAGTGACCACAGAGAAAGAACTGCTCATTACCCCGGTCACAACCTTGGATAGGCACTGAGGCTTTGCACAAGGAGAGAAGGGTTTCACTATCTTGGATTTTAGGAGTGTGGGGCACTGTGGGATTTTTTGCAGTAGGGCAGACTGGAACTGCTGCAAAAGTGGGTAGGGTTACCCCTGGGAACATTTATCCCATTGGTTAG
Organism: Calotriton arnoldi; assembly: GCA_963921515.1. Classification (NCBI taxonomy): domain Eukaryota; kingdom Metazoa; phylum Chordata; class Amphibia; order Caudata; family Salamandridae; genus Calotriton; species Calotriton arnoldi. Next base: position 1,393,512 of record CAWUFW010000145.1, read on the forward strand.
GGAGGGGGTCAGGCGTCACTCCCATTCACAAGCTAGTGCCAGGCATAAATGTGGCATCCACTGGCACCCTCTTCAGAAAACGTTCTTGACCTGAAGAACAGAAGAAGACTGGGTCTGCTGCCTGTGACCTGACAGTAGCCCTGAAGGACTGGGCCTGCTCCCTCTTGAACCCAGGACAAAGAAGTAGACTCCAAGGATTATAAGGCTTCATGTAAAAAGTGTTTTAATGGCTGCAAATCCTCAGATTCTGTAAATCTGAGGGTTTGCAACCTATAAAACATATTTTTCAATGTATTAAACATATTTAAGGATTTGGAAAAGGTTTTCTGAATCAATAAATGGGTTTAGGAAACATTAAGGAATCACTATTTGGAAGGATTTTTTTAAGGGTGTTTCTTCTGAAAACCGATTCGTTAAGGCATTTACTAATGTTTTGCTATCAAAATCTGGTAACACAATATCAATATTTTACCACCAACTGAAACAGGAAGGTGTCTCCAAGGGACTTCGTCCCCTTTGTCAATGGTGAAAAGAAAATATTTTGAAGAGCAGGGATTGGTCCTAAGGACCATTGCCTAATCTTAACAAAAGTTTGTAAACATTTTCATTTTTTCATTTAAATGCGTTCCATTTTCTTTCAAGGAAAACGAGCAGCATTTAAAAAAAAAAAGAAAAATACTGTTATATTTAAAAGCAATCATAGACAAAGTGGTCTGCTAACCCCAACAGGCCACCATGCTTGTGATTGTAGCCAATCGTAGTGGGTCACAATTTGCGACCTATCTCATGGATGTTGATGAGGTGGGTTGAATTGCGACCCACTATGATTCAGTACTTTGTGAACCGACCTACTAGTGTATAGTTCAGTTTGCAAAATACAAATGCATTTGGTAAATGTCTGTGCTCATTTGCTATGCCCTGTTTTCTAATGTATTCTTTGTATATCAAACCCCAAATTGTGTTAGAATTGGCCAATTAACTAGCTCTCTGGCAACTAACATTTGTTTTGTATCTGTGGACAGTGCCTTTTCTGAAAAGGGAAATATTCTGTGATGGAGAAACAGTTATGCTCTAGTGGGAAACAAAGTATTCATTTCCTTGGTTCACTGACACAACATCGATGTAAAAATATTGATGTTAAAAATATCGAATAAAAATATAGAGAACAAAAGTATCGACTCCTATACTTGAACAGATAAGTACAAAAATATCGACTAAAAATATCGATGTAGAAAATATAGATGTATAAAATAAAATAACATGTATTAAAAATATTAAATATAATTTTAACAAGATAAAATAAATTTAATAAACATTTTAATAAAATATAACAAATAAACTTAATATTAAAAATAAACACACAAACATAATAATTTATACATATATATTTACTTTAAAACAATTAATAAACTATTATTTTTAATTTGTTAAAAGTTTAAAACAATATAAAAAATAAAAATATATATTAATGATTTAAAATATAAAAACTAAAATCTATAACAAATTAAAACCTCAAACTATTAAAAAATATTTAAACTTAAATTTCACAATACAATCAGTGCAACAGTAGGGAAAGTGTTGGATAGCAAAGGGGTTAAAATTACTATTCCCACTCCAATGAGTGCAACAGTAGGGAAAGTGTTGGATAGCGAAGGGGTAAAAATTACTATTCCAACTCCAGTGAGTGCAACAGTACGGAAAGTGTTGGATAGCGAAGGGGTAAAATTTACTATACCCACTCCAGTGAGTGCAACAATGGGGAAAGTGCTTGATAGCAGAGGGGTAAAAATTACTATTCCAACTCCAGTGAGTGCAACAGTAGGGAAATTGTTGGATAGCAGAGAGGTAAAAATTACTATTCCCACTCCAGCGAGTGCAACAGTAGAGAAAGTGCTGGATAGCGGAGAGACAAAAATTACTATTCACACTCAGTTAAAAAACAATATATACATTAAAAAAATTACAAATCATAAAAATAAATAAACAATATATAAAACATGAAAAATCAAATATATTAAATATATAAAAAGAAAATATATTATAATATTAATTACATATAACAAAAACCTACAAATATTATATCAAATAAAATATTAAATATATTTTAAAACAAATACTTTTTTTAAACTAGAAAATATTTACAAACAAAAAAATAATTAATACATAAATGTATTTATTTTATTTCCTACCCTATAATACCACACCAAAAACAAAACACTTCAACATTTTAAATTAAATTTACTTCCATAATTAACATAATTAATAATCAATTAAATAAATAATATTAATAAAAAAACTAATAAACATTAATTGACTACACACACTTTAACACTATAATATCCACAACACACACCTAAATTAAACTATAAAATAATAAAACACAATTAAAACTTATTTTTGAATTAAAAACTATCACTATTAACAACTAATAATAAGTTAATTAAAATGTACTTAATACCCACCGTTTACCCCTTTAAAAGTAAAAACACACAAAAAAATAAACAATTACCCAAAATAAATATGAAATATTTAACATTAATTAACAACTATGTATTAATTAATTAAACACAAATTACTTACCACCCTTACTCCTATAAACACCACAACACACACCTAAAATTAATTACACATTTACCATAATAAAATTTAAATTGATTTAATTAATATCAATTAACAAAATATTAATAATACAAAATAAACTACTTAACACCCTTTACACCTATAAACCCCAAAACACACACCTAAAATTAATTACACAAATTGCATAATTAATTACCAATTAATTAATTAAAATTGATTAACAACCAATTATTAATTCATCAATTTAAAATAAATTACTTCCCACCCTTTACACCTATAAACACCACAATACACACCTAACATTAATTACACAATTACCATAATTAAGTACCAATTAATTAATTAAAATTAATTAACAACCAAATATTAGATAATTAATAATAAATTCTCACATTTAAAACTATAAAATCTCAATTAAACAAATATGAATAAATAAAAAATAATCAATTAATTTAGTATTTTTAAATTACTTCCCACGCTATTCCCCTATAAACCCACAACATGCTACTTAACTAAAAACGCAAAATTCAAATAAAGAAAAATTAATAACTACTAAAAATTTAACACATATATTAAAAATACTAACAATTCTTATACAAAAACATACATCACATATATATAAAATATATACTAAAATACATAACAATATTTAAAAAATTATATTTTAACAACTATTTTTTTGCAAACGATATTAAACACTTTGATACTTTTAAAATTGATATTACTTACCTTAAGTCGAAATTCTTGACCACAATATTCTTGCTGTCGATATTTCTGAACCACAATATTTATTACTCGATATTTGTGCAACTCGATATTTTTTACTCGATATTCTGTCTGCCCACCCATTTCTCTTTTGTGTCTCATAAGTGTTGTGATATTAAAGGTTGCTCAGGCAACATTTAAACAGCATTCAACTTTAGAATCAATATGTAATCTATTTACCCTTTCAATCGCAAATCTATTGGCTTTGTGAATACTTGTCGCTTTAATACTATTGCCCTTCAACAGATACTAATGCAAAAAGCTCTGCCCATTTCTTATGCAGTGGCTATTTTTCCTGCTTCAGAACAATACATTGCTGTGAGATAGTTTTATAAGCATAATTATATGCAGCAGAACAGTGTTAATTAGGTAGCATGCATGTTTGTTTATCACAAGAGTTGAAATTGTTTCTCTTCATTTAGCCGATATATGTGTTGTAAATCTCCCAATCGGTTTTAATTTTCAGCTGCATTTTCTATACCTCGATCGGATTATTGAGAGATGTATTTAACACTGTTTCTTAAGAGGTGTAACTTGATGGATGACGAAATGTAAGACCTGTTTACATTTCTTTGTAGAAATTGCTGTGCCCATGCATGGGTCTTTTGCTACTGCTGTTTTCTTTTGAATGTAATACCCAATTTGTCACCAGTAAAATAAAAAAAAGAGCCAGATGTACGAAGTACGAAGCATTATTAGAATAGGCATTTGCAACTGCAAAAATGCTTTTTCTGTTGTACAAAGCTCAATTTGCGATTCAGTGACTTGTCACTGAATCACAATTTGGGTTTTGCCATCCGGTATTTGGAAGGGGCATGCTTAGGTTGTCCCTTCCTAATACTGATTAGCAGTGTTCTATATGAATGCTTTGCAACTGAAATGCAATTTCAAAACATTCTCAATTAACCGCCAAATCAAAGTTGGTGGTAACCCATTTACAAATGGGAAGGGGTCCCCATGGGACCCATTCCCCTTTCGGAATGACTGAAAAAATATTTTTTAAGTGCAGGCAGTGGTCCTTTACCTGAAAACAACTGCTTCCTCTTTTTCAACCAGGTTAATTCTATTTTCCTCTCCTCAGGAATTCCTGAATATACACTGCCCATGTGAGTATTTATCAACATCTTTTGGGCTGCTTGTTTTCCACTCTGCCATATACATAACTATTTTTTCGAAATTTCTGCCTCCCTGATTTATTCTGCAGATTGAATCCTTGTGGGTCACTCTTCAATCCTTTAAACCCACCCTGGAACATTCCCCTTGTAAGTTTTTAGCATTATTTTTCTCCTCATTTTGATTTAATAACGTTCATTTTAGACCTGTGTTAAAACTAACACCCTCTGTCCTGATGATGCCTTGTTAATAACTTGGAGGTTGAAATGTCGTCGACTACAAGAATACATAAACTATATTGACGCTGCCTTTGTAAATTATTCTTGGAGACAAGAGTTATCTATCTCTTTTTGTAAGCATCTCTGTCTTCTCTTCCCGTTCCCTATCTTCTCCTTATTTCTCTGGTAAAGTGTTGAAAATGACCATCTTTTGCGTGGTATTCTCCAGATGTTTGGATTAACTTTTTTTGTTGGCCATTGAACACTGTGCACTTTCCCAATGGTAAAGTGCTTGTGCTCCCCTTTAAACATGATAAAATTGGTACACACTTAATGGGCACATGTACCTTAACTATAATTCCCTAGTATATGCTACAAAGTGTACCCAGGGCCTGTGCAGCCCACTGCAGTGACACAACAAACCCAACTGCAGGACTAAATTTGTAGCAGGAAAGAGCAGTTTTTAAACTGCCAATTCGACCTGTCAAAATGAACCCTGTCGGCAAGCCTAAAACTTTCCTCTTAAATACTAACACACATTATGAAGACATTTGTGTTTATACAGGAAGAGTGCATGGTACTTAAAAGTAAGAAATGTAAAGGTTTAATGTTCTACATGTCCTTACAGTGACTAGCCCCACAAAGCTATTTGCACTGTAGTAGGTTTGTCTGTTCTATAGGAAATCACTGGGATGCAATATTAAATAGTAATACTGCATCTCATGAATGGAAATAGCTAGAAAAATACTTAAACAACTATTTTTAATGGTTATTAAAAATCCAATTCAATGATCAACTCTGATTATTTTCTAGATATTACAGAAAAGTAATGTTCAGAAAGTAACTGAAATCCCACAAGCTAAATCTACATTTTGCTCTCCAACTTTTGCAAGACAGTAATTTGCATTTCAGTGGGCACCAATAAAGTGTGAATTTGCTCCACAGACAAGGACAAAAGTTGTGTTGTGTTCTTGACAGGATGACCTATGGACTGGCCAAAGGACTTGATTAACTTCAAAGAGGATGTAGAAAATTGGGTTGTTGGTTTACTGGCGTGTGAATCCTGGTTGAGCAGCGACCACAATCCTTGTCAGGGAGAGGCACAAGCCAACCCTAAATTAGCCTGTGCTCAGCCATCTGGTAGATTGTCAGAGAGCAGTCAGGCTTAACTTAGAGGCAATGTTTAAAGTATTTGACCAACACTTCAAACAGTAATAACGTGAACACAACACACAAAAATGATCCTACACCAAGTTAGAAAAATAGAACTCTCTGAAACAAAAAATACAAGACCAAAGCAACAAAAATGCAATCAGTAAAACCAGAGGCATGGAATTTTAAAGATTTTGATGAAAATAGCGCCAAAAAGCGCAGAGTGCCAATTGTGGAATTCTGGTCGTGCCAGACCAGGACAAAGTCACAAGTTCAGGCTGACCGTGATGAAGCATGGGTCGGCTTCAGGGACCCAGTTAGGCCCCCTGAACAAGGTATCTTAATTCCTGATTTGCAGGACATTGCAAGGATCCGCATGGAAAATGCATTTCACAGCTGAAGCGATGCAAAGTTTCCAAGGTACGGTAAGGCTGCGATACAAGATCCTGCATGGTCTCCGAGGATCCTGTCGACAAGCACTTGCGAAGATTGCATTCGGGATGATGCGTGGCTTCCAAGAAGCTGTGAGGCTGAGGTAATCAGGCGGGCGTTGGACACTAGACCTGGTCCTGCAAGTGTGCCCACTAGTTTTATTATTGATCTGTGGACCATCTCCCTCACTCTGAACTACTTCGAGTTCGATGGGAACTTTTTTCTGCAATCCAAGGGAACTTCGATGGGGGCTTATTATGCCCCCAACTTTGCAATATTATACGTTGATAACTTTGAAAGGACTTTCATTTATGATTCTGCCAATAATCCTTACTTTGAAAATGTCCGCCATTGGCGGCATTATATTGACGACATTTTCTACGGTTGGACTGGCAATACATCAAGCCTTGCAGTTTTTTTAGACTCTCTTAATTCACGTTCTTTGGATCTTAAATTCATGTCTCACTCCAGCAATGAATGTGTGGACTTTCTCGATCTTACCATCATCCCCCATGAAGGTAAATTAGCCACAAAACTTTACACCAAACCCACTGCCCGGAACACATTGTTGGAATACACCAGCCACCATCCAAAAAGTTTGAAGGATGGCCTTCCTTATGGGCAGTTTCTGCGGATTCGCAGAAACTGCCAATTCCGGGAGGATTATTTTCGTGAGGCAGACATTCTATCTAAAAAGCTGCTACATCGTGGCTACTCCAAGAGACTTGTCAAACGTTCCTTAAAGAGGGCCTGGTACAATCACCAGGAATTTTTATTCTCACCTCGGACACCCAAAACTATTGAACGTATACTGTGTGTTACAACATTCAGCACACAGAGTAACAAGATAAATAAAATAATTAAAAAACATTGGCCTCTGATTCAATCCACCGGCATCACTAAGGAGCTACCCTTATTCTCCTTCAAGAGAGGAAGGAATATAGGTGACCATTTAGTTCGTGCTGCCTTACCTACTATTGATCCACCTGATCTGACCACACTATGGGGTCTTAATAAGATTGTAGGCCACTATCGTTGTGGCAACTGCCTTATGTGTGACTCACCTTTTATTACCAAACAGTTCGTACACGGTGCTATGACCTACGATTTGCAAGACCACACTAATTGCAATTCGCAAAACGTGGTCTATGCCATATGGTGCCCCTGTCAGCTCATTTATGTGGGGCAAACTACTCAACGAATTAAGGTTCGTCTGTCTCAACCTAAAAGCCGCATTAGGTGCAAAAATGAACATGTGCCCCTTGTATCTCATTAAATTGAACACAATCATACACCTTCCGACCTACATTGGCAGGTGATTGAAATGATTAAGAAGCCATCTAGGGGTGGTGACATTGCAAATATATTGAACAAGTCTGAATGTCGCTGGATTCTTCGATGCGACTGTATTAACAAAGGTCTAAATACCCTTGAAGAGTGTAATACCATAATATCCGGATGAGTTCTTTATTATTGTATATGTTCATCTGTTGTCCCATTAGGTTGGGTTTTGACTGCTGTGGTCTTGTGACAGGAACTATAATGTATGTAAATGCACAAATGTACACTGGGATCCTTTATATGACTCTTGTGATCCTTTCTTTCTTGCTTTTTGAGATTTAAGATCATTATGTTAATTGATGGTGTATTCGTTCATGATTGTTATCAATGTGTAAACTTATCCACGGGAATGGGATATTGTTGTTTGCACAGATTTTCAGGCGCTCTTATTGTGATCTTTGCGATCTTGATTACAAAACTCTGTTACATTTTTAATTGTTTGAATTGATTGGAAAATTCATCTGAATGGAGCATTGCTTTAATGTCAAAATATTACGTGCTCACCTTTGATTTTTCTTATATATGTTGTAAAACTAATCATCACTTTATGGATGTGATTGTTTTATAAATAATTGTATAATGCAAATGATTTGCTCTTCACGATCTGACAATGAATTCAGTGCGTTTTGGATCCATTATGTGCTCATATTTGATCTTTTTTTTATATATGTTGTAAAACTAATCATCACTCTATGGATGTGATTGTTTTATATAGAATTGTTGATATATAATGTTAATGATTTACTCTTCATGAACTGACAATGAATTTAATGCGTTTTGGTTCCATAATTATATACAAACATTGATGGATTCTGTATTTATTTTTCTCTCTGGTTCTATATTTTCTTCTATGGGTGCACTGTTTATTATTTTTCAATTTAATTTAATTTATTATTTTTGTCTTTTTCACAATCTGTTTGGTCTGAAAATTCTACATCTGTTCTTTTCCTTTCTAAAGTGCTTGATCGATATGGTCTTTAGATACTTCCACGAGGTTAGTTTACATTGCGCACTTCAAAATGGCCGACGTATTTCTGTCCCCTGGCCACCATGAGATCACTAGTCTGTTTTCTATGCCTATAGGCTAAAATCCTAGTCCACTTTCTATGCCTATTGGCTAGGGGCTATAAGTGCTCAGCGTCAGTTGGGCTTCATTTTTCTCTAACTGTTTTCCGGACGAGTTCTTGACCGTTATGCTGGTGGGACCAGGCAAAGCCAAGAGGGGCAGTGAGTACTCTTCTGGTTTTTCTTGTTTTAACTTTTCCTCGCTAATTATTTTCCGCTCCATTCGCTGCTATCTGTAATCGACTGCTTTTAAGTCGTATCTTTTCCCTTATAAAATTTAGGAGGGCTGGTTGTTGTCATTACTTATTTTCCTTGCAATAATTCTGCACTTTATCGGTACTGCATAATTTGTTTTGATTAATGCAGTGTGAACATCCTCCCTACGAGGTTGGTGTATCCATACCCTTTTCTATCCCAGATAAATCTAATGCTGGAGTGTTTTCTGCATACTCGGTACATTCTTGTACCTTTTATTTGCGTTAATATAAAAATAATTTTTGTCATAACTATTGCAGCACGAACATCCTGCATTATGAGGTCGCTGCATTTCTAAATCCATTTATATTCCTTTATTTATGCTGAGTTTAGAACCTGAGGGGTCTTTGCATACTCAGTACATCTTTTTAAGTATACATACACTAAAGGATAATTCACCCCCTGATATTGGTCTTTGTACATTTTAAGATTAGGTGAGCCCATCGCCTGTGATCTCCTATACCAGCCCGGTTGTTTAATTCTTCACCCATTACATCCACTAGTAGGTATAGTATGTTTTGATTGTCCACTTCAGGGTAGCATTACTGGTTACTCTGCAGTTCTTTATTTTTATTTTTACTTACTTTGCAGTTTTGGACCGGTGGAGAACAGCTCAATTAGCCCTGTCTCCTTCAATAACCTTAGAAGTCCTCTGAACTACTTTATCATCTTTGGCGCAAATTGTTATAATTCAATGAGGCTGTAAGTATTTAGTTTAGACAGCCTATTATATTGCGTTCCGGGTTGTCATCTTCTTTATCTTTTCTTCATCTTTTTCATTTTGCAGTTTCAATATGGAATGGTTCAATTTATATCCGTACGGAGTTTTGGCTTTTGGCTCTTCATGTGACTTCTCATCTGTATTAGTCCCTGGATATATCATTTAGTAGGTTTCACTTACTTAATTCTCTCTTTGGAAATGGATTGTCTGACTTGACTGAATCTTTTGTCGCACTGACTCTGACTTTGTATCGGTTGTGGGTCTTTCGGTTTTGGCTTATCCCTCATTTCTTTTTGGATCTTTTTCTTTGCGCATTTATTCTAAACTTTTTGCACTATATTTTCGTAATAGTGACTGTTGCTATTTTAAATATTCCTGATACCCATGTACATATTTTCTCTTTTTAGATGTTTTATTGAAAATTGCTTGGACGCTCCTAAGTTTATTGTCTTGTCCTGATGATGACCTTCTAAGTAAATTTTTGGTCGAAACGCCGTCGACGCTTTAATGTGGCCCTAAATGAAGAGGACGCATTTTTTTGCTGTGTGATGTTTCTGTTTTTTCTGAACCCCGCCAATGTATATTGTCCCTCAGCCACTTTTGTTTGATTATACACTGTATTTTTTGTACTGTTTGTGTAAACCTATGAGCACCATCATTGTCTTATGATTGTTTGTCTAATTTCGTTAATAATAATTAAAAAAAAAAAAAATTCTTGACTTCAGTGAAATATTGTATATATGGGTATCCTGTGCCCAAAAAATATTGGTCTCTCTTTTCTTCTTTCTCTTTTTCTTACATGTTTCCTTTTTTGGATGGTTTGATTATTTGAGTGTTATACTTGAACCCTTGTTTGGATTCCAGTGTTGCAATGCGAAGTTTGGCATCATTGTTGAGGCTGCTGTCAATGAGGGATGTGAGGGCCAGCGCCAACAATGAATCGTGCAGTCCAGCAGAGTGGCAGTCCTTTCAGCAGCACAGCAGAATTTCTTTCTGGCAGAGTATCCACAGGTCCAGAAGTATACTGAAGAGTTGGTTTCTGAGGTTCAGCATTTATACCCAGTTGTGCCTTTGAAGTGAAGAGAAGCTTATAGAGGCAGGCCTTTGAAGTGCACAGGTGGTCTGCCTTCATGGCCCTGGCTGTAGGCTAACTTCATGGTGTATGCAGCCCTTTGTATGGAGACAGGACACAGCCTTTTCGAGTGTAAGTGGGGCTGGGCCCAGCTACTCCGTTCCATCCTGTCTGTGATGGCCTGTCAACTACACCCAGTCATGTGACCTAGAGGCAGTCTGCAGGCACCAAATGGCTAAGGCAGGAAAATGCCAACTTTTTAAAAGTTTCCATCAAAAAGTTACTGTGCACACCTTAATATTCCTTTTTGTTAAACATGGTTGTTTTTTTAAACGCTGTTAAGCGTGCAGCCCGAGTGCGTGATCCACCCTAATTCACGCGTACGTTGAAAACTGAAGACAATCGGACCGTATTAGCGTTCCTTGCACGGGCGCACAACATTGAATTACAAATAATGCTGATTTCCAAATTTCCAAAAGCTTAATTAATCAATGTACTCCAAAATGTTGTTATGACTTCATTTATTTTTAAGATGATAAATCGCACGTGAGACAATAAGTCTTTTTAAAAGTGCCATTTTCAGAATTGTAATTTAAAATTCAACTTAACCATAAGTTAGGATTTTTCATTACAATTCCAAAAGCATAAACAAGAACTGGTTACATGTTACCATTTGGAAATTACACTTATTAAATATAATAAGGTAACTCCAATGTTATCCTAGGGGAGAGGTAGCCCTTGCAGTAGTGTAAAATGAACTTAAAAGTTTTCCACTACCAGGACATGGAAAACTAAAAACTACATGTCCAATTTATTTCAATACACTGCACCCTGCCCTCTGGGCTATTCAGGGCCTAACCTAGGGATGACTGACTTGTATGAAAAAGATAAATAAATATGCCAATTGGGTGTAAGCCATTTCTACCATGTTTTAAGGTGAAAGCACAAGCTCTTTAGCACTGGTTAGCAGTGCTAAAGTGCACAGAGTCCTAACACTAGCAAAAACAAAGTCACCAAAACAGGAGGTCTGAGGGCAAAAAGTTGGATGGAAAACTGCACCAAGGATGCCAGGTCTAACAGAGGCCTATACTGACACAAGCAGATATAGCCCTGGCCTGTCTTTTGTCCTCAGCCAGACCAGCCTCCATAACAGTAGGCCTATTGTTGATATTACAATGTAGTACTGCTGGATATCAAAACCTGCTTTGCAGGTCTGCTGGGGTTTTTCATATGACATTTAGGGGCGTCTTCAAGGAAAGGAAACAGAATAGCTACACCATTTGTGTGTATCTACAGTCTGGTTGCTGAAAGCTCAGCTTTGTTCTACCAGACCTCTGTCTCGGAGTTTACAGGGACTGCCTAAAACTAGATGCTTGTGTTCAAAATAAGAGGACACTAAGATTACCATAGCACACTCCCCACACACCTTCTCTGCCCTCACAGCTGAAGTTTAGTATGACCGAAGACATTGGCCATCTTGAAAATGCCCGAAGTGTGTAGGATTAGCCCCAGGAACCTTACTCCATTGATTAGGGCATCCCCATTCCCACCCAAAAGCTTTTGCCAGACATAAATGTGGCATTTTCAGGCACCCACTTGCTGGACTTGTGGAAGATCAAAAGAGGACTAAACCTGCTGTCTAGGGACTCAGAAGATCCCAAAAGGACTGGATCTGCACTGCCTCTTATACCCAGGACAAAAAAGTAGAATCAAAACGTCGTACAGCTACAGGGATATAACAAGCTACAGAGGCTTTTCCTGCAGCTGCCCAGCTGATCAGTGACTGGACTGGGCTGGGCTCTGCCTGCCACACTGTGAGTTCCCTGAGGTCCCGGTGTCTTTAGCAGGGTATTTTTGTGGTGGAGTGGAACTTAAAGGACTAAAGTCAGAATGTGAACTCTTTGACCAGGCCGAGTCTCATTGGTGTATACGACTCACGCTTGATTGTGGCCATCGTCAAATTGCGCATCGGTCCCAGGCCACCGCTACTATTGTCTATTATTGGCACTTTGTGCTTCTGGCTCTAGTTCTATAAAAACTAACCCTGGGTAAAGCACTATGCTACGCTCGCGTAGTTTACGAAGTTTGCGCTACTTCGCACAACGCGAATTGCACGTAGCACAGTGCAAACACGCGTAGTGTAGCGTAGCGTAGTGCAGCGGTCATTTTTTGCTTGCTCGCGGTCCTCAACGTCAAGTTGGCGACCGCAAGCAAGCAAAATGACATCCCGGCGAGACTTTTTCCTCGTTCACGATCAGCAACATCAAGTTGCCGATCGCGAGCGTGGAAAATAAAACTCCCGGCGAGATTCTCAACGCGGGGAGGTCAGGTTTCTCATTGCGAGTGGTCGCGTATGCTCGCGACCGCTCGCGATGAGAAACTACCAGTCCGCGTTGAGAAGCTGCCGCTCGAGTAAAAATCTACTCGAGCGGCAGTAAAAGACAGCTCGCACTGTGCAAGATGCCGTTTTCAATGATTGCACAGTGCGGACAAGCATCCGGCACTGTGCAATCATTGCGAACAGTGCACTACGCAGTTCGCGTAGTGCTACGCGTAGCTCGCGTAGTGCGAACTGCACTTTGCGTAGCTTCGCGTAGCGCTACTTCGCGAACTACGCCCAGGCTTAATAAAAACTATAAAAATTCATATCTCCACTTCTTCTGGTATTTTTGTAATTTAGGTGGCATGTTGTTTACTACAGTTTACTCTGCTTTTCTAATTCCTTTGGGGATTTTTTTTTTTGCATTTCAACTTTATTGCTGTTTTAGTACTGCATAAATACCTTACACATTGGCTCTAAGTTAAGCTTTTCTGCTCTGTGACATAGCTACCAAAGGGTTGAACTCAGGTTTATGTAGTGAATTTAGTTGTTCACCCTATAAGAATTGTGGTTATTCTTTGAGGTGGGTACTTACTCCCCTCAGCAAATAACCCAATTTCTTATGTAAGGTACTTAAGTTCACTATTCGGGGAAGTCAGAAATCTCAGCTGATCTCCATCTGTGGCCTGAGCATGACAACTTGCTTGCCCTTGCAAAGACGACAGCTAGGACCAGCATACAATATAACAATTTAATGCAACTGCCTTTTAAAAACTGGCTTTCAAAACGTGAGCAGTATAGACCCCTAATAATAGGAAAAAAGAGAAGCCACCTTTTCAAAATTCAAATGCAATAATTGATGTGCTAAAACGGCTAATAGTATTTACTGTTTCTTTCACGTACTCAGTGACCAGAATGCCCCTAACAACTTTTCAACATATGCTTATTGATTCAAAATTTCAGTCATACAGTAAAGGTTTCATGAACCACACTAATAAATTAAAAACAACACAAAAAACATTAATTAAATAAATCAGTAGCTGGATCTAAATTTATTAGAAAATGTAAAGATTTTTCTATTTAGACAGATTGATGTCATCATTTATGTGCCTTCTCTTGTGCCAAGTGGTGACCCTCATCTTTCAAATAGGACTTTATAGGCTGTGGACTGTTAAAACCATGGGTGATTATGGCTTGTGTAAAATGTCCATGTTCCAGTCACCTCAATGCTTTTCAAATGGTTAGCAGCCCATTCTCAGCTGTTGTTTTTAGAAGTTGCTTTTTATGTTTTATGGAGAAGCTAACAGACAAAACAAACAAACAGAATGCAACTTGAGAATATCCAACTACAAAATGATCTATATAGGCTCTCACGTCATTGTGTTATTGAATAAAGTTAAAAAACGAATACCTACATTTGGAATATTATGAGTGAAGCTGATCATTTCATGCCTCTGCCCTCTTTCTTAGACTTCCTTAATTATTTGTTCTTTCAAATCTCTTGACATTATAAAAATGAGACCAACAAACCTGTGGCACATTACCAGGTTTTCTTCCCCAAGTCAGATTTTTAGGTCTTGTCTGCCATACAGTGCAAGCTGCTTGTTTGCAAAGAGCTATTCTGAGCTTACAGTGGGATTACAGCTCACCCATTGCTTACCATTGGTTGGCTTAACTCTCACACTTATTTTCTTGCTTCTTATTTGAATGCCTGCATTCATCTTGTTTTTGTCCCTCCCCTGGAGCATGTCTACTTTACGATCTTTTTGACAGATTGACTTGTATCCTTGCACATCTCACATTTAGGGAACTAGTTTTTTTTTTCCTTTCAGCAATCTAATAGTGCATGTGGTTTTCTAGCTCTCTCTCATTTGCTGCCCCCCCATCAAATACCCGCTCACACGCTGTGTTGCTTCCCACTCCTCCTAGTTTGTCTCTAATAATACAGCAATAGTGATATGTGCTGGGGTACAGCTGAACAGCAGAACTTAGGATTTGTTTTTGTCTGTCTCCTGCATTCCACATATTGCATGAAAGTACAAACTTTTATGCAAAGCACAAAGGCTTTTATGATACTGGTGCACTCACCCAGCTGGAGTCTCACGCAGAAGGTGTACAAAGCATGAGCTTGGAGGTCCATAAATCTGCTCCCTGGGCTATGCCACAGGACAAAATGGTTGAATCCTGTGGAAAGTAAATCAGGCCTCTGCAAGCATTTGTCCTCACATTGTTATTGTTATTGTTGTTATTGTTAATTGATATTTGTATAGTGCATAATCACCAACGTCTCTAATGCTTTCTTATTCTTTTTAAATTATGTTCAGAATTTCCTGATTGAAAAGTATTTTTAAAAAGTCATGCCGTTTATAAAGAGTGAATATATTGAATTTAGTGTAACTTTCTGACATACCAAAGGTATATGTGTTTGCTTTTCCTCCAGTATTTAAAATATTTTTTCTTCTACTTTTTTTAAATAGCACTTTACAGACAAACACTGGCAAAGCCAACTGCTCAGCACTTGCATTATAAAGACGAGACCGATTGGCTTTGCCAATGCTTATTACATATCTATATATATATTGTTCTTTGTTTTTAACCATGACTAGGTTTGAATAACTCGAATCATGAGCTAATTGATATGTAATTAAACTGTAGAAAAAAATGATTTTGGTCATCATAGTTTCATCATAGTTTGGGATTTTTACATGAAGAGTGACTGTACATGAACCTGGTCTGAAACAGCAATTTTTACCTTTCACTGAATTCTGATTGAAAAATGGAATAAAAAGGCACACCTAAAGAGATTCTCAAAAATCTAATGCATATAGAGAGGATAATGGAGAAAATGCAACATCTGAGTGATGTCTAGTGTAGGTTTCGTACTGGGGGGGATACCCTTCCAGTCTAAAACCTATACTTTGAAATACTTTACAACTTTTCCCAGTTTGTATGCACTGTACAACGCAGCACACATTAAAGGTTTAAAAAGTTTGGAGGCAATAAAGCAATGAGGAGGCATAATTTTTGGGCACAAATCCTTGTCTACTGATAGTAGTAGAGAGAGATTTGCCTCAAAGCCCAAGGGTGGTGGCATGGGAATGCCCAAGTACAATCAATGGGATGCACCCTTGATGCAAACTACTACTTTGCCTTACTTTAAGGATACTTGTCAACACAAAAACCTTTGGACTGGAAAGTAAATCATCAAATCACACTTTGTGCTGGTTTAGATCACATTGGGTGACACAGCACTGTGCCAAGTGTAAGCAAATCTCGGGCAAAATTTTTGCCTTTCAGCAACACAACTCTCCATCTATCCTACATGGACTAATTGTACCATTATTTGAGTCACACCAAGTAGATTTCCTAAGCCCCAAAAGGACACTGAAACCTTTTCAATAAAAGGAAAACTAGCAGGTATCTCTCACTCAGTACTATAGTGCTATTCCAATTCAAACTAAAATGTCAGTAATCCGACAAATCCCAACAGAATTTCCTATCTGCAAGAGGCACATTGTTTGAAATTGGGGTTACTGTTCGACTGGAGTGTGAGCCCTGGTCAAGTAGCAACCACAATCCTTGTCAGAGTAAGGCACAAGCAAACCCTAAATTAACCTGTTCTCAACCCCCTGGTAGTTTAGCACAGAGCAGTCAGCCTTAACTTAGAGGCAATGTGTAAAGTATTTGTGCAACACTTCAAACAGTAACACAATAAAAACACCACACAAAAAATCTCACACCAGGTTCGAAAAATAGAGCTTACTTTAATAAATAAAACAAGACCAAAACAACAAAATCTAATCAGCAGAACTGGAGTTATGAATTAAAAGAAAAGAAAATGCAATATTGCACCCAAAAGCATAAAGTGTCAACCATGGCTATCTGGTTGCGCTGGACCGGATACAGTCCCAGATTAGTCCAGCTGAAGTGTTTCCTTCTCAGGTTTTGTGCCAAGAGTTCTGTTCGCCTTGGAAAGATTAGCTGGAAGCAAGGAGAGCGTCACGGTCGGTGGTCAGCGTAGCGAGAAGAGAAGGCCAGGCGGCGCGGATGAATATATGACGATACATTGCATGCCATTACATCGCAAGGCATTACAACACGGTTGTTACAACGCGTTGCCATTACAACGCAAACTTTGACCACGCATATGCCTTTACCACACATGCCATTACAATGCAAAGGCATGCTTTTTCAAAGGCATACACTTGGTAAAAGTGGTTAAGGTAAGTATATATATATATATATATATATATATTATCTACTGGCGGTCGCCAGTAGATAGTTATAGTTAGGACCTATTATCCATAGGAAATCCGCGACATTCTATTTGCAATAACGTTGGCGCCGGTTGACGAATCTTCGCGAAAGCTTCCAACTTGTTGGGGCGCTCCGCTCCGCTCCTACCCTGAAAGTCTCGGGGTGATACGTGAAGCGGGGGCCGAGAAAAAAGGGGGGTCCCAAAACGCGTTTTCCCCATTCATTTTTCCATAGGAATCTTTAGTCGCAGCTACAGCCCGAACTGCTGAACGGAATTACCCCAAATTTGGCAAAGAGGTAGCCCTTGGTTCAGACTGGTGCCTTTTGCTAAAATGGTGTAAATCCGTTCAGTAGTTCCTGAGAAATTCACAATTAAAATCACATATATATCTATGGGCGCGTCGGATCCGCGTACCCTCCCGATCACGAGCTGCATGCTAATTGGCTGTCAACACTCCAAATCAAGAAGTGTTGGCAGCCATTTTGTCCCTTGGTAGAACCGAGGGACAGAAACAAGTGCGCAAAGCGCAAAAAGGGGGCAGGGTAGAAACACCCTGACCCCCTAGGTCTGCTCAGGGGGTCCCACAAGGACCCCCTGGGCAGAAAAAAGCATATTTTTTTTTTTAAATCGGCGGGATGCGCTTAGGGTGCGCGGATCCTGCCGAGAACAAAAAAAGAAACAAGTGCGCAAAACGCACAAAGGGGGCAGGGTAGAAACACCCTAACCCCCTAGGCCTGCTCAGGGGGTCCCACAAGGACCCCCTGGGCAAAAAAAAGCATTTAAAAAAAAAAAAAAAAAAATCGGCATCCTGCAAAAAAAAAAAAAAAATTGTAAATTTGTGCCCATTTGAGATGTCATCAGTGATGTCATCAGTGATGTCACTGACCATGTCATGAGTGATGTAATATGTGACGTCATCAGCAGTGCATTGCGGGGGCGCGAGTTATAGTTAGCTGAACTAACTATAACGGGGGAATTTCACGGGTTTTGTACGAGTGCAATGTCCAAGTAACTACAACTGTCCCTAAAACCTATGGTTTTTTCAGTGAATTTCAAAGGTTTTTTAAATGCTAATTTCTAACTATAACGTGCCTGAAACCTATGGTTTTTTCAGTGAATATATATATATATATATATATATATATAGATAGATAGATTTTTTTTACCTCCCTAAAACACTAACATTACCTTTACTACCCCAATACCCATACCCTCCTAAAATCCTAAACTTACCCTTACCACCCCGATACCCATACCCCGTAAACCCTCAAATTACCCTTTCCACCCCAAAACCCATACCCACCCTGAACCCTAAAATTATTCCTGGCACCCCAAAACCCAAACCCACCCTGAACCCTAAAATTACCCTTAGCATCCCAAAAACCAAACCCACCCTGAACCCTAAAATTAGCCCTGGCACCCCAAAACCCAAACCTACCCTGAATCCTAAAATTACCCTTGGCACCCCAAAACCCATACCCACCCTGAACCCTAAAATTACCCTTGGCACCCCAAAACCCAAACCCACCATGAACCCTAAAATTACCCTTGGCACCCCAAAACCCATACCCACCCTGAATCCTAAAATGACCCTTGGCACCCCAAAATCCATACCCACTCTGAACCCTAAAATTACCGTTGGCACTCCAAAACCCAAACCCACCCTGAACCCCAAAATTAACCTTGGCACCCCAAAACCCAAACCCACCCTGAACCCTAAAATTACCACTGGCACCGCAAAACCCATACCCACCCTGAACCCCAAAATTACTCCTTGCACCTCAAAACCTATACCCACCCTGAACCCTAAAATTAACCTTGGCACCTCAAAACCTATACCCTTACACCTCAAAACCCAAACCCTCTCTAAACCCTATACTTACCTTATACTTACATGTAAAACACATATACCTTTACCATTCATGCCTTTACAACAAAATTGGTTGTAAAGGTATGCGTGGTAAAGGCATATGCATTGTAATGCCATGCGTTGTAATGGCATTGTGATGTAATGGTACTTGCGTTGTAACAACCGCATTGTAATGGCAACGCGTTGTAACATCCGCGTTGTAATGGTTGTTTCCCGTCGCAGACAGCCGAGCTGGGGCTTTGTGGTGGCAGTCCTCTACGGGCGATCGATGCTTGTGGTGCAAAGAGATGGGCTCGCAAAGGCTCACATCAATTTTCAGTGCGAGCGGTGCAATTCTGGTGCAAACAGGCTCGTTCAAGGTTGTGAATTGCCCAAAGTCAGGAACTCACTGAAGATAGATTCAGGAGCTGTTGGGGGGCCTTTTATCTGAGGCTCAGATCAGGGGGCCAGAAGACTAGCCCTTTGAGTCACTCTGGGATCCTGGGTTCAAGGTGAAATTGCAGGTCCAGTTCTTCTTCTCCAGGCAAGAGGGCAGCAGGTAAGCAGGTCAGCACGGCAGTACAGCAGTTCCTTTGAAGCAGCAGTCCTTGAAGCAGTACAGCGGTCCTTCTTACTGACAGAGTATCCACAGGTCCAGAAGTGTACTGAAGAGTTGGTTTCTAATGTCCTTCTTTTATACTTTGGTGCCCTGGCTCTGGAAGGTGAGAGAAGCTTCTAGACAGTGGCTTTGCAGTCTGTGGAATTCCCTGCCTCCCCTGCCCTGGCTACAAGCTGGGTGAAGTAATAATGCAGGGTTGTTAGGCACTTTGTGTGAAGGCAGAGCACATGCTATTCAGGTGTAAGTGGGGCTGTGCTCAGCTCCACACTCCCATCCTGCCAGCAGATGACCCACTCAGGCACACCATATCCCTCTATTGTGTAACAGTCTGGGAGGTATTCACAAAGCCTGTCAATTACACCCAGTCATGTGACCCAGGCCAAGCAACAATCACAAAAAGGGCTAAGGGCAGGAAAATACCAACTTTTTAATTTTTTTAACCAAATATGGGCAATCCAATATATCCTTGTGGGCTTGGGTAATTAAAGTGAATGGGTAATGGTGCCTACAAGGAATTTGTTTTGTGATCAACTGTGTTCCAGTGTGTCAATTATTCTAGATGTCTCACCATGACATCACAAATTAATTATAACAGTTATTTATTGATTATTCAAAATGAATTCAATTCAAAAGACCGAGTGTATCTCTTATTTTTGTATTTATAACAAAGTATATATGCAAATTCTCAGGATACCGCAAATATTGTGCATTTAAGTCATATTTGTAACTCTTATTTGGGTGTTTAATAGTTTATGGAGACATTAAGGGTTGTGGATATTTGAGGTTGAAGAAATCTAATGGCACAGGAATATATTTGCTTCTCAATACCACACAGACAGTATTCACAAATTCAACCTGTTTTTCGTCACTTTGGTTATATCATCAGATAGCAGGGCTCATGTTCATTGAATGGTTTGTTTGGACCATTGTGCAGGAAGATTTTTTTTATTATCTTCATAATGAAACATCATATTTTCTCCTAGAAACATGGTAACTGCCATATGGGTTGGGAAGCAATGAAAGCATTTAAAATGTTAAAGTTGCTAAATTGTCCCCCTCTCTTATGATCCAGAGTTTTGAAACTGGCTTAAAATCAGTAAAGTTGCTGGCACACCTAGCCAAACATCAGTCCCAGAACCTATCACTGCTATAAAAGATTAATACAATCAATGAATTAACAATCAGAGGGTAATATTGCCGATAGCATTTTGACCTAATAAAAAATACTGAAGCAGAGAGCAAATGTTTGCACGGATCGAGGCAGCAAATATGGGTGACTTGGAAATCAACTTCAGCATCTCCTAAATCCTGGTTTATGCTGCTTGGAGGTTTTGAGAACAATAGTTTCAGTGAGAGCTTGTTGATGACCCTCAGCACTCACAGTCTTGGATCTTGCCCTGCTGGAAGTAATTGACATCTATTTCAGAGACTGAGGGGGCCATTATGATGTCGGGTGGATCGCCACCGCCCGACCGGCGGTGGCGATCCGCCCGACATCTTTCCCCGCCCAGCCTCCATTTACCCCCGCCACATTACAATGGCGGGGGTACGTTTGCCTGCCATGCGGTCCTGGGCCATAATATGGTGGTGGTGCCTAGCAGGCACCGCCCGCCATATTACGATGTGTGCGGATTTGTGCCTTTCCATGGCGGCGATGCCGCCATGGAAAGGCATGCGGTCTTTGGCTTTGGGGGCCCGTTGTGGGCCCCCGGGGTGTTGGGGGGTGGGGGGTGCACTTGGGGGGTACCCATGGTACCCCCCTTCATTGGCATGCACAAGGTGGCAGGCACCGCGCGGTGACTGTCACGTTGTGCATGTCAATGCACAACATGCAACTTTTACATTGCAGCGGGTGCTGCTTACACCGCCTGCCGCAATGTAAATTATGCGGGATGCGATCACCAGGGTGGCAGTCGTATCCTAATGGGCCTAGCGAGACCGCCGCACCTCTGGCGGTCGGTCCCGTTTCCCGTTACGGGGGCCCGAAGTCCTAAATTAAAACTTTGAACGGATGCCCGCTTAGTTTGTCTGACCTCTTCCCCATCCCAGTCATCCTGAAATCGTACATTGGTCCCAGCCAACTGCAAACAGTGACTTTTGATTGGCGTTTTACTTTTTCTTGATGATTTTTCCCTAAAAAGTGTAAAAATTCATTTCTGCTTAACTTATTTTTATATTGATGTGTTTTTGCTAAAAAAAATTCTGTTTTTCTAAATTGGTTTGGGGATTTTATTTTGATGTTTTCTTGACTTTTGAATTGTCGGTGCTGCTTGAACTTAACACACATTGCTCTGGGGTTTGCCTACTATGTCTGCCATAGCTTACATAGGCTCAGCAGAGATTCTTTCAGAACTGTGTTTTCACCTAACCAGAGTGGATTTATTAAGCTATGGTATTCCCTCTCAAATTAGTAACCTCATTCCAGAGATGTGGTGAGACGTGGGTTCCATGCACACTGTGACAGCGGAACCAAGCTATACCTGGCTGATGAGACCTGTCATCCTTAGGGTGGTCTTCTCCCAACTTTTTGCCTGCTTACCTTCACTTGTTGCTGATTTTGTTTGTTGGCCTTAGGACTCTGAGCATTTTACCATTTCTTACCAGTGCTGATGTGCGTGTGCTTCTCCCCTAAAACATGGTGACATTGGGGTATAACTGATTGGCATATTTAGTTTACCTGTAAGTCCCTTGTAAAGGGATATACCATATACCCAGGGCCTGTAAACTAAATGATACTAGTGGGCCTGCAGCACTGGTTGTGCCACTCACACAAGCAGCCTTCAAACATGTCTCAGGCCTGCCAGTTACTGCCACTTCGACTTGCCATTTAAAGCCACTGCAAACACAACAAGATGATGGGCGAGTGTTGGACCTTTTCAAACACTCACCCTCAGTCAAGAGATCGGGGTTAACTCCATTGCTATTTTGCTCACCGTGCCACTCCAGTTTGGACCCAGCCATATGCAAATCAGTCTTGATCCTGCTCCCCATGGGAACAGTCCAACCTGAACTGCCAGGACAGGTCCTCCCTGGACCAAAACCAGCATCCTGGAACTGATTTTGGGATATCACCCCTCATCAGCCAGGCTAGCTTGAATCCAATGGCACAGCCAACAAGGGACACATGTCTGGGCATACCCTTGGCCACTTAGGGTGAACATAGCAAACACAACAAGATGATGGATGGAGTGTTGAAAGTTTTCAAACACTCACCCCAGTCAAGAGATCTGGGTTAAATCCATTGTTATTTTGCTCACCATGCCACTCCAGTTTGGACCCAGCCATGTGCAAATCAGTCTTGACCCTGCCTCCCATGGGAACAGTTCTGCCCAAACTGCCAGGCCAGGTCCTCCATATATCCGTCACCTTGTAGTGTTTGCTATGTTTGGCCTAAGTGGCCAAGGGTATGACGTACGATATAGTTCTCTTGCTCACTGTGCCATCAAACTGTGGTGGCGTGGTGAGCAAAAGAACAATGAATTCACCCAGATCTCTTGACTGAGGGTGAGTGGTTGAAAAGTTTCAGCACTCTGTCCATCATCTTGTTGAGATTTAAAACCACTTGCCAACCCTTAAACTTCCCTTTTATTGCACAAAGGTCAAACCTAAAATAGGCCCTATTCAGCCCTATGGGCAGGGTGCTGTGTAACTATAAGGTAGGGCATGTATTTTTAAGTTTACATGTCCTGGTAGTGACAAACAGCTACATTCGTTTTTCACTACTGTGAGGCCTACTCCTCTCATAGGCTAACACTGGGAATTCCTTAAACCACCTTTAAGCTGTAATTCCTGATTAGAAAGGAGTAGCTAAATTGTGTTTCACATCTTTGAAATGGTAATGAGAAATCCTCTTTCGTGGTAAAGTTGGATTTGACATTACTATTTTAGAAATTCCACTTTTAGAAAGTGGACATTTCTCTGCTCTTAACGTTGCTCTGTGTGCCTGCATCCTGTCTCCAATACACACCCTGGCTGGGTGACAGCTACACTTTGTGCATTCCCTCTAGACAGCCACAAACACAGGTAGGGTGGGTGTGACAGGTGACTCATCTGCATTCACCAGCATTTGATAGCCTTCCTGGTCAGGAAGGGGGAGGGGAGCTCACCCTTACATCTGAATAGGCTGTGTCCTGTCCCCGCACAAAGGAGTGATTACTCACCACAGATAGCCTGGCAGACAGAGCTGGGATAAAAACCGACCTGTGCATTTCAAGGAGCTGCTTTAAAGTCACCCCCCACTTCAAAGGCTCATTTTGATATAAGTACTGGGGCTTTGGCCCTAACAAATCAGAACACTACTGGTCCTGGGAAGAACTCTGCTGGAGTAAAAACTGCTGTGCTGTAAGGATTGCCACTTTGCCTTGACTGACTGTTCTGAGCAACTGCTTCTCTGCTTTGCTGAGCTGCCCTGCTGCATTCTGATCTCTGCCCTGCTGAGGACAAGGACTGAACCCATTTCACTTGAACCCAGAGTGACCCCAAGGGCTTGCTGGCTTGTCTCCTGTTTTCTCAAGTCTCAGGGACACAAAATACTTCCTACAATGCTCCTGGTATTACTGGGCTCTGCCATCTGTGAATCCTACCCTTGTCTGAGGTGCCTCTCCACTCCTGGGCCTCAGAGGTGGGTCTTGCAGCTTTTTCCACATCAACGAAATGGTGACTTTGTGCTGATCGGAACCGACGCATCGCCTTCAACGCTAAAGCAGCGACTACTCGACGACCGTGATTCTACAGCCGGTGCGACTTGATGCGATGGACAGTGCAGCTCGACATCGATGCAGTGCCTGCATCGTAATGGGGTTCGACACCAAAGCTTCCATCGACGGTGCGGATTGCCACCGATGCTCGCCTCCATCCAAGGATCGACGACTACGTGGCACCTCCTCAACTCCTCGCCTTGAGTCTTCAACGTCGACACTTTGCTCCATACAATATACTTTGTTAGCTGGACCTGTCTGAGTCCTGTAGCTGGCCTGCCCTTCATCACGGTCGGCCTGAACTTTGGATTTACCCCAGTCCCTTGCGACCTCAAGTAACCTTTTAGCGCTATTGACTTCAAAGCACTCTTTTAGTATTTATTCTTTAGTATTTTCATTTCTCAATGCCCACTGATTGGATGTTTGTTGTTTTGGTCTTGTTTTACTCGGGTAAATATTCTCTGTTTTTCTAAACCTGTGTGGAGCCTTTTTGTGGTGTTTTCATTGTATTACTGTGTGTGTTACACAAATACTTTACACATTGCCACTTAATATAAGCCTGCCTGCTCTGTGCCAAGCTACCAGAGGGTGAGCACAGGCTAATTTAAAGTGTGTATCTAGCTTACCCTGACTATGATTATGGCCCCTACTTGGATAGGGTGCAAACCTCTGCCAACTAGAAACCTAATTTCTAACAAGCCCTAATAAGGGGAAAACCGGTCCTGGGCTTGTGTTTCGGTTCAGGGAGGTCCTAGCCTGGCATTTCGGGCTGGACTGTTCCTATTGGAGCAGGCTCACGGATGATTTGCTCACGGATGAGGTCTAAACTAAGGTGACATGGTGTGCATAATAACAATGGACTGGGATGCTGCCCTAACTAATTACCACTGGCTAAGATTAACTCAATCATTCCATCCATCACTTTTTTCTATACTTCACTGTACTATTTTTAAGGCATGATCTATAATATGCTTTTAGGCTGATTTTTGATTTATTAAGATGTGGAACCTGGGTGTTTAATAATCTTAGTAGTAAGTGCTTGTATTGCACTGGAAATCTAACTGGATTTGCTCCTTTAGTTTGAATATTTAGCAAACATTTTTGAAGTCATTAAAGGAAAGTAACAATAAATTACCGAATCCAGAACTCAGTGACATGCCTGCAAAATACATTAACATAAAACAATAAAACAAAACACCAGAGAAAGGCAATATCAACACAAAAACACAATTACACAACAGAGTACAGTGCAATAAAACAGCCCCTACATCAAACAGCACGAAGGAGAGAACAACTGAAAAATGTGCATTCAGTCAGAAAAGTACACAATGAATCATAAGAGCATCATACTACAGCACAGCTGTTACAGATATCAATAACAACAGTGATATGATAAAGCAACAAAACATTAAATACAAAATAAAACAAAACACAACTGAAATGTATTATTGTGTTGCTCTGTTGTATTCATCTATAGTTTTGTCATTTAGTTGTGTTTCATGTTGCAGTGATTTACTGAGTGTTGAGCTGTTCAGTTGTTGCATTGGTGTGTTGTGTTCAGTTGTGTGTTTTTGTAATCCTGATTTCTCACTGGTCAACTTCATGTGTTTGTGTATTTTGTTGTGTTGCTGATTTTTTTGTTCTGCTATGATTTGTGTTGTGTTATGATGAGTAGTTATTTTTCTTTTGGTTTGTTATGTTATGGGGATTAAGGAAATGACTTGTGATTGTGTTGCAATGTTCTGTTGGTGTTGTTCGATCATGTGTTATTTTTTTCTGTTTTGCTGTTATATTGTAGGTGTGTTGGGTTTTGGTTTTGTGGTTGAGTTATTTTTCAGTGTGTTGTACTAGTAACGATTCATATTTTCTTGGGTTGATGTGTTGAGTTTTTTTGTTTTATATTTTGTGCTTGTGTTATGTTGTGTGTGATTATTGTTGTGTTGTTCACATAAGTTGCAGTCTCACAGAGTTCTAAATGGCACTTCTTATATTCAAAGCACTCCGGCACGTCTGATATATTTTGAGGTGTCTATGGTGAGCATTGCGGAACAATAATGTATTATTAATGTTAATGTTGAAATACTGGACCATCAGCAATATGAGTAAACAAGCATTTTCCGAGCCAATAAATCTGCCAAAGAATGTTAGAATTCTACTTTTGTGTGTGACTACAGAATGGGAGGAGTATGAGATTGTGAATTTGTGTGCAAGTGTTTCTTATAACATGTGACTGCTAGTGTGAGGTGTTTGAGAGTGTTATCAGTAGAATGAGATTGATAATCTTTGAAGGGTGTGAGTGCTGTCAGTATTTTGTTGCTGCCAGTGTAGGAGCAGTCTGGTAGTTCTATTGGTAATGTGTGACTCCTAGTCCAATGTAAGAGCATTCCTAGTAGAGTTAGACTCCTACGCTAACAGGTGTGTAAGAATACATCCAGTAGTGTATGACTACTGCTCTGGGAGGTGTCAGAGTGCTGTCCATATTATTATTTTATTTAATAGTATTAGGTTATTGCTAGAGCGCAAGGTGTGGGACAGCACTGTTGTTAATCTGTGACTCCTAGTCTATGATCAGGATAAGAGTGATTCTGAGTGTGTAGGGCAGCTACTCTAATGGGTGTCGAAGATCTGCCAGCAGGGCAATGCTGTTAATCTGTTAAGCGAGGAACAGAGCTTCTGATAGTGTCAGACTGCTAGTCTGTGAAGGGTCTAAAAGCCTTATCGGTAGCGTGTGCCTGTAAGGCATGTGAGAGTTATTCTGGTCGTGTGTGAATTGTACACTCTGAGGGGTATGAGAATGCTGTCAGTTTTGTCTGACTGCAAGTGCGTGAAGGGTCTGAAACTGCTGTCAGATTGTGACTGCTAGTCTTTGAGCATGAGAGGGCTTTGGATAGTGAATAGCTCTTGCTCTAAAAGGTGTTTGAGTGCTGTCAGCAGTGCAAGACTACTGGTTTGTGAGAGAGGTAAGAGAACTTCTGATATTGAGGTAAGAGACTGTGCTAGTCTATGAGAGGTATGAGAGTGCTGATGGAACACTGTGACTGCTACTCTGAGGAGTGTGAGGGTGTTGTAGGCAGTGTATGACCTGTAGTCTTAGAGACAGCTATTGGTTGTGCTGCTGCTAGTCCACGATAGGTGTTCTACCAGTAGTTTGAATGCTACTCTGCAAGGAGCCTGGTTGGAAGTGTGAGAATGCTAGGTTATGAATGCGAGTAGTATATGTCTTCCAATCTATGGTGAGAGTGCTTGTGGTAGTGTATGACTACCATTCTGTGTGTGATGTGCGAATAATGTTAGTATTGTGAGACTGATAGTCTGTGAAGGGGGTTAGGGTCATGCAGAAGCAAAGGCACAGATCAAAGAACAAACATTTGCTTTCAATTAGAAGCACCAACACATTTTGTATCTGTACTTTTGTCTCTGTAGCCTAATGAAGGGCTTCAAAACCCTAATGGCAACACTAATGGTAGAATGCAACCTTACACAAAAAACAGCTGACTTGATGGACAGACTATCTAAGCAATGGCAAACCTTAAAAACCTTTGAAAGCTGATGGCTGAAGGGACTGTGTTTGGATGGGAATGTCTCCTGCATGGTATACTGGGGTATTCCACTACCTTGAGTTCCCAACTGCATATGTATCTGTATTTATTTTGGCACTGGTGTTATTCTAATCTAAGAATGTGCACAGAGGCTTAGGCATGTTCGTGACTATGCAAGTTCCTGGACCTGTCCTATGACCTTAAGGAGTTCACAGAGTGTGTCCTCATTACAGGCAGTGGACTACTGTCCTTGCTGTAGGTTTATAGAATAAAGTGATGGTGGCACCATACTGTGTTTTTAGAAAAGAGCAGTAGTGTAACTAGATATTTTTATCTGTCTCACAGGGAGTGAAACTTACTAGCCTACCTGAGTAAAATTCCACTGTTGTGTGTGCTGAGAACCCTGCACTGGCATCCCTGGTATATGCTGAGTGCGTACCCTTATGTTGGGCTTGTGACATGTGGTGATAAGCTGTGTATGAGTGAGTCTGAGTAATGGGGGCCTGTGAGATCCATTTTCGATGTCTCCAGCATGGCCTTCCACAAGATGGATTGTGAGGAGGACCAGTGGAAAGATGTCGCCTGCATTCCTGTAGCTGGAGGGAGGAGAACTGGATATTGAAGTGAGGCGGATAGAGGGCTACCTTTAGAAATTCCATTAGGCATTTTGTTAACAAAATGCTATTGATTAATCTTGCTCAGCATTGTCATTTGGTGAACGGGAGATTTGAGGGATGGAACTGCAATTTCTCTTTTGTGAGATGATGTTTCTCAGTGAGGTATCCCTTTAATGTGTCCGTGATTACTCCTGTTCGGCTGATGACAGTCAAGTCCAAAACATCACATTTCATTCTGTCTCACTTGTGGGTTGTGAGAAAGTGGATTATTAGTGGGGTTGGATAGTAGTCCATCACATGTAATAATGTCACAATTCTTGTTGGGTCTAGTGAAGGTTTCATTAACTTAAACCTGAGCTCAACCCCTGGTAGCTATGGCACAAAGCAGACAGGCTTAACTTAAGAAAATGTGAAAAGCATTTGGAAGCACCAAAACAGTTAAAAATGTGAAAACAAGATAAAAATCCCACTCCAATTGATAAAAATAGAGAATATTCTAATTAACATAATGACATTACAACAAAAATCCAATAAGAGGAACTGGAGTTATGATATTTTAACCAATGGCAACTGGTCGTGCTAGACCAGGTCAAATTCAAACATTAAGGCCGACTGTGATGGACCACCAGTTGGATACACGGACCAGGACCTTCCTGGTGGAAAGTTTACCATCTGACTTAGAAATGATTCTGGAGAAAAAATGGTCCTCAACAAGTCATCGATGGGGCAGGCTGCACCTGAATCAATGATGGTGGGTTGCTGAAGGGCAGGGACCCGGAGCAGTCAAGGAAGATGAGAAAGCTCTGGGTGGGCAAAGTCCATGCCAGGAAGGCTTTGCCATCAACCGAATGCTGCTTGTCGCCGGTCCCGGTGAAGCCCTCTACGTTTCGCCTTAGATGCTTTTTTAGAAGTCAGAGCTCCTTCAGCGGGGCAATCCATCAAGTTGAGACTGACCAGCAATTTTCAATGTCGACAGCTGGGGATTCGATAGCAACCCCGGTCTCTGTCCGTTCTCCAGAGAGAAAGTTGGCAAAACATTTCTACGTCCCACTTCTTGCGGTTTTGGGACAGGGGGACTTCACTCTAAGACCAGCCAAGGACCCAGGACCTGGGGACACCACTTGAAGGTATGGACTCCAACAGAAGTCACCAGCAGGGTCCAGGGAAGGTCTAGTTGAAACAATCCTTTGCCCACTCCCCAAACCAGCTTTGGGCAGCTCTACCCCTCCCACTGGATTTGGAGGCAATCTGACTAAAGGAACAAAAGCTAGGCAAACTCAGGTGTAAGCTTCGTCTGCCAGTGACATGGTATGCATTCTTTGAAACTCAGGAAGGGGCTGGGCACAGCCCCTGGGCCATCCTGCTTAAGGAAGAAAGACACCTCCCCACAGCCACAGCCTTTTGTCCACTGTCTGGGGGCAGTCCACCTCTCACTCCAGGAGAGCCATTGGGGGTCAGGTGACAGCTGTACACTGGCAGGAAAGTCTTTTGGTTTTGGGCAGAAACCAGATAACTTTTTAGAAGTGTCTTTTCCTTCATAGAAATATATAATCTGACTTTATCATTAAATTGGATTTTAAATTACAATTAAAATAGGTAATTGAACCATTTTTCTAGCTATTCCAATCTGAATTTAGCACTTAATAAATGTAATAGTGTAAACCAGTGTTAGCCTATGGGAGAGCCAGCCTTGCCACAGTAAAAAAACAATTTTGGAGATTTCTCACTACCAGGGCAATTAAAACATTAAACATAATATCCTATTTTGCAATATTGTACACACTGCCCAGTGGGCATTTAAGACCTACCTTAGGGGTGAGTTATTAGTATTAAAAAGTCAGGTTTAGGGATGTCAAAAGGTTTATTTTGACAGTTGGCAGTTTTAAGACTGCACCACATGGCTGCAATTACAGGCCTGCAGAAATGGTTTACCATGTAACTTGAGTGGTGGCACAATATGTGCTGCAGTCCACTAGTGACATTTAGCTTGCAAGCCCTGGGTACATGGAAGACCATATACTTGGGACTTTTTGGCAAGTTAAATGTGCTAATCAGGGATTTAGCCAATTCAACATGTGTTGGGGGTCAGAGAACATGGACTGGGGCCTGGTTAGCCGAGCCCCAGTGCACAGAGTCAAATAGCCAGCAGCATCAGTCCAAACAATGGGGATGATCATGCAGAAAGTGACATTTTCCTACAAGGGTGCTATGGTGGAGACATCCTGAGTGCTGATAGTTCTGCAGGTTGAGACAGTGGATTCATTCCCCTGTCTAGAAGTTATGTATAAAAGGTGGACAGAAAATACATCAATTAGTTTCATTTACAAGCCTGCAAGGTTTTCAAAGAATTATTTTGCAACCTCGGGTCATGTCTGCCTGACAGTCAGTCTTCTAGAGGTAAAGGGACATCACCTTAAGTCTGTACTTTCTTCTAAAGGAGCTGTGGATCTTCCTGAAGCATTTTAGATACCTGCCTGCTGAGAGAGAGAATGGGTTTGTCTGGCCCATCAGGAGGAGAGAAGCCCAGCATGTCCCCATTCGCTGAAGCAACCAGCGATTGATGACTGCCTGGCTCCTGGTGGGAAGCATAATCATCGGGCTTGGAGGGGGTGCTCCAACTACCATAATCTTTGAAGGGCCAGAGGGGAGATGTAACTGTGGTGCTCAACGTAGGACCAGATGGGGGCTCCACTTACCTCCATTGCGATTGGGAAAAAAACTTCTGAACCACCACTGGGCCAGTTCAGGCTGTGACTGTCCTTGGCCTAGGCAGGGCCAAATCACTGCATCCATCCAAAATCACTATGGCTAGGTCTGCACTCCAGACTCAAAAGACAGAGGCTGGGCAGGCATGCAGACAGATACCACCCACAGCCAGATTCCACTGCAGCACAGTGAGCGTGCTTCCCACTGCAGCCCCTGCAAGAGATGCACGGATGTCTGTCTGAGCCATAAACAACCCAAACAAGGACTCAATTGTGAATATTCAAAACACGGAATGGGAAGACTTAAAACTGAGTGCATAGTTGACTGTGAGAAAGAAAAGCTGTGCTTTATTAAATCTAATTCATGATTTCCCATAAGAGAGGAGAGGACCCAACATCCAAAGGGTCACTCTGGAGGTATTAGAGAAGGGATCAGTAGTACAGATGTTACACCTCAAAGAAGAATCACACCCAGACACTCTAACTTGTATATCAAATTGGATTGTGTAATATTTAGTGCTTTCCATTCTCAAAAGGCAAACACTGGTCTGGACATAAGAGTTATTGTGTCTGTTGCTTAATTGTTTAACACTAAGCTTGAGCATCCCACACTACCTCCCTGAGAGGCGGGTGACTGCTCACCCTCGCTTTTCTGAGAAGAGCAGAAGGTACTATTCTTGACTGAGTTTGTAAAGTCATAGTAGGAAGAGCATCAGGATATCAATGTCAAATTACCTCAACTCCCATGGTTAAGGCCCAGTTACCTCTGCCTGCCCCATGAACAGGCTAGCATAAAACCCACCCTTTTTCCACACTTCTTCTTATTGTACTTTTAAAAAATAATTATGACTTATGTTCTCTAATATTTAAAGCTGTTTGTAGCCAGACCTAAAAGAGAAGTAAAATTTTATGCTGTCTGATGCAGTGATTTTGATCAAGTGTCAACTTTCACCAAATATTGAATCCTATGGTGCTGAGACATAGCACAGTCCCAATTTCCCATATACTTTAGTGCAGGGAAATTGTACTTTGGGGATTCAACATTTATTTTTCACCTATTTTATGTGATTTTACCTAAAAGAATCAAAGTGAAAAATATTCCATAGAATCCAGAACAACAAATGTATTTCTAAAAAAAGAGTTTTCGGTGTCTTTAATGATTTCTCTGTAACACAAGTTAGGTTATACCAATACATGTTTCCGCTAGCTCTAAAAAAAAAAGATATAATTGTAGTCCATTGAATTGAACTTTTTATTATCAGCTTTTTGGCAGATTTAATATATTCTTAGGGATGTTGGTGCAGTCATTGTGCAAGACTCCAGCACAAGGGCTGAGGTGGAGCTGAGTTTAAACTTAAATTAATGTGACCAGTTTATAGAATATGATATATTTTTCTGGCTTAAAGAGTAATTGCCTTAAAAGGTGTATGGAAATCTCAGGGAACAGGTATTTATTTTTTTACAGTGTTATCAAAAGAAAATATACATTTGTATTTGGACAGTTTGGCCAAATCCAAAAGTGTATTAATGTGCAAATGAAAGGGATGTATTATGAAATTATAAAGCATAAACATATAGGGGCTGATTCCACTCGGGCCGGAAATCTCTCTGACCGAGCCGGACCCAGAGAGAATTCCGACCGAATCGGACCCTAGCAGTTCGACCGGACGAGTACGATGCATACGCATGCTATCGGACTCGATTCGGTCGGACTCCCATTGAAGTCAATGGGAGCCGGTCGTACGACGCGTACGCGGGCTCCCATTGACTCAATGGGTGCGAGGCGAACAAGGGCGCCCCCTACAGTGGGTACGCGTCCATGCGCATCGCGGCGTACATGCACAGGTATGGGGGACCCATGGGTCCCCCCTGTGTGCGACTCGCGCGCCTACGCGTTCAGGGGGGTCCGACGCGGACCCCCAAAGTCCGGCTCCGACAGCTCTTTCGAGCCGGACGGCGCAAGTCGGTCGGACTGCTTGCGGCGCGCATCGTACTTACCCGGCCGGGAAACGTCTCCATAGCGCGGTGCGAGTCGTGTCCGTGCGTGTCGGTCGGAGCGTGTTGAAGCCGCGTACGAGTCGGTCGGCGATTTCGCGGGAGCATGCATCGTACTCGCTCGGCCGTATCAGCGTACGATTCGGTCGGGAAACAGGGCTCCGAATCGGATCCGGTAAATCCGAATCCGATTCGGAGCCCTACCGGCCGAGATCGGAATCGGCCCCATAGCCTTTTTTACCCTCTTGTAAATTATTTACTTTCTGCAACATTGCAGATTTTTTAAATTCACCTTTCTTATATAACTTTTATTCACCAATAACATTAAAGTCTCTCTCTTAAAATCAGGAATAACATTAAAGTTATTCTGCAACTACTAGTGGTATACTGCACATGAAACCTGAATATTCAATAAAATGGAATGGAAAAAAATATTAAACTCTGTAATGTGACTTGTATATCAGAGTCAACCTTGCTCCTCCATCTAACCATCAACGCACCATGTCCTCTCAAAATTGCCCCATGCACATTTCACCATCTTGGGGCTGTTGAGCTATGACGTTCTCTATGTTTCATCATCAACTCGAAACCGGGTAACCCAAAATGCAAACCCAGTTTGCATATATCCCACACTGAGACAATTATTCTGGATATTTACTTCAAACTGCTAAATGCCATTTTTGTGCTCTACACCCCATGCACCTTTCTTTGAAAAGGCACTTTTGCATTACCTTCCATGTGTCTCACATTCATTGGTACCAGGTAGGCAGAAGCTTGTTTCTTCTACCAATTCTAAATTTTCAGCCGTCGTCAATATCTACAATATTGTTAAGATAATGATCTAGGCTAACCAGTTCACTGTTTGGATCTTTGTCCAGAACTACAATCAGCTTAAACCACTCACAATCCACGCTAAGTAGTTCTTGTTTGGTATCTTTGATCAGAGCTAGAATAAGCTTAAAAAATTCATGCTCAACCATCACCCACCTGGGTTGTCACACTGCTCATACATGTACAACCCATGACTGAGCCCCTCTCTCCCACTTCTATTCCTCCACCTCAGAATCCTCCCTTTGCTACTCTGGCAACTCAGTATTGTCACCCTCTCTGCTCAACAAATACTGGTACTCCCTTTAACACAAGTTTTGCTCTTAAAAAAAAAATATGACATCCACAACCTTTTCCTAAATAATGGATTCCACTTTCAAGACATAACTGAGCCCTGGATCAATAACTCCTCAGCACCAGATAGAACCAGACTCCTCCTTCTGAATTAATATATCCAGATGAAAAGCAGAAATAATGTATGAAGCAGCGTGACCCTCATTCATCTCAGTTCCCTTGCTTTCAAAGAGCTCCAATCACAATCCTATGAATCACTTCAGTATCTCCTATCAAAGGCCATCACAAGCTCAACTCCTTCTCTCACCTGTTTTGTAACCTCATACTGACCAAATAAACACCTTAATTCCTTCCAATCTGAGCTCCAGGATCTCACACAGTATATCCTTTTTACCTCTGACTGAGGTTTTAGTTTAGGCTATTTGAATCTCTATGTCAATATGGCCTCCAATATACACAGCCAGAATACACCCAAATTTTTCCCTAATACTAGAGCTCCAGCTCCTTCATCTCTAGCAACCAACTGGGTCTGACCACTGTCTAATTAAAGTCTGCATCCATCAGTAATGAGGTAAATGACAGACCAAAGAACTCCACCACAGTAGGCTAACTTTTCTCTTAATACTTTGGGAATACTTTGTGGCCTGAATCTTCACTCAGTTGCCCTTTCGAGTAAAAGACCCTCCTCTAGATACTCCTGAAGGCATTCTATATCCCACTGGTGAGCAAACCTTACTCCACCTGTAAGGGGGCACTTGAACAAATTGTGCACTGAAGATCTCTGCCAACAGAATTATCATGCAAAGCACTAGAATGACACTGGATCAAATCCAGCCTTCAGTCAGATAACTCAACCTGAGGACTTATTCCAGAACAAAGACAGTCCTTTCCAGGCCTGCAGCAAATTTACCAAAGAACTATCCACTTCTACAAGGGAATAGTTTCTCCGAGTTCATCGTGAGGGTGTCTTTTCCATCATCAGATCTATGTAACATGTTTCTCAGTCTTCACCTTCACCATCCTTTGCCTGGTTCTTCTAAGCATTACTGTACAAGTCCTCTCTCTACTTGTATACCATTCTCTGAATTTGACACACATAATAACCTGGACTCATTCAAGAAATTCTCTCCTCCTTGGCATATCAGCAGTGTAAAGGTCATCACCTGACACATCAATTATCAACTGCTTAATCAACACCTCCGTGTTCTGCACCATGTGTCAGAACTGGTCCAGGAGCCTGACACTGTCTTCATCTTTCCCCGAAACCCACCTTCCTGAATATACAGAAGTGTGGCTAGAACCCATGGGAAAATTGAGGACATCTGTCTGGATTCTGCAACAAGGATTTTCCTCTGGAAGTCAAATCGTCCTCAGCAGAGATATAAAAGCTCTGTTTAAAGGTAGTAGTTATCAGCATTGGTTTATGCAATAAATAATAGCAATAAATGTAATGTCCATCTCTCTTATTATGAGAATTAAAGAGGTCACTGCATGAGACCTAGGAGGTTGGATCAAGACTAGAAAACCAGTGCTGCAAAGAGAGGGGAGAGGGATAACCAAAGAAAAGAAACCGCTTCCACTGACCCAAGGGAACCAAAGGGAAATAAAACAAAAGTGAGGGAGGAGTGTTGGGTATAAACTGCAATTATTGTCATAAGACTTAGGCCTTAGCAGAATGCCAGGTTTCCAGGGACCTTGATAATGGCTTTACTGGTAGTCGTACTTGCTCTCCATAATGAGACCTGAAAGAGGATTGCTGCATTCTGCAGTGCCAACACTGTTCCTTCTCAATTTTCCTGTCTGCTAAACACTTCCTGGAGTCTGCTGAGTCACAGGTCATCCTTCATACTTCAAACTCACTTTCCCAGGTAAATTTATTGTCTTGTGGACACTGATCTGCTTTATCCCTGTATCCTCGTGCCCCACTTGATTCCCGACACCAAGGCCCTCAAGCAAATATCATCATACCCATTGCTAAACCTGATGATATAGGAAATTAGAGATCCATGAACGGTATTTCATGCATCAAAAATGCCTCAAAACTGTTATCATCCACAACCCTACTTTGAATCTAATGAACTGGTGTATGTATTTATTTCAACCTTGTGACCCTGAAAGGATAAAAAGATTACTTCTACATTAGGGAAGAATATCGTAGTTCCTGTTCCAAGGGCTATCTTTGTTCCCTCACCCTTCTTGATTTCTCTATGACTTTCAACTCCATTGTCCACATTTTACAAATCTAAAATCTGTCTGTTTCTCATTCCATCAGTGGGACAGGACTGGCAAGGTTCACTCCTTTCTTACTATGCCAAACTTACAAAGTTAAAGGGCTTTTCCTTTCCAATACAGCAGACATCAAACACAGTATCCAACAGGACTCCACCCCTCCGCACAGCTTTTCAATGTTTAGCTGTTCAATGCTACCATTGCTGTCATTCTGGACTATTACCAGTCAGGTTATCCCATGTAGGCCAAAAACATACAAGCTTGATAAGGAATCTTTTAACCTCCAAACTTGGCTTATTGTATTTCTCAGGTTGACTGGAGGGTGCAGAGAAATTAGCTGTTCATTACAGGCGAAAAACGAATATACTTCTCTTGGTCACACTCAATGCAGATCCCTACGTTGTATCCTGGTCTGAAAAATAGGCATCCCTGACACCTGTGAATGAAGTCCACAATTTGAGTATGCTCTAATAGAAATAATCTCAGATGTCCACCATCTCTAAGGAGACATTTCCTCACATGCTAAAAGGGTTCTTTTGACACAGCATTATATTAAAAACAAAACCACCCTAGTCATAGCTGTGGTCATGTCACACCTAGTTTACCATTATAGCTTACCTGCTAGCAGTAAAAATGTACATCATTGTTGTCATGGCCCCTTTTTTCTATCTGGTTCTGTCGGTTGTAGGAGTCTTGGAAGAATGTAAGAAATTGGATTATTGGCAGAGAGGGGTGATATCCCGACTCAATTGATAAAAAATAATGCTTTTCAGAGTGAACTACAAAAGTCCCTAAATTAACCTGTGTTAGCCCTCTGGTAGATTGACACAAAAAGCAGTCAGGCTTAACTTAGCAGCCATGTGTAAAGTACTTATGAAGCACACAAACTGTAATAATGTGAAAACAAAATACAAGAAATATCACAACCCAGTTCCAAAAAATAGAGTACATTTTAATAAATTATTTGACACCAAAACGACAAAAACCCAATCAGTAGAACCAGAGTCATGAACTTTTACAGTTTTTAGTAAAAACTATCATCTAAAAGATCAAAGCGCCAACTGTGGACATCTAGTTGCGCGAGACCAGGTCAAACTCTAAAGTTATGGCTTACCGTGATGGAGCGCGGTTCGAATACAAGAAGTGGACTGGGCCCGGTCGGTGCTTGCCTTCGGTAAAGTTCAGCAGGGCAAGGCGACAGGCAGTGACTGAGGTGGAAGCGTTGTCGTCGGGGAGCTTGACAAAGTTGTGGTGAAGATTTCTATGTTCAGACTTTCTTTTTCGAAGTCAAAATTCTTCGGTGGGACAAAGCTGTAGGCTGTAACTGACCCTTTCATTTGAGATTGTTGGCTTTAAATTCTACATGCAAAGCATTTAACTTTAGGTAAACATTCCGTAGCACACAATTAGGTTCAACAGGAAAGCAATTACATATCAAAACTAACTTCTATATAAATACTTACTTTGATGTATAAGTCAGAAACCAAAGCCTGAGTATTAAAACAAGCACATTGCCATTCCAATTAACATAAAAGACGCACGTTTTTAACGAGTATTTGCTTGTCAGTCAATGCACATTTTGTATTTCTTCCTCTGTGCTTCAGACATTTCAATTAGCCAAAGGAAGCAGCCAATTTATGTTTTCTGTGTTCTCAGTTTGAAAGCATTTTATGGATTCACACATCATACAAAGTGTTGTCACAAGTGAGCCTGTAGTATTTGATAAAAGGAGGATTCAGGAGAGAGCATATTCGATTATGTAAAGCGATATAATCAACTGATTAGTGAGAAACTGAAGCAACGGTAGTCCATGGTGTTTTAAAGAGATTAAAAATATCTTTAGTATATTAAACACATGCATAGTCCCAATGACCCAAGTATGGCTTCCTTTCCCAACAAAGATAATAAAGGTTTTCTGCCTCTGGCATATTACAGGTGCCTCTGAATTCCTGATAGTTGTGGTAACTCCTGTTTCTGATCAAATGGGTGATTGTGAGTGACGTAGTAATATTTCATGCTATAATCTCAAATGTTTCAGGTGACAAATGGTCACACCTGTTGAATTTTGTCCTAAAAAAACAACAACAAAAAACACAGGACTCGGGAATTACTTAAACAGTGGTAATACATATTTCCCTAGTAGATGTTGTTCCATACAGAACATTTGTACTACCACATACATGTACATCCTGCGATTAGAAATGTGAAATTACTGCATCGCAATTACCAGCATGTTAGATGTGACTTGCTGATTAAAAAAAGAAATGCGTTATAATTTTGACATGAAGGGCACCCAAGTGTTTTTGTGCTCTATAGCCGCCTCCACACCTTTATTAACATCTAGATTTTCACTTTGCAGGTGAGAAAATCCCTCTTGGAAGGACTAGTATCTCACTAGTGTCCAATGGATTGCAGTTTGAGCATTTCTTCGTTGGGAGGTACAATCATGATAGATTCCAGTTTAAGAGCTATACCGATGACATCTAAGAGTTTTGCAAAAGGCTTTGACAACTCCATTTTGATTCCTAACTCAAAGGCATGTAGCAGACTTGGTTACAAAACTAGATGTACTGAGAAACGTTTATGCACACTGACCACCTGCAAGGAAGTCTATCACTAGATTGCATCAAAACAGCTTTAATGGCATCATTTCTGTCTGCAAACCAACATATTTTCAGAGTAAATAGGAGTTTGGTGGCGTAAACCACACCACAGCAGTTTTCCCCAGGTTATATTGACCCAGAAAAATACCTGGATATTTGGATTTTGGTATGGTAAGCAAGATCAGCATGGAAAGCATCATTATCTATGAAACGGACGTACTAAAAAGCCATATTGTAAGTGATAGTTCTATAGATTCTTCTTCTTATATTGAATTTAAACATATACCAGGCATTATTTTTAATCCTATTTTTAATTTGTGTATACAATAACTGTGTGCATAAGTGAACAGAAAAACAATATATGCAACAATACAATCGTGACAATCCTAACTGCTAGAGCGGTCGACCTCAAAGCTTGGGAACCGGGTTCGAGCCTCGGCAGGGACACTCAACATCCTGTGATTCTGGGCAAATCACTTAATCTCCCTGTGGCTAACAAAATGAATCTGTCCATCTGTAACGCAACTGGTGCTCATGTACAGCACTCTGATACCTTTGGGTCGAGTTTGCGCTCTATAAACCCCCCCCAAAAAATTATTTTAGATGTCATCAGTGATGTTGTTAATGATGTCATACTACACATCGTGATTGATGTAAGCAGAGCATGGCAAGGGTGTGAGTTATATTTACTTCAGTTAACTATGACTGGTGAATTTCAATGTTTTTTCCAGTTAATTTGTGATGTTTTTTAAATGTTATTTAAGATATTTTTATTATACCCAACTATAACATCACTTTAACCTTAGTTTTTGTCAGTGAATTTGTAGATTTTTTTTAATGTAAAGTAATATGTTATTACCATTACCACCACCTCCATGGGCTACTCACCCTAATCCTAAAACAACGGTCACAACATTTCTCTTCATGTTGTGGACAGTCAATTAGACCGCAGGTTTTCACCTTGCTGCACCGTGGTTGTTGGACGTGGCCCTTTTTGCAGGTTTATCCCCTGACTTTTCGCCTTTTACCTCCTACTTTTCTGACCCTCTTTTTGTTGGCTTTAGGACTCTTGGCTCTTTACCACTGCTTATCAATGCCAAAGTGCACATGCTTCCTGCGATAATTGTATTTCTAATTGGTTCTCCATGATTTGCATATTTGATTTACTAGTAATTCCCTAGTAAAGTGCACTGTGTGTACCCTGGGCCTGTAAATCAAATGCTACTAGTGGTCCTGCAGAACTGGCATATGCTACCCACATGAGTAGCCTTGTAATCTTGTCTCAAACCTGCCATTGCAGTGTCTATCAATGCAGTTTAAACTGCCATGTCGACCTGGCAAGTGCACCCCATTGCCAGGTCCTAACCTTACCTTTTACTACATGTAAGGCACCCTTAAGGGAGGCCCAAGGTACCCCCATGGGCAGGGTGCAGTGTAAATGAAAGGTAGGACATGTACTGGTTTGTTTTATAAGTCCTGATAGTAAAATACTGCCAATTTTGTTTTTCACTAGTGCAAGGACAAGCTCTCCCACAGGCTATTATTGGAGCTGCCTTGTAACATTTTACAAGTGTAACTTTCAATTGGGAACAGCTAGAGATTTGGATTTTGGCTCTCAGAGCCCAGAATTTTAAAACACATCTTTTGGTAAAGGTGTGTTTTAAATTGTGTGTTTGAAAATGCCACTTTTAGAAAGTGTTTTGAAGAAAAGGGGTTTGGTCCTACTACGGTCAGGAAGGACCTCTAAAGCTTTATAAATACACAAAACATGACCTGATATTCAATACTGCTGTTTGAACATTAAACAGACTGACCTTTATCTGATTCGATTGGTCTTTCGTAATTTAATTACTTTTTTTGAAAAAAATCTTTTTTATCTGAATAAGACATTGTCAAAAATGCCTTTCCAAAAGACACACTGCATCAATGAAGATTCTTTCTCGTGTACAAACTGTGTTCAGTGTTTAACATAAAACATATATTATATACAAAATACAAACCTAAATTAAATCAAAGACGAACTAAATCAAATCATAATGTGCCAGTCAAGATAATTTATACCACAACAGCCAATTGAGTAACAAGGAATACACAATTTCTCACAAACACTACAAAGGCTGTTGGACTACTGGGTATTCATTTAGGAGTCTAGTGGGCATACATCATTTACAGGACAATGCTCAACATAGACAATCATAATTCAGTTAACTCAATAGGGGGTAAACGCTGACGCGTTTCGAGTCCCTATGCAATTGTCAGGGTTCTCTTCAGGGCTTGGGACTGGATATGATCTGGATTTTGGATTTATGAAGTCAAGTCTTCTTTATAAAAACTGGGAAAGGACATCTGATGGTTTAACTGTTATTCCAGAGTCCAAAAGGAGTAACTCAGGTCCACGCCTCTTTCGAATGCGCCCTTCGGGCTTTGTCCCAACCATCAATATCTTTTAAAGTTATGACACAGTGCTTTATCAGATTCTCCGAGTGGGACAATAAGGCTGCTCGCCCGAAGGGCGCATTCGAAAGAGGCGTGGACGTGAGTTACTCCTTTTGGA
The DNA here is from genome assembly GCA_963921515.1 of Calotriton arnoldi. Classification (NCBI taxonomy): domain Eukaryota; kingdom Metazoa; phylum Chordata; class Amphibia; order Caudata; family Salamandridae; genus Calotriton; species Calotriton arnoldi. Next base: position 1,435,333 of record CAWUFW010000145.1, read on the forward strand.
CTCATAGAATAACAGTTAAACCATCAGATGTCCTTTCCCAGTTTTTATAAAGAAGACTTGACTTAATAAATCCAAAATCCAGATCATATCCAGTCACAAGCCCTGAAGAGAACCCTGAAAGTTGCATAGGGACTCGAAACGTGTCGGCGTTTACCCCCTACTGGGTTAACTGAATTATGATTGTTTATGTTGAGCATTGTACTGTTAATGATGTATGCCCGCTAGACTCCTAAATGAATACCCAGTAGTCCAACAGCCTTTGTAGTGTTTGTGAGAAATTGTGTATTCACTGTTACTCAATTGGCTGTTGTGGTATAAATTATCTTGACTGGCACATTATGATTTGATTTAGTTCGTCCTTGATTTAATTTAGGTTTGAATTTTGTATATAATATATGTTTTATGTTAAACACTGAACAAAGTTTGTACACGAGAAAGAGTCTTCATTGATGTAGTGTGTCTTTTGGAAAGGCATGTTTTGACAATGTCTTATTCAGATAAAAAATGTTTTTTTCCAAAAAAGTAATTAAATTACGAAAGACCAATCGAATCAGATAAAGGTCTCAGTCTGTTTAATGTTCAAACAGCAGTATTGAATATCAGGTCAGGTTTTGTGTATTTATAAAACTTTTAGAAAGTGGGCATTTTCTTGTTTAACCATCCTGTGGAATCATCATCTGGTTTAGAATGACAGGGGTCAGTTTGTGCATTCACTCTAGACAGTCACACAAAGGGAGTTGAGGTGTGCCCTGCATATCCTCATGGCCCATCACCAGGCTGTGGGGCCATCCTGAGCTAGAGTGGTGGGAGGAGCTGTCACCTGCACCTGAATAGGACTGTGCCTGGCCTTTCAGAATGCTGTCTCCACCCCCCTGGAGTGTGTCTGGAGCCAAGACCAGGCAGGGCAAGAACTTGTGCTCTACAAAGACAATCCTCTGAAGAATGCCTACAGCAAAGGCCAGAAATGGTACAAGTATTGGACCTAAAATCTCAGACTTTTAGAATACTTTTGGATCAAGAGGAGCCTCTGCCAAGGAGAAGAGCTGAAGCTGTGAGGAGGTGTACTGCCCCTTCGCTGTGTGTGGCTTTGCTGGGTTGGCCTGCAGTTGCTGCTTCTGCTTTGGAGAGGAAAAGGACTGGACTTTGTGTTGTGTTTCCATTCCAATTACTATTGGAATGGTTGCTGGAATGTGGGGCTGGAATGCACTGTAGGTTCCAGCTGAAGGTTCGGGGTCCGGCAGTTATGTGGAGACCTCTGAAGCTGACTGATGTTTTGGAGATGTGCTGTGTGCTGTAAAGAATAAAGAAGACTACATCTACTTCCTTCTACTTGCTTCATTTACGAAGGACCCATTTAACATTTGGCGACGAGGATGGGATCTTTACAGCACTCTTCACGGCACTTCCTGATTAATTTTCCTGTGCACAGAAGGATTTATAAACGGATCCACTGACACCCTGATTGAAGAGCACCACCTTGCCAAGTCTGAAGACTCCTTCCGGCAGGTCATATGACTAAATACTCATTTTTGCTCATTTTGACTTTAATTTGAGACTTGTTTATCTTTGACATTCAACGGCCACCTCGCAAGCGCTTAGCCTTACCTGGCATTCACCCTGGAACACAGATTCTCCACGAGATTCTGTTCTCTGCTTCCAGCTCCATTCTTGCCCATCAGCAGCGTTCTTCCACGTCACCCTGTACATTCAGGGTCACGCAACGTGAACTTACGTGTCGCCATTTTGTCAGGCACCAACGCTGTTAGCATTTCTGCGCGGTGACGCGCACACCTTTTGGATGTCAATTTCAAGTTTCCTGTTTAGCGCACATTGTGTTTGTTACACTCGGTGACGCGCACACCTCCTTGTCTTCACTAATTGGCTGTTTATTATTCCAAGTCAGTGCGCACCATTTTCTTGTATTTGGTAACGCGCACACCTGTTTGGCTTCTTTAAAACAGCACACCTCTTTGTCTTCACTAATTGGCTGTTTATTTTTTCAAGTCAGCGCGCACCATTTTCTTGTATTCGGTGACGCGCACACCTGTTTGCCTTCTTTACATGCACCCATATCCAATACTTTTTGCTTCAAGTCTCCAACTGAGCGCATCATTATTTCTGTATATTTGGTGATGCACACACCTTTTTATCTTCACTACGTGTGCATGTAATATTCATTTTATAAGATTTAGTATTGTTACCTAATTCAGTACAACTCCTTTTGGAATTTCATTACGGTGATGCGCACACCTGTGATGCGCATAATTTATTCATCTTAATCCCGTCTTTTCTACTGCTGCATCTATTACTTTACTATATAGTATTGTACACACTTCATTACTAATTGTATATCCTTCATTGAGGAATTTGTTGATTTTGTTTTGCCATTATAGTCACCATGCAAAATATAACCTGTCCTCCGCACTTCTTACCAGAACCTGGAGTACTTAAAACAAAATGGAAGCAATCGTTTAAAGGTTTTGCCAGCTACATTATAGCGTTAGATGGGTCAAAATTTAAGCCGGTCAGGAAATTGGCTCTTCTTTATAATAATCTTGGTTCAGAAGGGCAACGCATTTTTGACCACTTGCCAGTTATCACTCAACCTGATGAAGCAGATTGGGATGTCTATAAAGAAGCCGTTTGCAGACTCTCTAACCATTTTAAAGATGACACCAGTGTGGTGGTCGAGAGACACAAGTTCTACACCAGACGACAATATGAATTTGAAACGGTTGACACCTTTCTAGCTGAATTGAGAGTTTTAATTGCCACTTGCGAATTTGATGGCAACATTGATTCCTATTTAAGAGACCAGTTAATAGTTAACTGTTTTAACAAAAAAGTTCAAGAAAGGTTACTCTGCTGTAGAAATCCTTCTCTTAATGAAACCCTCGAAATAGCTAGAGGCATCGAGAGATCAGTTGTAGCACAAAGAGAATTGAACAAGGTCAAAACTGATCCTATTGCTGAACCTGTCAACGCTATTGGCACCAAACCTAAAACCAACTTTAATAAAGCAAATGACAACAAGAAGCAAAGTGTTTGTTACAGATGTGGCTCCTACACACATTTAGCTAATGCAAAAAACTGTCCAGCCCTCGGCAAACCCTGCACTAAATGCAAAAAGATCGGTCATTTTTATAACATGTGCAAGAATCCTCGCAAGATTGCTACCCTTAAAAATATGGAAGACTCTCCTGATGCTAACATTTGCACTTTCAAAAGTTTTAAAAAGATTGTGCTTTCTATTGACTCTGATGCAAAGGATGGTGGTCCTCTGTGCAATGTCTCTATTGATGATGTTGGGATTCAGGTGACTGTAGACTCTGGCTCCCCCATTACCTTTGTTACTGATTAATTATTCTATAATCATTGGAACTCTTTCCAATTATTACCACCGGACATTCGCACTATCGCCTTTGGTGGTCACAATATCGACATGATGTTTTTTTTCTTAGCAATATTAAATTTAAAGACAGAATAATTTTCACCAAAATTTATGTAGCAAAGAAAGGCTTCAACATCCTAGGATGGAAAGACCAAGGTAAATTTGTGATGGTGTTAAGACCAGGCACCTCTTGCCCCATTTCATTAGTGGACATACCAGAAGTCAATCCTTCGTTGGAAAAGTTGTTACTTAAGCATAATGCATAATTTGACAACAAATTAGGTCTAGTGCATGGTTTTGAGCACAAAATCATCTTAAAAAGAATGCAGTACCTATCATCCACAGAGTTAGGAATGTCCCACTGTGCATCAGAAACCAATTGAAGCAGCATTTGGAGAATTTATGCACTGATAAGGTCATAGAACCGATTGGATTTCTCCGATCGTCGTCGCGAAGAAGAAAGGCACAAAAGATATCAGACTTTGTATTGACTTAAGATCTCTGAATAAGAACATTTTAGTTGATTGTTTCCCTTTGCCTAAAATCCAAGAAATGCTAGCTCATCTGGGAGGTGCCAAAGTTTTCTCCTGCCTTGATTTAAAATCTGCCTACCATCAGGTGGAGCTTTCTGAAGACTCGCGCTCCCTTACGGCTTTCAACACCCCTTTTGGCGCCTTCAGATTTTTAAGAATGCCATTCGGCCTGGCATCGGCTGCTTCTGTTTTTCAGAAATTAATGTTCAAATTATTTGGGGAATGTGAAAATGTTCTTGCCTATCAGGACGACATCCTTATATTTTCGAAAAATACTGAAGAGCATCTTGCAAATTTGAGTGATGTACTACAAATTCTGGAATCAAATGGTTTTACAGTTAAAAAAGAGAAGTGCAAATTTTTGGTTAGCAATATTGACTACTTAGGCCATCACATTTCTGAGTATGGCATTAAGCCTAAGTCTGACCTTGTCAAAGCAATTTTTGACAGCCCTCCTCCTGAGAATAAAGACCAGTTACGGTCTTTTCTCGGGTTATGTGAATACTATTCACGGTTTATTGACAGTTTTGCCCTCCAAACTGAACCCCTTAGGAAACTCCTCAGGAAGGGTGAACAATTCGCTTGGGAGGAGGCTGAGTCCTCAGTTTTCAGTAATTTAAAAAACCTCATTGTGAAAGCTCCTGCTTTACACCCTTTCAGAGATGATGTTCAATCCATTGTCACAGTTGATGCCAGTGGGGTTGGGTTAGGTGCTGTCCTCACACAGTTAGTGGAGGGTGGAGAACGTACTGTGGGTTTCGCCTCCAGATCTCTTTCTCAAACGGAACGCCACTACAGTACCATTGAAAGGGAGGCTTTGGCCTGTGTGTGGGCCACCAAACACTTTGAAACCTTTCTATGGGGCAGAAAGTTTGTTTTAATCACTGATCAAAAGCCTCTCGTGTTTCTGATGTCAAAAAATTATCACAACAAGGTCAGTCCTAGACTGGTAAGATTACTCTCCAGAATGTTCGAATTTAATTTTGTCATTAAGCATATTCCGGGAGGGAAAAATGCTCGTGCTGACTTTCTCTCTAGGTGTCCTTTACATGATTTACATTCCAACTCCATTGATGATGACCTAGAATGTGTTGTTGGCTTGGTTGATGGTCTGGTTGTCCTGGAGGGGGCCATCAGCAATTCAGAATGGATGGATTGCTCAAAAAGTGATGAATCACAGGAATTGATTAAAGGTTTTATCACCGAAGGGTGGCCTGATGAAAGGAATTTGTGTGAAGGTCTACGCCCTTTTCACAAGGTGAAAGATGATCTAACTATTGAAAATAATTGTATCATGAGAGGGAGTCTATTGATTCCTCCGGGAGCGCTCAGGTTAAGATTGATTAACTTTGCCCACCAAGGTCATCTTGGCATGACTGGCACTAAAAAACGTCTACGACTATACTACTGGTGGCCAGGGATGGATACCGAGGTAGAAAGCTTTGTGGGACGGTGTTCTAGCTGCTCTATGGCTGACAAATCTCTGAAAGTACGCAACACTCCTCTTTATCCAGTCACCTTTCCCAATGGTCCTTGGTAAAAACTTGGGATAGATTTCATTGGTCCCATGTACAACCTTAAAACCAACATGAGATTCGCTTTTGTTACAGTTGATTATTTTTCAAAATGGGTGGAATGTAGATTTTTGCCTGCACCTTCTACCACTGCTGTAGTTGATATGCTCAGTGATCTGTTTCGTCGAGAAGGAATCCCCAAAATTCTGGTCTCAGATAATGGGGTTCAATTCAAGTGTCATTCCATGCAAAAGTTTCTAAAAATCATGGGAGTCAAGCATCTAACTGTGGCTCTTTATAGTCCCCAAGGTAATGGCATGGTGGAGAGGGTGAACAGGATGTTAAAAGAGACGATTCAGTTGGCTTCTACTCAGGGGGAGTCTATTTACGAAGCTGTTCAGGAGAGATTGTGGAGTTACCACAATACTCCACACTCCGTGACTGGAATTCCTCCTTTTGTACTACTAAAAGGACGTTATAGTTCTTTCAAACTTAGTCCTAACTGGGTTTTGGAGCAAACCAAGTGCACTAACAAAATTCCTGATTTTAAAGAAGTGCGTGATACTGTTGAAAATCCCAGGTAAAAATGAAGCAATACTATGACATGAACAAGAAAGTGAAAGATATCCAATTTCTTGTTGGGGATCTTGTCAAGGTGAAAAGACCAGCCGGAGTCAAAAACCAACAATCTAAATTTTTTCCATTAACACGTATTGTTAGAATTTCTAAACATGCAGTTTTGGTGCAGAATGGCAAGTGGTGGAGCAAAAGAAATGTGGTGTTGGTGAGAAACAATGTATGTGGGGATTCTGACATTGAAACTCCTTCTGGTCTGTCCTTACCTGATATTTCTTTTCACAGTCAAACTAATGATTTGTTAGCTCACAATACAGGTAGTGGTGATGCCATGCTTTCTCAAGACGTTCATAATTTCTCTTCATCTGAGCATGTTCAAATCCACCCCTCTTTGTTTGAAGGGGAAGGAAGAGTCTGTAATGGCGCAACTACTGGTACTACTCCCAGTGGTGCAGTTGTTGTGTCAAGGGAAAGCACAAGAAGAATACGTGCTCCTTATTACTTAAAGGATTATATCCTACAATAAGTTTTATTTATTTTCTCCATTGTTTCTGTCAAGTTTTTTCATTGTTATGTAATATTTCTATTTTATTATTGTTAGCTTTAGTGTAGTAGTTTAGTCATGTTTATGTTGTTTGGTTGTTTTAAAGGGGGGAAGATGTGTTGTGTTTCCATTCCAATTACTATTGTAATGGTTGCTGGAATGTGGGGCTGGAATGCACTGTAGGTTCCAGCTGAAGGTTCGGGGTCCGGCAGTTATGCGGAGACCTCTGAAGCTGACTGATGTTTTGGAGATGTGCTGTGTGCTGTAAAGAATAAAGAAGACTACATCTACTTCCTTCTACTTGCTTCATTTACGAAGGACCCATTTAACACTTTGCTTTTTATCCTTCTTGAGAAGTTTCTCCAAGGGCTTGTGAGTGCTTTCTTTCTGTTGGAAGTCTAAGGGCTATCAAAGACTTCATCTGCAGCATCCCTGACCTTCACTGCGAGGAGTTCTGACATGCCTTGTATTGCCAAATCCAGTTCTGGGTCCTTGGAGGCTGTTCTTGCTGCAAAGGCCCGCTTGAAACCATCAAAAGTGATGCATCGCCCTTCCAGTGCCTGATGTTCAGATTCAACACCACCGCACAGGAGAAATTTAGACGCACCGCCGCCGTACGGCTGAAGAAATAGAAGCAGAGCCTGTCAGAAGCCAAAGAAACTGCAGCAGCCTGAGTTCATGTCACCGAAGTCTGAGACCCCTGCACTGTCTCCGACGCAGGCCCTGCTGTGCGGCTGAAAGAATCTATGCATCATGGGACCGCAACTGAGAAATCAACGCTGCGCCTGTTTGCCGCCACATTGACCTCCAGTGCTTCCAGATTTCCACGCATCGCACATGTGCACCAAGTTTTTCCAACGCATCACCCACAGACCAGAACCATCTTGGATTTTGATGCATCACTTCCACCTACAGTCCAGATTCGCCACAACACTTCTCCTGCATGCAGCAGAACTGACGCATTACCTCCCCCGTGAAGTCAGGAATCGACACATTGCTGTGTTTTCCGACACTTCCCTCCTCTGCAGCTGTTTTGCCTTGTGTATTTTGATGCAATTGAGGTACTTTGTGTAAAATCACCACATTTATAGAGTTCAATGGGCAGAATTCCTTGAAATCTTTTAAAAGTCATATTTTGAGTTGTGTATGTTGGATTTTTGTCGTTTTGGCCTTGTTTGGTTACGATACTCTATTTTTCTAAACTGATGTGGTGTCCATTTGTAGTGTTTTCACGGTGTTACTGTGTGTTATGTACAAATACTTTACACATTGCCTCTGAGATAGGTCTGACTGCATGTGCCAAGCTACCAAGGGGGTGAGCAGGGGTTATCTTGGGTGTGTAACTCCCTTATCCTGACTAGAAGTAAAGGTCCCTACTTGGACATGGTGCATACCACTGCCCACTAGAGACCCCCATTTCTAACTGTGGTACTTAGCAGTATTACCGCAAAATTACAATGGCCTGAAATATCTATAAAATGTTAACTTTAATTTCGAAAAAACTACTGAACAGATGTACACCAAATTATGAAAAGCTTGCTTTCTGTGTAAAGATCTAGCTTTCTGCCAAATTTGGTATATTTCCGTTCAGCCATTTTGGCTGTAGTGCTGTTCAAAATATACATGGGAAATTGCGTGGGAAATCCGTGCTTAGGGACCCCCCCCACATTTTAGCCCTGCTTGACGGATTAACCCAAACCTTTCCAAAAAGCAGCTGAGGTGGATGAACCCTTTTTTGGGAAAGTCTCATTAAGATTTATCAAACAGTGCTAAAGTTATTAGCAAATCAAACAATCTATTTCCTATGGAAACCCGGTCCTAAATATGACCACACAGTGGCAAATGCCACTGTGTAAGACCCATTGGTTTATTAGGAAAGTTATGTCAGATGACATAGTTCAATCTGTTATAAAACGTCTTGTGAAAGACAATAGACCTGACTTATTTATTTAGAGAAGCATTTGTTAAGGCCAATAGGTCTTTACAGGGGAATGTTGCACCCTATTAAAGCCCAGCAAATAGGTGTTATCTTACCTGGAATCTCACTAATAACCTAAGCTGGCAAGGGTTTTGCCATTGATCACTCATTTGACCAAACCTGGAGAAAAGAGGGGTAGAAGGTTTGTGTTGTGACTAGACTCTGAGGAGAAGCCGAAAGATTTATTTAAATACCAGGCTCTTGTAATAAATGTGAATCATTAGAAAATGCATAGATAGATATCAGTACATACAAACATATACAGATGGGCTTTGGAGCAGCCCTCTTTTGCAATTGGTTTGTTGGAATGTCATTCTTACTCTGCTTCCGTTCATGACAGCATAAAGAATGAGGCTTTTGCCCTATGAGTGAGGCATTTTGCCTGACACCACTTGTGCAACTCTGTCTGAAAATGAGTGCCCTTCAGTGCCATGGCTGGTGGGTGTGTCCTTTAGCTTTCCATTAATTATTTTTTATAGGTCCCTGTTCATTTCTTTCCTTCTCCAATTTTATTGTATTAGCATTCATAAAGCATACTGCAGCTCCCCAGAATGTGCCACCGGGGCCTCTGACTTGCTGCTCATTTGATCTGCAATGCACCACATCCTGGGACACTGGTAAACTGGTTAGCCATCTTGGAAGGTATTGTCCATACAGTGCAATTTTTTATCATAAGATGGCTAACACTTTGCTTCTAAATGTGACAGCCTTTTGGATTGTTAAAAGAATGATACTGTGTACAATACAATTGTAAGATAGCTACCCACTGCTACCTTTCATTGTATTTTTTACTACAAGCACACCATTTAGGTGGTGGCATTGTTTCTTGTTTTCTACTTTTATTCTTCTTATGTATCGTGTTTAGGCTTAGGAACGTTTGTGTATTATTTTATTGTGGATGGGTAAGTGGCTGAATGCAAGAATGTGTCATTAAGAGGATGAATAAGTGAATGAGTCAGTACATTCACAATAACCTACTGAGTGCTTAAAATTACCTGTGACCGAAGAGGCACTTTCAGTGATAAGCCAGGTCTACTGACATTGCAACAGTTTGTTTGTTTTTTTGCTGCAAACTCCCAGAGGAAGACTTTGTTGCAGAATGAGTGATTTTTCTGTGTTATGGTAAAGCCATCATTTTAAAAGCGACCTACCATTGCACCCATCCTTGTACAAATTGGTTGATTTAAGTTATATCCCTGTACTTACAGTCATGACAATTGGTTTAAAAATACCAAGTGGTTCTCCCTTTTCTGAGATCTCCATTAGACTATGTGGATTTTTAAAATGACTGATGCAGAAGCAAATAAAACAGTGTGGACAGAAATATCTTGCTTACATTCTCAGTGATTGCAAAGCTATTGAAAATGACACTGTTCAATTTAACCTTGTTCTGACATTTATTACATAAGCCAAAAAGAGGTCGAGCAAATAATGCCTTCTCATTATTCCTAAATTGCAAAAACACCACCTAAATGAACTACTTTAGTAGGTGAGAACTTGTGCTTGAGACGTTGCGGAATTGTAAAAAAGACAACCCGCATGCAGGAATAAAACATGAAGCAGTAACACTGATATATTTTGTAATTATGTTTTACGGCCAATGTGAAAGCACCAACCAAGAAACTGTTTTTTTTCTCTTTATAGCAATATTCATTATTCTCCGTCCTGTTTAATTTTTAGGCATGCTGGTGCATGTGAAACCATATTTACAGTGTATAATTATACTTTGTGTTATGTGGCCAGTGGCGTAGCAAGAGTACAATGGGCTGTGATGCCCGTAAGGGAAATTGTCTCACTGAGCACTGGCAGAATATAGCAATAATCGTGGTTTATTGGGCATCTCGGGCTCAGGGTGCCACTACACCTGCTGTACTATTAATAGCTACGTCCCTGAAAGTGGCACAAATGGGTCGGTCTGGCCTATAGGGCAATTAGGTAGTAGACGAGTGGCTGGTCTGATGTGTTGGTGTTTGAGTTGTTTTTTTGGCTGTTTGTCGGCCTGGTGTATGGTCTTCCTGGCTAGTTTTTATTGTTAATTTCCCTGATATTAAAACCAAACATTGGCACTATCAAGCTCAAATCCTTACAGTCTTTCATACAGTGCAAAACACTTATACAGAGTGTCTTTAAAAGTTAAAAACTGTCCCAATTTTCAAACAAGGGTCACTTTTTTATTTTGTAATCTAATTCACTAATGAGGGCCACTTTCAGTTTGGTGCCCGGGGATTATTTTCTGTTCCAATCAGACCCTAGGCAAGAATATGAATTCTGCTTGACATTTGAAGATCTCCAGTACACAGGTTGACAGTATTTATCACAGTTGAAGTTTAGCTTTGGTAGCATAAATATTAAAGAAAATCCCTCTCAGGTGGGTATTGTTTGGAGGAGTTTTTTAACAATGTATTTGTTGGACTACAGCCCATAAATTCAACAAGCACTGACAATGCCAATATGTCTGTTTTCAAAATAATGTTGTATGGTTATGTGAAGTATTGCAAGCAAATACATTTGATTAATTTATATAGAGCGGCCTATCACCACTGACAGTATCCAGGTGATGTCAATGAGCACGGGGAGATTAAGTGATTTCCCCAGAATCTCAGGATGCTGAGCCCACGCAAGACTTGGACCAGGATCTCCAGCTCCTGAGTCAGCAGCTCTGACCGCTGCACTACATCCTCTCCCCAGAGCATGGGCGTACATATGTTTTTTGTGGCAGCAAAAAAAACTGTTGAATAATATTGGTTGAGGTTAAAAGGTCCGGTGACAGTTGCACTGTCAAGCCAGACCTAGAAATCCATGTAGGTTAATGGCTGCCCTCCTCCCATCTGTGCTGTTCAAGCTCAATTAGCTGGATGAATAAACAAAATAATCACCGTTACTGGAGGGCAAGCACTTTTTTGTGGAAGCACACAACTTCTGCCTAGTCAAAACATGTACTCCTGGCTCCCAACGTGGACAAAGTCAAAACCCCTCTCTCGTGATGCTCACATAATTCTCTGGCGACAGCTGCGCTGTCAAGCTAGACCACAAAAACGGGCCACAGTCAGTCCTTTAGCTACTGACATCACCAGGTGAGTCACAGAAACTCTGCCATCTAGAGCATCAGGTGCTACTGAGTGAACAAAGTAACCTCCCAAACTAGCCAATGACCAAGAACCGGGAGATTTTGACATCAAGCAACATAGTAAAGAGACGACAAATGCACACACGATAGAGGAAAAATGTCTGAAATGTACCTAAGGCTTACAGCAAACTTTGGAGTGACTTTCTGACATTTCGGGAATTTTCAAAAAGTTCAAGGGTTAGTCCTTATACTCTGGACAGTCAGACAGCAGCAGAGGTATCCAAAATATTAAAATAAGGCTCAGGACATTTAAGTTTTGGATTCAGGCAGCAGAGCTGTACTTCAAATTACACAAATCCTTACAGGTGTTTGCTCTGGATGTAATGTACACAATGAAGTCTCTGGACAGTGCCTGTCATGCAAATAGAAATCTGCTCATTGAAGCGTACCAGAAGAGACATGCAGCCCTAAATAGCATGAAGGAGAGGGTTCACAGCTGAAGGAATTCCAGGGTCAATAAACTATATATAGAGACAGCACAATGGTACACCCACACAAGGCCTTCCAGTGCACCAACCAGGCCTGACCACTCAGCTTCTTCAAACAATCAAGGACCAACGCTTGCCCGTGAGATTTCCTAGGTTATAGGAATCTCAGGGTCACTAAAAATAACCACTCTCACTGCTCTGACCTTTTCATGAAAATGATGATCTCTCTCCAGGTAGATTAGTGTGAGCATACACGGAAATAGGGTGACAAGACGTTGGACTATTTGAAAAGAAGAAATAAAATGATAAAATCAAGCAGGGTGGAGCCCCAGGTTTACTTGTTAAGTGTTAGACTTTTAAATGCCATCAAGCGCTTTGCCAATTGGTGTCACATAGAGGAGCGTTCTTGAAAGTCTTAAGGAAAAATTAAGTCTTTTTATAGGTTTGTAAACTATGGCACTCAATCAGATAGCAGTGTTATACAGAAAGATACACTGTAGCAGGGCTGCTAAAGCTCTGGCCTTCTGGTTTCTGTATCTGTCACCTTGGGACCGCAATCAAAGATGCGAAGTACTGAGCTGCAGATTCTCGGCTCGCGCTGGCCTGCTCGCTGCAGCCCGCTGACGGCTTGCTTTTCGGCTTTTCTGCCTGAGTGCTGCAGCTCTGTAGCCGCCGTGTTTTCAGCCGGTGTTGAGCTTTTCGCTGCTCCCGGATGCCTACAATCCATTTTTCTCATTATCAAAGATACCAGCGTGGTATTTCAATGGCGTCTTCAAAGCTAAATCCCCTCGTGGAGCTCAAGGGGGGGGCAAGATTCAAGCCATTGAACCACAGGGGCAGCAGGAGCAGCAGTTGCAGGCGGTGGAGGAGCCAGACACCATCTTACCCCTGCTGGAAAATACTCAAGTTGGGCACCCAATATTAAAACTACTTTGGTCTGGAGTCATGAGGGAGCTCATACAGTCTTGTGCTACAGAGCCAGCAGTCTCTGATGAGGGGCTTTCGCTGGCAGGCACTTTAATGGCAGCAGTCACAGCAGGAGTTTGCTCTGGTGTGGAGGATCAGACTAAAGGCGAAGCAACATACAACTTTTCGACAAACCCAGGATACATAGTGTCATCGGCTGGGCCCCTGCAAACCGGGCAATCCAAGCTACTTAATGTGAGTACTATTACTGACACTTTAGGGGCCCAGGTTGGGAGGATCCCTGTTGATATGGTGGCCATAGAGGGTGAAGGCTGTGAGGGGGTACTGAAACTCAGCGGGGTGAAAGTGCAGTGGCACAGCACAACGGCAGTGTCAATAACCCCTCTAGGGTGGGTTGTAATGATGATTTCACAACTATCACCAGTTCAATCGATACCCTCTCCCCCAATATGGATAGGGGCCTTTCGACTACTACTACACCTCTGTCAGGGGTCAAGAACATAATGCTTAGCCGAACCATGTTAATTCTAAGAAGAAGAAGAAGTGTGTGGACCAGGCCCAGCTTTATCAACAACCTAAATCCTCCAAACCTTCCCGGCAACGGCATCCAAGCAAGGGCAGCAACTATGTTGCTTGGATTACCCTGTTCAGGAAGTGGATTACGTCAAAGGGGGAGGTAAAAACACTTATTTATTGCTTGTCATCAGTACTCCCTGGGCCAGTGGCCGATAAATTTCCTACCAGGCAAGGCTCAACCCGTGAATCCCCCTCTGCGAATCTGAGCTGCACAGCCGACATATCTTTGGATATTACTCCGGAACATTCTCCATCCACAGAATTCCAGGATGATGATACACAGGAACCCTCACTAAGAGTAATCCTGCAAGTCCTATAGACCCAGCGCTCAGCAGCTCAGCTGTTTTATGCTCAGGCTAAAGTAGATAATGCAAAGGTACAACAATCCTTGGACGAGGTCTCAGGGCAGATCACCACTCTTACAACGGACCTGTCTGAGTTGCAGAAAAGATTCGCTCACACTGAGGAGGCCACATCTACAACAGTTAAGGCAATCAGGGGCCATGATTCCCAGCTTGAATACCTCCAGACAAAAATCAAAGATATGGAAAATCGCCAAAGGAGAAACAACTTAATGATTTTTGGGATCCCGGAGGGAAAGGAAGGCCCTGACCCCCAGCACAATATAGTACAACTGTATGGAAGAGCCTTTCCAGACCTCTTGGATTGAGACTGGGACTCTCAAATTCAGCTTCCGCTCAGTCTAAACTCATCCAATGCTAATATGGCTCAGCCTCGCCCAATCCTGATATACATTGGGAATTTCCTTTTGAGACAGACAATCTCTCTAAAAGCACGTCCGGCAACCCTAGTTCGGATCGAGGCAATGTCAATCGTGTCTCGGTCTGAATTTTGCAGATCTACATTGGATCGAAGATGGAAGATGTGTCAACTTATAGATTCGCTTAAGGCTGTGGGGGCCCAAGTCTTTTTGCAGGAGCCTACTCGCCTCAAGATTATAAAAGACGGGAGAACCCAGATGTGCTACTCTATGGAGGACGCTAAGCAGGTTCTGGCTTGCCTGGGAACAGGACAGTAACATTAGCCTAGCATTGGACTTTAATTTGATATAGGCTATCTCTTATTATATCTATTCATCTCTATGCTTCGATACATCTCCCATATATTTTCTCGGTGATAGGAGAAGGCTCATTTCCTTCCTAAGATGGGTTGGTGATTTAGACACTTATGTCTACAGTTGAATATGATACATTATTTGGGTGGAGAAAAATTCTTTTTTGTTTTCTCTGTGGTCTTTTTTACTTTTTGGCCCGGGATGGAAGGGAGGGGCGGGATGGCACGGGATGGTTGGGTTGCTGATCGCGGCTTAGGGGTGTAGGTAGTTGGTACTCCACAGGGCTGGCTCCAGCTGCCAGCCAGAAGGAGGGATTAATTCCTTCTCAAGAGCACGGGGTGGGTGGGGGGATCGAGGGAGGTGGGGAGTGAGGGGGGTAACTACAGTGACCCTGCTTTGGCGATGGGGGGATGACTCAGGGATTGAAAATGGTCAAAATATGGTCAATTTATCTGGGGCTTATTTTCTGAATTGTTTAAGGTGGTGGAATAATAAAATTGAGCAACGAAGGGCACAAGGGGAACAGGGCATGGAAGAGCCACTGAAAGTTATCAGTTTTTATGGCTCAGATTAAATGTATATGCTGGAATTTATCCGGAATCAACATGCATAGCAAGCGACAACTGGTTCGGGAGGAGAATATTTTCTATAAACCCCAACTGTTAGCCCTGACGGAGACTCACTTAGCATACAAGGATAGGTCCTTATATGAACAACTAGGATATGACAATTGCTTGCACATCACAATCAATTTCGATACGTGGGGTGGCACTATTGTCCAATAAATCATTCCGTGGCCAAGTGCTCAGAAGCACGGCCGACTTTAGGGGAAGATGGGTCCTTGCCCACTTAATACTAAACTCAATGAAATGTGTTCTGTGTGTGGTTTATGCCCCTAACAATGATGACCCAGAATACTAGATATGTTGTCATTGGAGCTAGTAGATTGGGATGGGGAACTGATCATAATGGAAGATTTTAATTGTATACTTGATAATATAAATACTACTGATCGTATTGCTATCCTGCGTAAACCCAGAACCAGGGCCTCACTTAGGGATCTTATGCAGCTGTATGGGCTATGTGATTCATGGTGCATTCTTTATCCTCTCGATCCTAGTTATACTTTCTATTCTTGCCCTCACAGGCATTATTCCAGGATCGATATGCGTTTTACGGGCAGGCCCCTGATTGATAGCATGGAAATTAGGGTTTGCCCTAGGATAGTCTCAGATCATAATCCGATTCTGTTTTCATTTGGTTTAACTGGAGATAGGGATCATCGCACTAAGTTCTCATTTCCCAGGCATTTGCTTGCAAAAAATGGCTATATTTCTTATACGTCAGGCCTACTTAGGGAGTGCCTCCAGGTCAACCAGGACACTGCTTCACCCCAATAATTTGGGATACCATGAAAGCATATATTAGGAGTATAAGGCTGCAGTATATTGTTAAACAAAATAGAGATACCTCTGAGGTGGCTTACATTCTCCGCCAGGCTGTTTTACAACTCAAAACATTACACGCTCTTATAATCTCACAAGGACGACAGATGAGCAGTTGGTTTATCTCCAGTTAGTGGAGAAAAGATCTCTCCTGGGGCGTAGAATAAAAGGCCAGGTTGCCGCTAGGTATATAAAACATAGAGGGTTTCAATACGAATATGGGGAAAGGGTGGGGAGAGTCCTGGCCCATCAGATATTAGACAGACAATAAAAGTGTGCTATACGGGCAATCAAGGGCAGGGATGATAAGTTATACACCACCCGCTGCCTATTCTGGAACAATTTGCTGGGTTCTATGAGGAGCTTTATAATCAGACACAAAGCATAGACCAGGCAAACTGCTTACAGTATATCCAGCAGTGCAGTTTACCCCACCTGGGGGAAAGTCAGGTTAATGGTATGCAGGCTGCATTTTCTTTGACAGAGATTGATGGCGCATTAATGGCTCTGTGAACCAGTAAGGCGGCTGGCGAGGATGCTATACCTTAAGAGTTTTACAGGGTATTTAAAGATATAATAACTGCTGAGTTCCTGAAAGTGGTCCAACATATATACATGGGGGGGATCCCCTGGATACCTGGAATATTACTAACATGACAGTATTCTTAAAAAAAGATAAGCCCTCAGAAGATATGGGATCTTATCGGCCCATATCCCTGATTAATGCGTTTGCAAAATGGTTTGCTAATATCCTGGCCATGCGTCTGGTCCCAGTAATCTCACTCTTAGTTTCCCCACATCAACACGGCTTTGTCCCAGGAAGGGATACCACTAGCCATACTAATATGGCAATTACAGCTTTTGATGTGACCGGGAGGCTTAATAAGAATATGTGCATGATTCTTCTCGATGCTGAAAAAGCCTTCGACCATGTCGCATGGGATTTTATGTGGGCTACAAAGCGGGCCTTCAGTATCAGTGAGAGATTCATCAACCTGACTCAAGCCTTATATAAGACACCTATGGCAAGGGTAAAACTCGCAGGAAACTACTCTAATTAATTTCAGATATCCAGTGGCACCCGTCAGGGATACCCACTTTCTCCTCTTTTGTTTGCTATCTATATAGAGCAATACATGCAGTCACTCTGCAGGAACATAGATATTCAACCCTTCTCTGTTGAAGAGCAACAATTGAAACTGGTTGCATATGCTGACGATGTGGCAGTTTTTTCTTCCAATCATCTAACAGCAATTGAACAGGTCACTAAAGAGGCGGCCAGGTAGGGTGAGGTTGCAGGGTACAAACGTAATATATCCAAAACTCAGCTTCTCCTGAATTTTAATCCAGACTCTCCTACGCCAGGGGTAACAACTAATGCAGTTTATTTAGGTATCAAGCTATGTTCAGAAGTACCCAATATTATTGGATTGAACTATAAACCTCTGCTATCTGTGGTAAACTCTAAATTAAAATCGTGGAACAAACTTCCTCTGACAATTATTGGGCGAACTAACATTATTAAGATGAATATTCTCCCCAAATTCCTTTATTTGTTTAGGGCTATCCCTTAAACGGTCCTGGACTCTTTCTTTAAGCACCTGGAGGGGGTCATCAGCAGCTTTTTATGGGGGTATAGGCGTGCAAGGAGAGCCATACACTTTCTGAAGCTTCCATTCAAGAAGGGTGGACTCAGCACTCCCAGATTTTAAGCTATATTTCTGGGCGGCATTCACCGGCCATCTGGGCAGCTTATTGGACCCAGACGATCCCGGCTTATTATCGAACTTCTACCGATTAGCAGGGGCAGAGTGCAGGCTCTTTCTCTATTGACTAGGAGATCCCAACTACTACATGTGAGTACGGTTTAAGGTCCTGAGGGACATCATCCATATATGGAAGGAGATATGCTGGAAATATTCCTTAGCCTTTATAAGCAGAGAAACACCACTCTGGAATAATCCTGTGTTCCCCTCAGTCTTTCAGGATGCGACCTGCAGGGTCTGGGCACAGAGTAGTGTTGTAACAATGGATCAGCTCTATGATGCGAATGGCCTCAGGTCTTTTTTGGGGTTGCAGGAAATATATGGCCTTCCTCAACACTTTTTCTTTAAATACTTACAAGTGAGGGACTATATTCAGTTAGGTTGCCAATATATACTGGATATTGAGGGCTCTGAACCCTTGTTATACTATTTTAAACCAGGTATTAAACCCTCAATTAGCACCGCCTACCAGGGGCTCTCCTGCTCAAACACAGATGATACTACGACTCTGGCAGTTAAATGGAGCTGACTGCTTTCAGCAGAGACCTCGGCTTCAGAGATCCATAACTCCTTTGAAATATTAGATCAGTCTGTATTTTCAGTAAGTCTAAAACTGAAGCAACTGCGTACCATATGCCTGCTATATTAAATTAAATATTCAATCATTTTTTATTGATTATAGGCAAAATAAAGAGAACAAAATAGCCAGCATAGGCCCTCGTTTCAATAGAACTAAAATCAATTGCAACAATTGAAAACTTAAACCCTTCTCATCCCCCTTCTCCCTCACACCCCACTAATCCACAGCCTTCACTATGTGATTTTGCATATGGTGAAGTAGGAAGTCCTACAAGACGATGATCTTCTCCTACCAAGGTGCTTCTGCTGCGTCTGGCAGCCAAAGGTAAGTCTGGACACCCACATGATGTAGTCTATTGGAGCATGTGAGCCCTTGAATATCCTTGTTTAGAAATGTCAAAACTGGGTCTCACATTGTAGTAAATTTTGGTGTTTTGCCTCTCAAATTGTAGGTTATCTTTTCGTGAGCCAGTAGCTGCCCTAACTGTTGAATCGATCATTTTATTGTGGGAGGCATCTCTTTTCTCCAGAAGTTCATGTTAGTCTGCTTGGCCACTAGCAATGCATGGGAGAGTCTCCTACACCTGGATGAATTGAATGGGTACATTTCATCTACTGGTAACCCCATTATGGGAAAATGGGAAATCGTAATGAATGCCTGAAGGTTTACACTCTACGTAAACTGAGGACAGTGTAGAGGTTCTGTGACTGTATAGAGGGCATTGTGTGGTTTGAAGTGTACCTGAAGGCGTACAGCATCACTGTTGATGGTATAAACAGTTGATATGATATGACAATGTATTGGGGAGGAGATATCTATATAGTAGTCCTGAAGAAGGTGGCTGTTATAAGTTATTTGCACCAAAACAGTTGATGGAAACAGGCACAATCTACGGTGCACTAGTGGTCTTTTTATATCACAGATTTAATTCATGTGACAAAAAAGTAGAGGTGTATTTTTTAAAAGACTAATTTTGTTGTCTGAAAAGATCTTCCTCTTTTACACGATCCACTCTATCCAGTCACAGTTAAAAGACATGTTCCACGCCGAACCAGGCAATCTGTGGGAAACTATAACTCCCTATTACAGGGCCTAGAGGATTACTAGCTCTCCTGCAGGAATGGGATACACTACAGACCACGAAGAAAAAGGGACAGATTCCCAGTTCTGCCTGACACATACCCAGCAGACCAGGCCCTTCGAAGCTGCCAAGGTCTGAACGACCACAGGAGGAACTAGAATCACTGATTTCTGCAGCAATGAAAGCCTCCCCCTCCCCATGAGCAATGCCATAGAGAAAGGAGAAAGTGAGTGAGACCCCTGGGGCACACATATCTGGGACGCGGGGGAGGCCCCACTTGTTCCTGAGAATTCAGTCAGATATTGCTGTCTTGGCAATGTTGAGACATCATGGGTTTCAGCAGCTGATAGGTTGGGAGAGCTTCACAGACTTGAATCAGGACCATACAGATCATTAGCAATGTGGAAAAGGGAGTGTTCATGACAGGCCCCGTCCACGAGCCTGGAAACGTATGCATTTCCCAGATCAACAGTAAAGGAGATACCACTGTACCAGTAAGAATGAATAACATGCAGCCTGAGCTGGATAAAGATGCCGAATTCCTACTAAAGGAGGTATTGCCAGCTATGCAAAATTCCAGGACAGATTTCGAAAATAGGGTAGACTCAATGAATGTCGAACTTAGTCTCCTGCTCAAGGATTTTGGGAAGATCTCTGAGTGGGACATATGGAGAAGGACCTGAAAGAAAACATTTCTGACATTAAACAATTACAGGAACACCAAAAACACCTCACTGCAGACGTACAATACCTACATCAGCGGGCCGAGGATGCAGAAGGCAGATCATGAAGAAATACCATTTGATGTGTGGGTATACTGGTAAGGGCACAGGTCCCCAGTGCAAAACTGTTTATAGAAACTTTTATCCAAACAATCCTCAAACCAAAATATCTGTTTTCTTTATTTTTTGTGGACAGGGAGTACCAGATCCCCGACATGCCTCCTCCACGTGTACTCTGAAGGACTATGCTCAGGGTCGGTCAGGCCGTAACGGGCATTGGGCATTTCCCTGGGAGGCTGGAAGGGTGGGGCCGGTTTTGGAGCTGTGGGGGCCAGTTTTGTCACTGGGGTCCATTTTGCAGTGGTGCTGAAATATAGGGCCCCAGTAACAAAAGCAGCAGCGCTTCACACTTGGCATCCTCTACCCCCACCCCCTCCTGTGCCTCCTCCCCCGCTGGGGGGGGGAGGGCGGTCCAACAAAATTGCCAGGGCTGCTTTGGGTTCCCGGTCCGGCCCTGACTATGCTAGTCAAATTCTTGAATTACAGGTACAGAAATACCATAGTTAAACAACACGACAAGCAGGACAGGCCCCTTAGGACACTATGCTTCAAAATGCACATCAATCAGGACAGGCAACTTAAATGGATGAGTTTGTGTTAAGAGGAAAATATCAGTCTCTGGCACACATAGGATACTCGACAGTTCTCAGAGGGGTGCTTTACTTGCCCATAAACCTATACCTTTGAAGTAGCTCACCAAAAACACACTCACCCCAAAGCATGGTATGCAATAGTCTCAGGCAGCTGGAACCACCAATCAGTCACTGCTATATGTGTGTATGCTCCCCTCTAGACTCCCGAAGTATTTGCTGACTCCCAGTGGCACGCTGCTCCCAGACTGGATTTGCCTGAAATTATTGTATTCCTAGTCAGAGAGTTTAATGATGTTATAAACCCTTCATGGATAGATCCAGGGAGATGACAAGAGACATGGCACATCCCACAGGACTGGCCCAGTTTGTTAGGGCATTTGTCCTCACACATTTGTTGACTATATCATAGTTCAACTGGGCAATACTCCTTCCACTCGGGGGTACACCAGTCCCTTTTGACTTGAATAATTTCTTAGGACTACTGAATATATCCCCCTGGTTATGTTAGTAAATTACCTGGCAAGAGGCATTTTTGGACCATCGGTACAGTACAGGGAGGACATGTGGAGACTGGATGCACGGGAACTGCATGCTGTTTCTCTTGTTAGAAGACTGGTGCCAGAAATAAACGTCTGCTTAGAAGGAAATGTATGTATCTGAGACTAAGGGGTCCTCCTGTGATCAAAAACTGTGATCTGCAGACAAGTGATGCCCCACTTCACATATAAAAGAACCAAAATGGACTCAAGAGATTCGAAACCTGGAGGGAAGATCATGGTATCAGAAAAGCTCCTCCCCTCCTCCTACAACAGAGGCCACCAGGGAAATAGCAGGCTTCAAAATAAGTATAGAGAACTGACCAATGAGACAACCAAAAAGACTAAATGGGGGACAGATGGGTAATACAGCCAGTAATCAGACAGTCTGGATGAGAAAACACAGATTCATTGGGACGATGGGCTACGCAAGTGGTAGGTCAGGCTGCCAAATGGCATCAGACAAACAGAAAGCAACAGAACTGGAATATTATGAGAGGTTATTTAACTACCAAACCAGGGTAGACGCGGAAGACATAGACTGCTTTCTGAGCAAACTGGACATTCAAGGAGTGATGGACACCAAGAGCAGGCTTTGGAAGAACCAATATCCTGAGGGGATATTGCAGAGGTATTAACAGTCTGGAAATTCACTGGATCCTAACGGTCTCCAACAACTGCCATTAGTCCACCATTGTTACATCTCTTTACAGGTGCACAGGAAGAAGGTGGTACGCTGTGAAGGTGCTGAACCCTAAGAAGAGTTCATTGGCATCTTTATACCAGACTTATCAGCAGATTTCGCGGCAAAACACCGAAACCATGATTCTGGCTAAAGTCTTGGCAAATCTACTGCTGACTCTCTTGCCCTCATGACATATTCTGACCTAACGGGATTTATCCCACACAGAGCCACTATGCTGAGCTTTAGGCGATTACATAACTGTTTATAAAATCAACACATTTTAAGAACTCACTCACAGTGTGATCGTTGGGTGCAGAAAAAGCATTCCATAGAATGGCAGTAACTGTTTGGAGTGCCCCCGGCATTGGGCCTGTGACCGAATTTTATCTTATTCCATGACAGTATGCAATTCTACAGCAGTGCTACAAATTAACCAGATGCTATCAGGGAGTATTGCTCTAAACAGGTGGGGCGGGGGTGGAGGGGTCCCCATTCTATTCACGCTGGCAGTGGAGCTTGGTAGGGTCTGATCCAGTTCTATTGGGACTGATGTGGCAAACAGAGCACTGAAGACCAAATATTGTTGTTCCAGAAGGTTTCCATTGTTTCTGCTAATCCGGGCGATATAGTGCCCCGATTTGCTGGAGATATGTACTAAATGTAAAAATACTTACGATACATTAATAATTGGGGCAAATCAATCTTCTACCCATTACTGCACTGGTCAGGGGCTCTGGATTCGACCACATAATAACAATTGTCATCAATGGCTTCCGCTCCCAGAGACAAGCGCAACGCTTTGACTGAAACCTGGTCTCTCCTCTCTACTTCAATAGTTTGAGGATAATATCGCCCATTTAAGCAAATTGGCATGGCTCATTCTGTAAGATCCACTCTGTGGCATACATTTGAAGCTGAGCACTGCAGTGGAGGTGCCCCTCACTAGCATGAGTGCGTGATCCAATACCAATGAGTGAATTACCAGTTGCTTCTCTTCCCACACCTTATTACTCAGATGGACTCACAACCAAGAAGATTCTGGGCAGAGCACTGTGTGCCACATTCAAAGTGGGCACCGTCAGTGCCACCAGAAGACGCCCTTTGCCAATCGATATTCTGGGCCTCCCCACCTGAAGGCAGACTGGTCCCCCAGCTGTTAAAAGCAAAGCTGAGTCTCTTCTGCTCCTTTTTTCGGTGCTGCACTCTTGCTCATGTTAACACAGTAGTATGGTGCCTAATAGTATGAGTAGTGGGAGATAAAACTATTCATCTTTTACTATTTTTACAGAATATTACATGCGGTGGGATATGTAGATTTATGTTTCTGAAATTGCAAGTCAGATGCGCCTAAACAGGCCACTAATACGAAAAGGTGGTCTCGTGTTCCTATAAAACACCTCATAACTCTCTGGAACAAACATAATTAATCACGCGAAATTTTACAGAGATTACGATGCCTTGGCCAGACTACCAAACATATGCGCAAAGTAATTCCTACAGGTAAATGTTTACATTTTCCTAATTAAGGAATTTACAGTAGCTGTCCACAGCCCTGGCTAATTTATATTAGCTCAATGTAGAAATGATTGCCTTGCTCAGTCATGTGCATTTTACTGATTAGCTACTTTAATTGGTTGGGTATGTCTGTCTGCAAATCGCTTGACAATATTGTAAGTAGAATTTTAATTACATCAGTTCATTCAAAGAGTGTGCATTATACTGACAGCATAAATCTTTATAAATACCCAGGCATAATTTATTGAAGAATATATCTAATTATAGTAATAATGAAGGTATATATTGGGAATTACTGAAGCCAATCATAGCTGTGACTCCGCATAACATTGTATATACTAGTGGGGGTAGGGAAGGATTTTACGTGATTATAAAAAGTTTAGGAAAGAACATTTTGATTGTTCTCCATAAAAATAATATAATTCTTATGAACCTCTTGAACAATTCATACTATTTAGAGGGTGATGGCTAATCAGTTATTCATTATAAAGGCATGATTGTCTTACCATTTAGTGAAAGTGTCCATTCTGATGCTACCAGACTTGTTCTCATTAGGAATCAAAGTCTGGATGATCCCAATTTGTATGCATACAAAGGCAGGATGGCCACCCCATACGAAGGTACTGCCATGATATCGATGGGGGACTTTAATTGTTTTCTAGACAGCAGCTTGGACAAGACACCACCAAATCCGAGCTATAAGCAGGCAATGAGGAAGTCAGTGGAGCGGACTATGAAAGACCTAGATATGGCAGACATATGTAGAGAGCAGTATCCAAACATGTAGGAATTCTCACATTATTCACATCTGATGGCCCATACACTAGAAGTGACCATCCAGCAAGCACTGCAAGGGTCAGAGATGACATTCAATGGCTGAGTATTATTAGGCCACTCCACACTCAAACTTAAATATAGATGCCAGCAACATAGAACTCCCATACCACTAATGTTTTTTTCGGAGCATCCTCTGTGGCGTCTGCTGGACTTACATTGTTTCTGACGTTTATCAACTCTCAGTTCTTTGTCTTGATTTTAATGAATGGTCATGCGACCTGCAGCAAATACACAAAAGGTAATAGGAGGAATGCTTGCAAATAGTTTAACCATTGGCAATTGCTCGGGGTAGCATTGGAATCCATCATTTTTCACCCCATGTACCACTCTAAACATAGTCCCATTTTATGCAAATCAGAACTGATCCTGGTCCTCATGAAAAGAGTCCATCCTGAACTGCTAAATGAGGCTCCCTCGGGAAGAAAACTAAAGCAGCCTTCTTAGGCCTCGCCAGTGAGGTATAGCGTGGATCCCATGGCACAGTGAGCAAGGGACCCACGTCTGGGCGCACCCTTGGCCACGTAGGGCATAAATCAATCATACAAAAAGTGATGCAATGAATGCTTGCAGGAGTTACCAGAGTATGGCAGTCCATTGGCGGTGGAGGCATGCATCACGTCTTAAGGGCATTAAGAAAAAGGGGTAGGAGGAAGGGAGACAGATGAACTAGTGAACTTCTCCAGGATACAGGTAGCATATACTCTTCCAGCAGGTGGACCTAGATCTCATCGCTACTTCTTCCAACAGTTGAGTGTTTCCTCCCCACCATGCTCCCTGACCTGCTATATGGCTTGCCTGTTCCATAAAACCTCAATGTAAGGCTAGGTGAGAAGCCTGCACCCTCTCGCAACTAGTTCTTTTATAACCATTCATGCCGCTATGTCCTTTCCCACTCCACACAGAGAGGCAGACCTCACACACTGCCTTTAACCTCCTGTTTTCAGAGGGTAAACTGTTAATATTGTTCTCAACGCACTCTATCCTCCCAATCTCCCAATATTTAATGCTTTGTTAGCAACAGTAAGAACATGAGGAACATGAGTATTTCTGACTGTGGCAGGACTAGAAACTAGCGGAGTTATTATGTTCAATTAGTATTAGTTAGGGTTAGGGTGAGATATAGGCTATGCATTCAGAGGTATAGGTTTAAGGTAGAAGTTAGTAAATACTCCTGAGACAAATACGATACTTAATTCTTAATTCACATCTCGAGGATCGTATTTCTTTTGGCCTGTAAAAATCTATAGTATATTTTATTTGTTAAATTGTATTCTTTTGTACTTACCTTTGCATCCTTAGTCATGTGTCACATTCACCTTTAGAAACGAGTTACTCTTTTCTGTACGTCGTACAGAAAAGTGGGCGTGGAGGTACGAAAAGATTGTCCATACTTTCCCAGCACATGTTACTACTAATTTGCATGTGAATCGCGCTATTTTGGTTATGAGCACTTTTTTCACACCAGTTTTCACCGTGTTTTGTTTTGTTCAGCTATGTAGGTAGGGTGAACTGTGGTTTTGCGCCGGGGTTAGCATGTTGAGGGGCACGTGGTGATGAGCATGGGGAACATTTTCTATCAAGCATACCCAGCATCTATTTCTGATTCACCAGTCTCTTTGAATGATTTGTCTCTCCTTTTGCGTGTCATGGACGCATCACATTTTCTAGTTTCTTAATACAAACCTCACGTGTAAGCAGGCCTGTTGTAAGTTCATATATTTTCATGAGATTTACTGTGATACTTATTGATTGGAGTTATTGTCTGTTTATAGATTCCCCTGAGGAAGGGTGTACTCAGCACCCGAAATGCATTGGGATAGAGTGACTCACGCCCAATACTCATGATTTTCTTTTGTAAGGATTTCCGTTAAAGCGAGAGAAAATTCAAGTGAATAAATCAAGATTCATGAAGCAATGAATTGATGAAACCTTGAACAATTGTTGGATCATTTTTTTTACATGTGTTATGTAAACAATGATAGACAATGTGCAACTGTATTACTCACTACTAAAACACAGGTTAACTTTGGTGTGACGCTTCATCAAGTGCTAGAGTAGTGCACACTCTGTCTAAGACTTTCAGCCCTAGTAGTTCCATTGATTTTGCATTGGCGGGGGGTAGTACTGCCACAGAGGGTGCACACTGAAATTTCATATTATTTGTTTCTTTGGTTTACTTGTTGATTGATAAATATTTGAGTGCAAAAAAAGCTGGTTTCTTTCCCCTACATCAGTGCCAGCACTTTGCCATGGGTCCCCAACATTCCAAGAATTAACTTCAATATGCCAGTTCCAGCATTTTACCACTGATATCCCATTTGTCAAGAATAACCTCTAGTATGCCAGTGCCAAT
Source organism: Calotriton arnoldi (assembly GCA_963921515.1). Classification (NCBI taxonomy): domain Eukaryota; kingdom Metazoa; phylum Chordata; class Amphibia; order Caudata; family Salamandridae; genus Calotriton; species Calotriton arnoldi. The sequence continues at coordinate 1,462,175 of CAWUFW010000145.1, forward strand.
ATTTTGTATAAGGCAAGAATTACTTCCAATATGCAAGTGCCTGTATTTGCAACTGGCATCCCATCTGTCAATAATGCCCATTGGTGCACAGTGTCACCATTTTGCCATGTGTACCCTACATGCCAGTAATTATTGCCAATGTGCCAGCACCATCATTTTCCCATGGAACCCAATTATACCAATAATCACAGCCTATGTGCCATAGTAAGAGGCAGATTTGAAAGTATTACACACTCGCTCATGTTCACTTAATTCACCCACACTCATTCTCACTCGTGAATACATACACACACACACTCCCTCACATCATTCGTTGTCACTAGGTAATTCGACTCACTTTAACTCTCTGTCAGTTTCACAGTCACTCAGTCTCACTTATTTTCACTCCCTCTGATTTACTCATTCTCACTAAGTTTGACACCCTCTCACTCCTTATCTTTCAAAAAAACGATGGATTTAGGCCCAGATCTCTGTACTGGGGTGAATGTATGACATTGTTCTGCATTCTGTCCATCAATTGTTCTTTTTGCATTTGTCACCCCGAGTGGGACGGGTATGCCCAGACATGGGTCGCGGGCTAACTGTGCCACTGGAGTCAAACTATCCTGGCTGATGAGGGGTGAAACCCCGAAACCGGTCCTAGGATGCTTGTTTCCAGTCCAGGGAGGACCTGGCCTGGCAGTTCGGGCTGGACTGTTCCCATTGGGCACAGGGTCAAGGCTGATTTGCATGTGGCTGGGTTCAAACTTGAATGGCATGGGGAGAAAAACAACGATGGATTTAGGCCCAGATCTCTGTACTGGGGTGAATGTATGACATTGTTCTGCATTCTGTCCATCAATTGTTCTTTTTAGATTTGAAAGTATTACACACTCGCTCATGTTCACGTAATTCACTCACACTCATTCTCACTCGTGCATACATACACACACACTCCCTCACATTCATTCGCTGTCACTAGGTCATTTGCATTCACTTTCACTCTCTCTGTCAGTTTCACAGCCACTCAGTCTCAATTATTTTCACTCTCTCTGATTAACGCATTCTCACTAAGTTTGACACCCTCTCACTCCTTAACTTTCCTTAATTTAACTCACACATGCTTTCACTCACTCACACTTACTTTTATTCACTCACTCTGTCACTCTCACTTTTACTCTCAGCTCAAAGAATTACTCAGTTTCACTCATTCATTCACTTATTCTTACTTACTTTAGCTCAAAGGATTTCACTCATTCGCACTTACTGTTGTTCTTGTTCACTCTCACTCACTTACACTCACTCTTATTCTTGGGCTCACAGTCTCACTCGGTCTCAATTATTTTGACTGATTCTCAGTTTCACTCACACTCACTCATTTTCCTTCACACACACACTCACAGATATGTGTGAGATAAGTGCTCTCGCATGCACATGCGATCTTTC